>OU862870.1:63668765-64918765 GCA_917880715.2 Matsumyia berberina
TTCAGGTAAAATTATTGGATGGGTGGTGGGGATTTTCCATCTTTTTTTTTTTTTTTTTCGTGGACCATATGTGGATATGCAAAAGGGGGTGGAGGGAGGAAGGCGGCGACTGGCATATGAGATGAATGTACGAGTGTAGAAAAGACGAAATAATACAGGTTTTAAGAGGCTAGAGGGGAACGTAGATAGGTGAACGTTTGCCTGCAGTTATGGTGCTTTCAAGTCTATTCATTGGGACAAACGTGATTACATTCAGTTGTAGCGAGTCTGCAGTTAGCTTGTGGTGTGGTGCTCATTTGGCAGATGAAGCCATTTAGTTATCCTTTGATGTGGAGTATGCGAAAAGTTCGATGCTCTCCGGTGGAAGGTCGAGGCTTGTTTTTTCAAAGTGAAGATGATTTGTGTTCGTCGTGGAAGGGCATTTTTTTAACTCCAGAATATATGGAAAAGTACATTTCAGCTGGTGGTCGTCGTGGATCAGTATTTAAGGCGTTGGACTGCTGACCGAGCGACGTGGGTGCAAGCCCCAGCCAGGTACACCGAACATTCTTCGCGGCGCCATCTCTGGTCCGAGAATGACCATCTCCGGGGGTATAATCTGTCATGAAAGAGCTTCTCAATTCGCTGTTCGGAGTCGGCAATACAATGTAGGTCCCTTCCTTTCGTGCGAAAAATGTAACACGCACAACATAAACGATTGCGAGAAGCTACCCCTTTTTTTTTTTTAGTTTTCTGCGGTCCTAGCCCTATACCCCCTATATAATATTTTCATAGCTCTTGTAATCCGAGTAGACCATTCCAAAGATACTTTGAAACTTAGAACGACTTTCAAAGCTTAGGGACTTCTGATCCGATTCAAAACGATAATCAGGGACAAACATTAGTTTATCTAAAGGTTACAAAATATTTTGACTCAAAGGTTCATCACAAGTTAGGAGCTTACCACGAGGGTAAAAGCCATACTGGATGAGTACTCATTTTACTTTCACAGCCTAGGGCACTCTTGAACGTGTACACTGCAAACAAATATCTGAAAACCCATTGACTGTACGGACAAGGACTTCCAATAATCCCACTAATCCCTCTCGTGATCCTTGTTGATAACCAACTCAATCGCTACTATCCCCTCAACTCAACTCAACTCACTCCACTCGACCAACTCAATACGCTCTCGATCCAAATATGAAACAAAAAAAATAAATTAAACAATATCGACACTCAAGTGGAACCCTATGGCACTCCATTCGATTTCTTGATAACAAACCCCAAACGCCGAACAAAGCCTTTGCTTTGAAGTTCTCAAATTGAAACAATATTCTCCGTAGAATCTCTTAAGCATAAATAAATCCACAAACCTCCACAAAACGATGCAATATGGCAATGTACCGGGGCTTGGGTTGTTGCCTTCCTTCTCCTTTTCCGTCGCGGCGGGAGCAAGCGCCAAATAAAATGGCGCATCAAACGCGATTTCCCTTGGGTTATTGCAACGTTTTCGTTTGCTCTTCCTTTCTTTTTTGATTTTAATTTTTTTTTTTTTATTTCGTTACCCTTAACTACACAATAGATTAGAGGGCCACCCTCGAAAAGGCTTTTGCAAAACCGTTTTTCACGTTGTGCTCTCTGTTCATCGCTCTTCCTAGGATTTTTTTGGGGGGGCAAACAGGAAAAAAAAAATAGTCGTCGCCCCTAGCAAACCGACATTGGATTCGGCTGGATTATTGTGTGCACAGTGCGAAGTGTATAAAATTCAGAATCAGTTCCTAATTCTCTACGGGCACCGTGGTAGCTGTAGACGTAGGGACTCCCCCCATACTCACACCTTTAACTCACTCCTGCTGCAGCATTGTGCGAAACAATCGATTCCGGCATTCGGTCGGTGTTGTGTCTGAGAGGTGAGTGAGTGGGTGGGACCGGTTTACCAGGGGACCGGTTTCATTTTCAACGATTTTGCCAAAAGGTTGGTACTCGGTTCTTTTTTTTGTGAGCTGCAGCTAGCAAGCCATTTATATCACTTTACGTTGGAGTTTGGTACGCCCTTGGCAATTTTCGAAAAGAAATAGACCCACACGGTCGGTTGGAAAGTGGAAAGTCCTTTTGGTGAATGCACGGCACACTGCACGCGGTGTACTCTCATACCTACACTCCACTCGACGATGACGATGACGACGGAAGAATGAATTCCACGTGGATTGCCCATGAAATCGAGTGCCAACTATCAATATGGGAATCAATGGGTTAGGGATAGACATACTATATCCTTAAATCGGCACCAGAGAGAAGCGCAACAAAAAGAAGGACAAAGTCGGAGAGAAGGACGACAAAATCAAAGTGTTTACGGTCCTGTAGTGGGTAGACAGACGACTTGGAGCGTTTGATCTTGGAGCTGAATTCGCTTTTGCAATTTGAGAATTGGGATTTCAAAGGGATTACCTCCAGTCGGTGGGCATTAGCGAACGTGTAGAGTGCCTTCTAATTTAAAATCATTACCCAGAGATCGGTCCATGGTTTATTTTTTTTAAGGACCTCTAAGCCAAATCCTTTGTAATGAGAGATGATGTGGATGTAAGAAGGGGGAAAGCGATGTATGTTGTGACTTTAGAAAAGTCTTTGGTCAAAGGACATGTTGTAGATGAAGTTAAGTCTTAACGAGTCGATGCCCTGGGCGTCCAATTTAAGACCGAACTTCAGAATCAGATGAAACATCGAAACAACAAGAAGGACATTCAAAATTGTTGCGAATTGACTGGATGCAACAACTGCCAGCGGCTTTAAAAAGACTAGACTAGGTGGCAAGGGCAGAACAGTCCTCTTCGATTCAGCTTCTCTCTTTTGGAAGACTGACCCTATTGAACTTCAGGCCAGATCTTGGAGAAAACCCGGGAACTTCAAATCGATCTATAGAGACGAGCTATATCAAGTCATGTCTAGTTTTGGCATCCCTGCCAAGCTCGTCCGCATGTGCAGGATGACGATGAAGAATGGAGGCTGCTCCATCAAAGTCGGTCAAGACCTCACCGAGACCTTTGATGTCTAAAAAGGTATAACTTTGAGGTAGTGAAGGACTTTGTCTCCCTAAGCTCCGCTATGAATGCAGAGAACGACACCAGTGGCTTTTTCGAGAGAAAAATTCTTCGGGTGGTTTTCGGACCCGTCTACGTAGACGGTGAGTGGAGAAGGAGATACAATGACGAACTGTACGCGCTGTACGCGGACATCGGCTTAGCCAGAAGAGTGAAGGTCCAACGACTGAGGTGGCTGGGTAATATAGAACGGATGGACACCAATGCTCCGACCCGGATAATCTTCGAGTCCACACCCGAGGTTTGGCACAACAGAGAGAGACCGCGACTCTGGTGGCGCACGCGAGTGGAATGGGACCTTAACCAACTTGGCGTGCGAAACTGGAGACACCAGACTACTAAAGATCGAGCTGGCTGGAGACGCTTGTGGGTTGAGACCCAGGTCCACCCCGGACTATAGCACCATCTTAATAAATGAGGAGGCCCTTTTTATTGATGACTGAAAATTACGTCTGCTTTGGCATGGGTAGATGAATGCTGGCGATGTAAACCCCCTGCTGTATGTAATATTTCTGTCAGTCAAGAGTTGTAACGAGGAAACCACTGTCATGGTGGAAGAAACTGCTTGGCAAAGCCAGACAGTCGATTTTCCTTCAATACGCAAATTAGTATCCAATCTACGTCGTACAAATCTCCTGAAGACTGCACAATGCCTTCCAAAAAATACTCCACACACATGTTCCAAAAATTCAATTATACTCCGGAAAAAAAAAATGACAAAAAACACTAACTTCAGCACAAAAAACCAAAATGAATACCTTTCAACAAGTAATCCAAATGCTAAGCCGATTAAGTCCCATACCGACACACGCAACCTTTCAATGACGTTTTTAGCAATTCCGAAAAAAAAAATTCACATTCTCATTTGTCTCTGTGTGTCTCGTCCTGCTACGTCCTCCTGCTCCTCTCTCTCTAATCCTCACACACGCTCAGTTGTATGTACATCAAACATATTCCATCCTCCCGCTTATGTCCAATTGACTGCTGTTATGTCCTACTTCTCCCGGCTGTTGCTTTTGGCGATGAAAAGGACTAAAGGAATGAATAGAACAAACACAAAACACAGAATGACCTTAAATCAGTTTAAAAAAAATACTAAAAATAGAAAGTGATAAGATTTGGCGACATGTGTACATTGTACCTGGAATCAGACTACCTTTCCAACTCTTGGAATCGAAATAATCTCCGGCTACCGTTGAGGACTCAAACTCCTCGAAATACCTCTGACAGTGGCATCGACTTGACTACGACGTGATTTGGAAAATTTCAAAAATCTGTTACAATCTGTTGTATTTGGCCTACGGACTGTCTGCCTCTCTCTCAGCAGGTAGGCGCGGCGGCGATACTTGTAAACCATTTTACACCATATGCACAAAATGTCCCCCGAGGAGTACAGCTCTCGCGCACTCTCCTGTCAGCAGGAGTCAACAATTTAAGTATCGTGTTGGGTAGAGATACCTGTTCAACTGAGCCAACCCACTGTCACCATACGTTACCAATTAAAGGAGCAAACGTAGAAGAAAGAACAATTTTTTTGCTGAATATTTTCTCTTTTCATCCTTCGAGGCGCGCAGTTGAGTGGCAGTGATTTATCGCTTACACATTGCACCAACCCCCATTGATTTATAGTGTGCAACCCACCCGTCGCATCCTTTATCATTACTCGGTGGACATTTTCAATTTAAATTAATTGGATTAACAAATCACATTACAAGTATTGATTACCCAATTTTCACCCACGCAAAATTATATGTACGCATCCTGTTTCCTTGTGCTCCATGCCCACCCCCCCCTCCCCCAACACAAACACGATTATCAATTGCATTCGCTTATGTAGATGTTAAATTCAATTTTGAGACTCGTCCCGCAATTAAAGCAGCGTTAACCCCTGTTTTAGCCAGAGTCGTCCACCCCGGTGGTGTTGGTGTCATACCCGAATTACCCTCGAGCCAACTCCGCTGGGTCCTGTTTATTAGAATTGATCGCCTCTGTGTTTGTGTATGCAGGGATATTTGTCGACGAAATCAAATTGAAAACTCTGCCATTATTATTGCATAATATTTGTTTAACCGGGGCAGGAGTGAGCGATGCGACGGGTTTTGGTCGCTTCGCTCTCGATTTCAATAAATTTTAATTTTTTAACACGTCGTCTGCCTGAGGGGGTGCAACGGACAAACTAATTCACTTAGGAGGCGAGCACAATGGCAGCTATCGGTGTGTTGGACTAAAAAAGTGCCGCCAGCACTTATGGTATCATTAATTCAATCCTCTGTTTGGTGTAAATAAAAGTAATGTCTGATGTGTTTAACGAGGCCTTTGTTAGGGGACAGTTTGGGTTTTTTTTTTTGTTCGATTTGATCCTGCCAGTCTGGGAGGATGAGCGGATTAACTGGGGTTTTGCATCAGCTAATTAAAAGGACCAATGGGAGTGTTCATGTTTTTATGAAAATTCGCCATGTAATCTGTTTGCTTCGGGGCTTGGAAGTGTGGAGAATGGAGGGCTTAAGTCCTAGGAGTGAGTTGTTTCAAAGGCATCGTCTTATGTTAAAGACAAGAACGCAGTGTTATACTTTCGATTTTCAATCTCATTGAATCCAAAACTGCATGTTTCTCTGCTGAGTTTCATGTTGATTTCTGATAACCACTTCTCTTCTTGGTGTCAAGACTTTGATCGTAAATTGTCCTATGGCTCAACAATTTACCAACATCTAGCGTTATTACCTCACCCCATGAAATCTTCATAAAACCCATTGATTTGTTCACTAAGCCAGCATTTGGCCAGCGCCATCACCCACCCATCTGTCCCTAAAGACTTTTGGTGGTGAGCTTCAAAAAAAGTTTCGAGATGCTTGTGTAGCCCCGAGATGTGCAAGACGCGTTCTTTATAAGACCTATGCTTTCAAAACACTGACTGAGGAGGGTAACACTTCGGTCCTCTTGGTTTTAACTCCAATTTTTTCCCACGGTAAGAAAGTAACCCATCACGCACTCCGAAACCTCGAGGGGCTTAGAACCTTAGGTTGGATTAAGTTTGGGGGGTTTCTTTATACTCATAGTCGACGCGAGGTACATGTCTTGCAAGAACTACCTCTGTGTGCCAAGAAACTTTAGTGACAAGCTTTTATGTGATCTGTTGCTTCTATAGGTTAGGTTAGGTTGAAGTGGCTGCCAGCTAAAGCCTACACACTTAGACCCATGAGGGGTCCGTTGTGATACCACAAGGATATCGGATAGATCACCTGCCTACTCCTTGAACCAATTGGAGCTTATTATGAAGCGTAGGAGACTACTAACATCAATGTTTATAAGGTCGCCTAAGCTGGTATAGAATAAGGCTCTTAAATGGAGTTTTCTTTTGCGCGAGACAGCTGGACAGGTGCAAAGAAGATGAAGAATAGTCTCCTCCTCCTCCTCTTCCATACAGCTTCTGCAGAGTCGCTTCCGTAGACTGCTTCTGCTTTGTCGCTAGACATGTTACAACACTTGTCCGCCTAGGATTTGTTCTTTCGTTAGCATCTAGCTTTTGTTTAAGTTAACAAGTAGCGATTGGTATACCTAAGGTGCCCTTATCAGGCCCATATCTGGCGAGGTTAGCAGCTGGAATATCACTGTGCCCTGGCACCCAACAAAGTTGAATATTAAACTACTCCGCCATCTCTATCAGAGACGATCGGCAGTCTAGAGCTATTAGTGAATTTCGAGCGACTTATTCCAAGGACTTTAATTAATATCGCTTGACTGTCCGAAAAGATGCGGATATCCATGGTTGACATTACGTTTTTCTGCAGCCAAGATAAGATTTCTTTGATCGCCATGATTTCCGCCTGGAACACGCCACAAAGATTTGGAAGACGGAACGCTTGCCTGTCGGAGAAAATACCTCCACCCACCCCGTTGCTAGATTTTGAACCGTCGCGTTGGTGTAAACGGAAATCGACTTGTCTTCTGAGAATACATTGTCCCAGAATGACCTGGGAGGGATGTTAACCATGAAGTACTTGTCAAAACATAGCTTGGGTGTGAGGTAGTTAATATTTCTTTGAGAAATTTTAACATTTTTCAAAATGGCGGCGTTGCCATTTTGCAGAGGGAGTCGTGCGAAGGGCTCCGCTGATACACATGCAAGCTGTTCGTTAAACTTTGCTTCTATAGTAGTAGCCGTAGAACCTAATGTCCGCCCCTGATCCATCCATCTTAAAATATTTAAGTTCCACTTCACATTTGTTCAATGAATTCTCTTTTTGTATGAATTTCAAAGGACTTTGGCCAATGTGGTGAAGAATTTCTGCCTGATACACTGTAGCCCTCTATCCTCTTCAGCCACACAGGTATGCTGCTTCTATAATAGTTTTTTAGATCAACCCTCCTGACAGCCGCGGGATCACTTGGCATTTGTATTTTGAACCTGAAAGCTTGGATTCTGAGATCCTCTTGGCTAGAGCATTGCCGTTCATTGGTTTGATGCGGCTCAGCCAATACAGCCGCCGGCTTAGCTTGGGTTTTTAGACTCCATTCAAGTTTTGATAGAGGTCGCAGGGGTTGCTGTCGAATCTTCTAATTTATTCTCCCATCTTATACACGTGACCTAATGACCGACGAGCACCTGGAGCACCGGGATGCAGTTCTACTTTGACATCGCTTAATGGCTCCCTAGTTGTCCTTCACAGTCAACTCTGTCTTCTAAGGTCATGCACACCGGCTTGACACAGATAATCTTTAGTGAACCTGTAACTATTTTTCATACCAAATTGCTTGATTGCGTGTTGTTTCCACTTTTTCTTTTAACATTTCGATCTCCAGGCTTGAATTCGAAGATTCTTCGAATCAGAATGAGAGAGTCCATTCGTCCATTCCACTTCTTTGCACCAATTGAAGTGAAGTCTTAGGATGCCAGAGTCGGTTCACTTCCATTCCAAGAGAGCGGATATAAACACTTCGTGGCTAGATTTGTGTCGATGTACAGTCTGCAGAGGTCTTCAAAGAAGATTTACTGATCTCTACTGTGGTATCATGGCCCGAGATGCCCTTGGTTAGGTTTACTTTCTACTTCTGGGCGTGAATTGTTTTGAAGTCTTTCGTGTACCGCATCGACTTCCCGGACTAAATTCGATGGCCCTCTGCTTCAAGATGCAAGCATCTCTTCGTTTTAGGTTTTTGAAGAATTTTAGACCACAGTCCTTGTCGAAGTACAGTTGGTAGAGCTCAGTATGATTTTTAGAGTTTCCTTTTGCTCGTTGAGTGTCCTTTTTTGTGAAAGTATTTTTGCTCTTATAGGTTGACAATCGTCCTATCACTTGTAACTGGGTCGATGTCTTTGGTATAAGACTCGCTCTACAGAAGAAGTGGCAATGGGTTGCGAATGTGATGTAACGTCGAAAATTGATTGAAAATAAAATCACAAACAAATTTCATTTCAGCTGCCTCCACTGATTTCTTTGAAGTGATCTCAAAGTCATCCATTCAAAAGCTCTGCCCGTTCCTCCATCGAGTGGTACATTTATCATTTCCCCTCGAATTGCCCAAAAGTATTTATTTTCTGATTAAATTCCTTGAATTGTTTTCGTCGACCAACGGCCAGGCATCCATCATCATTGTCTGCTAGAATTTCTCCAACTGCCAATAAATCAAAAAACCATCAAAGGAGTATCTAGAGAATTTAGTTTATCCAACAATCAATCGAACTTCTCGAAACAGCCAAAAAAAAGGGTTTCCTCTAGCCCCCTCCCCACACACACACACTAATGCAAAGCGAGGACAGCATGCATGTAATTTTGTCTGAACCACAAGGAACACATTTGACCTCCTTTCGGAATTCTCAACACATCCCCATGTGTCATATCAAATCATTTCGCATCGATTGAAACCCAATTTTTATCCTCAACCCATTCACGCTCTGACAGACAGCTACCCCCGCACAGCCTTTCCTTTTCCTTCCACTTGACATGGATCTTACTATACCTCATTTGATCCTTATTTCATTCTTCATTTCGACATCAGTGGGTATGGGTTGTGTGTTTGTGTGTGTGTGTGTGTCTCTGTGGCGATGTAAGGATTACCTTTTGCTGTTTGATTCCGAACAGGTACAATTTGTCAAAACAATTTTGTATCCTTCGACGTCTTCGCCCTCACAATGAAAAAAACGGTCCCAACAAAGTATTCGCTTTCCAATAACATTTTTATGAAATTTGATTCGAATTTAACCAACGAAAAGGGACGAAAACTGAGCAATCTGGTTGAACTAGATGTGGGATACCATCAGACATCCTTACAGCCGATATATTATTCCATCAGGAATATTATTTTACAAAACTCAAAGGAACAAGACTGTCGGAATTTATTTGTGTTCCCCTTATCCTTGGAGTATCCTTATTTGTGTTTTTCGTTTCTTTCTGTTGCCTAGGACATGACAACAAGTGAAATATTCAAAAAATCTGCACAAACGCACACACACAGACATGCTGAGAGACTGAGGGAGATTTTCTCATGTTTTGCATTCGTCCTTATTGTCTTAGCGATTGAATTTAAGAAAGTCCTTTGAATCTCATTGCTTAACTTTAGATATTTGTTGTTCTTAGGTCGGCTGCAATCATAAATACGAGTATATCCTGTGTGTCTCGGTGTGTGTGTGTGTGGTTATACATCTCCATGCCATCCTAAGTAACTTGCAAAATTGTCTCTCAGGGGTGGGTGCGGTTGTGTGAGATGCTAAGGATGAGAGAAAAATGAAATTCCAACTGCCATTTGACAATTGCGTTATAGTGTCAGACTAGCGCAGCCACACAGCAGAACAAGAACACGTCGCCCTTCTCCGCAACCCAATGTGTCACATGAACCGGGGCAATATCCCTTTTTCTTTATGGAATTTCATTCTCTCTGTCTGTCTGTCTAGAATGTGCACATAGGGTTGGAAAATTACTTCATAGGGAGACATTGACATTCCACGACAGCAGCAGGACACAGAACAAAAAAAAGGAAGGGATTCTGCACTTGCACTTGATGTCCTGTCTCACGCCACAGGTCCTCCCTTCAATTTTTTTTTTCACACTCTCCGCCACACAAATGAGTGTATTCCGAGGTGGGATATGAGATCCTTTGGTAATTGCACGTTTGGGAGTTGCACTGTGATTTAACCCCACCAGTAGTAGTATTTATTCAGTCAAACATTAAAGCACCAAAAGGACCTCTCGTAAATCAATGCCCTTTTGGCCTTCTCCAGGACACATTCGTATTCCGCCACCCCCCCGAAGTCGTGTTACAATGTCATAACGCCAGACTTGAGTTCTTTTCACGCAAGGATTACTCCTCGGTACACTTGATTCGGCACGGAGTCCTTTGATACGGCTCTATAGGGGAGAATTTACTGTTAATTGGCGGTTAACTAACATGAACTTACTGGGCCATAAATGGTTTTGCGGGACACAGAGCATGGAATGCGGGATCCAGGATACCGGATACAAGGATACTTTTTTCCTGTTTATTCGCTTGGTATTTTTATTCGTTTAATGCCACGAATATGAGTCCTTTGGCTCTCGATGGAATGGGGTTTCAAGAATTATTGTCGAATAAATGCCGACGGGAGTGCTGGTATGAGGATTTAAATCAATTTTAAGGCACTTTCCTCCGTCTGATAGGGTTTCTTTTGTGTGTGTGTTGTGTGTTGGCCCTTTCGGGAAGAGACATAAAGTGTAATGAAGGTGATTGTTATACGATGTGTGGATAGGGTCAAACCTTAAGAAATTCCATGCCAACTATGAAGGACATAAAAAAAAATATATCAACTGGCGCTGGAATCATCCACTAAAAAGGACACCATTGCGCCATCCAACTCATTCAAAGTGCCCAAGTAATAAAACTTTAAAATGTTGCCACATAAATTTGCTGCTCCACTCCAGGAATAACCATATTCTTGGTCGTTCGGGTTGTAGTGTCCAGGACGACAACGACGACGACACCAAAGTGTATCCTGCATCACAATGGTGCACAGTGAAAGATGGCCTCAATATGTGGGAATCGAGCTTGGGGTTGGGTGGATGTACCTCGGATGGTATGAGGGGACTACAGGACATAAATCAATTCATGCCAACGAATCAAATGATTACCATGTTCCTGGAACCACCTAGAGAGCAAGAGGGGAAGGAGGACTGAGATTGCAAAGAAAGTATGAGAACAGATAAACTTTGTTTTTTTTTTTGTGCAACCGACACCGCAGAACCATCGTCGTTATCCTTGATTTATCCTGTTGCCATGTCTACACGTTCACTGGGATTTTACCACCGACCGACGGTGGGTGGTGAGCAACTTTTTAGAGTTATACCTGATAAAAATGCAAATTTACGGTAAGTTTCTCAATTTTTGTACTTTGGCGGCAGCAACAACGGCAACAACAAAGTTTTTTGAATTTTTTTTTGTTCGCCTGTTCTCTACGCCGAGAGTCCTTTAGTCCATTGGCAAAGGAAAAACTTTGTGTTGGCAGTTTATCATCGGTGTTCGCAGAGAGAAAGAACAATTAATCATCACCACCAGCAGTAGGAGCAGCAACACACAAGTAGTTTGTCCCGGTGGTGGTGCTAGCATATCCCAAGCTCAACGTTCGTCTTCTTGTTTTCATGTCAATTAACTCATTGTGTGCGCAAGGATATTCAGAGCAGGAGTAATGAATGAAACGCGCTTTTTCTCTTTCGTCTGGCACTCTGTGTGTGTGCGCTAGCAGCTAAAATTCCACTTTTCGCCATTACCACTTGCGCTGCACAAAGGGATATAATTCGAAACAAATTGAGATCCTTTTTTGATGAAGCGCGCCTTCAAAGGATCAACACGGAGCGGTTGGGAGAGTGAGTGTTAGGTGGTCTATCTGTCTGTCTGGCTGTGTTTTGGCTGTGAGTTTTATTTGACTTTTTTCCCCAAGACTCCCAGCCGAAAAACGATTCAAATGTCCTTTTGAGTGGCGCTGTGTGTACCGTTTCGCCCGGGTGGATATGCGTCTGGAATTAGACAGTTGCCACTTACACTCGAATACGTGATGATGATGATGATGATGATGGGAGAATGTCGACAAAAGAAGAAGATGGTGAATATAGAGTGACAGTGGCCATATCTCGCACACAATAACGCACTCTAAGTGTGCAGTAGTGTGACATGAAGACGAAAAGTCTGGGAGAGCGCTATTGGCTTTGCAGGGTTGCCAGCACAATGTCCTTTGTCGCAATCACTTTTGGGTGAACGATTTTGCAAAATATTTTTTGTACTAGCTCTTGATGGATTTCATTTCTTTTTGATTCTCATCTGACGCGACTGACTTGAGTTCAACCCCTAATAGCCACAGAAGTACGTGATTGTTTTCAGTGTTTCAGAAGTGGTTTCAGAAGGTTTCTTATGATTATGCCTTTTCTGTTTGACTTTGGATTCTGATATGTTTAACATTCTACACAGAACTGTTCAATGAAAATGTGAAGTTTGAGATCACTTACCATACCATGCAATCTACTCCATCGGTATAGTATCTGTCATTCTGCACAGGTCACTTGGCAACCCTTAACCACATATCATGCATCACGTTCCCGGTTTACTTATATTCCCTGCTTAAGATGTGAAATCTGACAAAAAAAAAAAAAAAATCTTCTAAGTAAGTGGAATCCTTAGTTCATCCTTATACCGAAAAGAGTGACAGCTGTGACTTCTTAGAGAGGACCAAGTCACCGTGCACGCAGACAAAAGGACACCCATTCCACTCAGAGATGTCATTTCGCTTGCCACTGCACTGAAGCAATGGTGGTGATATCGTTATGACTGCAATAAAAATTATCGCAATGACGTATCCTATTAATTTTTTCATCTCTATCGTGTGTCCTTTTCGGTTGGAATCTCTCTGTATGTGTATGATTGATGGGGATTGTTCGTCCCAAATGCAATTCTATTTGGAATGTGGAATACATATACGTTTTCTTTGGTTGAAGTTGACTTCTTTCGGTTTAATTCGCCCTCTTCCCTTGACATTGTTGGCATCTCACACTGAGTTGTTCCCATGGGGGGTTGAGGCGCACTGAAGCAGTAGCTTGGTCTTCCGAGGGGAAAAAACCCAACGAAAAGATGCATTTAGATTATTATTATCACTGAGAGGAACTACGAGTACGAGTACGAGTACGAGTGCTTCGAGAGACGCCAATAGATGTACCAGGAGATGTTCTTTATGTTCTTTCCTGTCGTTTCGGTAATTTAGTGCCCTTTTGGTATTTATACGATTTTTTTTCCTTCATCCTGCTGCGGCGGGAAGATGATGATATTTTTGGCGGCGATGCCTTGAAGCCTTACAAATTTGTTTTGGTGTGCGGCTAATTGGATGAGGGGTGGGGTGCCCCCACCACCAACATAACTATTTTGGTGATATATGATGACACACGAATTAATAGGATTGGCTTGTGGATTCTCGAGCTCACGAGGGGTGTGGGGAATTTGGATTTGGAGCCAATTTTGCTGTGAATACTCGGCGTGTACGTTGTGTGTTTTTTTAATATTGTAAATGGAATCGATATGAAACGAGTGGCGAAGCGGTGTTTTTTCTCTAAGCAAATATAGGATAATGCAATCCTTTGACCTCGGATTAAATGGTATTGGCAGATGTGCTGTGATGCATGTGTATGACGATGCACTTGGTGAATTGTAATTCTATCAGTTTTGGGATGTGCTGTCCTCTTTGGTGTACGGTTCACTTGCAGCTGGTTTGGTTGTTTGATAAATTTTATTTGGAAATTGGATGTGAATCTAGAAAATGAATTGCTCTACACATGCGATGAATAATGAAGATAGTTTGGGAGGAGAAAAAATACATGGAGGAGAAATGGATTTTAATTAAGTTGGTCGGGAATACCGAGTCGAAATCGATGACAAACTTGATTCAGTCAGCCGGCGAAAAAACAATATCTTTTCATGTTTTTATGATATGAAATTATGATATTACATGTTTCCCTATCTACTATGGAGCTCCACATGGGTGATCATTAGACTCTATTTCAGACTGTTTGTTTTTTTTTCCTGTCATGGTAGGTAAACCCTAGTGAAGCATTCAAACTCAAACAGGAAAGGGATTTTGCATATGTGAACTCTTTAAAGCAGCGGCACTCGAAAGGAACATATTCAGCCATTTCCTTTTGCTATCTGCAGAGTCGGCAGATTCTTTGTCCTGTTTCTTTTTTTTTTTTTTAAAGTCGATTGCTTCAGGCCCAATGCTCAGCAGCACCAGCGTACTACTGGATGTCATCCCAAAATAGGGTTCAGGACCCACGAGTTCGCGCCAAACGCCTCTTCTCGCCAGACAGTCCGCCCGTTCATGTCTTGTGACTTTGCAAGCGCTGCTGCACGCTAGAATTTAGGACAGTAGACCCCAGCTCCAGTATTTCCATTTTCCAGCCATCTGTGTGCCAGATTTGCGAATTTATCAAGGTACCGAGACCTTTACTTTTCCATTGGTAGGTAGATAGGTAGGTAAGGTGGCTGTCCATGCGAGCCACAGACACACGTAGGTCAAGGAAGGCCCTTTGTGATACCACTAGGATCTATACCCTAGATGCCACTCCAGCTAATGAAACCATTTGGAACTCTTGATAAAGCTTAGGATACTTTTGATATCCGTATGTGATAATTCTTCCAAATTGTCGAAGTGGTAGGACTCCTAGATAGAGCTTCTTTCTTTGGGACAAGTCAGGGCAAGCGTGGTCACCTATGAGCACCTCGAACTTTTTTGGGATTTTGAAAATTCGATCACTTTTAATGTGTTCCAGGACCTTCAGATGGCCTGTAAGGTCGTCGGTTTTGAATTCCGATATCTGGGGAGCCTCAGGGCACTCACGCACTAAAAGCATTTATAGATAAACTAAACCTGTTTAAACCTGAATGACGTACCACAACGGGTGTACATAGACCTAAGTGAAATGAAGAGGATTTCATCATATTTATCGGACCGCTAACCTTACCTGAATGCTTACTGAACGAAACTGTGTCTGTTGCAATGTTCAACGATGATCGTTTCAAGTGGACACTACAAGTACAACTGTTGCAATTTCAAAAAAGTCCTAGTTGGCTATTTGTTCATATTGATATCTTTGGGTGAACGGCGTTAAATCGACACTTTTCACTGTGGGCGTTGAACTTCTCCAAGGGTTCGTTTTGTCACCTCTTCTTTTCTCTTCGTTTAATAGAGGAACGGTTCGAATTGAGAGACTTAAGGATAAGTCATCTGCTTTTCGCGTGGTCATCCTAACGTCCAAATCGAACTTCAGCGCGCACTAGATAGGTTCGTCGCCACGTTTGAAGTTGCAATCAGGGTAAATGTGAACAAATCGGGGATAATAGTAATTTCCCGAATGCCTGTTCAATCTGCATGTTAGTGGAGTCCCCTGAAACAGGTGGAGAAGTTTAAACATCTCGGGGTCTTATTCACGGGTGATGGAAGGAGCAATACTGAGTTATCCTGTAGGATTGGTCAGGCTGGAGCAATTTTGAAACAACTTGGTCAATCTGTTATCAGGAGGGCTGAACTTGGCATCGGAGCTAAGCTATCGGTCTTCAATTCAGTGTTTGTTCCGACCCTCGCCTATAGTCATCAGGTTTGGGTAACGACCGGGAACAAGCAGCCGTTGTATTGCTGGGGTGACTCGTCGAGATCGGGTAAGGAACACCAGAATACGCGAGGCACTCAATGTCGAGCAGCTACTTCTTCGAACGGAGAGGTCCATACTTTGATTGTTGGACACGTTGATCGCCTGTCCTCAACTCGGATTCCATGGAATCAGTGCCATCGGGTATGCGTCCACTGGGTAGGCCTAGGATAAGATGGCTGGACCAAGTTCGAAATCTCACCTCTATCCGTATGTGGATAGCCCCTGATGATTTGGAGTCGGTGACGGAAGATCGAGAAATGTGAAGAGTCAACTTAAGCTCCCTAAACCCGAGACCCTCATAATAGATAAGCGGGCCTTTGGAAAATTACGATGATGACGATTATTGCTGCGAACAAAATGGACAAATTGTCAAGAATTTTCAGGAGGGGCAAATTAGCTAGTCTTAAGCTGGGTATCGAATACGCGCGGCAAACACTCGAACATTGGCGCGCGTAGCAGCCGCGCATAATGGATACCTGGTCGGGGAGCGCGGCAATCGAACATTGGAGCGCTCGAGCATGCCGCGCGTCGATCCAATAGCTGTGGATTTTTAATGAGCGGCAAGCGTTTTTCAATGTTTTGCTCGCGCGCAGTAGGGACGTTATTTTAATGTTGGTAGTGTTCGAATGCGCGGCAAAGAGCCAATAGATTCAATATTGTTCGGCGAACACTGTTTGTGTCGACTGTATCGACGAGCGCACGCGGCTGACGCTCTATATCAAAACTCCTGCCAAAATTGGCTCGCGCGGCATATGATACAGTTTGTCGCAGTCGAACATGGTGCGTGCGGATGCCGCGCGTAGTCGATACCCAGCTTTATGAGATTTTTTTTTAATTTTTAATTTTTTTTTTTTCGATCTTTCCGCGCAGCACTTGGATATTCTTCGCGGAACAAAGTTTAGGAAACTCGGCTTTAAAAATTTTATTAGGCCTCAATTCTGCACAAAAAGGTCAAGTTGTAATAATTATTCCTTGGACTAGTGAAAAACCGGGTTCATATCATCTACAAGGGGGCGCAAAAGTTGTCACCCGATGTTCTTTGGCTGTAATTTTTTCTATGAATGAAAAACTTTGGCTCTGCTTTTAGATTACGTTTATATGATGTCTTCAATTTTTTTCCTTAAATCGAGAAAATGATATCGGCTTAGTGGCCGCCGCCAGAATTGATGACCGTTCGGGCACGATTTATACTATTTTCCATCACTCTTGCCAGAACTTCCGACGATAGGTCCTCGTATTCTTGACGGATATTCTCTTGTTGACATAGACTGGAGGACCACATGTTCTCCAGTCCCAATTCAACCAATTGAGAATGCAGAAAGTCGTTGAGCATGGACTCGCCGTCCACTCCGGGGTTCTCTGCAATATTCTGAGCAGAACGGCTGCTCTGGGGCCAGCCCGACCTGACGGCATCTCGTGTTGTTCCATACTCTTCTAGGTGAGCGGCTAAAAGTCGTAGGGTTTGGCCAGTTGATGTCGGACGACCGGGAAATCTGCACCGAAATTTACGCTGCGCCAACACCACCGACGAATTATTTCGCAAAAAAATCGAAGCAATTATTCCGCGTTATTTAGGAATATAGCGACTCATGTCTTGTTGACGTGTATTTTGTATCTGTTTACTTCACAAATGAAGTAATGAATTGACATTTGCGCCATTTGCAAAAATTATAGCTTCTTCCGATAGGGTGATGACTTTTGCGCCATCTTGTGTATCTAGGTGCTTTATAGCAGCTAGCTCAAATCCGTCAACATGTGACTTTCTATTTTATGCTTCGTTGTTGCTACGCAGTGTATACGCTTGTTTTTATCGGCGACAGGGAAAGATGCAAATTTGATTGTTTTACTTCTGCTTCAACCCTCATTATAGACGTTCACAGTTTTCTCAATCAATTATCACTACAGATTCCATGAAATGATTGACAGAAAGTTTAAAAATCCCTCAGATCCTTGTATAGAAACATTTCGTCACCATGCAACCTCGGCAAGGGCGGATAGACTTCCCTATTTTACCTTGTGAATCCCACTGAATAAAGATTTTTTTTCTTTTATTTTAAAATTGCTTCCTGACCACTTAACGTTATGATACCTCAGAGGTTTATTGGCTCCCTCCGCACTCGGTAGTATCTTCTCGTTTCCAACGAAAAAGACCTCTTTCATTACACACACACACATGGTCTGGTGCTGTTTTCCTGTCGTGTGTTTGCTAAAGAAAACAAAGCCCGTCATACAGCCCACCCACCACCTCTACCCACACACATAAGGAGCACGATAAACTTTTGCCGGAAGAGGAAACTAACATGAAATTGAAAATGAAATTCGTCGTCATGTTCGATTGTTCTGCTTCTGCTTCTGCTGATCCTTATTTTGTTTTCTTTTTAAGGCAAAGTACGGACGAGTGTATTCTCTCGTTTCAATCGGCTCTCTTGGTCTAGTTTGCTTGGTTGGTCTGTTCGTTCGCTGTAACAATTGTTTACTCTTTCAATTCAAGAATTTTTATTTGTTGCGCGTTTTTCCGCTCCACCAGGATCCCTCTCGTTGGGAGGATACATATTGTAACAGTTGTGGGTGGGCCCAATCGCCGTATGTCCTTTGGAATTTTTTTGTGTTTTTTTTTTTGTAAAGAAAACTCAAGACAAAATAAGAAAAACGTTTCACTGTTGTTCTGGTATTTATTTTAGAGTTCATCCTTATTGAGAGTAGGTACTCTCTTCCCTCCCACCCGAAGGATGGGTATGTCCTTTCACCGTATATACATATGTTTGTAAGCCCAGGAAGAAGTTTAACTGCAATTGAAACGTCATCATTCCAGTTGAAGAGATTTACCTTCCACTATACATACATAGATCTTTACACATCCTTCAGTTTTGAAGTTTTTTATTTTTTTTTTCTCAATATTACTCGTGAGTTGCCAATATTTGATTTGTGTATGGGAATGGGAATGGGACACAACGGAACAAACCAGCAGCAGCACGCTTGTTTGGTTGGGCATGTGTGCCAAAGGACATATGTACATATGTAGGTGCTTGTGTGTATAAAATGTCAAATGCGAACAATTTGTACACAAACATTCGCTCGCCACTGCTCAGTTGAGAGTTGTGCTGTGTTTGTCCTTTGGAAACGTACATATTTTCTTTTTTGGTTCACTGGTAGGTGAATGAGAAAAGAAATCATTTTGTATCCTGTTTCAAATCGAAAATAAATAAATTGTATCCTCGTAGGAGGTTCAGCTCACGCACCACACTCTGGAGATGGTATTTTCAATTGTTGTTGTTATTTTCGTATTTTTTTTGGAAAAATTTTCTGTGTCCCAGCACAGTAAGAATCAATTATTCGGCAGAAGGACTCATGTAATTTTTATCTGCCCCTTGGGTGCCTCCAAAGGACTACCAAATGTAAACGAAACGAATTTCGTGGAATTATTGAACGACCGGTGGAGTAGGAGTAGGAGTAGGTCTGTGGGTATAGAAACGAAAGTTGATGCTAAAAAGTGCGAGACAACATTTTTTATTTGCCTTAGGGGTGTTGAGAGAGACTCTCTGATGGTGTCACGAGTTTAAATACATGGCTACTGTCCTGGGAAGCTTTTGAACATATTATTCAATTCATCAGAAAAGATCCGGCAACTCAGCCTTAATCTCTTTAAGAAGTCTCTTTTCTCTACAATCCTCCCGTTCAATTAAGTCAATTCGCAATGGCACCCATCCTAATTAACTTCGCTAGGGGGACATTGTTCATTCGTTTAATTGCATCGCCCACTCGGGCAAACTAATTCGCACAAATTATTGCATTCCAAATAAATGTTCGTTAATTTCCATAAATATCCTTGATCAATGCCATTAATTACATTATCCTGCGTGTGCTTACATGCCACTCGGAGTGTCCTGCAATTATAGAAACGGTTACAGAACATTGCACCCTAATGAATGGATAACCAGCAGACAAGCTCACAACTTCATTTGATCCTTTAAGGACTCAGACAAGAATTAAAAACCAAAAAAAAAGCAGAACTCAGTCTCAAGGATAAGGACGAACAAAAGGAATCAAATCAAATTAAATGGATTTCTGTTGTTCAAATAGAAAGTTAATTAAACATCATCTCTCGGCTAAAGTCGACAACTTTCGTTTAATCCACCGAATAACGGTGTTATTTGCACACCTAAATCAACAAGGACGAAGGAAAAACCCAACCTTCGAAGCCCGTGTGCAATACAGTGTATCACCCTTATTTTGCAGTTGACAAATTAAATTCACTGTACGCCTGCAAGGATATGCGGGTGTCCAGGAGGGTTCAAGGGCGACCTTCACCTTCATACCACGAGATCCGATAGAATCAATGAATGTATGGAGAGACGAATGGATGGCTGACGACAAACTTCCATCATCATCATCATCGTTGCAGGCAGGATATTAATTTCGATATTTCCACAGTCATTAGACGCATTGCGATAGCGGTGTGTACTCCTTTCATTTCCTATTGCATGGTTGTAATTTACAATTTGTATACACAGTGAGAAGGACCCGCATGGAGCATAACCAGCCAGCGCGCGTATCCTTGTTTCAAGGCAACTTTTAGTCGAAACGTCAAAAATGGGTTTTGTCAACACAGAAACACAACCGGCAGCAGCCGGGAGAAACGCCTGAAAGCGGAAATCAACAGAAACAGCATCGTATACAGAGTTAAGAATGGCTGGGGATGCCACACCACCGCTCAGGCAAACAACAAGGACAACACAGGGCTGTTCATATAGAAAATGGATACATGGTGAAACAACACACAACAATTGCAATTTCTGAGTCATTATCCTGGCGAGGAAAGTTTCCATGAAACTCGTCGCTTTGTCTGAAAGAACAAGTTGGGGTGTTGTGTGTGTGTGTTCAGTCGTTCGTCTGTTTGTATATCCTTTTATCCCTTTTCGCTTTTAATGGTAAATTAAGATGGAATTTCAATTGAAATCAATCAAGCCGGAAGGATGCAAGGATAAAGTTAGAGGTGCATTTTTTTTTCCTCTCTTGCGTGCCTCATTTGTAAAATGCTTCCAGATGAATGGAAGTGGAAATTTTCGTCATTAACAGAGGGGAGGGCCGACAACGACGACATTGTCGTCGGTGGGGTCATCATAGGAGTGGTAGGACCTCCTGGAGCTAACGAATTATCGCACTTTGGTTATATTTTTTTTTTTTTTTGTAATCGTAAATGGAAAGTCAACTTCAGTGGTGGGCTTGGCGGAGAGGAGCTTAAGAGCTGGCCCTCCCGCTG
This sequence comes from Matsumyia berberina, assembly GCA_917880715.2. Taxonomy (NCBI): domain Eukaryota; kingdom Metazoa; phylum Arthropoda; class Insecta; order Diptera; family Syrphidae; genus Matsumyia; species Matsumyia berberina. Next base: position 63,689,759 of record OU862870.1, read on the forward strand.
AGGCTTAATTGCGCGCTGAAGGTGAGTGAGGAAATTTATGATTATTTCTTCTGGTTGTCAGATTTTACTGGGAGTGGATTTCCTTGCAGGTGGTGAGGAGTGCTCAAGATTTATACTTGGTTGAGTGGTGACTGTGATGGCTTTTTGAAGGGCGTAGTAAAAAAAAAAGCTCAAGACAAATTGTGGTTTAACCACCGAATGGGGGAACCCCCCTTGGTTCTTGATGGACAATTTTAGTTCAATGGGCATTGTTGGGTAAGAATATGCACTGGCTGACATAGTTGTACTTACAATGAGAGGAGAAGTACTGAAACCAACTATCGATAGATCTGGTTTGTAGTAAAAAGCTTATGTAGACAATTAGCTTAGCTGAGCTATTATTACCTTGACATCATCAAATTCTGAGATGAAACCATATGCCCAAACCATATGGCTCAGGTTAGAAAAGCCGCCTGCTATTGGAGGCAAAGCTTAAAACAGTCCAACTCCCTCATGAATCCGAACAAGTTCTGAAGTGATAGCTTCACCAAACTGTCCAAATTCTTATAACAAAACTTGACAAAGGCGTATTATTGCAGTGTACTGCAGATTCTTGCAGCATGTTTTCCATGAAAGTCGTTTGCCATCAATACGCACCTAACCTTGAACAGTGGTTTAGAGTGTCGAGTTTCGTCCCAAAATCTGCAAATTTGGTATGCAAATGGATCAATCAATTAGGTGGTTGACAAACGGCTTTGAAAATAAATAACTAGCGCGACACACTGAGGTTGAAAAATTATTATTATTGTGGAACTGTACTATGCACTCAGCCCTGCGACCTCGTGGTCTATTGTGCTCTCTGCTTATACCTTGAAGAGGTTTCTTCCCTCGTCAGTTCCTTACAGAATTATACTTGAGAATCATGTGCTCTTACTTAAGCTTGGCCAGATTATTCCACCTTAGAGCACCTTCTTTAGACTGGTTTCTCTGAGAAATCTAAGAATGAGAAGCGGGTCTATGGTTGGTACATTCTTATACCAAAATATTTAATTCTTTTGGGGGTAAGGGTCTCACAACATTCCAGGATGTTTTCCGGAATTTCGTTATTCGCATTCCAAAATATTCATAAGTCTTCGTGTGCTAAACTTAAGGGAATCCTCTTAGAATGCGTACGCTGTTCTTGCTTAGGCCGATGCATATTTTTTAACCTTTTCCGTTTATACTTTCCGAGGAGTTTCCTAGCTTGCTTCAGATCTTCGATGTTATTCAAGGCTCTTGTCCTGCCCTCTTTCTCTGCTTTTCTAAACTTTTCCCCTAGAGTATGATCCCCTATTTTGCAGAATAGTTCAGGGCCAATGAAGGGTCCAGCGGCTCCCTGCCTGGCTCGGTTGTCTGCTTTTTCATTACACGGGTATCCAATAGAAGGTACCTCTGTTGTTCCTGCCTAGTCCATTTAGATTGTGTAGCCATTCCCAAACAAGTCTGGACTATTACTTGGGTAAACTCAGACATCCTACCGGAACGGAGGAATCTAAGCAGTCCCCTCGCTACATGTAAACTACCCTTAGAGTACGTCGCGATTAGCAGGACAAACTAAAGATAGAGGAATGATACCACGTCCCGCACCTCCAAGGAGATTTGGCCAATGTTAAATCTCATTCGATTTAAGAATTTGATTTTGCTCAAAAGGTCGCTCATTAGCACCGTCATTGGTGTTCTTACTGGCTATTGTCCCATTGGACTTCATGCCGAAAGGATGGGCCTCTTCTCAAATGAATTCTGCAGGAGCTTCAGGCACGAAGAGGAGGAAGAAACGATCCTTAATTTCCTCTGCACTTATCCTGCGCTATCCCGACAAAGGAAGCTCTATCTAGGAGCCTACCACTTCGACAACTTGGGCGAACTATCGCATACTGACTTTAAAAGTATCCTCAGCTTCATCAAGAGCTCAAATTAGTTTCAATAAAGTGAGTGGCGTTTTCTGGGTATAGATCCAAGTGGTATAACAAAGTGCCTTCCTGTTCTACGTGTGTCTGTGCTTCACCACTGAACCTACCTACCTACCTACATCCTTACATGGGCCTTAAGTGTTTTAAGAGCTGCTTGACTGTCTGACCCTATTGCTATGTCGGATACAGAGTATGTATATAATTTTTTCTTGACCCGAATAATTCTGCACCAGTTCATTTCTCAGTTCTTGATCCGTCTCTGTAGCACTTAATCGTGCGGTTGCTCATTCTATATATTGTGGATTCATTGCTCTAGTCTTTCTTGTTGCTGAGCCTCGATAAGAAGTTCGAAGGGCGAAATTTAACTTTCTAATACTGTCATCCCTAGGGGTTGCCAGGAATGGAAGTTTATTAAGGAGTACATCGAATTCTTTTGATTCAATGCATCTCTACCTTTCGGTGCCCTCGTTTGACATGTGTAGGAGTATAATGTTTGCACTGCCTTCCACCACAAGATGTAGGGAGATGGACCTAAAAGTACCTCCATTGCTGCAGTTAGACATGTTTCCATGGCTCTCATCATGCAGAGGCATGCCAATCTTTACAATCTTCGCCCACGCTATTCCTCCATATGTGATCACTGGTCTCACTATAACAACATACATTCATCTAACGATGCTTGGGCTGCAGCTCTTAGATTTACCTGCGAGGTTTCTGCTTATAATGAGTGCAAGGATGGCCTTTCTGGAAATCTCTTATTTCTGACCAGTTTGCTGTCTGGTTTTTACTGATGTTAGTGTTATCCCTTGAAACGCGGATGAATTATAAAAAAATAATACGCGAGCCTGATTGGCTTCAGTCTTTGGAGTTTTCGGCTCCACAGACTTCTCCTTGTGTGCAACCTTTTATTGTGATGAACTTGGTAGTTTTAAGTGAAGTTTGAGTCTTAACTAATCTTGTGCTCAGCAATTCAGACATCCACTTAGATACCGTGTCGTTGATCCATTTTCTCTCTATCAAAGGGTCCTTCTATATCTATAAAAGCACAGAGTGCTATCTTTTTCGCAACGATAAGATTTTGGATGCGCTCCTTCAGCTGATATAAAGCAGTCTCTGTGGATCTAGCCGTTCTGCATGCCCTTTGAAGGGGGAATTTCTTCAGTACTTCCTTTCTTAGTTACCTACAGGCTTTTCCATCGTTTTGAGGATAAATGATGTTAGGTCGATGGTGTGTATGATTTTGGTTCTATTGGGTCCTTTTTCACCATTTCTGAAATGAATACAACTTTATCCCGTCTCAATAGGAGGCAGCTTTAACGGGTATCACAATGGGTCTGAATTGACCTGTGAATGTGGCGAAATGGATTCTTCTTCCTTTCGCTTGGCTACTTACCTAACTTAACCCTGCTTGGTACATAGCCCAAGGACAAATTGCTTCTTACTGACCAGTTTTTTCTACCCATTCTGTAGTAGGGCTGGTGTTTTACCGTCGACATTTGGTGACTTGGATGGTTGAAAGGAATTTATTGCCAATTTTTTCTTCCTCTGAAACAGACATTTTCCGTTATTTCTCAATTTTCTTTCCGAGATCTCGAAATGCTTTTTCTATTCCAATTTTTAGTGCTGAGTGAGCTTGCAGGAAGTGGGTTTCTAGGAGCAGTCTTAATCTCTGTTCCTTATCTTCAGTGTAACCTTACAGTGTTTGTTAGGTGTTATGAACCCTTTGATGTTATTCACACAGCGCCAGCGGGGTGTAGTGGTTCGAAATTCAGGGTGGGTGGTGTCCAGACTAGCTGGGGACATTTGTGGTATTTGTCATTACTATAATTCACGGGAACTCTTTCATATCTCCCGATGTCATAATCATTGCCAGCTTAATCAACTCTTCAAGCCATGCCACTCTACTGCCAGTGTTACGCCTTTTCTGTAGATTTGACACCAGCTTTCACAGTTGATCGATTTATCTATATTTCCGACATCAGGTGTTGAGCCCGGACTTTCAGCGTGACAAGTGATGATGTTAAGCACTACACCATGGCCACCCTCATAGTAAGGTTGTAATTGTTAAGTGTTGTCCTGTAGTTCTGCCAATCTCCACTACGTTTGGCTATGTTCAATAGTCTGCGAGTTTCAGTTCTAGGTGAAATGTACTCTCAAAATTTTAACATTGCCGTCTACGAGAAAAGGCTATAGGTGCTAAGGAGATCTTGTAGGCTACTTACTGATGCCTCTGTAGTTGGCCCTCTCTCCTTTCTCGTGGATTTCGGAAGATCTAACCAAAAATCTGTCTATTTCGGCTTCGTAGATGAAGTTACCAGTATTTTATTGAAATTAACAAATATTTCTGGTAATTCGCTTGAAGGTGAAGTGGGAACATTGTTCTTCATGCTTGATTCCAAAGATTTTAACAATTTTCAAAGGCTAGGCTTATACTGTTTTAGATGATTATGACTTTGTCTTCACCCTGTTCCCCATTGAAGGCTACCGAATTTGCGGATCAAGGATTCCTCAATCTAAGGACAATTCAATTGAATTTCTCGCAAAGGATTGTGTGTAAATATTCCCTTCGCATACTTTAATTCTAAAGACCTCCTCTCAATCAAGCCAAGCAAACAAAATACACTACACTCTTCCCCTCCATTCACCTCCTCTTACAGGACCTTACCTACAGTACCACATAGTTGAAATACAAAATGCTCGTGTAGATAAATTGCCTAAATGTCCGTAAACGATTCAAATCGTCTTTGTCCGCATAGCTCGCCCTAACGGTTGGGTATGCCTTTGATGATGCATTTACGAGTATTTACCAGAAAAGGCGTAAGGACGCATCCAACAGTGTAATATGTTCATTTGTTTGTAAAATTATTCACCTCATTTAATGCTTGTTCGCAGAGGACAAACTCAATTGAAACCACTCACACACACCCATACACATGTGAGTATGTGCCGCTCCCTCAAAGGACGAAACTAAATAAAAAGAAAACAAAAACATCCATAGAACATCGTAAGGTCCAAGGACAAGAAAATAAATGAAAAAAACAAGCTTCCTTTCTACCTTCCATGCTAAACATTCTTCCCGTAGACCAGGACGAAACAACATTAAATAGAATCGAAACCAATTCAAAGGAATACTTAAGCACACACACGGACTCGAATGTGTGCTGAAAGAAACACAAAAGGAGAACAGACTTTGCAGAAGAATATCTGTGGCATCGGGACTCAGAATGTCCTTGTCTCTCAATTCTCGACCAACTTTAGTCAATATTTAACTTTCAATTGTAAGTGGACAGGACACTGGACACAGAACTTACATGGTTCACCCAAAATATAGAAAAAAAAAATACCCAACATTTCACAAGGACCTCAACGAAAGATGAGAACAAGAATTTCTGAAGAGCTCATCCTTTTGCAAGCTACTTAAATGCTCTGCAATGCATCTTTGATGTAATCCTTGCATATAATTCCCGTTGCTGACGATATTTGTCAGCAGAACACCATGGCTCTGTCCATGTCCTGGCACTCTCGTCATATATGACAAAATTTTTCGTCGACATTTGTCCACATTCGCTTGTTAGCAGAGAGGAAAGGAAAGAATCTTCCAAGCAACCACTAGAAATGAAATGTCTCGTCCTTTGGTTTGACTATTGCTGTCACAGTCAGCAGTTTAATATTTTTTTCTCCCTTTGAGAAAGCCAACGCGCGATATACTTATTCGCCATGGGGACGGAGGAGAAAAACGAATCCCCCGGGAACGGTTGTGAGTTCAAATATTTGAGTGACTTGACATTTCACATGCACACACCCCAACACACCCTGCTGCGACAAGGACAAGAAGAAAATCAAATTTTCTTCACTTCGCTCTACATGGGCTAGAAGTGTATGGTGTATGCAGCAACACCAGCAACACCAAGAATCCTTTTTGCCTGTCAGTCTGTGTATATTCCATCAGTGGGATTACGAATGTTTCGGAGTGATTAGAATAAGGACGAGCGAAAGACGTGTCGTAGTAGCCGTTAGCGCGAGGAAGCATTTTCGTAAATATTTACGCCGAGGTTGGGAGATGGAAACTTGAAAACTTTCCCGCATCGCACCAAGCCGTCTTCGTCTTCGTTGAAAAGAAGTGCAAACTCACTTAGCCCGTTGCGTCGTCGTTGGATGATGAGAGGAGATGTGTTTGTTTGTCTGTTGCTGACGGCGCAAACGGAATTTGCATTTGAAAATGTGTATCGTATCGCTGTCTCTTGCTGTACTGAATCTTCATTCCATTACCAGCACCACCACCCTGGGGGTAACTGCAATGAAGGGGAGGGTTCTCTTAGAGGACTTGGGTGGAAGAAAAAAAAAACCTGACATCGCGCACTTCAAATTTAATTTCAATTAGTGGATGGAGGGAGTGTCACAAAGGGTGGAACGGAAACTCATGCCAATTATGTTTTCAATCTTCAGAAAGCAAGAGATTTAAACGTAAGGACTCTGCTGGAGATGAGGCATTTCACAGTTCGTGCATTTGGAAGTCATTTGCGTCGGATAGACGTTGACTGACAGATAGTCAACTGCAAATGTCGTACTTATTTATTCTTCTCTTATGGCGTTACAGTCTGGGGTGGACTTGGGTCTCAACAAGCTGTGCAACTTTCTTACATCCACCCGTTATATTTAGATAAATAGCTGGCACGACAGCACGGGATGAGCTAAGACCTAGCTTTTCCCAACCATTCAGGTTGTGAGTGTTGTATTGTTTGCACAAATAGAAGGGACCTACAATTTATTGCCGACTCCGAACGGCTAAGTGAGAAGCTCTTTCATGACAGATTATACTCCCGGAGGCTTGTTATTCTCCGACGAGAGTTGGTGCCGCGAAAAAATATTCGGTGTTCCTAGCTAGGGGTTGAACCCACGCCGCTTGGTCAGCAGTCCAACGCACTAACCACTGAACGACGGCGACCACCGTTATCGGTCGGTAAATAAAGTTTCTAAACCAAGGCAGGTGATGTCTTGGCTATCAACAAACTCTCTGCCGATAAATGTCCTGCCTAACTGAGTGGTGTACATTTTTCGTTTGGAGATGTCGACGTTATTTGCGACCGAAGCTTGCTATTTTGTGGACTTTTCTGGTCTAAAGTCGGGGTTTACTCAAAATCCTATCAAATACACCGCGACTCATGGGAATCAGAATCGTTTCCTAAAGTCTTTGCCAAAGTTCTCCTATACGCGTTTGTCTTTAACAGCTCTACGTGTTAGCTACGAGGGTCACAAAAACGACAAAGGACCCGACAAAATGACTCCTTAATCGCGGAAATATGATCCATGAAAGAACATATACCTCCATCAACTCTAAGCAAAACTCTCCCCACCCCAACCTATTCATAGACTCCTTTCCTGCCACATAATCGTACACCCTAAGCACAGGCAACAAAAAAAAAAAAAAAGACGGAAAGTTCCTCAAATTCTAATGAATTACCCCAACCAATCAACCGAGCACAAACTAAATTCCTTTACTGTTACTCGAAACGGTGCGATAAACGTTAATTAAACGTCATGAGAATATGATGTGCTACGTTACTCCTGACCCAGAGAGAACTCTAGAACTCCGAGAACCAGGCAGCCAGGCAACCAGAACCGGTATATACCAGAGCCAGTGGCAGTACCAGTGCCAGAATCGGAAGCACACAGGACGTGTAGCACCCTAAAGTGAAACAATAACAATAACATTGCATTGCAATTTTATAGCCCATTTGACACTCGGTCCAATAATAATAAAATTAAATTGCCAATAATTAAGACGGCAAGGACTCTAAGGACTATGATGCCACAGGATACACACACACACCCACACACATACTGTGATGCAATGGAATTCTGGGATTGGCTCGGGTATGCGGCTGATCCTGTTTTGTGTGCCCTAATTAGCCAGTTGTTATGGAGCAGGGGGGAGGATGGGGCATATTTATTGTAACGAGTTGAGGCGTCGTCGTCGTCATCGTCATCGGCCTTAAATAGGAGCGACTTCAAAGGGCCGACACGATGGCACAGAAGTGAGTGAGGGATGCACGAGTATGGAGCGCACAAGTAGGCTTTAGTTAGTGTGTGAGCCGAGGGTGGAGTAAATAAGCGTAGTGACTTTTATGTCGGCCACTTTGGAACAGCCGCCGTTGCCGAGAACCGGGCTGGAGTTGGAACAACAGCAACTAATTCCTCGGTTGGAAATGTTAATTACAGCACACAGGACGTTGTTAATTGGAGTTTCTTTTAATTAGGAGAGCATGTTGATAAAGGCGTCCGTATATGGGTGAGTGCTGGCAGGATTTAGCTTTTCTTGTCTTCCTTTGAAGAGGTTTTTATTGTTTTTGTGACATTTGCCTCGGAGATTTCGCCCCATGCACCTGGAGTTAATGGGGCGGTATGGAATCGTAGTCAAAGGGGTTCACTGGAGTTGGGTTTCTCGGAAATCTTTTGCTTTAAGTACCTGTGGATTCAGGTGATACAAATGGTTGGAATTGCTTGTCGCACTGGTGGTTGCTTCAACTCTTTTGTCATCTGCGATGACCCATATACTAAAATGTACTCGGTGAGCATTTGTGTGGAAATTTCCCAAGACTTCGTCAAGCGATCGGTCGCCGTGGGTCAGTACTACTCAGTAGTTAGTGCGTTGGACTGTTGACCGAGCAGCGTGGGTTCAAGCCACAGCCAGGAACACCGAACATTTTATGCGGCAGTACCTCTCGTCGGGGAATGATAAGCCTCCGGGAGTATAATTTGTCATGAAAAAGCTTCCCAATTCGCCGTTCGGATCCGGCAATAAATTGTAGGTCCCTTCCATTCGTGCGAAAAATGTACCACGCACAACATTAATGGTCCCGAGAAGCTAGGCCTTGGCTCATCCTGAGCTATCGCGCCAGCTATTTATTTTTTTTTTTTTTCGTCAAACGATAGAGATCCACTTCGTCTACTTTAAGATGGCTGCTACTTAAGGCCTGTGATTTAGTCAAATGTTAAGCGACTTCGAGAGAATCGTGGAGTGGGTGCTGGTGTACTCTTTTTGTTTTGATTAGAAAGTCGAAATGTTCTAAAGATACTAAGGGTGGTCGGACTCGTATCGTTTAAAATTCACCTCCCACTTCATAACTTTTTTCCCTCGCGGTATAACCGTCAAGCATTGCATCGGAAGAAGGTTTGTATTTCCATGCTCCCTGTACATTATTCCGTTCACGCTGCTTCTTTATAATTAGTGCCACATTATCACTAAGTCCAAACCTCATTTGTCTGGTTATGTTGTTTTGGATAAAGTCCTTTCCCCGTTCCTCTTCTAGCAGCCGTTACTCTTTTTCATGCCGCGGAGAATGGAAAATGATGCTTTACTCGTCAACGTTTATTCCTTGTGGTTTTCTCCTCAAGCATTTCATCGTAAGAAGGTTTTAGTTGCTCCCAACTCTGAAGACAATCTTCCTACGTACTGGTGAACGGTTAGAGTAGCCTTCATACTTCATACTTCATAATTTGACAAAGATGACTACTTTCTCGCTAAGGATTTCAGATCTATGTACAATACAAGTCTGTCTTCCGTTTGGTTTGAGGGCGCATCCTCTATCGGAGATGCAGCAATCCTGCGAAATTGCGCTTCAAAATCTAGTTGCTAAAAATGAATGCGCGCTTGATAGGAAAGTATACGCCATCGGCATCTTCATCGACAAATAGTGTGCTTTCGATAAAGCCACCTTTGACTGAATTTGACTGCTAGACAACACGGGGTGGATGAAACCCTGGTATTGTGGATTCGAGCAATGTTGATGAACAGAACTTTGGTTGTGGATGCGGATTGTGAGCGCTATGTTGCGCCAGGGGAAAACAGAGGCTGTCCGCAAGGCGGCGGCGTTCTATCTCCACTCCTATGATGCATGGTGATTGACTCTCTGTTGCATACTCTCAATTCGTCGAACGTCTACGCTCAGGCATATGCGGATGATGTTGCCATACTTTCTGTCGGGTTATGCCTGAAGACTGTCTGTGCTAATGCGCAGGCGGCTTTAGATATGATCAATGAATGTTGTACTAGGAGTGGGCCTTCGGTCAACCCTCTGAAAACTGAAATTGTCCTCTTTACGAGAAGAAGGGTTGTGACCGGTCTGAGTCAGCCAGTGCAAAAGGGCGTCACTAGATCACCGATGAAGCCATATATCTAGGAGTGATCTTGGATAAAAATTCCTTTGGGCAAAGCATGTTGCTTGTCACCGAATAAGGTCCTTTGGATCTATACGACTATGATATGACCGTTTCTAGCTTATGTGTCGGTTGTTTGGTGGTATGTGACTGCCTACTACACTAAACTTTAAAGAATGGCTTGTCTCGGCTGCACGGAAGCTTTTCCGAGTACGCCTGGCTCTGCTCTAGATGCTCTGCTTGACCTACCTCACCTTGATACTTACATATATCATGGGCTGTAGTATCAAAGCCATCTATTGTCTTAGACGGGGTGACTTTTGGTATCATCCACACTGGAGTTCTGATGACCTTGCGCGGCACTTATCCTACGACCCTAGTTCTGCAGTCGAATCTTCATGGATGGCTCCAAAACTAGTCATGGGTCCGGTGCTGGTGTCTTCGTGGAGGTCGATAACACCGGACTTCACTACTCGTTCGGCTAGCATGCCTCTGTTTTCCAAGCACAGACCTTTGCTATCCTAATGGGCACAGACTATATTGTTAAGAATAGGGAAAAGGGTCGGAGCATCTGCGTGTGTAGCGATACCCAGGCTGCGCCTTACTCAACCAGTTCCAAAATAGTGCGAGCATGCAAGAATTCTCTGAATTCGGTCGCAACGCTGAACTCTTTGACTTTTGTCTGGGTCCCAGGTCACACTGAAATCTCTGCAAATGAGATCTCCGATGAGATTGATAAACAAGGCTCATCTCAGGTTTTCCCGCGTATTCGGTCATGACCTCCATAGACGACTGGGTTTCCTACAAATACAATTATACTTGGCATGGATCTCCAGAATGCAGGCAGACTAAACGAATGCTCCCCAAAGTCTGCAGCAGAAGAGACTATAGACAACTTATTGGGGTTCTAATGGGATACTTCGCTTTTGCCGAGCATCCCACTACTGTCTGAGACGCCTGTGGAGAACGCGACGATACTTCAGATCATTTTCCCTGCGATTGTCCTGGCTTTGCGCGGATCAGTTGGTCGTTTTTCGGTGCTGATACTGTAAGCTCCTCATCATCGAAGTGCATTCTCGCCTTTCTCTGAAAGTCGAGGAAATTCCATTAAAATGGGTAAAAACTGGGCCCTGCCTTCTGGTAGTACAATGGACCGGTTGCCTCTGAGTGCTCCAGTATAGCGTGCTCGGCAGGTTCTTGCACTGCCATGCCTTTCATAATCGTTGCCACTGTGTCGTAACGTTATTTTATGTCCTTAATCAGCCTGCTGTGTTTTTCACCCAGTTTCTCTTTCAGCAGGCGTCGCTTATTTTCATAATGAAGACAATGGAACATGCCGTATTCCGCATCTTTGATTATATCTGTGTAGCCTAGGAAAAGGGGGTTATCATCGTGTCCGAAATCTGTCAACATAAGTCCTCAAACGTTCATGGACGCTTAGCAGATGTAGAAGTCTAGATTTTCATGTTTTCTGTTGATCCATCTGTCGATGTTTTGGATCACTAAGGCCCTTGCCACGCAATGAGCGGTAAAGCGGCAGAGCGGCAAAAAATTTACTCAGAAAGTACGCTTACCGCTTGCCGCTCATTGCGTGGCCTTGGCCTAAGGTGTCCATTTAAATACCGTCGCCAAAGTGATTCCTTCTCTGCTGCCATTCAAGTAGATTCACAACCCTTGGTAATAACTCAGTGCCCCTTGGTGTTGTCTTTGCTGAGTGGATTTAATACTTCTTCGCATTTAATACACACACCGCATCGTAGGGTGTTTGCCTTCGTCGTTCTTTTAAACTTCTTAACGATTATGTGAACCCTAAGGCTTTATCGACAATAAGACATTTGTATACGTAAGTAGCAGTCTACAGTATAGCGTCGTCTTTGAATAAGGCTACGCGCACAGTGATGCGATAAAGCGACGCTATGCAGGAAGCGAGAAGCATGCGATAAAACTTTTCACATGACTTCTTATCGCTTCACTGTGCGCACGAATATAAGAATACAAGTGAACAGTTTTAGCGCACGCTTCTCGCATCGCATCGCTTTATCGCTTCACTGTGTGTGCAGCCTAAGTGTCCAACTCTAAGCTCATTTTTAAGTGAACTAGTGGCTTGTAGTTTGAATGCCTCAAAGATAATGTTCCAAGGACCACTCTCTTGTTAAAGTTTGACCCATCATCCTGAGGTAATAACATCCACCTGCACTGACATCCACCAGCATGTCCTTAAGGTATTCCAATCGATTTTCTCCAATAAATTAGGTCATCGAAAGTAAAATCCTTGACAAAAACAATTTATTCGGCGCTCCTTAGAGACTTAATAGATCCAGCAAAACAATCTCCTTTAATGTCCTTTGCAAATTAACTTCATCCTGACAACTGAATCGTCAACTTAGTAGCTCATCTGCATTGGCTATGTCACCTAACATACCTACACACACGTACTCACATTTAAGTTGACTCGGATATTGTTAATGCCCAAGCGGTAATTTGTAAAAGGATACCTCACTTCAGGCTTAGAGTCAGTTTGACCCAGAAATGACTGAATTCAGTCAGATTTCTCTCTCTGTAGGATATCTTTATTTATTTGCATATCAATTGGACTTCCTCACAGTGGTGACCAGCAAGGACGACGACGACTACGACACGGATGTGCTGTAAGTTGTGCCACAACAGGGCTTTGAAAATGGATTATCCTTGAAACACATAACATTCTCGAAATTGATTAAATTTGTCCTGGAGATGGGACACGAGTGTTCTGTTTTGCATATGGACGGGAACATGACCACAGCGAAACCAGTTCTCACTCACATACGTATGATGCTGGGGCATTGGAATTTAATTGAGCGTCCCGATTTTCGGTAGGACGCTACCTGCCGAAGGGCTCAGGTGGTGGACAAAAGTCCTTCTGGTTGAGGCGTGTGTTCCAGCTCTTCCTTCGGCTGGTGATGGAAGGTCATTTGATCAGTTGAGGGCCACTGTCCATAGGTGGTGCATGAGCATGAGCATGAGTATCACTCCAGGCCGGGTAGGGCTATTAGAAAAATTCGTATATTTCACAGAATACAGCGTCGGGATGCCAACTGCAGACACAGAGCATTGTTTTCGGGCTTCGTTCGTGTCGTGATTTTTTTCTTTATTCCTTGCGTATGTATTTCGGGGATTGGTACGTCTACATTGGCTCCGACGGACTGAGAACCGGTCCATATGTCACACGACACACTGGCTCATTCAGTTGTTCTCGTTGTCATAGTCTCTGTCCTTCCCTGGCGCATAAATCATAAAGCAATCCATCATATTCAAATGAACCGAGGCCTCTGGGCACACCGAGAGGTTCTGCTGACTTTTTCTTTCCTGTACGATTGGGGGTGGCCCAGGAACAGGATACAGAATGAATGGCAAGGTGCTGTGATGAGCGGACATGACATTCAATTTTGGAACGATTTGGAGCAAATTAATTGAATGTGATGGCATGAGAGGACAAGTGGAATCGGGACAGAATGGATGGAACACCAGGAACAGCAGTGGTATCGCACTATACACGACCGCTGACGTTTTTGTGATTATTTCTGAAATCGATTGAATTGGCTGTCACTGAATGGTGTGCGGACAAGGAGGAAGGCGTGGTGTTGCCCCGGTGGGCTGTAACATGTCCTGATTTTGATGTTAGGAATTAAGTTGGGGATTTATATTTAAATTGTTTTTCAGGATTAGGTCGGTATGAGTGAGAGACCATGGAATATGGTTTTGTTTTCGAAAAAAATTGATTGAATTGGGACACGTTTTTGACAGGCCTTCGGGTGTGGTGGGATTAAAAAAAAATAATCACAGCTACATATATGAGGGGGTTGGGAAGTGGAAGGCACTGACATCGACGCTTAGCAGTTTATAAAAGTAGTGTCTCCAGATTTTTAGTTTGAATTTGTGGATCTCATTTCCTCGGTAACATCTCTGCAGTTCCTTTACCTTTTGTATTGCTTCTGAACATTGGTGGTTCTAGTACTTTCCGCTTGGTGGGCGTACTAGAATGAAAGAGTTTCTTCAGTTGCAGTTTGAAATCTGAACCCTTTCCATTCGTGCGAAAAATAAACAACGCAAAACTTGGTTGCAAGAAGGTCCGATACGGACTGCCCCTTCCTAAAACATCTCCTAGTTTGGACATATCCAAGAGCTTCCCGATCGCATTCAGACGCGAAGTATTTATTTTATAAGGAAACCAAACAAGTGGTACGCAGGATCGTACGAAACTTATTTTCTTCCAACAAGTTGGCGATGTGATTCTTAACACATTCCCACGCTCAAGCAGCACCCCCTTAACTCACACACGGTCCACAACAAATCACATGTACCATTTAAAAAAAAAAAAACAGCGCTTGCATCCTGTGACAGGAACATCCACTAATCGAAGTGTCATGCTTTCCGTAATTAATTCACAACAAATGGCCCGTTTTGTTCGAGGACATACGACCCATCAATTTAAATCTCATCCCGAGACTAATTTGTTTTTTGTGTCCCTTCCTCTCCTCGATTCGTTGAATGACAGCTAATACCGAGGATACCCATGCACTCGCCGGAAATTTCAATTTTAACCGCGCGACACGCTAAGGATTATGATAGTCATCCTGAGAAGGATGCGTAGGTATTCAAAAAACACATGCCATGTCTCAAACTCGCGTGTTGTCTGCAAGAAAGGAAACGAAAGTGTCAATCTAGTGATTGACAAATCACCACCACCACACCCGTTATTTATGGCCAGGACTGAAAGAAAAAAAAATCCGACAATAGAAGTAACAAAAACGCAATTATCCTGTCGAATTTGATTCGAATATCAAGGTGTTTGCGATCAAACAAAGTCAGAGCAAGATATCAAAAATCAAAAGGTCTCCCATCATGTCCTTAGGGAGTCCTTGTGTTATTCCATTTCACTTTTCTGAATCATTTCACATTTACAATGAGGATGCCAAAAAAGGATCCAATTGTATATCAATTTCATGGGACGACAAAATTGAAAAATAATATTTTTTTTCTGTTTTTTTTTTTTCTTTTTTCGTCCTTATTGAATGGCGAGTCCCGAAGGACAATCGAAAAAGTCAAAAACTGCATTCACATTCAACCAGTGACACCTTTTGAACAAACTGACATAAATCCTCGCCGTGGCAATTAATTCTCAACGACCGGGGTGGACCACACCTTTTCAACAAAAAGGACAACAGACTAAAGCGAAGAACATCCTGACAGGAATTCCCACAAGGAATAAATTTTCAATTACTTCCGAATTAGATTCAGGCCAAGTAGTTGCGGGTATTTCAGTTTTAAATAATTCTTCTCCTTCGCCTTTTGATTCCTCTGGTGTGTATGTGCGTGTGTGTGGGTGTCCCGGTCCTGGTCCTGTGTCTTGTATTATTAAGTCCTTTGTGTTTTATTTCAATTTCACAACTTTACGAATGTCCTTTTTGCTGCGTGGCACTTTCCTTTGTTATTTAACTTAGCTTCTACTGCTGTTGTCTCTTGCAGTAACCAACACAAAAAAAAAAAAACACATCTACTCCAAAGGCGAAGAAACGAAATTGAAATCCTTATATCCTTTGAGATTCCACTTTCCTTTTTCAATTTTTTTTTTATTTTTTCTCCTCCTCCTACTGCTTTTTTTCCTTTTAATATCCTTTTTCTTTGGTTAAAGGTAAATATTTGATTTGTGTTTTGGAAGAAAAAAAATATCCTGATTGATGTAGTAGCCCTAGCCACCCTTGGAGGAAAAGTGATTTCATATGCCACCAAGGTGCTACCTTTGTGCTGTACACTGACAAGGGTGACCACCAGCACCGATGGAACGCAGGATGTGTGTTCAATACGAAATTGCAATGAAATTGTTTTATTATTCCTTCCGGGTAAGAGGTGTAGGAAAGTGCTTATCATTCATGCAACGTCAGGGCGAAAGTGACAAATTTATTTTCGCCACTAGATGTGAGTATCCTGTTGAGCAATTGAATGCGCCACGAGCACCTGCATTCTGATGACGACCGAATGACGAGTGGTCTTCAAATGATTGAATGGATATTTTGGTTTTGAAAAATAAATTTGAAGAAAAGTGGTCCGTCCCAGGAGGGACGTCTGAGGTAGTCCAGGAAAATGTTGATATTTTTTCACGGGGAGACGTAAAAACGGCTGGTTGAGAACGTGAGTTTAAAGCGGTTTGTAGTCTTTGCGAGGTGCACGGGGCAAACTCAATCCTGAGACCTGGTCTATGGAACTTCTTCTACAACACAATTTTTCGTATGGAGATGTTCGAAGAAAAAGATCCTCAAAGAAACCTTACTCAAGTTATGAGACACGTGCGCTTTTGGATAAAAGACTACGGTCTAACCCTTGCAGCGGAGACAACGAAAAGTTTGTACAACAGCCCAACTAGGGGCTTCTCGCAAACAGTCCAGAGCTGGGAGACCACATAAGAAGGGGCAATAGAGCTCTGAAGGTCAAGGTCTAGCATTTCGCAGCCATTTAAGAGCTTAGAGACCGGGTATGAAGGGTCGCCAGCTCATTTTGAACCAAGACCTCTAATCTCGCAAGCGTTTTGGAGCTCGGAAACTGAGTGAGAAAGTTTTTCTTTGGGTTGGAGCTTTCGCCTCTTCTCTTACCATACTCTCCCGTCGCTGACAGTATTTTGCGTGACAGTACTTTGACATGAGGTGCTTTTGTTACCTGCTTGTGGCGAAATAAACACGTCTTAAGAAAGTTTTGGGTGTTATTATGGCTGGGTGTTGTATTAATAGGGTAGACTCTGATTGGTATCAACTAGGAAATGGCCAGTGTTGTAACTGTTACTACAGATCACTTGTGCTTATTTTACCTCCTCGCGGTAGCCACTGGGTTCTGGTGGTTCTCCATCCGGACTCAACATGTCAAACTTATAAGCGCGAGTGCTGACCAGAAGAAAAAAATTGCAGCACTATAAACACGACAGCGGACGAATTCCCAAGATGGAATAAACGGTCCCGTCTATATTTTCCGGAACGGGAACAACACCTAATCTGGGCTACTTAACATATTTGGAGCTGAGGCCGATAAGGATTTCCAAGAATCGATTGGGGTCTTAGAAATGAGACGGGATGAGCCTTAAAGGGGCCAACGGCAGAGCTCACATCCCCAAAGTGAGTTACCGACATCGGGTAAACCGGCCTCTTATCCTAGGGGTTTTTTTTTACAATGGACCTGGTCCTCCAGGTTGGGAGTTGTGCGCAGGGGTAACTGCCCTGCAATAGAAACAATTTATAATTACGAAGCAACAACAAGCCTCGGATACGGACGGATTCACTGATGACAACTCATACAAATGCAGTAAGGACAACGAATCTCGGATCTGCACGTGGAAGGTTAGGTCCCTTAACAGACCGCGTGTTGCTATGTCTCTGATGTGCTTGGTTTGCTGGGTTTTACCCGGCCACCGCAACGAAACCCCTGGTTTGACGACGAGTGCCAGCGAGCACATGCAGCGAAACAAGAGGCATACAAAGCGGCGGTGCTTAGAAAGACCAGAGCTGCTCGCGAGCTCTACGGGCAGAAAAGGAGAGATGCCCACCGGGTTCTTAGAAGGAAACAGAAAGAGCATGAGAAGCGCGCGATCGAGGAACTAGAGAGATGCTACTGCAGGAATGAGGTTCGGAAATTTTACCAAAGGGTAAAAAGAACCTGTCAAGACCACAGAGCGCAGTTAAATCGCAATCGATGCTGAGGGTATGGAAGAACTACTTCTGCGGACCATTTAACGGCGAAGACGAATCAAATTCCGCTGCCAGGCAAAATGAACCACTCAACCTGGAAGACGAAGACCAACAATTCCGTCCACCCCAGCTGGACGAAGTTAAGATAGTCATATCTAAACTTCATTCCAACAAAGCCGCTGGTGTTGACAGCCTAGCTGCCGAGCTGTTCAAAGCGGCAGGCGAGCATGCACTAACTAATCTGTAAGATATGGTCGGAGAAAAGTATGCCCGATGAATGAAACCTGAGCATCGTTTGAACGATGCTCAAGAAAGGAGACCCTCTGAACTTCGCCAACTGCAGAGGCATCAGTCTTCTTAACATCGCCTACAAGATCTTATCTGCCATGTTATGTGAACGCCTGAAGCCATTCGTCAACAACCTGATCGGTCCATATCAATGTGGCTTGAGGCCAGGACAGTCCACCATCGACCAAATATTCACACTGCGGCAGATTTTGGAAAAAACCCAGGAACTTCAAATCGATACCCACCACCTCTTCATCGATTTTAAGGCCGCGTATGACAGCATCTATAGAGACGAGCTATACAGAGCCATTTCTACTTTTGACATCCCTGCCAAACTTGTCCATGTGTGCAGGATGACGATGGAGAATGGACGCTGTTCATCGAGACCTTTGATGTCAAAAAAGGGTTTTGGACAAGGTGACGCGCTGTCATGCGACTTCTTAACATCGTTCTTAAAAGAGTTGTGCAAAACTCACGCGCCAACTCCAGAGGCACAATCTTTCAAAAGTCCGTCCAATTACTCGCTGTTTCTTTGAGCTAAGAAGGCAATTGAGTAGCAGAGCCCTCTCTCCAACAACTAAGGTGATCCTGTATAAGACCTTAATCATCTCAGTCCTGCTCTACGGCGCAGAGGCATAGACTTTGTCAAAAGTGGATGAGGTCGCTCTTGGCTGTTTGAAGAAAAATATTCTTAGGGTGAGGTCCAATCTGCATAAATGGATTAGGAGATATATCGGCGACATCGACTTAGGAGACCTAAACCAACTTGGCATGTGAAACTGAAAGCGGCTGGCTACAGATCGAACTGGCTGGAGATTATTGTTGGTTGAGGCGCAGGTGCACCGCAGACTGTAGCGCCACCTTAAGTGAATAAGTAAGAAGGTTTTCTTCTTTATTTGGAAGGGCTTGCGTATTAGTTTCTTGATCACTTCGCGTTTGGGAGAAACTTGGGCATTGTACCAAATTCTTAGGCAAGTGTCATCAGGGTAGTTCCAGAATGTGATACGTTCCACATACGCAATCCACATACCTTTCATACAAATCAACGCAACAAAACCTCACTGAAAAATACGTTACCAAGCCCATTCGTCACACACGAAATCTGCTGACATGTTTACACGTTCTCACCTTCTCTGTTCCCGAAAAAAGGACACACAGACACCCATTACTCTTTTTCTAATCCCCTTTTACCATTCCCAGTGACTTTGCTCGAATCCGATTTCCCATACTTCCGATGCAGTTAGCACCGCTCCTTCCGGTGGCCACACCAATAAATCCCATAAATAAGGATTTCGAGGATCAAGGTGGTCGCACACACAAATTGTCTGGATGACAATTTATACTCGTCGCTGTCGCTCCCTTGTAGTTTCTTTCAGCTCATCATTACACAGGTAATTAACATTTTATCGAAATAGCACATCAGGCAGAGCAGACCCGGATGAGAACTACGCTTCTAGAATCACTAAAATCCAATCAAGACAAAGCATGGAAGGTATGGCAAGGTGTGTGCCACTGTAACCCCTTTCGCTGAGACACCCCAGAGCAGACATCCACTGTAGTTTGTCGCGCGACGACCCCGCCATGTGTGTTAATGAGAATTTATTATGCTAATACCCCTGGTCTTTGGATTTCTTTTCCACACACACACTCACTCACTCACTCTCTAGGTGATTATGGCGTCCTTGGTCCTTTGAAAAGGGGCCGCCAAGTCATTATAACCGCCAAATGTAATAAATTATTTTAATAAGCAGGAATCGCGCGATATCACCTTCTAACGTGTGTCTTCTTACGACACGTACGCGGGTTCTCATTTTATACACTATCCCCACACACACACTGGCGCAAGTGAGGACGGCGCTATACCCCACCATCCGCCATTGAAACTTCTGGAGTTACAGCAGGCTATTAGCAGATGTAATAACGGGTTTACATTATTCGCCAACGGTATCACATTCATTTTAATGGCGCATGCAATGCAGATACGGGAAAGAGTTGTGTGCGTGGGGGGACGAAGCGTCGGGAAAGGATTACGCGGAACCCTTGTCGGTGTTTTCGAACTGCTAGCGGAGTGGGCCGGTGGGAGTCGTGTTGGAATTTACTTTCACAAAATTTCCTGTGTGCAGTATTAGTTCGGATTATATCAAGATAATGTGTCGTCCATTGCTGTTACAGCGGCTAAGTAGCAGACGGAATGGTTCATAGTTGATGATCATGATGATGGCTACGATGCGGTTGAGTGCATTGTATCACCACATTTTGGGAACGGCACGGCAGGCGGGCGGGGCGGTGCGCGGTGGTTGGAAACTAATTGCGGATGCGGATTTTGTGAAATTTACTGGAGAACCACGATTGTTGTAAATAAATCTCGAATGCTTGATGTTTTTGGTTTTGCCCCCGTCCCGCTTGCATGGTGCCAGTCAAGCTGTGCAATTGACCACAAGATGGATTATAGTGGAGAGGTTACATGTGTAACAATCTGTTGTTTGGGTAATGTGCTGTAATTTGTTGTCATGGAGAAAATTAAATCTCGAAGGCACTTTAAAATGACAAGGAGTGCTTTAGAAGCTTGAATGAGTTTTGAGACGAAGATGGTTGAGATGAAGCCATGGGTATGGTTCAGGGTACCATTTTCTAGAAAATCTGATGCGGATGACCATCAAAGCATTTTTCTCTGACGAGCACTCTGTGGGTTAAAAAGGTGTTCGGGCGTTCTGAAGACATATCAGTCCTTGAGTCTTTTAGGCTTTTTGTCCGCAGACAAGCGTGAAATTTCACAATTTTCTACTATTATCCATTTTGTCAAAATACCTCACTAAAAGCACTTAAGTGCATTTACTGACCGATTATCGACTAACAATTCGTTTAGTAGCTTCTCCAGGAACAATAAGTTAGCGAACGTGTTCGATTCCTTTTCCGCTTCTCGCAGCATAACTTTGACGAACGTTTTCGAAACTAATTGTTCCGTGAGGTCAACATGTTTCCAATATCCCTGCTCTCGATTCCATGAAATCCCAATTAGGTTAGCACGGAACAGCTGACACCACTAACCCAGCACTGTTGACGTCGTCGTCGTTAGCCATTTCTATCGACGTCCTCGTCGTCATCGTCGTCGCTGTCGTCGTCATCATCATCATCGGCAGCAGAGCACATCACACAGGACACAGACCGCGTAACATTTGACGCGCAAGTAAATTAGAAAACTGTGGGATGTTTTGGTCCCGTTTTTTTCGTTCTTTTTGTTCCTGTTGGACGTCCAAGTTGCCTGCTGCTGCTGTTGGTTGCTGCCGTTCAATGTAATTTCGGCTCGTCCTGTCGTTTTTGGTTTTCGATGCGGTGTGGTGGATTGGATACCATGGCAGCGGATAGCGAACCACGCGGTTCGTCTGTCTACACCGTCTAATGATTGGTTTTCGATGATGATTGACAGCTTTTGATATTAAATTTTGTTTTCCCCCGTCCTTTCGTCCGTTCGTCCTTTGTGCATTTGCGATGTCCTTTTGTTTTCGATGCTTTGAGTGTTGTCGGGAATTTTTTGTTTTTTTTTTTTCTTTTGCTCGTGTTTCGTTGTTCTAGAAATTAGCTGAGCGTGAAATGGAAATCATCATCAACATCGTTATGAGAGGCGGCAGCGGCGCCAAGGACAGTAAAGCCAAGGCGGTAAGGCGAGGCAGGAAGGGAAGTAAAGATAATGAGAGCAACTGCTATTGATGTTTTCCCATTTTAAATGAGATGGACGATTGATTAATGGGCCTCGTTTTAGAAACTCGAAGACTCTGGGTCTCATCATCGATTTTCAAAAAATGTTTCCATCCAGCTTGAGGGCGTCGGCTGTGTGTTGGGATAGGCGTGGTGTTGATGCGGAATGTTTTGCCGGTGTTTTTACTTCTCTGCTGCTGCTGCTTCTGTTTTTGAACGTCGTCGTCGAGTCGTTGGGTCGAGGTGATAAGCAGCGAAATTGAAGAATGATTCGAATGTTTGATGTTTAATGATGGTGCGTTTGGCTTTAATGAGGTGCGGACGGAAGTTAAATGAAGATTTTTGGCACAAAAAAGGAACGGAAGGTGGACGAATGTCTACAACTACGGGAGGCTCTAAGGCATGGGAATTTTGACTTGAGGATGTTGTAGATTTATTATTTCACTTTGAATTGGCATGAGTTGTAGATTTGTTTTTTGAGAAATTAGAATACGTCGGAAGGGAACCGGTAAGATGGGAAAGACACTGTGAAAAGCAAATGCTTTAAGGTCGAGCTGGGATTCTGTGAAGAAATTGACTTTAAGTGTTTCAATTGAATCTGGGTACAGGCAACAGCGATAGGAGAATGTTGATTTCACTCACAATTGGCAAAAGTAATTGAAAATGACTCCAAACACAAGGGAAGGCCATGCACTCTGCAAAAACTCGGCCTAGATCTGCCACCAAGCCTATATGGATGTGTAAACTTGAGACAAAATATCAGGATCATTGATGCTCTTTGCTTGTAACACGATCTAAATGAGTTATCCACCTTCAAACGGTGAAAAAAGAAAATTCAAAGAATTCTACTAAAATTGTCCATTCACTGTACAAAGCCCGGGCCTCCCCCTACCTATAGTATAGACTCAATTTCGCAAACCCCACCTCAGTGTCCACTTTGTATTCCATCCAATACGATTTTGATCACCGACTTCTCAAACAAAAGCCTTCTTTGTCTTCGGCTATCCAATATGCACACTCCATACACTCTATCCAACGGAAAAAAAAACCCAAAACAAAGACTGGCCACCTCTTCCGCTTTATTACCCTGTCATTGTCCACTATCTAAACACTGACCGGCGCAATAAAAAAAAACCGAAACGAAACTAGAACGCATAGAAAACTTTCTGCACTCTGTATACATTCACCGGTTCCATTTCACCTAACGAGAAGGAAAAAACGACCAGTCCTTCTCCCCCATAGATTGGCAATCAAATGAAAGTCGTCACCCTTTGTCTATGCCTCAATACACACAACCACTCGCAATATCAAAAACACCGGCTAAACACATTCACTGACAGAGAAAAAAAAAAAAACCGAGAAAAAAAGAAAAAAGTTCCGTTGAATTGTTGAAGGAAATGAAAAAAAAAACCGACTTAACTAGTTTGTAATACATCATTGGCTCAACAATACCAATCTAACTCCTGTCAAGTCCTTGCCAACACACGAGATAGACAGACAGATCGATAGATCCGTAGATAGGTAGAATGTCAGCTGAATGGCCTATTATCCTTTCATAACCACAGAGCGTCAATGTATTTCTCTCCAGGGAGAAGAGAAACCACACAAAGATAAGAAACGAAGGACTAACATCAAGGATTAGGAATATATTGGTGGCACGGCGGTATGGTTGTGATGCAACCAATTTTTAATTACAGTAATGAAAGGAGGAAGGACGAAAGATGTTTGTTAAGATTTTTATCCTTGAACTTATTTTTTTTTTTTAAATTCGGAAAAAGATTATTTTGTTGTAAGAAAAACTCCTCAATGCCATAGTTTCAAACTAATTGATTGGAATTTAATCGAGGGGAAGATGAATCCTTGCGTGAATGAAAAGAATAGATGCACGCATGCAGGGATGTTCTGTATTTGACTTTGACTGGATGCAGATGGAGGATTTGATGAAGCGTGCTGCAATTCTCTACCCATTCAATTGAGTACAATGAGCTGTGAAAGGATTAAAGCGATTGCGAATGAAGGAATAGTTCGCTGACACCTGTACATAGTCAGAGTTTGGCCAAATACAATGTGAATATGTCGTTTTTGAAAGTAGAGAATTGTTGATTTTTTTAGAATGACATATCTGAGAACTCAGTTCTTACTTGGCTTGAATTCCTTAAAGTGACGGTTAGTTTGGCTAGCATCTAGCAAGGGATAGGCATTTCACGAGTTTAGTGTTTTGTTTTGTTAGTTTACAGGGTGTAGATAGTAGTGACCGAAATCAATACAATTTTCTAATACAGTAGAGTGTCGATTATTCGTACGTCAATTAACCGAAATGTCAGTTATCCGCACGCTACATCGGAAGCAAATGGACGTGAGTTATCCGAACACCAGCTTCATCAAGAGCTCCAAATAGTTTCAATAGAGTGGCGCGGATGTGGGTATAGATCCATGTGGCATCCATTTGGAACTGCTGCTCACGAAATACATGGATACGTGCGTACCCTTATATACCTACATACAAATCTAGTTTCCACGAGAATTTTGCTGATTCTATTCATGACTTGTGGTGTGGTTCAGCTAAGAAAGTCAGTTTCTAAAATGTCGTGAACAAGCAAAAGCAACCGAAATGCTTTGCGATTATGAATGTATATATTTTTCCTTGGTTTTAAGTACATGAGGAGCGACCGCACAGCTAATTTTTATTGGGTTCGCGTATGTGTTCGATTATCTGAATTTTTTGATCAAATTTGATTATCCGAACCACCCTCGGTCCCTATGAGTTCGGATAATCGACGCTCTACTGTAATTTGATTAACATGCGATTTTTTCATATCATATACTTACTTATTTTGGTGGCGCTACAGTTCAGGGTGAACCTGGCCCTTAACCAGTTACCCTGGTTCTTAGCTGACTGCCTACAGTTTCGCACGCCAAGTGGGTTGAGGTCCCCTTCTACCTGTGCGTAGGCAAGGTCTCTACTGCGTTGTCCCTCCGAGATAGATTCGAAGACTTTGCATGCCGGAGCGTTGGTTCCATTCGCTATACATGTCCAAGCCATATCAAACATCGAATGCGCAGTTTTTTGACATATTCGATGTCACTGAACAGCTCGTATAGTTCGTGATTAAATCTTCTCCTCCGAAGCCCGTCAACGCATACAGGACAGAATATCTTCCGAAGAATTTTTCGCTCGAAACGACTAAGAATATCTTTATCCGCTTTCGATAGAGTCCGTGCCTCAGCGCCATACAGCAGGACTGGGACGATTTAGGTCTTATATGGAGTCTCCTTAGTTTTTCGAGAGGGGTCTTTCCTACTCAATTGCCTTCTTAGCCAAAAGAAGCAGCGATTTGCAAGGGTTATTCTTCGTTTGATTTCCGATGAAATGCCATTATGAGAAGTAATAGCAGAGCTTAGGTAGACAAAGTCCCTTCCTACCTCGAAATTATAGCTGTTTGCTGTGACGTTCTATCCGATTCGTTGATGTTGGATGTCTTTTGTTGGTTTTGTCCTCGTTTACGCCCGCTTCTGTCTCTATACTCGGGAAAACACTGGTCACAGATCCCAACTTTCTGCTTATGATGTCAATATCTTCGGCGTACCCAAGTAGTTGAACAGATTTATGAACGATTGTGCCTCTGGTGTTGGCTTGAGAGTTTCGACACAGTTCTTTCAAGCCCGCGTAACCTTGTCTAAATCCTTTTTTGACTTCAAAAGTTTCGGTGGGGTATTGACCGACCTTGATGGAGCAGCGATCATTCTCCATCGTCATCCTGCACAGACGGACGAGTTTGGCAGGGATGCCAGAAGTTGACATGGTCTATATAGCTCATCTCTTTAAATGCTGTCATTTAAAATCGATGAAGAGGTGGTAAGTATCGATTTGGAGGTCTTGGGTTTTTTTCAGGATCTGGCAGAGTGTGGAAATTGTGTCAATCTGATCTTCATCAGATAGTAGACATGTCTTTAGATGAATCTTCTGCTGTGAGTAAGTATTGCAAAGTACTAAACAGGATGTATTCGAGTTTCTTCATCTTAAGCGCAGAATCGACAGTTCCTATTATCTTCTAGAACTTTTCTTGTCATATATATATATGCCCAGTTCATAGCCTTCTTCTTTCTTGCTCTTCCTTTTCTCTTAGCTTTTCCTTTAAGTGTCTAGGCCCTATCCCACAAAAATGTTTTGGTCCTGTGGATTGACTTTTTGACCTTTTCCTTGCTTGGACATCTGCTCTCTTATTACCCATCATCCCAGCCTGGCCTGGAGGGTAATTTCACTACTTTGTTCCAGTACTTTGTTTTTCTCAAGGCAGTCCCATACCATTTTTGATTTTATTTCATAAGAGCATAGTGCATTGATGGCTGCCTGGCTGTCCGAGAGTATCGCGATACTTTATACATACGTGATACTTCCTGTTGAATTTGAATTGAGCGCATCTGTCGACAGATTTCTAGAGATTTCGAGTGCATTGTCATAGGCCCGTATTCTCCTATTCCAGTTTCCGTGGATGTTATTGAACCAACCGTATACCACTAGATGCAGTTTGGTTCAATTAAATACACGTCGGATTTATTGCTCCATTCTCTTTAGCTGCTCGTTTTGAAATCCTTATGGCTTGGTTAGGGTTGGAAGTTATTGTGTCCAAGTGTGCTCCAATAGTCTTTTCGTAGGAAACGAAATCATTGTGATTTTTGTCGGCTGGAGTTTAAGTCCTGCTGTCCGACACCACTCTTTTGTTATTTTTAGCCCTTCAGTTGTGTGAGGACTTTTTTGTGTTATCACTGTTCTATCGACCTGCCAGCTTGATATGCATGTTGCTTCTCCTGGAGGGGGATTTTCTCCAGCGAGTTTGTTGTTAGTCGGTGTAGAACCTTCTTCATTCTAAATTATATTCTCGGGGGTTTGCCATTCCCTGATGAGAAAGAATTCATACTAAAAATCCGTACATTGGGAATGGTTGCGAGAAGCTAGGCCTTTATTCATTGCGACAACCTCTCATAAAGCACCTTCAATCTACTTCTTCTCAACCTAAATTTACTCCGTCAGCAATAAACTTAATTCACAAAAATTAAATAGCCATCAAACCGCCCCAGTTATTAACTTTATTAGACTTTCAAACGTTAATAGCTGACAAAGACGAAGAATGTCTTAAATATTTCCACCACCAGCACCTTGGGCAGGGAAGTCATAAAAATTCCTCCTTTCGAATGGCAGGAATAAAGGGTTACGCTTTGATATAACAAAAATGTTAAAAGTAACACAACGACAAAGACCACAAAGGACCGTCTAGACAAAAAGCAAAACCCCAGAATCTGCAAGGCTTTACCGAATATCCTTACAAAAACAACAAAGCAGTCGAAACAATTCGACTAAGGTTGACTTGACTCTTGTCGAACTTAATTGACTGGCAACACGCACACAGATTTTTCTGAATTTCGACTTAATTAATTGATTTCCTTTTTTTCCTCCCTTTTTCACGTTGATCCTTTTTTTTGTGGGGAATAAGGAAGGATATAGGGTAAAGTGGAGGGGAATGTCCACTTTTGAAATG
Organism: Matsumyia berberina; assembly: GCA_917880715.2. Lineage (NCBI taxonomy): Eukaryota > Metazoa > Arthropoda > Insecta > Diptera > Syrphidae > Matsumyia > Matsumyia berberina. The sequence goes on from OU862870.1 coordinate 63,717,074, forward strand.
GGGACACAAAAACAAATCCGATTGTGTTTATGACTTCAGGGATTGTTTTGCAAGGAATCACAACAAGGCGGAAGTCACGCGATAGCTTTAAGGATAGACAGTATTTTTTTTCATGGAACCAGGCCCTCTCCCCTCGTCGTAACAAAACACGTGTGCGGCATTTTTGTAAATTAAATTACCTCTTGGTAAGACCTGTGCACGGTTGTATCTCTAAGGACATCTTACATCTCGATCGTAAATACTTATTAAATTGGCGTTCTTTCTCCTTTTTCAGGCACAAGACGGTAGTCCAGGCACGGATCTCGCGAAAGAAATTCGCAAAGCCCCCCACTACATATCCACCAAGAAAGAGAGAAAGAGATGAAATCTCCGGGGAAGAAGGTATGTAGGTGAGCCTCATAAATATAAAGTTCACTTTTATAGTGTTTTTCTTCCTGTTTAACCGTTATGAATCATTTAACAACATAAACAGGATTCCAACAGGGATCCCGAGGATAGTAAAAATTCCATTCCACAAACTTTCACAGAAAAGAATTTAAGTTTTACTGCTGCATGTTCATGTTCATGGATCAAAAGGATAACTTAACTTTACTCTCTCTTTAGCTCCTTGGCTCCATGCTTGCTCTTTTTATTCCTCGTTAATTACTCCATCCATTAGATCGTATTACTAATTCACAGGATGAAAATTAACTCAAAATGGCCAACTAGTTTACAAATGAAGCTTATTGGCCGGATTATTATCGTTTTGCATTGATGGTGTGCGAGTATTATGCTCCTGTTGCTCGGCGATGCATGCATCATGTGAGTAATTTAGCAGCATACAATGCAGAAACAAGCTTCTTCCATTAGCCAAGAAGTCCTTATGTGTCGAGTGCATGGAATTGCCTGAGAGTGATATGTCTCCGTTTGGATGGCTGTGCCTCTGAAATATTTAGAGTTTTGCAAAAGTTAATCAACTCGTTGCTGCATTATGAATGCTCCCCACCAGAGTGTGAGTGAGAGAATCCTTTTTTGGACGTCTTTATGGCGATGAGGTAGTTAATTTCGGATTAATGCACATTTTCTGAAGCAGAATCCTGTCGAATGCGATCCGGGAGTTGGGGAATTACTTCAATTTCGCGGGTTTTATGTGTCATCCCTAAGTGGAGATTTGGGCGGGGGAGTCGAGCGTGTTCACAAAGTGTTTTGATCGCCTGAATTGAGTGTTAAAATTTAATTTTGACACTTCAACGTCAGGGATGGCATCGTAAACTTTAATTTAATGAATCTATCTGGGGCGTGATGTGGTTTTAAGTGTTTTGTGTTATGTATTTCTAAATTAAACTGTAATTTGGATTGTGGCAGCAAGGAAGTTTTATAGTCGCGAAAGCAGGTGCAAAAAATGATGAAAGTGGAAAAGTTTTTCACGTTGCGTGTGGTGGAAGGTGGGTTTCTCTCAAGTTTGACAAGTGCCTTGTGGCAGCGTTGATTTAATTTGATTAGAGGCAGAAAAAAAAACGTGTTTTTTTGCGTGTTTTACCACCTAATCCGATTTTGTTCTCCTTTAACTGCCGTAACAGGGAAACGTGGAAAAAGGTCAGCATGCATATGCATTTGCGGAGCACTAAAAACCACCCCATCCACGGCATTCAACGTGGTCCTGCAACTGATTCTCTTGGATATTTTTGGTAAGCATTCAGCTGCTAGCATAGCCCTCAGACTGAAGGCCTCCTCTCAATGGTTAAACAACCATATTGGCCACACCTCGATCTTGGATCCCTTAACATTCATCCCGGAAAACACCGACTACACACCTTCTAAGTTGAACTTCAACTTCAACTTCCGGATGCCAATCCCTTCCAGAGTGGAGTGGGAGAATGATGATGCCATAGACGAGCACTCCGTTCACTTCTACACCAACGGTTCCAAAACCGAGAAGGGAGGGGTTTTCTCCGAAGTGCTCAACTTGAGCATCTCCGTCCGTCTCCCTGACCATTGTAGCGTTTTTCAGGCGAAAATTATGACGATCAACAAAGCCTTATCCTGACTTTGGCATAATGTGGTATCCTGCAAGGAAATCACAATTTATACCTATAGCCAGGCTGCTATAAAATCTCTGGAATCAGTTACATTACATCAAAAGCTACCTCAGATTGTCGCTCATCTCTCACTGAGATGGCAGAACATTTTAACTTTCAGCTATGCTGGGTACCCGGTCATAAGCACATTCAAGGGAATTGTAAGGCCGACAACTCGCCAAACGTGCTACTATTGTACTCTAGAGATCCTACAAAAACGAAGGAATCTGGGTATTCCACATGTAAATTACTCCTAGAATACGACGCGATCAACAAGACAAACCAAAGATGGAGGAACGGCACCACATGCCGCAGCTCCAGAGAGATATGGCCTTTGTTAAGCCTCACTCGATCTAAAAGTCTCATCTAGCTTAAAAGTTCGCTCATTAGCAACATTAGGATGGGTCTATTCGCAAATGACCTTTGCAGGAGCTGCAGGGACGAAGAGGAGCAAGAAACGATCCTCCATTTTTACTTATCCTGCCCTATCTCAAAGAAAGGAGCTCTATCTAGGAGCCTATCACTTCGATAATTTGGGCGAGTTGACGCATACTGAAGTCGAAAGTATCCTCAGCTTTATTAAGAGCTCCAAATGGTTTCATTAGTTGAAGTGGCACCTAGGGTATAGATCCTAGTGGCATTACAATGGGCCTTTCTTGGCCTACGTGTGTCTGTGCCTCACATGGACAGCTACTAGGGTAACTGATAAGGGCCCTTACCAGACATTGCTTGATAGGCAGGCATGCACTTAGACTGGGCGTCCCCTCCAACGATTCCTGTAGAAGCTGCAGGGATGAGGAGGAAGACGAAACTACGACCAACCTACTGTGTACATGTCCTGATCTTGCAAAGGTAAGAGAAGAACCCTCGGGGAACACTTCTATGATGATCTTAACGATCTAGCTGAACTCAACGTCCAGAAGATAAGAAACTTCATCTCTGGGACGAACTGGTTCAAATCTCAGGGTTAACACCGCTAAGGTTGCCCATCCCCGTTGTACTTATGGTACATATACTGGTTGCATGGTGTCGGTAAGCCGGTTCTCTTCGCTGTAGCATCACAACGGTCCTTCCATGGCTTGCGTGTTTCTATGCCTCGCATGTACAACCACTTAACCTACCTAACTGCCATAACTGCTTTCACTACGCTAAGTAACATGGCTTTTTCCTAACTCTACACTCCTGGACGGCTCTGTCATAAAGAAAAGGATCTACGCTCAGCTTTGCCAATGATTTAGAGATAACTGTATCGCCTGTTGGGTTGGTGGTTGAAGTGGGTGCAGGAAACTACCTCCCAATTTGTCCCAACTAAGTCAAATTTGTTTCGTGTGCGTTTCCTAATCTCTCCACGACCAAGGAGCATCCGAAAATTACTACAGAATCCTTCGATGTCCTTCAGCCATCAAGATCATTACCTCACACTCGCAAGTGATTTACAAAACTAATAACCATATATCCTGGTGTTAAGACATCACTTTCAAATCGAATGACATGCAATATCCTTCGGAGTAATCCCCTCACGTTGTAATCAATGTTTAATCGACACCAATTTAACCAAAATAGAACCTGCAAGCTCGATTGGATTCTTTTAGCTCTTTGCCCCGCCACCTCCAGCAGAATCCAGCTGATTACTAATGCCTCTATTACAAACAGCACATTTCGATCGAATTGATAGCCTTTTGCATCATTTACGTTAAATCGAATGATTTTTAACCCCAACTCCAAGAAGCCCACTCGCAAAACCGGCTTACACATTCCATGATCTCAGTGTATTTTTCCTGCCCTTTTCCTCTATCTCCTGTCTGTGTGTCTCCGTGTGTATTTGTGGAAAATAGAATCGTCGTCGTGCTCATTGATTAATATAAATGCATGCTACGACTACGACGGAGAAAGATAAGCAAGCAAAAAAGGACTGACTACCCCGTCGGGTATAAATGTCCAAACGAAATGCTAAATGTCCTGCGAGACACCAGCACCATAAGCGATTCGGAAGAAAATCAAAAATTCACTCCAACACACACCGGCGGCGGAGTGTGTTGGCTACGTGTATCGACGGGGGCGGGTGTGAGACCAGCGCGCACTGATATCTACTTTGACAGGAGACGGAAGGAAGGACACTTAAAAAAAAAATCCATATATGAATCCTGTTAGCTGGAGCATATCACATTAACATACGAGCCGTTGACTATTACCACCACCATCAGCCATCAGTAGGCAGCCATTCTTCTTCGGCTTGTATGCGCCCTTCCCCCCGTGGACTAGGGGTTACCCAGTGGCAATTTGTCCATAGATTTAATGGCTGGCACATCCTGTTTGATGATTCCTCACACGTTCTTTCTTTCTTCTTCTTATTTTTTTCTCTACACATACACACGTGCAGCCACGCAACTATCTACTTCAAAGATATTTTTCCTACGTGCCTATTAGTGGCCTGGCAATGTGGCCATCCTTTTAGACATTCAGATTCTATTCCATTCCTGGACCGCCATCTCGCCCTAGACTTCTGTCCTGCCACAGGATATAAATGTGTGTAAGGGATATGATAAAAGCGATTGCCCCCTCCTATCAATGGTGGGGCAGTATAGTGTGTGGCTGTGACTATGTGTGTGGTACAGACACATTTACAATTTTTCTTTTTTTCTCGAAGTGGGAATAAATCCTTGTATACCAGCCACTAGTTTTCGTATCGAAATTGCACAGAATGATCCAGATTCTACGATTCAAAAATTTCAATGGTTGCACAAGGAAATCCATGCAATGTGTGTGAATCCAGCTCAATCCTAGTCTAACATTCCAATCCATTTCAGGAAAGCTTCTGCCCCCCTCCAACCAACCACCAAACTCTGTGTCCCATGCCTGATCGTCATAACCAAGGAGCAATGATTTTTCAAGGATTTCGCTCTCTGCTCTATTTGGAGTTGCTGTTGCTTCCGGTTTTGACTATAGTCTATTCCGAAGGAGGAGACTCCAAATACACCAGACGTGATGAATTAGACGTAGGATAGGATGCACTTTCATTCTGTGGTATTTCTCTCGCTAAAAAAAGAGAAAAACCCGATATATGGTGCAAGGATGTTTTTGGTGATATATGCTAAAGGAATCTCAAAAAAGGAATGCAAAACCTGGTCTACCTAAGAGAGAATAAATAAAATACAATTGGATTTGTCCTTGGGGCACCCGAAAATAGTTTCGCATCGAATGTGGGTCGAGATAAGAAATGCAACGGAAGTTATCCTTAATATCCTAGAAAATGAGGTGCTTGGAATGTAATGAGGTACCTTCAAGGATATAATACTTCTCGGTGGTTGTGTAATGGTCACACTGAAACATACAAACGGGATATTCTCTCCTTGCACAGCAATTTGATTTTATGTCCTTCGAATGTCCTGAAAGGTGTGAGGGATTTTTTGTTCACTTTATTCGAGGTATGGTGTGAGATATTTTCCGCTAACAATAGAGAGGACATTTGCGGTGGAATGGACGAATTAAGTTAGCAGAGGTTGAGTGGAACGGGATTGGTTTGTTGGGATCATTGGAAATCGATGGGGGTTTTTATATGAAAAGATAAAAGCGAACACCATTTTCAGTTGGTTTTTGGTGCGTGTCTCGACTAAGGTAGGTAGGTAAGGTGGCTGTCCATACGAGGCACAGACACACGTAGGCCAAGGAAGGCTCTTTGATGCCACTAAGAAACCATTTGGAGCTCTCAATGAAGCTGAGGATACTTTTGACTTCAGTATATGATAATTCGCCCAAGTTGTCAAAGTGATGGGCTCCTAGATAGAGCCTCCTTCTTTGGGATACGACAGGATAAGTGAAAATGAAGGATAATTTCCTCCTCCTCTTCGTCCCTGCAGCTCCTGCAAAAGTAATTTGCGAAGAGTTCCATCCTTTTGGCATGAAGGCCAATGGGACAGTGACCAGTAAGAACACCGATAACTGTGCTAATGAGCGACCTTTTAAGCAAGATGAGACTTTTAGATAGAGTGAGGCTTAGAATAGGCCATATCTCTCCATCTTTGGTTTGTCTTGCTGATCGCGTCCTAAAATTGTTAAGGGATTCAGATGTAGAAGCACGTCGAGTGCCGCGGATGGGGTGGATCTAAGTGCTTCGCTAATGCATATGCATGCTGATCTTTGGACTTTTCCCAATAGGTTACGGTGTAAGGCTTTTTCTAAGGCCGTCCACCAGACGATCACGCCATATAGACGTATAAGTCTGATAACGGACACGTAGAGCCAGTGCGTAGTATGAGGTTGCAGGTCCCATTTTTTACCAATGGCTTTCCTGTAGCAGTACAGCGCCACAGTGGCTTTTTTAACGCGTGTTGGCTTTTCAGTTTAGATAACTGTCCAGAATGAGACCCAGAAATTTAGTTTCATTAACAAAGCGCAGGCTGGTGCCGTTTAGAGAGGGCGGGTCGATTGGAGGAATTTTGTATTTCCTGTTGGAGAGGACTAGTTCGGTTTTCTCGGGATTATGTCCCAGACCACTTTCAGCTGCTCATCGTGCTGGACGTGACTGATTGGAAGGGCGTTTTGAAAAAGTTTACTAAGGGTGCCCCGGGTATTTACCGGAGGCAGCAATCGCAACATCTTCCGCATAAGCAATCACTTCGCATCCAGCCCTTGCCAGGTTGAACAGCAGCCACAATCCAGAGAAAGGGGGACACAACACCGCCTTGCGGCGTACCGCGGCTCACAGTTTTGCCGGCCGAAGCATTGCCCAGCTTGGTGTTAATTGTCCTGCCTACGAGCAACTTTTCAATTAAAAGTCTGAGCGAAGCCTCGACTCCCAGATTCGTGAGTGCATTAGTGATTGCCCCTGCTTTGACGTTGTTAAAGGCTCCCTCGATGTTCAGAAAGGCAACCATGGTGAACTCTTTAACGCTAAGTGATTTTTCAATGTTGCGTACTAGTGAGTGCAGAGCAGTTTCAACGGATCTGCCCTTGCAGTAAGCGTGTTGGGACGCTGATAGGAGTTTGGTATCTATGCTACAGCGAAGGTGGGAGTCTATCAACCTCTCCAGTGTTTTTAGTAGGAAGGATGATAGACTAATAGGACGCAGACCCTTAGGAACAACGTGTGAGCTTTTACCTGCCTTAGGTATGAAGACAACTTCTGTCCACCCCATGCGAATATGGACAAGGTTCAGGAAGCTTTTTAGAATAGTGTCTAGCCAGGGAAGGATTATACCCAGGGACTGCTGAATTTTGGCAGGAATAATGCCGTTCGGCCCTGGAGACTTGAAAGGCTTGAAGCTCCTTATAGCCCAGCAGATCTTGCTGCGTGTGATTATAATATTGGAGTCTTTGCATGGTGGATTGGTGTTATGAAACCCTGTACCACGCAGTATTACTGAGGAGCTACCAGGAAGTGAGTGTCCAGAAGTAGGTCAACTGTCTCCTTGCTGGAGGTTGTCCAATGTCCATCTAGATTTCGTAAGTAGCTAGATATTGAGGGATTTGTGGAGAGGATTTTCCGGAGTCGTGAAGCTTGCTTGTGCCTATGTTGCCACGGAAAAGTTTCCACGAAACTCGTTGCTCCTTTTTCAGTGATTTTTTGTAAAATGCGAGAGATATTTTATAAGAGTCCCAGTCGAATGTATCTCTGTAGCTTTTCCTAAGAGCACTGAGTGACTGTAAGCCACTATGAAACTCAGCAAAAAACGGCTCAAATCTCCACTCAATCCTTGAAGTTTCATGTCACTTTAAAGTTCGTTCCAATGCCCTTAAAGTCCTTCAGCACTCCAATGTATTCAAGAGGACTTTAACAATTTTCTATTATCCTTCCGAATTTAATGTCCTGCCACATCATTTGTCAGAGTAAAACCCCTCGAAAGACCATTTAAGTTCTTACATCAAAATTTACTGCAAATCTTGTTCTTAATCCTTGTTCAGAGCACCCATCCACTCTGGTTCCTCCCCCCCTTTATGGTGAGAAAATTCAATTAAAACCAGAAATGTCTCACAATGTGCGACTAATGGAGCGCACTACAATCTTACAATCGGGCAATTTAGGACAATGGTCACCTATTCTCCCTTCGACTTTAAATATCTTTTGCTTCCTTGTCTTCCTGTGTGCGGTAGTGTCTCCCTATATCTCTGTCGAAGACTGGTGCATCTCGGGCATTGTTGCACATGCACATTGTAAGAATGTTCAATATGTTTTCAGCAGTCATTGCTTTCTAAAACGTTCATTGGAAAACTATTTTCATTGCTTTTCGTTCGCCCGTGGCTCCTCCAGAAGGTGTGTACCACACAAAAAGGATAATGGTGCATCGGAGTGGTGGTTTTTCGTTAATATCGCGTTGGTATACCTATTCCACCACTTTCACCAAAGAATATTACACAAAAGCCATTCGAAATCCAATAAGGACATTTCGCTCGTGTGGCTGATCACCAGAACAACTGACACAAGCATCGTCATCATCACTAACATCATCATTATTGTCGTCATCGTGATTAGCAGGGACAATCGTCATATCTATCCAGGTGTGCTGTGCATCCTTTGGACTTTTGCGGAATCCTTTTGCATTATGTGGCAAAGAGAAATTTTGCGAAAAACGCGCTCGAAGCAATTTGTGGTGCACATTGTGGATCCTTAACGGCTGCTTAACCTATAATGCGGCAAAAAGGCTACGTAAACGAAAAAGGATTCCTTTGAATGGAAGATATTCTGCCAGTTGAATAGGTTGGATAATTATTATTTGCGTAGCACAATCAGGTATCCTTTTTCTCGTGAATTGTTGACCTGCATATTGGGAACATCACACCGAGAGGGGTCTCTCAAATCAAAGAAAGGATTAAATTTCGGCAATGATTGTGGGCTTAATTCGATTTGTGTTCGATGTTAAACCTTGAAGTGGAACCAAATGCTCGATCAGTTGAAAGAAGAAGACAAACGGATGGGCAGGATGTTTACGTAAGGGGATTAGAATTTGATCGGATTCGGAAGGTTGTAAGCCGGGTGTGTGTGAAAGGTGAACGATGTGATTAATTGCGGATCATGGATTGCAATATTTTTTTTCGAATTAAAAACTACTGCCACATATGCGTCATCCGAGAGATTTTTGGTGGATTAGACGTGCAACAGTTCGTATTTCAACAGGAGTGCATTGAATGAGCTTGAATCGCAAATATTTCGTGACGCTATCTCTAGACAGGCAATGACAAAGTTTCAAGACCACAAATTATCTTTAAAAAAAGGTTCTTAATCCGCCGCATGAAGTCGGCAAAAGAAACTTTTTCTTCTTCCTTTTTCGGCAAATTTGTGACCTGCAAGTCAAAGTTTAGCGCTATGAAAAAGCCAATTGGGAAGGCCTCAACAGCTTCTTTAGGAGCTTTATTTGGTCGCTATGCTTCTTCGATAGTGACGTGGATGCCGCCACTCATATGATCACCAATACCATTCTCCTTGGTATGAGTTCTTTTATTTTTAACGCTCATTTACAATGACATCCCAGCTGTCAACTCCTTAGACAAGGCTAATCTGCTTGCTGTTCATTTCGCGGCCAGCTCAACGCTTCCAGATTCTGCTTTGTCTCCGCCTATACTTAAGAGCGTCGAATTCTCCATGGGACAAGTCCACTTTCGCACTGGTACAGTCGTAGGAGTACTTAAAGGACTAAACATACACAAATCCGCTGGTCTAGATGGTATTCCACCCATAGTTCTAAATAGGTGTTCTTCCACGCTGGCAAAACCACTGCGTAAGCTTTTTCATCTTTCCTACTCTTCTGATCTCCTCCCGAGTAGATGGAAAACCGCATTTGCCCAGCCCGTCCCTAAAAAAAGGCGAATCTTCTTCTCCTTCCAATTACCTACTCATTGCACTTACGTTCCTTCTTTCTAACGTCATGGAAACGTTGATAAATCGTCAGCTTATGAAGTATCTTGATTCACGAAAACTCCTAAATGACCGGTAGTACGGTTTTCGCAGCAACAGGTCCCCTGATGATTTGATGGTATATCTCACCGAGAAGTGGAACCAATCTATCCATCACTTTGGTGAAAGTAAGATTGTTGCGCTTGATATTTCAAAAGCATTTAACAGAGTTTAGCATCAAGCTCTTTTGTCGAAAATGCGTGCATTTGGCATTGATGTGTCTCTTCTTCAATGGATTAGAAACTTCCTTTCGGACCGTTCAATCCAAGTCGTCTTGGACGGTTTCAAGTCTGCAATTCACCGTATAAATGCTGGTGTTCCCCAGGCTCTGTTTTGCCTCCGACTCTCTTTCTCATTTTTATAAATGATCTCTTGTCTGCAACTTCTAATCCAATCCATTCCTTCGCTGATGACAGTACCCTCAGTTTTTCATATTCGTTCCCTAACTCTTCGGACGTAAAAGAGGAACGGCAACGTATGTTAAGCGCATTAAAATCCGAACTTGACAGCATAATGAAATGGGGCCTAACCAATAGAGTGGAATTTAATACGTCCAAAACCTAATGCTGTCTTCTGTCACTCAAGCGAAAACCCACTCTTCAACCATTATCCATGAATGGTACTTGCATTACCGAAACCGAAAGACTTCTCATTCTCGGTATGTGTGCCAACGACAACCTTCGTTGGAATGACCATATATTCAAAGTCGCCAAAAATGCTAATGCGAAATGTTTAGGTTTCCTCAAACGGTGCAAGAAATACTTTACTCCTTCTAATCTGGCTTCAATTTATAAGCCGTTCCTTTGCCCAAAGCTCGAGTATAACGCTTATATTTTGTCTTGTGCACCCAAAACCGTCTTGCACATTCTGGATAGAATCCAAAATCGCGCGTTAAAACTTATTGGTGACAGGGACATTGCGAAGTCAATAGACTCGCTCGAACACCGACGAAATGTTTCCTGTCTCTCGCTGTTTTATCGTTTTTTTTCACAAACAGTGCTTCAGCGAAATAGCCAGTTGCATTCCACCCCTTCGATACTTCAACCGCATTACGCGTCATGCTACGAATGCTCATCAGTTTACCCTTATGCCTGATTTCGGGCGTACAGTCAAATACAGAGATTCTTTTATAGGCCGTACAACGCGAATGTGGAACAATCTGCATAGCTCTGTGTTTCCCCGTCACTGAACCCGCAGGCATTTAAGACCAAAGTGCATCGGTATCTCCTACGTCTCACCTCTAATTTTCCTAATGCTCGTGCTCTGGTTTAAGGGTAGTCATAACCCCTTTAGGGCGCGTAAATTATAAGAAAAAAAATAAAAAATTAGGGAATCACAGCCCTCCGACTTCTCTTTACTCCTACTGGTCCGAAAGAGAGCTGCTTCAAGGTGCTTAGACAGCTCCACACAAGCCTTGAAACAAAAGGTATGAACTTATAGCTTCGAACGTAGTCACGGGAAATGACAATTTGTTTCCTATGAAGATTTAGCTAAAGGTAATTTTTGCCTAGAAGGTAGACGTAGAACAGCGAAGGGTCATACATAGATACGCTCTTAGGTTTACTTATGTATGTAAGAAACTTCTCAGATCCTTGATGTGTTCATCGTTCTCAGAGGTTAATTCTTCCTGCATGGTTGGAGCCATTTAAAATTCGTCGACAACCTCAAAGTCTCAGTCGATCCATCTTGCAAATCCCACTTAATAGGTTCTTAAACCCTCACAAAGTCAAAGTAGTCGTTTCAAGTTCAAAATCCTGCACAGCTCATTGCACAACACAACCCGAAACGGCTTATAGCTAGTCCCAATCTTTAACGACTCATCTCTTCCATGAACTGAATTATCATAAACAACAGTCACGTCCAGCCATGAGTGCAAATTGTTGATTTGTTATCCTGCAATGACATTTCAGGACATGCCCTATTAGCACCGAAAAACTGGGACCCAACTCTCATACCCACACATAATCCCGGTCTGCTCTCCATCAAGCCCCTAAATTCCGCCCACTTAAACATTCTTCTCCACCACTACTCTCTGTCGTCAGATAAGAGCAACGCTCTCTTGTACGCTTGTTGCTCCTTTTTGACTCCTGCTCCGCCAATAGGCACTTCTGCCTCATTTTCAATCATAAATCAAAAATGTTGCCCCCACCCCCGAAAAAGGAGCAACAAAAACGGTACAATTTTTACGAGTTTATGATTTTATGGCGCTATAAACATTTTTATGGCATAATAACTCATTTACCTTCCTTTTTATTTTGCCTGCATGTTGCGTAACCAAACGTAGTCCCGAGATCCTCAAGTTTCTCCCACTGGCGCCCGGTTTCGCATCTGATCCTGTTGTCTGCAGAGCAACAGAGTCAATTTTAAAATTTATGCGCACACAATGGAATCCTTGAAGAGTTTACCAACTCCCGTCCGTCCAACAAAAATGACCATCGTCAGCGGAAGGAAAAGAAAGTTTCATTACAAATAATAAACTCCTGCAGCCATTAAGGAAGGAAAGGAGCAACAAAAAATCGAAACGAAACTTTCTCTCGTCTTGGAAGCTGGATAACAGCGCCAAACAACAGATGGATATGACTTCGAAACGAAGAAAAAAAATCAAAAAATTTGTATCGAGGATATGATGCTTCAAGGATCTTCTACATTTTTTATGACCGGCAGTTTATTAAAAACTAATTTTGTCCTCTCTCTCTGTGCATCCTTGGAACAGGACAACGGAAGTAAATGTCGATCACCGGACGGTATGTGTGCATCGATTGAGGGCCAAAACTCAAACAACAATCCGTTAGGGATTCGAATTGTTCTCAAGCCATCATCGGGTGTCTGTGCCTGTGTGTGATCAGGGAAGGATATTAAGGAGTTGAACACACATCCCGGAAGGATATAAATCATTGTTAGTATGCAAAAGGTGCATGGTGGAGCGATGATGCATGTGGATGTGCATCCTGTAAGGATACGATATCCTTGACTTGGAACTATGGCGAGTGAAAACAAAGAAAAAACACTTTCCCACCCCCTCCTTTCCACATGCCCGGAATATCCTTGAGTGAACTTTTGGAAGAAAAGTGCTTGTTATTGCAGTTTTTGTCTGCTTTCTCGCATCGAACGGTGCAACAACAGTAAAGCCAGTGCCAGCACGGCAAATCGTTGCGATAATTCGCCAAAGTTTACCAGGAGAACCCTTCAAGTTTTCGTCCCATACCCCATATCCTTTCACTGTCTCTCTCCCCTGGGTACGATATGCATGTAATCTGAGTGAATGTGCCATTAAGGAACTCCTCGTCGATGTTGCGGGAGAGTGGGTTCGATGGTCCTTCTGCATGCACCTTAGGATAATTTGCAACAGTTTGACTCGTGGTTAGGGTTGGCACTTGGCTCAGAAAATGCATCCTTGCTCTGGCGTCACATGGGAGGGCGGATTTATTATTTCATTGTGTGTTTTTATTGCAATTGATATCGGTAATGGACGGAGAGATGGAGATTCTCTTTTTTTCTGGGTTATGAACGGAATATTTGATTGGTGGGTCGGTCGGTTGGAGGGTTCGTTATGCATAAAAATGAGTCAGGAGGGCTCTAGTGGTAGGGGAGTGGAAGCAAATAGCCATCTAATATTTTTAGTGAAACTGTTATTGTTCAGATGAGAGTTGGCTAAACGGAAAAAATGCAGCAGGTGGCGAATTTAATATCGTTGATGCAAATGCAAGGACACTAGGATAGTTTGGTGGGTGTGTTTAAACATGGGCGAAGGGTCCCGCTGCTACTGGCAGTAAGGAAGTCAATTTAATTGCTTTCATGACTTATTCATGAGTTGGTTCCATTTAAGAGGTCACAACGCCAATGACAAACTTACTTGGGGGCGAAGTCATGATATGGAACGTATCCACATCAATTTTTGTCCTGATAAATGCTATGAATTGTCAGTATAGACGGGAATCGGTAGATACGGTCTTACACAAAGTCTAAAGAACTATTACTTGGTCTTTCCTCGATATCGACGGAGCATTGCTTACGGTTCGAAGTGATCGAGGTCTCAGCCAAAAAGCCTCTCCAACCAGCTGACTGAAGTTACATACACCGAGTTGATTAAAATTGACTTCCATTTCGAGTAGAAGGATGAAGTGGTCTTTTTATGCGTCTTTAAAAGCTGAAGCATAGGTCCTTGTCTGGTCTCCAAGACAGCTCGTATAGTTACCGCATAAATCTTTTGATACCTGAGCACTTTGCTTTATCCAAGCCCAAGTCCTGTGGCCCATCTGGGGCATGTGACGTCAACCGCGCCTCCGCGTTATTGTGTTCGGACCTGCCTTAGATACATTGCTTGACTATTCTAGTTCCCTTAATCGCAAGGACATCAATTACCTTAATTTGTCGAAAAATCATTTCTAATTCAGTGGACCCTTTTCTATTTGTAGATTAGCACGGTCTATTTATAGGTCAACCTACATAAATTCCTGAGATTACGACGCTACTGACAACAACTGTGACTCCACTTTGACGAACCGTTTGATGGTCTTTGAGTCTTTGTCGCTGCATATCTTATCCCAACTATCTATCATCCGTCATGCTCCATTGCCCAATCCTTCTAGGTTTCGCGTGACATCCGAAAATAGAAAGTGTCCCTCCAACCCACACCCTAAACTGGCTTTTTTCGACAACACAGATCCGATCTCCCTTTTGGTAATTAAAATGGAAGCAAGCTTCTGTTATGAATTCCCCCATCCGTGATTGGCAATTCCATTAGGAGAATTCATTCTATTTCATTCAACTCGTTCGCCATCATCTCGATGGTGTCCCAAGGCACCCGGTCTAAGGCAGAAAAATGGCCTTATCCTCGCGCAACTATAATTAAATTTTATAATCTTCGTGCCATGATTCCATTGCGTATAACCCTTCTTCCGTGTTCGGTGTCTTTTCCAGGAACACAACCATAATCTTCATCATCCTCTGTCATCGGTAGGAAGTCTCTGTAGGAAGCACACACTTCCTTTTATTCCTGTGCCCAGCGACCGTACAGGTAGGTTTTGAAACCATCGATAGGAATCTCTTCCAGAAAAAATTTGTTTTACATGGAATTCGAAGGGTTACGCGACTCTTCTGTGGGGCAAACCTCTGTCAGTCAATATTTAGTATTCAGATGGGTTTTCGTTGATAACGCGTCGACGTCAGTGCAGACGTCGTTACAGAGGTTATGGCAGTGCACCCTTTTATCATATTTTTTCCAGAAGCAACAGTGGGTCGGTCGTCCTAGTCCCGAGATGTTATCATCGCTCGAGAAATTCGCTTTTATGTGTTTGAACATTTCGTCAAAAGCGTTTTTGGAATTTCTAATGCGAGAGAGAGGCGGCCTTTTGCTTAACCAGTGGCACGTACGATCTTCACGCCACCGTTCCCCCCCAGCCCATGGTGAAGAGGAAGTATTTTGTGCCCAACGCCTGTGCCACTGTGAGTGGCGTACCGTCTGAGTAATTTAAAGGTGAGGACTGTCAAAGGCAGGAGTGTTTTCCTCCCTCGTGTGTGTGTTTGTGTGGGGTTTTGATGTAAAAGTAGTGCAATTGTTACTTGTCAAACATACAAAATGAATTTTTGTGGGTTCCGCCTTTATAAGGGACACGTGACTGAGGTTTTAAGTGACACCAAACGGAGGAGGGCGTAGATGTAACTACTTTGAATTAAAGTCAGACAGAGCGCCCCAACGTCAGGAATTGAAAACGAAAAGGCTTTCTAAGAAGTTGACAATTTAGTTAGCTGTGACACTTATTGTCAGATGGAACTTGCATTTTAAATGGATCGAGCCTTCGTGCTAAATATAAAACTGGTTCTTAGAAGTGTTGTCTGGGCAGACTATAACGTGACTGATGCCAGAAGTGTGGTGTATGCTGGATGTCAGAAGTGGTTTGTTTCTAAGAAAACTTCTCAAGATATGAGCTGTTGGACTAAAGGCGTTCGGGTCTTTGGGTGTTGCATTGGCAAAGTCATTGATTGTCGACGTGCTACAAACTATTTTGACCGAAATATGGCCTATAGTCCTCAGTCGAAATTCCTTCGATTTTCACCACCCATATCCATAAATTGTGGAAAAAAGCCTGTTGCGAGAGACGCACCGAATGTCCGCCGTTGAAAGGAAGGTATGAGCCTTCAAAAGCGCCGACACAAGAATATCAAAAGTCCAATGTGATCAACAAAGAAATGGACGTTGACAGTCATTTAGATTTTCAGGGAAGTGCCCAACTTCTGGTAATTATTTGAGGGAATATCGCGCAGTTTCTGGTAGAAGGTGTTCTTGCAGAACTTGTTGATTTCGCTCATAAAAAAATTGTCACAACATGGTGACCACTTGTTGGGTGTACCAAGCCCTTCAAAGGATTAAAGCTAGGTTAGTGACGCTTACGGAGACTGGAAGAACCAACACAAACCATGTCTGCATCGGGTTCAAGACCCACATTTGACACTTTCACGAGAGAAGCTTTCACAATCCATGTACCAGTGGTTGTAAGAGAAGCCAGAAGAGGTATTGTTACCTTTCATAGCTGACGCAAATGTCCGAGATGGGCCACCCTCCTCATCATCTGCATGTTGTGCATGTAGAATTGCCATTAGAAATTGAATGAAACTAGAAGTCATGGACATAAAACCCCGTATATTGAGTCCATAAACCCGGACGCACTAGAAATATTGTGGCTCTCTCACTCGCATCAGTCACGATCTACATATATGTACTCCTCGTCTGCGCTCCGCTCCATTTTCATATGTAGGTAGGTTTTCAATAAACAATAATAGAATCGCAATTCTTTGAAACTCCCGGATACATTTGAAAAACCCTCTGGACATCCCCGGACGTCCTTCATAAGAGGACAGTGTCCGGAGAAAAGATGAAAGATGGCAACTCTACGCGTGTATTGCATTTTTCGCGCGGATGGAACAGATCTTAATTTTAAGTCCAATCTCCAGACACAACTTTCAAAGTAATAGTCATCTTCCACGTTTTCACTTTTTTACCTCCACCCCGACTTCTCCAAATGTTTAGGTAACACATCCTGGAAAATCACCAACTTGATTGGAAAACTTCCAGAGAAATTTCCAAAAGTCTTGAAAAAAGCTTATGGGCTTTGTGAAATGTCAAACATTGTCAAACGCAGTTAAGTGGAATGCCGTGATTTCTGATCGTGTGAATTTTAAAATTTTATTTCTCGATATTTAATCTTGATAGAAATTAAAAAAAAAACTTTTATTGTTAAGTTAAATTGCGTGTAAGTAATTTAACCCAGTGATATGTGGGATAGGTGCTGTTTGTTTTTTGTGAAGTCAAAGTGAAGACGTGAACGAACTCTGAAATCTTCATCTGTGGAATCATCAAGGAAATTTCATCGATTTCAACTGTAATTCAGTAAAAGTATAGAGAAGAACAGGTAAGTGAAAGATATTTCAATATTATTGTGACTATTTTTTGATTAATTTTACGGGATTTCACTGACGTTTCGCATTGATAAGATCACGTGCAGAGATGATCTGCAGAAACGTCAAGTGGGCTGTCGAGCCGACAGTAAATCTTTCTTTTTTTGAAATTAATTGTGCGTCGTATGTGTAAATTGAGAACTTGGGGCTCGTCTAAGGAAATTAAAAAGATACCTGCCTTCGTTTGGGCAGGTAAGAATTAATTCGAGACTCGAGAAATGACATTGGGAGGCAGTGCTTTGTTATAGGTGAAGGCAATCGTCGTCAGAGGAAGAGACCATGTCTCGTCATAGGAAGAGGCATTGCCTCGTTATATTCGAAGCCAGTTACTCGTCATAGGTGGAGATCCTTACCAGTTTCTCTTTAGGTTTTGTTTTCCCTTGTAGCGCATCGGCGAGGAATCTATTTACAGAAATTTTGCTTCCATCTGGTCCCAAAACGATTCAACTGAACTCAATCACCACTAGTATAGGATGTGCCTCTTCCTTACCACGACTCGTGTGACCTGGCTGATGATGTGTGTTGTTGAAAATGGGTGAGACAGCCGTGAGTGCTTAAATCCAATCTGTGGAGTTTAAAAATCGAATTAGATCTTGTATCCTTTTACCCGAGATGTCGCTGAGGTCGTCGAAGAATGATTGGTTCAGTGTACGCATCTGGCTCTTGCAAGTACCGGACATTTGGATTTGTCCCTTAACCGCTCTAGCGTGGTGTGAACCCTTGCCGCGAGTGAGCCGTGTAGAGCTGACCCCTGCCTGGCCAACTCATCTGCACGCTTTGTTTTTGTTATGTCACTGTGCCGTGGAACCCAGCAGGCAAGCTCGTTCCGGCACTCTAGCCGAGTCAATGGCGTTGATAACGTCTTGGCTATCTACGAGGATAGCAATGTTTTGTGTTTGTGATTTTTCAAGCCCGAGTTGCGTGAAAGCCTCGCGGATTGCCAGTAGTTCCGTCTGGAACTGGCGAAATCCGGCAGGCGGTATGATCTTGCTATTTTTAGTGATTCCGAGTAGACACCGGCCGCCACACCGCAGTTCATCTTTGATCCGTCGGTGTAGATGACCGTATCGAAATTCTTTACCACTTCCTTTTTCTTTCACTGTGCTCTGGTGGAAATTCTTACTCTTAAACTTAAGTTTGGGTGTGATGTAGTCGGTTAAACCTGACCATGTCGTTTAGTAGCAAGTCCAGGATGTTGCAGTGGGCGTAGGGCCGTGAGATCTCATACCCAGATTCCTTGAGCCTGACTGGGCTGTATAGTGCGGTGTTTTAGTCTAGACTCTAGAGGCAAAAGATGCAAGAGCAAGGGCATACGTTGGGGGCGACCTCAATGCTCCCATGGTGCCTATACTCGCTGTTCTTTAGAGCAATTACGTTTTGTAAGGTTGTAGCCCTTACTCAGCGCAGGCCACCATACAAGCGACCCGTAGGTGAGAATCGGACGCATTACAGCGGTGTACATCGACAAGGTCTTCTTTGGTTGAAGTCCTTACTTCTTTCCAAAGGTTTTAATGCAAAGGTTTTACACATGCCTTCTTTACTCTGTGTTCAATGTTTTGCTTCCAGTTTAGCGTTGGGTCAAGCATGATACTCAGACACCTAGCGCTGGAAGATAGTGTGAGTGGTAGGCCATTAAGACGAGAAAGGGTGAAGTTAGGTATTTTGGTTTTGGTGGTGAATAGTATCAGTTCAGTTTGGCTCGGGTTTACACCAAAACATGTAGCAGTCTTTTTTTGATTTTCAATGGAGAAAAACTTAGTTTTGATGGTACCACATTTAGAAATAGATTCTCTTGCTTATAGACCAACAAGATGCTTGACTAACGAGGATATTTTCCGTGAGCTTGCCTTGCAACATCGGTTAGGCTGGGTTAGATTAGGAAATCTGTTTATTGCAATATTCGATTTCATCAGGAAGCTGTTGTGGCTGCGCTTAGATGCATGGAAGGACATGCATCTAACTAATCTTTAACTTTGGATGAAGTGACTCAGGCTATTATAGAACCTGCACGCATACAAGTCATCATCGCTCTTAAAGAGTTGTCTGATGCCCAAAAGACTCTATTTTACCTTTTTAGAGTTTTTACAGGAATTTGTCGAGCAGCAGCTACTTATTTGTACGGAGAGGTCCACACTTCGATGGTTTGGACACGTTAAACGCATGTCCTCGACCAGGTTTCCAAGACGTGCTATAGAATCCGTGCCATCAGGTAGGCGTCTCAGGGTAGGGCCAGGATGAGATGGCTGGATCAAGTCCGAAATCTCATCTCTACCCGTATGGGGATAGCCCCTGATGATTTAGAGTCGATGGCGGAAGATCGGAAAATGTGAAGAGTTCACTTAAGCCCCCTTAACCCGCGACCCTATATTGGATAGGCGGGCCATTGGAAAATGACGATGTATGATAATTGTCTGTAATGGTGCCTACTCTTCATGTTTCCACCTTTCATATAGTGCAGTGCCCATTAATTACACATACATGCGTTCGAATGTGATTTCTTCCGAGAGAGAGAGAGTAGTAGAGCTCAAAAGCTGTGGACTATGACACAACCGCTGGTGTGTACAGCTCGTGGATTTCGCTACTAACCTCCTTGTCGGTGGTAGATTTTCTAGAATTCTCCCCTAAGATGTTCTGCTCGTATATCGAAGTATGATCCTTGTTGCCGGAGACAGTTTTTTAGTAAAAACATGTGTCATTCACTGTAACTTATGCTTTGTGTTTGGCCCACCTTTTCGCTGGAACCGTTTCTTCCCATTACTTTAACCCCCGCTGGTACTAAATGAACTCTCATCACCTCATTAAATCCACATAACTCCATAAATCTCGGAACCAAAAATGTTTCCCTAAACTCATAAAAACTGCTCCACCGAGTGACGAACCGTTCTCTCCCTCTCAAGCCACCCACCGCTCCCCATCAGCACGAACTGGCGGTAAAAAAAGAAAAGAAAGAAAAAAAATAATTTCGAATCATTCAAACTCTTTAAAAACACTTTCATAACAACAAATTGATGAGGATTCTCCGAAAAAGGATCCTCCGCACAGCGCACAGCGGCAGCAGCAACAGAAAAACAAAAAGAAATCCTTGTTGTGCTCCACGTTCGGGCGAAAGAAGAAAAAAAATGAAAAATTCATGAGCACAAAGTTTCGATAGGGAAACGGAATCCAAAGGACCTTCGTGTGGAACAAAAAAGAACCGGAAAATCGTTACCCACTTGTAACTAACCTAATTTCCTGCGAGAGTGGGTGAACTCTTATCCAACCACCCACACAACACACTTCTGATGACGGGAAGGTTGTCTTCGTTTTGTTTCTTTTCTTTCGCTCTCCCTCCTCCAGCTGGGGGGAGGAGTTGTTGTCCTTGAGAGTGCGTTTCGAACATAAACACTTTTTCGCCGTCTTGCGAGGAACGGGACGCGTGTCTTTTTTCTCTCTCGAATTTTTCATGATCCACGTTTTATTTTGACTTTACGACGAGAGATACAAACAGGCAGACAGAGAGTGCCAGATGAGATAATGATAAGGGGAAAGTTCAGCATAAAACAACAGGATACACATCGGGTTAGACTGTGTGTGTGTGTACATGTGGAGAACTATACGAATTGTGTTTACTTTCGTATTTCCTGTACACAGAAGTACGCCTCTCAAGGAGGTGGTGGCGTTGTACTGCTTCAGTAAGTAGGAGAAGCACCGTGGGAATCAAACATTGTGTGGATCGGGAAAAAGAGAAGGAAACCATAGAACAATGAAAGGCACATAAAACAACCGTTAAATAGAGTTGTTTACTCACAAATTGTTCGTCTAAAAAAAAATACAATTTATATGCGAATATGATGGAAAACAAAAACCCTAATGCCAACCCGATCCTTGTGCCCCCTACACGCCATCAACATCTCATCTCTGCTGAACACAAGGCGCGCTACATTTTTTTCTTCTTTTTTGCAAGGGAAGCGCATAAATTTGAAATGAAAATATGTGGAAAATGAATTCGTTAAAAGAAAAACACACACTCTAAGGATGTGTAAGCATAAGCATGCAGGCAGGTAGGTTGGTAGATAGGTGCTGATGCTGCTTTCACTGAGTGAAGGGTGGGGGTCAATCCTTTTGGATCCTTTTTCTATTTTTTTCGGTGAAAATATTCATTCCCTCTGCGATTAGGAGGGAGACACAAAAAAGTATCCAATTTGTTGTCTATGCAAAATTGTCTAGAGGGGTGCAAACGGCAAATCCTTTATCCTGTAGAAGAAAATGACACTTAAGTATCTGCCTCCCATCCACTCGAAGTTCTATTTTTCTAACGTGGGTGGCAACGAAAAAAAACATCATTATACGATTCCGAAATGGAAATGTAATACATTTGCTATTATTTCGTGTTGTTTCCCTTCCACTTTGTGTGAGTGTGTGTTGAGGGAGCCAGTATCCTGTTTCGTATCACTCGAGTTGGTTTCATCTATTTGCATTTGATAACTGTAAGCTTTTCCGTCTATAAACAAGATACAATGTGTAACCTCTTTTGTGAGATGACAGGACGAATTAGTGGCCATTGAAGGGGTCAAAGGGATAGAAGTTGCCAGAGTTTAGATTGGGAGGAGAATCCAGGTCAACTTTCAATGGGCATATCCATTACGATGCATCGATTTACGAATCTCAAGGCCTGCCGTATAGTTGTCAAGTCAATAAGGGAATGAAAGCCACTCCACTGCTCATCACCTTGACTTGCTCCTTGAAAATGACGTACTTTGACTCTAAACCTTTGCGGAGTCGAGTGAAGCGAGAAAACCAACCTGGTTCTTGCCTTTCAATGCTGTAGAAGTTTGAAGCAGCTACGAACTCCTATACAAAATGGGCACCTAGGTATGCTTCCAAAAGTTGTCTTTAATTCTGTTACAAGCTCTCTGTAATTCTCCTTCTTTTTCCTGATTCAAGAGCACTTAAGTGATCCGAATCAAACTTACCTTGACCTACCCTAAGCCTTGAACGATAAACATTCGCACCAGATGAGCTCCATATCCAATTATGTACATAAAAGATTACTCTATCCTTCCAGAACCAAGCGCGAGTATCAGCAACCATGTGTGTGCTCCTCCGACTAAGTCCTTTTCGTGCACCATCACCATTAGCAGCTGCCACACTTCTCCCTCTCTCTCTCTGGGTTCCGTACCGTTAATATCGTACTTAATGTCGATTATCCCGTCATTTATTTTCCTTTCTAGTGCCATCACAACCAAAATTCCATTGTTCCATCCAGATCCGCACTCCACTCCGTCCCGGCCCACTCTCGCTCATATAAAATACATTAGCAACCGCGAATATTTGCGCGGCAGTTACCAATCCAGCACTTATGTGCGCCATTTTATAAAATTAGATCATTAAAAAGTAAAAATCGTTCCCGCTACATGTCGCCGTAATCAAATTCATAGCGACCCTCCGGGTCGGCAACCATCCTCGCTGTAGTGTTCCATGTCGTCGGAGAGCAGGGAACAGGGCTGGAAGCCAAATCGCAATTAGGTGACATCAAAGGTGATTATCCCCGCCGCCAACATCGAGTTAAATAAACGATAAACGACAAAAGTGTATGACAGCGATTCATCATGTAATATGCACTGGAATGGCGGTAAAGGGCTCGGGTCTGGGGTTGGTGTTGGTGTTGGAGTTGATTGTGGGCGCGCGCACTCTGCAGGATTCTGAGTGCTTTCCCTGTTGCAGCCCTGAGGCTATGTTATTTTATTACTCTGGGCACAGCAGCGGGATCGCAGTGTATCGTGGCGACAAAAGACGCTGCCACGAATCCTATAAATGAATTTAATCACTTTGATACGGCTTGGGGAGGGGTAGCTGCTGCTCTACTTTTCCACATCAGCCTTCCATAGACGGAGAATGATGGCGTTGTACCTTTTGTTGTTGGTTTTTTGATTTTTGGTGATGTAAAGGTGGTGAAACAGGATATGTGCCATCGACTTGGGGTTTACGATAGAATTTAATTTTTTTTTTTTTTTTTCTAAATTATTGCTATGACTGTGGAAGAGGAAGAGAGAGGGGATGGAACAAGGGTTGAAGGCAAATCGAAGTCAAACACTCCCGCAGGCTGTTGAATTCCAATTGAATTCGATTGACTTTTACGCGGAGATACTTACGCTCTGTTGTTCCTTTTACCGCGAGCACTTGTGTATTGTATTGTGAAACAATGAAGAGATTTAAGGCGGTTTTGCCAGGATGATGTTGGCTTTGATGGGGTAGAATGGTAGAATGATAGAATGGCTTTGGAAGTTTGATTTTATGGAATGTGAGTGCAGTTTATGGTTCATGTTGGGGTCTATCGTTATATGTGTTGGGTGAGATAAGCCACTAAGGTAAGGTTAGGTTGTGGAGGAAGTGTCCAGTCCAATGACTGAGTGTCCACGGGGGCCTACTGGTCCATTGTGTTCCCCTCTGTTTTTTGGTCCATGTTTTAACCTCGGGTTTTAGATGGGTGGTCTATCACGAAACCACCCTGTACCCTTAATAAAGTGAAGTTGAAGTGAAGACAGCTCCTGCAGTAGTCTGGGGAGTTGATACTGAGTCTGCTGGCCTATGGCATTATGTCCCGTCAGTACGCTTATTAGAATGTGAGTATCTTTTTTATTCATAATTAGGAGACATTTGTTCTGGTCTATTCTCTGCCATAAGCTGCGGGATATAATGCAGTCGCCTCTGGCGGACCAAGAGGTGTTGATTAGCTCTCTCATCTTGTGGTTGACATTGAAGTATTTTTCCTTCTAAGCCTGGAAGTGTTCTGTCACGTGAGTCTCGAAGTATTTTTGCTTTCATTTATGTTCTGCTTATTGGTTGTACCAGATACGTCTGCGGGATGTTGCTTGCAGACAAGCGCATCCATATTTTCGTGTCTTAAAAATATTCACTCTTCAGGCAGACTCTTTTGAGATATTTTCTAAGTCTGTAATGACCCGTTAAGAAGCTTGAATGGTTTCGGACCAACGAATGTAGTTGTTGAGCGTCTTCTTGTTAGTTTCTGGGTAAACTTATTTCTCTCCACATTACTCGGCCTATAACGACAGCTAAAGGGCGTTAAGCCATCAACCTACCTACCTTCCTGTCTGGCTCTATTTAACCCGTTTCTATAGAGGCTGCCCTAATTTTCACTATAGTGAGGGGTCGACCTGGGGCTGAACCAAAAAGCGCCTCCAGCCAGCTCGATCTTTAGCCAGCTGCCTCCACGCTAAGTTGGTTAAGGGCCCCTTCCACTTGCTTGCGCCACTTGAGTCGCGGTATTTCAATACTAAGCCGTCCCTCGGGTGTGGATTCGAAGATTTTCCGGGCCGGAGCATTGGTGTCCATCCGCTCTACATGACCCAGCCACCTCAGTCGTTGGACCTTCACTCTTCTGGCTAAGTCAATGTCGTTGTACAGCCCGCATAGTTCATCATTGTATCTGCTCCTTCATTCACTGTCTATGCAGACGGGACCGAAAATCACCCTTAAAATTTTCCTCTCGAAAAAGCCAAGAGCAGCCCCAGCCGCTTTTGACAGAGTCCATGCCTCTGCGCCGTAGAGCAGGACTGGGATGATTAAGGTCACAGAGTCATTTTAGTAGTTCGAGAGAAGGCTTTGCTACTCAATTGCCTTCTTAACCCAAAGAAACCGCTATTGGGAAGAGTTATTTTTTGTTTAATCTCAGCGCAGCGGAGCCAAGGTAGACAAAGTCTTTAACTATGTACCTCAAAGTTATAAGCGTCTATTGTGACGTTCTCTCCGAGACGTCGGTGTTGAGTGTCCTTTCTTGTTGACAGCATATACTTCGTCTAGCCCTCATTGACCGCCAAACCCATCTTCGCGGCCTCCGTCTCAATACGAACGCACCTGTGACATGACGCTGCGTACTTCCGATTACGTCAATATCGTTGTCGTATTCGAGTAATTGGACGGACTTTTGAAAGATTGTGCCTCTGATGTTGGCGCGTGAGTTTTGCACAACTCTTTCAAGAACGATGTTGAAGAATTCGATTGACAGCGCGTCGCCTTGTTTAAATCCTTTTTTGACATCAAAGTTTTGACCGACCTTGATGAAGCAGCGTGCATTCTTTATCGTCATGCTACACAGGCGGACGAGTTTGGTAGGGATGCCAAAACTAGACACGGCTCTGTATAGCTCGTCTCTATAGATGCTGTCATAGGCGGCCTTAAAAACGATGAAGAGGTGGTGAGTATCGATATGAAGTTCCTGGATTTTTTCCAAGATTTGCCGCAGTGTGAATATTTGGTCGATGGTGGACTTTCTTGGCCTGAAGCCATACTGATATGGACCGATCAGGTTGTTGACGAAGGGCTTGAGACACTCACACAACACGGCAGATAAGATCTTGTAAGCGATATTAAGAAGACTGCTGCCTCTGTAGTTAGCGCAGTTCAAGGGGATCTCTTTTCTTGAGTATCGGGCAAACAATGCTGAGGTTTTATTCATCGGATGCTGTCATAGGCGGCCTTAAAAACGATGAAGAGGTGGTGAGTATCGATATGAAGTTCCTGGATTTTTTCCAAGATTTGCTGCAGTGTGAATATTTGGTCGATGGTGGACTTTTTTGGCCTGAAGCCATACTGATATGGACCGATCAGGTTGTTGACGAAGGGCTTGAGACACTCACACAACACGGCAGATAAGATCTTGTAAGCGATATTAAGAAGACTGCTGCCTCTGTAGTTAGCGCAGTTCAAGGGGATCTCTTTTCTTGAGTATCGGGCAAACAATGCTGAGGTTTTATTCATCGGGCATACTTTTTTCGCTGCATGTGCTTACCGGCACTCGTCGTCAAACCAGGGGTTTCGTTGTGGTGATCGAGTGAAACCCAGAACATCAGAGGCGGTATCTCTGATGGCTTTTTGGCAATGTTGCCACTGGTCTTCAATACTTGATGCCGGCGGCATAGGATCTCCTGAGAGATTGAGAGAGACTAAATCGGAAAAGGATCTGGTGATCTCTTGCGATTGCACCCGTCTACGTCAAACTTACTCACAGTATGTCCTTGTCTCAGTGGTGTTTTGGATATCCGCAGTCGTACCTTGGCTACAACAAGGTAGTGGTCCGAGTCAATGTTGGCCCCTCGGAGCATTCGGACATCCATAATACTGGAGGAGTGCCTAGCGTCGATCACAAAGTGGTCGATCTGGTTAACGGTGATTGATCAGGGGATCTCCATGTTCCTTTGTGAATATCAAGATGTGGGAACCGTGTGCTAGCTACGACAAAGTTCCGCCCTGCAGTTAGGTCGATCAGCCTGAATCCGTTATCGGAGGTGGTGTCGTTTAGGCGGTTCTTTCCGACAGTACTACCAAAGATGCCCTCTTTTCTTAGCTTTGTGTTAAAATCGCCTAGGACAAACTTAATGTCATAGCTAGGGCACTGCTCGTAAGTCTTGTCCAAGAACTAGTAGAATCTGTCTTTGGTGTCGTCGTCTTTCTCCTCTGTGGGGGCATGCGCGCATAACAGGCTTATGTTGGCGAATTCAGCCTTGATGCAGATTGTCGTGAGGCGTTCGCTCACATCCCGGAAGCTTAAGACGATGATGTCTGTGTTGCAGCAATTTAGGGCCTCCGCTAGTTGCTCGGTTGCACGTTGTCTGTTAAGGGACCTAGCATTCCACGTACAGATCCGAAAAGTGTTGTACTTAATTCGTTTGCGTGGGTTGTCATCAGTAGATCCGTCCGTATTCGAGGCTCGTTGTTGCTTCGTAACAATATTGTTTTTTACATGGTGGAACCATCAACCTCACGCAGAACCACAAATATGGAGGGCCAGGCCCTTTGTTGGACCCCTTGGACTTAAGGGGCTGGATAATCCGGTCCTCATTGGCCTTTTATCCGATTATGTCGAAGTAGCCCATATGTGGTGTTCACCAAGCAGTTAGACCTAACTGGAACTGCAGGCGCCACCGTTGATTTCATCGTATGAATTCCTCCACTGCCACCTGGATGCAGAGGAGAATGCCTTAGTGTGAACACCCGACCCCTCCCCTCTCTCGTCAGCTGTCACCAACAACCTTTCACAGGGGTTAGCACCCTATCTTTTCTTGAGGTTCTAGGCACCCGGCACCCCGGAGAGGTGAGAGTATGAGTTGGTAGACAGATGTTGGTTTGAGACAAACCTGTGGTCGCTTGTGTCCTCTTAAATGCACATAACTACACTTCAAACTGTATCACTGTATCCACCCGCTGTCATTCCTGTTTTTCAATTTAATGAACCTCAAGGCAGCAATCTTTGGCCACTTGATTTTCCACGTCATTTCTATTAAGAAATTCAATTCAATTTTTACCCGACAATGTCGCCTTCACTCCATCCTATCGGTCACACCAATAAATCAATTTCACCGAATCAAGATGCCGTTATCATAGTCTTTATCATCTCGTCGTCCTTATCAATTCCATAGTTCATTTCCGACGCGTGGCACGCGCCCTCCATTTTAATTTTCCCATCGCCGGGGGCTCAATTAATCTTCGTCATTTCAAATTGCGTTCAATTACAAACGTCATTTTCTCTCCAATCTCCATTTGTTCAACCAGAGAAAAAGATGAACTCCCTCTCTAGACAGAGGTGGACTCACCCATCCACCCTCGTTTCGTTTTCTATGTCCATCATCAGGCAAATGTTGCAGAAAACGAAACATCAAGTTCATGTAAATTTTGTGTGCCACACCACGCTACCACCCCTCAGCTTACCGGTTAACACACGCAAATTCATTCACTCAACGATGACTATGACGAAATCGTACGTATCCTTCGAGAGGCAAGAAAGGAATTTCCTTATGAGGAAAAATGCGCCATCTCACGGCTGTTGGTCGAGCACCCGAGAGCCCCGAGTCCTGAGGGATGAACATTTTTGTTTGGGTTCGTGAACTGTGACTACTTTGAGATCCTGTTTGCACAATACTTACAGTTCCAGGCCAACTACGTAGAAGACTAAGGCGGCGACTGCTCATTCGACTGGTGATGACTTTGCGCTAAAACGTTTATGAACTGTTTTTCGGGGTCCTGGGGCTCGGCTCGTCGACAGGGATGTGGGTTGGTTGCCGAGTTCGACACACAATCACTGCTCACTGTCGATGTCAAGTTTTCCATTATTTTGTTCATTCATTCGTCCTACGGGTGATTTGATTTTTCTCTTTGGCCCACCCGTCCGCCGAAGGACCTCCACCATGCCACCACCCATCGCATCGCACTCGGGAGAGAACGAAAATCAAAAGCAGGTTTCATGCTTCAGCGAATTTGTGAAATTCAATTTACCCAATGGCGCTCTCTGTTTCGTTTCTCGTCTCTTGGGCTTGGGGACCTGACACACACACATACAGAGAGACACATAGGAAGCAGAAAATAATCATGTCCAATGAGTCGGCAATATTTTCTCGTGCTGTTCGCTGGCAAAGAGAGCAATGGTCGACAGCGTAGACGTCCTGAAACAAGTTAAATAGTCAATCAGGACAATGGTTTTAAGTATGCATATTATAAGGAATGAAAAAAGGACGACACACTCAACTGCTTTATTGTCGAAATTTTTCTTCTCCTCGCTTCGGTACATCGGAAGGGGGGACTCCTCTGTATTCTGTGATGGTGATGCTGTGCGCCTTTGATTTTCTGGCAAATTTCATTTTTGCATGTCCGTTCGATTGGAAACGGAAATGACGACGAAAAAGACGACAACGACAACGACGTCGACTACGACGACGACTATGGTGACATCGAAGCAGAAGAAGTAGCAAAAGAAGTCGGAACGTCTGTTTGTCGTTAAATACAGGAGACGAATCAATGAATCCTTTTTTCGCTTTCGACTTTATTGTCTCTCCTCCTTTGTCGATTGGTTATGTCATTTCAATTTGGATTGTTTCGAGATGGAGACTGTTGAATTGTTTTTTTTTTCCCTCATTACGGGTGAATGGTTAATGTGAAGAAGGAACACAGCGTGTCTTGGCAGGACATCATCGAAGGTAGGGGCGGGAGAATACAACTTTTTGGGGATGACAGTGGAAAAGGTAATTCTGTCTCGAGGTAGATGAGTGGTTTTGTTTGCTTTTATTTTTCATTCTAACGTTTTTTGATTCACTGACCCAATTTTCAATGCTAGACAGGACCTCTCTGTTTTCTTTTTGTGTCTTTCAAGGTTCAGCGGTAATTAAGGATAAGAAAACATTTTTAAAGCCGTTGCTGACATATTTCAAGGATTTTTTTTTTTTTTTTAAGAAATTGGATGTGGCTTTGCTGTGTGAGATTCTTTGAGGCTTTAATTTTGGGCCAACTAAGGACCAACGACTCTACATAAGGATGTCCTTCTGTATTTTTCGTATTCAATTCGACCACTTTAAAGAAAAGTTTTCCGGCACCATGACACTTGACATCTCTACTGGTCGTATTTCTTTTCTAATCAGTAGCCTGTTCATTAAAGTCGTGAGCTTTCACTAGGACCTCGGCTTCTTGCGTCTTTAAGGAGTCTGCCCAACATTAGCTCGAACTCTTTTAGTGGCGCATTTGGCATAATAGCTTCGTAAGTGGGTGCCTTCTTCCTTGGCTGAAAAAATCGGCTACTGGACGTTTACCAAAAGTTCAGATCGTAGCTGTGCTTGTTGTGTTTGTTGCCAACAACAGGTTTTTTATCTGCTTAGTTAGTTAGTTAGAGTAGTCTGGAAGAGGAACACTTAGACCAACGCCCAGAGTGAAAGGTGTCGACTTAATGTCGTACCTGGTCTCAACTACAGCTCTGGAACGCGCTTCCAACACCTTAGCAAAGACTTTTCCAGAGAGACTTAGAAGAGATATACCCCTCTAATTGGAGCAAACTCTCGTATCCCCTTTCTTAAGAAGGAACAATCACCCCAGCTTGCCAATCGCTAGGTGTTTCACCGCATTCCCAGGCCATTTAAATGACACGAGAGAGCCATTCCACTCCCTCTTTACCCAGAGCACTTTCGCAAAGCGACATAAGGCCATACCTAGAAATATGGCATACCTAGAAATAAAGCGTCAAAAGACCATATAATTTTGAGACATTAGACCATATGGGTTTTGCAACGACAAAAAGTTCAGTTTTGGTACAGCATTTGTATAATAAACCGTGGAATATGTATGGGGGGGCATGCTGCCCCCCTGCAACCCCCTGCTTGGGATCACTGTAGGATTTGGGGTAGGTGCAAGGTTGGGTGTATGCAAAGTTTCTTTATATCCGAAACATACGAAAGAAACTTTGCAATACCCATATACCCCTTTGCAAAGTTTCTTTATATCCGAAACATACGAAAGAAACTTTGCATATACCCAACCTCGCACCTACCCCAAATCCTACAGTGATCCCAAGCAGGGGGGTTGCATGGGGGCAGCATCCCCCCCCCATACATATTCCAAGGCTTATTGTACAAATGCTGTACCAAAACTGAAGTTTGGGGTAAATCCCTTCCATTCGTACGAAAAATATAACGCACACACGAAAAACTCATTCACTTTCGATCGACATTATTACCAAAAAATCCATTTGAAAGTGACATAAAGCCATAATGGCCCTATGACGCTTTCGCAAAGCGATATAAGGCCATACCTAGAAATAAGGCCTTATGTCGCTTTGTGAAAGTGTCATAAGGCCATATTTCAAAATATGGCCTTATGTCACATGGCCTTATGTCACGGCACCCTAGGAAGGATCTTTGAAATTGTACAGGGAAGACAACATGGGGTGCTGGTGCTTAGTATGGTTCGAAACTGCAAGTAGCCCATTCTTGCTTATTTTCGCTGGTCAGATCAGTTGAAGTGGGTGACTGCACAGAACAGGTAGATTGGCAGTGGCGGGCGTATAGCCGAGGAAGTGCGTATCCATCAGTAGATGTTTGATCTGAGTCCACTCAGATACCATCTGGGTGCATAAGTGCACTTGGCATTTGTGGTATTTTAGAGAGGACTTTGCGTAGTCTAGAATATTTCCTAGTGAGCAGTTATAGTCAATCTTCTTACAGAAATTAAGCCAAGATCTACGTTGCGATTTTCTGTCCTCTTCCCTGTAACGCAGGTACCTTTTGCTTTATCTGCCTTGCATTACCTTGATATTTTCCTTAACGATTAGAATGCCTTTCCCAACTTCGTTTGGCTAACACCTCGAATAAGCTCCATCAATGAACTTTGATCAGAAAACTATGAATCCTCTGGTCGAAAATCGTTTTACTGAATACACCTTTCACACAAAACTTCCCACAGAACCCTTGGAAACCTTCCAACAACCCTCCCTAATTGATTCTATCTCCACTCACCCTCATTCCATTGTGTACCTATCATAACTGCTCACTAGGAAAGTGTCACATCCACTTATCGCTCGTTCCGTTCTAGCACCCCCAACATCACACACACTCACGCGCACACAAAATGAATTATTATTCCATCGACCTTTTCCGAAACACCAAATAGACTCATCATATATTGTAATCGTAATAAAGTGCAAAAAGGACCCCAAATGTGGAGCCTTATAGTGAATAAATTATCCACAAGGACAATGCAAAAAGGATTACCACCCTCATCTGTTCCATTCTCTATGCTATGCCTGTCGTTCTGTTCCCGATCTTAATAATTAATTATCCTCTCAGGACATTTTTCTTCTTTTTTTTTTCTTTCCCTTTCCCTCTCGCTCTCTTTACATTTTTGTCGCCACTTGGAAAACTCAATCACCACCCCCTCCCTCCCTCCCGGTCTATATCGTGTACCGAACATTATTTTGTTATCCTTTTCCTTTTCTCAATCTTATATTTGGATTTGGAGTACCATTGAGTTGTATAGTCAGGCATTCTCTGCTCCCCTCTTTCCGTTTGGGATATGATCACCACTTCACCGAGTTAGGAGAGGTCCTCCAGCCACAAGCAGCCACCCATAGAAGACCGAAAAGAATAAGGACATAGGCAGAGAAACGAAACGAAGGTCTCTGTATTTTATTGGTACTTGTCATGCGATAACATTGCACAGACACACACATACACACCCGCACAAAGGGCTCCCGAATTGCTTTAAATAAAATTCCCATAAACGGAATTTTATTGTTATCCTGGAAAAATTGTAATGGGCATAGATTCCTCCATGCCAGGACAAGGTCCTTTTTTCGCTTCTAACTCTTTTTCGTGACAAAGCGCACTGGACAGACGATGTGTGTCTTGCTCGACATGCAGAACAAGGTGTTCAACTTCAAGATGTCCTGCGACTATATATACCGGCCTCTCATTTCTTGGATATCCTTGTGGAATTCAAATCGATACTGCGGGGTCTCCAGATTCACATAAATTTTCATTTCCCATTTTCTCAAGGATTCTTTTCGGGGCTATTTTCTATGCACACACGCAGGTGTTTTCCTTGCTGGGTGTAGGCGAGAAGGAGCATAAATCTCAATAACTGTTCCGCGCACACCCAGCTCCACAGCGCACAGCAGTCACACGAAACCAAAACCAAAACTACGACGAGTACGTTGGCTGTGATTTTCTCCGAATTGTTTTCACCTACTGCGTCCCGCTGAGTGAGAGGTGAAGAGGTGAAAGGTCCTTTCTCCGTGCTCGCTGCCGAACGAGTTGTGGTTTTATAATGATGATGGCATTCTCGGGACATGTGTGGGTACACGTTCATACGGATGTGTGATGGAGAATTACGAAGTACGGCCACCCAGGGATCGGTAGAGAGAAGTGTACCGGTAGCAGGATCTCTCAATAATCGTAAATATCCCAGTGAATTGTTATTTATCCGAGTATAGTGTCGGGAGGCGGCGGAAGGACATGAATTTCAAAATGTAACGTGTGCGCGCTTGAGTTTTGAAAAGAATTTGTACGGAGGATGAGGTTTCCTTAGAGAGTTATGCCGGAATGGAAGTATAATGATGTGATTATGACGACGATTGGAGACACTTAATGGACCTGTTGAGGCGTTAAATTGTCCTCCAGTGGGATGAAAACAGTTGGAGAGGAGAGCAAGGTGGGCTTGAGCTATTCAGTCGAATCTTGACAATGCCTGTACAAACAAGTCCTGTCACCAAACTCGTCTAAAAAGAAGGACAGAGCAGAACGGTGTTGTGGGGAATAGTCTCCTTCTCTTTATCGCAACAGCTTATAGAGAAATCTTTTGCGAAATTGACTAACTTCTTGGCGTGTAAGCGTTGAAGACATCGGAAACGTTTCCGATTTGTGATTGCCTTAGCTGGACCAAGCCGTCAGATCGAGGTTAGTTTAGCCTAGGTCTGATTTGTCTTGAGATTTGCTACGTGGTGCTTTCCTCCCATCAACGATTAGTTTTCCTGATTGCGTCTAGTTCAAGTACCTAGGCATGAGCAGGAACCACCTTAGAATCCTAATCGGCAAAGTGGCCACTGCCGACTAAAAGGTCATCTACACAAGCTTGGGCTATCACCGGACCCTACCTGCAGACTGTGCTTCGAGAGCGATGAAAGCTCTCTTCACATCATCACAGAACTCGCAGTGAAGTCGTTTCACCAACGGCGCTTGCCACGCTTCACCCAGAGGGGCTGATTAGCTTTCTGACATCCTCTGGAGCAGACACACTTGTCTAAACACATGCTAGAGTAGACAAACCGCTCCCCACTCATAATAATACTAAACGACGGAAGTCGCTTAGGCAGGAACCTCAGGGTAATACCCCCTGCCTAGTTAGGCATGTAGCTCCCATGTCTCTGTGGGCTGGAGCATACCATAGATGAACGCCATGACTTACATATATGGGCATTTGAGGTACAACCATGTCCGTCAGGGAATAAATTTATCTGTGACGTGTCAAAACTATTCATCCCACTGAACTTCTCACAGAAATCAAAACCACTCCTCTCCCTTGTAAAGACAATAAGCTCCAATCGTTCATTTCCTTCAAAAATTATAAAGCGTCGTCTCAAAGGATCCACTTCTGTCCGCAAAGTGCGTCCTCTTGTTACACCTCCAAAGCCCTCTTCAGTGAAATTTTTGCATAATCCACTCTACATTGTCAACATCGTTCAATTGGCTTGATCTTGGGATTTTCGTTTCCCTCTTAGGCTCCCTCCTCTCACCACCCCAATCAACCCATTTTTACCTTTATTTGTCCACTTGACAGAGGAAAAAAAACAAGAGATGTCCCGGCATGCATCGCAGTTAGCATCGTTTACTCTCGCTTCCCCATCGACAGGATGTGCAGCAGCATCTTCAAACAAAAGCTCTTGAATAATTTTTTTTTGCCTTCGCCCTTCTAAGCACTTTACTTGCACTTCTATCAGCCATTACACCACTTCAAGGAGCAAGAAATCCTCCCTCACGTCTGTTGTGTGGGAAAATTCATAACGAAGTCAATGATTACGAGGATAATGAGCGGAGAATTTTTGGCTAGCACACTGGCTCTACATTTGAGTACGTGTGACATCTCACATATCCTTCCAACAAAAGAATTGCAGTTGATCCCAATTTGTGAGAGGACTCGAGTTACCGAGAGGACTCTTGATGTCAATTCAACTTTGGGACAATGTTTTGATCCTTCGAAGTAATTGGATCGGAATTCTCTATCGATTTTTTTTTTGCTCTCACTCGGAATAGTGTATCGCATTATCCTGTTATCTTTTCGTTTCATTCTTCCTTCTTCCGGTTCGAATTCAGAAAGGAGAGAGTCTTAGCTATCGGATCAAATGACAAAGGGAACTGTTGTGTCGCCTCTTGCTGCTGTGGATCAAAACAAATAAAAGGGAACAAAAAATGAAAAATAAAATCCTGCTCATCCTTGCAGCGGGTTACCGTGGAAACACCATTTTTTTCTGCCCGTCACTGTCGAGGCGTTAATCCGATTGTAATTGTAGTCGAACTATTCGAGATACGAACGTGATGTATTCTGATTTTATGAGATTCTGAATGATTTTCAAGGAATTTTCCTTGTGCATCCCACCTCTCTCTCTCTCGTTGAATTGATTTTCAATTACACACAATCGATGGGTTGGAGCATCCTTGGAACTGAATCTCCCATTGTCGTTGCATCTCTAAAATTAACCCAATTCTGAATGGTAAGCGATGGAACCTAATCGCTTAGTAGCACTTTTGAGCATTCACCTTTCTATCCAAGTCTCCTTTGGTTGTGTCGTCCTTGCACCTGTTATTTAAGTGCACAGGACGACAGAAAAGTGTGATCTACTTATTTTTGTCGTCCACATGGCCACTTGATTTTCAAGTCGGTCGCTGTGTCGTCCGTCTGCTCGTTGCCAGTCGGATGGGTTCTCACCTCTTTTTCTAATGCGCTGCTTCATTGATGCTCCTCGGTCTGTCATAGCATTTCGGAGAAAACAGAGCTTTTATTTTTCATTCGCTTTCAATGAAGTCTGTGTGCTATTTGAATTTTTGTTCATTATCCTTCTATTTGTGCCTTTGTGCTTCTCCTTTTGGGAAGTGTGTTCTTTGTGCCATTTCTGTGGAGCGTGCATTTTAGTACTAGCTTTGTGGAAAACAGTTGCAGGCAAAATTGGGACACCGACTCAAGTGGTGGTGTTCTTTTGAAAGGGATTACCAAGGATCTGGGATTTGAGTGGCAACTATTTTTTTCTTTTTGTGAGTGAGTGGATTTAATTCGTTTATGAATAATTACTTAAGTTAGAGTGTGCAATTAAAAAAATATAACACAGGGAAGGATTTGGTGAAAGAATTCTAAGGGTTTATGTGGAAGGTAACGAAAAGCATGTTCGACAGAGATCTGTGAAAGGTGTGGTATTGTTTTGTGGAACGTAACTAGGCGTTCCTACATCCTTTTCGCTCTTTATGTTATTTTAAACTTTCACGGTGTCAGAAAAGTATGGAAAACTGAAAAAAATGTGTTTGCAATGGAAGGCAACATGGAATAAATTGTTCTAAAAGTTTTTTCAGTTATTCAGTTGACTCGATCTCGACGAAACTACAACTGACCTCTCCCGAGCGGCTGCATCGCATTGCGGATTCGAATCGCCATCAGTGAGCAGGGCTTCATGTAACCCACACGATCTCTTCACCTTCTCTAGGGCCATTTATATGCTACAACTCCTCTGATTTCGTTCGGCAGCACTTTGGCCCCCGATAAAACGGCTCCAAGACGAAGTTTTCAATCAGCATGAAGTCATCTATCTGATACTGCAACAGTTTGCGATATGTCTAGTCAAAACGAATCTTTTGGTCCTGTTGACATTTGAATATGCTTTGCAAGGCTTCGGCTCTGCGTTGGTCCATTCGACATCTACCATCTGCCTATTCCCCAACTCCAGCAACAGTTTATTACCAAAAATGTCCCGGGAAATGTAGGAAAATAACGTGTGCCTTCACCCTGGTCGTTGAGTTCCTGACTGCTGAGGGTCAATTTAATTGCCCGTAGCTGACTCACCTAATTTCATCCCCTTTCTGTGGAATGTACGCATCTTAATTGCATCTCACCATTTTGTCGGTTCGCTCTAGTGGTCCTAACTCATTTTCCACGTGCCCAATTCCATACCCGTGGCAGAGTTGCTCAAATGCTTAAGCAGTGAATGCTGTTCCACGATCGGTGATGATCTTTCTAGGTTCACCAAAGTAGCCGGTTATTTCGGTCAACACTTTGAAAAGAATTATGGTGTTGGTGGTCTTTACGGATCGTAGAACGGTGTACTTTGTGAAGTTGCCGACTAGCGAATGGTAAACGGTCCGAGGTTGTTCAGATGGACGGCAGTGGAATTATTTCCAGTTCCCCTTCGGACATACCCCTTTTTCTTTTTGCACAGTCTAAGGCCTGTGCCACGCATTGAGCGACAAGCGACAGAGCGGCAGAAAACTTGCTCAGAAATGATGCTTACCGCTCATCGACCTCTTGGTCCCAACCATACGATTTCATACGTTTTAATTTTGCCGCTTTGCTGATTACCACTCATTACATGGCAGGGTCCTAAGGATGACTTGATGCATGCTCGGGTATAAACTCCCATCTTCGGAGACCAGGAAACCCTCTCTCAACCGCAACAACGTCTTCTCCAACTTCGTCCATCTTAATACCTTTGGAACGACAAATTTTCCTCGCCATCCACCATTCGAAATAGACGAGTTCCATGGATACAGAATTGATTCTGCAGTTGCTTCTTGGTAGGAGTCATTTCCGCCGCCTTCCGTGTAGTTATCACGGGTCACAGTTTACTGTCCTGTCACTGCATTGTCATCATCGGTGATGTTTACGTTAAAAACAAATAAAGAAGCCTCTTCTACAGTGCGTCTACGTATTTCGCTTTCTTTCCGGGCTGATGAACAGTCTCAAGCGTGAACCCTTGTAGTTTGAGCCACCAGCGGCCCACCCTCGGACTGATGAACAGTCTCAAGCGTGAACCTTTGTAGTTTGAGCCACCAGCGGCCCACCATCGGGATGATCTTTTGCTTATTGCTTGTTGCCACTATCGCCTCGCAATCAGTTATAGCCCTGAAAACAATAAATATAGCCTGCATCGTTCTAGGCTCTCTACAATCGCCAGTACTTTCAACTCATAAGAGTGATATCTCCTCTCATCTACTGTTGTTGTCATTTGTTCGACATTGGAATAGAATTCTAGGCTCACCGAGTGGACATCGGTGTGCACTTCATGTTCTGAGGGATTGATCAAAAATTCCTTCAGTTTGCATTTAAAATCACGGCTAAGGCTTCGTTCAACTTGGTAAGCAGTATGCCCTAGTATGCGTAGTCTTTGAGAAACTTCCGGTAGAGTCCGGTAAGCCCCAGAAACTGACGCTGACGGATTTTCTGGACGTTTCATGGTGTCGGAAAGCTGACAATTGCCTCTGTCTACCATTTGCCTGGCTGCAGCCCTTCTTTGCTAACTTAATAGCCCAAGTATTCGATGTTCTTCTTGAAAACGAACACTTGTTCGTATTGAGCGTGAACCCCGAATGGTGTATGTATCCACTTAATGCACCGTTTGGCAATTAAGCTCACAGATGGCACTGCACAATCCCACTACATCTGCGTAGAAATGAATTTCTTATTGGAAGCATATGGTTCATGTCCGTGTTGGTTATTGCTGTCGATAACGCAGCGTTAACACGATTTCCAATTTGAAATGGATTCGGTTGACAATGTGGTGTATAAGTAGAAGGATAAGAAATTTTTAACGCATTGCGATCAGGGGCCGAATTATTGTACCATACTCCAATGAAGTTAATCGGGTATTCGATCACGAGTTCCACTCACTCGTTATCGATGATTGCTTCATCCGGAAAAGGTCTTTCCAGTTGTACGGCTGTCAACCGACGCAAAGAGTCTACTCGACACACGTTTGTTCCACTCTCATTGTTGCTGACGATACTGATTCCAGTACACTTAACATGATTTCCTCTCAGCATTGTTCAATCGGTGGTCAAAGTGGGGATTGGTTGGACCATTGTCATCTCGATGTGCCCAATTCTGTTATAATCTCTGGAGTTATTTTTTTTTTTACGAATTGGCTTCGAAATTGCAATGCATTTCTGGA
This sequence comes from Matsumyia berberina, assembly GCA_917880715.2. Taxonomy (NCBI): domain Eukaryota; kingdom Metazoa; phylum Arthropoda; class Insecta; order Diptera; family Syrphidae; genus Matsumyia; species Matsumyia berberina. Next base: position 63,755,928 of record OU862870.1, read on the forward strand.
ATAAGTAACGTCGAATCTATAACTTAAGTCGAGACTGTGAAATTTGTTAAGGATCTCACAGTTGCAACTGGATTATGCCACAAGGCTAGGCACATCCTTCAAGCCACCGCCTCTTAACAAGTCGACATTCCTAAAATTCTCCGCAAGTAAATTCCTCAATCCAAATCATTTTGAAAACAAATTCATTAACAAATTCTTCACTCAAAACATAATATTGTCCCAAAAAATATGTTGTTCATCTTCCTCCGACAGCAATTAATTAATTCCTGCCCTCTAGCTTAGAATAAGAAAAAAGGATCCGACGAAGCAGAACCAAAAGCAATATTTTTCATCGAAAAGCCCAAAAGATTTTCTATCCCAACCGACTGCATCCAGAAGTTAAACCAATAACCAAACAAAAAATGTCTTGAAACCTCTTTTCTTTCTCTATTCGTCCTTGCTAGTTGTGCCTTAGACCAACTTTTGTATACAAAGATCCCATGTCGCACCCATCACTCAGTCTTCTCCTAAGACGAACGATGATCAACAAAAATCCCTACAACGCATTGTAGAAAAGTTTAAACCCGCCCTAAGGACATCGGCAACAGAGTAAGAAAGAGAGAGAGAGAGAGAGGAAAAAAGGAAAGAAAAGATTTTCCACTGAAAGATACAAATTAAAGTTAACATCCTTATTTGCAACGCAAGAGCGAAGCCATGGAACAGAGCATGGATGTGTTCACCATGTTGTCCGTCATTATGGGAACCCATTCGAAGTGTCCTTAGATAGAGCAAAATTTTCATTTTCAGGGTGCAAAAGTTTCTTATCCTATCAAAAGAATGAGTGTCCTTTTCTTCGCATCGGGGTGTGTGTGTGTAAGAGAGAGAAACTTTAACACCGGAATTGCTGCAAGTGAAATCCAGACGAAATCTGACAAATTTCGTTTCGTTTGCGAAGAAGTTTCTCCTGCAAGTCTGGGCCCCACTCTAGATTTTTTAATGGTTGCTTGGCAGAAAGAAAGGACCTTCAGACGACAGTGTCAAAGCAGTTTCTCACCCATCTGCGGTGAGATTGCTGCGAGGGCATATGTCATTCTAAGTGAATCAAAGTGAAAGTAACTAAAGAATTTTTCTTTCTTTCTTTGCATCTACTCGTATCTGTGTTCAAAATAAATGCTTAAGAGATGAAGGTGAAGGATACCTTCATGGACACACACACACAAGGAACTTTCTCTAAGAAAACGTCGTGACGATGTGATGTGTGAGGAGTGCAGAGGGTGTCCGTTAACTATTTCACATATTTATTCAAATTTTCTTGGAAAATATTTCGTAATTCGTTTGAGGTTGAGGGCGATGAAAGCACGAAAGGACGAAAGTGGTTTTGGTACCTTGAAACTAAATCTATTAAAGTTTTCCTTTCATGTGTTGTGCTGACGTGTGCTTGTGAGTGGGGACTCTATGTGTGGGTTTAGTTGGAAGGACTTTGGGCCCAAGAGTGATTATTTGTGTGGTGATAGTTATCAGGATGCAGATGAGTGGTAGAGCAGTCTAGGGTATCCGATTTCAGTGTCAATATTCACTGAGCATATGTACTAAGGGACTAGAAAGGCTCAGGACGAGGGGATAGGTACTCTACGAGGGCAGACTGTCGATTTGAGGCTTTGATTAGGGAATTTAAAGTTTTTGATTTGCTAAGGGAAAGGTGAATATTTTAATTTGATTGCATTTGACTAATGGAAGAGGAAGTGGGCTGGGTGGAAGGTCGTTTGTAGGGACTTTCAGTAAAAAGGTTCGTTGAGAGAGATTCAATCGATGGAAGGTAGTTATGTGTTTAGATTGTAAATTGATACGTTTCCATGGAAGACCAAAGTGTGTACGCTGGGTTTGGTTAAATCGGGACGGTTTTCTCAGACTGGAGGCAAATTTCGTTTGTTTTGCGAAATTTGAGGTTAATGTGCTGAGGCTTTGTTTCGATTTTGTCCTTTAACAATACCGCGAGTGCCTCAAGCACAATTAGGAGGTCGTTGTGTTTCAGACTATTAATGACGAAAATTCCTCCCCACCTTTGGTCTTTTCGCCAATCTTCCTGCGACAGCTGTTGCAAGGCACCTCTCTTAAACCCAATAGGGTTTCGATCAGCCTTTTCTTATGACGGTGTATTTTCGTGTTCCTCTCTCTTTTTTCTTTTCAGTAACGACTTGATAATGAAGCCTATTTGGGTTCATCTGTCGTTACACGAGATTATCATTGCTGTCTTTATCCTATACCGACAAGACTTCAGCAGAGATGCCAGCAAACACACTCACTGGTGCTACAGATCGGAGTAAACCTGTGTCCCAACCAACAGGCCTCACCACTTAAGTAGGCCGGTCCTTAGCGAACTGCTGCCAGTTGCGCAGGCCAAGTTGCTTGAGGTCCCTTTCTACTTATGCGCCTCATGTTAGACGAGGGCTCACTTTACTTTGTTGTCCCTCCGGGTTAGATTCGAAGACTCTACGTGCTGGAAGGTTGGTATGCATTCGCTCTCAATATCCTAGCCATCTAGAACATCTAATGCGGAGTTTTTTGAGTCAATGGCGCACTGCTGCTCGTATAGTTCGTGGTTAAATCTTGTCAAGCGCATCAACGCAAACGGGACCAAATATTTTCCGAACATGTTTTCGCTTAAAGCGACCAAGCATATCCTTATATGCTTTCGTTAGAGACTATACCTACTTAAGGTGGGACTATAGTCCAGGGTGGACCTTGGGTCTAAACCCACAAGCGTCTACAGCCAGCTTGATCTTTAGCCAGGTGCCCACAGTTTCACACGCCAAGTTGGTTCAGGTCCCCATCCACTAGAGTTCACCACCTGAGTCGCTGTCTTCCTCTCCTGCGCCGTTCCTCGAATGTGGATTTGAAAATTTTCCGGGCTGGAGCATTGGTGTTCATCTGCTCTACATGACCCAGAAACCTCAATCGTTTGAGCTTCACTCTTCTAGCTAAGCCGATGTCGCTGTACAGCCAGTGCAGTTTGTCATTGTATCTCCTCCTCCATTCACTGTCTATGCAGACGGAACCAAAAATCACCCGAAGAATTTTGATCTCGAAACAGCCAAGAGCAACCCCATCCGCTTTTGACAGAGTGCATGCCTCTGCGGCGTAGAAGTCTTATAAAGAGTCATTCTCGTCGTTCGAAAAAGGTCTTTTCTCTTAAGTTGCATTCTTAGCCCAAAGAAGCAGCGATTGTTATCGTTGACTGAATTGATTGCAGAGCCTAGGTAGATAAAGTCCTTAACTACCTCAAAGTTATAACTGTCTATACTGACGTTCTGTCCGAGACGTCGGTGTTGGGCGTTTTTTCCTGTTGACAGCATATACTTGGTTTTGCCCTCGTTGACCGCTAAACCCATCTTCGCCGCCTACGTCTCAATACTCACCAACGCGCCAGTGACATCACGCTTCGTTCTGCCTATTATGTCAATATCGTCGGCGTACCCAAGAAGTTCAACAGATTTATGAACGATTTTGCCTCTGGTGTTGACTTGAGAGTTTCGACACAGTTCGTTCAAGTATGATGTTGAAATCAAATGACAGCGCGTCGCCTTGCCTAAATCCTTTTTTGACATCAAAGGTTTCGGTCAGGTCTTGACCGACCTTGATGGAGCAGCGTGCATTCTCCATCGTCATCCCGCACAGACGGACGAGTTTGGCAGGGATGCCAAAACTAGACATGGCTCTGTATAACTCGTCTCTATAAATGCTGTCATAGGCGGCTTTAGAAAGGATTAAAAGGTTGTGTGTATCGATTTGGACTTCTGGGATTTTCTCCGGGATCTGTCAATTGTGGACTTTCCTGGCCAAAAATCGCCCTGGTAAGGGGCCATCAGGTTATTGACGAAAGGTTTCAAGCGTTCGTACGGCATGACAGATAAGATTCTGGATGTGGGGAATACTGATACCCCCTGTAGTTGGCCGCATTGAGCAGGTCTCCTTTTTGTGGATCGGGCAAACCATGCTGAGATGCCAGTCAAAAGGCATACACTCATGTGACCAAATCTTACATACGAATGGGTGTACTCTCTCTACGAGGTCATTTTCAGCGGCTTTAAATTTCTCAACCGGAAGGCCGTCAGGTCCAGCAGTCTTGTTTGATTTAAGTTTGGTTATTGCTATTCGAACTTTGTTTCGATCAGGTGGCTATCAATTTTGGCTATCACCATCTAAATTGAAAGCTATGTTTTGCCTGACAGCGGGATCTTCGTCGGCGTTGTACAGTCTGCAGAAGTAGTTTTTCAAAATGCTCAGCACCGATTGTGACTCTACTACTGAATCTTCTTCTTCATATCTACAGTTTTCTGTACAAGTTCTGCTTCCATTTTGGTGAAATAATCTCAATGCCTTTGATCGCGCGCTTCACTTGCTCGTTCATCTTCGTTTGAAGAAGTCAATGTACTTCCCGCTTTATATTAAGCGCTGCTTCCGCTTTCTGTAGTAATCTCCACGGTTTATGTCACAGTTTTCAATCGTCCTTTTGTCCGGCCCATCCCATCGCACTTTCTAGACACCGATTAGGTTTGCTTTATAACAGAGTCTTTGCTTTGTTGTTCAGATGTAGGTGTTCACTAAGTAGTGTGAGCTTACTGGAACTGGGGCCTTGGCCTGGCTGCCTCTTCAGCATCTATAAATAATGCCTTAGTGAGGACACTCTTTCGTTGCAGGGAACTTAGTAGCGACAATCTGCTCCACTTTTACCTATCGACCATGGGTGGTCCTTCTGCAGAAACGAGTTCTGCCATCGCTTAGCTGTAAGTTCCATCGTAGTAGTCACCGTAAGGCTTACCCCATGCCAGCAAACATCCTAACTGAAAATCACAGAACTACTTACAAGGATCGAACGTCAGCCTAATGAAAACTTCCCGGTCTGTTGTTGTGCATGTTTTAAGTCCTTGACAACGCTTCTAAGTGCTTCCAAGTGGCAACTTCAATTCTCAGCATCCAAATCCAACCGGATTATGGTCAATTTACGTTGGGTCAACTTTAGAATATCCCCTTAGTTCCCAATGGCTGAATTTCAAGTACCACCACAGTAAATCCCCTCCGCATAGTCCTTGAAAAATACCTCGAGGTTCGAAGGAATCTGTTTCTCTCTTTTTAGTGCAGCAATCATCCTTCGTCCTAATCCACGTTTTATTGCATTTTTTTCCATCCACCGAAATGTAATTAAATAAATTTTAAATACATTGACCACAGCCCTGAAATCCGTTTCATTTATTATTTACCCCGGGCACTTCCGCCTTCGTTGGTTCTTTGTGTGCCGAGTTACTCTCGGTAAAAAAAAGTTGCCAAACCGTAAAAGTGGTTTTCAATTCCCCGACTACACACACACTCATGCAAGCACACTCGTATCCTGCAATTAACTAACGAATTTCTCCATTTTCGCAACAAAAATTCCGTAATGACTTTCGCCCTTAGGTCACAAGGGAACTGGTCCTCACCAGGAAGAGCCGAGAAAGGCACAAAAAAGAAAGGATATTGCCAGAGTCTCCGCCACGGTCGTCGTTGCCGCGCAAGAAAAATATTTCGTGGATTTTCTTTTCATTTCTGCTCTCGCCACTTCAAGCCTATTCACCAATGATAATTCAAAAACCATGTCTGCGCGCACTTTGCTTGGTGTCTCCCACCCACCGCCAGAATGGACGCCTCCATGTGGTTCTCCACCGAATGGACTTGCTTCTCGCCTGACCACACTCAAGTCGCATAAAAAAAAAAACGAGCAAGAATCCCATCAGACGTTGGAAATATCCTTTTGAAATCAAACAAATGGAAAAAAGGATTTTCGCTGCAAGCATATCCTATATGCAATCCTTTTTTTCAAAGTGGTGGATTTTTTTTAATTTGAAATTAATTCCAAACGTCGTCATCGTGGTTGTCCCTCTCAGCCCAACACAAAAAGGACCAAGAAAAACTAGCAAACGACGACAGAAAAATAAAACAAAATCCCTGAAATCCTTTTAGAGAGTCCATTCTGGAGGCATTCATTCATTCTTTGGGGAAAAAAACACAGTCCAATCCAATGGGTACGATGACTATTTCTAGGGTTTTGCGTTCATTTTTATTGTGGCAAGAAGGATCCACACTCTGCCCTCCACTCACATATGGCGAGGAGTGTATTGCTGCCCTTTGATTAGCTCAAATGGATAATCATGTGCTAATGGTTGCTATTTAACAAGCGAAAGGACATGATTTATTTATTTTTAATGACCTTTTCGTCGAATGCAGATGGATGTGTGCTGGGGTTATCCTTTGAAAGTAAAAGTGATTATTTAACTTTGACAACCTCACCGAGGGGCATGGATGGTATAATTGGCAAAAAATGGATATAGTCACATGTGCATTGCTAATCTTGTTGTCATTGTAACACAACACAAGTCGCAGAATGAGCTTTTTTTTTTATTCATTCTAACGATTTTTTTTGCGCAGAAAAGGATCAAAAGGATGTTTCTCGGTATATCCAACCCTTAGACTCGAAAAGTGTTTTGCAACCCTTCGTGTCTTTGCAATTATTTTGCTACCCCCTTTGTGATGGAGTTTCTCTTCGCCTTTTTCCTCCACTGCTCTATGTTGTAATCAAATTACACAAGGACATAATTTCGGGTAAGGACCTTTTTTTCCATATGAAAAATTCAAAGTGAGTGTCTGTGTTTATTCAGCGCAATGAATTTACAAGAACGGGCGGGAGGATACCAGCAGAAAAAGAAAAAAACTGCAAGCCATGGTTTACGTTTTTTTTTTTTTGCACGTCCTTCGGTGCTCTTCATATTTCAGGACTCTCAACCCATTCACACATCCTTGCTTTTTATCTATTTGAGAGAATGTGAGTTAAAATAAAATATTTATGAAACATAAAAAGCAGTTACGTCGCTCTAGCCCTTCATATATCCTTCGAGTAGCATCCATCTCTCGCACGCTGCCGTGTCCCTCGGCATCATGGCGTTTAGATGTCAGTAGGACCTCTCTCTTGCAAGAACCTTTTAAAATAATTGAGTTAGGTATCGCGCGCTTGTTAAACGCACATCGCCGATGCTTATAACATTCGGCAAAATGAACAAGCAAAAGACCTTTTCGTTGCCATTTTGGTTTTTTTTTTGCCTCGTTCTCGAAAGAGGAAAATTAAATCTTTTGACGGCTTTATAAGTATAAGACTGCTGCTCACTCTTAGGACCAAAGGGGTAGAATTCAAAATTAGTCGGGGGTGTTGTCCTTCGAGAAAGTAATAAGCAATTTACACTAATGATCAAAAGTCAAGATCCTGGAAAATGAGCGGCAGAGAAAATAAAATGAAAAATTGTCGAAGGGAAAGGTTTGTTAAAAGTAAGTTAGTAAGTGAGTGTGTGTTTGTTTGTTTGAGTTGTAAAGGACACTCGGGGGTTAAGTGGATGAAGTGGATGGATTAAGAATTCTTTCTTAAGTTCTCTGTTGCTCTGGTTGTTGCTCCTACTGCTGCTGCCGGTTGAAAGTATCGACAGTCAAGCAGATGGATGGTAATGACGTAGTCGGGAATTATGAATGTGATAGGCAGGAGGCGAGCATTTTGCCGGGTAAAACATTAACAAAGGCAATTTCCAACAGACGGGGTTGGTAAGGGAGAGAGTTAGTTGGTAATTTTTAATACAATGAGCATGTAATCCTTAAGTTAATCGCTGGAAGTTTTAAAATTACTAAATTGCAAAAGGGAGAAAAGTTTCTTTTGCCCGATTCTGGAGCTTGTTACTTCGCGTCACAAAGGAGTTGCCCTCTCTACGCATGCTATACGCTCTACTTGGCAATCTACGTCGTGCATTTAGGTTGCCAAGTAGCAAGTTTCTTAGTTTGAGTCCTGTCACCAAATACTTAAACCCTGTCCCTTGTCCAAGTACCAGCTAGTCTTTCATTTCTGTTAAATTTCATGAGTTCCTACTGTCCAAATTGCAGGTTTCAGTTTAAGATGAGCTTCCACTTCCAAAAACCGTCAGTTCTCAGCTCATACAAAAGGTTTCCTTTGAGATCTTGTTTCAACACATCCTCCCTGCAAATGAAGATCGTATGGTATGGTGGTATGGTATATGAGGGTGTTCACTAAAGCCTCAGTCGGTCCCGTTGAGTTCCCCTCCTTTAATCGTCGAAACTGCAGGGATTGGTTTGGATTAGGACTTATGTTGGGAGGAATCTAGGGAAGGTGGAAACATTTATGGAGTTGACACTAGTGTACGTGTGGTCTGGCGAATCTTCCTGTTTCTTTGGTGAACGCCAGGATGCCTCCGATTCCTTTGTCCTTGAGATGTTTCAGATCCGGTATCCACATGGACCCCAGGGTCCTCTGTCGCATTCTCGCTAGGGATGGGCACTGGCACAGGAAGTGTTAGAGGTCTTCTTTTTCTTCTTCCTCGCAGTTCCCTTATGTTTCTGTGTCAGCGGGGCTCATTCTATGTCCTGTGGTGAATCCCATCATCAGCCTCAATTGTTTTTGCTTGAACCAAGAGCCTTCCTGGTGAGCAGGTTTCTAGGTTTTTCCACGAGTGATCCTAGCTACTTTGCACTTCGGGAGGTTTGTCCAGTGATCCTCGAAATCCCTTTGCATCCTCTCGTTGAACGCTGTTTTAATTATAATTAGTGTGACCCCCACTGTGTTCTCAGCGGTTCGTTCTATTGCGTGCGCCCCTTCTTTTGGCAAGCCTATTGAAGTTGTCCTTGCATTCCCTGAGCTGGCCACCAGATCAATACGCTAGAAAGGAGTATTGGCTTGATGACGCAATTGTATATCCAGTGAAGCTGTTTCGGTTTTGAACCCCATATTTTGACGAAAGCTCTCCTGGATAACCAGAAAGCCCTTTTAGCTTTAATCTTTCGTTCTTCTAGGTTCTTTTTCCAGGTCAGCCTCTTGTCTAATATAAGGCCAAGATACTTGACGCTGTCGCGGAGTTGAAATTGTACACCTCCTATCCTAGGTACGTGGAAGTCTGTTATTTTGATCTTCTTGGTAAAGAGGACTAATTCCGTTTTGCTTGGATTAACGCGAAGGCCATTTTCCTCCGCCCAGCTTGCGACTGTCTGGAGTGTGCCTTGCATGAGCTTCCCTATGCTGCTTAGGTATTTACCTGTGATCAGTATGGCTAGATCATCTGCATATAGTATACGCATTTAGCACAAGACCCTTCTAGTGTCCGGAGGAGGTTGTCCATTACCAGTACCGATAAAAGGGGAGAGATTATACCCCCTGTCAGGACTTTGCCCTCGCTGTTAATTAAATTGTTGGTGCAGTATACAGATAGGGCGCCAATGATGTTCGGGATCTTGATGTTGTTGAAGGCTGCTTCTATATCTAAAAAAACGTCCAACGACAGACTCCTTAACTTCGAACGCGTGCAAATGAAGATACTCAAGTTACATAAAATTTAAGGACTTTGCTCCATTTCAACCTCTCGATCGATCGATTACTCATTCACATTCAATGATTTTGAATAATCGCAAAAGTCATGCCGCAATGTCGACTCTACTCATCCTGACGCTCACTGCCACAAATGACAAGCTATCGACAAGTGCACAACAACAAACTCAACAAGGATCATAAATTCCATGCACCGAAAAACACACAAAAGAGCAGGCCACACACAGTTCACGGCAAATTTTGCGCTACTTACACATTTTTTCCGATTTTAATTTGACATAAGGGGACTTAACCCCGCTCCTGCAACGACAACGACAACGACTGGGACTACAATATGGGACCTACTTTTCGCGTCGCAGTTCGTAAGAGGATATATTCCGTTTGTTGTGCAGCCGCGCCTTCATCTCTCAGCGCATTAAATGCAACGAGAGGCAATTGTGAAATCATTTTACACTGAAGTTAACAAGGACCTTTAAGACATCACACTACAATGAAAACAAGCACAAGGACAATCCGCGCATGTTAGGGTGCCTGGCATTTTTTAACGAAGGATCAAAAAATAAAACGGTGCCATGCCAAGAAGGACGTGTGAGGTGGAGTGCAAAACTTTTTTTTTCCACAACTAAATCCTTAATTAACTATCGGTCGTCCAGGATGAAAGTGCGTCAGTTCAGTTGAAATTTGACTACCCACTCGGTGTCGGTGGCGGCGTCTGTCCTTCTAACTAATAAGAACCTTTTTGACAATTCAGACTGCAGTATCCTGGGACAACTCATGTGCGGTACTCTGTGATCATCCCTCAGCGATGTGTGTGGGGAAGACGAGTGACGAACGATGAACGATGAAAGAACGAAAATTGAACAGTGTTGACGGTTTCAAGAGGCGGTAGTTGGTTGTTTACTGCGCTGAGAGGTACCCAGGTGGTCGGATGTACACGTTACCATGCATTATAACAAGCACAAAGCTTGTTTGTTGCTCCCTTTTAGAGTCGAGCTTCCATTTTTTTTGTGTCTGATTTGGGGTGGAATCATGAAAGACAGTTAACTTTTCGGCGACATACGCTTGAGTTACGATGTTTAAAAATGAAAACGCGGAACTCAAAACGTTCTCTTTTTACGTGAGCAAGGGCAGTGGTGTGGCACAGGTTGTGCTCTGTTATCATGGGACTTGTATCCGCTTTTTGCTCCTGCTAGTAGAAGGTGGAATGAAAAATTACAACTTTTATTGAAGCGGTAAATTTGAGTGAATGTTATATGGTGAAGAGGAGGATGAGACTTGAAATTGAGTTTGTAAATGATGCTTCGCTGCCGAGAAGACGGCTTAAAATGTCGACGAAGTTAGACCGGTATGAGTGTACTTGGCTAGAAGTTGTTTTGTAATACCTATGTTTTAATTTTTTTTACAGCCCTAGTGCAATTTAGGAGAGCTGAGCTTCAAGTGTGTCAAGCGCCTCTTAAATCGTATGATTTGACCCCAGTAAAGTACATAAATCATGTAGGAGTCTGTGTCGGTTCCTTGAAGATTCTCAGCTTTCGAATCATAAGCTCTGATCCTTTGGTGGTCGTCTTGGATCAGTAGTTAGTGCGTTGACCTACTGACCGAGCGTCGTGGGTTCAAGCCCCAGTCACGTACAACGAACATTTTTCGCGGCACCACCCCTCGTCGGGGAATGACAAGCCTCCGGGAGCATAATCTGTCATGAAAAAGCTTCTCAATTCGCCGTTCGGAGTCGGCGATAAATTGAAGATCCCTTCCATTCGTGAGAAAAATGTAACACACACAACATGAATGGTTGCGAGAAGCTAAGCCTTGGCTCATCCCGAGCTGTCGCGCCAGCTATTTATTTATTTATTTAAGCTCTGATCCTTTACTATGTCATTGCACTTCTCTACGTAGATTCGTATGCGATCTTGTCCGGTGATTTCTATTTGCTTCCTTGGATTTGCATTCTGTTCGGTCTACAGGACTCAAATAGTCCACTGATCTTGAACCGATCTAGAAGATCACCTTAGTAAGCTGTGTTCAAAAATAAGACTAGGAGACTAGACACTGCGGAATAAATTCGTGGACGAAATCTTATTAGAAAATCAAGCATTTTTTCTTGGAGGACACTTTCAAAACGATCACCAAAATGAGATGTCTACTAGCTGCGGCAACACCCTTTCGTCCTTACATTGGAAGTGTTCTAAAACTACCAACATCTCCGCAAGCTACACTCTCATCACATTCAAATTGTTTCCCAAAAACCCTCTCTGGCCAAATTACCTTCCAGCTACAAGGCCCTTTGGCAAAACATCAACGCGAACGGGCTCATCAAGCCGAACAATGGCGTGTGTTCGCTCACACCTTGGCACCCAGTCACACTTTGAACCGAGAACGCCCACAATACCCGGCCAACAATTTAACTCGTCATTTCTAATTAACGGGAAAGGTGAAATTTTGGAAAATCCAACTGTAAATGTTAACTGTTTAATTTGTTTTACATCTCCTTCACCCCCGGCGAGTTGGTTTGGTTTGATGGTAATGATGATGGTGATGCTCCAGCTCCTGCCACGTCTCCTGCCAATAACCATGATGATTCTCGCTCACTCTCCTATTGATGATGAGGATGAATAAAACTGTGGAAAACTTTTTGAAGCGTATACATATTGTAACGGGTTAATTGGCATTAAACGGTATTTTCTGTGTGTTTCCAGTTGTGTTTGCCCTTTCAACTAAAAGGCGCCCAAAATTGCCACTTGCGCCACTACCACTACCACTACCCGCTCCCACACCGCTGACATGAGTGAGTTGGTTGTAGTCAGTTCGAAAATGGCACCATGGCCAGGGGTGTTCCGACAGCGATTTCGAATGTGTCAGTACGTACTCTGTGTTCTGTGTACCAAATTAGTAAAAATTACTTTGTGTCACAATTACACGATGAGAACGAATCCCCTTGCCGGAGAGAGTGGGAGTCCTCATCGGAGGGGTGAGAAGGAGGGCGGTTGGTTGAATGACTGACGCGAGAGTTCTTTGTGAATTTTATTTGCTCCAGAAACTCCGAAAAGCGGCGCGCACGCTAATTAACGAAAATGTGGGCGAGGTTATTGCGGTAGTGTGGGTCAATGGCTGATGGAAAAACGGTACAGGGAACAGGAAATAACAATTAGGTTTAATTAAAAAGGAAGCGCCGACGCTTTGGGAAGTGTGAGGGAAAACATTTTAATTTGAGTGATGTGGCAAAGTTTTTTTTTTCTTTGGAAAGATAAAAGCAGGTGCAATTAAGGACGGGAAATCGGTTACAGGGTGGTTGAGGGAAGTGGAACTTATGAGGACTTGCTATATGTAAGGGATTGAGCTGAATACAATTTTTTGAACTGAGTTTCTTGCGTAAAAAGAGTCGAAATAAGATTAAGAACTGGGGGCGAATTACCACATCGGTTATCGAGTGAGTGAAACATTCACATTTTATCTCTTACAATGGCATCCACTCGTCAACAAAAAACCTATAGTAGGAAAAAACACTCGATCACTTATGACTGAATGCCACAATTCGAAACTAGATACTCGATCTGGGAAATGGTCACACCAATTCAACATTTATCAGTCACGCTGACACTACGACCTAGTAAGATCTATTGTGTCTCCGGTCTACTCAGCCTAATAGGGCTACTACCTTCCTAATGAAGGTGAGAATGTTAGTAGTATCCGAGTATTTAAACTCCATTCGCTATGAAAGATCCGTCTACGCAGCCAGTACAGTGCCGGACATTAACAGAGAACGGGCTCAGAAGTTTCCTCCTCTTTCAAACAGACCCGTCACCCTGTATCTGAACAAAAGGTTTAATTTGTTGAGATGATATCTTAGGCCGCAATGGGCGGTAAGAAAGCCCACTAGCTTTCGCATGTTGTTCCTGTCAAAGTTTAGAATTTCCTTGTAAGAAAAGTGCTTTATAAGTCTCTTGGATTGCCTAAGCCCGGGGACATTTTTCCAATGGGTTAGGCTAAGTTGGTGTTCGCAGTTGTTTACCAAAGCCGTGGCGGTAGCGCAATTAACGCCACAAATGGGTTCCGGTCCCAAGAGCGCTGAAGCTGGGTCCTACCCAGCTCATCCACAGTTTCATTGCCTATTGTGTCTGGCAAGTGATTGTAGGGTATCGTAGCAGGACTTTACTAACATAGATTTCACGAAGTGGGATGTCAATGCTTTAAGCGCTGTTTAACTACGTATGATTCGATAATTGATGCGGTAGTTTGATCCTAGATCTCGACCTGATGACCGTTGATCTTAAGAAAAATTCAGCAGTTGACCCTAAAGGCTGATATCCGATGGGCCTTTTGTGATTTCCTTCAATTAGAGCTCGAACATGATGCCTGAATTCGAGATGAATCCAGAGATGTCTTTGAGTGAGCTGGCAGATATATCCTCCGTTTCCAGATATAATTTGCCTAAATGACGATGACGTGTTCTGATTAGATAGTTACTGTGACACAAAATGTGTTCTGCTGATTCTTCGTCTTCGTTGCACATTCTGCATGTGTTGTCTTATACTATGCCTAAGCCATTAGGTGTTTTTTGACTAGACAGTGTCCCGTTAGGAAGCCTGTAACCATTCGAACCTGACTCCTGGTTCGGTGTAGTCGCGAGCTTGGTTAACATCGGGACTTTAGGCGAAATGTGGGAATGAACTGCATACATATAATACAAATGTACATTAAGTGCGCGAAAGGTCGTGTTCGTTGGTCGGTGGATTGCGTTCGTCTTTTTAACGCGTCCGTTCGTTCGTTCTTGACGTGTTTCCACCTTGCGCGCAGATTGTGTACAAATCGTGTGTGAGCATGGAAACTCAGATCCATTTGCGTTTCCCATGTGCGAAATAAATGATAGAAGGCGTTTATTGTTTTTACATATCCCTGCCTCTACCTGTCTATTAATCTGTTTCTCCGGTTAAAAGTGTGAAGAACTGTAAGTTTGTCTTAAAATTTGAATTTCAATGCCCTGGACTTTTGGAATTTTCATATTCGTCGCGAGTGCATCCATGTCTCTGTAAGAGCTTAACTAAGGGCATTTATGCCTCTTTTAAGCTTCCCCTTGCCTTTTGCCAGCGCCTTTTGCGTTTAAAAAGCTCAATGCCTTCTTAAGGCCTTCATAATGAGTGTGAGTATGTGAGTGTACGTGTCAACCAATTCCCAATTGAAGACCAAGTGCGAGCCCCTGTTTGCCCTATTAAAGCCACCAATTATTTTCGGTTCGGAAATTATCATGATGGAAGTTTATGGCTTCGGAAGTGCCTCGCACATGTCATGTATCGTGCTCCTGCTCAAGTTATATATAACTAAATACATCTAAGTAACATCTAACATCCAAGATACCGGTGAGTCCATACATTTTTTGTCTCTTTTTTTTTTTCATTCATTTCACATTTTTATTTGTAAACATACGAACATAGATACATAAATATCTTCAAATACCGGGGCCATTTGGGAAGTAGGTTTCTTCTTCTGGGTTTCGTACGATCTAGACTTGTGGCAAGTTGCGTTAATAGGGTAATTATACTGCATGACGACTTTCGCTCACATAAATCAACCCAGGGCACGAAATTATAAGCTTAGGGTTATAACATTACTTACTAACTTTCTGGTGGCGCTACAGTCTGGGGTGGACTTGGGGCTCAACCAACAAGCGTCTCCAGCCAGCTCGATCTTTAGCCAGGTCTCTCCAGTTTCGCACGCCAAGTTGGTTTCGATCCCCTTTCACTTGCGTGCGCCACCTGAGTCGCGGTCTTCCTCTACTGCACCATCCCTCGGATGTGGATTCGAAGATTTTCCGGACCGGAGCATTGCTGACCATCCGCTCTTCATGACCCAGCCACCTCAGTCGTTGGAGATTCACTCTTCTGGCTAAATTGATGTCGCTGTACATTCCGCATAATTCGTCATTGCTCGTATAGTTCGTCATTGTATCTCCTACAACATTCAGTCTATGCAGACGGGACCAAAAATCAGCAATCGAAACAACCAAGAGCAACCTCATCCACTTTTGACAGCGTTCATGCCCCTGCGCCGTAGAGCAGGACTGGGACGATTAAGGTCTTATAAAGGGTCACCTTAGTCGTTTGAGAGAGGGCTTTGCTAGTCAATTGTCTTCTTAGCCCAAAAAAAAAAACAGCGATTGGCAAGAGTTATTCTTCGTTTGATCTCAGCGCTGGTGTCGTTGTCTGAATTGATAGTGGAGCATAGGTAGACACAGCTCTTTCAAGAACAATGTTGAAAAAGTCGCATCACAGCGCGTCACCTCGTCGAAATCCTTTTTTGACATCAAATGTCTTGGTGAGGTCTTGACCGGGCTTGACCTTACCAAGTCATCGCCTGCCGCTTCGAACAGCTCGGCAGCTAGGCCGTCAGTTCCAGCAGCTTTGTTGGACTTAAGCTATCTTCACCTCGTCGGGTGGACGGAATTGTTGGTTTTCGTCGTCCAGGTTGAATGGTTCATTCTGTCTGAGAGCGAGATTTCATTCGTCGTCGCCGTTAACATTGGGTTTCGCTATTCTTTGTGGAAGCTAACTCGAGACGAGATAGGCTCAATTGCGGATTCTTTTTCGTAAACTGTTTACTGAATAGTCAAATATTTTGCAACTTTCTTTAAGTTTTTTGCTTAACTTTTCACACTCTAAATAATCAAGACGTCACTTGTATTAGACATCAACTGAAGCAACAGTATTCAAGTGAACGCCATTTGTGTTTTGGATTTTAATTTGATAGCCAATTCCCAGCAGCCTCGGCTTTATTTCAGTGCTGAAAGCATTGTTCTACCAGCCTACCAGATATCACCAGGATGGTCAGGATGTTACAACAAGGATGTCACTCCACATATGAAAATAAGTCGGAAAGACCATTGCGCGTTATAGCAAGAGGACTCCATCCTTCGTGCACTAAAGAAGACGTTATGGACGATCTTCAAGCGAAAGGCTTTAAAATTCTTGACGCTGTAAATATTATCAAGAAGGAAAAGCAAAAAACGGAAGAAGATCAGGAAATTCTTGTTAAGCGTGGTCTTCCGCTTTTTATGCTCAGTTTCGATAAAACCGAGAATATAAAGGAAATTTACAGTATTAAAACGATTTTAAATATTGTGATCAAAATCGAACCGATGCGTAAAAGCACAAGATCAATCCCTCAGTGCAAACGATGTCAAGGTTTCAACCACACACAGGCATACTGCAAAAAAGAACCACGATGCGTGAAATGTGCCGGTAAACATCTCTCGAATGAGTGCCATTTAAATAAGCAAACCGCAGCGACTTGCACAAATTGTAAGGGGAAGCACCCAGCGAACTATCGAGGCTGCGAAATAGCCAAAGAGCTACAAAAAAGGCGCGATACGCTTAAAAAGAACATGCGTCCACAACCTAAACCGAATAAAAATAAACCGGAAAAATTACTAGAAAATGAAAGCAAGCCCGCAAAGGAGAAAACGGAAAAAGTCCAGGATAAACCGCCATCTGCTGATACGCAAACGTACGCGCAAGCCGCATCGCAAGCAAATAAGCAAAATAGGCCTGCGCTAGATCCAATGCAACAAGTTTTCTCTATAATTCTCACAAAACTCGAGGAGCAAAGCAAGACAAATAAGCTCATATTCGAAAAACTTAACAACCTCGAGCATAATGCTCGCAAGCCACGGACAAAATTATGAACATGAACCAGTTACTTAAAATTTTAACATGGAACGCAAACGGCCTTCTGCAAAGAATCGACGAACTGGAAGTATTCCTACGCAAACAGAACATTGACATATGCTTGATTTCTGAAACCCATCTGACAAAGGAATCTCGGGTTAAAATTAGAGGATACTATGCTTATCATGCATACCACCCATCCGAAAGGGCTAGGGGCGGATCATCGCTCTTAATTAAAGACTGTATTGAGCACTCTTTGAATTCACCGATAGAACTCGATGCAATGCAAATAACTTCAGTTCGAGTAAAAACTAAAAATATGTATTACAACATCGCGTCCATTTATTGTCCTCCGCGATACACGCTAGAAAAGAATGACTTAATACGTCTATTCAACTCACTTGGACCGAAATTTATTATTGGTGGCGATTTCAATGCGAAACACACCTTTTGGGGTTCGAGATGCATTTCACCTAAAGGCAGACTTCTCTACGAAACCGGCATGCAATTTGCTGTTGACTTCTTTTCGACGGGGAAACCGACTTATTGGCCCTCCGACATAGCAAAAACGCCTGACCTCATAGACTTCTTTATTGGAAAAGGGGTAGTGAAAAACTTAACGAACATCGAGGAATGCTTTGATCTCTCCTCAGATCATTCACCAGTCATATTGACAATAAGCGAACGCCTAATGAGAAAAGAAGGAGCGCCCAGATTAACTAGCAACAAAACTAACTGGGATGGCTTTAGGAAAGCTTGTGAAGAAAATATTGCCCTGAATGTGTCGCTTAGAACACCGTGCGAAATAGAGGATGAAGTCGGCAGATTTATTGAAGTCTTACAAAGCGCCGCGTGGAACAACACTCCATATAAAAGAAAAGTAGTCGGAAATAGCGAAATTAAATATCCGCCGGAAATAAAAGAACTGATGCTGGCAAAGAGGAGAGCACGCAAAAGATGGCAACAGTCTCGCGCTCCCCAGCACAAAACCCATTCGAACTTCCTATGCAATAAGCTCAAAAAAGCGATACGGGATTTTAAAGATCGCGAGATTTCTACATATCTCGAAGGCTTGTCTGCTGAAAAAAGTTCGAATTACTCTCTTTGGAAAGCTATGAAAGGTATCAAAAAACCCCAAATACAATCGCTACCAATAAGAAAAAGTAATGGCGAGTGGGCAAAAGGAGATAAAGAAAAAGCCGACTTATTTGCCGAGCACCTGGAAGAAACGTTTAAGCCATTTCCCGGGCAAGCATTAATAGAAAATATTAATAGTGCTATTATGACTCCAGACAACTTTAAAATAAGGAGCGTGTCATTAGCCGAACTTTGCGAGGTAATAAAAAATCTAAAGAATAACAAGGCTCCTGGATATGACCTAATAACCGGACAGGTCCTCAAGGAGTTGCCAAATAAAGCGTTAATAAAACTCCCTTACCTTATAAATGCTTCGCTAAGACTATTATACGTTCCAAGGCAATGGAAAGTCGCCGAAGTTATAATGGTTTCAAAACCGGGAAAACCGCCAAACGACAAAAAGTCGTACAGACCGATATCGCTCCTGCCGATAATATCAAAGGTTTTTGAAAAACTCTTATTGAAACGGTTAAAACCGGTAATTGAAGAAAGACGTTTGATTCCTGATCATCAATTCGGGTTCAGAATCAAGCATTCCACAATTGACCAGGTTTATAGAATAACCAACGAAATTGAGAAGGCCATAGAAGAGAAAAAGATATGTTCTAGCGCTTTTCTTGACGTTTCTCAAGCCTTCGATAAGGTGTGGCACGAAGGCTTGAACTATAAACTAAGACAGGTACTTCCGGAAGAGTTGTACAAAATCTTAGAGTCGTACTTGGAGAACAGACTTTTCCGTGTCAAGCATGGAGCCGAATA
Organism: Matsumyia berberina; assembly: GCA_917880715.2. Lineage (NCBI taxonomy): Eukaryota > Metazoa > Arthropoda > Insecta > Diptera > Syrphidae > Matsumyia > Matsumyia berberina. The sequence goes on from OU862870.1 coordinate 63,774,864, forward strand.
CTCGGAATTCAAGGAAATCGCTGCCGGAGTTCCACAAGGAAGTGTTCTTGGTCCAGTCTTGTTCTTGCTCTATACTCGCGATATACCCCAAGAAGAAGGCACCGTTGTTGCTACATTCGCGGACGATACGGCTATTCTGGCAACAGAAAATTCAGTCGAGTCAGCAACTGTGAAGCTTCAACGAGCTTTGGATACAATTTGCGAGTGGACAAAGGTTTGGCGCATTGTTCTCAACGAAACCAAATCTACGCATGTTAACTTTACTAACAAGAAAATTAACAACTTACCCGTTTTCATTAACTCGGTACAAATACCGTATGCAAACGAAGCAAAATATCTAGGAATGACACTAGATGCGAAACTCAAATGGAAGCCGCACGTTAAAAAGAAACGCGACGAGCTCGAAATTAGATTTAGAGAAATGTATTGGCTGCTTGGAAGATATTCCAAATTAAGCATGTATAACAAATTGCTCTTATATAAGCAAGTCTTAAAACCTGTATGGACGTATGGTATACAACTTTGGGGTTGTACCAAAACCAGCAATAGAAATATTTTACAAACCTTTCAAAATAAGGTGCTCAGAACAATCGTTAATGCGCCGTGGTACATTAGAAACGACGATATCCACAGAGACCTCGGTTTAGCTACCGTCGAAGATGAAATAACAAATTTTGCTCGCAAACTCCGTGTTCGCCTTCATGGACATTGCAATAACGCCATACTCCAAATTCTGGACGTGACAAACCTTGTGCGCCGACTACAAAGAACGAAACCGTTCGATTTAGCGCAATAAGGAATAGCCGCATATAATGACGGTATTAGTAGGTGCTTTCACTGGAAAGTCACCTGCACAACGCGAATAATTATTATCGAAACTTAAACTACTTGATAAGGCTTTTACGTACTTAGTCGTAGTCAACACGAAAAGGGGAGGTGTTTTTAGTGAGTAAGAATCTCACACTACCATGAGCACGTGCGGTAGATCCTCATGGTGTCTCATGAAAGATTTTCACCTACCCTCGCAAAAAAAAAAAAAAACTCCAAATCCCGGCTTTCCTCCGCAAAAGCCCCACGAATGGCAGTACGGAGCAAACATCACCAGGAATAAGAGCGTAGAAAGCATTACCCCCAGTTTTGACCGCCTAGACCGCTGACATCCTACTGTTGTACCCCCTCTCTCTACTTGCTTAGCTCGTTTACTTAAGCAGTCGCTATTTCCACTCCTATTTCTGTCTTAAGTTCCAGGTCCTATCACGATGGGAGGTCACTCCCGCAACAGCAGGAACGTCTAGTTCGACACCGTTTGGTAAGAGCTTGCTTCTCGAAGTGCTTCTCTTGCCTGCGTGTATCTGCCCGGTGATAACTCCCGACTACGAGAGGAACTGGTTCCGTTCTAAGTCATGTGATCTGCGTGGAATTGAGCAATTAGTTATCAGCGCCTAGTCCAACTCAATTTCACGCCGAGGCAGTCTTCGCAACGTATTTCATGATTAATTGCTTTTCATCGAGGTAGTAGGTGCAATCCTTGCCGCCGTAATAGGGAGAAAATGTAAAGCTTTGCTACAGAAAGGCTAATAAGCTGTCGTTGCAGTTCGGAGTAAACCAAGGCTTCCATTGCTCAGAATTGGTTGAAGTGGCGATGTTTTTCTCTACATGTCCAAGTCCTCTCTAGCCGTCCAATGCGCATTTTGTCTTTACAAACTCGAAGTCACTCAACGTAAGACATCAAAATTTCATCCGTGACTTGTGAAGCAACAAATCAAATAAAATATTCATAACACCGGTTCTCGCTGAGACGACACTCGTTTATTTCGGCATCGTGACCCATAGACCATTTCTGAAATAATTGAAAATGCGACCATTAACGTGTCCGTCCTCTGTAAACGCTTCCTTCCAAAGGCGCACGCAAAACACTACTTCCCATCTCTGGAGCCGGCAAAAACTAATTCGAAATTCATTGTCTACCTTTCTTTTCCTATCCGAGCTATTGTCTTCAGGCGGCTCTTCTAGGACTCATTATCTTCTCCGCGCCATTCCCCCACATTGAGCGCCGTTCACTAATTTAAGGATCCTAATAAAACGAATTCGTTTCTAGAATATCTGATGACATTGAAAAAGCCATTAAGCAGGCATCCTTTCTCTAGGATTTGCACCCGCAGCTCACTCCACCGAACCACACACATAGTCTTAATCTCTTGTATTGTCTTCTAGGAAAAAGGATGTCAGCCTCCATACCCACCTCCAAGGAGGATCCTTAACGAATTCAAATTTTCGTGATTTTAATCATTTTGGCAAATTGCTTGCTTCTACTATTCATCGTCGTTGTCGTCGTCTCAGTCGTCGTTTCAGTTGTCTCAGTCGTTGTCGTTGGGTTAGTTAATTGTTATCCTTGCAAATGCGGGATTGTCATTCAGGTACAAATAGGTGTCTGCTGTTTACTAATTTATCCTTTTTTTCCCACCTAACCCACTCCGAGCTTCTGCCGCCACCATAAGTTGCATAATGTGTCTGCGTATTGTTTTGTAATTTGTGTACCTCCTCAGATGCTGGCTGGAATGTCTGCCATCTCTTTCTGAATCGCGTTAATTGAAAAACTAAACTAATTGAAAAAAGGACACAAACACACACATCCTTCTGGCTAAAGAGTCCTTATGCGAGTGTGCGGGTCAATTCATCATTTCAATTTGAAATTTTATTCGCGCCCCGGGGGGAAGGCGATGCAAAAAAGAACGCAAATCCTTTAAGGGATCAGTCTACCTTACTCCACATACCTACTTATCGGTACATAGTGAAGCCAGAGACCCACTTGAAATGGACAATCTGTTTATGTATTCCATTTGCATGACTATTTTCTGAATACTTACTGACAGCTTTCACTCTGAACAAGTTCTGTGTTTATGTCTGCCTCTCCTCGTGTCCTTTTTTTTTTTTGTCCTTTTAGGTTCTACCTTGCAGCCAAGTTTGTCTGATTTATTTGTCTGTCACTTTTAGTAATATGCCATCCCAAAGGAATAGATGGACGTATAAATAAATAGGAAAAAAAAAAATAAAAGAAATTATTTGGGATCATGTAGGCGGAGGGATACACTACCTACGTATGCAGAATTAAGTGTAAGCTTGGGGGCATTGAAAGGATCTTTGTAAGAAGAGACTTTGCATTCACAGTGAAGTGTGTCCTGGAGCAATGTTAATTCGATTACAGCGGTCGTTTTGAGTAGAAGTACTGCGAAGTCAAAAAGCCTCTTACACAAGGCTCACCCATCTCTCGTAAGGTATCCTGTGCGGAGCAGCACTAATAATCTGACACTAGCAGGTTCGATGAGAGCGAGTTAGATTTTTAAAGAAATGTTTGGAGGAAAATAAATTTCTTAGGCATCCTACAAGGATTCTCAATGAAACGAAAAATCTTAGATGGTCACGTGCTAAGAAGCCTCTTTGGACGATTACTTCAGTAGTGTACACTATTTTTGGTATCTTCGTTTCTCTTCCCTATTTTCTGATTTTTCTGCGACTCGAATTTAAGTCAGCTTGCTTAACAATCCGGGTCTAGACCAAAGCAATTACATATGGTGAAGTGTTGTCCTGTAGAAAGGTGTTTGGTAGTTACCGGGTCTCGAATCTGAACACAAATTTGCCATCATGCTTATCCGTCTGCCCTCTTGTAAGCTTGAAAGAATGTGAGTTGAGGTATGAGAGATCAGAATGACAGGAAAAGGAAAGGCAGTATGTGTTTGAGAAGGTCTGACTCGAAGAATCGCGTTTGAAATTGAATTATTGATGTATGAAACTAGAGGCGGTTAACTCAAGACCTTGTTGGTTTGACCCAAATACAATCCAGCCTATAGTGGAAGAATTCCTGCAGTGTTGCGTTCATTGTGAAAATTGCAGGTAGATATGTACGTCTGGGGTTTTTGAAGACGAATGCTACATCCATCCGAATAGTGATCCAAGACCACTGATGGCATAACACGTCCTTCCGGATTTAGAGTTTCGCATTCACCATTCTTGTAGGAAGTGATGTCGATATTTTTGGTCAACTCGATGTGGTTTTCTATAAGCATTTGGACAATCATTTCGAATTAAACAAGCTTACTAAAGTAGGCAGCATCATAACGTTCAACAAGGCATGGCGCCATCTCCCAGAATTTTTCGAAAAATGTATCCACACCGATTGGAGCTAATAACCATTTAAGAAGTTTTGATCCGTCCTTGGTGCTATTGTTTCGTAGTAGCAGATATGTCGATGGCGACGGTGTTTCCTGCTTAACAATTTTGCTTGGAATTTGGTTTCCATTTTCTTTAGGCTTTGACGTTTCCTCCGCACGCACTACAAGTTGTTCCTTGGTACTTTGGTTGACTTTTTTTTTTTTGTCACATTTTCATTAGCTGCAACTTTTTCCCTCGTATTTTGCTTCCGTTTACGAGCAGTGCTTGGGGATTTTGCTGAAATTTCGTTCGGCTTTTCTGCTGCAGTGGGGTTATCAATTGAAAGGATGCTCTGTACAACTTCCGATGGTTTCTCCTGTTTATTGACACTATTCTTGGTTCTATGTTTAAGTTTTACTATATTTAATCCCTCCTCGGTGTATCCACGTTTGGAGAAGGCTTCGCCGGCCTTTTGACTTGTGCTTCACTTGCTTGCTTCTCATTCTGTAACTTTTTTACTTTGTTTGGACTTTGTTTCTTTGCGGATTTTTTCAGTGTGCACTTCTTATAAACAGCAAAAGCTGAAATTTTTTCCATTATACCTTATCCTTGTTGCGTGTCAGTTTAGGTAAGAAGGGCCGCGGCACATTTCCAATTTGTTAGGTTAGGTTGAAGTGGCTGCCAGCTAAAGCCAACACACTTAGACCCATGAGGGGTCCGTTGTGATACCACCAAGATCTCGAAAAGATCTCCTGCCTACTCATTGAAACCAATCGTAGGAGCTGTGTGGCAAGTAGCGCCGCACCGTCCTGTTAAAACCACATGTCGTTGGTGTCCATATCATCCAATTCAGTCCAAAAGAAAATGGTAATCATCGACCTATAGCGCTCGCCTTTGACGGTGATAGCCTGGCCAAGGTCGTTCTGAAAGAAATGTGGACCGATGACGCCGCCGGCCCAAAATCCACACCAAACAGTGACTTTTCCATTGGACGCTCTTGGATCTCATGTGGATTGGTATCGTCCCAAATTAAACAACTTTGTTTGTTGACGTACTCATTCATCCAGAAATGGGCCTCATCGCTGAAGATGATTTTTCGATGAAAGTTAGGGTCAATTTCCAACTGCCCCAGAGCTCATTCAGCACACACGTCGTTGTCTATGGTCGTTTACCTTCATCTCCTGGGTCAGTTGAATTTTGTATGGGTGCAATACCAAGTCACGACGCAAAATTCGCCAAGTTGTGGTCTGCGAAAGGCCGAGTTCTTGTGAGCGACGCGAAATCGACTGCCTCGAATTCTCCTGCACACTCTCACGGACAGCGGCGATTTGCAGATCTTACGTTTCGTCGACGTACGGGTGTATCCTGTGAGTTTGTTTCGGTTTTAGACCCGATGTCTTGCCGAAAGCTCTCCTACATAACCAGAAGGCGCTTTTAGCTTTAAAAGTTCATTCTCCCAGGTTTTCTCCCCAAGTCAGTCTTTTGTCTAGTAAAGGAAATCGTGCCCAATGTGCCCAAGGTGCCCAGTTGGAAAATTGTTTACCTCAATTTCCTCACATTTCTCCGTTGAATGACTGCCTTAATAGTTGATTCAATCCCACTGTATCCAAGGAAACCTCCACCAGATACAGATGTATGTACATATGTACGTGCACGTCAGCTTCAAGTTCATTTATTCATCCCGTTCCCTTGCAATAAAAGCAATTTACCCAAACAACACATCGCCCTGTTAAGTCATTTTCCCATACAAAAACCTCAACAATGGCGCAGAAATTAACAAAGGAATCCTCCATTTAACTTTCCAACTTACATCGTCATCATAAAAAAAAAATAAAGAAAAAGAAAAACAGAAACAACAACTCAATTAATCGCCGTGAAACAAAAGCGCTTCCCGCACCCCACCAGGACCACCGACCATAACCAGCGAACAATATACTGTGTCAGGCCAACGCAAAAATAAAAATTAATTTCGGGTAATTCTTCCGCAGCAATAACATTTTATAATCCTCCACAGGACGAGACAATACAACAGCAATACAAGCAGGATTCGCCATGAAAAAAAAAGTGAAAAGAAAAAAAAAAAACAACAAAAACACATAAATGACCCTACTTTCCACCTAATTTACCCTATTCTCAGGACATTTACATAAATAAACGACAATCTGACTGGAAAAAGCGAAAAAAACCAAGAAAAATCCTTCCCGCCATCATCATCATTGTCCTCGTAGTCATTGATGTCCTGGAAAAATTCTCATAAAGAAATGTGCATAAAAGAGGGGCGAACAAAAAAAACTCCAACTGAAAGGATTCTACTCCCGGCGATGAACCCTTTCTCTATGTCGGCGATCTTCCTCGCAGCACACCTATTAGTCATGCATTGTCCGACGGGCTGGGGGAGAGAAAAAAACAAACTTTCCAGTCAACATAGAGAAACGATGATCCTTCAAAAGGATATAAATCTTATCTTGTGCCAGAGAAATTTGCTGCTAATAATCACCTCATCACGATGTCCTTCGATAGGAGAAAGATGCGAGAAGACACGCGCGTCGGGAAACTTTTTTGTTGTTGGGCAAAAGAGTCCTTAGAAGTCGGACAGGACCAGCACGTTTAGTTGTAATCAGGTCAAATTTGATTTGAAAGATTTTTTTTTTTTGCTCGTCCACTCGTCCTTGGTCCTTTTTTTTCGGGGGGAACGACAATAGTCACCCAATTTGTGGAGCGAAAAAAAAGGGGAGAAAAAAAAAACAGAAAATCCTTACAAAGGATAATAATCTAGAGTCCCGTCCAGTTGCGAAGCCGGAAAAGGTGGCAAAAGGCCGACTCGCCCCTGTAGGGATATAGATTAGGGACACCTCAGTGGTAGTGGTCACAAATAAATTTGTTTGTCCTTTCAACACGTAACTCATCCAAATTCGATTTCATTCAATCGAGTGGAGAGTGTCAACGAGAGGGACAGAGACACCGAGGGAAATTGATCCTTTGACCACTCGTTTGAGGGTTCACTTCCTTGAGTTCTAATGAAGTGTGTTATCAGAATGAATAAAGAAGGATTTCGTCTTGTCCACGAGTGTATGTATGGGTTTTGCGAATGACACTGAAAAATATCCTTTTTTTTTCATGCATATATCCTCTTTGGGTGTATTTTTAAGGTGCAAACACAATGCCACACACAAAAAAAAAAAAAGGGATGTGTGGTGTGAAATGGTGGGGTTTTTTTTGGGCTCTGTCCTGTGATAAAAAATTTACATCACCACAATATACACAACAGGACCATGTGAATTTATAGTGAGCAATTTAAATACCGTTAAATGCATAAATCACTCGTGCCTACACACACTCTGGTTTTATGAACACAACCGTACATTTTAATGTTGCACAGGATACCTGTGTACATAGAAAGGAAAAGAAAGGAGCCGAACAGCGGTGTAAACAGAAAGAGCTACGGATGAGTTGGGTACGAGTTGGGAATGTTTCGTCCTTGTTGTTGACTCACCTCAATGTCAGCAATTTGAGTTTTAGATGAGAATGCACATGGACATGGCTGGTACTGACGTTGTGGTGAGGACAAATGGACAGTGGTGATGGAAAGTTTGTCTTGAATTCCAATAAAGTCTGAATTGGAGGTTGGAAACTCCCATCCATGGAATTGTCTGTCGCTGGACATTTATCGTCATTTCTGTGGCATTGGTCGTCACTTTTTTTAAACCTTCTAGTGGTCTGTCTTCTCGCAAGGCGCTGATGCAAAGTTGAGACATTTCTATGATATGTTTCTCAAGATCTGTTTCTTTCAAAGCAAAACACTTCCGTCAGAATACAATTTCAAATTACACAGATCCATCAGCATACTTAAATGCAATACTCTTCCTCCACTCTCACGCCACTCGATTATAAAGTTCTTTTTTCATTATTTTCATACATGTCGCGCCGCAAGTCTTTGAGCTTTTATACCACATTCCCGCGATAGACACTCACTACACACCACCACCGCCGTCGAGCCGCACAAAACTGTCACGCGAAACCCTAACGACGAAACTGAGAACTGGAAAATTAACAAAAACTAAAATAAGTGGAAAACCACCTCAGACACAAACACCGGAGTAGACTCTTGAGGCGTTCCCCAGCAAGGATCCTACGAAATCCTCATGAATTTATGAAAATCATATTCTCCCCGCCTCCTCTCGAAGTCTCTAAGCTCGTTCCACTTTCTCTGTATGCATTTGCATATGGAATACATTTTCAAACGCCAACGACAACGAAACTACCGCAGGGATCAAACTAAACAGTGCAAGCGCGTTCCTCGGTCCTTCGTCTTTGCCGCTGCCACTGCCTTTGCCACTGCCACATCGCAATATTGACGTTTGCTATCAAAAACTTATTCAACAAACAACTCGTGAAGTTTGCATCAATTTACTATCTCCCTCGAAGGGAGAATCAGCAGCAGCAGTAGCAACAACACGAACAACGCAAGAATGGCTTTGGAAACTATCAGGATACCAGCTAGAAACCATCAAGGCATCCTGCAAATACTATCAACTTTGTAATGTCCTGCAATTAAGTAAACGATTCAAGTGGGTATCCTGCTGAAGCTACCGCCGCCGCTTCGGTCCACTGCGATGGTCATAAACATGTTAATTTCTTTATTGCGAGTCAAGATCCTTGGCGAGAACACAAAATGAACCCTTGAGACGGTAAATGGCTGCAGAACCAGCTGCTGTCGGTGGGTGGTACATAGAATGATGTTAATTACTTTCACGAGGTCGATTTCCCCGAAAAGGCCAAGTAGTCAGGGAGAACCGCAAGGGAATTGCACAGAACACTGTATCCAAGATGAGGGTCACACTCAGATTGTTGTTGGCTTCCGTTGCTTTTTCCGACTGTGAGTTTTTAAGATGTTTTTCAATTTTCAAGTGAAGCCGAGGGGAAAAAAGGGTCGATGGACATTCTAAGTGGGAGCGGCATTATAATTTTTTTTTCCTTTCGTCCTTAAGAAGGGATTTCGGGTTGGAAGCTGATTACGCCTCGGTGGAAGGGTATTACCAAAGCCACAGGTAGGGGATTTGTCAGATTTTAAATTCGGCGGCAAGCAAGTCATGCATGTAGTGTATCCACACAACTATAAACAAGTCCTTGCCGCCATGGCGCGACATTAATTTATTCTAACCAACTCAGACCGCCCGAGAATGTCGCCGAGCTTCGAAAAATTACTGCTGAAACTCAATTTGGATTGTGTTGAGGCCCGCACTTTGGACGAGGAACCCCCAAAAAGGACATAAAACCAAACAAAAACGGGCGACATTACAACATTTTTTTTTTCGCTGTAGTTGCCGCTTCTGCCTCCTCCGCCGATGGTATGTTAACATTGTAATGAATGTCAGAGAGAACTGAGAATGGGCCACCTAGCATAGCATAGCAAAGCAACACTGTGTCACAAATTATACGAAACGAAAAAGGACATAAAAAGATTTAAATCGTGTGTGTCTCCCCCGATGGATGGATGGCTGAATAGCAATATAAATAAAAAAGGAAACTCTCCGTTAAACATACCAACAATGTCCTTGCAACGACACAATCTCCCCAGCGCCGCGTTGACAATCAAACAGCAAATCACATATATTGAGGAGTCCTAGAGCATGGTTTGTATGGTAGCTGTTGTGGGTGTGCAGAGGGTAAAAGACCAAGTAATCCTTATCTCTCCCTTTTGTCCTAGCGCAATGAATTAATTTCGGTTTTAAATGGCTCTCATCCCATTAACTACGATGGCGGTGGGGTGGTGGTTGGTCGTTCAGGACTCTCGGTACAGTCCTCGGCGTGTGTTGACAAAGTTGCCGCGAATATTTGCCCGACTCCCTTCGGCCAGAGATGCCACCGATGTCGTTAAATGGAGACTTTTTCTGCTTTTTTTCCCTCCGTGTTTATCCCGTCCGGAGAGTTGGGGAGAAGTTTTTATTACCAGCTGGTTACATATGTAGACACTTGTGTAGGCAAAACGCCAATTGCAGTACGAGTACAGTGGTGATGGGAAGTATTGCAACCGGTAGAGTTTATTCTTTAAAGAGAGGCTTAGGCACAAAATTTGGTGTTAAGCTAGTCAGTGGACGAGGAGAATCCTCAAACGAGTGGTCAGAGGTTCAATTTAAGTGCTAAGTTGGGATTTATTCATGAATCTAGTCCGAAACTTTTCGTGGATGAGCAGGGGCCAAATCGTCTCTTCCGTGATTGTGTAGATTAGGTTAGGTTTCGAAGGGTGCGTGATGGATAGACCTCATCACTTTTACTCTGAGACCTAAAGGTCCCTTGTGAGTATTCTTTTTATTGTTGTGGGAATAGCAGTATGGTTCCCGGGACAGCCTAAGGACCTATCCTATTGTTGGCTGTTTTGTGAACCAGTTAGTACTCTTTGAGAATCTGAGAAGGTCCGTTAATTGTAAGTCTGTTACCTCTGCTATGCTTTCAAATAACCGTGATCCTAATACGCGTAGAAGTCGTTCTTGCAAGGCGGGGCAGTGGCACAACAGATGTTGGATTGATTCTACCTCCTCTTTGTATGGTACACAGACGGCTCTAAAATGGACAGTGGATCTGGGGCTGGAATATTCGGAGAGTCACTTAGCACTAACCTATCGGTCAGTCTAGGCACGTACTCATCGATCTTCCAGGCAGAAATATTTGCCATAAACCAGTGCACAAGTTTAAGCTTGCTCTCTAACCCCCGTGGCAAAACCATTTTTATCTTCTCTGACAGTCGAGCTGCCCTGAAAGCACTGAACTCGGCCACGATAAAATCAAAACTAGTTCTAGAGACAGTCAAATTGCTTCTAGAATTGGGAAAAAACAACTTGGTCATACTACACTGGATCCCTGCTCACAAAGGCCACGCCGGCAATGAAACAGCGGATTCACTGGCCAAGATAGGTGCGACCACCCCCCTCACTGGTCCTGAACCAGCCTGTGGAGTAAACAAAACCATCTTTAAAAACTTCATGAGGGAGCAAGCCCTGCTCAAATCCAACGCGATATTGGATGGAAAGTATAGGACAGAAATGTACCAAACACTTCTTTCCCACGGTATCGCAAAAGAAATCCAAGTTTCTTGTAAAGCTAAGCAGGAACCACCTTAGAATTCTAACCGGCATCCTAAGTGGCCACTGCCGTCTAAAACGGCATTTTCATAAGCTTGGCCTGTCACCGGACCCTACCTGCAGACTGTGCCTGGAGAGCGATGAAAGCTCTCTCCACATCGTCACAGAATGTCCCGCCCTTATCCATGTGAGAAAACGGACCATAGGCAGTGAACTCGTTTCACCAACAGCGCTTGCCACGCTCCACCCAGAGAGGCTGATTAGCTTCTGACATCCTCTGGAGTAGACAAACTGCTCTAAACTCTTGGGAAAGCACAATAGGGCTCTTTATGAGACCGCAGTGCTAGAGTGGACAAACCGCTCCCCACCAATAATAATAATAATAATACCTTCAATAATAATAATAATACCTCCTCTTCATCTCCGCAGCTTCTATATAAATCGTTGAACTAAATTCTCCACTTGCGGAGTATGACTTCGATGGCGCAGCGTCCGGTGATAACTCCAGTGAGCATGCGGATAGAGGATCTGTCCAGTGCCAGAAGGCACGTTGTTCTTGTTTTATTTAATTTCGTCCATAGCGTCCGAGAGGTGGCGGAATCCTCTCTGGCTAACCAGAAGGAATTAGCTTCTTTCTCTATTATGCTGTCTTTTATCCTATACAATCTCCCTATCGGTGGCATTACAAACGTGTCGGCTTTGCTAATATTCATAGCCGACCCCAATCTTGCCAATTCATCGGGCTTTTCGTTCCCTTCTATGTCATTATGCCCAGGAACCCAGCAGAGTTTGACAGTATGGTGCCTTATGGTGATCAGCGTGTCTCGACATTTCTTGACTGCCTTTGATTTGATCGTATTGGATTTTATCGATTTTATAGCAGCTTGACTGTCAACGAATATTGTAAAATCCGATGCAGGAAGGTGATAATCTGTTATGCAGTCTGCAGCTTTTTCTATTGCCAGGATTTCGGCTTGGAAAACGCAACAGGTTTCTGGCAATATAAAAGATTCCTGTTTCTGTTGTTTCCGTTGAGCCGTGTCAATGTTTGACTCCCACTCCTCTCGGGTTGGGAATAGAATCGGAAAATCAGTGTTTAAGTCATTATAGGGGGTCAGATAGTCCGATGTGGCTGTGAGGCTTTCGGAGTTATATATCTCGCCCATTAACTTTATTTTGTCCAGTATTCTCGCGTGTCCATAGGCGGTCTGCTTCCACAGGTTGAATTCTCTCAGTCTGACTGCACATTTTTGGCAACGCCTTTTATGAACAGGTCTAGAGGGTGGAGATGAAGGATCATGTCCAGACCTGCTTGCGGTGAACTTCTTACTACTCCCGTGATCGTGTAACTCGTCACGTAAAAACGAGCGTTTTGGCCCCAGAATGTTCATTTTTATGTGACGATCACGAAAGAGACGATTATTGCGCGGCTATTGAGGAAGTCGGCAAATTTTGAATGAAGTTTTTCGTCACCTCTTCTGTCATTGTCGGATAGTGACCATAAAGCCAAGCAAGTTAACACTGTGCTTTTTCCGTTTGGGGTCTTCATTTACCTCGATGCTCTTCTGTTGTGACAAAGTGTGAAAGTTACAGTCACAGTGTCCGTAAGGAACGCATTCTTTGAGCCAGATGAGGATTTAATAGCCAAGAAATAGTGAACAGGACAGGATAATCAGATGTGCACTCTGATTAATTAAGTTTGTCAGGAATTGGAACTTCTAATCGGATAGTGATCGTAAAGCAGATCAATGTGGAATAAACGCGCCTCTGCATCAAAAACGTCGAAAAGTCCATTCGGACATAGGTCCACAGGACCTTGAGTTGATGACTACAAAACAACGTATCCGCGATGCGTCACGCAAAGTTTTTTTTTTTGTACTTTCGTCACTTATTTGCGGCGGTTCTTTAATCAAACACTCTCCTGATCACAGTAAAGAAACTGGTTCTTCGTGCGGGATAGTGACCACGAGGTCCAAAAAGAAGTAACAAGCTTGCGCCAGGGGCAATAAAGGTCCTTCCCCATTCGTCACCCTCGTTTAGTTTGTTGCTACGCTGAAATTTCAAATATCGCTCAATGTAACCCCTCAACTACTTGACCTTATTTGCAATTGCCTCTAATCTCACATGTGTATTTCCCTGTCAGGGCGACTCAACACCAGCTTAACTCAAAATAAGCACGACTTCCCTTTCAATCTCTTTTCATTTGCCTTCTCAATAATCCCCATGTGTAGGCTGCACTCGTATCTCTTTATAATTTGCCTTCCTGGACCGTGTGAGTTAAGCCTATTGAATCCTTTTCCAGTTCCACCTAATCAAGCGAAAAGGGATAAAACCAACTTTTTTTTTCCTAGAAACACGTCTGATTATTTGTATGATTTCAACAACATCCTTAAAGGATCATATTTTCTTATGCAAAAAATAAGAAAATCGAAATCAATACCATCTCCCCTCATCCCGTCCTTAAATTTCCTTTTCAAGCGATTGGCCTGGAATATGAAAAAAAAAGAAAAATTTGCTATCGCCACCCGTAACATGACAAAAATATATAAATTCCGTTAAATTATGCGTGAAATCTTATATTTCCCTCTTGAGTTCAAGGACATTTGCCCCTTTTTTGCATGACAACCGACAAACCTATCCCAAGTCGTCCTATCCTTCCACCCATCATCGTCGTCCAGTGGTAAAAGACATGAAAAGGACAATGGAATAACAAAGCAACAACCAACCAACAACAACAACCGAAAAAAGAAAAAAAGGATTTTCTTCTCCACTACTTCGCTTGCAAGTCTTTTGGGGTTTCAAGTGGCCCATAAAGTAGCAAAAGGACAAAATTCTTCCGACCCCGGACCCGATGCGCCCTGGCCCCCCCGCTCCTTATGTTTTCCTTCGTGTACTCGCTTCTACATGGTTACATCTTGTTTTGTCGATGACCTTTGTGGACGGTTTCGAGGACATACTAATAACGGTAATTTGGATTCTTAATTATTTGCGACAAAGGCGCACCACAGAGGCCCATGGAGAATGTGGAAAGAAAGTGCTAAATGGAACGAAAGATGTTTGAATATTTTACGAAAATTTTGCGGATCAAATCGTTTGGATTGAATGGGGTCATCCTGAGGATGAGACAGGGCCAAGCCCCGAACGGATGTGGGGGCGTAACTTTTTGGGGTAAATAAGAGAATTAGTAAGCAATTGCCTATAGTGGAAGATTTCATTCGATCGGGCATTGGGGGCTGAATTTTGTATGCACGTGTGTCGTAACGAGATGTCCTTGGCATTTATGGTGGAGTGTACATTTTTAATGGAGCCACAACAATATCCATTTGGTAATGACCCATTTGGAGATTTTCCACAGAGACATGATGTTCCGAAATCTATTTCAGTTGGAAAATAGGGTTTAAGGCACAGAGGTCGTTTTCTATAGGTTTTTCACGGTTACCTTCATTTCAAAGGGAAACGAAGGTAACTTACTGAGAAAATTATCAGTTCATATGATAAATGACGCCTCAAGTTATTCAAAGAAATCGAAATCGAACTTGTAAGGTGCTGTCGACATGAGCTCAAGATTCTTGGAACACAGCACAAGGTGACACTCTGTTGGGTCCCTGTACATGAGGAACTGGAGAGTAACGGCTCGGCAACAAGCCCGGAACAAGCCGTGACTTCGGTGAACATCCCGCCTTGCACACTTAAGCTCGAAGCAGGGAATAGAGCCTTAAGGGAGGCTAGCAACAGATGGGGCTGTCTAAACACCAAAAATTCGCTAAGGCTAGGACCGACTACCTTCTGCAGATCGACAGAAGATCCCTATGTACCCTTTTAGGAGTGATCACAGGGCATAATACGCTGCGGTACCATATAAAAAACTTTCGAATTACAGAAGAAGACCTTTGTAGGGGGTGTGGCGATGAGGTGGCCCACGGGAATACAACCCATTTCCTCTGCCGTTACGTCGATACACCGGTGGAACAAATAATGAGATTCATCAAATCCACAGGGTGGTTTGTATCACAGACGCAGTAAGTTGATCATGTTCTACTAATATCTTGCGAGTAAGGGACACTCTCTTCCCCTCAACGGGTATCAGAATGGGTGGCAGATGTGGTTGCATTATTTGCGGGTACGACCGGCAAAGTGACCGCGGATTTCACAAAAGAGACGTCATCCCGTCAAATCCGATCGGTTGCTTTCCATCTCATGAAATATTTTCCGGACTTAAAAATTCGCACGTAAAAAAATATACCATTGCCAGCTTAAGGAAACCAACAATTGGACAAATCCACGCCGTTTTTCAAAACCCTAGCTACAGCCGAGATTCATGAATTATTTGACCTTTTAGCCACCATTTCAGTGTTTTAAACTGAACGCCCCACATGATTAAAATGAATTATTCCAATTAGTTCCGTTTTGACGAAAGTCACACGGGCTTATACGCCCATAGCCAAGGTAACTCCTACTCATTATCCTGATTTAATACATCCTAAATCAGCCTCGGGGCTATGCAAATAAATTTTCTCCGAAAACCATACGCAAAAAAAAAAATATTTTCTTGAATCTTCGTCGTCCCTGAAAAGTGTATATCACGCGTCAGTTAATTTACGTTCCACCACAAAATCATGCTCCAAATGTGCCCCGTCATTTGGTTGCCTTCTCATCCGGCCCACTTCAGCTGACTGATAGTCCTTCCTAAACGCACCCCCCACCCCTACACATACGCGCATATTACGCTAATTTAACTCAAAAGTAATTTTGCCTTAATTTCACTCATAAATTCCACAGAATCACCCTCGACGAGCCCCAACGACCAAGCACTGCTATCCCTTCTCCACTGTATACCTGAGCTTCATACTCTAAATGTCAAGTCGCAATGAATGCGTAGATAGGGGGGGACAGGAAGGTGGCTTTCACCTGGGTTACCAATATCAAGACGGGCGGCAGAATCAGCAGAAAAAAAAAATTCCAGCAGGCATGGAAGGGGGAATAAAGAAGAAATATCCCTTCCATATCCTTAGGTCGAACGTGTGCCAAAAGTGATGAAAGTCTCGCGCACCAATGAAACATTCTTCTCCATTAGGCTTTTCCGTTTTTTTTTTTTTTTTTCGGTGGGTGGTGGCATATGTGTGTTTCTCGTCACATATGTCGTCGCAAGCCGCCATCTGAAAAAAAAAAAGGTAAAGCAACACCGAGGAAAAGGACCCCATTTGCAAGGAACATTTTCATTCACTTTTCCGTGCTTGATGAGCCGGTGTTCCGGCAGGAAAATAATTTTCAGTTTTATTTATTTTTTTTTTGTTCCCCCATTCCATCCTGCGACGTGTAGGCAGATGCTTAAAGTTGTTACATTGGCGGGGATTTTATTCTCTTTTGTGTGCAGGTTTATCGTGGAAACGTTTCATTGTCCTTCGACGGTAAATTACAGAAAATTGTTTCTTAAGAATTCGCTCGTGGCGCGATTTAGGCAGAATAAGAGTTTTTTTGTTGCATGTTTTCGTGGGAATGTTTGAGCAGTGATACGGCGTGGATCGATGGGAGGTTGGGGCATTTTTGAGGACTTTATTGGTATGCTATGTCGTTGTAAGCAGGGCGATGAACTTAAGTGAGATGAGGAGTCCTTGCGAGCAATCAGCAATTAGACGTGAAAAGGAGCGAGCGAATCAAGAAAACTACATGTTGTTTGACAGGAATTCATCAAGGTTCGCAAAGACCTGGAGACCGAAACACTAGAGGATGTGGTGTAGGTACTTTAACGTACTATCAAGAACCAAATACTCTGAATCAATGAACAAGTTCCACACCGTGTTTAGTACAACTTCGACAGAAACTTTTGCGAGCAAATCTAACTTAGGACTTGTACCCCATGGGATCCTAGAAAGGCCGATTGGGTGGGAAATATCCCCTTTCCAAACAGAAAGTGGACCAATCAACAAATTTTCCAAATTGTTTCTGTAGTTAATTTTTTTCGGCATGATTCCTATGTTGATTGCGGTCCTAAATAGAGGGCTTTCCGGCCAAATTAGATTCCGCTGTGTCTACTCCACTAACTAGGTTCTAATTAGTATTCAAAACACATGCAATCACTTATCTATTCGCATAATTAAAGGACCGCCAAAATAATAACCTCATTCCAGATCCGAAAAATAAAAATCCAGAACCAATTTGCTGCAACTTAAAACTCCTATCACCAACTGTCACAATTCGCGCATCACCCTTCCATTAAATTTTAGGTTAAACATTTTTAATTAAAATTTTCGAATCCCAATCATTCGCTTCAGTAGCTCGGCAACCGATTTACGCTCACAAAAGGACAACAATTTACCAGTGTCCTCTCTTGTATATGATTTTTTTTTATTGTAATCACATCCCTGTGACACGGTTTTATGCTGTGTGTGCGCGGCTTTTGATTAATTAGCTCACGCATGTAATTCATGTCGACCGCCGATATATAACAATCCTGTCATTACAGCGTAAAAAACGCGAATGTATCTCGACAAATATATCCCTTTTCCCATTATACAACCAACGACCAATCCTTATTGTTGTTGGGAATGTCATTTCTGTGTCACGAAAAAACTGACAACACCACCAACAACGGTGATATTCCAACTTGTTATGGCATTACAACCGCAGTGGCGCACAGGAATTATTCAACCAAATATTTTTTCGAAACAAAAACGGTCACGAGAAAGAGCGCAAAACAAAAAAAAAAGTCGACGATGGTGTCCTGGTTATCAATTGGAATCCGAGACTAAGGAGGGCAATAAAATCAGCTCTGAACGATTCCTATGTAACGGTTATGGGTGGAAATTATTTTATATGACAAAAAGTTTGGCGAGCTCACAACTTTTGATGACAAGCCATCCCACATCGACATCGTTGCCCCGTGTGTATACGTATATGCGAGTTCGAATTAAGTACTTGTGTGCGGAATGGTATTTGCCAAAGAATTGAGATCATAAAAATGGAAACAACGACTTTGACAATAGAGGGCGACACTGTGCGACAAAAAGGGGGCAAACCGAGGGATTTACGACAACGAAGACGAGCGTCTTTGCTCACTGCTCTTTGGTTAATGGTGGCGAAGTAATGCCGTAGAAGTTTCGTGTAGATTAACTGAAAGTTGTCAAAAACCTCGCGCAACTTTTTTATGTTGGATAATTTTTTGGGCAAAACGACCGAAGGATGTTTTATTTGGGCGAACAGGGGGCGGGGCAGTAATAAAGAGATACATCATCCATAAGTAGGACAGGAAGTATTTATGTTTGATAACAAAACTTGTTGGCTAAGTAGGGATTAGCATTGCTTTGGCGGGAGTTTAACGGGCTCTGAAAGAAAAGTTTTGATGACCCTTTTTCTAGGAAAGTGTCGCAGGATTAGGGTTGGTTGATGTGGTGGTAAATTTGTCATTTTAACACTCAGATTCGTCACCATACGCGCAATAACTTTGTTGTTTTCGAATAACTTGGGGAAAAGTTTGAGATGTTGTCCTTGATTTTTGAAGGTTATCTGTGGCGGATTTTATTGTAGAACGTGTCAACTCAAAGAACCTTCGTGGACTTTGATAGTTATGGGTTGTGCATAATGGAAAGGTTTTCAAGTCACTTAATCGATTATCCCTCTCTAACTCTCTTAACCTCATCAACTCTGGATATTTTACATGAATAATCTCCTAAACTGTTTATACACCCTCTCCACAATCGAATGCACTTACATAGCTTCCCCCTCCTTTCTTGTATTTCCACATACAGAAAGTGTCGGATGGTAGTCCTGCGGCATTTCATAAATAAATGAACATTTTCTTTGGTTAGCTCAGATTCACCTCTAACAATTGTCATACATCATAGTTACAGCTTCAACTTCGATCGTTAAAAGGATAATTGCCCCTGCCAGGACTATTCTATCAAATGGATACCCAATTATTGAAACATCATAACAAATTGAGGATAGCCATCCATAGACCACACAAGGTTTCACCTTTTTCTGTGTATCCTCCTGGAATCATTCAATAATTCAATTTCCCACAACACAACATCCACACTCCGTTGCTCTGACTAAATTCAATCAATATGCAAAAATCCACCCATTTCGGCAGGAAGTCAACACTCCTGGTTAGTTAATCAAAAACCTGTTATCCTTCCGATAGACCTCCTTTCGACTTCAAACCCTCGAAAACAATGAAATTATGTATACTTAACCCAACTGCCAGCCCTCTTAAGTAAACACATGTTACCCGTGTTCAATGAAAACTTTATCAAAACACATAGTACGATGGGATGGGCAAACAAAAATAACAACATCACTCACATCATTAAAATTTTAAGGCAGCAACCTGACATATGCGTAACTCATCCTGTCAAGGCAGTATCCTTGTACCGTGAGCGACGACAGCGGTAGAGGCCGGTGGTCAATTGAATATTCAAAATATTATCAAACATCCTTCCACAGACACATCCTCATTCTCGAGAATATCAAGGATAACACGATTCCAAGGAACAAACACCCGAAAAATAGTTACGGTCCACGGCGGAAGTTTTCCGATACCCAGGAAAAGGGTTCGCACACACGGCCCCCACCCCCAGTGGGAGAGGGCATAGTTCTCTAACCTCAAGATAATGAAAATCGACCTGATCCCCACCACCAACTATGGGCAGAACCGCCACAGGACCATAGGGTCCTCGGTTCATCCGTCCACTTAACACACAAAGTAAACATTACAAAATTTAATCGAAACTCCCGGAGAGGGGCGAAAAAAATCGATCCCTCTCTCACTCACTCACTCTCGACCAAATCACAGCATCGTCCTAGTCATCGTCAATTATCCTTCTTCGTTTCAAATTACACGCACACACACACACACGTACACAAATAAAAGCCGAGGGAGCCTGGTTGGGTCTTACTTTCTAATTGGTTGACAAAATTAATTTGCATATTAATTCATGGCAAGGATATAAAGGAGAGCCAAACCAAACCAAAACGCAAACAAATTCCACTCCACCCAGCATCGATAATCCGAGTCCTGTGTGTATCCCTGTGTACTCGGCGTATTTGTGTAGATGGTATCCGTTTTCCGAGCGCGAGCTGTCTGTTTGCGCGCGATTTAAATCGATTTGCTAATTTCGAAAAGATCCCAAAAGACAAAAGGATCGATTTAAATTGAATCAGAAACGCGAAAAGGAAATTAGGAGTGAAAAAGACGACATGGACGACGATGGCGATGGTGATGGCGGCGGCAAGAAATAACAATAAAAACGGATCCTTTTCTGCTTTTGTCTGCGTTCTCATTTAATTTTGCGGCAGACCGATGAGACAGGTAAATTAGCATGATTCGCAGCGATAAGGGGGAGGAGGATGGATGTCCTTTTTTTTTTATCAATTCATTGAAATGAAAAGTGGGAGAGGGAAATGCAAATAGTTTTGGAAGGATGAATTAAAGTGTAATTAGGATAATTTTGGGAAATAATCTATGATAGGGTCAACACGGGCAACCCCAAGGAGAGGTTTGCTTATCCTCGGGTTGATTTTTTTTTTATCCCATGCAACATTCATGGAGACCCATGAAATGAATTATTATTCATGGAAGGGGGTCCAGTTTGTCCGGGATTGGTTTCAAATATTGTGGTGGTTGGGGGAGGTATTGCAAACAACTGGGTTCTCCCTAGTGGGACTTGAGTTTTGATTGTGTTTTGCCGGTCATTTACACTTTGGATCATATATTCGGGGAATACATAAGGGAGTCACACTTTCGAAGAGTTTTGCAGCATAAACCAACAGTTTTCGACTATCGAAATAAATACACCCCTGGTCCCTAGAGGACAACCACCTTAGCCCGTTCCTGACTGATCAATAAACTTAAATTCATAGCAGCTTTTGCTTAAGACTTTTAATTATTTTCTCAACCTAATCTCGCTTCTAAAAGAAACTCATGTCCTCAACCAAAAAAATTGGGAGAAAGTTAGGTGCCTTCTTGAAAGCGAAATACCTTGGGGACAGTTAATTGGTCTGGAATCCTCACATTGACCGAATCGTCGATCTGATGTCATTATCACTTTGGTAGCTCTGTGATCAGTGCTTAGGATTACTGCGTGCACCAGTGAGTAGTACTCCTTTGTCTGGACATCTGTCATAGTGTACTTCTTCAGGTAGACCATCACAAAAGCAGTACTTTTTAGGTGTAATTCCATTGAATGAGTGTGCCCTTAATAGATTTTACTTAATAGATTTGACGACCTATAGAGCTTCGCGTCTTCATGTGGTTGGAGAGCTTGCGTTTTGATAAAAGACATTGTTCTTTGATTCGCATGCATCATTTTTGTCTTTTTCGTGTGATTGTGGCACCATCTTGACACTTTGTCGAATTCTTACTGCATTATTGCTTTCGCTGTTTCAAGGTTTTGGTGTCTGACTACTATGGCAATCTGCGTATGCAGTCGATTCTTCAAACAGCAGAGAAGTTGGTCAGTAAACACAACGAACAATATTATACCAAGTTTCGAACCTTGTGGGACACCGTAGATGCTCTGCTTCTCTGCTGACTCTGTTTGCAATCTTTACCCTAAATGTTCCTTTAGTTTTTACATAGTTTTTCAGCCGCTTTGCTACCTATCTTTTTACTCCGGGAAAGGCATTCTAACAGCTTATCATATCAATGTATCAAAGTACGTACACGTACATACATAACTATCACGTCGTGGTTTTTATTCAAGTCGATGGTAAGCAGGTTCGCCAACTCTCCTAGTAGTTTTTCAGTCATTTTTCCTTTATGAAATGCATTTTGAAGATAATTTCCATACATTGTTCATCAACAGGTAACATTGCTATTTGCCTGTAATTTCCAATTTTTGTTTTCACTCCTCCCTTGTACATGGGCCGCACAATTGATGTTTTAAGCGTCTTTGGTATAAAACCCTGGTCAAACCTTTGATTAATTATTGCTTTCACAATCAGGGTAAGAATGAATGCGTTACACTTCAAGTCAATTTCTGTAATATTGTCTGCTCCAGGACATTTATTCGCTTTAAGACAACACATCATTCTTAAAGCTTCTGCTTCGCCTTCTATCCTCGAGAATCTCTTGCTTTGAAAGATGCAAAAGCTATCATGCATCTGCCAAAAGGCTGCTTTGAAAGCAACCTCCACTGCTGCACCGGAGGCAATGTTCCATCTTTGGGAAGCTAATGTCGGTCAAAGCAGTGTTAAGGCTCAGGGAATCCTCCCAACTGATCAACACAGCAACGGGTCACTCTAGGATCCTTAAGGGCAATAATACTATTTTTAGTAAAGCGAACTACGTTGTCCCCATATTGACTTCAACGGCAGGTACAAAGCTCAGATTCCTAGCAGAAGCTTTTGGAAGTCTGGTAAAGTTTTGAGCGAATCCGCGTTAGAAATATTCACAGACAAACCTAAACAGCGTGCGGTACGGGCGAGGAGTCTTCTCCAACGCATCTTGCTTAGCCATTACCACGCGACTGCCGGATCACCGTAGTGTATTCCATGCGGAAATTACGGCAGTCTGCGAAACTGCGGCTTGACTTTTAATTAACGCGATCGATTCTAGCGCTGTTGTACTATACTATGATAGTCAGGGAGCTATTAAAGCCTTAAAATCGCCGACAAAAGAATCAAGGTTGGTAGAGCAATGCCGCAGATCTTTTAACGAGATTGCAGACAGGTGCGACGTAATCCTGTGCTGAATCTCAGGACACAGGGACGTTCCAGGCAAGTGCAGGGCGGACGAGCTGGCAAAAGAAGGCGCAGGACGGCATCTCCCCGAAAACCTGGAGGAACCACCTGCGCCTATCGAATCGATCGATGCCAGGAAACCAGCAAACCATAGATGGGCCTAACTGAGAGACTTTTATCCAATAACCGGGAAAAACTTAGGTTTACTAGCCGGTCATTGCTTGATAGGCAGACAAGCATTCAGAACGATTTCTGTAGACGCTGCAGAGACGAGGAGGTAAAGGAAACTACAACCCACCTACTGTGCACGTGTCCTGCTCTTGAGACGTTAAGAAGGAAAACCCTTGGGGAATACTTCTATAATGAGCTTAACCATCTAGCCGAACTCGATATCCAGAAGATAAGAAACTTCATCTCTGGGACGAAATGGTTCAACTCTTAGAGTTACGGTTACCCATCTCGATGTACTCTGTGTTACATACTCTGGTTCCTGATGTTAGCTGGTTCTTCATCATTGTATCACAATGGGCCAATCTGGTCTAAGTGTGTCCCTGTTTGAACGGGGATAGCCACCTAACCTAACCTAACCCAACCATATGTTGGTTTCCTCACAATCAGATGATTTGTTGGTTGATTTGACCACGCGTTTTGTGTATACTTTTAATACTTTTTTTTGATCATTTTTTAATCAATACCAATTGGTATTTTAGCTATCACTATCTGACAGCGAGAGGTTGGGCTTAGTCGTTAAACAGTGCAAAAGCAGTTTTTTCCAAAATTTTCAGCGCCGGTTGTGACTCTACTTCAAAGCCTCGAAAAGAAAAGGTTGGTTTTGTCTTCCATAAACTGTTAGTAGGATTTGAATCGTGTTATTTAGGCCTTCTAAGAAGCTTCAAATTTGTTCTTGATTTCCAGCCTATCACATCTCATCTTTCCATTGCCACCTAACCCGAAAGGTGTTGGGTAAATCCTGAGTTTTGATCCTGTTTTGAAAGTTTTAGGGGGTTTCAAAGGAAGACATCCTTTCTTTGCTTATAGCACCCTTTAAGTCTTAAATTCTCTCCGACCTTCAATAAATTTCCTCCTTCCATTCACTTCTCTGGAACTTTCTGCCTTTTCATAACTTCCAACCGGAAGCTATTTGGGTTCCAAAACTCTGCCATCTGATGATCTACTCTTAACCATCTGTATGCAGGAGCCCCACTTTCCAGGATAACCAATCCATCACTTTCACTTGGAAATATTAAATCACTGGCACACTACACTTTAGCTTCACCTACACAAATCATCGAAAAATTACACATTCAGTTCAGCGATAACTCCATTATCCTTACACATTCCTTACTAAGCCCGTGTCGTGGGATCGCTGAGACTGCCACCTACCACTGGCGTCATAAATTAAATCATTCAAATCGGCCAAACGACGCCACAAACTTAAAAAAAACGAGCAAAACACATACACAGCCATAGCGAAAATCATCCAGAAATCCCAACAGAGTTTAGTTGAAAGCCTGAGAGGACGACCTGCTCACGCTCATAAATTCAAAGCGCAACGCTATGAAAATCACCAATAAAAAAGGAAAAGGAAAAAAAAAAACAACACGGACACACCACGAGATACTGCGAGAGAGAATCCCCTTGCTTCCGTTTCCCACATGGATTTGCTCCTTCTGCTGCCGCCAGTTTCATCCTCTCTTTACCGCAGGAGCACCACATATTAACTGTGTCAGAAATTCCATACAAACATCAATCAAATCCTGTGAGATGAATACGAAATTGGGTTACAAAGAAAAATATAGTGGAGATCGCATATGTGTGATTCCACTTGTGTGCGTGTGTGTTTAGATATTTGTGGTTTTATATCCAAACCGATTCCAAGGACATTAGACGTCAGGACGCGTGCAACATTTTGTATACAACAGTGAATTGTGTCAGTCACAAGGACGCGGGTAACAGCAGAAACGCATTTGGGCGCCAAATTACATTCACTGCTGATGGTTGCAGTGTGATCCTTTCACAAGGACGAATTGTATTCGTTTAGAACATAGATGAAAATAAAAAGAAACAGATAGAGAGGCTGACAAAAAAGGAGAATGGATGCGGAATAGATTGAATGTCTGTTATCCTGAAAAATGCCAAATATGGAGCAGCGTGCCTGAGTGCCTAATGGCTTAGTGAAGGACGACTCTGAGGACGTTGGGAGCTGGAGAGTAGTTTTTTCTTGTAATGGAAATTCAGAAGGCGCAGCTGTTCAGAATCTGGGTCAGCGCTGGGGCTTTTAGTATAATTTAAAAGAGTTTTTCACGAGTGTCTCCATACAGACCATTTGATCCTTTGAAATCACAGCTACTTGTTATAATAAGTAAGAAGCCCTCGAAGTGGCTAATAGATGGCTAACAGAGATTTAGAATGCGACTTAGTGATAACAACACTTCGTTACGATCCTTCATGAAACCAGAACTGATACTAAGGCATTTCTCATAGTTTTGTTTAGAGGGGTGGGCGCTTGATGCTAGTCGTCGCCCCACTCGGATCTTCAAGGAACCATTGTGTTCCCCGTTGTGGGATCCTACATTCATTTACCTGTTGGAAAGCGAGAATAGGTTATTTATTGTTCGTTCTTAGCCTCCCTATGCCACCCTGAATTCAGTATGAATTTTAGGATGGCCTTCGGTGGCATGGTTGAGAGTTGGCCTGGGTCATTACAGAAGTAGGCGCTTAGGGTCGTTTTTCGTGGTCTGCTGAGCTTTGAACAGTCGCAGGGAAAGTGCGTAGTGTACTCTTCCCCGTCCAAATCGTCACATCCTCTGCAAATATCGTCCGTGCTGTGTTCCATTCTCCTTATGCTATGCGCACAGTGATGCGATGCGATGCGAAAGGCGAGAAGCGTCCAAAAAAAACTTTGCACATGAATTCTTATCGCTTCACTTTGCGCACGTACATACATAAAAATGCATGCGAACAGTTTTATCGCACGGTTCTCGCTTCTCGCATCGCATCGCTTTATCCCATCACTGTGCGCGTAGCCTTAGATGGGCCACCAGCAGGTGGCCTGTGCTGGTCACTAGAACTAAATGCGATCTGCTCAGCGTAAGTATTTCCTTTGTTTGTTTTTTTTTTATTAAGTTTTACCCACATCTTTTCTGATATACGGCATGACGGAAGTGTGTTCCATCTCTCATTGGCAAGATTCAAGAAGACCAAGTGTATCTCTAGATTAAGGGTCAGAACCGTGTGGTCGACCATTATTTGGTTCACTTTCAATCCCTTGCAAACTGCTTGCAAGTGTTAAACACTCCATGTATATTGAAGCTTGGTTGGTTGATTTTCTAGGTAGTCTAAGGCCCTTGCCACGCAATGAGGGACAAAATGGCAGAGCGGCAAAATTAAAGCGTATGAAATCGTCATTTCTGAGCATATTTTCTCCCGCTCTGTCGCTTGCCGTTCATTGCGTGGCAGCGCCCTAAGACTTACTGAACACTGGAGTCCTGGAGTTTTTCAATATCAACTCCATAGGGTCATCGGGTATCCCTAAGCCAGACTTGTCTGTAGATCCACTTATCTATTCATTTTGCAGGCCAACAAAACTCTGCTGTTCTAAACTCTCACTCTCAGTACGTTCGACGATGATCGTGACGTGCAAAATCGCCCTCAATAAGAACCTCGACTGTAACGTAAGAAAAGCTGCTTATCGTCACCTGACCCGTGTTCATGTCGTCGCTAAATGTTAATCTTTCTGCCATTGATTCTTTCTTGCTTCTTCACAAATTTCCACCAATATAATTCCATCGTTTGCCAAATACTGGCCCCATAATTTCTCGGAATTGGAACTGCCCTGCCATTGCGGTATCCCTGCGCTCAATAATTCATAAATCAAAAAGCGAAAACCCCAAAAAGCAACACAACCCAACAATAACAACAGTCGCAGCACTCAAAGACATTCCAAAAGTGCCACTTACACACGCCCCTCATTTAACATCGTCCACATTCCACATTCCAAAACCCCAGATACCCTCAAAATATGTCACCTAAACCTAACCTCTCGCCCCGGCTCCTGCCCCAGCAGTGCCGGCCTTTAACTCTAACCACCACCGAAGCCATTTATTGTGGTTACAATGTGAAAAGGATTTTATTATTGCTTCTGCGGTTTTGGAAATTTGCAAATTCCTCGTTATCCCTGGTGTCTCTGCGTCTGTGTGTGCGAGTGTCTGTTTCACAGTTATTACAGACGACCCATATAGCACAAGCCTGTGGCTTCCTCAATGGCTTTGTCGATTTATTGTGGACTCATAATTAAACTGGAACAGTGAATAAAAAAAAAAAGTGTCTCGTAACTGAGTTAAAGGGGGGAAAAAAAACTCCCAGAGACAAGGATAACGAAGATCCTTGTCAATCAATTTTAGCTTATTAGGCAGCATGTCACTAATGTTTCAACTGAATGACGGCCTGATGATGACCTATGGCAGGTACAAGCCACAATCTGCTCGCAAACTCACATGTCCGGGCATGCATGTCCTTACTTGCCCCCATCCGTTGGCCTTTGTCACTCTTAGATAATTTATAAACAAACCAAGAACCGAGAGTATGAAAACATAAACACTCACATTCCAAGAGGAGCAACGAAACAACGCACACACGTCCGTCATGCATGGAGCTTGTTAGGATGCACTGGGTAGATGATTCTCTGTTCTAGTAGTAGACCGCCGTCGTACTTCTGTTACAAGGATAACAAGTTTCAAACAAACAGTAGTTGTAGGCCATTGTCAAATAATGGTCCTTGGCCATTGGTTTTGTGCTCTAAAGAGGTGGGCGGATGTGGATGTGGTCGGATCGTGTCGAGTCGTGCGTATACGTGTGCCTCTTACATGAGCACAAACACAGGAAGGCATTTGGTTTTGAGGCCAAATTGCAGGAGTTGCGGGCAATTGCAGCATCGCAGGTCACGAAGAAGAGTAATTGTAGTTCGCAGGGTGTTCTTCTGGTGATGAGGTAATTGCGAGTTGCCAGGTTAACAAGAAAATGTTGGAATAGTTTGTTAAAGGCGGTGATGGCGATGAGGCCAGTGAGAAGGTGAGAAAAGCTAGGACTAAACAGATAGTGGTCGTCGTGGCTCAGTGGTTACTGCTGAGCGAGCGGCGTGGGTTCAAGTCCCAGCCATGTCAACTGAAAATATTTCACAGCACCCCCTCTCGTCGGGGGATAACAAGCCTCCGGGGGTATAATTTGTGATGAAAAAGCTTCTCAAATCGCCGTTCGGAGTCGTCAATAAATTGTAGGGCCGTGTGAAAAATGTAACACGCATAACATGAATGGTTGCGAGAAGCTAGGCCTTGGCTCATCCCGAGCTGTCGTGCGAGGTATTTATTTATTTAGACAGATAGTGACATAGAAAGACAGATAGATCTGCTCCAAGGACCTAGCTTCGTCAATATGAACTGGTTTTCGATGTGAAAGATTCTGATTTCACTTTTCCATATTCACTGACGAATCCAAAATGAACGATGGTAATTTGGCTGGAGTCTTCTGCGAATTCGCATGGCACTTTGGCTTCGCAGAAGATTCCAAGTTTATTTAAGACGTCTCAAAAGAATCAGTCTTGTCCTTAGGCTTTGCAGAAAAAACGTAGCCCCTACAAGGGTCCATTGCATGCGCGACTGCTTTCTTTCTTCTTTTAGTGCTTTTTCTCTTTCCAACACTTTTTGTCGCAAGGGTACTTCTCTTATCTGGAGAGAGAGAGAGGTAACGGGCGTAACGACCCCGCGGACCCTAGTCACTTAAACCCAGAAGCGTCTGACCCATATTGGGCGGCTCCCTGGTCAGCGTCTGTTCTCCATGTTAGGAGCGACTGTGCTTCCAAAAGTTTAAACTTTTCACAAAAGTTAAAATGAATAGCTATGTAAATGCAATGAACAAAACAAAAGATAGTAATACCCCAGGTGGTATGCCAGTTACACTGGTAAATCCACTCTCTTCGGAGGTCGGTTCCATGGATTCTGGGGGGGACCATTTATTGCTAAGCAACGACCCGTTTGGGAGAAGTAAAAGGGTAGAAGAACACCCCCATCTAAAAAAGAAGAAAGTAGTAAAATACTGAAGGCTAAATATCTAGAAGCCTGTGAAGAAAGAGATGGGTATAAGCAGCTCAATGAGACACTGCTTAAGGAAATAAATAATCTTAAGCAAGAGCTGCAATTGTTGAAGGAAGAATTCAAAAACCAAAAAAAAGTGAATGTCCAACCTGTCGAGTTCTCGACTGACGAAGAGGAACTTAGAAAAGAGACAGAAGGACATCGTCACAAGGGGAATAAAAATAAAAAACGCAAAATGAGTGCATCCCCAAAAGTCTCACCAACAAAAGAAAGCTGCACAGTCACTGTGTATGCTTCAGCCAAAGAAAATAAAACACAAAATCCAACCAAGCCCCCACCAATTATAGCGCTGCAAATAAATAAGTATGAAAGCTTGGCCAAAGTATTGGAGGAAAATCAAATTAAAGCTAGTACAGCGCTAATAAACAAAAATGACATCAAAATCAATGTGGTTGAAGAAGAGGGATACAGAAGCCTCACTAAAATACTAAACCAAAAAAAGGTGCAGTCGTATTCTTATGAAAATAAGCAGACCAGACCAATGAAGGTTGTAGTGAAAAGACTGCATTATTCATGCTCACCGGAAAGCATTAAAAAAGAGCTAAAAGACCGAGGCTTTAAAATCATGGAAGTTGTAAATATGCTTAAATTTAGAAGCAAAGTACCACTACCAATGTTTACACTCAGTTTTGAGCATGATGAACATAAGAAAAAAGTATATGAAATTAAAAATATACTTGGGATGCAAGTTGAGATTCATACCCTACGTAAATCGAAACAAGTACCCCAATGCAAAAATTGTCAAAGATATGGGCATACACATAGATACTGCAGCTCAAATCCAAGATGTGTGAAATGTGCAGGAAGTCACCACACCAAGGAATGTAGGAAGAAAGAAAATGAACACCCTAAATGTGTAAACTGCAATAAAAACCATCCTGCTAGCTACAGAGGTTGTTTAGTTGCAAAAGAAATCCAGCTTGCAAGGGTCAAAAAGCTAAAGAAACATAAGGAAGAGCAAAAAGTCAAAAAGGACTTACAAAAAAGCCCACAGAAAGAAAAGCCTAAAGACGAAAAGATAATCAAAAAGGTCCCGAAACAAAATACAGCGGGTCCAAAAATGACATATGCTGAGGCAGCATCAATAAATAACCAAGCAGATAAAACGATAAGACGCAAAGTAGAGCCAAACACTGAAATGGAAAACCTCATGAAACAAATCCTAAACAGGATTGGTTCCATGGAAAAATCGAATAAAACGATATTAGATAGAATATCGTTGTTAGAGAGACAGAACAGCAACAAAAAAGCTGTGCCAAAAAGACAAACATGATGAATAGAATAAAAATTCTTGAATGGAATGCTAATGGTATCGAGAGTCGCAAGGACGAGATGAAAGTGGCTCTTGAAATACACCAGATAGATATATGTCTCATTTCAGAGACACACTTTAAATTGATAACTAATTTTAAACTGCAAGGATATGAATTATATCACTCCCCACATCCTCATAACTGTGCAAAAGGTGGGGCTGCAGTGTTAATAAAGAATACAATAAAACACCATATAGAAGCAAAATTCCAATCATGTGCCATCCGAGGAATTTCCATAAGTGTAGAAACGGGTAGTGGGCAAATATCTGTTGCAGCAGTATACTGCTCTCCTAGCTATAGACTAAAGAAAAATGATTTTAAAAGTCTTTTCCGCATATTTCACAATCGATTCATCGCGGGAGGGGATTTTAATGCCAAGAATAAATATTGGGGATCTAGATTAACAAATACTAGAGGCAGAGAATTATATGAAACTATTAAAGAAGTCGGCGGCAAATATCACTCAATGGGGAAACCTACCTACTGGCCTACAGATAGGAATAAAACCCCAGATCTTGTAGACTTCTTTATATCCAAAATGGTACATACCGAACGAAGACATACACCGTGACCTGAACATCCGAACCGTAAATGATGAAATTACCAGCATAAGCAGAAGACACCACATGAGAATAGTACTACACTCCAACAACGAAATCAACACATTGACAACTCAAGAGATAATGGCAACCCGACGACTGAAAAGGACTCGACCTATCGACCTTATAAGATGATATTTTACCACATTTTATTATGTTACTATTTGTTCCGTGTTATTTCCTAGTTACATTACATGTATCACTCTTACTTCAATTTTATATTCGAGTCAAATTTATTCCACAGAACTTATGGCATTGGTCATAAAGTTCTTTTATGTAATTCCCTTTTAAATGTTAGAAAATGTACTTAGTGTCAATCTGCAGACAGACGTATGTAAACCGTTGGGAAATAAAAAAAAAAAAAAAAAAAAAATATCCAAAAATATATCTTCAAATAAAATAAATATAGAAGAAAGCCCTGATCTTCAATCAGATCATTCCTCAATACTTCTTACACTTGGCGATAGAATAATAATAAAAGAACATAGCCCTAAACTAGTTAATAGACTGACTGATTGGAACCACTTGAGGCAGAAGTTGGAAGAATGTATCCAACTATCGTCAGCTATTCAAACAGAAGATCAACTAGAAGAAGCAGTGCAAATATTTACGCTGGATATACAAAAAGCTGCATGGGCTGCAACTCCCCAAAGAACAAACAAGATTAAACAAAACTCTTATCCTCGTGAATTATGTGAAATTATTACAGAAAAGAGGAAAGCTAGAAAACGCTGGCAACAGACAAGGGCGCCAAGCGACAAAACCACACTGAACAACTTAAATAATAAGCTCAGAAAATCTATAAGAGAATTTAATAACGAGTCTTTAAAATCGTATCTTACCAGTCTTACAAATGATTCTAGTACCGACTACTCGCTCTGGAAGGCAACAAAGAATTTTTGAACAGGCCAATAGCTCACACTCCGCCAGTAAAAACCAGAGAAGGTAATTGGGCAAAAAGCAGTCAAGAAAAAGCAAATACTTTTGCAGAGTACCTTGAGAACGTCTTCAAACCTTATGAAGATAAAGATTATCAAGGAAACGAAGAAACGTGCGAAGAAGACAGACCTATTCGGCCGGTAACAGCTAAAGAACTTGCCAAAGAAATCAAAGAAGGCATAAACATAAAAAAAGCCCCAGGGTTCGATTTAATCACAGGGGAAATTTTAAAACAATTTCCTCGAAAAGGTTTAAAAAAACTAGCGCAGATTATAAATGCTGCATTTAAATTAAGATATGTGCCAAGCATGTGGAAGGTCGCGGAGGTAATAATGATACCAAAACCAGGCAAACCACCTAGAGAAGTAACCTCATATCGCCCAATATCGATACTACCAATGTTGTCCAAGCTATTCGAAAAAATGCTGGCAAAACGTCTGCAAAAAATTATTGATGAAAAATCGCTACTTCCAAATCATCAATTTGGGTTTAGAAACAAGCACTCTACAATTGATCAGGTGCATACATAGAATCACAGATAAAATCGAAAAAGCATTTGAAGAGAAAAATGTTTGCTCTACAGTATTTCTTGATATAGCACAAGCTTTCGATAAAGTCTGGCACAAAGTACTGATACACAAACTACAAAAGCAACTGCCGAAGCAGTATTCGATCATTTTGGAGTCTTATATATCAGATCGATTCTTCAGAATTAAGCAAGATACAGAGTGCTCAACATTAAGAGAGATTAAAGCTGGTGTACCGCAAGGCAGTGTGTTAGGTCCAGTTTTATACCTTCTCTTCACTAGCGATTTGCCTGAAAGTGAAGAAACCACCATAGCTACTTTTGCAGATGACACAGCCGTCCTTGCTGTGGGAGCAACTGTCGAAATAGCAACAAAAAAGCTTCAGACGGCAATAAACAATATTTCAGAATGGACTAAGAAATGGCAGATTAGATTAAATGACCTTAAGTCAATCCATATTAATTTTACGTATAAAAACGTACCACACATTCCAGTCTACATTAACAACAATGTAGTAGAATTTTCTAACATAGCTAAATATCTAGGCATGACTCTAGACGCTAAACTGCGTTGGAAAGCGCACGTTAAGAAGAAGAAAGATGAGTTGAACATGCGATACAGTAAAATGTATTGGCTTATTGGGAGATACTCATCCCTGTCCAACTACAATAAGTTATTGCTATACAAGCAAGTCCTAAAACCAGTATGGACCTACGGGATCCAATTGTGGGCATGTACATGCCAAAAAAACTTACAAAAAATTCAGGTTTTCCAAAATAAAGTACTAAGGAACATAGTTAATGCACCTTGGTACATACGCAACGCCGATCTGCATAGAGATCTAAATGTTGAAATGGTTGAAGATGAGGTTAAGAAGGTTGCTCGGAGGCATTGAAATCGGCTTCTCAATCACGTAAACACAGAAATAACAGAACTTTTAAAAGATGACAATGTAATCAGGAGACTGAGACGGATAAAACCTCTTGATCTGTAAGATTTGGCTAGGGCTAAGAAATTAGGTATTAATTTCAAACAAAACAAGTTTAAAAATCCGACAAACGGCGGATTTATCTCTTTAAATTCATTAAATAATTCAAAATATAAATTGCTGATTAGTCGTACGACTAGGTGCAATCTTATTCGGGATGGCTAATGTCAGTCTTCAACTTGTTCCAGAGGTTGGACTACTATGAGCCTACGATAATGGCGCACTAAATTACGATCAACAATGAAGGTCCAAGGCTCCCTCAAGGTTCGTTCCCCATCCGATATGACGTCTTATTGTGCAGAGGTGAGTGATAGGATGTAAGATTTTAACTTATCCTGTTTCAAACTAGTAGTTACGTTTAGTCCTCCATGAGTCCTTCGCGATTTTTGCTATTCCGATGCTGAAATGCCCCATAATTTGAGACTTTGGTTATTAAGACTTGGTCTAGGACCGAGAAATTGGCCCAGGTCCGCCCCGGACTGTTGCGCCACCTTAAGTAAGTAAGTAGGACCGAAAAATTGAATCACAGTTGAGATACCAAATCGATTAGTTACCCATCGGATCCTCGTTGTCCATTGTTTTCCTCTTTCTAATTGCAAACCTCCCTTTCGGTGTCTTAATTTTTTCCTAAAAAAAACTATTTAATGAAACTAACAGCTTGTCTATTGCAGGCACACATAATCGTTGCATTGTATGCCTTCGAATCGCCGCTCTATGGCCACCCTGCTCTTAAACCTTCCCTATACTCCCAAACATCTTTCGACAGCCACCTACAAAGTATGATACAAGGAAACCCATTTCAAAATTTTGTCATAATGTTTACCCATAACGTCCACCCACTCATGCTGCCATGCATCCAGTCCTGGCTACTGTCCTGTCCATCCGTCTATTCATTCCGTGTTCATTCATTCGTTCATTTATGCGTTATTCTATGCTGTAAAGTGCGTACGTGAGGGTGTTTCCTTCCTCTCTCTCTCTGTTTGTTGTCGGTTTACTGTATTTTAGTGTCCTTTATGTAAATGACCCTTAGGCCTAGAGAGGTCCCTGTCCCTGTTGTATATCCATACATGTGTGCATGTGCCTGGATTGCAATTTACTTAATTTTAAAATTTCCATTGAAGTGATTTGGTCCAACAAGTCACGTACTTCAGGATCCACCCGGTCCGGAGGAGTAGCAGTAAAATTCCAGAACCACCACACTGTTGTGTGTATTGACCCAATGCCCAACTAAGAGCAACCATTTGAGTCATCCTTGTAACCAAATGATGGTGAGTGTGTCCCAACGACGGGGACAGCAGTAGTTCACTACAGTTTGCATAAATGACACTTGAAAGTGCTTGGTTCGGGGGCGGCAGGGCATGGAGGACCGTCTCTGGCCTCCGCAACCTGCATCGGAATTTTCGTAAAAACCGCATTCAATCCACTTGCACATGCCAAAGTATTAAGGACCCCAATGTCAGTGTATTTGTCCATCTTGAAATATTACGAAGGACGAATAGAAAGCAATGAAGCAGAGACAGGGAGTGCGGGGCGAGGGGCTAAAAATCACCACTTCCACTGTCCAGGAGCTCTGCTGTAGTGAAAGGATGCAATTTGGAACGGTTTTTGTTTTATCCGTGTTACAATAACGAACCCAAGTGACATCTGTATGCAAACTTGTTCAGCATTGATTATGCATTTGGGCTGTGGGCGGTCAAATGATTATACACAGCCCCAGTCAAAGGCACACGAACACGTGCTTTCTGTGTGTTATTGCAGAGGACCTGTGTGGGGTGCTCGCTACCGTGTAAATTATGCACATATTTTGTAATTCCTCAAAAATAAAGGACACTTCGGTGCAGGGCTGGAAAAATATTTGTTTTCAGCCGAAAGGTAAACATAAATCACGGGCGTGTGCATGGGATCCTCTCCGTTCGCGGGAAGCTCCTCCGATGGTGGTGGGACGGTGTTCTTTTTTTACTCTGGAATAGGCACGCTGCACTGATTGGACCTAATGGACTTTGTGAGACGCACGTGCACACACAGACCGTCGACCCAACGTGAGTTATTTATTTTAAACGCCGTGACAATGATAAAGCATGTCCAGGACGTGCATCTGAAGCCCGTGATTGCTATGTTATTGATGGCAGCGCGCATAAAAACTGAGCGCTGGATCCTGGAATCTGTCAATATCTAGTGGGTGTGCTGTGTAAACAGCAAGCAAATGCGTGTACCAACGCGGCCAGTGTCCTTTTTCTCCGATATGTCCGTTGAAGGGAAAATATCGAATTGACCTTACGCCGACGATGGTTCGGCACACATTGGCGCTGTGAGAATTCCAGCGCTGGCTGCTTGATGATGACGGGCGAATGGGTAAATTTGCAAAGCCCTTCAATTGGACAAAGCTGGAGCTGGAAGTTTGCACAGTTAGTTTGGTTTGGCCAACCATCAGAGAGTTAATAGCGGTTGTCATCGCTTTGATAGTTTTGCTCGTAATGAGGCTGCTCGTGTTTGTTTTTAGGAAACAAGGAGAGGAAAAGCAAAAAATTGTTGGAGGACGGGTTAACAACGTGGAATTTGAAGTTGTGTTGGCACAGCGAACACTGTTCTCCGCAATTAGATTTGGAATTTTCACGGCATTTATCAGGCGGTCGATGGCCAGAGATTTCCATACGAAGGACTCTGATGGGTGTGTGTGTGTGTGTGTGCGGCTTGTGATTGAGGTTTAGTGTCCTTTGCAAGTTCCAGTTTCGATTAGGAAAAATCAATTTCGGAAATCGGTCACGTAGAGAGTGTGTTTTTGTCAGTTGTGGTGGCATAGCCGGTGAATTCGTTCGACTTTTTTGTTTTTAATTTGTTCGAAAGTTTGTAGAAGCGAATGGCTGCGAGTAGTCGAGAGTCTTTTGTTGCATTGGTTATCGATTCAATATGTTCTATGTGGAACTGAAGAAGTGAGTCTATGGATGAGAGGGCTACGATTCTCTGAACGATGGGTGTCATTTCTAAGCCTGTGTCTGTAGTCCAACACTGGCTCAGAATTTAGCACCTCATTTAAGCATTTCTCCGGTCTTAAAGTGTTGAAGGGAAGTGTTGGCAAAGAAGCTGATAGAGCAAACAGTCTACGGGTTTCATAAAATGAATAAAACTGTCCCCTGGAATAATTCTGGTATCGAATAGGCTATTCGCAGCGCTTCAATGAGATTTTGATTCATGAGATTATTGGAGGTTAGGAAGAATTGATGGCTATGACTCCAGTAAAAACGACTTATCCATGCCATTTGACCACCAAATCAAGACCGTAAAATGATAACTTTTTGCTACAGACAATCCGTGACCTCCATGCAACTGCGAAGATTATGAAGTGCCCACATCGTTTTTTTTTTTTGTCATTGCTTTGGTCACCCTCCAGTGCGAGAACAAAGCCTTTTGATCATCCCAGCATGAGTATTGCTGAACATAAAACAAATCCAAGTGGATACAACTCAAAGCATCTTCACCGTCATGTATTGTGTGTCCTCTTCGCCCTCTGCGCTGGGATAATCCATTTTCGAGATGGAACGTTGCCCTTTAACCAAGCATATACTTTGCAATTCGTCATGAATGTTTTATAAGGTATCCCCCGCACAATGTGTAGTATATATTTTGAGGATTTTTCCCCTTTTTTGGGGAAGGACTCACTGTAATGGGGGATGCATTTCACTCAATCATTTCTCTCTTCCCACACTCATAAACAACAGAGAGAAAAAAAAAAAAGCGTAAAATTTATGCGGATGCCATTTGCCATCCTATAACCACACTTATCCGTGTCTCTGATGCTACTGGTGCTGGTGGTATCACCACAACCGGATACGAATGTCGATTGTGAGTGAATCTCCAAAGTGCCAGGGCTGCTGATGATGTCACTCCCCTCCCCACCCAATCCACGTTATTATTTCATTTCCAAGTGAAAATGAAAAGCGAAATAAATATTTTATAGAAATTTATTGTGAAAATTCTTTTAAATTGAGTCCACAGCGTATTTCGCCGGTTGGCTGCTGTTACTGTACGCTACGGTATGCGCACCACGCTTGTGATGTCATGAAAAATTCATATGATTTGGTGTAGTGAATGCGCCATAGCTGTGTAGGGCGAGGATCCTGCCTGGCTCTCTACCCTCCGGACCAAAGGATTAATAGGTTTGATGGAAATTATTTGGCGAATTTCCATGGAGGTTTGTGCTGTTTAAATAACAAAAGAAGTACCGTGGCAGGAGAGGCGCCGTGACAAGGGTGTGTGCAAATTTTTTCGGTGCACGACCCTAATGGCATTTTAAATGACGAAAGTAAACCGCTTTTCAGTTAGTTTGTGTCACTGAACATAGGGAATGTGCCGATTTGTTCAAGAGCTAACAGAGGTTCGCAGGTCCGTAGACTGTCAACATTAAAAAGTGACTGAATCTTTTGTGGTGAACCACCTAAAGTCGCTTCTATGTGTCCTAGGGTCTCTACTTCGCCCTAAGACTTGCGTGAAATATGTCTCTTCAACTCTTACTCGCAGGTCCGTAGACTGCCAACATAAAAAAGTGACTGAATCTTTTGTGGTGAACCACCTAAAGTCGCTTCTATGTGTCCTAGGGTCTCTACTTCGCCCTAAGACTTGCGTGAAATATGTCTCTTCAACTCTTACTCAATTACCGTGACTTCTCCTCCTCTGTCCTGCCATGTATTTCTCGGACGACCCTCTTTTCTGTCCTCTTGGGTAAGAGAAAAAGG
This sequence comes from Matsumyia berberina, assembly GCA_917880715.2. NCBI lineage: Eukaryota > Metazoa > Arthropoda > Insecta > Diptera > Syrphidae > Matsumyia > Matsumyia berberina. Next base: position 63,813,016 of record OU862870.1, read on the forward strand.
CAAGGTCCTGATACATACTATTCCCTCATTGTTGGCGTTTTTGACGGTGAATAGGCTCATGTTTCTATGTCCTAGGCTCGTGACTCCTTCTCCTGTCACTTCCTCGTAGTCCCCTCATCATCCATCATAGGGTAAATGATACTATCCCAACCATAGACACTCTAATCGCGTGTATGATTCCTCTAGAATAATTCATTGCTGTGACAGAGACTCAAACCTACGTATCCTGACCTCATTACGAATGCATGCAATGGGGTGGCAATTGCATACAATTGCAACGATTTTTTTGCGGTCACCTCGTCCATTTTATTCTTAAACACTTCCATGCTTTGCATTGTGAATTTTTAGTCCTTATCCCCGTGGAAATACAAATTAAAATTGACACACTTTAGCGTGTGTTTGCGCAACAGAATGTCCTTAACTCACATAATTTCAATTGTTGTCTCTTCTCCCCAGACACTATTATCCCCGCAATCTCACACTCTGCGACAGATAAACAATTTGTTGCCAACAAAAAAAAAACAAAACGTTGCTTTCAAAGGACGAAATTCGCCCACCGCAAACAATCACAGTGCGGTGGAGAGGATCCGAACAGAAAAAATAGAATTAAACAAATTTAAAATGTCCACTCAGTGAGTCAACCCTCGGCCCACCCCTTATCGCGAGGGGGTGACATTAATTTTATTCACGCTTGGCGTACAAACATTCCCCGAGTGCACGGGCCCGGCTCAGGTAATTGTAATTCATTTATGTGAATCCTTGTTGTTATCCGTGTTGACACAGGGAAATAATCGTCGACCGCAAGATAAACACGCAGTGTGCCGCAATGGAAATTTTCGGCTGAAAAGGCTCCCCCGCCGTCGGATTGGGGTGGTGAGCGATACAAGGATGTGCCTTCCCAAAAGTGAAATGGAAAAAAAGTCCATGCTATCAGCCACCTTTATCCTGCTAGCCGGGCTGTGCCGGTGCCGGTATTCGCGTCCTGGGAAGTTAATTAAAAATTGTGACCCCCGCAATGTGTTTAATGCCGCAGCAACGCCAACGGTAGCACCAGACGCTGTTGTTTATGCCATGTGGCAAAGCTGGTGCTGGCGGATTGTGCCCACCGACGACCAAGTCGAGTCGAGTCGAGTGTGCTTTTAATTTATTGTCGTGTCCTGCAGTCGTGCTTAATATCCTGCTTTCTCCTCCGAAAATATTCGTGTTGGTCTATTTTTAACGTACTTCCCATGGCAATCTCTGCAATAATATTGGAGACTCATCCACCAAAAGCGTCTCTGTATACCCTTGACAATGAGATCGTACGCCACACAAAAAAAAAAACGCAGAGGAAAAGGATACAAAACCAAGCTCCCTCTAACCGAGATTGATTTTTCGTTTGAAAATACCCTGATCTTCTGCTCAAGGACAATAAGGATTCATTTTTGTCTGCATTTGGTAAACAAATTTCGTTGTTTTGCCGTCCTCCTCCTCCTCTTCTTTTTTTGGTTATTTCTTTCGAGTCCTTGTTTTGTCCATATTGCGCCACCGTATGTCAATGAAAGGAAACCATAAATTAATTAGAGAGATAGAAGAAAATAGGATTCCGCAGGGAGATTTTCGAGAGAGTGTTTTCATTTTGTTTTCGGCTGTCAGAGGCTTGTGTTTTCTGGTGCGAGGTTTATTTTTAGATGTGGGGTAGGGGTGCAATCATTGGAGGACATCGTATACACATTCAAATATGGAAATTCACGAAAAGAGAAAAAAAAAAAAAAGGAAAACGAAAGAAGACATACAGCAAACAAATCCTGAAATTAATTGCAAATTGTCATTTTGTTTGGCTGCTGCTGGTGGTGATAATGCCGGAAGTCATGCAGATAGTCCTTTTTGGATTGATTTTCTTTTTTTTTTAGACGGTATTCAGACGTTGAAATTGTAGGGAGCTTCAGGGGATAATGTCCTTAAAGATTTTTTTAAATTTTTCGTCGTCTTGGAAGGATGTTTACCCAGCTCCAGAACAGTCTTTTGCTGAGACTCTGCAGTATTTCAGTTTTACCGGAACCGAGAGTATTGGTGTTTACCTGTTCGAGTCTAGATCCTTAGATTATATGTTCGAGGATAAAAACCATTTTATACCTCGTCAGCCTTCTTAAACGACTGAATACACCAAAGAACCTGATAGGCACTAGACAATTTTTCATCTGCGTCTGCTGTCAACTTGATAAAACAGAATTTTCATTAGTGTTCCTCTCATCTATCGTCAGCTGTACCCAATAACCTGCCAACTTTGGATAGGGTCCACCGCGCGTAGCTAGGGCTTATTAGCTAGGTTCGAATGCAGATGCTTGTGTTTGCATATCTACCATACAGTCGGAAACGATTTTGTGTGCACTAATCCATAAGTGTATACCCTTTCGACTTGGCAAGGGGTTTTTGAAAGCATTGCACTAAAGCGGTTTTTGCACTAATCCGTTTCCGAATGCGCATAGGACATGTATAGACCATCATTTATTCATCATCATTTTCAGTGGCCCGCTTATCCACTAAGAGGGTCACGGGTTTATGGTGCTTAAATGGACCCGAGCTGTCCCCATAGAAGCATATCATATCAATAACAAATGAAAAAGACGGCGGGCTTCGATGATTATGTTACAAACGGTGGATAGGCTTTCTGGCTGCATCGCTTCTTTACGGACTATGTGTAGGCTTCGAAAACCGTTCTACTTAGCCTGGGCCTTAGCACAGGACCTCTCGGCGTGCACTCCAAGTTGATTCATTTGCCCTTCTGCTTGTGCGTCACACCTCAGGTTAGGCCTGGCTCTACTGCTTGGTTCTCCGTGTTTGATTCGAGAACTCTGCAAACTGGAACGGTGGTGACTATTCGACCAACATTTCCTAGCCACGTCCAATGTGCAGTCCGTGTCGGTGGAAAGCTCCTATATTTCGACATTTAATCTATCCTTTCAAAATCGGCAACGCAAACGAAACCGAATATCTTACGACCAAACATTTCTTTGTCCGCTTTAAACGATTGCCAAATGTTTACTGCTAGTAACGGAGTTGCATAGGGCGTTATTTTTATTCCACTTTATTTTAGATCTTAAAAACCTCGTCTAGATCGGAGGTTTCCAATTTTGGGGCAGCACGCGTTGTATAATACAAATTCGTCGCTCATGTGTAGCTCGTACGTTCTGATTTCCTTGCTACGAACAGAATGGACATCTTATCGGTGCTTAGCGAGGTTCCACTGTTCGTGCGTATAAAGTCAACTTATTTGATGAAATATTGTGACTTTTACTTTCTGAACTCATTGTGAAGTACTTGGAGAGTACCAAGCACGCTGTGGAGCTTTGTTCAGACCCCTCCTTACTCTAGAGTGTCATCTGATATGGTATCTGTTCTTGTTGTGTCACTTCATCTGTTCACAGGTTTAAGTGCACCTTCGCCATTGTGTCTCCGTGGCTCAGTGGTTGGACCGTTGTACGAGCGGCGTGGGTTCAAGGCCCAGTCATGTCTACCGAACATGTTTTTGCGGCACCACCTCTCGTCGTCGAATGACAGGCATCTAGAACTTTAATTTTTCAAGAAAGAGCCGTTCGGAGTCGACAATAAATTGTAGGTCCATTCTATTCCTACCAAAAATGTAACACGCGCAACGTGAATGGTTGAGAGAAGCTAGGCCTTGGCTCATCCCGTCGCGCCAGCCATTTGCCATCTTAAAATGTAAATGCATATGAACATTCAAACCTTTTCATTGTCTGCTACATTTGATGGCTCTATTATTAGCCCTTCCTAAGCTCCTTTCCATTTTGTCAAATTTGTTCAAGAATCTCGTTTGTTAAACTGACTTCGTTGTGCCAAAAACCCTCAAATGAATTCAATTCCAACCTATCAACTCCATTTCAATCTCCTCATTTCGATAAAACCCAATTTTCAACAAAAGCAATCCACGTTCCTTTGGGAAAAAGGATTCAAGACAAAATCACAAGAAATCATCTTTAACCTCAACACAAACAATCCTGTCACCTGTCAAAATGTCAACGCGCATCCCATTTACATTCCTCAATCTCTCGAATGTAACCAAACCACAAAACACTCATCATCTGTGCGTGGAATACGTTCTTGTGGTTAGTTAAGGCCAACCGAACCCTATTATCAGAACTCCTTTCGAATGCAAGAAAACACACACAAAAAAAAAAAAAATAAAAAAAATCAAAACCAGGACCAACAAATTATTCACCCAGCGTATCGTTCAAAATGAATTTCCCTCTCGTCGCCGCTGCCGCCGAGAAAAGACAAACGGCGACGGTACTATAGTGGCATCCTCCGAAGCAAAACAGGAAAAACGAATGCGAAATAAAGGATATGACATAAAATATAATTCCCGTTGAAATGCGATGACAGGATTTCAACGTTTTCAGCCATTTTCTTTTGAGCATTCCTCCGCCTGAGCGAATATGGCGGCGGCAGCAAAAAAAAAACACAGACATTCACTTTTCTCTGTATGAAATTTTAATGAAACACCCTGTGTTTTGCTTTTCATCCCAAGAAAGACGAACACAACACAAAGTGGGAGAGGGGCAGCACAAGACAACCAAAAAAAAAAAAACTTTTATTCCCGGATGCCCATAAATTATTCAAATGAAGTTCGCGCTGCTTATACACCACCACCATCAGCACCACGCATCGAAAGGAGCTGAGAAGATCCTTGAAACGACGAAACAAAAACAGGAAACCTCACTGAGTCGGAATGAAATTTATGTTTTTCACGCGGCCCGGCTTCTTAAGCGCAAACAGGAGGAAAAAAATCCAAGAAACCCGGCAAAAAATGATGATTACCCATCAACCATGCCCAGACTGTCTGACCCAATCAGAGCTATTCGGATTTGGTTCCTTTGTCGACATTAATACCCAATTGGAGTCCTTTTTCGCATTTTTCTGTGCGGGCCATAACTCAATTCGCTTTGTTCCACTAAGGACACACAATTTCGCAGCGCGCACCAAATTGAATTTGAATGAGGAAAATATGACAAAAATATTTTGTCCGGCATTTTCCTCGGAGTGATGCGTGCCACAGTCGCCTTCCCCGGCGCGTTACTTACAGCAAAATGTCAGGGGAAATTAGTCCTTTGGACGACCGAGGGAAAAGATTTGCTAATTCAATTTGGAATTGTAAAGGCAAACGAATGGTAATTCCCGCACTTTTATGTCCACTTTCAGTCATTTTCCCTTTGAGATCGTAAAATTTACGAGATTCCCCAGAAAAGCGGTCGCAAAGTATGCAAGGAAATTCATACAATATTTAGTTACCCATCGAGGGTACAGTAGGAAATAGAATTGATCTCGATGTGGAAAAAAAACGTTTATTTGTTTATTTTTAAGTGAAAAGTACAATCAAAGTGAAGTAAACGATGAATATTGATAAAAAAGACATGAAAAGTGAATGAATTCAGTAAAAAAAGGCATGGAATGGTGTTTATTCAGCGGGTTTCATGTCTGGAACAGCGGAAGATCCTTCTGGGTAGCCCATGAAGTAGTCGGCAATACGTCCTGCCTCACGCAGACCGCTCAAGAATGCTCCATGGACAGTTGCCGGATAGTTGCGGATGGTGTGTTCACCTGGAAAACAGAAATTGTTGTTAAAACGGACAAAATTCTGCAAGAAAAAGGCGATTTGGGTGAATTTGATTGTTCTGCCCGAGTGTATGCAATGAAAAATTAGGAGAAATTGTAAGAAAAATGTGGATGACGTAACGGCGCACGATTATCTGTTGGAAACGATGGATAGTGTTTTCAGCTACATCTCTCCATTTTGGATGCTGAAAATGCCTTCTCAAGTCACCGTGCATCTCTGAATAGATGCGACAGTAAATACATTCTTGAGATTGTTTAATGCCAACGTTGTGTCAATATCATCTCAAGTCTTTCCATAGCCACTCTTACATCAAAGCTTCCTTACAGAATTCCGACAGTCAACGGCCTCTTGCTGCATTTTTCAGTATCACCTAAAGTCGTTCTGTGGCCACTGCCCCTTCACAGCTTCATTACACAGTTCCATTCTCAGTCAAAATGCACCGTCTGCTGCGAAGGTCTTATCCACACTCTATCCGCTCAATAAATCACTTTGTGTGCATCCCATTGGATCCACCCGTTCGCCAATGATTATTAATTATTCGCAAAGTATCGTGGTGGGATGGCTCCTCTCATGGCCACTAACAATTCCATTTTTCAACTGTCAGCAGCGCTAAGTACCCAACGATTGAGTGATTGAACGACGTCAATGATGATGGTAAATCGCATTGATGCTAATGTTGATGATGATGACGATACCCAGCGCCATAATCTTTTTTTCTTTCATCCTTAAACTGGCCAATCTTTCCTCCTCTTTGAGCCACCAAACAAGTTCACAATTCTCACTCTCACTCTCAGTATATGGCATTACTTACCTGCAAAAAATAATCTTGGCATCTCCTTGGTATCTTCATCAGTGCTAGTGCCATTAGCATTTGGTGGAATGACTGGTGCAGCGAGTAGATCATAATCGGAACCAGATGAACCAACCGAGACGAAGCTGTAAGAGCCACGAGCCCAGGGATCAGCACGCCATCTGTAAAAGGAAAAGTGAAGACAAAAGAGGAAATTCAGTGAGATATTGATGTTTTGCGTTGAGTATGAGCTAAGGGAATCGATGGATTATTGTTGTGGAGTGAGTCTAGGAATCTTTCGTTGGAAGTTGAAGACTGACAGTGAGAGCCAAGGAACCTTTTGTGAAAGCAGAATATATTGGCAGTAATTCTAGAAATATTTCGTGTAATAGAACTCGTGGCGTAAACCATTTGAAAAAAATCAGAAATCAGGAAAATATGTCAATGATCAAGTGTTCACACCAAGGCAGTTGCTGTCACAATGCCGGAAATTTGGTCAACGACAGGGGTTCACACCGAAGCAGGTGCTGCCACAAAATTTCACGGAGCGTGTGCAGTACGAATGAGGAAAATGACCAATGCGTCAAATCTTTAAGAATTAAAGTATGACCACTTTGCCAGAACAGGGCACATCGCAGGGAAGTGTACAGAAATATTAACAACACAGTGAACAACGAGGTTAATTCTTCGTGGCTCTCTAGAAGCGACTGCTGCATTACTAAGTGAAATTACTACCAAACACATTGCCGCCGAAAGCATGCTTCGCAGGTAAAAATTGAGTTCTAGGATTTAACGCTCTCCGGAGATGAAGAGGAACTGGACGAACGATGCTTTTGTAGACTGGACTCCAGGATTTACTTAATCTCGGAAGGAAGATGAATAGGTGTGCAAGTAAGATCATGCCTTGAAAAATTATTCGGTGGATGTGGCTGGGGCTCGAACCCACGCAGCTTGAACGGCAGTCCAACGCACTAACCCCTAAGCCACGGCGACACAATGTTGAGGAAAGAACGATGCCCTCGCAGACTGACAGCTCAAGAAGCTACTAAATCTCGAAAGGAAAACGAATTGGTGTGCGAGAAGAGGATATGTTTCAACGATTTAACGATGTGCAAAGAAAAAAAGGAAACAGATTCGACCCAAGAACGATTCTTTCGTTTACTGGGCTTAGCATCATGCTAATTGATTCACAATGAAGTTTAGAGATTCCCGGTGGAAGTGTTGGATTAAATTGTCAATAAGTCTAGGAAGGCTTGTCTGACAAAAGACCATTCACTTAGTGTTCGCACTCCCGCTGGTCTTTTAGAGTTCTCATTAACACGTCGTGCGATGACAGGGAAATCCTTGATTTGGCATCGTCCACCTTCATACTGCCACAAATCTTGGAACACGAGTGCTAAATATGAAGTCGTATTTTGAGGATGAAGTCTAGATTTTGCTTTGTTGTAAAGCTGCGAAAATCCTTGAAAAAGTCGGATAAATCTGAGAAATCTTCAAACGAACTGCAGAAGTCCCATAAGTGAATAGTTGTGTAGGATGCAGTCAATTGGTAAAGGACTCCACTCGTTGGAAGCTAAGCTTAAAGCAAATATTGTAATTTGCCAGCTAAATCGATTCAATTTAAACATGAACTGGAGCAATTTCTTTGGGTATTCATGCAAATTCTTGCAATTTTTTCTCGCTATGAGAGGTCACACTGTTTGATCGAGGAGAATCCTTCCGAGTGCCAGCAAAAATCGATTAAATTTTATGAAAAAAAAGCTGAAACGCAAACAAACTGCAAATTGGGTACACAAATATGATGATCAAAGCGTACATCACCTACTTACCTTGTAACCACAGTCTCCTTGGGTTGTGGCACAGAACCATTACCGAAAATCCCCTTCAGCACAGCGATGCACCGTCCCACTATAACGTCATCCGACACATTCTCCATAATCGCAGCTGATTGTCCTGCCACCAGTGCCAGCAGTACTGGTGATTGTGAGATACTCCAGAACAGAAAGAGTTCGCCTGCAAGAAAAAAAAAGGACACACACACTTGAGAGCTGGAGATTTCCCTATAAAAATGCGCTTAGGAAAAAATTCGTCATTAATAAGGATTTGTGTCAATTGAAAGTTTTTTTTTTTTTATCCCCCATCCCAGGGCCGCCACTGAGAATTGAATCATTAATTTTCGCCGCGTTATCTCTAAATTGAATTTAAATTTGAAAAAAAGAGTTCGACTCCACCGAAAGGAGGAATACTCTCCTACTGCCGAGGATACAAACGAACGCGATGACATTTCGAGTAAGCTCCTCACCACTCTGAATGAAGGAAGAATGGATTTATCCCAATGTCGGTGGTCCAACGACAACGACGAATGGCGAGTATAAGAAGTCACCAGCTAAAAAGGACCCCCAAGGGATGCGCCATTGGAAATTAGTAAATTTAATTACAAACTGTAAAATTAATGCAAATTAGAAAATGCAAAAAAAAAAAAAAATCCGAATCGGAACAGAAGGACAAGAGCTGGCGGAAGCCGAACCAGAAGATGAAAAAGAAGAAGAATATCAAAGAAAGAGTGCGGATGACAATTTTATTATCCTCGCCGAACAAATGCGAAATTTAATTAAACGAATTAAACGCCAGCTCCGGGGTCATTAATTGGATGTGTGACACACGGACTTGCAACGTGAGGAATTCCACTGCAAGGTAGACTCATACACACATCGGGAGAGAGATACATTTTTATGACCACTCTGGCTCCGGTTCTGGCTCGCTGTGTTTGTGTCACTGTTCTACTGAATGGATGACACAAGTTCAAGACTGGATCGTAATTTTTGTGCTTTCGAATTGATTTTCACGTTCTCGTCGTCGAATGGAAATTTAATTTTCTTTCAATTAATTCTGCAAGCGAAGGTGGTGGCTCAGTTGGTCCCAGCCCCAAAGGATAAAGGTTTCCAATAATTTTTTTTTTGTTTTGCATGTAAATGCGAGTTTGCGGAGGCGACAACCTGCGGACTTACTGGTTGCGAAGGCGAAGTGGCAAATTGTGTTTCTGGGTGAGAAATGTGACAGTGGAGTGTCCATTTTTCAGGATGACACTAAAAAACAATTGGGTCCTTGGAACAAGTCAAGTGAAGCTAAATAACGAAATGATGATCAGATTTTTCTTAATCGAAATTCGAGGGTGCCGCTGAGTTATTTAATCGGTGTTAGGATTCAAATTACGAATATCGTGGCGTGGGCAATGGGGAGTGGGAAAGTTCTTGACATAAGAGCACGTTCGACGACGATAAAGACTTCAGGAAAAACTTGAAATTGTTCGGTTTTCCTTAAACGGGCGGCTATTTGTTTTCCTTTTATGTACATATGTCGCTGGCTATCTTTATCTTGAGGTTAGGTTGGATAAGGTGGCTAGGTTCGTTCAGACAGTGATACACTTTAACCAGATACCACACCTAAGATGCTTAACAACACCAGAAACCAAGACCACTTTGGCCCGAAGAAAAAGTTTCTGACTTCTGCTAGATCGTTCAGATCGTCTTAAAAATATTCCCCAAGGGTTTTCCGTTTTTTTTTTTTAATTTAATCCACACGCGGGTCAAGGGGATATGAATACCCTTTTAATGTTATTCACACGCCGCGAGCGAGGTCCTTCTTAATGTTGCAAGGACAGGTCTAGTGCACAGTAGGTGTTAGATGAGTTGTGATTTGCTCCCTTGTTCGTGTCTGCAGCTTGTACAGAAATCATTGGAGGCGGCCTCCAATCTGTGTGCATGTCTGCCGATCAAGTAGCATCATATCCTCTTTATGAGGACCCCTCTTAGTGAACTTAAGTTTTTCCGGTTTGTGGATAAAAATCTCCTCGTGTTTTTTAAATCCAGTTTGGACCAGATTGGTTTTGACGTGCGACAAGTGCTGATATTGTCCCACCTATTGTTTGCCAATTTCTTGGTATCAGTATCAAGGAGGATTTTGATCAATTCGATTGAAGCAGAAAGTTCCCCAAAGCTTTCGAGGCAAAGCCGTCCTGAGCCTTCTTTTGCTAACTCTTCCACCCTGCAGTTGCCTGAAACAACTCTATGCAAAGGATTACGGCGAATCTGTCTGCAATCTCGTTAAGAGGTCTGTGGCTCTGCCTTGCCAACCAATTGCAGTACAATGGAATACTTTGGGCTGAAAGGCCCATTTCAGACCCAGTGCCTTCCGGCAGGAGTGTAGAGCAATCGAGCCTTTTCTTGCACGGGTTTGCATATTCAGCTTTCAGCTAAGTTTCTTGTCAAGAATGACTCCAAGTATTTGGCATGATCTTAGCTTAACAGGCGTGGTGTATGGAACTTCGTGACTCTTTATCGGAAAGTGGAATAAAACTCAAATATTTGAGGGTTAGGTTAGGGTGGCTGTGGTCCCCATAGCTCAGTGCGAACGTTTTTCCTCACACCACCTCTCGTCGGGGAATGACAAGCCTGCGGGAGTATAATTTGTCATGAAAAAGCTTCTCAATTCGCCGTTCTGTGTCGGCAATAAATTGTAGAACCCTTCCATTTGTGCGAAAAAGATACACGCACAACATGAATGGTTGCGAGAAGCTAGGCCTTGGATCATCCCAAGCTGTCGCGCTAGCTTTTTTTTTTTTGGTGGCTGTCCGCACGTTATGTAGATACACTTAGACCAATGAAGGACATTCTTTTTGTTTCTACAGCTTCTGGAGAATTCTTTAGAGGACGGTCCTAGCCTCTTAGCTTGAAAACCTATAATGTTACTGACTTGCAACCGCTTTAGCAGGACCAATCGATTCGACCGATTCTGATCAAGCGTAGGCCAAATGATACCTCATACTTTCGTACTTTGACCGACTGTGAATCGAAGTATCATGGTACAAGCCGGTCTTAGAGACACCTAGTCATGAAGATTCTATGGCAAAAGATGATTTCAACTTTATTCCTCCGCGCCATGCTCCAAGTCTTGGAGTTGGAGGTTTAGAGACCACATAGCACTGTAGTCAAAAGTTGCTATCAGCTTCAAAGTAGCGTTCGAAGTTAGTAACAGACTTTCAGCAAATGGTCTTACTTACTTAGTTAAGGTGGCGCTACAGACCGGCATGGTCCTGGGCCTCAACCAACAAGTCTCTCCAGCCAGCTCGATCTTTAGCCAGCTGCCTCCAGTTTCGCACGCCAAGTTGGTTGAGGTCCCCTTCCACTTGCGTGCGCCACCTGAGTCGCGGTCTTCCTCTATTGCGCTGACCCTCGGGTGTGGATTCGAAGATTTTCCGAGCTGGAGCATTGGTGTCCATCCGCTCTACATGACCCAGCCACCTCAGTCGTTGGACCTTCACTCTTTTGGCTAAGTCGATGTCGCTGTACAGCCCGTACAGTTCGTCGTTGTATCTCCTCCTCCACTCCCCGTCTATGCAGACGGGACCAAAAATCACCCGAAGAATTTTCCTCTCGAAACAGCCAAGAGCAACTTCATCCGCTTTAGATAGAGTCCATGCCTCTGCGCCGTAGAGCAGGACTGGGACGATTAAGGACTTATAAAGGGTCACCTTAGTTGTTCGAGAGAGGGCTTTGCTACTCAATTGCCTTCTTAGCCCAAAGAAACAGCGATTGGCAAGAGTTATTCTTCGTTTAATCTCAGCGCCGGTGTCATTGCCTGAATTTATAGCGGAGCCTAGGTAGACAAAGTCCTTAACTACCTCAAAGTTATAGCTGTCTATAGTGACGTTCTGTCCGAGACGTCGTTGTTGGGTGTCCTTTCTTGTTGACAGCATATACTTCGTCTTGCCCTCATTGACCGCTAAACCCATCTTCGCCGCCTCCGTCTCGATACTCACAAACGCACCAGTGACATCACGCTGCGTTCTTCCGATTATGTCAATATCGTCGGCATATGCGAGTAATTGGACGGACTTTTGAAAGATTGTGCCTCTGGTGTTGGCGCGTGAGTTTTGCACAACTCTTTCAAGAACGATGTTGAAGAAGTCGCATGACAGCGCGTCGCCTTGTCTAAATCCTTTTTTGACATCAAAGGTCTCGGTGAGGTCTTGACCGACCTTGATGGAGCAGCGTGCATTCTCCATCGTCATCCTGCACAGACGGACGAGTTTGGCAGGGATGCCAAAACTAGACATGGCTCTGTATAGCTCGTCTCTATAGATGTCATACGCGGCCTTAAAATCGATGAAGAGGTGGTGGGTATCGATTTGAAGTTCCTGGGTTTTTTCCAAGATCTGCCGCAGTGTGAATATTTGGTCGATGGTGGACTTTCCTGGCCTGAAACCACACTGATATGGACCGATCAGGTTGTTGACGAACGGCTTCAGGCGTTCACACAACACGGCAGATAAGATCTTGTAAGCGATGTTAAGAAGACTGATGCCTCTGTAGTTGGCGCAGTTTAGAGGGTCTCCTTTCTTGAGGATCGGGCAAACAATGCTGAGGTTCCATTCATCGGGCATACTTTCTTCCGACCATATTTTACAGATGAGTTGGTGCATGCTCCTCGTCGCCTGCTGCTTTGAACAGCTCGGCAGTTAGGCCGTCAGCCCCAGCAGCTTTGTTGGACTTAAGCTTTGAAATGGCTTTCTTCACCTCGTCCAGGTCGGGTGGACGGAATTGTTGGTCTTCGTCGTCCAGGTTGAATGGTTCATTCTGCCTGACAGCGGGATTTGATTCTTCGTCGCCGTTAAACAGTCTGCAGAAGTAGTTCTTCCATATCCTCAGCATCGACTGCGATTCTACTACGATGTTCCCTTATTCATCCCTGCAGGCCTCGGTTCGGGCTCTGTAACCTTGACAGGTTCCTTTTACCCTTTGGTAAAACTTCCGAACCGCATTCCTGCTATAACATCCCTCTATCTCCTCGATCGCGCGCTTCTCATGCTCTTTCTTTTTTCTTCTGAAAAGCTTGTGTTCGTCTCTTCTCTTCTGCCCGTAGAGCTCGCGGGCAGCTCTGGTCTTTCTATGCAGCGCCGCTTTGTAAGCCTCTTGTTTCGCTGCATTTGCTTGCCGGCACTCGTCGTCAAACCAGGGATTTCGCTGTGGTGGCCGTGTGAAACCCAGCACATCAGAGGCGGCATCTCTGATCGCTTTTTGGCAATGTTGCCACTGGTCTTCAATACTTGATGCTGGCGGCATAGGACCTCTTGAGAGATTGAGAGAGACTCGATCGGAAAAGGATTTGGCGATCTCTTGCGATTGCAGCCGTCCGACGTCAAATTTTCTCACAGTATTCCCTTGTCTTGGCGGTGTTCGGGATATCCGCAGTCGTACCTTGGCTACAACAAGGTAGTGGTCCGAGTCAATGTTGGCTCCTCGGAATGTTCGGACATCCATGATACTGGAGGAGTGCCTTGCGTCGATCGCAATGTGGTCAATCTGGTTGACGGTTGATTGATCAGGAGATCTCCATGTTCCTTTGTGGATATCGAGATGTGGGAACCGCGTACTAGCTACGACAACGTTCCGTCCCGCAGCAAAGTCGACCAGCCTAAATCCGTTATCGGAGGTGGTGTCGTGTAGGCTGTGCTTTCCGACAGTACTACCAAAGATGCCCTCTCTTCCTAGCTTTGCGTTAAAATCGCCCAGGACAATCTTAATGTCATAGCTAGGGCACTGCTCGTATGTCTTGTCCAAGAGCTCGTAGAACCTGTCTTTGGTGTCGTCGTCTTTCTCCTCTGTGGGGGCATGCGCGCATATCAGGCTAATGTTGGCGAATTTAGCCTTGATGCGGATTGTCGTAAGGCGTTCGCCTTCATACCTGAAGCTTAAGACTTCTTGCCTAAGTCTGGCTCCAACGACAAATCCACATCCAAATAAGCGCTGCTTTTGTTGTCGGTAGCAATCGCCGTAGTATACATCGCAGTTTTCCATCCTCTTTTTGCGCGGCCCATCCCACCGCACTTCTTGGATTGCGGTTATATCTGCTTTGCAGCAGTTGAGGGCCTTCGCTAATTGTTCGGCTGCACGTGGTCTGTTAAGAGACCTAACATTCCACGTGCAGATCCGAAATTCGTTGTCATTGGTCATTGGGACAAAAAGGCAACCATAGTCCGAGATGCGTCTTAACTTCCCGGAAGGCCTTCAATGTGAACTGGTTGTGTCCCATGTCAAATAGATCCCAGCTGACAAAGTACCAGACTTGATTTCATCCAAAGGTCATCCAAGAGTTTGTAAGTTCCATCACCACTTAAGAAAATCAAATTTCCACCGTCTTTACCTAAACTCCACACTCAAGATCCCGAAGTAGAGCCCTTCTGTCATCCCTTTGTTACTCGGGTTACAAGTAAAATCGCTTAAAATATGTACCTCCAAGCAGTTCTAATTACTATTTGACAGCAAACTGTACAACCAATCATTAAAAATAAACAAACGCAACGCACCCTCGTCATCATCAATAATTCACGCACACACCCACCGTCCGCCATCAACTTCTCCGTGTGTTTACTTTTCTAATCATAATCATCGTCATCATCTGAACAAACAAACACGCGCACAGCACCCATGATTCGCTTTGGAAAATATCCGTGTCATCCCCTAGAGGAGCGAGGACGCTCATATAATACCGCCACCGGAACCACCGTCACCATCCATCCCATCATGGAGCGCACACAAAGTAGCTAAAGTAGTAGCGATCACATTCCGCGTACACTATCTACCAGCCTATCTCGAACGTATCAATTACCCAATTGTGGGCAATTCATTTTACAATTTAACTCACGCGAAGGAGGTTAGCAGGACGAGGCGGTGTGTGTTGCTCTGCACTTAAATGAGTTTTCAAAAAGTAACGATAAGCCATAAATCGAATGGAAGGAGCCTTTACGAGAGCACCATGGAGTACCTACATTGTACAACCCTCCCGGTTTCTTTTTGCAGCAGAAGCAGCAGCATCGGCAGCACCCACATCCATCGCGAGCGAGAGATATGTTTCCAATCAGACGGAAGAGGTGTCTGCCAAAAGCGCCTCTTTATTCTCATTTCCTGTACACAGCCAGGTAACGCCGCGTCAAGGAGGTATATCGCTTTCATGGCGTTTGTTCCTGACGCACTGCTGCTGCTGCTGCTGTCGTATCTTTATGGGGAACCTTATCGCTGGCATTTAATTAAAAATCACCTTAAATTGATATCGAAGTGTGTGTACGTATATCTCTCGAGCGCGCACACACAACACAGCAGGGACGAGACTCACTGTCCGTATTCGGTTCAACCAGCAACCCTGCCGCTCCTTGTTTGCTCTCTTTGTCGACATTTTTCTGCGTTTTTTTCTCAGTTTAAATTTATTTTGAATATTATCAGCGATTATTACCCAAAGGGGGATATGTTATGTAGTAGTCCGGGATGGGGCGAGATGGGTTCCGATGATGACTTCGGCGGAAATGAGCGATGAGCTGTGAGGTCGATCAGGGGATGGGTGACTTACGCGAAACGTATTTGGTATTGTTTCAGAGATGGATTTAGCTTGGATTCGCTGAAATCTGTACAACGATCAGATTTTTACTAGAAGATCAAGGTGAAAAAACCTGTTACCGTAATAAAGAGTCCCTAAGCCCGGCTTATGGTTGCCGTAGCTCAGTGGTTAGTACGTTAAACTGCTGTGCAAGCCTGCGGGGGTTCAAGCTCCAGCCATGTCCACCGAACATTTTTCGCGGCACCACCTCTCGTCGTGGAATGACAAGCCTCCCAGAGTATAATTTGTCATGAGAAAGCTTCTCAATTCGCCGTTCGGAGTTGACAATAAATTGTAGGTCCCTTCCATTCGTGCGAAAAATGCAACACGCACAACATGAATGTTTGCGAGAAGCTAGGTCTTGGCTCACCCCGAGCTGTCGCGTCAGCTATTTTTTTTTTAAAGCCCGGCTTGTACTATTATACTTCGAAAAAAGTATTCTCTGAACCAAGCTCTCTGATATCTGACTGTCTAACCTGAAGCCGGGATTTTACAGGATTTTAGTCCTAACCGCTGTAATGGTCTGTTATCAAATTCATCGGCATCCATTTTAATGTCTCAACTGGATGCTCGGTCTTTTAAACGATTCACTCAGAGGATTGATATTTTCAACCTTAGCGCGTTAAAGTTGGTGCCTCCCACGGTTGGGTATTCTTACCCTTCACGTCTAAATTCCGCCTCCCTAGCTAACCTGTCAGACACCACTGTTCCCCGACAAAAACAAACTACACAACATCTCATCAGTACCATCACGCGTGTTCTCTTGTTTCGAGGTGATACACATTCTGGGGTGTGTACTCATTCCCCGTAGTATATCCTCTACCATCGCCTGGTCCCGCTTCGCCCTGTCTTTTTTTTTTTTTTTTACATTTACCACATCCAGAGCGTTTTTATCGACAAAATTCCCATAAAATTGTAATTTATCTTGGCACTTGCTGCCAGGCTATTTAAAAAGCGGAAAAAACGATGCATACTACGACCCAAGGATGGGTTGTTTGGCTCCTGCTGGTATGTGTGCGTTCAATGAGGGAAGCCCACATTCTCATCATTGACTTGCCAGTTTGTCTATCTCCACTGCAAGTTGCCTGTGATTCTTGATACTGTATCTGAAATTAGAAATCGATGCAGTTTCCTGCGAGACTCCCTCTAATAACTTAGCGATGGAATAAGCAGATGTATCTGAGGGTTGAGAGACACACACACCGAGGAGAGCGAGAGATTTTGATACAATTGCGTTGGATAATAAACTTACAAACTAAGTGAACCGCTGTGCGTGGTTTCTTTGCAGCGAATGACATAAAGTCGTTGGAAATTAATTTAGAATCGACTCGTCGGAACGCTGTGTCGGTTTAGGGAACTCTTTTGGGCGGGAGCAGCCGTCAAATGTTAAACTAGTAAATGAATGTTTAATGATGTCCACGAAAGGACTGCGCCAGTGGGAGGGTGTTGCGAGTGCGAATTTCTGACATCTTTACGGTAAACTCTTGTCGATCTAATTGAGCACTTAATGTCGGGGGTTATATTTTATGGAATTTAATTGTAAGGAGACTGTGAATTTGGGTTGGGGTTTCTCTATAATTTGTTCCAATAAAGTTCGATGACAAGTGAGTGAGGGTATGAAGCCCTTTCGAAAAGTGGAACGTGGGCTGATTACAAACTTGTGGGAGTCGTTAGAAGTGTGAGTTTATTACATAGTCGGGAAGTGGTAGGAGGAGCAGTGGAGTTAAGGGAGACCCAATTCGAATTTAAGATTTCGCAAATCGATAGAGTTTATATCGCTGTTGGAAGATCCTGATACACGATATGTGAATGACAAAAACATCTACGAGGTTGACCCACACATACATATGTAGATTGCCGTAGCAGACCCAAGGTTAGCCAAAGCTCACAATCTAGAAGACAAGAGACCCAATTGAAAAGTTCTGTGAAAGAAAAAGTGGGTTTAAACCAAAATAGTGCCAGCAAACTCCCTAAAACGAAATGTTATCTTTTAAAGTTTTTCGTCGCCAAAGACATTGTGTTAGAGACCTGAGTGATAAGAAAGTCCTATAAATTCACAGAAGTTTGCCAGTCACAGTGAAATGCATGACGATAAATCAACTCAAGTCACATCACTCTATTATCAAAAACTTACGATCCACAGCACGTCATTTCGCCGGAAACATCTGCTTCATGTCAAAATGGATAGAGCAATAAAATCTGAACAAAACAATCCATAACCATTCTCCACATCCGTTTTAATCCACCGTTTGCAAACAAACAAATAGTGCGCACTCGACCTCTTTTTCGATCACAACGATAGCAATACTCCGTGCTCCTAACTACTGCGGCTTAATTACCCGCTTGATTTTTGCAATTATTTTTATCTCATATTTAATTCATTTTGTCCAATCCCACACACGTCCATGAGGGTGAATCAATTGGAAAAATAAAAATGATTATCCGAACCCCAGCAAAGCATGCTAGCATCATCCCCCGTCCACGCCAAGTCACCATTTACGAGGTTAGTTGAAAAATAATTAAAAGCGAGGATGAGAGGGGAATTTTTTTTCTTCCTTCTTTCCACTCTGATGGAAAGTGGTATGAAACTCTCTGAGACAAAAGGATAAATAATTCGATAGTCCGGACGAACGACGGTGGACACGTGTACCGCCACACGTTGCACAACGAATGCCAATACGTTTTACCAAACGATGTAGAACGCTCGGCGACAGCGTTCATTCACTGACACAGGACTCGACTACTCCCTCTCTGTGTCTAATTAATAGTTGCAACCTAATTCCTTTAGTCTTTTGTTGGTCGTTTTCAGTAGTGTCCTTCCTGCATCCGCCTACCAGTAGTGGGCGGAATGTTAAACATTGAAATTAGCTTCAAATTGCTTGCATTTGCAGCAACAGTGATTGCAATTAATTCTGTTTCAACTTCTTTTTTTTTTTTTTTTTTCAACCCCCACCGACTGTAGTAGTTCTCTTTTGCTTTCATTTTTATCTATCCGATGTTCTAGACGGGAACTGGAGGAGAGATTGTGTGTGCATGTGCTTCAAAGGAACAATTATTTGATGTTGCCAGTCCTTAAAGTGGGAGTGCAGTGCAAAACAGTTGGCTTTTTGTTGAGAGTCTCGTGTGCGCTAGACGCTTTATAACCTTCATCGAGTCAACTTTGTTGAGTAGAAAATTAACAGTGGATGTCTAAAGCTTCTTGTAATGCAAAGGGTTGTGCTTTTGTAAGATTTTTTCTGTAAAAAAAAATTATGGCGTGAAGCAGAGTAGAATGAAATATTTGTCACTTTGCCAATTTTAATGTGACCTAGTTAGAGACGGGAAACACAGTCTGGCTAGCGAGGAGGTAGAGAGCTCAGGTAGCTATCCGTAGGTTTCGATATTTTTTGCTGAAAGGTGCGATGATCCAGATGTGGCTCACTGCCTTCAAATAACCCCTTCCGTTCACCATAAAAAAAGTGATAAAAACTTCAACATCACTTAAAAAACTTGAAGCGAATGAATCATGTATTCTTGAAGAAATGCAGTTTTTTAACAAGGTTTCCCTGAACTTTTACATTCTCGGTACATCGATACCCAAAGTAAGCACTCTTATCTTAATAGAAGAAGTATCCTACTTTTACAAGACGCTTATGCAGACACTATGATGCCCACATGACACCGTGTCTCTACAGTCCTTTATCCCCAAGTTGAAAGGTGTTTGGCAGTACTTTGTTATGACCTGGTCAGGCGGGGATCAACCCTTAACGACTCACTAGCGGAAGTTGTTACTATTCCGCTAGGATCCGTTGAGGGCAATATTTAACACCACTTTCTGAAGACGGCCAACCAAGTGTGGAACAAGCTTAACAACTGCGTCATATCAAGGAAGATCTGGCCCGGTTACAACAAACAGTAAGCAAACGAGCTACTAAGCAGACCAAGACAAGATATTGCAAAAATTGTAGTCACTAGCACAGGCCACTGGCCAATAGGAGACCACGCAGTCAAGCTAGGTTTCCCCCACAACACTTTTCTGCCGTAGTTGCAAAGATAACAGCGAAAAAGAATCTCTGCATTATTTCCTGTGTAAATGTCTGGCCCTAGCGAGGGTCAGACAGCACACTCTTGGTAAACTCTTCTTCGATGACCTCAAAGATATTTCTAGGAAAAAAATTAGTGAACTAATCCTGTTCCTTAACTCCACAGGTTGGATTTAAATATGTTCGTCCATCAAGCTATAACATCCGCTAACAACCATATCCCAGTGCTTATGAGTTCTTTCAGAACCGCCACCTCTACCTACCTACCTACCTACTTCTGTCACAAGATACTTGATAGTTCTGCAAGAAGTTAAGCTAGACCTTCCCTTTTTGTGGACGAGACTGTTGGCTGGAGCTTTCTTGAACGAAATGGTGGATTTTATGAAGGAAAAAAATATCAACATCGTCCTTAGTGGCGCATAGAACATTAACAAAAAATCCGTCTGTCACTTTCTGTTGAAACTCCTCATGCATCTGTCGACTTCCTTTGGTTTCCCAACAACGCTCCCCTAAATTTCCATCTTAATAGCTGAGATCTATTCAGCCCAATCCCGCCTGGTAACTCTCAGAAAAGTTTAACTCATTCCAAAGCTAGTATCCGCCACGTCAAGTCGTAACACTACTTCCTTCTGAAACACACTGTTTGTCGTTTTAGTGTATTCGTCGCAAATTTTTATCATCCACTTGCTGGAATATGGAATTTTTTTCGCTCTCCCTTGTCTCCTCATATTCCTAAACATATCCGTGGAACATACCCCCGCCCTTTCGTGCATCACAACGCTTGATATAGTTGGCTTCAGTCCCAAAATTCCCCGAGAAAGAAAAAAACGACGAAGTTGTCTCCACGGTTTCATGGTTTTTTTTTTTTTGTATTTTTCTGTTTCTTCCGGTTCGCTTTCCCTTCACATTCTTTACATTTCACTTTGCTTGTGTGGTTGATAATTTTTATGAACGCACCCGGATGGAGTCCATTTGGCTGCCATCTTACCCTGTCTTCGTTTTTTTTTTTTACCGTTTCTGGCTTTGCAGTGGGTTATGAGCTTCCCATCTTTTTTTTTGTTGGTTATATTTGCAGTTAAGGGATGGCATTTGGAATTCTTCTCCGAAACAAAATAACAATTTTGAGTTTTCTTTTCTTATGTGGGGTTTTTGTGAGGAGCCGGGATCTCATCCACTGATGGAGTGTGTGCTACTGTTTATTTGGTGTTTTATTGTTATTACTGCAGTTGTTGACTTTTATCATTTCGGACATATTAGTGTGCATTATTATGGCGTAGCTTTATTGAAGCGAAATTACATTCGGAGGCAGTGAAGTGAAGTTAGTTTGCAGTTGCGTTTTGGCAAGGATGTTGGGTATTGTCCTAGTGGATCAGAGGGCATTCACCTTTGTATCTTGTCGACCCTTTTTTCTCCTGTTATCTGTGTGGACTTAAATGGAAATGGAGCAAAGAAGGTGGCGGAGGTGACATCTGTACCCATAATCAGAGAAATTATTTGATTTGATAGAGTGTTACCGAGGCTGAGGAATTTACGTACAAAATTTGAAATAAAGAGACGAAAGCGGACATCAGAAGTAGGAGGGTTATGACAAACTTGGGGCATTCATGGTTTGTTTTACTGAACAAAACACACCTTGCTTTGGTTTCTTTATGTGAAGTACTGCCATGGATAAGGTCGTTTGGACTTTCGTAGGCCTTAGAGCATCTGCTGCACTCATGTCGCTGCAAAAGTTCTACAAGTGCCCTTGGTTCGGTCGTTCGTCCTCTTATTAGTTTTGGATAACCTACTGCTTCCATACATATACAGGGTGCCCCGAATTTTATGTCGGTATGTAAACATTGAATAACTTTGACATTTATCAACCGATTGACTTGAGTAGACATGTTTTTAAAATATCAATTCAGTAAAATTTTAACCATCATACCAAAACAACGCGCCGAAATAGTGACACTGTACATTGAAAATAGTCGTTCAGTTGTGTTAACTCAACGTCGAAAATATCGTGGCCAACAAGCGCCGTCTCACAACACTATTCGTCGTTTGGTGTCGAATTTTGTTGAGCACGGGACAGTGGGAGATCGCCGACGTGCCGTTCATCAACGCCCAAGACGTTCTGATGAACTGGTTGAAGCGGTATGAGAGTGTTGCCGAGAACCTACATGTGTCGTATCGTCACCGCGCTGAGCATTTTGGCATCAGTGGAACCACCTTGCGGCGCATTTTGAAGGATTATTTGCATTTGTTTCCGTATAATAAGCAATTGACTCAAAGAGTATTACCGACAGACCGTCCACGTCGCTTGGAATACGGCCAAAAAATTGCATACCGACATAAAAGATGGCGCACTTTGTACATACATATGCGCATACAAAGCTTCAAAATTTCGTTTAAGCCGTCTCAGTCAGAGATGCCCACCGGTTTCCTCTACAGTTCTATTTCTGACCGCGGATCTTCGTATCAACACCAGCATTTGTCCCATTTTCTAAGTTCGAATCTATTGGCGGCCAAAAATGTAATTTCCTTTGCTATTAATTGCTCGACACTCGCACGGTATATGTGCAGCTATCTTCTCGTCTTCTAGACACAATCTGCAGATATTCATTTACCAGAAGATCCATCGTCTAAAATATCCATGTATTGAGACTTAAGATGTATGTACCATTTTGGTATCCGCTGTCCCAGCTGTTCATTCGTGGTCAACTCATCGATTACGTCCTTCACCAACAGTGTGACTGATTTCGAACCCTAATTTCACTACGACATATGCTCTGAACAGGCTTAGATTGGTTTCTTCTTCATTCCTGCAGCTTTTGCTTATGGCTTTGGAAAAGACTAGCATATGGACTCCACAGTCTACGACGCATGCAAATTTGTCTTTTCAACAACAAATTTGTAAGCGATTTGCCTTCCAGCTTGCTGAATTCATTTTCGCAGGTTTGTACCTTGTTTTTTTCATTTGACTTGGTGTTGACCAGCAAATGTCAGTTGGTGCTGACCAGCAAATCTCATTAAATTGTTGAATTCGCACAGTCCTCTGAATAGACACTGAAATAGTCGAGTTGGGACACAGCTCTAACCAGGAATCGAAATATTTTTTTTTCCATCAAATCTTCACAATATTCAAACAAATTCTCAAAGGGAAATCAAGCATCAAGGTATGAAGACGCCTTTCATCTATTTTGAGGACCAATTTTAATTCAGTTTATTACCAACTCGTGTCACAACTACCCTTCGCATCCGTTTTCCAACCACCCCAGTGTGTCATCAGCTCGTTTGTTTATTCGAAATGCATTTGTAGCACACGATCTACGACAACCCCTCTTGAGTGTACCAACAACTCGAAGCTGTCCGTTTTGGTTAAGTGTTAAACGACTGAAAGTGGTCCCGTGGGAGAACATATGTTGAATGTCACTGCAGACTGTTCCACTCCTATCTCATTACACATTAGAGTTTCGCATATCGCCTAAGGGGGGAAAAAGAAACTGGTCATGTGTCCAGATTTTGAATTTGACAGCAGCTAGTAAGGGACACATGCTGAGAACACTGAGAACGGTTGCCTCCCAATCGAGCCAGCGCTCCCCCTAATGTCTGTTTAATTTATTAATATTTCCCCACCCCTCCTCATAAGTCGATTTGTTGTGATTAGTTTTTGTTTTCGATGGAAATCCCCCCGTTTAATGAGCTCTAATTTCAGGGCTAAACAACATCCGGCGGGTCTTTCGAGAAAAAACATCGAGAAAATCCAGAACCAGTCGTCGTCGTCGTCATCGCTGCTTATTTACTGCGTGGCAATGGAAATGTGTTTTCCTCAACTTTCTTTGTGTGGAAAGAAACTTCTCTACAACCGCCGCCTTCCATCTTCACACCATGGCAAGTGGTGACAACAATTGCTAGGAGCAACTTTTTCGGGCATGAATTTCTCCATCCTCAACGTCTTATTAATCACCACACTTCTCTCGGCTGTCGAAAGGTAAGTGGGGATGGGGGAAATGTTGTGATTATTATGGTGCGCATACATCACACCCGAAAAAAAAAAAGATGGAAAATCGTTTTCTCGTGGCTATTTTTGGACATCAAACACAGAAAGGGGAGAAGAAACAACAACGGCGACGATACAAATGCATCCTTTGACTAAGCGCTGACACAGGCCCTATCTGGCTGAAGAAGTGCACCCCATGATGCGTGTAATAAATTGTGACACCAACAAGTGTAGATGATAATTCCAATGAGAGCTCGAGAGAGGGGTTCCTTGATTTCGAAAGGCGACAAATATCAGGGATTAAAACAAAATTGAAAGGGACATTGTGTGTGGTATATCTGTGGTTATATGAATCCCCAGGGTTGTTGAATCCAAGTGAAAGTGAGTCCTTGGAGAAGTGACTTCTTTAATTCTGCTTAAGATCCCTGAGAATGGAACATGCATCGTGTTCCATCGAGAGTCAAAGATGAAAATAGAAAGTTCCACGAAGATAATTGTAACAAATTGTTTCCGTCAATTGGGTTCCTCGGTTGCTGTTGCTTGTTTTGAAAACAGGGGTTTAGAGAGGCGTTTTAGTTTTACGATAAGTGGCATAGGGTCGTTTTGCTACTGAAACCAGGGCCCGAATTACTGCAAACGATAACGAGTGAGTAAGTGGTACTCGTGAGCGATTGATAGATTAACCTCATTGGAAGCGGTAATGCCAAATCCTCACATTTCGATGACGAGTTACTCGTTAACGAGTGTGGTAATACGGTCTCAGTTTTTTAGATAAGTGGTGAGGGTTCAGTCAGAGACACTATGAGCATCATATTTTCTGTACACTGACTTCCCAGATTACGTAGAGAACGCGTTGGCTTTATGGATATGGTAAATCAACGGAGCGAATCAGTACCGACGTCTATGCCAAAGAACTTGGCATTCACCACTTCTAAAGTGTCCCTAACCACTGTATTCTATGCCGGCGTCTTTTAAAAAAAAACTGGTTGTCGCCATTCCTGTCTTCACTGTAGTCGTCTCACAGGGCACTGTAGAGATTTTATAAACTGAAGTCACAGCAATAAATCCGGCTGCCGAAAGGCTGGGGATTGGCCCAGTATGCAGATATTGTGACTTATATCGATAGCCAAACTGCGATGAGAACCAGTGAGTCTAGCACACTAAAATCTAGGGATGTGAAGGACTGACGTGTGCCTCTAAACGTGATGTTTTACCAGCGTAACATTACACCCTGCTGGGTCTTTGGTCATTACGACACTTTGGGGAAATTGTGCGTCTGACAAACTAGCCAGGAAAGGTTCTACGTGCAAATCGTAGAAATCTTAATCATGTCAAGGCACACATGCTTGTCTGTTGCTGCCCTACTTGTTTGCTTAAATCTTTTTTCTACCCAATGTGGGCAGATCATGCGATCAGAAAAAGAAAGTTTAATATCGTCGAAGGAGTTAAATCCAAAGATGGTGTACTTCTTTCCGATGAGAAGGACATCTACGTCAGACGGGGCAAGCACTGATCGGAGCTGCTCGATCCCGAACAGGGCATTGAGAATGGCAGATCCATGGTTTTGAGTAGGGCGGCGAATAGTCCCACCGTAGAGGAGGTGACTTTGGCGATTAAAACGCTAAATGTCGGCGAATCTACTGGTGTGGATGAAATTCGGCCAGAAATGCTCGAGGCTTTGGGGAAAGAGGGAGTGAAATGGCTCCCGCGTGTCATTAGAGTGGCCTGGGAATGCGGTGAAACCCCTAGCGATTGGCAAACTGGGTTGATTGCTCCTCTTTTTAAGAGAGATTACTCTAATTAGAAGGGTACATCTCCTTTAAGTCTTCACAAAAAAGAGCACAACCGACCAGCTATTCACTCCCAGAATGGTACTTGAGAAGGCCTGGAAGTATAACAAACCTATTTACGGTTGTTTTGTGGATTTTGAAAACGCGTATGATCGAGTCGCTTGAGGGAAACTCTGGAGTGTACTGCAGGAGTATGGGATACACGATTATCTTCTGAGGGCCATTCAATCTCTATACACTAACTGTAAGAGCTGTGTTCGGGTGAACGCCGTTAAATCGACGCCTTTCGCTGTGGACGTTGGACTTCGCCAGGGGTGCGTTTTGTCGCATCTCATGTACAGCGCAGTCATGGTGAGAAACAGCAAATCGGGAGATTTAAGCATAAGTCAGCTGCTTTTCGCGGACGACTTGGTCATCTTTACGTCCACCCAAACCGAACTTCAAGGCGCACCAGATAGGTTCGTCGCCGTCTGTGTTGAAGCTGGGATGAAGGTAAACGTGAACAAATCAGAGGTTATGGTAATTTCCCGAATGCCTGTTCAATGTACTCTGCATGTTAGTGGAGTCCCATTGAAGCAGGTGGAGAAATCTAAGTATCTTAGGGTAATATTCACGAGTGATGGAAGGAGCAGTACTGAATTATCCTGTAGGATTGGTCAGGTTGGAACAATTTTGAGACAGCTTGGTCAATCTGTTATCAGGAGGGCTGAACTTGGCATCGGAGCTAAGCTATCGGTCTTCAATTCAGTGTTTGTTCCGATCCTCGCCTATAGTCATCAGGTTTGGGTAATGACCGGGAACAAGCTGCCGTTGTATTGCTGGGATGACTCGTCGAGATCGAGTAAGGAACACCAGAATACTCGAGGCACCCAAAGTCGAGCAGCTACTTCTTCGTACGGAGAGGTCCATACTTCGATGGTTTGGACACGTTAATCGCATGTCCGAAACTCGGCTTCAAAGACGTGCCATGGAATCAGTGCCATCGGGAAGGCGTCCCCTGGGTAGGCCTAGTATGAGATGGTTAGACCAAGTCCGAAATCTCATCTCTACCCGTATGGGGAAAGCCTCTGATGATGTAGAGTCGATGGCGGAAGATCGGGAGATGTGCAGAGTCTACTTAAGTACCCTAACCTCGCGACTCTCATAATGCATGAGCGGGTCATTGAAAATGATGATGAAGGCAAAGAGCGTCAACAAAGCTTACGCGCCAAGTTTAGAATTGCGTTTGAGCTCCCTTTACCTCATCGTTAGTGATCTTAATTGCTCTGCAAATTCTCGCAGCCCAAGTATGAACCCTGTCCACCTCTTCCTTTAGCCAATTTCACTAACCGTCCCCCCACTCAACTTGGGGCTGACTTTAGAGAACCGCCAGCAGTCCCATTACTTAAGCTCAAGCTAATAAAACCTTGATTTACGGACCCCCACACACAATTTGTTAACAAAAAAACTAATTTTTAAAAAAAAATCATCCCAATATATAAAATTTTTACGGTACAGGCTTGTCGCTGCGCGTCTTTTATGACCCCAACGTGCATGCGTAATTCTCAACCCCATTCTTCGTTGGATTTTTTTGCCTCTCGTTCGCTGTGGCTTCGCTTCTTTGGACACATCATCTGCATTCTCTCATTCTGAATTTATTTACCCATAAATTGTGATTAATAAAATTTATTCCGTCGGCCTTTTGTCCGGTTCCTGGGACTCTCTTAGCGCTCCAGCGTTATAGCACAGAAGCAGCTTCACAATCACCGGCAGCGACATTTCGCGCGCTGCCGCATTAATGACTTTCTTCATTAAACGAGCGACGGAAGAAAATATGTATGAACAAGGAGCAGCAGCGTATCCTTAACCGTTCCACCATTTGCGACCGGAGCGAGCGTGAAGCGCGATAATGTGCAAACCGATATTTATGCGAATATGATTATCGCATGCAATGGCTAACTTAATGGCTGTGTCGCACCTGTGGCAAAGGAGTTCATCCCTTTGGCCGCGCCATGTAATATCGATCCGATTGATTGGGCCGATGCCGATGATGCTGCTAGTCCTATGAGAAGTGCCAAATGTTGGCATTCCCAGTGGATTAAGTCTCTTGTTCCGTCTCTGCCTCTGTGTGTGTGCGTTTGCGCCTCCCTCCTCCAGTTGCGCTGATGTCAATGTAAATTAATTAATTTAATTAATTATCCTTGCACTTGTTCATCGGCGTAGAGTGGACTCGCCCCAACATCGTCATCATCGTCGTAGTCGTAGTCATTGTCGTTCCTCTCTGACTCGGTATCCATCTCTGTCGCTTTCGATGTTGGTCATTAGTTTAAGTGCACTCTCGAGCTTATGCAAAGTTGATATTGATGCAATTTTATGCACAGCAATGGACTTGGTCTACTAGCTGACGGGGACGCTCCGCTCCATGGTGACCGGCTACTTGGGCGTGCATTTATATTCCAAATTTAATTGTTAATAAAAAGCGTTTGCTCGTCGGTGTTCCGTCTCTGGGCGTGTCGCCGCTCTTTCGGACGGAGGACGGGAGTTTAGAAAATTAGGACAGCGTTGAAATTTCACGTTTGATGTTGCTCCAGGGAGCTGCAGTTTAAAATTGTTTGGTTTTCTTTCTCTTGTTGGTTGGTGCACGCCCCGGGGGGAGGGCAATTAAAATGCAAGTCCACGCGAAATCGGAAGAGCCACGAACAAATCGTCCACTGTTCACATTGAGGAAAAGACAAAGAGATGGAGGGCCGAGGATGGGGTGCTGCGAAATAGGGTCAACCGATTCTCTAATTAGGAAGACAGTGCGACGACAACTAAATCAAACAAGAGTTTCAGTTCGTGATGTTGCTTTCTAATGCAAGTTGTGAGACAGGAATAGCAAAAAGGGGATCAACACCGGGTACTGTTTCCATGGAAGTCTTGTTTGATGAAACGTTCTACAGAATGGTAATGGAAGTTGCGAATCTTGATTTCTTTTGCAGAGTCAAATCCAGTTTAAACATTGTGTGAGGATTTTCATACTCATTTACCTATGATAGGACCATAGTCCGGAATAGATCAAGGTCTCAACCAACAAGCGTCTAGACCAGAACAAAACAAAATGTCTTCTGGCTATGAATGAAAAAAATACTCCTAGGTGTTCTGACAGGACATTGTGCCATAGGTACCATGGCCAGCAGACTCGGCATCGACTCCCTAGGCTACTGCAGGAGCTGTCAGGATGCGGAAGAGGCAGAAACCATCAAGCACTTACTCTGTGAGTGTCCCAACCTCCAAAACCGTCGACTCTGACACATGGGAAACAGGCTGTTTGGAGATCGGTACAAAAGTACCGATAACGGGCATACTCCACTACATAAAGAGTGGTTTGACAGATTACCCATCTAGAACCAAAGGTTGGAACATGGCCCACAGCACAAAGTGGAACACAATGGACCAGTAGGCCCCCGTAAACGCTCAGTCATTGAACTGGACACTTCCCCCATAACCTAACCTACCCTAACCTAACAAGCGTCTCTAGCCTCTCGTCAGTTTAATCGTTAAATCCCTGTCACTAGTTTCGTACTCCAAGTTGGTTGGGATCTTCTTCTACTCGTATCGAGTTCAACCGCTTTCTCTGGTCAAATCTTTGAGCTCTCTACTACTGATTGCGGGTGCCATTGTATTATCGAACGTAGCCTCTTCCTTGCAGATGATCTAATGATTTCAAATCGGAAAGTAAATCTATTCCGAAAAGCTTAAGTGAAGAATTCTTACAAACATCTGCTCAGTTTGAGCTGCTTACCATCTTCTATGTACCCCTCTATGATCTCACCTAGTTGCTCCAATTTGTATCTCAGCAAGACACTCCTCTGAAGAGGTGTGATTTAATTTGTTGTTGTGGGTTTTACTACATCCATGTTCCATTTAAAGCAAAAACCAGACACTGTCTGCTACTTCAGCTACCCAAGACGGTCTTCTTCAGTTTATGACCCAAGGCACCTACTGATTTTTCAATGAGCATAACCAATCCATCTCATTTCCAAAATGAGGTCATCACATTTATAAATACCCGCTCGACAATAGAGTCCACACATTCGTTATGAAAAACCAGACTCACGTGCACTTCTTCATCGCACAACGTGGACGGTAAATCAAAATCAATTAAGAACGAAAGTAACGCCTCAATCTGTAACTCCCCTTTGTCAGGCGATTTCCACAATCACTCCGAGGAGAGGCATAATAAAACTATTTGTTCCCGTCCAAGACGACGACATCGTAAAAACAATATGAATTTATAATTTCAAATTTGTAATTTACAGCCACCAATCACGAGCGACGGTCCAAGCGGTGATTCCTCCACGAGCACACACAGAAGAGCTGGCCGAGCTCTCACCTGTGTCGGTTGAGCTCGTAAAAAGCCCGTAAAATCGACGAATGATTTTAATGGCGAAATTAATTTGTTACAAACGAGAAAAGTTTAACAAAATTTTTTTTTGTTTTGTTTTTCAATCAGCCAGTTGCGCGCGAGCTTGATGTGTATGAGGCTGGGAAAATACACAACCAAGACGAATCAGTAAGAATAAGACTTCGATTGTGTGGCATATGACATTCAAATGAGAGATTGTTAACAGGGTGACTTCCACGAAGACTCCACGTCATTATTCAACGGATGGGTGGTTCCCTTATCAAGGTTTTTTTTTTTTCGGAGAATAAATTTGGTTCTTTTGTCAAATTGGTGCTGTAGTCCGGTTTACATTCTTTGTTTCCCTTTCCAAGGGACTGGACATGAGATTCCATTTCAATGGGCGCACGGACTAATTAAGAAAATATTTCACTAATTAATGGAGAGCACCGGCAGACGGAGCAGAGTCTAGGAATCAGCGGATGGATTTGTAAATTTTTTAATTGGTCGTCCAGTGAAGTAGAGATTCATAGGGTCAATCGTTTGGAATGTTGTGCACCGAGGAGCGTTGAGGTGTCCTAGAGTTGATTAGAATTTTTAATTCTCTCGAAAAAGGTGCTGCGCAGGGAATATGTACGGGCGGTAGGTTTCTTTATGATAATTTGTCGGCTTTGTGAGTTTGTCCAAAGTGGTGCACTCCTTATGGAAAGGTTTCACAGCAAAATGTGTTAACAGCATCTACCGTTTGGTCCTAATGGTAAACATGTGCAGCGTTGACAAGTTGGTCAATTTATGGCAGAGGTAACTTGAAGAGGGTCAACTTCATACACACTCGGTGGCATTTCGAGAAGATTGACTGAGAAGGCATTCCTTTGTTCGTTGGGCAGAACCAGCAAAGGAAGGAATAACTCTTGGAGAAACATGGCGTACATAGTTGTTGTGCGCTTTGAAATTGACATTAAAAACTATAAGTCCATCCCATCCATTCGTATGAAAAATAAAACAGATTCAAGATAAATGGTCGCAAGAAGCCAGGTTTTCACCCTCTATGGGCTGTCGTGCCAGCAAAGACGGGTTCTGTGCCACATCAGTGCAACAATCGGCACATCAATTCGACAAATAACAGAATCTACGTTGCTCCAGAATACACGCAGACGCAACATTGAAGGCAATGCCACGATGAAGGGATGATAAGTTCAAAGCTTTTGACTCGCTGCATATCAGGTAACAAAAGTGTCCTTTTTTACCGGATTGTTCTGTGGTCATATTTGCATGTAGTAATACCAATTTATCCCGTCTGCTTGGAGCTTTTGCATGACAGTCTTTTCAACAAGAAAACTTTCCAGGGTGTGGGTGAATCTGATACAATCGCAGAGATTCTTAATGTTTTCATGTACGCTCTCCACATTGATTTCAATATACTAACACCGCTAACACCGTTTTCTTTCCAGGAGTAATCAATTCGGTCAACCTTTCAAGCAACTGTGGATGTGAAATAGAGTTTATACGCAATCGAATACGCCTGAGATTTTCGTGGCTTTAGGCATATTTTTCGCTTTTAACTGCCCTAGCTGCAGACACAAACGAGAAGGAAATCGTAGAATACTTCCTCTGCAAATGACCGGCATTTATCAAAGCAAGACTTCGGGCGTTGGGAAAATCCTTCCTCGACAACTCCTCCTTAAATCCGCAGGTTGGATTTAGACCAACAGTCATGATCTGTCGACACACTTTCACACTCATCTGGTGGTAACAAACCGGTGCATTCTGCACAACTTAAGTATTGAGTATCAGGCATTCTATGCCTGATACAACCACACAAACCAACCAACCAACCAAAGCATATTCTATACGTGATTGCCTTACTTGAACCTTTGTTAATCTGTTTTCTTTTTCAGGCATCCCAACACAAAACGGGCAAATACAACGCACTGCTACAGCGACAACCTATCCCACATTTGACGAATCCACTGTATCCAAGAAATCCTGTGAAATGAGGGATAATTCAAGAAATATGAAACTCAGTATTTTATTCAAATCAGCAAATTGAAGGTCTCCAGCCCATATGACAAGAAAATACAAAGAGTGATCACTGCTCTGGTGGTTAGTGCGGAATAATCGCATATCAAGTGTCGTCCAGTTTCTACTTCCTCTTCATCCCTGCAATGTCACGTTTAATATCAGAATGTGACAATAACTCCAAAGCTCTATGAAGAAAACCACATAGTTCCAAGAAAGAAATGGTGCGCATACCTGAACCTGATACTACCTAAGACCCTCTGTGAGGGAATCTGTGCCAAGAACGGTAAGAACATTCATTTGATAATTGAACTCTTTTTCAACCTCTTATCTTTGCAGGTGGAGTCTTAGTTGATATCTTCAGTCAAGGAAACTGGTGTTAGAAAGAACCATCAGATTGTAAACACGCGACTAAAAACTAATAAACACAATGAGAGAGTTCCATAATCTTTCTTACACGCTTAACTTTAGATGATATCGTAGTCCACACTCGCAAAGAAAACGAAACAAACAATTGACAACAGCAAAATCCACGGGTTCGCAGCCTATCGACCTGCATGCATACATTATCGATGTTTTCTAGTCAAGGCCACCTGTAATACGCAAACTTTAAGCAACCGTGTGCAGAACCAGCACCCGATGCTAGCTTCGAAGCTCTGTGAAGGAATCTGTACTGATAAGGGTAAGGCAATTCATTCCATAACTTGCATTTCTTTTAACCTCTTAATCTTACAGATGAATACCACTTCAAGCTGAACGCCGGAGCCTCAGTTCGTTTTTTAGCCAGATTTGGTCTGGTGCATATTAGCATATTAGCGATTTAGCAAGAATACTGTAGCAAGGTAAACGATTTGTGATCGTTTTGATTGTTTTTTCATTGATCAATTTAATAATTTTAGGAATTCAGGTACAAAGTTCACCTCAACATGAAGAATTTACGTGGATGTTTGCCTGCAACCTTCAGACCTTAGCTTATCCTTGTCTATCCCACATTCATGCATCAAAAACCATCGAAACCATTAGCTCACGTTCATCCGCATGTGCCCTTACTCATGCGAAGGAGGTCATGTGCTGGACAGCGTCGCCTAATTAACTTTATTCTTGCATTTTCTCATCACTTAAACATAAAACATCGTCGAAACAATATTCACATTGTTCCCCTTAGCCGATTCAGTCCAATCCTTGAAAAATCAATGCAAACGCCATCGCCGTCCAATGGGTTCAATGGATTCAGCATCACAGTTAAACTAAACCGAGTTCCTGCTTTTCATCATACTCCCACGTCTCCCTAATCGTCTTTCACCTCATAGTCATCTCTGCACACTATTTTAACAATATCTTAACACTTTAAGAGGAGGAGGAGAGAAGGAAGTGAGACATACAACAAGGGTTCGACACCAGTGGCACGAAGCATCAGCACACAACTTTCGGCACCTATTTCCACATCAACAAAGTGAGCAGCAGACAACAGTTCACCATTTAAATAGGTCTTCTCATTATGCTACCAGTTCCAGCAACATTTGCAACACAGAGTTCTTCCAAATCACGTCAAGAAGCACCACAAGCCCTAGCCTTAGAACGTAGTATGTACACTAGATTACCGAATACAATAAACCATATCTGTCAAATAACCATAACTGTTATGACAAATAAAAATACACATAAGCATATGTGAAATCAAAATGTCAGTCTTATTATTTTTGCGCAAATTTCCCGGAAATGCTTCAAAAACGGGTAAGGAGGGTCGGGGCTGAAAAAGTTGGGATGCAGTTTGATGCGCCCAAGGGCGCTCTTCAAAATGAGGGGGCTAGCATTTTTGTAGCATTTACCGTTACTCAGTAATACAGCAAAACGTCCACAAACTTTTGAAAAATCCCAGCCCAGTGGTGCCGGGGTGAAAAAAATTGTCTCATGCTGTGACGTAGGTCATTCTGGTGGAATTTCCAAGTTTCATACAAAAATTTTTCTGAGGTACTAGGCGCCCAGAAAAAGTAGTAGGTATCGCGCCCAGTTTTTCGGCTCAAATTTCGCAGAAATGCTTCAAAAAGGGGTAAGGAGGGCCGGGGCTGAAAAAGTTGGGATGCAGTTTTATGCGCCCAAGGTCGCTCTACAAGATGGCGTCCCCAGAAATTTCATAACGTTTCCCGTTATGCAGCGAGACATCAAAATATGTCAAGTTTCAGACCAATCCCAGCCATGTAAATTTTTTTTCAAACGTCCAAAAGAGGTTTAAGGAAGACCGGGGCTGAAAAAGTTGGGATGCAGTCTTGTGCGCCCAAGGTCGCTCTATAGGATGGCGTCCTCATAATTTGCATAACGTGTACCGTTTTGGAGCGAGACATCAAAACATGTCAAGTTTCAGATCAATCCCAGCCACGTCAATTTTTTTTTAAACTTACACAGCAGATTTAACGAAGGTCGGGCTGAAAAAGTAGAGTTGCAGTTTTGTGCGCCCAAGGTCGCTCTACAAAATGACGTTGGCAAAAAAAGGATAGCTCGTGCCGTTTTGGGGTGGGAGGGGAAAATTATAATAAATATCCAAAATTCTTTGCACGACTCGCTTGTGACAACCCTAATGTTATTTACCTTCTCTACTTACCTTTACAAATCCATAGCATACATTGAATTAGCTTCCATACTTACCTTCATAAGTCCATAGGATACATACATACATACTTGGAATTCCTTTCGGAACTCAACAAGTTGGTTTACCTAGCAAAGTGACAAGAATCACTGTTGCAGTTCAACTTACCTTTGATTATGATAGTCTTAGCCTGTAAAGAAGAGCAGTTTACTGGAACTGCTGTTGGATATACTTACTGTAAACTCTTCCAGTCCAGTTCGATAGTCACCAAATCAAGTAGAGCGAAAGGAACAACTGTTGGTGACGTCCTCTAGAAGCCATGTTTCATCTGCATAATGCGTAGCAGTCAGTGAAAAAGTCACGAAGCTTAGAAATATCTCTCCAAAGGACATGCTTTTGCGGATGAACCAGCAAAGTCACAATCGAAAGCCATCCCAACAGTAAGGCGAGTTATACCACGAGTTTCATACGGAAAGGAACCAGAAAGTGAAGGCATCTGTTCTGTTTTAATCTGGTCTAAGTTTTTCTATTTCGAGGGTTCGCTACCTTCTGTCACCAGACAGCTGTCACCGGACAACTTGCACAGTAAATCACGAAAGAATAGCAGCATCACGAAACCTGGAAATATTCCTAGAATGCGCAAGGCATAGAGATTAAGGAGTAAACGGCAGAGAGCAATCGTGAAAAAGTCGCAAAGTCCTCGTAGCGTTTATAGAGAAAACAACAGACAGCCCCGAGCGAAGATGTCACGTAACCTGGAATATCCTCCTAATGCGCAGGGTGGCATTGCCCGTAAGGCACAAGGACATGGAGTTTACAACGAGACAGCATATAAAAGTCAAAATGAAATAAAGGCAACTATCGGCAGCCAACTGAGCAGTATACCAAGAACGTGGTATTCATGTGTTTTAAAAGAAAAGGTGCTAAAGGAGAAGGTACATATACATCTGTTCCAAGTCGTTGCTTTTGTTTGTTCTAATGTTTTTTAGTTACAGTGCTCGGTATGTGTGTTACCAGGAGCTTCAATACATCACTAAAGCAAGTTGAAGAAGAGGGTTTCTTAACCCGGAACCGTTTGTTCTGTAACTGAGAATACGCTTGTAAAGTGTTACTAACGACAAAGGAGTAGCAACGGCTTATTGTGAACAGTTAAGGAGACTCACACAAGTCCCACTCCACAAAAGCCATTTAGTATTGGACAGATAAGTTGATTTACAAGCTGAAATATCCTTTAGGTGTCGACAAAAAACCAAAGCCGCCTTCAACCGATCGATGAACTCCATTAGAACATGAAACCTCCGTACGAAATCCGTCACAATTTGACACCTAACAAGTGTCTGTAACATATTTTCGTCGCCAAAAGTAATTTAAATTAAAAATTCAAAACCAAACTCTAACACCAACTATTTCCAGTGTGGGCCGCACTGTCCAAACGATCAATAACAACAATCGACGGATGAATCATTGCCACAAGAGAATACAATTCTCAAAACGAAACGAAAACTGCAAATCAGTTCACATCGGTCGGAGTAATAAAAACGTCAACTTCACTTGGACGCGGAGAATAGAATGGTCAAGCGAACCATTGAACCACATGTCCATTTGTCACCCTCTACAACACTTGCCATATGGAAAAAAAAAACACATGTACACATAAAATGTAAAAATAAAAATAAATGCCAAACGGAGCGAAGTGCAACAACTCATTATTTTGCAGCTTAAGCTGAACGATGATAAATTCTCGTGTCTTTTCTTCTGACCATCTTGGTGTGTGAGTTCTGTGTGGCAGATTGCGATGCCTTGTCTTTTTCCAGGACTGTGTCTCTGCCTGTTGTCCATTTGGGTTCCTTGTCCGGTTCATTTCACGCACTCTTCCCCAAACAATTGTTGACACTAAATTATGCGAAAAGAGGCAATAATCGTTGTCAAGAGTCCACTGACACATTCGAAATACATCGGCAGAAGATGATGACGACGGCGACGAGGACGACGACTCCTGGCAAATTGGAGCCACGTTTTAATTAAATGGAGGGCCTCAGAGCCCCACAGAGGGCTACAGAGGGCGTCTGTTACGAACGGTAGTAATAAAAATTCGTACCTATTGACATTGTTCAATTGCGCACGCCTTGGCCTGTTGTTGTGTGGGACCTGGAATCGTTTCACATTATTCTTCGGCTCCGCTTCCTTGCCTTTGCACGTCGGGTTAAGATCGTCAATTTTCATACGAAATGTGGTTTTTTTGACAGGTAAACGTGGATTATTTATGTTGTACGGGGTCTAGTGTCAGAGGCAGTGTATTACAAAAAGGCACAGCACACAAGTCAGAAGATGCAACCTAAAATCGAAATGGGATTCGCCGACAGAAGAGGAAAAGAGCGACAAATATGCGAATTGTCTCGACTGGAGGTATTGGGAGTAAATTGACAGAGAATTTATGAAGGCTACACCGAGGGAAATTGTTTTCGAACGGAGGTGACTTCAGATTTATGGTTGGTATATGCGATGCCCTTTCGTATGATTTGATTTGTATTTTCATGTGTCCAGTGAAGCACCGTCAGTTGAGAGGAGTTTGACTTGTATCAATGTTTTGAAAATAACTACAAACCCACTGGAGATAGTTGCGCTGCTTTTCCATATTTAGAGCTGGAAGTGCGGTATACACATAGACCCCACGGTATTTTTTTGCATTCTCTCTAGCAAATAGCCCGATATACACTAGAAAAATCCCACGTTTAAAGACAACTTACATCTTACAATGGTTTCAAAGCGAAGGTGTAGAAATTACTGATTTCGTCACTCGAACTCCGGCCGAGTTTTGAGATCCATGGCACGCTATCGCCGTTCTTCACCTTTCCATTACTTTTTTCATAAAATTCCTCGCAGTGTACCCCAAACAAACAAAGAAACCCAACCAATAATCGCCTAAACAAATGATAATCCACCTTCTGCTCTGTGAAATACTAATCCCAGAAGCGTTAGAGCGTTTGCACACATAAAATCGATTTTCAAGTCACACTGTGCTGCCAGTGCAAATTGTGTCTGACCTTGTTGCCTGTTGTCTCTACAGTATACCACCAGTACCGCACCTCTTCATCCTCCTCCTTCCTTCCATCTCTCAATGCGATGGAATTCCATTCAATTTTTTGAAAGTCCAAGACACGATTATGATTTTTGCCTTAGCAGCAGTCAAGTAGTTATTCGCTCCTCACTGTCCATATGCGAGATACTGTCAGCGCGCTCAATGGGTCTCGAGAAGATGCATTCCAACTTGAATTGGATTTGAATTTGGCCTGTAGAGCTGTACTGGCCAGAATGGATACAAGCGCAGACACTACAACACGAAAGAGCGCACAGTCCCGAGGTTATTTGTGAGCTCCAATCACAATGCGCCAAAAACCAATCAATAATCGAAACAACTACAACGACGCGCGGACGCTGAGCGTCGCCGCGATGGAAATTGGCCAAAACGTAACGAGCGCGCGTCGTCCAAACACACGGCCGTCGGACAGACGGTAGACACTGTTCTGAAGCTAAGGCCCAAGTCGACGTATTTTATTTGATTGCAGCCCATAAATTACCCCCATGTTAATGGTTTTATTCCAGGGGACCGTACAGTGCTGGACGCGCTGCTGCTCTCCTGTGCTTTTTGTGAAAATGAAATTTTCTCGCGTTCGCCGCTCCCTCTTGCGTGCGTTCTGTGGCAAAATTTATTGCTTCGATTAAAATGGAAGGTGACGCAAGGCTATGGTGGTGTTCCTTGGTTGATGGCTGGCGTTGTTTGCGTCCCGCATATATGCACACCAGCGTCTGAAAGCTTGTTAGCACTCATCATGATGCATGAATTGTCGAACTCGGCAAACCGAACAAACTGTCAAAATGAAGATTGCGCCCGGCAATAAAGGCCTCTTTCTCGCTGGAAGCTCATAGCAATCAAACAAGACTCTATGTGTGCGCTGACTGAGTATCTTTTTGACGCCCCCACGCTACACTGTTTCGCGGAGGGAGATCGCAAAAGATTGCCTCAGCAATGCAACTCAATTTATTAGGATCGCGGGCAATATGTGATTGGATTTGGGGGGCTCTCTCTACGGTAACTATGTCTAACGATTAATTGTGAAGGCACGCAGCAGTGGTGGCTGGGACGGCAGCTGCGGGGTGATAGGTTTATGGAGTGCGAATCCCACACACACAGTCAAGCCGAGCAAACTATCGCGGCGAAGTCTTTAGATAGTTGTTTCTGCTTCGCGTTGTGTCGTTGGTTCGGTCTTTGTTTTGTGAAACGCGCGATGACTTGGAATTGAATTTGAAAAATTACTAATTGGATGTCAGATGGCCATTGTGTGGAGCGTGTGTTTGTGTGTGTGGAATTTATGCGAACTGTCACATTGTAAATCACAATTTGTAGATTCTATTTCGAATTCATCGGGATTGGCTGGAATTTGGTGGCTTCTTGGTGGGATGCTAGGCGTGTTTTTGAGGTTTAGTTCTGATAGGTGATTCTATTCTGCTGCGAGCTACATACCTACGTACATATATATTTATTTATTCAAGGCTGCTGAAAGTTTGGTCTCGTCTCTGTTTTGAGCTGTAGGTGTAGGCAACGATCGGCGATCGATGACATTTTATTCGATTTAAAATAAAATGGTATCAACTAGGGACTTGCAAAGTTTGTCCTTTTTTCATGTTCAAGTCATCTTGGGGCATACAACCTCCAAAAAAATTATGTTTATGGACAAATTACGAGGGCTGATCATAAGAAACGACGTTGACTTAGAAGCTTTCTAGAGTATCACTCCTGACAACCTATGCCAAGTGTATCGCCTCTCAATCAAACGCCTTCGCATATTTTGACATTTATCGGACAACTAACACTTCTAGCCAGCGTCCCAGAGATAATGACTGTCATCATGTCCCAACGGAAAGAAATTCTCCCAACTTTTCCCAAGTCACCCCTTCCTCCAACTTAATATTCATATATTTCAACCACATCCACACGATTACTCCAAGTTAATTACGCCAATTTGCACAATCACACCATTCTGGTCATTCCACCCATTACACCTCCGTCCCAGAGCGTCGTCCTATTGACATCTCGCACACCTTATTGGGATCGAGCCACATCTCGCCAATTCACCTGCGCGCATGGCGTTCGTCCCACCGTAAATCGGAAGTCACCTGTGCAAACTGTGCACGGCCCTGTCACATTCATCTCACTCTCCCATCTGTCCGGGATCCTAGACTTCGCCAATCTCTATGCTGTACCACGGCATAATAATATGGACAAGGAGTAGACGCAACACAGCGATTGCAACTGCGATAGGCGCAGCATTGCGCCCATTTGTGGTTAAATCCTTATTTATGGCAGAGCTCGTATACTCCGCTAGTCATTCCTTGAGCAACTCCTCCTCGTCGTGGCCGGGAATCAATCCGAAAGCGGAATTACGTAGAAAATTGTATGCCAGTGTGAATGTACATATATTTCTGTTTGCTATCTCCTCCTTTCGTCTGTCTGTCTACAACGATTTTCACAGATTTTCGCCCAAAAAAAAGGAGAACCACATGACATACGGTCTTGTAGGCACTCTGCGCCAGGATGCTGGTCAGAGGAGACAGCAAAAAACCGATCGAGGATGCATTTTTAATGTGCAAAAGGTAATTTTCTTGTACAAAGATTTATTGAGATGTGACCCATGCAGGTACCTAGTTGTGGATCGGGTCCTTGGTTAACAACACACATCCTCGGTAACTCATGAGGGTTGACGGTTGCTAGTGCTGGTGGTGGTGTTTTAAGTCGATACCAAGGTGACAATTTATTTAGATTTATGTGAATTGGGATCGAAGAGAAAGAGATGCGAAGAGAGCAGGTTTTGTCCTCTGAAGGGGGTGATGAGATCCCGACCTATCGATAGGTTACCTACTCATTACATTAACCACTGAGCTAGGGCCGTAAATTTTATTACAAAATTCACTTGGTGACAGGCGATTTCATAGATTTTTATGTCTTCTGCGATGTAGTTTCGATAAATTTTCGTGGAAACGAGTCAATTTATGGGTTTTGAGGTTAGTGGATGAAGCAGGACTCTGGGTCGGTCGATTGGAATGATATCGAAAGTGTGATCGCTATCGCAGTAAGTCGCGTTTGTTTATGGTTGATAAATAAAATCATTTTCAAGGGGTTCCATGGACATTATAAGTCCATTAGGGGGAGAAGTTTGAGGCACTGGAAAAGGTTCTGATAAATGCCGTGCCAAGGGTAGGTAGGAATCTGTTAAACTAGGAAAAGTGAATCCTTCAGGTGCATAAAAGACTCCTGAAAGACTTGACCATTTAAAGATAGCGTTGTCCACTTTTATGGACAAGAACATTTTCAACTCCAGTTTATAGCTGATACAAGGCATGCTAAGGTGAAAGATTTCTAAAAAAAAAGACTGGTCTCGCGATCATTCAACGTCAAGTCTTCTGATCGAACAATGAAGATCTACAGTTCGCTTTTATACAAACCCTTGCTGCCTGAGAAACCATAATGACAAATTTAATCTGTGTTCAGATCCCGATAACCCCATTTCCTGGGCATAAATACCGTGAATTACAGCAATGACAAACATTTCAAATGTTAGTCTAGACACCACCCTCAGACAGCATTGAAACCTAATACTACCAGAGTTTTAAACCAATACACCTCACTCGCGCAGTGTGAATAACATCATA
The DNA here is from genome assembly GCA_917880715.2 of Matsumyia berberina. Classification (NCBI taxonomy): domain Eukaryota; kingdom Metazoa; phylum Arthropoda; class Insecta; order Diptera; family Syrphidae; genus Matsumyia; species Matsumyia berberina. The sequence continues at coordinate 63,854,314 of OU862870.1, forward strand.
AGGCAACGTATATTCATAACCCCCTGAGCGCAAGTGGATTATAAAGAAAACTGACAGGATTCCAGATACCCTTCTCCGTATTTGATTACACACTCGATGCAATAGACTTCGTAGTCGTAGTTACAGTCAAATGAGTAGGGTCCAGTAGTCAATTTAAAAAAAAACATGGATCATCCTTCAGGTTATTGCAACAAATTAACCAAGTCGCCGGACTAATTTCGAATCCTTCCACTCACCATTGCCCCAACTCATTGCAAATCGATTGATCTTTCCTGACATTTCTTGTTAACCCATCCACTGTCCCCATGTTGTGTCCATTTCTCTCTTTCGCTCTTCTGTAACAAATCACTAACCACCCACCTTGCAAACACTTGTAGCCTCGCTCAAAAGCATTCACCAAGAATTTATGAAAACACGACGCCTCTGCGCTGTTCCATCGGGGACAAGAAGGTGGTCGCGCAAAACCTAGCATCTAACACCAGACCAAACAACTCTGCGCACGAGTACTTGAGAAATCACCGCCACTTTAGAGTCATGAATTCCAATTCAATCCGCTCCTCCGCATCGGGGAGACACGTAGTAAATCTTTGGCGAGTACGTGTGAAATTAGGACGGCGGGATTAATTGGCTCAGCACTTGCATCATCATCATCAGCGATCGTCGTGGAGTTGGACGACACTGTATGTCCCCGCATGTAGGATGGCAAAGGACTCGAACAAGTATCAGGTGTCTCTGTCGGGTTGTGTCCCCTCAATCAATAGTCCGTAGTCACACTGACACCAGCTGGGAGCGAGAAATTTCAAATTTGAATAAAACGGAGATAAATTCCTCGGGGATGTGTCCTCCTCTTCCTATCCAGCTATTGGGGGCCTAATGTCACGCTTCCATGCGGGGCAATCCATATTACCGGACCTTAGAAGTGAGGGAGATCGTAGACCTTGTGGCGGTCTCTACACGGACCCATTGCGCATTTCTGTTAATTTATTTGCGGTGGAGGAGCAGGCACGAGGTCGTCATGTGTGTGTGGATCATAGTTGATCGGCTGAGCGTATTAAGCGAACTCCCCGCCGGTTTTATTAGGTGTTTGTGTTTTGATCAATGTGTCTCATAACAAAGTGCATTCTAGAGTCTCGGGGCTAGCTACACACACTTGAGCGACCCCATCGACGTCGTCGTTGCCGTCGTCGTCTCAAGTTACCGTGAGTTTAGCTTGAATTCTATGACCGTTTGGTAGGTAGGTGGTGGCGTGACATCTACAACATACTTGTGGAGACTGATCATATGGAGTCAATGTGGAGATTGTTTCCTTTTTTGCGGAGGCAGAGATTTTCGTGATCGTTGCAACAAACTTTGGTCACCTCTGGTGAAGAATGCCAACCTGTCAGTGGTGTTGTATGCAAAAGATTTGAAATGTTTTACTTGTCAAACAACGAGACAGAAACATGATACGAAGCAGGCGTGCGACGGAATCAGTTACGATCACGTACGACATGGTAGTTGGGTATCCAATATCGTCAGCGTTTGCATGAATCATTGTCGGCGCTTGATCTATAGAGAGATGTAGAAACGACTAATGTGGGCGATCTATTCGAGTGATCAGCAAAATTTTGGTTGGAATTTTCAGTTGAATTTGCTGACTTTTCGAGGATTGCAAATTAAAATGATCGTGTGAGTCGTATGAACTTGAATGCATTACGTCAATGATTCATTCTTCCAGCAGTGTAATTCAAATGAAAGCCGAATGCTGTGCGATTAGTCCCAGTGCGTCCGATCCTTGGCAAGCCGTACATATTCTCACCGATCTGGTCGCCCTCTATGCAATATCTTCAGAAAGATCCAAAGCCATAAACAGTGGGATAGTTCGACTGTCTATTCGCAGAATACATAGCTCGAAGTCACAGGAGACAGACTTACATTAAAGAAAGTCCACAACTCTATGACAACGACCAAATTCCTTTCTGGGTCACAACTCATCCGTAGAACGCAGCGCTATCCCACCACATTCTGCTGCTCTGCTATAAACTTTAATTTTCAAAATGACCTGCCACGCAGTATTCTCTCGGTTCCAAAGGGACATCGACGATGAGAAAACAGTCGGCACACATCGATTCGTCAAACGATTCATTAACAGGTTGATGGGACATTCATAGCTTGCTCCATAGCCAAGACATAAACCCTCATAAGTCATCAACATCCCGTTCGGTGTCCCGCTTAAGGAAATAAATTACCCCGAAATAAAAATCTACACTACACTGCGGAACAATCTTGTAAGACCTCCGAACCAGTGCTGCAGAGCCGCCTTTTGCTCCACACACACACCCAGCCGTACGTCGTTGTGTCTCGCTCGGGGAGGCGCTTTATGAGCCACAAAGCCATTAATTTCTACGACTTGTCATTTTATTGGCCATCATAAAGTTCCAGAAGTATCGGACCCCGATGCAAATTGGTCTCTGGCTGTGCCAATATTCATTTTCGCATTTGTAATGAGAACCTCCGCAGCGAGGGTATGCCGCAAGAAACTCAATTCGATGTCGTTAATCGAGGCTTGAGAGCTCTGCTGTGCCGTTTGTTATTTTTGATTTAGGGTCAACGCGAAATGTTATTTCAATTTGTATGCAAATACACATAGCTATGGGCTTTTAGGCCCGCCGAAGCCCAGCCGACGGGACTTGCCTAATTAACGGAAATTTAAAAGTCATTCCGGTGAGCAAGAATGTTAATCGACGTAAGGAGCATAAGACAATTTGCATAATGCTACTGAAAAGTGGAGAGCACCATAAATTCCGAGAGATGGCGCTGTAATGAGGGTTTATGATGACAGGGAGGTATATAGGGGACGCAATACAGTGAAGATGTCCTGTGACGAGATGGTGGCAGCATGCGAGCATGGAAATTAATTTCCTCAAGGTTAGCTACCAGAAGATGTTCATTGATGTGATGCGCTGATGCTAATGAGGTGACTGAGGTGGAAAACGGAAACGGAAGCTTTCTATAGACTGAGGCTCTGTGGAATTGTGATATACACCGTCCTGAGCTCGACTTCAAATAGGAGATGCAAATAAGGATATTTTCTTGAAACAAAAAACTTATGTGACTTACCTCGACTAGCCGTGGTGCTACCCACATGTCCGAACAAATTCGAATTCGGATCCCAGAAAATCCTATCAAAGCATAGCACCACCTTGTTCAGGTTTCCAAATCCCAATCGCTGAATAGCAGCCTGTTTCCATTCTGGCAGAAGCGGATCAAACTTCACAGTGTTCGCTTGGTTAGACGAGAGCGATGATGTGGCCACTTTCAGTACGCCCAGTGTGAGCGTGCACAAAACAAGATCAGCTGGGAACGAGAAAGAACAGAAATAATAAATGAGATCGTTGAAGGATTAATTATTACAAGGGAATATATGCATGTGCATGCGCCACAAGGACGGGTACTTAATACACGTTCCGGTGCAGCAGTGCTCCACCCTGAGAGTGTACAGCACAACGCATGGAGTGCTCTTTTATTTATATCCTTGTAAGTTGAGCAAAATTAAGCTATAATTCAATTTAAACGGAGGAAACAACATGCCATGCTACCTTGTGGGCTATGCCGACTCTTGCCAAGCTCAGTTTGTGTTCTTTCTTTTATCTGCAAATACACAGGTTGTTCCTGTTACCGTTCCCTCTGCTGGCTTCATATTTCATTTTGATCCCGGAAAACGGAAAGCAAAATGAATGTAAAGTGGAGGGAAAACAAGTCGCGCCGGAGAAAGAATGATGGGTGTATGCGTGTGCTTGAAAGGAAGACATATGGATCAGGAGCTGTAGTGACAGATGGGATGGGTCGGGAGAGTTGTATGAGACGGCACAAGGCAGCAGGTTGTTGGCTTGGTATGGATGTAATGAATAGCATCATCCTGGATGCAGGAACCACTCATCGCATGAGAGATATGACTCTTGCTTTCTGGATTAATGACTTTGCCACGCAGTTAAAACATGAAATGCAGAAAGGCGGTGTAGTCGGTTGGTTTTCGGAAAGAATAGGAACTTGCGAGCAGGAAACCGGGGAGGTTGGGAAATTTTGCGACAAAGGCGAAAAGGCGGCTTTGTAATTGAATGAAGGACTGTTCCAAAAGTCGAATTTCGAATGGGCACAACAAAAAGCAATAAAGGTAACATTATTAAGTTAATTACAGAGAAATTGTACACGGGGTGGATGGAGGTTGAGGGTTTGAGGAAAAAAGTACCTAGAGTCACCTACCCTCTTGACGAAATGCGGGGCCGATTGTGATATCATTTCGTGATATTGTTGACAACTTGATACAGTCGCTATCCCTGCAGGGACTTACTCCTAAAATTTATGTCTGTGGCCAAGAATTCTGATTGACTAGCACAAACCTAGTGTCTCAATGAAGAGATCTGCACCTACGAAGGACCAGGTAGTCTTAGTAGATTAAAGTAGATCTACTTTACGAATGGAAGGGACCTACAATTTCTTGTCGATGCCGAACGGCCGATTGAGAAGCTCTTCCATGACCGATTATACTCCCGAAGGCTTGTCATTCCCCGACGAGATGTGGTGCCGCGAAATATGTTCGACGGACATAGCTGGGACTTGAATCTACGCCGCTCGATCAGCAGTCCAACGTCCAACGTTGAGGACCAAAACCCATTATAATTCTATGGCTGTACTCTGCCATCGTTTGGCCGATACTCACGTATGAAGGTTTAGTCTACTGCGTCTAAAACCACTAGCCTCACAGCCTTGACCAAGAGACTAGCTTGCATTGGAAAAACCAGTGCATTGAGATCAACTTCGACGACAGGGTTGGAGACAATTCTCCATCTACTACCCTTAAATCTCTTCATGCAAAAATCTGCAGCAAAGAGAGCTCTGCGATTAATTCAGTCTAAATTCTGGAGAGCAAGTTATTATGGACACACACAGACATTGGACACATCCGGAAATAAGTATCGACTCGGACTGTACGACTCCGTATCTGGACCTCATCAAACACTTATCTTGCATCTTCCAAAGACTACAGTGTGAAAACAAAGAAATTTTTAATGAAACCAGGGCCATCTACATGGATGGCTTCAAGATGGACATAGATACAGGAACAAGTGTCAACTTTCACGGTATCATGGGAGGATATCACGATCTTCATGAAAAGCCAGGCGGCTATAAAAGATTTAACTCAAATCACATCCAAGCTTGAAAAGTGTGGTCGCGGAGAACTGAAGGTTCTTGGCATGCAGCATAATGTAAAACTCTGCTGACTACAGTGGTGTACCAGGTAAAGAGACTGCTGACGAACTAGCCAGGAAGGGATTAGCCCTATAACGAGAAATAGCGGACGGTACAATTGAAACTCAACTTCGTCAGTAAAGCTCAAGCTACGTTCAGACGATTGTAAGATCTTACAATATTGTCAGGTCTTGCAATGAAAAAATTGTCCCAAATGTCTTACAATCGTGTGAACTGACAATTTTGCGTTGGAAGGCAATTTGCCATTGTCAGCTCATCGGCAGCTAATTGTCAGCACATTGGAACCTGACAATATTGTAAGATCTTACAATCGTCTGAGCGTAGCTTCAGATCCTTATTTGAGGCAAATAACAGGTGGAAAACACTAACCACCCGCAATATGTCCAAAAGACTTTGGCCAGAGTATAATAAAGCTAGAACCACCAAGCTCCTACTTATGGACAGGAAATCGCTGTCATTGCCGGTGGGGTTAGTTACAGACCACAAAATCCTCTCGTATTAAGCAAAAAAAACTGCATTTGACGGAAGACGATCTATGCAGAGAATGTGGGGATGAAGAAGTGCTCAAGGACACAACCCATTTCCTTTGTCACTCTAAGCAGTTTGTTCTGCCATGATAAAGACATAGAGGAAATATCTGATGGCTCACTATCGGATTTGCTTAAGTTTGTAATGACAACCAGGTAGCTATTATCAGGTCGATAAAGAGAAGTCGTATGAAGTAATAGGTAAAATACATGAGTACAATGTACGCGTCTACATAGACCTACAATGAGATGAATACGGTCACATCGTTTTCATCGACCCGCTAACCTAATCTAACCTAGTATGTAGGTTTAAACCCTACATTTAGGCTATTAATGTCTACAAACTTCTTATGTTAAAAAAAACAGGTCCCCCCATTCCTTACTCGGCTGAAGACAGTTTCGGGAGCTTGAATCCTGAACATAGACCGAGTTTTAGGAAAAACCAGACTTGGCATCCATGAACCATATATTCTATCACCGCACAGTGTGCAATTTCGCACATCTAGCGGAACTTTATTCCTGGCACGCTTGATTATATATATTTTGATATGAAATTGTTCAGTTATGTAGTATATCTAGTTGTATGAAGTTTTACACACAAAGACCTCAATCACACAGCCACCCCCACCTCCTCCCCACCCAAAAAAAATTGCCAATTTATTCTTTTTTCTTTTCGATGGTGTAACACTTATACTTCTATTGCACTAACCACTACCACTTCCTTCTCCTCCCTTGCTCTACTATTTTTACAAAACTTTATTCTTTTCAAGAAGACCAAGCTTCTTCATACATCTTATCGCTTTTAGGTAAAAAATAATAAGAATCAAAATTTCATTTTTCATTTTATTTTGAAATTCAACTTTTCTGGAATACAGTTTTGCGATTAGTCGGACGAATCATCTTCTTCATCGGAGCTGCTGCTTGCTGGCAATGCTTGGGGAGTCTTCAAGAGGCCAATACTTTCCTGAGGAAGTGGGTTTCTTTTCCGGTGAAGCCCTGTAGAGCGACTCGATAGATAGGGATCTGACGAAAGCAAAAACCTGTTTAGTATATCTCTATTGGTATTTTTCCTTGATGTCTTTCGGCTGAAATGCTCGCGGAATCTTCTGTACTCTTTGTTGCTTGCTTCTTGCGCTTCTTCCGACAGCTGACCAAGTGGAAGAATGCAAGCTTGAATAATATCCTTTGAATGGATTAGAAGCTTATGAATACTTGCTGGCATATAATACCAAGCGTAATGCTCGAGATATATTTTTCGGGTTTCAGTGGCATAGCTTGAAAATTTGTCTGGATCAATTTCATATTCACTTGACATAGCTTCGAGTAAAATGCGAAAATGTTGAATGAGATCAATATTGATCCCTGTTATCTCTGCGCTTATTTTCGCGTTTCTAAAAAATTTACGTGCAGTGTTGCCATCATTTGTGTTTCCGGCTATCTGCTTTGGCATGTCCACTAACAATCCCATTTTTTCCCGAAATTGTGATTGTATGTAACTCTTCTTGTTCGTTACTAAATTTTTTTCTTCTTGTGATCGTGCTTGCCACTTTTTTATTTCCAACTTAGGAGATGTGCAATAGACATTCAAATGACCTAATCCAAGAATGCAATGGAGACATCCCAAAGTTGAACATTTCTTCATCTGGTTGTTTAATGCCACTTATTTCATGATTCATTTCCTTAGGAGTTGCACCACAAATATAGCATTTTTGGGAGGAGTCATATTGCGACAAAACACTGCAAACTTTCCCGTCTACCATAGTAAATAGAAGCTCGTGCTTGCATTGCACTTGTATGTCATTAACATTGAAATTTGTTGATATGAGTTGATTTATTTGATCTTGCATTTGGTATTTCTCGGTTTTAATAAGTTCTTTGGTTTCTTTTTTAAAAATAAATCTAACGAGCCTGCAGTACCGCGTTGAATTAGGCCTAGGGTTTTGCCATATAATTTTGTTTGATACACAATCAACCAAACGAAGGGGCACAAATGTAATTGAAAATAAATTTTCGTCACTACATTCTGTATCATCCATATTTTGCTTGTAGCGACTTTGTGCTGAACTACCGTCACAGCCCCATTTGGAAATTAGGCGCAAAGATAAAACATGCACAGCCGAATTTGCTAAACGTTCAGCTAAGTCGCTTTGCGCCTTGATGATACATTTCACCGTGATATCTAGTAGAGCTTGAAGTTTCACTTCAGCAGACACATCAGTTACATTAAAAGCTGATTCTTCAGGGTAGCAGTCTTTCTTTGCCTCTTGCACTAAGTAGTAGGGCGGGTACACATTGGAGTTTATATCCTTAAGCTGCTGGCGCATGTGTTTGCACTGAAATGTACTTAATTTAATGTTCACCATGAGCAAAAGCGCTTCCTCTGGACTAACCTTTTTTATTTCTTTTCCTTGACTGGACCTAGCCCTTTTAAGGTTAGTAGCCCTTGCAGGGGAACTACATGCAAGCTCCTTTACAAGATCTGCAGCGTCTCTTTTGCCAGCTGATCTTAAACTCACTTCTGCAGCAATAGCGATTTCGCGTGGAGTTTTAGTACACACAAGCTCTTTTATTTTTCTTTTTTGCACTTTAGATGCACATTCTTCAAATGATTTTGAAGGTCGCCCAGGATTTGATTTTATGCTTGTTGTTGGCAGACTATCATACAATTCTGCCGGCAATTGAATGTCCTCATCCAACCATTTCATATTCTTGCCTTGAAACCTTGTTATATTTCGCATACTTCCTTGCCACTTTTCATTAATTTTGCAACTCAAAGAGCTTACATATATTTGCAACACTCTGGGGACTTTATTAGTATCCGCAATGCCAAAGCTTTCCAATATATGAGCCGAAATTAGCTTATTTCGGTCCACTTTTTTAGTGTTTTTCCATACCTCAAAAATTTCTTGGATTTTCATTTTGCTATAGGCCTAACAAAAAAATAAAAATTGTGTGGGGTGAGCACTCGAAAGCAAAAAATATGACTGGAATCTAATTAATCGAACATCACAGAACATTTATAGTCACATTTCACAGAAGATACATGAAGATACATTTTTAAAAGTCTTCACAAAGTAACAAAACACAAAAAAAAACAACAATTTAAAAGTCTTGTCACAAAACATTTAATTCTTCCAATTTCAAAGCTAATAATTGATTTTAATTTACCTTAAAAAATTAGTTGATTATAGAGAAACAATAAAAAAAATATATTATGTAACCTAGCTATGCTTATCACTTTAAACGATAATAACCAACTTGACTCACAATATGCCACTGATTAAGTCTATTTTTTTTAGAAATGTTTTGCTGCTGTTTGTGAAGCTACACAGCGGGAAATACCTTTGTTATAATTTTTTTGTTGTTTACATGCTACTGTCTGGGTTTTTAGCTATCATCTCATACCAAAAAATAATCAATCGGAAGACTTTGATTTTTTAATTAAGTTCCGCTAGATGTGCGAAATTGCACACTGTGCACCGAGGCCACCACATTCAACCGGTAATGGTGCAGACAACAGGGATCAAGAAAGCCTAAGTCATACAAAGTTGTTATATCAGATTTCCCTGTTCTGTATGACTTCAGAAAACGTAGTTATCCTGTTGAAAGTCGCCATCGAACTAAGGAAAATACCTGATTTCTTGACTGCATTCGGAGTAAAGAAACTACTCTAGACTCTCCAAAACACTATAGGATTCGAAAGAAAGCGCAGTGCCAGGGCAGAGAAAAGCTCTACAGCATCCAGTTTAAACTATTCTAACCGAAAATGTATCTAGGGATCTGTATTCGATCAGGTTAGTCCCTTTTGGCTTATGCTTCTCACTCACTACAGACCTTTGTGGTATCAGTGCAATCAATCTCTATAGATGGATATGATTAACACGGACACACAAGAGACTAGCTTTAGTGCCTTACAATGAATACTTAAGAACAGAATACTTAACGGCTTCCCATCATACATATCTTCACATTAATTTGTCGCACAGAGAGATATCTAATAAATAGTGGCACCTTTTTGTTCCATTTTTCAAAACCTATTAACCACATGAGTTCCACAAACATCTCCCTAACAAATGAGTCTCTAATTAAAATCCATCCATTACCCCGAACAATGTAAACGCCTCTAAAAACGCTCAACAAACACAATCACCCTGACTTTTGCCCCCAAAAAATGTGGCGTTAGCGAACCCTTACTCCACCCCAGCAAGACTTAATGACCCAAAGCACACAATTCAATTCAATAAATTTCCCCGAAAACATCCCATTAATACCCCTCTGCCACATGAACAAATAAACTTTAGAAAAAAAATATTTCCTTGACTGTCAACTGAACAATAGTCCCGCGAACACAAGCCTTACAACCCAAACCTAACCTCGAAAAGACCAAACATTCTTTTTTCATATAAAGAAAACATAAACATTGTAATAAAGCCTTTTACACCTCTCGGGGCCTTGAGGCTCCCTCGCCCTCGATTTGACAGCATTTTCTAATTCACTGATCGCGCGAACGACTGTCATCTCACCTGACAGATGGAGAGCGCAGCAGAGAGCCCATTGTCGCGATAAAAAACGCGCACACACAACCCTTTTTATGTTTTCTGGACCCCAATGCGCCGCCGCGCCGACAACGCAGCGATAGGCGATAAAATATCCAAATTATGGATAAGAAATGACAGTGGGAGAGCGGCACAGAGAAGGGGCGAGATGGCCCGTCATTGACTATGTTGTCAGATGTCATCTTCAATGGGCAATGCCAACTAATTTATGGTCCACTTATTCCCTTTCGGAGCATATAAATGTCATCGTGATCGTCGCTGTGTGCATCCCTTTTTCGGGGTCAGCAGCGGTCCATTGTGTGTCAAGCGTGCATGCACACACTCGGATGTAAACGGCCATTACGGAGCACAGCGACAGCGACAGCGGCGGCGGCGATCGCCGAGACTCCATTGGGTCTGTCATGACCTAGAAAAGTCGTAAAGAGACATTCCGACGGGAGAGTGCCCGAAAAATTAACATTTTTATTTGGAATGGTAGATGGAGCACACACCATCGCCGCGACTGGATTGGTTGTGTCGCTTTTGTGACCACTGACCAGTGACCACCTAGTGTCATAAATGTGTCCCAGAGATGCGCTGGGTCGTTCGGTGGACAACCTGCGGGTACCTTTATGCTCCTGCTGCTGTTCCTGCTTATCAGTGGTAATAATCTCTGCTTATCGTGGAGCTCATTAACTGACATCACATCGCTTAGTGGGTCCCGATGGTGCTGTGATTGTGTGGACACGGTGTAGCTAGGTGCCATTTTGTCTGCGATTTCTCTATAAGAAGGGATCCACCGCTGGATGAAGTTATTGCAAGACATAATCACATAATCTACAACAGGTGGACTGTGGGTCTCTGTGTGTGCAACACTAAGGGGAGCAGCAGCAATAGTACCTGCTGAGTGTTGGATTTAATGGATTTTCTAGTTTTGCACGCCATTTGAGGAGATCCACTGGATTTAGGAGTGGAGTCGCACGGTATACGTTGTGGTAGAGGATGTCAATTTGAGGTGTCAAATGTACTTCAATGAAACGTTTAAACTGTGTCAAATGGAACAGGAGCAGGCGGGGACGCTCCAAGATTGCAGTTCCTAAGAGATTAAGCGGAGCGATAATGGTGTCAGTAATGGACAGCTATCAGGGATTCATTTAATGTTATTAGGTGATAGTGGAGTTTGCCGGAAACAAATGCTTGATTATATCTTGAAGGGCTGCTGAAGGCTAATGGAAAAATCTCATCAAAGGATAAGCTGGTTAGGAGCAGTGTTTCACATAAGCCAGGCTTTGATGAGTAGTCCAAAAGAAAATACTCAAATTTGCATTTATTTATTGCAAAAGCCAGGCTTAATCTGTGGAGAAATTCGTTAGGTTTTTTTTAAATTTAGAAGCATTTAGTGCCTGGAACTTTGAATTCAATTCAACAACAATTGGTTCTAGAAATGAAAGAAGAAGTCCAACCTATTTACAAGCCCCGGTATGTAAAGATAGTTCCCAAAGTCAGGCTTAATCCGAGGATATTCTTTAACTCTTCAAGTTTAAAACCGAAGCCCTAAAACTCCGGCTTTAGCACGATTGTCATCGCCGTGGCTCAGTGGTCAGTGCGTTGAACTGCTGACCGAGCGGCGGGGTTTCAAGCCCCAGCGATGACTTGGTAAGAAGCATGCACCAAGTAATCTGTAAATTATGGTCGGAGGAGAGTATACCCGATGAATGGAACCTCAGTATTGTTTGCCCGACGGACGGACGTCGCAGTAGACGGCGCAGTAGAAGGAGACCGCGACCCAGGTGGCGCACGCAAGTGGAAGGGGACTTCAACAAACTTAGCGTGCGAAACTGGAGGCAGCTGGCTAAAGATCGAGCTGGTTGGAGAGGCTTGTTGGTTGAGGCCCAGGTCCACCCCGGACTTTAAGTATGTAAGTAAGTCCATAAGCATGGACGAAACGTCGTAAATTTAAAATCATTTCTTTTCTTTTTTGACCTTAACAAGCTCTGGTCTCAGAGTCTGTTAATAAGTACAAGACATTGTCTGCTATTTTGACATTTTTCTCTATTTAGGTCGACCTTGCCCGCATTTTATGTGCCGTTTGTGGAATCCCTCGAAAAATGTGTTGAATACGTCTCAACAAGCAATCTGTTGCAATCAGTGCTCCCACATGTTGTGCCAATTAAACTGTTCCCCTTCCGTCGAAAAGCTCAAGCTTGTGCAACAGTCTTTTGTTATCGTAAAAATCAAATCGTTTTTCGTTTGGGGTTACAAGAGAAATCTACTTCCTTCCTTCAACCGCCCTCCCTCTCGCAACCGCTTTGTACAGTATTTTCATTTTATGACAGTTCACGAATGTCCCGCAGTAAATCAACCGCCAAAGAATGAACTTCATGTTTTATTACAGCCATAAGTTTGTGGGCGTTTAGCCGAAGATTTATCTGCCATCGAATGGACGTGCGAATGTGTGTGAACTGTGCGCTGTGCGCTGTGCGCCCTCTATGCGGAATGACATTCAAATTCCGCATTCATGTCCCATAAAATGGAGAAAAAAAAAATGGATCCATCGTAACCCTCCTCTTTCAGTAATTGCTATGGAAAACTAATCGCACAAAATTGCTCCAGATTGGAGGCAAATGCCAATAACGAGGAGCAGAGAAGAAACAGCAGCGCGACAGCAACGATGACGATGGCGACGTTGACGTTCCGATTCCGACCTATGGGGAGCTGCCATTGGGGCCCCATCAACGACATCGACATGGATGTCGGGTACGCATAATATCAACAGCAATGATCTTGTCCGAAGTGATTGAAGATTCCTATCTGTGATTTATTTAAAACCCTGGTCTCGGGGAAGAGCATACATCCACCACATACCCGAACCAGACAGACAGACAGACGGACAGACAGAAGCTACAGCCACATCCACATCCACATCCATCCATTCAGTCCATTCATTCGTTCTGTGATGTGTTCCTGTTGCTTTCCTTTTGGCCAAGTTATTGAGGAAGTAATTGGGGTTAGGTTTTGTGTTCTTGTTACCTGTTGTTGGACGTCGAATGTGGATGTGATTCAAGGCTGGGGGCCTTTCATCGCTGTAGCTGAGCTGCAGTAGACTCGGTTTTGTGTTCTTTTTTTGTGAGAGCGTGCGCCTTCCCCGCACTAATCTGCATATAAATGTGCGATTAAGTGAATCAACGGAATGGACGGCAGACCAAATGGTCTGGAATTCTGCTCCGTGTGCTACTCCGTGTAGTTTGGGGTAATTTATCAATCTGTCGGGGATGATTAGCGGTGCCAGTGTGTGTTGACATTTAAAATTGAAATTTATTTGTGAGGCGATTTGTTTTTTCCCGCTGCTGTTGTGCTCTGAAATTTGCTTTTTACTGTACCTTCTCGGATGAATGACAGAAAGTTGCGTTGCGCTCATTTTCATGCTGTGTGTGTTTCGTTTGATGGAAGATTGTGGGTTATAGTCAGCATTTGGGATGGATGTCCTGTGAGTAAGGGATGAGATATGACAACGAAGTCAAGAGTGCATGACTGTAGTCGCTGCCTGTGGAACTTCACACATGATAGATACTGTGGAGCTGGTATTAGATTCTCCGATCACACTTGTCTGTCTACTAATGGACATCTACTGTAATAACAGAGCAGCAATCAAGCTAAGGAATAAGAATGACTTGAAGACTGGACCAAATCTGTGCTGTCTCCTATTTCTGCGAAAAATTTTGACACTACAGAAGAGCGCATGATTACCGACCGATTTAAACGCCAAACAGAAGTTGTCGCTGCTATTCAGTGGTTAGTGCGTTGGACAGCTAAAAGAGCTGAAGCAAGTTTGAGTTTCAGCACAATCCACCAAAATTTGATCGGGGTACCACCTCTCGGCAGGCAAGGGCAAATCCCATGTCGTAGTCCAAATCTCAAATTTAATGCCGACACATTTTCAGCATCTTCCGATGAGGAGATCTCAACAGAAAAGAATAATCAGCTACTTGCGAACTACTCTGAAATTCTTCAGAGCAAAAAGAGTGGAGGTAAGTGAAAACTGACTGTCAGGTTTACGTCGTAGTTAGTTTGGAGTGGTTCTCTTTAGGGGTGCACTCAAACCAAAGGTAGGTTCGTTGTGATACTATAAGGGTTGACTCCAAGTTTACTCCCAAAATCATAAAGATTTCCTATCGCGGCCACCGTAGTTCAGTGGTTAGTGCGCTGGACTGCTGTGCGAGCTGCGTCGATTCAAGCCCCAGTAATGTCCACTGAACATTTTTCGCGGCACCACTTTTCCGGGAGTATAATTTGTCATGAAAGAGTTTCTCAATCCGCTATTCGGAGTCGGTAATAAATTATAGGTCCCTTCCATTCATGCGAAAAATGTAACACACAACATGAATGGTTGCGAGAAGCTAGGCCTAAGCTCATTTCGAGCTATCACGCGCTATTTATTTATTTATTTTTATCGTGATAGAAGAGTGGTCGATCATTTTGATCATTGATGAGATGTTCTCCTAAGATGGTTTTTTTTTATTCCGGCAATGTTGGGACTAGTGATTCCTCCTCTTCCTCAGATCAAAAGCTCATGCAGAAAATGTTAGTAGGACATGTCTGAGTAAGATGAGCGAGTCTTACCAAGTTTTCTTACAGGACATTGTGAGAGAAGACCTCACGACTTGAACTACCCTAGAACAACATAAAAGATAGTCGGGGGAAAATGCTCGTCATGCTAGGCGTACTCGCAAGGTAATCTTTATATATATAATTCTTCTGTACGTGTGCATGGAATGCTACTCCTCCTAAGCGGCAGGATCGATTTAAATGAAATTTTGTGTGTGTGTTTGAGCGAGTCCCTGGATGGTTTAGATTCACTAACCAATATTTTTCCATGAATAATTTACCGTTAAAACCTTCTGAGAAGTTAATTAATAACTGACCTGCTGAGAATAATTCATAGTTTTATAGGGGCCACCTATTTCACTTATTTCAATTTAATTTCAATTGTGTGTTTTTCGATATTAAATGTATGTATCATAATTGCGTGAATATATATTATTCGACAAAATAAATTTAAACACATACATTGTGCAAAGGGGTGAGGTGCAGTGTTGAAGTGAATATCTCACGGCTCATCGCTTATGACTTACTTCTTACCATCTGGACTGGAATTCTTCTGTACGTCTGTGTGTGCTTGAGCAAGTCCCTAGATGGTTTAGATTCACCCTCGCATTGTGAGACTTAAGGATAAGCCATCTGCTTTTCGCTGAAGACTTACTTCGAACCATCTGGACCGAACTTCAGCGAACGCTTGATAGCTTCGTTATCATCTGTGCTAAAGCTAGATAAACGTGAACAAATCAGAAATAATCGTAATGCCTCGAATCCCTGTTAAATGCACCCTGCATGTTAGTAGGGTCCTATCGAAACTGGTTCAGAAGTTTAAGTATTTCGGTATGGTAAAGACCAAAAGAATTAGCTGCCGAAATGAAATTTCTTTGAGGTATTCGTTCGTTCTATCGAGTTAAGAACATCAGAATATACAAGGAACTCAATGCCGAGCAACTACCTTTCCGAACGGAACGGTCCGTACTTCAATGGTTTGGGCCCATTAAACGCATTTCCCAACTTGGGTTTCAAGACATGCCATGGAATCCGCGTCGTCAGATAAACGTCCCCTGTGTAGGCTCGGGACGATATGATATTTTACGCTATTATATTTTTTTTAATTAAAGTAAGGCTGAAATAAAGCGAAACATACCAAAAATCAATGATCAAATAATTTAATTGTACCCGTACGAAGTCGGGGCGGGCTGCTAATATGACATAAAAATTCATACAGAATGAGTACCCTTACCCTACAACGACTACTATGGAAGTCGCAGGAAAGAAAAGCTAAAATAATCCGTAGGATACTAGCCAAGACAGGACCTATCAAACATATTTAGTAACTCATCGTCTGAGTGTAAGTTCCATCGGCGACATTATTGAACTTCCATCGTCCCGCAGCTAACCATTCAAGAAGGCCAGATCCTCTAGTCCACATATGTCGCCTAACCCCTTCGTCTATTGTCCCTTGTCCCACCCCCTCCCCTAACTCAGTTTTATCGATAAGATCCACATAAATGCTCTACTCTACCGATTTCTTGCACCTGCGGCTTACAACTCTGAACCCCTTTGTGTTAATTAAATTAAATTAGCATTGTGCAGTCATTACAACAAATGAACTTATAAACATTCGACGTCCTAATCTTAATGTCTCCCCTCACACAGATAAGAGCTGTATTAAGCTATTATCAGGTGGACAATATTCCCTGCCAGGCAATAACCAGTCACAAAGCCAAACTGATTCCATCGCTAACCAGGTGTCGCGTTTAGGTTCAACCCTCCCGCATACCTAACAACCACTTTGCTCATACTCATGCTCCTTTCTAGAAAAAAACAATTTGTCATCGGCATAGCATGACCGGCTTCCATAAGAAACAGTTAAAAGCCATAACCATCGCCACTTTACTTGTTGTTAATTCCTGCCGCCACTATGCCTTCACACAGACACACACACACGCACTGCTCCTGGGAACAACAAATTTATGCACTCCATCCTGGTTTATCGCGTAATTAATTAACTGATAACACGACCACTCCACCGAAATGTGCAGTAGTCGACGGTGGCGACGACCGCAACTACTACTACGACGAACGATGGCAATGACGACGACAAAGGCTAAGCAAAGTGAACTTCAGACGACCCAAACTTGAAGAGCGCGCTGTGCATATTGGACGTGTCCATAAAATAATTATTCCGTCCGCAGAAATGCTTTAGTGTAATGACTTTTCACACGTTAGAAGCAGGCTGTCCTCGCTCCTCCCCCCATTAGGAGCTGCTTAGCTGCTTGCCAATTTTCAACACATAGCCTTTCCACGACGAGCTCGACGAGGTGCTGTAAGGATGAATGAGTGGTGATTACCAGACCATCATACGTGCAGCGGGAACCTTAATCTCCTTGGCACACAGCATTTAGCCGCAGGCCAATAAACAATGCCAATGCACTACTCCTGGTGGTGGGGCTCTGGCCGGCGGTGATGACAGCACTGCGTCGTATAATGAATTGGAGATTAGATTTCCGATTTCCAAAGCGCGGAAGGCGCTGCCGCCGGTAGGTGGACAACTTTGCGTGTCAACTTATCGATTAAATGTATTGATCCCTAATTGAATCTGACAGACGTCATTAACCGGAGAGCGTGCCCCGAAAAATAAAAACCGTTTCCATCTGAATAAACCCTCGGGGCTCGCCTAAACGATGATTGATTACTGGGCCATTGAAAGCCGATTAAGAGATGCATTAACGCGTGACTTGATGAGATAATTATTATTATTTTTCTTCCTTTTCCTTGTTTGGGACAAGATTGGGACACAATTATCTCATGATTCATGGGACACAGACGCCTACAACAGGTTGGCTTTTAATGGTCAGGCGACGCACTTCATTAGTGCAACTATGCCACGCATTCACTCTGTGCGAATTTCCAGCGTGTAAAAGAAACCCATGCTACAAGTTTATTTGCTTCCCAGGCATAGCCCATGGCACCGTCGGGCTCTCTAAATTGGACAACGGCAAAGCACGACATAATCCTCTATGACGGTGCTGCCAGTCGGCTCAGTCCGTATGAGTATGCGCTCCCTTAACAATGTGCGGCCACAAACTGTTTTACCTTCCGCCTCTGATTTTGTGGATTGTTTGAGGGCCCGCCAGCCTAGCAGCTAGAAGCCATTTCGTTACACTTTTCAGTCGCCTGTTACGCTGTGGCCCTAACGATGGCTATAAATCCTCTTTAGCTCGCTGCCTTATGCCCGTGAGACGCTACGCGTTAAGCCTAAATAGGATACCATTGGTCTGTGTGTGTGTAACCAAAAAGACCATTAATAGGTGCGCATGCGCACCTCGTTGTTGCTCCCAACTTCCCATAAAGTTGAGGTGAGTGCACATGCACCTCTTTTGTGAGGAAATTACATTTTTTTTTGTGCAAAAGAATGCTGCGAGCTGTATGTATGTGGGTGAGATTGACAGATGGAAATGAAGTGAAACAGTGAGTGGAGGGGGGAAGGAAGCACGATGGTAATACAACTTTTGTCTATCTGTCTGATGTGACAGTTAATGTGTGAGTTGAGTTAAGTGGAATCTAGACAGGTCAGCGCGCATTGGCTGACATCAACTCATTTAAGGAGGAGAAAAGCCCACGGCTAGAGGCTGGCTTGTTAGGTAAGAGATGATGTGTGATATTTTCTGATAGGTGACGGGGTTAGGCGTGTGTGAGGTGAATTGACGGTTAAATGGTGAATGTGGTTTTTGTGGATCATGAAAAAAAAGAAAGAAATCGCCTTGAGATGGAAAGTGCATCAAAGCAGGCAACTAAACAACAAATAATATTCGATTGAGTGTTAAGCAAGTGTTTAGGTCTAAAGAGACCTGTAGCAAGTGACAGCAAAAGCTATGCAACTTAGGAGAGAGCTTTGCGATTTTTTCCAGACTTCAAGGATTTGAAGACTTGCATTTAGGCAGACATGTGACTTTTTTACTCCACAAGTTGAAATCGAAAGGATATCTCCAGATGAAAAATTATTACCCGTACCCAAAGGCAAGAACTTTACCAACTTAAAAGCCCACAATCAGTAAGAAATAATAGTTGGCCTTACAAGCCTCTTCGAATCGAATCGGTTCACCATCACGATTAAGCCACTTCGTCTAGCAACTTTGACGCCGTCTCAAGTGTCAAAGGGTCTTCGCTCGCTCTCCACTTTGATTTCGACAAAATCCTGCATCCAATATTCATTTCAAAGACGCTCCGACTTTGGAGGCATTACCCTCCGATTCCAGCACCACCATGGGGAGTCCACCACTCACCTCCGCTTTCTTCCCAGTCTGTACACCCAATCAGACAAATATTAATGACTTCTCCTTGATATCACTCTCTCTCTCTCGACTCCTCTCGGTCCCGTTCGACGATTTCTTTTGATCTTGACGATTTAATTATCCCAACTGGGCTGGATGGAAGTCATACTATAAACAACTAGGAGCCCCAAGAACTAAGAGAACTCCGCGACAGAGCGAGAGAGGGAGACAATGTTGACGATGACGACGCCGGAATTTATGTTATCCACAATGTGAGCTGTCAGGTGATAATTTATTTGCCATTTGCCCAACAATATGGAACGAATGGTGGCAGGGGGGGGCGATGTGAATGCACGGCGACGCATGCAACGCAACAATGCTAACGAAGAACAACATTAGGTACCCGTGTGCATAAATCCGTTAGATGCGTCCGCTGTGAGTCCTGTGGTATCACGGGCGGCCCTCGGAAGAATGAAAATTAGGCAGACTGAAAAAAAGGTCTAGAAAATTTCCATTTTTATTGTCTCACGAGTGATGGGGTGGTGGCTTTGACGTTCGATTGAGATAACCGGGACCGCGACGGTACGCACAGCCCCCGGTGCCGGCGGTCTTGCGTGAGAGACTTTTTTTTTTGGGAAAACAAAAAACTTCCAAAAAATGATCGCAACTCTGTCTCTCGTTCTCTTTGATGATTAAGAGCGTCTTCGAGTGACAGCGAGACTTGTAGCCATCTTGGAAATTTGCATTTCAAACGACCAACAGAGAGCAGCACTGGACAAACGAACAGCAAGTGCTGTGGGACACTCTAACCCCGAAAAGAGTTCATAATTAGAAGGAAGCATTCCTCCAGTTGTTGTTGTTGTTAGATTAGCGAATGATTATATGCCTCGTTCGCCCGTTCACTCATTCGGTTCAGTTCGGTTTGGTTCTGTTCACGGTTGGCCAAGCGAACAGACATTCTAATTAAAATCCAATTAATATGGCCAATGGGTCATTGTTTTCCGTTTTTATTTTCGGTTTTCCATTTTTTCCTCATGTTTAACCGTGTTTTCCCGAGTTTTTCTCCGTGCGTGTGTTACCTTATCGTGAGCGTCCAATCACAGCCAGATGTGTGTGCCTGAACGTGACACTCGGTAGCGATAGCTACAGCGTGCGTCCACGGGAAAACAAAACTTAGAATGGGAATGTTAATAAATTTTTAATAATATACAATTTGGGTGAACTGAATTTTTTTTTCCTGGTGACTTGTGTTGGGAAAATATGGAAATTGATTGCTTGTTTTAGTCGTTAAATGATAGGGCAGACCGGGCTGATGGGCTTTTTAGAACTTTTCCAGTGACGCCTCTATGGGAGATTGGTTTTTTTTTTTAAATTTTAGTTCTGGTAATTGCCTTCGGAAGAAGGGAATCGGTTGCGCTAATTGGACTCTGCGCTAAGTTTCTTCTTCGATTCGAAAATCTTATGTTCAAAGAACAGCTGCTATAGTGAACTTTGATCAGGCGACCTTAATGTGATCCTACACCTAAACTGTTTCGATCTACACATCGAAAAAAGTGCATCGTGTAGCATAGTCAGGCAGAGTGAATCTGGGAGCTCGTTCGTTTAGACCTAGTAATGTCCTAAATTTGCTACTTAGAAACATGGAAGCACACATTTCCCAGCCTGGGGACGAATAAAAGCCCAGAGGAGCGATGAAAGACTTCTTTCCACCAATCTTCAGCAATTAAGGTTCAAAAAATTACTCTGTGGGGTCAGTGTAGGTATGTATTTCCTCCAAAACAATAAGTAAAGGGTGATTCACTAAAAGGTGTAAAATTAGTTACTTTTTTCCCCACGAAACCGCTAAATTATTATTAAGAATATTCGAAATTTATTGTTCTTAAAACCAAGTTCAAGCCTGGGAGTAGTATGATGAATCTATGAGGAATCTTAGCATGTTTAGCCCGATCTACAAGAAAGTACATCCTTCAACTGTGCCAACAGAACAGGCATCAGTCTCTAGAGCATCCCTTACAAGCATTCAAAATAATCACACTGCGATCGATTCTGGAACCATATGGCTCCATCGATCTAATTAAAAAAGGTTAGGAATAGGTTCCACAATGCTGTGCGGCGTCTGTTATTCATTTTATGGGTCGTGAAGGGGCTGAGAAAGTGATATTATTTGAGTTCACTGGAATCAGAAGTCAGTACCGAATTTGAGCTTAACTTCTTCCCTAGCTCATTTGACGTTTAAGAAAGGTAGGACTTGTAGAGCGAATGAACACCCATGCTCTAACCAGCAAAGTCTTCGAATCTAACTCGAGGCTACAACCCTGGATAAAAGGCAGAAAGGACCTCGATTCTTTTAGAGGAAGCCACGGTGAGCAGTGTGTTAAGGATATACATACATATCTATCTGAAGATACTTTACTGTCCAACATTAAAGCACTTGCCATCAATCCTTTGAAGACCGTTTTGGCGTTTTTAACGAACAGAAGATTGGTCAATCTGAGACCTATTAACGTGAAAGATACCAATTTAATCTATTCCAGCGATGTTAGGTATCTCGGCGTTGTCTTAAACAAACGATTAAATCAAAATGCACAAATTAAGTTCATGACCGAGCATGCCGCTAGAGCTTTACGGGCTAGTCGGCATTTATATGGCAAAACTTGGGGCCTTAGTCCCAAAATGATACACTGGTTGCACATTTCGATAAGTAGACCCCTTATTACATATCCGGCCATAGTTTGGTGGTATCGGTATTACAGGTGTTAGGCGAAAATGCTCCACTTCACCCATTGGGGCTGTCATCGGGCTTTCACCTTTACATATGTACATTAGGAACACCGCTGTCCATTGTGCTATAAATCTGCAGCTAGAACACAAGTCTAAATCAGATAATTTTGTGGGACACCTGAGAACACTTGACTCAATTCTAAATACGGACATGTTATGAACTATCCCTGACGTTATGGCCAGGGAGTACTGTTTCGGAAGGTTACCTGAGATAGTAATATTAACCGGTGTCAACTGGTCTAATGAAGAACGTTTACCGAATCCAGCCTGGTATAGTTCTGCTCACGGATCAAAAATAAAATCTAAAGACTTTCCAATAGCGACGGGTCGATGTAAAAATTGAATAAAACAAGTTGTGTGTCAGATATCAACGAATTTTGTTTTATTTGAAAGGCATATCAATGACATTATGTGAGGAATATGACATTGTTCAAATGACCGCCGCGACTTCGCTGGGTGGCGCGCATCCGAGAGGTCCAATTTTCAATGACTCTGGCGCATAGATCAGGCTGAATTTGAGCCACGACAAGGGTCATGTTGACTTTGAGGGCACTGGTCATTTGCGGTCTAACGGGGTCAAATCGCACGATCTCGGTGGAGAGTTCACGTCGCCTCAGCTGAGATAACCATGCTCTCAAATCGCTAGTGCAGTATGTCCACTGTGGCATCAGCTGTGTGGCACGTAACGCCGTCCTGTTGGAACATCATGTCGTTGACATGCATATCATCCAATTTGGGCCAAAAGAAATTGGTTATCTTCGATCGGTAGCACTCTCCGTTAATGATGATGGCAATGCCATCGAAGTTTTCGAAGAAGTACGTATCGATGATGCTGCCGGCCCACAAATCACACCAAACAGTGATATTTTGCGGATGCATTGCCACATGGTGGACCTCGTGTGGATTGGCATCGTTCCAAATCCGACGATTTTGCTTGTTGATGTACCCGTACCCGAATACAAGCTGCAGAAGTGAATTTCTTCGTTGTATTGCTGGGGTACGGGTAACTCATCGAGATCGAGTTAGGAACACCAGAATACGCGAAGCACTCAATATCCAGCAGCTACTTCTTCGAGCGGAAAGGTCCATACTTCGATGGTTTGGGCACGTTCAACACATGTCCCCAACTCGGCTTCCAAGACGTGCCATGGAATCAGTGCCATCGGGCAAGGGTCCCCTGTGTAGGTCTAGGATAGGATGGATGGACCAGGTCCGAAATCTCACCTCTACTCGTATGGGGATAGCTCCTGATGATTTAGAGTCAATAGCGGAATATCGAGAGATGTGGAGAGTCCACTTAAGCACCCTAACCTCGCGACTCTCATAGTGAATACCAGAGATTAAAACGAGTCGAGTACATCGCACGAGTTGCGCGTACCCGTTCGGAAAAACCGAGTACGAACGAACAGAGTACACACACAACGCACAACTCATGAGTACAAACCATTCGCGAGTTGCATGAATCGCGATTCATAGGCCGAAGCGAACGAGTACGAACGAGTATCCAACCAAACGGTTGCAACCGAGTACGAGTATAAACGATTCATTTGATCGTGAGTATGATTATTCGCGAGCATGTTGAAAAAAATGAATCGTTCGCCAAAATCATACTCGTTCGCGAGTATATTCTATCTCTTCAAGGGTGGTTGCGGTTCAAACAAAATTTGGCTGGTGTTGGAAAATCCCATACCATAATAGTTTTATCAGAATAATAACGGAAGTGGAAATAATGTAATTAACTGACTTTTGTATAATTTTGGGATATCCCAACGAATTTGCGAATGTTTTTATGATAAGTGAATTACAAATGTGAGATTTCTGGAACTTCAAAAACATTGGTGCATACTTCTGCAAAACAATAAATATTTAGGACACAAAATTTGCTCAATACGTGTAATAAATATATAAATATGTACTAATAAATTCAATTGACAATTTATATTGACTGCTCACTGACTGCTCATTGACTGACCACTGAAATTAAAAAGAGCAATAGAAAGTAAATTCGTAAAATCTCGCTTTTTCCCCTATATTAAATTTCTCAAATAATTTCCATTTCTGCGAACTGCGAACAGCACATACCGCTCGCGAACAGTACCCTTTTTTCCGAGTACTCGCTTTTTTTGCGAGTACTCGCAAATTAGGTAGCTGCTCGCGATTCATTTTGGTTATGAGTAGTCGGCACAGAATTTGATCGTGAGTACGATGCGTTGGAATCGAACAACTCATGAGTACAAACCATTCGCGAGTTTATATTGACTGCTCACAAGCTGAATCGCGAGTCATAAGACAAAGCGAACGACTACGAACGAATAATAGCAAAAATGTTCAACTGTGCGCACATGTGCGCACATATTCGTTTTAATCTCTGGTGAATACGCGGGTCATTGAAAATGATGATAATGATTACAAACCCGTTCATCAAAAAGTGGGTCTCGTCGCTGAAAATGATTTTTTTTTCTGAAATCCATTGAACCATTTTCATAATGATGTTTTATTATTTGCACGTTCGAGCAATACGCTGTAACTTGCCATAAAAAAATCGGGAAAACTAACAACAGATGAAACAACATGACCGCCATGAACTGTCAAAATCTGCCCGTCCCTATTGGAAAACCCTATAGTTGCTGTTACTAAAGCCTCGGTACCAACGGAGATGTGCCCTAGCGTGTTCCAGGCTGATATCCGTTGTATTATTATCTGCACTAGAATTAACCGGGCAGAGCTAAAAGCATTGACATCTCACTTCGTGGAAATTAGGTCAGTCAAGTGCTGCTACGATGCCTTACAAGCACAAAGAGGTCAAATTTGGTTCGGTGCCCGGCCACCAGGGTATTGAAACCAATGAAACTGCAGATGAGCTAGCTATGGTCGGCTCAGCTTCCGCGCTCTTAGGACCGGAACCCTTCTGTGGGGCTAATTGGGCCACCGCAAAAGCTTTTTTTAACAACTGGGAACAAAAACTTAGGCAATCGAAGAGATCAAGCCCTAAGCTAGTGGACTTCATTACAAATACCATCTTAACAGACTAAACTTTTGTTCAGATACAAATTGTTGGCTCCGTTTGGAAGAAGAAGAAACCTCTGAGCACATTCTCTGTGAACTTTCGGCATTACGCTGGCTGCGAAGATAGATCTTCTATAGGGAATTCTGAGATCCGGAAGCCTCTATGGAGCTCTAATGCTTACACCAACTGTAGGCAGAAAAGACTTCGACCTAAAAGATATATGGTGCAAGCCACCTAAGTAAGAATTGGTTGCAGATATCTCGAACAGAGTTTAAACCTTCAAAGCTCTGAATTAAAACAGATTTTCTAGATCCGTCGCAATTTTTCTTCACGGTTTTCCCAAATTCAACGCAAGATTCTAAAATCTAAACCTAATCTCCGTCAAAATCTCACTTACGGAATCTTCTAGAATCTAGATACACCACTGTTTAAATTTATTTCTCACATTACCACGAATAATCTGAACTCACCCTTATACGTCACCGTGGAGTTGTTCGTCTTCAGGTTCTCCGTGGTTATCTCGACACCACCAGGGAAATATTTGACCGTTTTCACAGCGGTATTCACACGAATGTCCAGACCCTCGGTCAATGCTATCGGCACACACGAGTACCCATTCCGAACTGAAAGAGATACAAAAAACAAAAGAACAACGTCAACCAAATGAATGTGTGAGAACAAAGCAATGAATAGAGGAAGCCTCCACAAATTATTAATAAAAATAAAAATAAAAATTAAATGATAAAGTTATTGCTCGTTCAGCATCTAATTCCCGGCTGTCAAAAATGCAAATAGAACTGCCGCAGCCATCGGCACGGAACCGGCTGAAGAATGAAACTGTCAAATGGAAGATAGACCCGCTGATAGTGTCACGAGAGGGAAGAGGTTGGAAATGATTATTTGGAACCCTAGGTGCTCTGCAGTGCGTCTAATTAATTTATTTAATGCGCGCACTTGCACTTGTTGTCGTTCCGTCTTCTATGAGGTCCGGTTGCACGTGGGAACCCACGCACGAAGCATCACCCTCCCGCTGGTGGACGCTATTCCCGAAGATGTCTCTATTTTTTTTTTAATGGCTCTTGGCTTTTGTTATGTAAAGATGGATTGGGACCTGTTATCCTGAGCCAGAGACGTGCCCAGCGCCTATGAGAAACATTAATAATCCCCCAACCACTGTTACTATGTCTAATGATGGTTCCATAGTTCCACTCTATGTGCGAAGCTATGTAATCCGGTCTATGGAATTTCTGCTGAGTGAGTGGTTTTCAATAATTTACGTGGCTGCAGCAAGGATTGTTTGTCAGCCGTTGATTAACGTTCGACGGTGGACCGTCGCTGGCAACGTAAGGTGGATGGTGCTGGTAGTTGCTTATAATTTATGATCCTTAAACACTATGGGGAGGTAATGTGCACTTAATCCATTAGCCAGAGCCAGGCGGTTAGCGGTAGGGTGCAAGCACAAATGCATGCGCACACACATGAGGTTGACTTCAAATTTAGTTGGGTGAAATCAATTTTCTGTCCGGCACACCACTAAAGTCATCGTTCGCACAGGGCACACACGCACACAAGTCCGGTAGTGATTTTAGACGGTGATGGGATAAATCATGGTTTGGAGTGGATGAATTCGACAAGTGGTAAGTGTAGGGGGACTGATAAAGTTGAACAATCTTTAACGATGGATAATGACTTGAACGGGAGGTTAAGCTTACATTTGCGAAACTTAATGAGAGATCTAAAGAGGTGGCGGAGGAGCCAACCTCAGATTATATGTCAGAACCTACAGTACTGAACCCTTCTACAGCTTACCGACAAGATATACAAAATTATAGCAAAGCCCTTGCAAATTCATTGAACTTAGCTTAGGGCTTATGAATACGATTATGATGTTTTCCACATAGCGGGAGCGAGGTGCATTCATTCGAAACCTAGCCAAGCCTACAGTCTTGCACCTAAAGTTTAAGAAATGCTTACGACCGTAGTTCTTCTGTCTAAGCCAAGCTTAGCTAATCCACAGCTCAAGAGTTCTACCGGCAATCTAGAGAATTTAAGTTGAAGTTTATTGAAAACATAGAGTTTGGGTGTTACAGAGCACCGTAGATCCGTTGTCCAAATCGATTGTTGGTTGAGGTTCAGGCCCACCCGGAGATCGTGGCTTTAACATCTTCTCAGGCATATAGAGAGATTTGTACGCTGATGGGAAGTCCGAACCTTTCTTTCCTTTACTGAGGAGTATTTGTCTTCTAGCTCTTCTGGAGTAGGTATCCCTCTAGTTCTTAAGACAGCTGTTCATATTCAGTAATAGCAATGGGACCGGAAACAGTCATATGAACAACCATATCCTGAGGATCTTCTTTACCTCGGATCTCGTGGTTTAGTACTCCGCTAGCGCACCTTCTGTTTCCACGCGAATTCTTCTTCCTTTGGTGACTGCTCCTAAGATACGGCTACACCTTTCTGACTGCAGCGACATTTTCTGTACATGAACCTTATCATTGCAGTGGTAAGCCAGAGGACTTTACTTGACGACAAGCCTCAGTCTTCAACTCGACGCGTTTTGTCTGTAGGAAAATTAAATTCCGATTGCATTACGGATTCCAAATAGTTGGCTGCTCACTTCACTCGCTTTAGTTACAGACTGACTGTTTACCCAGTAGCTTTACTGGAAGCAATAAAATGATTCCAATTAAATGCCCAACCAACAATTAGTCTGTCGCCGAAATTATTCTCAATTAAAATGGTGCGCTTTCGCGAACACGTCATTCCCGATTGCCCACCAATTATCATAAAACGATTCACAGGCCAAAATAATCAACCGAGCTAATTGTCATCTGGACGCGCGAATTATCCTCCCATGTCCAGGCCGCACCTAACCATTATCAAACAAACATGCTCTTCACTGATAATTGTGGCCGATAGTCGCTGGAACTCGACCAACCATCAGTACGTGGGTAATCAACAGGCCAGACAGCTACAGTACGTGACAACATTCACCGATATCCATTGCTACCGCCGCCAGGTGTGCAATGAGTTGTAATATTCAGCGAAAATTTTAATTAAACGAGGACGACGACGGTTATCCTTTTTTTGTTTTCGTCGGTCCCCCCTAACTCATTACACTCCACATGACCATACCGGCTGGCAATTCCATCAGTCACTCGCCATTTAATATCCTAATGCGCGCCAGAGTATCCCGCGAGTCGATAAAATTGATTGCAAGTCGTTAATATTCCACGAATGGACTTCCCCACGGATCCCACTTAGGACCCACACTGTGCAAATTACAATTTTGCAGTGTGTACGCTACAACGATGGCGGCGGTGGCGGCAAAATTGCATCGCAGCAAAGCGGCACGCAGTTCTGCGCGTCTGGAAATTAGTTAGGAACTTATTACAAAATAATTTTTCATAACTCCAAACGGAGACTTTGCGATGTCAGAGCGTGGTGGGGTCACAAGGAGTACGGAGTCCGCTGCACGTCATATGGATACCCATATGCACGCCGCACACACCTGGAAGAGAGAGTGTGGTAGGATTATTTATAAAGTGCTAAGATACATTACCATCTATTCTGGTATCCGACCGTGAGTCGGATGCTGCGAGATGATTAGCTTGAGGATGAGGAAACCACATTTACATATACGTATGCCAACAATGTCCTAGGTCCGACTTCTAGTAGGAGGAACCGTAATGGGGGATGTGTGGAATCCCTTAATGGTTCTGAGTAATTGTCTAATGGGATCCTTGGTAAATTTATCATCATCTGCATTCGGGTCACTAGTGACCTTCGAATATTTCATACCCGTAATTTGTATCTTGACTGAGAGAATATGCCTTTTGACACTATGGGGGGCCAGAGTGATAAAGAAGACGGAGACGAGCTAAACGGAGAAGGAGAAGAACGAGTAGAAAACAGATGAAAGGCAAAAAGGGACTATGGGTGTGAGAAATTACCTCTGATTTATTAGGCTTTCTATGGGTGGCAAAGAATTACGAAGGGGCTATGATGAACAGATGAATGGGTTGGGATGTCTTAAGTAGACAAAGGGCCTTGAGGATACATGCAATGAAAAAGAAGTGGAAAAGGATGTTAATCGGGGCAAAGTGGAGACGTTTTATTCAAATACAATCCACATGTTCCACAAAAGAATACCACACCACGAAAACATGAATTTCCGATTAAATCAACTCAACAGTAGCATTGCCAGCCGACAATTCATTTAACTTAACCACTCATCGTTAGTTCCGGTGAAGCACGCGAAGTCTACTCGTTCCAATGAATGTCTTCCGCCCGAGCGAAATACGCCCAATTAATTTCAAAACTAACAAGATGACCAGAAAACCGGAAATTGAAGCTTAATAAGAATTTGTAACTACATCATCATCACTTCTTCTCCACTCCCCCGACTGGAGGAAGTCTCCGCCGTGACTCCAACTAAGTAAAATTCAAACCGCAAAAGATTAACCACGAAACGACCACAACGAGTAAACATCGTTTCGCATTAAATCGATTTTTTCGCACCTCGTCAGGTCAGATCGGATTTTGTTTTACGTTTTTCGTTTGATTTCAATGGAAGCCGACGGCGACAACGACAACGACGACTTAAGGTGTCAAATTCAAGGTCCTACCATCCATGAATGAACGAAATTCCACAAATGATTGTCAATGGTTGTAGGCTCTCTTGTGAAGATTCGTTATTTTTGAGTCTCTGGCACACCGCTTTCGGGGCTTGTTTTTCGCAAGAAATTCATCTGAGCTCATATCTGAGTGTTTGCTTTGAATTTTATTGCACTGTTTAGTCGGATCTCCCAAAGCCTTAAGTAACCCACCAGTCGACTCTCTGTCGGGTTGGCTCGGTTGTGATTCACATTCAGATTCAGATTCCAATTCAACTGTCTGATTTGAGATGAAAATTTATGATCATTGGTTTTTGCCCTGCGGTTTAGAGTCACAAAAAGAAAAAGATGGTGAGACGACACGTCTTGTTGAAGCTAAGGCTTAAGGTTAGTTAATTGGTCAAAGCAATGTGGTTAGAAGTTATGCAAGAGAATAGCTGATGAGGAATTAGAGATTTAGGGAATTTTTAGACGATAGTTTGACCTTTTGACTTGAAAAGTTGAAGGTACCACTCAGAGCCTTTGGTTTACTAGATTTTGGAATACATTTTTTGAATTCCCTTCAAATTCTAATAAGACATTTTCGAAGGCTCTGCTCAAGATACACAACTTTGTTCATAAGAACCACTAAAGGTGGATCCCTTTCGTTTTATCGAAACAATGGCATTCTAAGTCGATCTCCGAAAGATGCTTGCAAGAAGGCTCTTCTTTACTCCAACCGACTTAGACGGGGGCAATACAAAGCGAACAAAGGAAAGGGGAATGAACTTAGATCTTAAGAGTACGCTGATCACAGTTGGGGATTGTTGATCGTAATGCATAAGGCCTCGATCTCTCTTCCTCTTCCTTTTGTTATTTAAGCATTTTGCGAACCCATTTCACGTTCAAGTTGCCGAAACTGTCACCATGTCAAGCTAAAAATGTCAAATTCCCATTCCTGTTGTTTTTTCCCTGCGACAACGTTAGCGAAAAAAAAAATCACTTCAAACAAATCCCGTGGAAGGAAAACATTAAGCAAAAACATACCGCTAATTCCTGTCAACCCATCAACGTACATCATTGCCAGATACACGCAAATAAAAACTCGAATAAGGAAATAATGTCACCCGTCAACATGTCCCCGAAAAAAAAAAGAAAAATGTTCTCCACGTTAAATTATGATGATGCTCTCAATTCTGGGCACCGAATTGCCCGCCAGAACTTTGAGAAAGCTGTACAAACCAGGAAGACACAATCGACACACCGCTGTCCGAAGCAATAAAGCAAAAAATCCACCAAAATGAAACCTTCTCCCTTGGAGCATTGTCCAGACA
The DNA here is from genome assembly GCA_917880715.2 of Matsumyia berberina. Taxonomy (NCBI): domain Eukaryota; kingdom Metazoa; phylum Arthropoda; class Insecta; order Diptera; family Syrphidae; genus Matsumyia; species Matsumyia berberina. Next base: position 63,885,216 of record OU862870.1, read on the forward strand.
TCCAATCGCAAGTTGTAACATCACAAGAACCATCACAATGGTAATTTCTCTTCTCAACACGTTTTCACACACAGATCGGGGCGAGGTGATCCCGATATGAGGTTCACATGGCGTAGTTGGACTGTGGTGCACTGCACATACTCCCCCCCCCCCCCCCAGGGTAGCAATTGATTTTTCAGGATCGATCCGGGCCTCTACTGGTACAAGAAGCAGCCACACTCTATATAAGTCACATAAAAATAATAATGGTAACATATCGGTAATGTTGTGTTGATTGTTGTTTGTTCGGCGAGGAGCAGGAAGAGGATGGATTGGAGTGCTTGAGCGGCCCGAGGATCACGACGACGGTACATGATGATGGCCAGACCACGACAATAGTTGGTGCTTGTGTACGGCGATGATGACGTTGTCGGCTGCTGGCTGCTAGCTGCTAGCTGCTCCTGCGTCTTATGATGATGGCGCTGCATGCTGATGATCATGAAGCTGGTGGTGATGGTGGTGGCAACGGTGATGATGAGGATGACCATGGCCAACGGTTTAAAATTGATTTGGCATTTTTATGATTGTGAATTTATTTGTTTTGCTCGCCAGTGATTCATTGGCGAAGGAGAGGAGCACGACGATAGCAAGAGTCAGAGCAATTGGTAATAAACTTCCTGGTGAACATGGTTGGATGTAAAATGTTGATGGATGCGATTGTAATGGCGAAGTAGTGGTTGTTTCTAGGTCACGACTGTGCGAAAACATGTTGCATGGCAAAGATGTCGGTATCGGCGGTCTGAGCGCCACGGACCACCATGATTGCGCATAGATTGTTGTGTGGGGAATTTCAAATGAATTATGAGAGCATCATCATGCCTTGAAAAATGCAATTACTGAACAAGGATTTCTAAGTATAGAGAAGGTGCATAAGCGAAACCCCAAAAATACGTCCAATTGATCCCCTAAAACCACCAATTGCTGAGTCTCAGTTAACGGTTCTAGAAGTCCTTTGATGGCAAAAAGTGGAAAACAATGGTTTCAGTGACTCAATCAAAGGTTCTTCAACCCCTGAAAATTTTGATAAAAACTTCTACTGGGTACAAGTGCCATGAAACAATTAAGTTCTGCTTTAGAGAGCAGTTCCGCAGACCCATCTTCCCCCATCATGTCATACAAGATTCATGTTGCCTTTCAATTTAACATGACTTCCCTTCCCAAATCTTTTACGACTTTGCTCCCCTCCGATGGACGGTTTTTCACAACCCAGTTCCTGCATCATTTCGTAGTCATCGTCGCAAAAGTTTCCCGAAATGCAGAAACACTCGTAAAAAATTCTTATACCGCCTTGATTGGGTACAGTACCTCCGTACGTCCGGCCGACTGCTTGCTGCTTGTTTCTGCCGAACAAAAAGATTTTATTACAGCCACACTGCGGATACTATCTGCCTCCAGGAAAAGCCTCATTTTCGTCCACAGACAAGCCAGAGGAGCATATTTATGGACTTGCACGTTTGTCAATTAGCCAAGGTTTCCTTGAGGCACATCTCAATTACAACTCTCTCTCATCACTGGCTGGCTGTGAGCGCTGGCCATGCGAACATCTATTAGATAAACAAACATTTGGAAGCGCCGAGTCAAACCACGTGCATCCTGCTATTCTGGATACTTTTACGTAATAACACCCGTCGAAGTGGGAGATAATTTGAATGTTTTTTTTGGGAGAAACTGGTCTTGAACGGTGGGGCCAATCAATCAATTATCTATCGTGTGGAACAGTAGCACTGACAGACAGTCAGATAGAGCCACGAATTATGTTCCATGTTTATTCAGCGAAAGCGAATCTATCTGTAGATGAGTATCTCCCTACGCGCAGGTGAAATCTTTCAAAGTTGAGAGCTTCCGATTGCACTCGCCCCCTTGGGAAAGATAGAAATCCCGGCAATTATCCACTTTATGTGGCAATTATTGGCTCCAATGACGGTCGACCCAGAGAGGAGCGATGAATTCCTGGCGCTTGACCTGAATTGGGAGACCTTTCGCCGGTGAAATCGTTTCAAATAATTGGCCTAATGCGTCTTTCGATATAGAAAATAATGTTGAATTAGAAATTTTGTTCGAGATACAAAGGCGTCCACTCTGGCGGAGATGGTAATTTAGCAAAATAAGCGGTGGCGGTGGTTTGGACAGAGGGTCATCGGTCATCCGAAGTTTGGGAACAAGACACGCAATGCTTTCGAAAAAGAGGTTACCAGTGGCTGCAGGGAGTTTTAATAGGCGGCTTAGGGTCCACAAGTCGATAATTTGATGCAAATTGGGATGAGCAGAGTTAATTGATTCGAGATTATGGCGTCTAAATGGGGCTTAGATTGGTATTTTTCAACCTTTCGTGGCGGAGACTTGACCAGAGGCGCTGTGATGTGGTCAAAATTGTTAAAGAATTCAGATTATCTGGGGATTTCGCTCTGAGGGGTCGTGTGGGAATGTTCAAAGTCGGTGGTTAGCGTGAGTGGATTAAGGGAAAAGTATGTAAATTTTTGGAGATCAAGCATCCGCATTCCACAAGGCAACAAAAGTTATTCAACTGGAAGGTGTGGTGGTCCTTCGATTGTTCCTGCAAAATGTTATTTCTTTGACAACTTTTCTACCATAAGCCTGGATAAAGTTAAATTTTCTTGAGCGGAATCACTAACAGTTGGGCTTTGAAATCGTTTTATATGGCAAAGTTGATGATAGGTCTTTGCCTGGTCTGGTTTCTAAGATGCATAAGGGGACACAGGATCTAAGTGAAATGAAGTGAAGTTTAAAATGATGAAAAAGACTTAAATCGATGCTATTTCGAAACAGAAACGAGCCTGATGTCAAACCTCAACAAACCTCTTTGGCTCTTGCAGGTAAAATTGTCTGCGTCGGATAGTCGGTCCTGTGTGAGCCTTCTATGAACCCCGCCAAGATAGAAATGTAAAGCTTAGATCTTGTGAGTAAATTGTCCAAAAACCTCGAAGGAATGATACAACCACGGTCATCCTCTATCATATCGGTGGATCGACAAGCAAGATTATCTGACCTACTCGTGTTGTACATTAAATACCACTTCTTCCTCGAATGCAAGAGACTTTACCACAAAATACATACTCCACTCAAATTAGTAGTGTTTTTCTGATCTCATCGCCACAAAACTTTATTCGGCAGCCCCCGTCTACATTTCTCCCCCTGATGTGGAACCCATTGCAACACTAAAACCTTCACTCAAACTTAACACATTCCACTAAACGATTCCCCCGCCTAGTGGCTGTAAAAACTTCTAAAACTTCATTTCTGTTTTATTTTCTTTATTTGTGGAATAAAAAAAATTAAAATTTTATGAGATGTGCGAATAAATTCCGTTCATCCAGCCACAATACACACGCACACTCACTTACCAGGTATTAAAATACTTTTAGCGCCTCGTAAATGAACGATTTAATTCTTTCTTCCCATGTTCGTAAATCAAATGGACAACTAAAAACAAGACGAATACAAGAATAAAAAAAAAAACAAAAAGAAAAAAATACAGATACTTTCTCATTCAGTCAGGGAGACAGAGAGGAAGGTGCTCAAAAGCATCAATAAACAATAAGCCGCGAGTGGAATTGGCGGCCAGCTCTCTAGGCCTCGTCCGTCTGTCATCGTCATCATCATCATCGTCATCGACGGGCAATTAACGAGGTGCAATTTGATATATTTCAGTTCTTTTTTTTTTGTTTTCCTGCGGTTTTTAAGAACTATAGTGGGCTTATAATCATTTTTCTGGGGACGGGGAATAGTGTCAGGGAATATGAGAAATTGAGTGTGGATAGTGATGCGACTGATTGAAATGGGGCTGTAAATACCCAGACACAATCTGCTGGTAGCTGGTGCATCGAGCGGTCTAATAAAGTTGTTTTTAGTGCGCGTTTCACAAATGGCTTTATGGGAGCCGGTGCTGAGTGATAGGAATACTGAGTGTGTATATTTGGAAGCAGCGTTAGATCGGTAACTCGCTGGACTATTAGTCTAGATCTAACTGATTTGGTAACAGGTTTAGCTTTATCGGACAATGATATGGAATTTGCATACCAGTCTTTGTGGAGTTGTGCCATAACAATGGTGATGATGTGGAATGGTGTCCAATTATCCATGATAAAGAAAAGTGAGTTCCTCTTGAAGGTATGACGGTAGGAAACCAGTTTCTGTTACAGTTTTCTACGTCAGACTTCCTTTCACCCATAATCGCTTGATCGTTGAACTGGAACCTTGACTTTCATTATCATTCTGGAACCAGCATTCGACTTTGTCTCAGATTAATTGTATGGAGGAGAGCTTTTGAGAAGAAATGTTGTCTTTTAAGCCTGGCTAGGGTATCTTCACATGTTAGCCTGCATGGTGATCTATAAAATCGCCAGCCATGGCCGCAGAAGTAGCCCCTGAACTGCGACAAGATTCAGCAAAGCTGTTGTCGCCAACGACGTTCGGCCATACTCGGGGGAATAAAATAAATACTTGCCAACAAGTCAACCGTTTGAGAAGAGATGAGGCCACCAAAGACAAATGAAGCCACCATGGACAAGAAACTGGAATGGCTTCAACGCCTAGTTAAAATCTGCATCACGGGTTGCCAGCGCTCCAAAAACACAAGATACCCCCCTTTAGACTACCTAAACTTGGAAGGGTCGAGCGGTCCCTGTCAGACAGCGCCAGATATCTCGACATATTCCTTGATAGAAAACTAAACTGGAATCTTAATACACAGGAAAGGGCTCGAAAGGCCCTCAATGCTCTTTTTGCGTGCAAGAAGGTAGCAGGGAACAAATGGGGCCTAAAACCAAGTATTATGATGAATAACAGTATTGGATATTGGTCCATACTGAGTGGATATAACTTCAGCGTTCTAAAAAGAACAAATGAGATGGCTTCCGTCATGGGCTTCGATACACCATACATCACGTTGTATCCTGAGAGGGACGAGTGGCAGAGAAACGTTGTCATTTTAGCAGATGAGAACGGTCTTTTCTGATGGTTCAAAAACCACAAACGGAACGGGTTTCGGTTTCGGTTTCCCAAGAGACTGACCTCAAAGTATCCACAAGACAAAGAATCCCGATACTTCTAGCGTACGCCAAGCAGAGGTTCTGGCTATGCTCGTAGCTGCGGAAACACGGATGAAATCGATATGTGGAAGGGATATCGCCATTTCCATTGATAGTCAGACCGCAGTTAAGTCGCTAGAATCAAATGTCAGATCTGCACTAGTCTCGAAATGTCGCGTCATGCTGAAGGGATTGTGTGCGCAGATTCATATAAAACTTGTTGGGTACCAGGTCACTGTGACATTGAGGGAAACGAAAAAGCCAATGAACTGGCCAGGCAAGGGTGAGAACGGCAATCCTCCTTCCTGCGTAGCTAAACCAAAAATCCCGTGACTGTAAGTAAGGGAAATCAGAGACGATCCACTATAAGTGGGCATAAGGTATACAAGGCTCTATGGCATGCGCTAAACCACAGAAGAACAAGAGAAATTCTTAACTTAAGCAGGGCACAGCTACAATAAGTCATTGGCATCCTGTCCGGCCACAGCCTTCTTAAGAAGCATGCCTAAAGATTAGGGAAGTTTGCAGGTACTGCAACGACCTATGCGCCACTGAGGACATAACACACAACTCATGTGAATGTCAGGGAATGGTAAAGACACGCATGAAACTTCTCGCCAAAAATTTCACTAGCAATCTAGAGGAACTAGGCTATGATAGCTATAAAAACATGGTAAAATTCTGTAGGGAAATCAAATGCTTTCAGAAAATGGTTTAAGTTTTTGCCAATTTGGTTTCACAGAGATCGCGACGGGCCTACTATGATGCCTTTTGTCTTATGCAAGTGCTGGCTGTATAACCCTCCTCTACCTAATCTAATCCAACCTGCCTGCGCTCCACCCCCACCGCTTCGCTGAACGGTATTGTCGATCTACCGCTAGTTCGAATCCATATAGAAATTCAGGCAAAACTCAATCTGCATAGGCACCTAACCCATCTGACAGTCAAGCTGCCCTAAAAGCACTGAACTCAGCCACGATAAGATCGAAACTAGTCCTAGAGACAGTCAACTAGGTGCAACAACTTCCCTCACTGGCCTCGAACAAGCCTGTAGATGAAACAAATCCATTTTCAAAAACTGCATAAGGGAGCAAACCCACAGTTGGGATGCGAAGTATGGACACAAATGTACCAAATACTTTTTCCCCAAGCTATCCCAAAAGCAACCAAAGTTTTTTCTGAATCTGGGCAGGAATTTTAGGAAATCACAAGGTATCCTAAGTGGCAACTGCAGACTAGAAAAAAAATGTACACAAGCTTGGCATGTCACCGAACCCTATCATCAGACTATGCTTGGAGAGTGATGAAAGATCTCTCTCCACATCATCAGAGAATGCTCGCCCTCAATCATATGAGAAAGCGGACCCTAGGCAGTGAACTCGTCTCACCAACCGCACCCTGAGAAGCTCATTTGTTTCCTGACAGTCTCTGGAACAGACAAATTGCACTTAAAACATAAGGGACACCACAATAGGCCTAGAGACCGCAGCACTAGAGCGGACCAACCGTTCCTCACTTATAATAAAAATAAAGGGTTTTCCAATAGGGACGGGTAGATGTTAAAATTTAATAAAACAAGTTGTGAGTGAGATTGAAATGAATTTTTTGTTTTATTTGAAAGGCCTATCAATGACATTACATCGTTCAAATGACCTCTGCGGCTACGCTGGGTGGCGCGCACCCGAGAGGTCCAATTTTCGATGACTCTGGCGCATAGATCAGGCTGCATTTGAGCCATGACACGGGTTATGTTGACTTTGAAGGCACTGGTCGTTTGGAGTCTGACAGGGTCGAATCGCTCAATCTCGGTAGCCAGTTCACATCGCCTCTACGTGAGATAACCATGCCCTCAAATGGCACGTAGCACCGTTCTGTTGGAACCACATGTCGTTCACATGTATATCATCCAATTTGGGTCAAAAGAAACTGGTTATCATCGATCGGTAGCACTCTCCGGTGATGCTAATGGCAATACCATCATCGTTTTCGAAGAAATACAGACCGATGATGCCCCGGTCCACAATGCCCGGCCCAAATAGTGTCTTTCTGCGGATGCATTGCCACTTGATGGACCTCGTGTGGCTTGACATCGTCCCAAATCCGGAAATTTTGCTTATTGACGTACCCGTTCATCCAAAAATGGCCTCGTCGCTCAAGATGATTTTTTTTGCTGAAATCAAGGTCCGCTTCCAACTGCTTCAGAACTCAGTCAGCGAACATACGGCATTGTCTATGGTCGTTTTCGTTCAGCTTCTGGGTCAGTTGGATTTTGTACGGATGTAGGCCCTAGTCCCGACGCAAAATTCGCCTAGTTGATGTCTGCGAATGGCCGAGTTCATGTGCATGGCACGAAATTGACTGCCTCGGGTTCTCCTGCATGGACAGCGGCGATGTTTTCGGCAGATCTTGCGTTTAGTTGACGTACGCGTGTTGGCTGATTGTTCACTGAACCGGTCGACTCGAATTTGGCACCAACGTTGAATAGTAAACTGGGACGGACGATCATGTAAACCGTAAAATGGGCACAACGCATGCATCGTTGCCACAACAGAACACGCATTTTAATAATGAATTTTTATTATTTGCACGTGTTGGTCGACCCTGTAACTTGTCATGGTGATTTGTCTTTAGTGTCTGAAAAATAAAAATCGAAAAAACGAACAACAGATAAAACAACATGTCCGCCATGAACTGTCCAAATCTACCCGTCCCTATTGGAAAAGCCTTTATAAGAATGCCTAACAAAAATGAATGGGCAAATACAGTAGTCCCAGGCACAATACCAGGACATGAAAGTGCGAATGAGCCTGAAAGAAAAGGGCGGAAATACAAATCCCTCATGCCCTTTCTCATGTAAGGATCCTGCTCAGTTAGGTGAACAGAGATTTCCGGCGGATCCTCCTGCACACATGCGCAACTGCCAGAACCCTTGATTGACTGAAAATCGCAGGTGGATTCAGGTCTTTACCAATAAGAGTCTCCATCTAATGCTATCATTAGCTAGCCTATAGTTCTTGACATCAAAAGGTAACTTACGTCCTCCCCAACTTTCGTCTAACCTCTCGAAACCATATCATGCACCAATTTCGGTGATGGATGGATTTTGTTTCAAGGGGTTAGTCAAATTGATGTCGCAGTGCTCCAGTATAACGTTTCCAAACCCGATAACAAAAAAGTTACATTGAGAGTAACAAATGGCATAGCAAGCCTTTAAGTAAAAAGCTGATTCAGATTTGCTCATCTGACTGCATCCATCAACCAACTACTAAGCCTATAAAGGCTTACAAATTTTCACCAGCGACAATTAAAACCAAGCAAAGGCAAGTTCCTGTGCAAACTTCAGAAAGACCATTCTCAGTCGCAAATTTAGTGCCTTCAGCGCCACCTGTTTCACAATCATCATTCAAGTCCAGATGTCGCGCCAAAAATGTCCACACTTAACGGTAGCTAATTCAAATGAATTTGTCATTTCACGAAAACTCTTCCACGGCGCATACATATAAATTAAAAATTTCCCCAGCTCCAGCTCGGGGGACGGCCACCCAAATTTTGAATTCACCACATCTCTAGTCATTTTGCGCCGGTGGTGGTGCCCCAGTTTTGACCCTTTTTCTTGCCGAAAACATTTGTGCACAGGAAAACTAATTAAATAAATAGGACACACCGAAGAAAGCGAGTAAGAAAAGAAAAAATTAAATCAAGTCCTCTTAATAACCAAGGACCAACTACACAAAGGACCAAAACAGAAAAAAAAAAAAAAGGAAACACCCAGCCAGAGACACAGACCGAGGGAAAGGAGTAAATTTCGTGGCCCAACCAAAATTTCAATTTCGCCAACACTATTATAAAAACCATCTGCCGTTGAGCGTATTTTTTTTTTGTCCGCCTTGGTCGAGGCATACAACATTCTATGGCAGCAGGATAACATTTGCCAAGGACATATTGTCCGGACAAAAAAAAAAAAGGAAACCGTTGCAATAAAAATATAAAAATCTATGTGTACCATCGTAGTCGTCGTCCTGAATTACCTGGGTATAATTTCTTTTTTAATTAATTGCATTTGTCCTTTCATTATGAAGTCGTCCTTTGGGGGCCAAATGGCGGCGGGTGATTGTGGATAGAAATTAAAGTCCTTTCTCGGCAGATATTCTACGAAGGACAGGCGCACGGATAGCAAGGATATGTGTGTACTGACAAGCTTTATCGTCATAGCGAGAGATATCGAGTTATTGCGGTTATTTGCTCGGTTGGACTATAAGTAGTTGACGACGCTGTATGTGTGTGTGGGAGAGGGATGGCGTGGAATATACATAAATGTCCACGTTTTATGTTTACAAGAGAACCAGTGTCCTTAGAGGCAACAACACATAAAAAAAAACAGCAAAGTGGACAAAAAGTAACACAAATTCGCTGGATATTAGAATACTGCCAGTGATAACGGTATCTACTCTCCCAGAAGGATAACGACGATGAATTGTGATGGGAAAATTCAGACCAGTGTTGCCAGGGATTGAGTTTGTTAAAGCCTGATAGGAAACAGGAGGTTTTAAAGGACATTGACACACTACTGATGATTGCATCCTTCCTATGAAAAAACATACCCTTCCCCAACACTTCTCTCCACCCAACGCCTAATTTTGTTAGTAACTGTGTCAAGCTAGTTGGAGGCCACTTTGCAAGTTGCCTTCCTTAGAAAATCATTTAACCAACAAGACAACTGGTAAACATTGTCAAAGTTGCAAATGTGCCAACCCACCTGGCAACATCCTCACTAGAAATACACACGTCCTACGTGCCATTTTGAATGTCCGTTTACCATTGTCCATTGTCCATCCCCAGCTCAACTAGCAATTCAAAGTTATACGAGTTCTCCTTCTCGTGTTTGCTCACCATTCCCACAGAGGTACGTTACCAAAAGAAAACTTGTGCACTAAATGTACCTTACAGATATGTATGTATTTCGTCCTTTCAAATTAAAACCAACAACAGGCTGCTGGCGCAAAGGTTTTCTTCCATTGCGCTCCTGTTTCTGCCGCTCCAAGTGCACAAGGACATCCCGCAAACACATAAATATACAGGAGCCCATATAAAATAAAACAAAACATACACACACCCACACGACACACCACACACCGATCCACTCGATTGCACAAAAACAACTCCAAAAAGGACACTCTACGCTGTATAGTACACATTCCATACAGCCCACTCGTACTCCTCCTCAATCTCTTCTGCATGGATATTCTTTATCCTGTTCAACGTTGTTTATTTTTTGTTTTACGAATGTGTGTCCTTTTTTTTTTACATATATTTTTGCTGCCTAGGTAAACGGTAAACTTTTATTACATTCCCTCCACAGAGTGTATGGGGTATCGCACTCGGTCTGTCTGTCTGACTGGATGACTAGCTAGCTGGCTGGCTGGCTGGCTGTTTGCTTAGTGAATGAGAATTGTACACATATTATAAGGACACACAAAACAATCGTAACAACATCCTGCGAGTACGTGATTTCATTTAAAAGTTCACTACAATTTGTTGCAGGTTACATGCTGCGGTATGTCCTTCTTCGGTGTACGTAGCCCCGAACATATGTAGCCGCCACACCACACCAGGCCCATAATAACGACACACCAGCTACAGTGGGCCACAGCGAAATGAGAGCAGGAGTAGGAGCAGGAGCAAGAGCAAGAGCAAGATATACTCTCAATATAATCCTGGCGCAAAACAAACGAACGAACGACCTCCATTTTTATCGTTATTACATTACAGCGGCTACAAATGAGGAACAGTGCCAGGGATTGAGGCCAGTGGAGAGGAGGAGCTTTTTGTTACTTAATTGCAAAACCTGTAATTTGCGCTACGTTTGTTAGATAATTTGTTTTTACCGTTTTGCCGTTAGCAGGAGGAAGTCCTTCAGCCCTCTTGTCCCGCACTCTGTGTGCTGCCTGCCGCAACACATATTTAGGCCAAACAAAAGATTTGCACTACAATTGTCCAGCGGCTGCTATTCCTATACTGCCACTGCTGCAACAGGATAACGACCGAGCTTAGTCATAGCGACAGTCAAACAGGGAGCTGGAGCAGGGAGGAGCAGTTAAATCGTAATCATGTTTGGAATTGTTTTGGCGGGTATAATTGTACAGGTAGGTTGGATGATATGATGGTCATGTGCCATGGTTACCGAGTGATACCAGCAAGGATTTTTCATTTCATTTCGCGAATTTTTCTTTTTATTTGGTTTTGGTGTGTGTATCCCGGTTAGAGGCATTTCCAGTTCCGTTTTAATTTAAAGTTTTCTTTATTTAGGAACGGGAAGTTGCTCTTGTTGAATAAACGCAAACATCAAACATCCTTCAAACAGGACATGAAATTGGTACACTTAAATGACCGGGTAGTGAAATGACGTCATTAAGGATTTGGGTTGATGCATTGGATACGTTTTTTCTGCCCTAGATAAGGTCTACGATAGAGAGAGAGAAATTCGATCAATCTTTGGAAACGTATGAACAGGACTCCGACTTAAAAGGTCTTGCACGACACCACCTTCGATAGCCGACTAGGCTAACCGATAGAGTCAATGCTTAAGTGCCGTAAAGTAGAACAAGCACATGCAGCGAATCGGAGCATAAAGAGAAGTTTCTGCATAGAAGAAACAGAGCTGCCCGTAAAGTACGGAACAACTAAAGTCACCCTGTACAAAACTCTTATCATCCCAGGTCAGGGAGTGAATAAGGTCGCCCTCGGCTATTTCGGGAGAAAAATCCTGCGGATGATATTTAGTCCTATCTGCATGGTGGATACAACGACAAACTATAAACTGTGTTCAGCGATATCAACCTGGTGAGGAGAAATTGGTACATGTACAGCGGATGAATACATACCAGTGGATGGATTTGCAAGTGGAAAAGGAGCTCAACCAACTTAGGGTTCAAAAAGTACTATCCAAAGGCTGTGAACCGGAGCCGGATTTTACTGGGATACATACAGAAGCCCGACAGCTCCTGGGCGGAATCCAACCAAGAATCGTTAGAACTACTAATGGAATTACTTTCCCGGCACCGCCATCCCTAACAGGACAGTACTGCCTTGTGACCAAACGGACAAGGGAGTGATCTCAACGATTATCAAAGAAGAAAAAGCAGCATGGGCAATTAACTCATACAAACCCTACAAATCTGCAGGCCCGGATGAAATTATACCCGCAATGCTGCAACATTCTCTTTGTACGGTTCTACCCCATCTCGTAAACATCTTTTCAGACTGCCTACGAATGGGGCACATACCAGGTAAATGGAAGGAGGTAAGAGTGGTTTTCAATCCTACAGGCCAATAAGTCTCTGGTCGTTTTTGCTGAAAACTCCAAAGCGACTGATTGATCTGCACATCAGAAGTATGATCAACCCCCTTAACCTTTGTGAAGCTCAACACGCCCGCAAATCAGTGGAGAGCGCGTTACATACCTTAGTTCAATGAACATGAAAGAATATACCATGGCAGCGTTCCTGGACATAGAAGGCGCGTTAACAACGTTAAAACGGAAGCCATAAGAGAAGCTTTGCAAGAAATGCAAGTGAATGCATCCATTACAAACTGGACTGAAATCATGCTTAACAGCAGACTCATCAACTCAGCCGTTGGGCCAAGTTCCATGAGGAAAATGACAACAAGAGGTACGCCACAGGGAGGAGTTATCTCCCCCCTATTATGACTTCTTACCGTCAACGAAATCCTCAAAAGTTTTGCAGAGAAATGCATAAAAATTATACCCTATGCGGATGACTTAGTTATTCTGATCAAGGGCAAATTCCTGCCATCGATCAGCGAACTTATGGAATCCGCTCTCAAAGAGCTCTCAAGCTGGGCAAAACAAAACGGTCTAGCAGTCAATCCGCAGAAGACCGAGCTAGTTCTGTTCACTAGAAAAAGGAAGATACCCAGTTTTACTCTGCCAAAGCTGGACGGTATCACAATAGATCTCTCATCCGAGGCGAAATATCTCGGCGTCATTCTTGACTCCAAGCTAACTTGGAAAAGGATGAGAAAAGGAATAGCCGCACTCTACGCATGCAAGAAGACGTTTGAGAAAAGATGAGGCTTGCAACCACGTATTATTTATGAATATACACAGCTATTATAAGACCTATGATCTCCTATGGGTGCTTAGTATCGTGGAGTGAAACAAAGACCTCTTTAAAGTACAACGGCAAGCTGCCCTTTGTACAATGGGAGTGGTAAGGAGTTCACCACAAGCAGGTCTGGACATGATCCTTCTTCTCCACCCTCTAGACCCGTTCATAAAAGGCGCTGGCGCAAAAGGGGCACTCAGACTGAGAGAATTCAACCTGTGGAAGCAAACCACCTATGGATACGCGAGGATACTGGACATAATTAAGCTAATGGGCGAGAAATATAATTCCGAAAGCCTCATAACCACTTCAGACTACCTAATCCCCTACAATGATTTGAACACTGATTTTCCTATTCTATTCCCAACCCGAGAGGACTGGGAGTCAAACAATGTAATCAAAGACCACGAAATCGTGATTTTCACTGACATGACGGCCCAAAAATGGAAACAGGAACCGGAGCCGGATTTTACTGCAGGAATCTTTTAGATTGTCGGAAACCTGTAGCGTCTTCCAAGCCCAGATCCTGGCAATAAAAAAAGCTAATGATCGAGCTACCTGGAGATACTTGTTGGTTATGGCAGTGCTACCCCCAACACCCGGAAGGACCATCACGATCCCGCGAGCGACCACCTAATCCAATCACTTCCCTTCCTCAAGACTGTGCCATTCCATATGTCTCAACATAACCTATCATTGTCTTCTCCTTGTGACCACTAATCTCGTCTCTGTATCCCTTTTTTGTGGACGAAAATTACCACCATAAACTTCAGACAGTTGCCATAAACCGCTCCCCAAAATGACACTCACACACTACGTCGTAGACTTGTCCAAAGCAATTCCATCCTTATCCTCATGCTCCTTTGTGTTCACAACCATTCGCCCTGATGCTGATTAGATGATTGTCCTCCTCGCCACGTACGACTATCGGAAACATGGTCGTAAACCTCGTATTGCATCCAATCGATGGCAAGTGATAAAAAATTGTCACATAATAATAAAAATAAATTCTGTGGCGAACAATTCTTGTTCCGACGACGACGACGACCCCTGAACGACGATCTCTTCTCCACAAATATGGACAAGTTGCAGAGCACCAGCTCGTCGTACAGATCCATTCCACTTCAGTTAGTGTCGTCGCACCGGCCCGGTTTATGAATTTGCATCTACCACTCGATGTGGACGGGTCCGCTTCTGCGGATTGGACCAAAGGAGCTGTGCCAATTTGAATGGTGGGGTATAGAATACCGTGTCTTTGTTGTTGTTGTATCTCCCAGGACAAATTATCTCCTTCGATATAAATCTGAATAAACACCGCGTGCGGTTCACCTCAATCGATTGTGTGAGGCTGTGGGGCTGCGCACTAAGCTACAACAAGTTCAAGATGGGCATCGAGAAATGTGTGTTCCGTGGAGGAAGGCGTGGCGTGGCGTGGCATTGCAGAAAAAAAGACGAACGCAAAACAGGACAACAACAAGAGCAGGAACATAAAATTCTTGTTAAGGAGAGCGAACAGGCGAAACAGAGCGCATAACAAGAACACCGGACAGAGGTCTACTGTACTACTAAAGGGTCATAAGATGATGTGATGCTAACACAAGAACTCACTCAGGCTGGCTATTCGTAAGGATCGACTGGAGAAGGAATGGATGGAAGGCTGGAGCGAACGGCAAGGAGGGATGCTATTAAATTGTCTATATATGTATGTATGCCGCGGCGAATAAGAACACCGCTGACGACAATTATGCGGCTGATGGCGAGAATGGGACAGTGGTGAAGCCGTAGGCTGTTGGTAATTTCGACAGTAAGGCGCACAAGTGGAAAGGTGATCGTTGGCAATAGACTGTCAACCAAAATCAACTGGCGATTTAAGTGAGATCGGCCAAATAGTGGATGATAAAAACTTTCATCAGATCTGGAGAAGGAAGTTTCGGTTTGGGAACTTTCGAAGGTGAAAAGAAAACATTTCTCACCAGGAAGCAAGTTCCATACCCTATATTCGACTTTGGACACTCGAATTAAATATTGAATCCTGGAATGAGTAAAGCAAATATCTGCGAACGAAATGGAAGGAACACTTCTTGTCAGGAAAACTGTCCCATCTCCATCTGTAGTTCAAAGAACCAAACTAAGTTTTTGTCACTTGAAATTATGCCCACTCACACGTTCGTACGACACTCGAGTTCCTCCTCCTCACACGCCGAGGTGTCTCCTTGCCCAGAAAGAAGCGCACCCATCAGAGCACCATTCAACAAGAGCCACAAACAAAAATGAAAAACAAAATGTCGTCGCACACAAATGTCAATTTTTAGGCTAACACTCTGAAATGGGTCGCAAATTCTTTCTTCCTTTGGTTGGCCTGCGTCTGAAAAATGCAAACGATTGCCGCCCGACAGAACACACAGGCAAATCCAAAAGGAGATCACTTCGGAGAGCTGACAAGAGGAGGTGGCAAGAGAAGAAACATTTGGACATTTTGAGGCAAAAGCCTATGAGTGGTCCTATGTAACATGCGATACACAAACGAGGTGTTTGGCGGACAAATATATCGCTTGGTGTCAATTGGGAACACAGTCCTGTTGCCGAAAACAAAGACACAAGGGTTTGCCTTCTCCTCCAGTCGTTTCTAACTTTGGCTCGGTGGAGAGATATTTATATCCGTTGTAGGCTGTGTAGGCTAATTTAGCTCTGGATGGAGACAACAATGTCCACATGGTCCATGCATCCAAGAAACAAAAAAAAAAAAAAAAAAAACCAAAATGGATGACAGTGCTTTAGCGCACTTTGCATCTCCTTTATTGTGGATGTGTTTGTGTGGCAGTCTATGAGATGTAATTTAACATATGTCGCCGCCTCAGCCTTTAACTCTGGAAGCTCGAGAGAGTCTTCGAAGACAAAACAGCAATATCCTGGGCGCAAAGTGTAATAAATCAGCCTTCGCTTGGCTCTGTGTATGTGTGTGCGAGTTGGGTAGGAGTTTTTGATTCCAATTTGTTTGGATTTCGACACTAAAATGTTGTTCCTGGTGCTCGGGCTTGAGAAAACATTGTTTGGCACATTGTAATGGGGTTAACGATACGTTTCTTTTTTGCGGGCAGAATAACAGGAGATAAAGAAGGAAAAGATTGAATGTGATTCAGAAGTGATTTAGATTGGCTGTAAGCAAAAACAGAACCGAAACACAGGAGTCATGAGGCATGAGTCATGGATAAGAGGTTGTGGTCGATCTGGCTTTTTGTGGTGAAATAATTTTGGGAAAAATGTAGGGCAGGTAGTTAGGGAATTTTTCTTAAACTAGCGTGAGAAGAATTTGGATATAATGTTGGGTGCCCGGCCACCAGGGCATTGTAGGCAATGAAACTGCGGATGAGCTGGCTAGAACCGCTTCAGCGTCCGCGCTCTTGGGATCGGAACTATTCTGTGGCGTTAATTAGGCTACTGCCACAGCTTCGTTAAACAACTGGGAATACCAACTTTGCCTGGCACATTGGGAAAATATCCCCGGGCTAAGGCAATCCAAGAGACTTATAAAAATCTTTTGTTATAAGGAAATTCTAAACCATGACAAGAACAACATGAGGAAGCTAGTAGTCTTCCTTACCGGTTATTGCGGACCAAGGTATCATCTCAAAAAACTAAACCTTTGTTCAGATACAGAGTGTCGGTTCTGTTTCAAAGAGGAAAAAACCTCTGAGCATGTTCTCTGTGAATGTTCGGCACTGGCTACATAGAAGGATCTTTAATGGGGAATTCTGTTCGTTAGCGAAGTTTAGAAACTCGGCTACTAATGACATACTCACCTTCATTAGGCTAAGTAGACCAGAGACACAATTAATACATTAAGTCAAGTTTTCAACTATTAAAATCTTTCAAAGTAGATTCCGATGAGGAGATAAGATAAAGCTAAGCCTGGTTCTAAGCGACACATTTTTTGACTGCGTGGTCGTTACCAGTCTTCTCGTAAACTTGTTGTCATGAAGGGGATTCAATGCTAATCTGCGTCATGGGATTTAGGAAACAATTTCAAGAGTAACCGAGCATTCTTATAAGACGTGCGTGACTATGCTATTTGCTGATTTTCAGCTGGTATTTGAAAGACTAGACATTCAAAGCCATTTTATGACGAATCGGGCACTAAATGGTGTGAAATGTTACATATGAACTGATAATGATTAAGAGTTATAATAACCACTCACCCCGCACCGACAATAATATAATATTGTCGCGTCGTCGTTTTCCCTCCTCACTCGTCAGGTCATAATTGTCGCTTCACTTTTCCAATCCCGTCGGTCATTGTCGTATCGTGTTTCGAAACGCTCAATTTCGAAACACATTGTTGACCCATTAACAACGACCGCGAGTTCGAATGTGCTGAACTGTAAGATCAGTAACCGCACTCGAACTTAACGTAAACAAGAAAAGGGTCTACTAAGCAAAACAATGTAGATCGATAACCGAATGACCGACCCGGATAAATAATATTGCCACTCAGCATGACGCAATAAAGATATATGAAAATGCATGTGCATACGAGACATGGGGAAATCACTTACGAGGTTTGGTGGAACGAAAACGAATTTGTATAAGTTAGTCTTAAGAAAGATTCAATAAAGAACAGTAAAAGGAAAAAAAGGTTTTTCTTTTTCTTTAGAGAAAACTAAACATAAAACTGGCGCAGTCGGTAGGATACCCGGATGTATCCAAAAGAAAAAATATAAGAATATTTTTTTAACAAGTACAGTGCGTTTCAACGTTTAACCGGGTATCCGCGAAATAAACCAAACTATACATAAAGATATGTACAGTTGTGTTCAAAAGTAACAGTAGTGCCCACTGACAATAAACCAAACTATACATAAAGATATGTACAATTGTGTTCAAAAGTAACAGTAGTGCCCACTGACAATAAACCAAACTATACATAAGGATATGTGCAGTTGTGTTCAAAAATAACAGTAGTGCCCACTGACAATAAACCAAACTATACATAAAGATATGTACAGTTGATAATAGTAGTGCTTACTGATAATATTTTTTTTATTTTTTTAAAAAGAAGTTTAACCATACAAAACCTTAATCTAATAAGTAGATATTTCGAATAGTGCCGAAATAAGAAAATAAGTGCAAACGCCAAAAACAAAATAAAAACATATTGTGTTTGTAAGTGTTTTAAAAATAAAACAAAAAAAGGAGAAAAATCGTCAAATACAGCGGCGACAAGAAGAGGAAAAAACACCACCACGCAGAAGCTGATCAACAAGGAATCCGAAGATACAACAACACTCCGCAGTAAGAGAAAAGCTGTTATTTAATCTTAAGAAAATTACACATATTAATCTTTTGCATTATATTACTAATAGCTCTTAGCCCTTAAGAGCAAATATTATAAACACACGTTAAATTTTTTTTTATACAAAAAAAAAAAACATATACATATATAAATTATAAAATGGCTAACCCTCCCTCAGTTTCCATTGATCCTATAAAATACCTTAATAGTCTCCCCGAATTCCACGGCGACACTAGAGAACTACAGACGTTCATAAGTTTAGTAGATAGGGTACACCCAATATTGCAAGCCTATGATACTTTGTCTCAACAATTATTTTCTGACCTCATTAAAAGCAAATTGAAAGGCAGAGCTAGAATGACATTAGAAATTAATTGCCAAGCAATATCCTGAGCAGAAATAAAAACAATATTACAAAATAATTTCGGTGACCGACGTAGTTGCGAAGAACTTTTTGATGAATTACGCGGTACTACCTACAAAACAAATTCTTTAGATTTCTACAATGAAATAAAAAGAAGACTAAGGAATCTGAATAACAAAACTCTTGTTATTCTGGGATCAGGTGAAGAGACAAATGCTTGCGCTCAAAACAACATGCGCACAGCACTCAATATCTTCAAAACCAAAATACCAGAACCGATGAAAACCATTTTAACCTGTAGAAATCCGGAAACTTTAGAATCCGCCATGGATATTCTTTTTCAAGCAGGATACGCCAACTTCGAAACTACCGAGAGTTATACTACACCAACAAATAAACAAGGTAGAAGAGTCGAACACTCGCAAAATCGCAATAACAACACCATGCGAAATCAACTACAACCAAATAGGAATCGTCAACACTTTCATTCAAATAGACATTCAAACCAACATCGACAAAACCCACAACAATATCAACCCCAATATAACAGGTACAACAATTACCGGGGACCGCAACCATCCAATGGTAATCATCCACAAATTATCAATCAGGGTTACAATGAACGAAGCAACCCATATTCTAACGACAGTTGGAATAGACCAACCTATACGTCCACAGAACCAATGGACATAAATTTGAAAATTTTCCTTTAACAGCCTCACGGGGGACCTCCCACATATAATCGTCAAATCAAACCTAAACCCGCTTAAAATATTAATTGATACTGGAGCAACGCACTCCATTATAAACCCTAATCTTTGCAATCCAAAATGGAGAATCGCTTTCTCACCAATAACCCTTAAGACACTTAAACATTTAGTTAGGATAGAAGAAAAAGTTAAGATACCATTATTTAGTGAGTTAGGAAGTTCACATGAATTAGTAGAGTTCCTTGTCACTAGGTTTCACAAATTTTACGATGGGCTTATTGGTAATGACATTCTTAGACGACTTAATGCTAAAATTGATTATAAGAATAACCAATTAGAAGTAAATGGAAAATCCATTCCACTTATTTTCCAGAATAGGTCAGATCGGAACATTAACAAACCCGTAGAAGTAAAAGAAAAGTATGTTTATTCTGAAGAGCAGAAGTGTTCAGGTAATAACACTTACCCCAACTCTGAAAACCCAGAGACTCAAAACGATAATTACAAAGAAGTAACTATCCAAACATTAAGTGAACCGAAGAAATCAAATGACTATAATTGCTAAACGTATCCGCGAACAGATTCGAATAGAACATTTGAACTCCGAAGAGAAAGAGGAACTCTTAAAAGTTGTTAAAAAATATTCAGATATATTTTACAATGAAGGTTCAGATCTCTCATTCACAATCGCCATTAAACACAGAATCCGTACTGTTAACGAGATTCCCATTTACACAAAATCCTATAGATATCCATATATACATAAAAGTGAAGTAGAAACACAAATTCAAGAAATGCTAGATAGTAAAATAATCCGCCCAAGTAACTCTCCTTATTCCGCCCCAATATGGATCGTACCTAAGAAGATCGATGCCAGCGGTAAGCAGAAATGGAGACTAGTTATCGATTTCCGTAAACTTAACGACGTAACAGTAGATGATAAATTCCCGATTCCAAACATAGACGAAATTCTAGACAAGTTAGGCAAGTGCCAATACTTCACAACTTTAGATTTAGCAAAAGGTTTCCACCAAATAGAGATATCAGAAGAGGATATCCATAAAACAGCATTTAGCGTAGAAAATGGACACTTTGAATTTTTGCGTATGCCATTCGGCCTTAAAACGACTCCTGCCACATTTCAAAGGCTTATGAACTATGTGCTTAAAGACTTTATCAATAAAATATGTCTAGTATACATGGATGATATCATCGTGTTCTCAACATCCTTACAAGAACATATTGATAATCTAAAGAAAATATTTCAACGTTTAAAAGAAGTTAACTTAAAAATACAACTAGATAAATCAGAATTCCTAAAAAGAGAGACGGAATTCCTTGGACATATAGTTACCCAAACTGGCATCAAACCTTATCCAAAGAAAATCGAATGTGTTGTTAAATTTCCAATCCCTAAAACGACTAAACAAATCAAACAGTTTTTAGGATTAACAGGCTACTACCGTAAGTTTATTAAAGACTACTCAATGATAGCTAAGCCCATAACTAAGTTTCTAAAAAAGGAAGCAAAGATTAATATAGATGACCCAGATTACCGAAACAGTTTTGAAACATTAAAAAGACTTCTTACGAACGACCCAATTTTACATTACATTTTAACTACAGATGCATCCAACTACGCGATTGGAGCAGTACTCTCGCAAGACAACCACCCAATCTGCTACGCAAGTCGTACACTTAATGAACACGAAACCAACTATAGCACAATAGAGAAAGAACTCTTAGCTATTGTTTGGTCCACAAAATATTTTAGACCATATTTGTTCGGACGCAAATTTAGTATTGAAACAGACCACAAACCATTGACATGGCTTTTTTCTATTAAGGAACCAAATTCCAAATTAGTTCGCTGGCGACTCAAGCTTTCAGAGTTTGACTATACAATAAAGTATAAAAAGGGGACAAAAAATTGTAATGCTGACGCGTTGTCGAGAATCGTTCAAGCAGAAATTCATGCAACAGAAGCACTCCCGCACACACAATTTAGCCCTATAAAAACTACCGAATCACCAATAAACATTTTTAGAAACCAAATAGTCATAAAGAAAACAATGTCAGGCTCATTAAAAATACGAAATATAAAAATCTTTAGAAATAATAGGAAAACAATATATACAAAAGCAATGGATAGAGAATTTGCAATAACACTTCTAAAAACTCATTTTAACCCAAAACAACTGAACGCTTTGCTGATAGACGAAGAACTGTATCCCGAATTTAACAAAACATACACCCAACTTTTCTCAAGCAACAAAAATTTTAAAATTTTAAGATGTTTTAAAGAACTACAGGATGTAGGTGATGAAGAAAAATTAACCGAACTTATTGAAAAGGAGCATATAAGAAATAACCATAGAGGTATTGATGAAGTATGTAAGGAATTAAGAGAAGAAATCTATCACCCCAACTTAAAGACTAGAGTCACACAATTTATAAACAATTGCGAAATATGCTGTATTGAAAAATATGATAGAAAACCACCTAAAATACCGTATAAAATAACAGAGACACCATCGGGACCAAACGAAATAATACATATAGACGTATTTTATAGCTTAGAAAAGACTCTATTCATGACGATGATCGACAAGTTTACGAAATATGCCCAAGCTTATAAAATCAATGGTCAAAGCTGGACAGAATTCAAAACTAAACTCCTTCAATATACTAGTACCCATGGCAACATGAAAAAGATAGTAGTTGACAATGAATTAGGATTCAAAGCTATGCCTATCCGAGATTTTTTAAGAAAGGAAAATATCGAGATCCACTACACTTCAAATAGCAATCACTCGTCAAATGCAGATGTAGAAAGGTTGCATAATACAATCAACGAACACATCCGTTTGCTGAGACACAATAGCGAAAACAATTCAGAAACAGTTGAAGAAAAAATACTTCGCATAATAGGCTTTTATAATAACACCATTCACAGCACAACAAACAAAAAACCTATCGATTTTATAAACGAGAAAATAACTAACGAAGAATACCCAAGGATACAGGAAAAGATTCTTAAAAATAAAGAAAAAACTGTTAATAAATTAAACTTAGAAAGAAGTGATGTACCAATTGAACCTGGTCCAAATTTTATAAAGGAAGTAAGAGGTGGAAAAAACCACGCCAAATATAGAAAGATTGAAGCGGAAAAAACAGATGATGAACACGTTAAGGATAAAAAGACCAGATTAAAATATTATAAGGCTAATATAAGGCCAAAGAAAAGGTTTCAAGATAAAGAAAACCCTACCATTAAATTAAGAAAAAGGAAATGAAAACTTTAACTAATACATAACACTAATGGATATATGTAGTACACCGACACACCAACACAAATTACAACAAAATCCAATACCTTATCTTTACTACATGTACAATGTATGCATTCTTTTCAGAATTGAGTAACATGAACCGAATAACCTTACTGGTATTGTACGCAACCATCGTACTGATCAAAACACAAATGATCGACATTCAAGACCTTACAAACAACTATGGATATGTCCCAATCAAAATAGGAGAGCAAAAGGTAATAGACTATCATACGAAAATCCTTCATATCATTAATACCACGGAGTACGAAAGAACAATCGAGATCATTCAGAACAACATTGACACTCTACAAACATCCACATCAAGCGTAAGACCAATCCTGGACAGTATTAACAAAAATGTTATTCTACTCAAAGCGAAACTTGATTACTTAATTCCACATTTTAAACAAAAACGCGGATTGATTGACGCATTAGGAAAAGGAATGAAGTATATAGCAGGTACTATGGATAGCGATGACGAAGTGCAAATCTCGAAAGCACTCAGATCCTTAACAACAAACCAAGAAATACTTACAGACAGAAACAATCGATTAACTTTAGTTAGTAATACCATATCCTCCCAAATACAGAATATTACAAAACATATAAATACACAATAAAAAACCATAGAGGACTACCTAAAAGGCTTTAAAAGTGTAATACAAAATAAAATAGCGACAATTGAAGACGAAATAACCTTCTTACAACAAGTTTACCAATTCAAGCTTACTGAAAATGAAAATAAATCCTTGTATCTCGAAACAAGCGAAGTGTTAGTAGATTCATATAAAAATATCTTCGCCACAAATGTGAAAGATAATCTCTCAAAAAATTTAATAAAACTAGAAAACGATTGTATAAAGAGTATTATCAATTTTAAAGAAGCACATTGTGCAATGAAAACGTTCGTACAACAGGAGGTAAAAGAAATACTTCCAGGTGTGCTCCTATTAAAGAACATGTATAATCAAACCATAAATCATAATTGTAATAACATAAAAATAAAAAACGAAGGAACATTCATTATTAAATTTGAAAATTGTAAGGTTGAAATAATGAACAAAAAGTATCTTAACCCCAGTATGAAAATATACGATAAACTAATCTTACCAAACTACATGACTAAAATAAAAGAAAATACTTCAGTACCCGACATAAAGTTAGAAAATTTATATCTAAAACAGATGCATTTTGAAAAGAATATTGACGAAATATTGTACACTAATAAAAATTCGAATGTAATAAGCCTAGGTACTGATTTAACCATATTGATAATAATTTTAATACTTATGATCATTTTTGTACACACCAAACAGAGTAAACAATCTCTCCAGATTTCGTCGGTGCCTCAATCAAACGATGGGGGAGTTATAATAACCACTCACCCCGCATCGACAATAATATAATATTGTCGCGTCGTCGTTTTCCCTCCTCACTCGTCAGGTCATAATTGTCGCTTCACTTTTCCAATCCCGTCGGTCATTGTCGTATCGTGTTTCGAAACGCCCAATTTCGAAACACATTGTTGACCCATTAACAACGACCGCGAGTTCGAATGTGCTGAACTGTAAGATCAGTAACCGCACTCGAACTTAACGTAAACAAGAAAAGGGTCTACTAAGCAAAACAATGTAGATCGATAACCGAATGACCGACCCGGATAAATAATATTGCCACTCAGCATGACGCAATAAAGATATATGAAAATGCATTTGCATACGAGACATGGGGAAATCACTTACGAGGTTTGGTGTAACGAAAACGAATTTGTATAAGTTAGTCTTAAGAAAGATTCAATAAAGAACAGTAAAAGGAAAAAAAGGTTTTTCTTTTTCTTTAGAGAAAACTAAACATAAAACTATTAAGCTCGGGTTCAACTCTTCGCCAAAATATCACAGTATAAAGTTAACCTGTCCGGAACTGATTTATGTAGTCAGTGACCGGCATAAAATTCCACTGAAAACTGCCTTCAAATGAAGTTTGCAGTTCAAAATGAAGGTTGCTTGCAGAAAAGGCATCCGGGAGAGATCGCAGGGCTATTCGCAAGGCCTTAAGCCGCAACCACATCAATCACAAGCCTGTTGCGAAATTCCAAAGCAGTATCAAGATACCAGGACTGTCAACACCTCTGTCATCAATCTTATCAATTCATCATTCACCATCAGTCAGACCCCCATCACTGCAAAAACAAAAACATAATTGACAACTCTGTTTACTGCATGCAAACATAAACGATTCTCTGTGCGTGCTACACACGTTACATTTCTTCCCTAAAGAATGTTCATTTCATTATGAATTACCAATTCAAATCGTTCACTTAGTAGTGCTTCTTAAAAGGCCAATCTTCAGCCACTCCCTCAATGAAAAAACCCGCATTCTTTTCTCTTAAAAATAGCCCAACACAACCTATAACTCAAACAGCTGCACTCACGAATGCAAATTATCCCTTCGACCAGATCCCTGTTTGTCTGCCAAGTTGTATACAGGACTTAACCACGCATTCACACAATTCCCAAACAGTAGCCTAATTAAGCAAACAAAACAGGTCCCACACGCGAACCCAATGGCACTCCATGTAAATGGCACATTAAATGGCTGCGCTGCCATTCAAACTCAACCCTGCTACAGCTGTATTTCCATTGTCACACAAAATGCATCGTAAACGACCGAACCATACACATGATTACGATCACAAATCGTGATGAAAATGTTCCCCATTGCGGTGCATGTCATAAACGGTACACTGCACTGCACTGCACCACACCAATCACGTTTCACCACACAAACTTCAAAAACACACAAGCGATTCAAAGTTACAAAAGATACTCTCGTACAAAGATACAATTTTCATTTCCCCCATTTGATTTAATTTTATTTGAAAACATCGTGCGATAATTTAATTCACATCAGGTGAAGAGGAATGGATGGAGCTGTGGAGCACAATCACGTCGTGATTGCTTCCCCGAAAGAAGCCAACAAAGGGTGCCGGGAACGGTCTTTGAAAATAATTTGTCGATACTAAACCCGTACTATGCTTGTATTTGAATATCGCGGGGGTGGGGCGCATCATAACAGGGGTAGCAATGGTTTTTTTTTTTTTCTCCCAGCGAATAAAATTACGTGAACGTATCAATTAATGGCCATTAAATTGTCCCGCTTCGATCCGTTTTGCTTTCGTTAAAAAGAAGTAAAACTCTCGCATTAGTAGCACCAATTGGAAGCCATTCCTCTTCCCATATGAGCTGCACTGAGAATAAATTCCGACGATATAACGCGCGGATTCCCTAATTGAAATTCACATCACGTAAGTGATATAAACTGAAATCGTAGCCATACGTAGAAGCTATCCGGACGAGCAAAAGAAACGGAAACCTCAGCAGGAATGGAAAGGTTCTCCATTCCACTCTACTCGCCTCGACCTCATACTTCGTTTTTTTAAAGTTGGCCATAAATTTGGTGGCCCAGGTGAAAGAGAAAAAGCGAGTTGTAGCTAGAGAAACACTAGTGCTCGAGCGATCCGTAAAACACCTCTATTATTGCAAAAGGGATTTAATTATTTAAGAGAGTTGTACAATCGGGCCTGGCATACCAATCTTCAAGTCGACCGACTTCAAAGTGTGAGAGAGCAGCTTCGTCGGGGTCCTGTGTTGCGGGGAATTAAATATTCTTTCTTTCGAAATTCACTTAATTTTATGGCAATAACCATAAATTCCCACACCAAGAGAGAGAAAAGGAATCAAGAAAAAAAAAAAAGAAACAGAAGCGAAGGAACAACTGAAATCGGAGGCAAACGGTTTTGGGTTGGTGATCGGGACGCGCGGAGCAAAAGTCCTCGAAATTACTTTTTTATGAAGAGAAATTGTGGCTCCTCTGAGAGGGTGGCGCGCACGTTTATTAATTTATTAACACAGCGTTGCCGGTAATGGGCCACTAAATGCGTACGCGTATGCATGTCATAGAATCGGAATTAGGAGCTTGAAATTATGATTGCATCAGGGAGTGGGCAGAAATGATTTCTATCGGACTACAATCACCGGTTTACCTTAGTCGTAGTTTTTGTGAATGTTTTACAAATGAACATAGCTCACCATCAGGTTCTATCAGACTATCAAAACATGACAACAAGAGCAAAAAGACACCACAGTTCAGCTCTGGACAAGGAAAAACGGATGAATTGGCCAGGAAAGACTCGGGCGTGGATATAGTGCTGGCTGCCAAACAGTTGTCAACAGTTAAGTGCTTCACAGAACAGGTTACTGTCAAAACTGACTGAGGAACGATAACAACGCACCAATGGTTGCGTTATATACTGCAGGATGTGACCAGCCCCGCTCTGCTGCATCTTCGGAAAACGTCGATTGTAGGCGCAACAAATCGGCTGTAGGAAAAATGCCTAAACAATTAGACATTTTACAAACGACTCCTGTAAAAGCTGTAGTGACGAAGAAGAACCAAAGTCTGTAGATCATCTCTTCTTCCTTTTTGCAGAAGATCGGGCAAACCTTAAGAAAGGAGACCCTCTGAACTGGGTCAACTACAGAGACATCAGTCTTCTTAACATCGCCTACACTGCGGCAGATCTAGGAGAAAACCCAAGAACTTCAAATTAATACTCATCACCTTTTCATCGGTTTTAAGGCCGCCTGTGACAGCTTCTATAGAGACGAGCTATACAGAGCAATGTCTAGTTTTGGCATTTGTGCCAAACTCGTCCATTTGTGCAGGATGACGATGACCCATCAGGGTCGGTTAAGACCTCACCGAGACCTTTGATGTAACAAAAAAGGATTAAGACAAGGCGACGCGCTGTCACCCGACTTCTTTAACATCGTTCTTGAAAGAGTTGTGCAAAACTCCCGGGCCAACACCAGAGGCACAATCCTTCAAAAGTCCGTCCAACTACTCGCATACGCAGACGATATTGACATAATCGGAAGAACGCAGCGTGATGTCACTGGTACGTTCGTGAGTATCGAGACGGAGGCAGCGAAGATGGGTTTAGCAGTCAATGAGGGCAGGACCAACAATATGCTTAGAGGTAGTTAAGGACTTTGTCTACCTAGGCTCCGCTATCAATTCAGACAACGACGCTAACGATGAAATCAAACGAAGAATAACTCTTGCCAATCGTTGCTTCTTTGAGCTAAGAAGGCAATTGCAATTGCGAAGCCCTCTCTCGAACAACTGTATACGACCTTAATCGTCCCAGTTGTGCTTAACGGCGCAGAGACTTTTTTGTTTTGAAAGAAAAATTCTTCGGGTGATTTTTGGTCCCGTCTGCATAGACGGGAAGTAGAGGAGGAGATACAACGACGAACTGTACGGGCTGTACAGCGACATCGGCTTAGCCAGAAGAGTGAAGATCCAATGACTGAGGTAGCTGAGTCATGTAGAGCGGATGGACACCAATTCTCCGGCCCGGAAAATCTTTGAATCCACACCCGAGGGACGGCGCAGTAGAGGAAGACCGCGACTTAGGTGGCGCACGCAAGTGGAAGAGAGATCGAACTCACTGGAGACGCATATTGGTTGAGGCCCAGGTCCACCCCGGACTGTAGCGCCACCTTAAGTAAGTAACTAAAAGCATCTCTTCAAACCTGTAAAATGTGTTCGATTCCTTTGTTAAAATCGGACAAATGGTGCCTTCTCTAAACGGTAGAACAGGCTCTTCCTCCAGGACGTGTCATAAGGAAACAAAAATGCGACTAATTCTCTCTCTCTCTCTCAAATGGTAATAAGTTTCACATCCCGCTTTAGGTTTATTACCCCCGTGAACACCTTAAATGCCACTAATCCTCGGTAACCCTTGCCACAAAACAAAACTCCAAATCATGATCCCTCAATATGCTGCCGGAACCTTTGTCGGTTCCTAAAGAACCAACAAAAAAAAAAAAAAAAAAAAAAAGCCCCACCTGCTCCCTCATTTGCATACGACATCTATTAACTGCTTACTTCCTACCGCCTCACGGCACGATGACCCTAATGAGTTCCACTTCCAATGGAAGTAAGTCAAGATCCGGCGGCACACACCGCCAGTGTGTGTCGGAGGAACACGCCAAACTCTTTCAACTGTGTAAAGGTGCCAAAATAATCCGCTTACATTTGAAACAGTAATCCTCTCACCCATCAGCGTATAGAGAAGGGGGAACAAGGCGCGACCGACGACGTCAATTGTAGCATAACCCTGACGCTCTCTCATAAATGAGCCATTAACAGGGGCGCTTATGCGCTTATACCAAAGTCCCGGGGAAAAATGTCATCAAGTCGGAATTATGATGTTTTTTTGTGATAAATGTGCCCGTATGCGCTCGGGAAAGACTGGGAGATTGAGAGACTGAGCGACTGCAAGACGGAAAGTGAGGAAGTTATTTGGGTTTTATGGGCTCTAAGACGGCTACCGCTTTTGGGAGCGACGAAAAGTTAAGGAGATTAGACTTTTCGGCCTGTTATTGTGTGTGAAATAGCTCAGGTGTCATGCGATGATGATGATGATGGGTTGTGGTGCACATATACCCATACATGGTTGTCCACTGGGAATTGACGAAGGCGGTGTATAGCTTTGATGGCCCGAATTGTTCGAGGCTTAAACATCGATTAGTAAGAGCCGTGACCCATTCGTTTGGGGAAAGAAGGAAAACACAAACAAATGCGATTGTTTTCTGTGTAATTTCAGGGATCAGATACATTTTGACCTGTTTTTGGTTGGACTTGGACAAGAAGCAGATTAAAAGTTGCGGAGAACTTAGAGTCTTAGAGGAATTGGAATATAGTTCGACGAAGTGGTTACATTTGTTCACCCACACAACACATTTTTGTTTTGTTTTTGATGCGATTAGCTGCAGAATGATTTGTTAACTCGGTGTAAAGTCGTCAAAGGAGAGGAATATTTGATCCCACTTGGGTTAGCTAGAAGATTCAGATTGAAGACTTAAATTTCAAGTGGAACAAGGTTTAAAGTAAAGACACATGTGTCCCATGAGTAATGAGAAAAACCCAGTTAGCACTGGTATACCTCAATCTATCTGAGTCCCTTCCAACCCCTCGGACATTTGCAAGCCTTCCTTCCTTTTCCTTCCTCTTTTTTCTTGCTAGTTTGCCTCATCTTATGGTACAAAGAGGCAAATTTACTATTCCACGAGAACCTTTTAACACCATTCTCCATTAATTGACTCCTCCATCAGCGGCCGGCATCCACACACCTGATATCCAATCCGAGATGGCCTTCCCAGCCACAGCGCAGCGTTTAAACGAACAAACTTTGCCATCAGCTACTGTGCATCATCGTGTCACAAAAAAAAACGTCGATGGCGAACTTTTATTTATTTATTATTCGCCTCCAACATGCACTTACTGCACGGAACCACCAATAAACACCTTCTCAACGATCTTAAGCGTCCAACACGCGGTTTACTGTGAATTCCTTCGCTTAAAAATAGCCCACAGATACATCCCGTCCGTCTTCCAGACAAAATAAACATTGCTCACGCTGACCAGAAGAATAAGAAGAGGAATCACCGTCATCATCGTTGTCGTTGTCTTGGATCGTCTTCGTCGTCGTCGTCGTCCTTCAACACGCAAACATTGTCGATTAATTTAAAGAGACCCTCAAACTTGCGACAGGAAGCACACGGACGGGACAAGCAATTTCAAAAAAAAAACTCGCGAATATTGTTGCGCGCCCAGAGAATATTTTATCACCTCGGGTTGTGTGAAAAGTCCACCGAGTCTCCAAGATGGCCTGTGAATTATAAATGCTCCGCAGGACCGACGAACATTTTTCTAGGGAAAAATATGTGCCAATAAATTAACGACACTCACACATACACCTAACCTTCGAACCTTTGTGTCGATCATCGGTCTGTCTCCGATGGATAGATGGGATCACATTGATGTGAGTATGGGGGCCTAAAAGATGGGTGCGCGAATCGGAGAAAAATTGAAGCTACTGTCGTCAGCTTGTTGGTTCTGTGAGACAATGTAGCGACGAGCAGTGGATGTGTGAATTCTCGATGTCTGCGAGGAGTTTTTATGACCAATTTCTGGAAAATTGTTGTCTCGTTTGTGCAAATACAATGGACAGACGGCATCAGGCAGATGACCCCAAGTTGAGTCAGAAGTTATAGTCGACAGAGGTCTTTGTATTCGTCATCGGAGGAAGGCGGCACGGACTTTTCTATTTGATTGGAAATTCCTGAATTGATTGTTTGCGTTCAAACATTGTATTGTGATAGTCGAGACTACCTTAAGGAGAACACGAAGTACAGTACAGTATCCAGCTGATATAGGAACAGGAATCCATGCAGAGCGTCTTGAATTGTCCTACAAAGACTAGTGCAGAATCTGCAGGGACAAAGAGGTAATAGAATCCAACCAGCACCAGCTATGCGAATGTCCCACACTGACCACTTTAAGACTGCGTACTCTTGGTAGTAGCTCCTTCCATGGGCTGGAGGATCTCAATATCGCTAATTTTAGGAAACTCCTGAGATTTTTATCCCTTTCTGGGTGGTTTCCGGATTAGCCAACCCTATCACTTGGTTTGACTCCCATGTGTATACTTTTTAGGGGTACAATGGACCCGCCACCAACCAACCAACCATGCAGCTGATAAAGACAGCAAATTCAACTTGTGCCAATGAGTCTCCAATTACCGAAATCAAAGGTCCAAGTTCCTGCAAAGAGGTGATGTCATCATCATCATAATCATTTTCAATGACCCACTTATCCCCTATGACTGTCGCGGGGTTAGGGTGCTTAAGTGGACTGTCCACATCTCCCGATCTTCCGCCATCGACTCTAAAACATCAGGGGCTATCCCCATACGGGTAGAGGTGAGATTTCGGACTTAGTCCAGCCACCTCATCCTAGACCTACTCAGGGGACGTCTACCTTTTGGCACGGATGACATGGCACGTCTTGGAAACCGAGTTGAGGACATGCGTTGAACGTGACGTATAGACCTCTTCGTACGAAGAAGTAGCTGCTGGATATTGAGTGCCTCGGGTATTCTGGTGTTCCTAACTCGATCTCGACGAGTTACTCCAGCAATACAACGAAGAAATCTCATTTCGGCAGCTTGTATCCGCGATCTTATTCTATCGGTCATTACCCAAATCTCGTGACCACAGATAAGAGTCGGAACCAACACTGAATTGAAGACCGATAGCTTAGCTCCGATGCCAAGTTCAGCCCCCCTGATAACAGATTGACCAAGCTGTCTCAAAAGTGCTCCAGCCTGACCAATCCTACAGGATAACTCACTATTGCTCCTACCATCACTCGTGAATAGGACCCCGAGATAATTAAACTTCTCCACCTGTTTCAATGGGACTCCACTAACATGCAAAGTGCATTGAACAGGCGTTCGGGAAATTACAATAACCTCTGATTTGTTCACGTTTACCTTCATCCCAGCTTCAACACAGATGGCGACGCTGAAGTTCGGTCTGGTAGGACGTAAGGATGACCAAGTCCGCGAAAAGTAGATGGCTCAAGTTTCCCAATGCGAACCGTTCCTCACCAAGGTTGCGCTGTAACATCCAATCCATATACACTATGAAAAGGAGAGGTGACAAAACGCACCCCTGGCGAAGTCCAACGTCCACAGTGAAAGGTGTCGACTTAACGTCGTTCACCCGAACACAGCTCTTACAGTTATTGTACAGAGATTGAATGGCCCTCAGAAGAGAACCGTCAATCCCTTACTCCTGCAATACACTCCAGAGTTTAACCCGAGGGACCCGAGCATAAGCTTTCTTCAAATCCACAAAACAACTGTAGATAGGTTTGGCATACTCCCAGGCCTTGTCAAATACCATTCCGGGAGTGAACAGCTGGTCGGTTGCGCTTTTATCTGAACGAAAGCCACACTGCTCATCACCCAAGAGGTGATGTCCAACACGAATTTAAAGAGCAAACTCCCACGCATAAGGCCAACATCCTTGAAAATTTAACACTTTGCCCCAACATTTTGAAGCAAACTTTCCTCTTTAATCGAACAAACAACAGCTACTCCTCGCTCGTGTATGCATATGGCCTCAAGCCTTACATTGTTGTAAATTACAATATTTTGAGATCAGATAACGCCGCCTATCCCACATGGACAACACATTCAGCTGTCCACCTCCTCCCTGGAAACATTTCACCGATAATCTATTAATTTGTCATCAACGCGCTGCGGTAATTAATATTCCAACAGTGAACGATAAAACGCTGAGTGTGAACTCCCAGCGGCTGCTGGATGACACAAGATATCTTTTTTCCAAAACATTGCCTCCCTCGCGCGTCGGTCCCACCACCAGTCCTGTGGTGACACAAATGTGTTCTAGAATTCCCATAAAACATTCGCATGCACATTGCACGTCCTTTAATATCCACCGCGGCCTACCAATTAAAAATTCACTTCCTCTTTTGGATTTAGAGAAGTTCGCGGAGACAGAGCACAAGATGTGCTTCTTCAAGGAACATCGATGGATACATTGTTTCTCATAGGAATGGCAAAGAGAGAGAGAGAGCACCACACTCTCCAAATGACTTTCAGTGTGCATTAGATTGGGACATGTTGCAACTGTTGTCGTCCGGTGCGGTGGTTGCCTCTTGGCCATTTAATCTCATGGCAGTCCCATGGTTCTGGTGGTAGTTCCAGTACCGGCACCACCACTATGCCCATTTTATTTATGACCGCATTCTGTGTGCTGAAATTTTATTTTTATTTTAGCACCACAGTGTGAAAATAATTCGGCTTTAAGCCTTTTTCGGCCGAATTACAGCGCCGGAGGCGAGCAGACGGGGACTGGAGATACTGTGTTGTGCCATTTGGCCGGCGGTACTTTTGCTTTGGTGAACCTTCTCAGCAGGAGCCATTCCACCCGTGCATACGAACACAGCTTGAATGGAGGCGTCTAGGAGTGAATGCAGGGCATTTGTTACCTGGAAGTCCCACATATACTCGAGAGTAGATGATCAACGCTCGCGTTTTTGTTGGCGGCAGGCATACCGTGTGTCTATGCAAATTGTTTGACCCGATAGATACAAACCGAGCCAGAGGAGTGAGGGGGGGTGGCAGATACTTATTATGGCATTGCGGTGGACAAACTTTCGCTACATAACAGGAAATTTATTGGCCAAATAGAAATTGGAGTGGATTTCCTATTTCGGCGCGGGTGAAATAGTAGCTCTGTGTACAAAATTCTGCCGACAAAGCTATGCGTTGCGGTTTTTTTTTTTTTTTTTGCTGTGGGTAGTTCCTTCGAATGACAAATTTTACCATTTTAATGGGATTCCGGGATATATGGAGTGCTTGCCGAGGATTATAACTGATGTGTGATTGTACAGAATGAGGATGAGGATTAAATACTTGGGGCTTCTCTGAAAGGACTGAACGTGGTAATCGTTGGATTACCTACAAAGTAGGGTTTTATAATTTTGGGGGTTTAATGAAACTACGAGGACATTCATTCAAAGTTGAGTAGGGACTTCAGCGGAGATATGAGATGAAGGAGACATCATGACACAAGTGATTTGAAAACAGCGGGCTTTGGTCAGATTTTGTAAGTCACTTTTCAACGTAGTAATCATCCCAGGTCTACTCTATGGTGGCGAGGGATGAACATTGTCAAAACTGGAGGAGGTCGGGTCGGTCCTGGCTTTTTCGAGAGAAAATTCCTTCAGGTGATCTTTGGTCACCGTGGTTTAGTGGTTAGTGCGTTGGACTGCTGTGTGAGCAGTTTGGGTTCAAGCCCCAGTCATGTCCACCGAACATTTTTCGCGGCACCACCTCTCGTCAGGAATGACAAGCCTTTCAATTCGCCATTTGAAGTCAGCAATAAATTGTAGGTCCATTCCATTCGTGCGAAAAATGTAACACGCCTTGGTCTTGGCTCATCCCGAGCTGTCGCGCCAGTAATTTTTTTTTTTTTTATCTTTGGTTCCGACTATATAGACGATGAGTGGAAGAGTTTAAATACAAGAATGGCTCAGATGGTTAGAACATATAGATTGGAGGCCCACCAGTGCTCAAGTCCAAAGAATCTCCGAATCAACACCGGTGAAATGGAGCGTTAGAGAAAGGCCGCGACTCAAGCGTCCCGCACAAGGGAAAAGTAGAAACGGATCTCAACTTACTTGGCGTGCGAATTAAGCTGGTTACCGGGGCAGGGAAATTACTCCACGGGAATTTACTCCACAAGTGAAAAATTACTCCACTTTTTGAATGTTGAGTAATTTCTCACTGGCAGTGGGAAATATGTACATATTCTACGGTTTGTTATACAAATGCTGTTCTAAAATTGAGGTTTGAGGTAAATGCCTTCCATTCAACCAAATTTTCGTGTTAAACAATTTCCCACTGCCATATTCGAAAAGTGGAAAAGCGCTGAAGCGCCATTATAATAAGTAAAAGCACTTGGCCTAAACCTTCTACTGTGACTGAAGTAAGACGTCGATCTCTACATTGGAAACAGGTGGTGAGATGGTGACACGATATTCAGTCCAGCAAAATGTACTTGGCTTAGAGATACACTATTGTGATTGAAGCGAGACGTTGATCTCTACGTACAAAACAGGTGGTGAGACAAGCCAGAACGTTCAGTCCAACGGGCTTATAAAGATGAGAATGGCTTAAGTAGCCGGCTTTCTAACCTTAAGAGGCCTCTACCCAAAACGTCGAACTCAGATTCGAACTTAGCGTAAAAAGAAACCAAACAGAAAATGTAATTGTATAAGATAAATGATAAAAATACGGGATAGAGATTTTCGAAAATTTTTACTTTATTTACACAAAAACAAACGGCAAAGGCGACTCGACGACGTTTGCCTTGCTTTGTCGTCGAACAACAAATTTTGAATGAATGTATTATGCATGTATCATAGTATGTATTTGTGTATAGTAACTCTTTTTTTTCATTATTTCAGAATTTTCTAATGTTGTTCGTATTATTAATTTTGTTTGATTTCATCAGTTTGAGGCCATTTTTTTCATATTTTTTTTTAGTTTCACGAGAAATCTTCATCTATTTCTATTTCTTCCGTATACATTTTGAATTTACTAATAGTCCAAATTGCGAAAATGCTTGTTATTCTTTTGCATGTATGTAAGTAATTGACCTAGCCTGACCAATCCTACAGGATAACTCAGTATTGATCCTACCATCACTCGTGAATAGGACCCGGAGATACTTAAACTTCTCCACCTGTTTCAATGAGACTCCACTAACATGCAAAGTGCATTGGACAGATGTTAGGGAAATTACCATAACCTCTGATTTGTCACGTTTACCTTCATCCCAGCTTCAACACAAACGGCTACGAACCTTTCTTGTGCGCGCTGACGTTCAGTCTGGGTTGACGTAAGGGTGACCAAGTCATCAGCGAACAGCAGATGACTTATCATTAAGTCTCCCAATTCGAAACATTCCTCACCACGGCTGCGCTGTAACATCCAATCCATATACACTATAAAAAGGAGAGGTGATAGAACGCACCCCTGGCGGAGCCCAACGCCCACAGTGAAAGGTGTCGAATTAGCGCCGTTCACCCGAACACAACTCTAACAGTTAGTGTATTAAGATTGAATAGCCCTCAGAAGAGAAGCGTCAGTCACATACTCCTGCAGTACACTCCAGAGTTTACCTCGAGGGATCCGATCATATGCTTTCTCCAAATCCACAAAACAACTGCAGATAGTTTTGTCATACTCCCAGGACTTCTCAAGTACTATTCTGTGAGTTAACAGCTGGTCGGTTGTGCTTCTACATAGACGAAAGCCGCACTGCTCATCGCCCAACCTGGACTCGACCACAGCTCTGCAACGCGTTTCCAACACCTTTGCAAAGACTTTTCCGGGGAGACTTAAAAGAGATATACCAATATAATTGGAGCAATCCATCTTATCCCCTTTCTTAAAAAGAGGAACAATCACCCCAGTTTGCCAATCGCTAGGTGTTTCACCACATTCCCAGGCCACTTTAATGACCCGAGAGAGAGCCATTCCACTCCCTCTTTACCCAAAGCCTTGAACATTTCTTGCCCGATTTCATCCACACCAGCAGATTTGCCGACTTTTAGCGCTTTAATCGGCAAAGTCACCTCCTACGGTGGTTAAAGTCACCTCTACAGTGGAACTATTCTGCGCCCTACTCAAAACCATGGGTCTGCCATGCTTAGTGCCCTGTTCGGGTTTGAGCAACTCCGAAAAGAGCTCGCATCTGCATATGATGTCCTTCAAAACTTTAGAAATCAAAATAAGTTTTCTTTCAAAAAATAACGAAACGAAATATTACGTAGAGATTTCTAAACGCAAAGAAAACAACAAAACTTACTTTTGCATGCATACATACATTCTTTATCCTTCACACAAATGAAATATTTTTCGAAATTGAAAATAAAATTTCTCCGTTGTCATAATGGCGCTCATCATCATAGTGCTCCAAAAGCGAACTAAAAAGTAAATGTATACGCTATAAAACGTTGAAATTTCGAAATTAATGATAAAAAGAGTTCACGGAAAATGCAATATTTTCCAACAAAAACTGTAATAATCATTTATATTTGTCTTTGAATCGATTAACAAAATAACAATTCATCGCCTGATAATATATTATTTTTTTTTTAAAAAATTCAATTTACATACGAAATTCATAGTTCAATTTCACAAATTTCCTTGATTTTCAAAACTAAATGTTTCAAAAACTAGATCGAATTTCAAAATTCGCCACGACCACATTGGAGATCTATTCATTACCTATAGATAGAATCTAATATCATGAAATTCGTTAAACGTTTCACTATTCAAAAGTTGCACGCCGTATTGCAATTTTACCAAAAATCTCGAAATATGGCTTTTATTTTTTTAAATAAATCGTAAACGGAAAATATTTTCAAAAATCTGGTCGATCATTTTATAGAGAAGACTTCATTCTTCAAAATGCTTTAAAAATCATTTCAATAGTAAAAGCTTCAAAAACTAGCACGCCGTTTCGACAATTTTCCGTTTTGGTTCGTTTTTTGGGTAGAGGCCTCTTAACCACCACCTGTGATATATTTTAAGAATACGTTGGCCAAAGTACGACAAAGCTAGAACCAACAAGCTTTTGAAACATGACAGAAAGTCACTGTTAATGTTGGTAGGTGCACTCACCAGCCACAACCTTCTAAGGAACTACACAATGGAATTTAAACTCAATGATGACAATATTTATGTGTAGGGTCTGCGGTGACGAAGAGGTTCAAGAGGATACTCCTCACTTCCTCTGCCACTGCCCAAGCCTATGCCACTTGAGAAACAGAAAATTAGCCAGGCATTACTACCAGGATATACAAGACCTATCTGATCTTCCAATAAACGATCTTTCTAGGTTTCTGAGGACATCAGGATGACTGGAGATCCAAGTCAACAACGAGCAAAAAGGTAAAAGCCCGGTAGGAGCCGAGATCAACCCCCATGGGCATCAAAATGGATCCACAAGGACCTAAGCGTGATGATGTCGAGTGGTTTCTCCCAATACCTTACGTAACCGAATCATAGACAAGCAACTTAGTGTCATTCTAACTATGACAATGCGTAAGTGGAATGATTACAACTAATTGTGGAATTCTCTGTAACGGTCCAGAATCTGCTTGGGAAAAGCTGCAGTGTTTCAAAGCTGCCTAGGTCGGAGACTGCACCAAATACTTTCCTGACGCGTGTACCTTTTCCCACCAACTCTGCATCTATTCATCCCAATTACCACATCCACATTTCATCCTCCTTATCATAGCACTGATTGCTAATGATGTCGACCTCATCCAACCCCTTGAAGGATGCTACTCAATCTAAATCTAATTTCAGAGGATAATGTCCATCACAAATTCTCTGAATCATTCTCCAATTAGTGCGTGCAATGCAAAATACCCTAACTGTGACCATAACTCAGGCAATAAAATACAAATTGATTCCAAAATTAAATTACAATTATCACCACCCCTTAGCCAGTCACCTGGCCTACCCCTCACCATCCACCTGCCATTTACTAAATCACGGACATTAAAAAAAAAAGGAGAAATCACCAATTAATGAAACCTAGGGCCTTCTTCTGGGTTCTTTGCTCCCTTCCTGGCCGTGATGCTGCCGGCACCGCCTGCTATTGCTCATTTGGAGGCATCGCTTCTTTAATTTTTAATTAAATTAACCCCTCGAGCCGACCCCCCGAAAGGTGGTAACAGGTGTACTACTCCTTGCTGGCTGTCCCCGTCGTCCTTAGCTTTATTCTTTCATTAAATTTTCTTCTTTCTATGTTCGCAGTTTTTTTGCCTGTCCTTCCGTGGCGGTAGGAAGAAACAAATGACACCTTGTCCCACCTTGTTCCACCCTGTTCCACCTTGTCCCACCTTTTTGTCTTCTTCCCTAGCTCCAAGTGAAATTAAATTAACAGAACATACAAAGCACACACAGAAGAATTTAATAACTGGTTTGCCCGCGTGAATCCCACATAAGAGCCGACTCTGGCAATAGATCTGCAAATAGGCATCTGCAGGACCCATTGCTTGGCCACACATACACTCCCAACCTCGTAAAGCGGGCATTTTTATTCGAATTTTATGGAAATGGCCAACGGAGGCGACCCCTGTACCTTCCGAGGGGTCAGTCTTCGATGTGGGGTGTGCTTGCCGGCCAGACTCCAAGTCCTCTTTCAATTAAAAGTCCTTGCACAATTCGTAAATTCTAATAAACCTGTGAGCTATGGCCGTTCGAGCGCAGACACATCCCTAAACGCCCCGGCGGCGGCGCAAGACTTGTTTGGAGGCAATAAATTGGGATTCCGTCGAGGGTTTTATTCGCATTTGTAACTAATTTGTTCGGTAGATGTCGTTAGAATGTCATAAATAAGAAATGGTTGCGGAATTTAGAGGCACTTTGTCACGGCTTATGGAGCCGGGCCATTGGGTTTGATGTCAATTGGTCAATTTGAAGAGGAGAAGAAACCGGTTGAGGCGCATCACGGTGCTTAAGCATTAAAACGAATCGAATTGACGCAACTAATAGGCGTCAGATTGAAAACAAGAGAAGGAAACGTGCCATGCCTTGAAACTGACATTTCTAGAGGAATTTCGTTATGAGAAGTCGTTTGGATGATGAATGAGCGCCGGGAGGGGACGTTTTCATACCCGTGGATCGAGGATAATCGCAGTTTAGACATGGGAATAGATGGATTTCGGTTTGAATGTCGACTGTTTACATCTGTTGTAGGTAACTTTATGAAGAGACCTCAACAAGTGGGGAAAATGAAAGCGAAGGCGAAGAGGATCGAGATGAGAATGAGCAGGTACTGGCACAAGTGGATGCGACAAGTTTATATGTGTGACTGCGAGTTGATTTCTCACATCTATCCACTGCAAAGATTATACCCCAACTGTCATCTTAGACATAGAAATACAGGCACCTAAGTCTTTCTAAAATGTTGTTCTTAAAGCAGCAATCAGACTGCACCCTCTCATTTCTGCCGGGTCTGCAACACCGGAAGCCAATGGAAGAAGTGGATGAAGCTGAAATTGGCCATTCTACCTAAAGGGAATAAACACGACAGCATCATTCATCCTACAAACTTCTATTTTTGTTGGACAACGTGGGAAAAAATACTGCAGCGTCTAGAGTCTGAAATCCATCAGGCAGTAGGCCTCACAGGAAAGTTATGGAGACTATAATCGTAATTGCCGGTGATTACGGACCGGTTCTTAAGTCGGAAATTAGGCACCTTAGTGTGTTGCAGCTTTGAGTAAACTGCTGATAGGGCAGCAAAGACAAACGCGGCTTTATATAATAGTATACAGCTGATGAGTTAGAAAAGGCAACCGCATCTAATATTGGCGACCCAAACACCAAAGATTCAGTAAAGATAGAAGGAAGACGCATTCCTATAATAAGACCTGTTTTTAACAAGACGGAACACTTGATTGAAAGTGCGATCCTACTCGTATAGCGAAGCGCTGCCGCCACACACCAATGCGACAAGATCTAGAAGAACTTAAACGTGCTCAAGTGAATACGCACTAAAAACTGTGTATTTCTACGATCTACTAGTTTGAGACTTGAATTTTTCGAAAAAAAAAAAGGTTGTATAAGATGTATGCGATGTATACAATATGTATCAAGAAGGAAACCTCACGAACGCTGCGGAGCCCTCACATTTGACATTACGTGCAGATCACAAGCAATTTATGTTGATCATTTAAATGTGAACAAAATCCCCTTAAATTTATAAGAAATTACTACAATACAAACTATAAATATTGACTCCACTTACATGTTCCACACCTTCTTTTCGTTGAATAACAGTTCAAATCGATGAAATTTTGATGATTTTTTCTGACTTTTAATGATTCCTCAGGAAACACAAAGCACTTTGAAGACAAATTGCAGAAAAAATCCGAGGTCTACTCCATTTCTCAATGAATTTATTTACTTATTTACAATAAAATTCAACAAAAATGATAACAAAATCAAATTCGATCTAGAATTAGTATTGAAAAAATCAATTTTTAAATTTGAACGATTAGAAACCACGGCACTTTATTTCACCAAAGCTGACATTTGACAAGAAAAATGTATCACCTTTCAAAAATTATGGAAATAAGAGAGGGACTTCCAATGAAATTGACGTTTTTCCAGGATGTGTTCCATAATCATTTGCAAAACACTTGAACAATTTTAACTTCGATTGAGAGTAGTTTGACATGAAACCAAAAAGGCGGATCGGGAAATGTATGCCAATAGATGTAGAATTAGACTTACTACAAATCCAAGGGAAAACGACTAGTCAAGGCAGAATTTTAAACATGTAAGACCTTTTTTTTTGCCTCGATCGTTTTGAACAGAGGTGACTAACTGACTGATGTGTCTGAAGAAGCTCCATTTTCGGTTATTAACCCGCAGAAAGAAAATCAAACCCTAAATCATAAAAAACGATAAATCATAAGCCCTTCTAGAGGCTACGGGACCTAAGTTAGTAAGTATCGTGAGTGAAGAAGAGAGACATGAGAAAAATGTTTTATCGAATGTTTGGTTCTATATACGGGGAGCGGCAATGGAGGATACACTTTCCTACATCAGACATTTCATCGGATGCTTAGTTTTATGTCGATTAAAACACGATGAAAGTCGTCCACTGCCCAATGGGAATAATCAAACACGCGAAGCACTTCATGTTCCATTACCTTTAGCACGAAAAAGGACAACTTTCTTTGAAAAGGGGTAAGGACAACAACACCCATACAGATAATAGATGCTAAAGAAGGTTGAAACGAATATACAAAAAGTGTGGCAACGATTAGGAATAGAGCATACATCAGGGCCAAGGCTGCTAAAACCCTCCACGCGATGAAAAGTTTGACGAAATAATTTCGAAGAGCCTGCCAGTTGCTTGGTCTTTCTATAAAACGTCTCGATTTGATTTCACAGTGACATATACTCAAAAAGAAGGGTTACATTTAGACACATGTGAACGTAGGACTGTAGGACTTAAAAACCCACAAAGAGATCTCCGGTGCAAGCTTTTATTGAAATCCCCCTATCGCTGTTTAAGTTTTGCTTCACAAACATCTCAGCGACAGGACAGGATGGACACATATCCCTACATACAGACGCACTCTCTCTGCAACTAAAGTGAGCATCTTTTGATGCCAGACGAGGTGCCTTCATTACTTTCCACAGTTTGCATAATTTTGCATAAAAATTTCGAAAAAAAAAAAAAAAAGAATAATCCCAATTGGCCAACCTTGGTGCACGCCACTATGCAGTTCTTGGCAATAAAATTCCATTTAAATGTTCAAATCGACCTTTCATTTCCTTCAATCGTGTTCCAAGGTTCCTCGAAACTGCTTCACTCAATGCAAGAGGCCCCCGTGCGCCTTTCCAAGGTAACCAATGATGGTCTGATGAGGATTATGTGCACATAGCTACAGGGATAAATATGCAGCAATTCCCACATCCGGTGAGCATATGGAAGTTTCAAGTACTCACACACATGATCCCCAGATCATTGTGTTCGATTTAATCCCAGCCACTGATTGTCATCGATTATGGATTGATTCTCACTGCAGAAGGGGAGCAAACCAACGCAGGCATCTTTCCGATCCAGGAACTGATTGCATTCATTTTTTTTTTCTCCAAATATTGTCATGTCGTGTAGACATATTGACATTTCAAGAGAGATCTGGATCTTTCACTCACTCGTCGAGTTGTGACATTTGACAAGTTGGCGGCGATTTGGTTTAATAACCTAAGGGCGAGCACACACACTATATCAAGTGGTACACGCGCAGACAATTGTTAAAGGCGGCAAGTCTTTGGGTTGTGGTGACTCTCGGCCTATTTTGGACGACGATCGGAGGGTAAATGGCTCGAACGATCTCCTGGCGCAGTAGCCTGGAATGTGTGCGCCAAACGATTTTCGTGCTCAAGGGTTTTTTTTTCAGCTGCGGTGATTTGCGGCAGGAAGCCATGAGTGCGCGTTCTACCCAAATATGGCGATTTCGATGGTAACGACCAGTGTCAAAGTGTTGTGTGCTGGGCAGAGATGTGCACTGATTGGAGACGGGGAGTTTTCTGTTGTAGAACATCCGCAAAGAGGACATTGTAAGGATGGAGAGCAAAGCCTGGGGAAGTTATAAAGGTTTGCAATGATTTCTAGCGTCGACTTCCTGGAAGACACTTTAATATGAAAATAAGTATTGGAATACATGGATGAGGACAAAAAAATGATGTGAATT
This sequence comes from Matsumyia berberina, assembly GCA_917880715.2. NCBI lineage: Eukaryota > Metazoa > Arthropoda > Insecta > Diptera > Syrphidae > Matsumyia > Matsumyia berberina. The sequence continues at coordinate 63,928,870 of OU862870.1, forward strand.
CATTTACTCTGAACATTACAGCAGGCAGGAGGTAGCAGGTACCCCATATTAGTGGCTTTACTTGAAACAGCCAACACAACAAGCACAACAGGAACATCACGAGCAAGGAGGACTGCGAGATTGAGTGCTTTTGGACCCCTTAAAGTACCAAAAGACGAAATATTCTACCGAAATTTAAGCCGCTGTCCTTTGATGTGAAAGCTGCTGGCGATTCGAATTAACAACGAAACGTTAAGCAAAGGCGCCGCAGGATTATCAAATTGGATAGCAGCTGGACAGAATTGAGACACGACATGAACCGTAAGACCCATAAGGAGATACAGCAAATAATCCACGAAAGACCTTGACTTTTCCAATATTTAGGTGAGTCTGCAACTCCTTGCATCCTAACATCTTCCACAGCACAACATCAAATATACACAAAACCACTTTCAAATTTCGCATTCACACCGCGAATTCCTAGACCATCTGACCAGCAATACCCATGAGATTCCAAAACAAAATACACTCCTGCATTTCGTTATCCTTCTACAACCTCCGCTTCGATCAAAAACTCCATAAATTTGCGTGATTTGCAAATCAGATTTAGAAACGTTCCAAGACTCAGGAATTTTCACTCTGTCTCGTCTTGTCTGCATTGGTGGTTGCTGGTTGCTACCAAGGACAAAGTTGCAACATCGCTGTGCACCATTCCCGGTGCTCTATTCCTCCGCGAAAAATTTCTATAATGTCCGACTCACGAAAATGCTATTTTCCGGGTTTAGTCGTTTTATTTGTTCTTTTATGTGTAGCCTGCCTATTCGTGGAACACGCCGAAAAAAGGCTCAAGATCCCCCTCCCGCTCTCGGTACAAAGTTCGGCGTACGGGACCGTGTTCAACAATCTTTTCGTGAGTCGAAATCAATGTTGACTTGAGAGAACGTCGGGTGGACTATGTATTGCGCCTCATACTCGTACGCTGACGACGATCATCATCAGCGAATCCAAGCCTAGTCGTCCTGGTCCATAGCCGCAGCCACTCTCAAGTGCGTAACAATTAAATCGTGACGCGACCGGCTGGACCGAGCGGCGGTGGTTGAATTCGCGTATCTGGGAGATACTTCTTTGGTTCGCGTTGTTTCCCCATGCATCGGTGTGCCTCTGTCAAGTGGGTAGTAGCAGTTCCATCACGACTGAGCGCACAATGTGTCCCTTGTTGGCTTGACTGGGTTATGTGCCCGCTCTCGGTGTACAATAGACTGTTTCCACTTCTTTTTCTTTTCTTTGTTCGTGGAATCTGTAGCAGGAATGAGCATTTTTGAATGGAATTATTGCGAACACGTCCCGTTGATTTATTGAATAATCGGGAATGAGTAATGGGAATGGGAGTGTGTGTGTGTGTGCGCGCGCATCCCAAAAAAAAAAACCAAAAACCGAACCAAGGAGGAGAACATACGCGATGACAATGGCCAAAGACAATTGAAATTTAGAAGCAATTAAGGTAGCGAAATGAAATTCTTTTATTGCTACAGATACAGGTACGGCGGGAGTGGACAGCGCCGAAATCCGGGCAACAAATTTGGGATTGTCATGCTGGAAACGTGGCTGTTGTCAACAAATCGTGGAGATGGGTGGGTGGAGCAGGAGCAGGAAATGAAATGGAACTCAAACATTTGTCATTTTTATCTTTCGGAGAGAATTGTGGTGAGCTCGAGAGTATAGCAGTCACCATCTGGGAGGATGGAATGAATTCGTAAATCGAATGGAGTCGGTTGTGGTATTGCTGTTGACCTTCGGAGTTTAAAGACGCAGTTTGGTTGGACTATCAAAGGTTTTGGAAGGAACAGCTACGTATATGAGAAAGAGTGGACAACACGCTCTGAAAAGGCGACAATTGAATAGCCAGTCAAACCGTGATATGGTGCCAACCAAAGATGGAAAAAGAAGATGGACAGCCACATTATCCCCTCAACAAAATCGTGACGCAGAACTGACAAAGAGAAGTCAAAGCAGTTTGTGGAAAAGGTGGAGAGAATTGACTCACATCGAAGCATGCCATCCAATGAAATCAAATCACTCAGCCATAATCAGACGTTAGACAGAAGCGTTTAGGACGAATCGAGATCACTTTGGATGAACTGGAGGAAGCTAAAGAATGATTTGCAACGAAATCGACTCACCTAGTCACACAGAAGAGTTGATTACCCTAAACAACCAACTGAGAACAGACCGGCGCTTTTGGAAATGACCTAGCCTAGATGGAGTAGAAATTGTTTTCAGAACTCCAAGCAAGATGGCACGCTGGGATGTCCTTTAGCCTCCGTAATCGATATAATAGAGGACAACACAGCTCTTGGAGTTGGAATTTCCAGAATTTATTCATGTTATCAATCCGCAGGAACTCAACACAATCTCTTTCTGCGGCTTACCATTCTTCGTGCCATAGTCCTGAAGGACGGCCAAAATCTTCGTGCCCTCGACTATCCGTCCGAAGGCTTTCCTTTTGCCGTTCAAAACCTTCAGCGGCTTAAAACTGATGCTGAATTCAAAATAGCCCTGCGAGTCGCGTTCTAGCAGTGCCAACGTCCCGATGTGTCCGTGATCGAAACGTGAGCTGCCCGTGTCTCTGTGCGAAAACACTGTATTATCCGGTAAGTCAATCTTACCCTCCATCCACAGATTGGGGAATATACGACGAAATGACAGAGTACTCTTCCCCTGATGACACATTTTCACCAACTGCAGAACCACAGTGGGAGCTGCTTCGGTGCACAAGACAACGACCAATCGGTCTAAAGGTCGGACACCCTTCACCTCCAGATCCATGTAAATCTTTGGCAACAGCAGTGGGATTATCAGATCCGGATTCTGTATTGGCATAACGTTCTTGTACTTTCGAAACAGTTCCCTTCGATAGTTCTCCTGTTCCTTGGACAACTTCTGTTCCTTTTTCGTTTGCACCAGAGATCTGGTGGTCATTGTCGGCTTCATGCACAACAATTTCCGGCCGAAAATAAAGTTCTCCAGATCGATGCGGTCCAACCACTTTTTGATGTCATCTACCCTTGACTTTCGGATGCCGGTGCTCTTGTTGTATGTCAGAGTTGAGCCATCGATTCGCATGATTTTATTCAACTTGACCAGCAGGTCGATATTTTCGTCGGTAATGCGCTTGAAGCTCTCGTTGTCAGTTTTCATTTGCGTTACACGCAGATAGGTACCGGCCGTGATTTTCGGCGGTCGGGAGTCGATCTTGCACCGGGCATTGTAGATTTTGCACAAATGTTCCATGTTATGGTTTTTCATGGTGGTGAGCGGATTGAAATACAAATTTGAGGCAACACAAACGAATCGGTGTAACTGAAATGAGAAACAAAATTCTGACTCTGGGCACGCAGGTGTCTACGACGAGCAGAGGTCGAACAGGGTGCACAGTGCCCACACATGAAAACTAATTAAAACGAAAACAATCTTTTTTCGATGTCCGCCTTGACTCCTTTTCTTTTCAAGGGAACAGCAATGAATTTTAATGGTAATGGGAGAGGGTACCCTCATCAAAGAGGCTCATTGCGCATGCGCAACATGATTGGGCGGATTTTAAACTCTTTTTTCCACGGAAACGCCGTGGAAGGTGTAGGTTTAGTTTTTTTCATTTTTTATTGCCCATGGAGCCCTTTTTCAAGAAGGACCGCCTGTCAAATCAAGGGTCTCCGATAAATTTATTTTATTACGTCATCATCACTTCTTGAATCGATTGATCGTAGGTCGATCGCCGGCTTGGGGATGATGATCGGCTTCACTGAATTGGGAAATTGGTTTCTAACTTCATCCCGTGAAATTTCCCTAATGTTTTCATCCACTTTTTTCTCCACCGCCATTCTTGTGCTAATGAGCTGGCTACAGAAAAACGAGTGTGACCGGCCTGTAATTACAGGGTGAGAGACGGATCAGTTGACAAGCGGGCGGCCATGATCAATCACCTGTCAGTGAGTTCGTTCCAAAGTCATATGCAGTCATGGACTTGTCATGGGGTTGTCACTTATGTATCTGTTGGGTAAGGGGTTTAATGGGACATATGACCACCGACATGCATGGGCGATCGACTAATTTATTGAGGGAAAAAACTGTTTTTTGGCGGAAAACTCGTGTAGTAACGCGGAAGTGCTCATCAGGCAGTTACATGGATGGAAGGGCGGTTTAATTGAGAGATATACACCAGCGTGGACATTATGGGATATTAAAGTGGTAAATTGGTCGGCTGTCAGTGTTTGCAAGGATAAAACAGGAAATTGACGTCAATTAGAGGGAAGTGAACATGAAAAAAGCCATAAACGAAGGGCAGGCAAATATGTTATACACCCTCTGTAACGTTTGTGAGTCAGAGTAGGGCAATGAAATGCAAATGATGTGTCTTTCCATAAGGCTGAACTTTCGATGTTGTTATTTTGGACCCAATACCCGAATTGTGCAGACTCTGTGGGTGTAAATTCTCGATAGTTACCCGCTGTTACCTAATTCCCAGCTCACACTAACCAGACATTAACCGTTTGATTAACGTTTAATTCATCTGTCGATCGTAAGAGCCTATAATCCCACTGGCAACCACCACCTATTAAGGCGTCATGATTTTGAAAAGTGAAAGGTGGGTAACGCCACAGATACACAACAAATACAGGCCGCTTTGCTCTACACGCAACTAGGCTCGTGCATGTGCAATGCGGTTAGACGACGACTCCTTACTCCTCTAGGAAAAATTCTCAACCGGCCAGTGCGCCAAAAGGAAAACTTGTTATCGCACCATAATTCAATGGAAAATTACTTCGAGGAAAGCCGCCCTGCCAAACAAGCCACCACGGTGATCTTGAAGCCTGCACACGGTGTCTCTTTCATAATATGAGGTGACGTGCGTGTACTGCTAAATGCTGCTGAAATTACCGATGACAACAAACGACGACATCGACAACGAGAGGCTGACGAGAGGATGACGACGACGACCAACGATGAACGACATCGTCGTCAATGACGATGATGATCAAACGAGCAAAAAACATTCTCAACAAAATTAAAGACTCTCTCTCTCTCTCTTCAAAGTGCGGTGTGGCTAACCACCGCCGCCGCCGCTTCTCATCCCCCTGAGATGATTCTAATTTATCAATTTCTACATGGGCGTGTATATAATATCATTCGCGAAAGATGACGTATTGATACGAGATTGACACTGGTCGCCGCTTCTTGCACAGCTCCTGATCGGGTTCCTGATCAAGCTCCTTTCATCGGCCTCTCGATGTCGTCCTCGGATGGCCAGTGGCAATTGCGTCATTAAAAATTATGGTTATGTGCGCGAATGTTGTCACAAAACGATGTATTGCTTCCAAACGCGTTATAGAATCTGGTGTGGTGGTGTTCTGTGATGGACAGACTTGAAGGAATATGATGGGATGCCTTCGGCTGCCGTTATAATACCTTAACTTTTTTGTTTTTTATTTTTTGGAAAATGATTATAATTTTCGGTGAAAAGATTCAGTTTTTGTGGTTCAAAAATGCGACAGTTTATGGGATAAAATTAATGACAGAGATGTCACGAAACAAGAGTGACTGATGGGATAAGCCTGATGGGAGACAGTGGTGGTCATTATTTTTAGGGTGAAAGGCAGCAATTATTTCATAAACGTGATGAGAATCCAGTTAGGGGCAAATTGGGACGGATGTGGATGGTGTTTCGTGGAAGAAATTTTGCGCACGATTATTAAAAGACTAATGGGCGAGGCCAAGAAAGTTGAAAGCGAAATGATGCACCCCGTAACATTGGTTATATCGCCATTTCTTGGGTATAATCTCTGAACGGATCTTAATAACTTTAAAGGAACTTCTCTCCATTTTTAAGGCAGCTGCATTCCTGAAATTAGATTTGCGACATATTTTCCATATCCAGCTGTCTAAACAGGTCTAGACAGCGAATCACTGCAGATCAAAATTCTCGGTTGGATCTGGCATTTCGAATGAGGAATCGTCTAGATCATGTACTCGAAAGTTTTCTATGAGTTTGAGCCGAAGACCTAGAAGTCAATCATCGGTCTAAGAAAATCTTCATTAACTAGGCGGAGGAAAATGGAAACTCTTTACCAAGAAGACCAAAATAAGCGACTTCCACGTACCTAGGATAGGATAATTTGCACTTTCGTGACAGCGTCAAGTATCTTGGCCTCTTATGAGACATGAGGCTGACCTGGAGAAAGAACCTAGAAGAACGAACGATTAAAGCTAAAAGGGCTTTCTGGATATGCAGGAGAGCTTTCGGCAAGACATCGGGTCTAAAACCGAAACAGGTTCTTTTTTAGCGAATTGATCTGGTGGCCAGCTCCAAAGAACAAATATGCAAAAGAAATGCTAACAAATGACTGGCTCGCCTGGGAGTAACCGGCGCTCAAGCCTCGACACCAACGGCTACATCTCAAAGCAAAGAGACTGGCAGGACACTCAGCGGCAAGACTGAAGGGCCTCGGACATTTCGACACGACTTCTAATATAGGGCACCGAAAAATTATTGAAGAGATCAGAACGATCACGCCACTCATCAACCATCAGATCGAAACCAGCGTTGTCAACAATTTTAAAACTAAATTTCCTTCAAGGGATTCTTGGGTATTCACGGACGGCTCCAACATCGCAGGCAACTCCGGTGCTGGCGCATATACGCGTCATAACCCACCGGTAGAATTAACGATTCATCTAGTTCGCTTCGTCACAGTATTTCACGCAGAAGTCCTTGCCATTTTGAGGGGAGTTGGAGTTCTCTTGGAACACCACACCCAAAGTAAGATAGTCAAGCAGCACTTAAAGCCATCGCAAATCCAACATCCAGATCTCATCTGGTCAGGGAATGTAAAGCCAAACTCAATAGGCTTGCCAGGCATAACGACGTCCGCCTTGTCTGGGTACCGGATCACGAAGGTGTCCCGGAGAATGAGAAGGCCGATAAACTGGCAAGAGAAGGGACGCACGCAATAGAACGAACTGCTGAGAACACAGTGGGAGTCGCACTAACAATAATTAAAACAGCAACCAACGAGAGAATGCAAAGGGATTTAAAGGATCACTTGGCAAACCTTCCGACGTGCAAAGTGGCTAGATCAGAACATGTAGGAACTGCGAGGAAGAAGAAGACCTCGAACACTTCCTATGCCATTGCCCAGCCCTAGCGAGAATGCGACAGAAGATCCTGGAGTCCATGTGGATACCGGACCTAAAACATCGCAAGGACAAAGGAATCGGCGGCATCCTGGCCTTCACCAAAGAAACAGGAAAATTCTCCAGACCACACTTACATACATTAGTGTCAACTCCATAATTGTTTCCGCCTTCCCTAGATCCCTCCCAACATAAGACCCAAGCCAAACCTATCCCTGCAGTTTCGAAGATTAAAGGAGGGAAACACAACGGGCCCGACAGAGACCTAAATGAAGAGCCTTCCGCTCACGATCATATGCCATACCATACCGTCTAGGAAGATCTTCGTTAGTTCTAGAAGCCCTTCAATGATCCAAGAAGACCGTCATTGGTTACGTTCTATGCCGATCAATGTACAGCCTACGATACGATACAATGTCCGGATGCACTGCTATCTGTAAGATCTATTGTGCTGGCCTAGTGGTTAAACAGAAGCCCAATTGGGGCTGTTAATAAACCTTCCATGTTCCAAATATCCACTGGGCATATCCTGCCCCGTGTTAGATGGAATAGTCTTTTCTTTGCGGCCGGCCCCTAGGCACTCACAGAGAACATGTTCAGCTGTTTTTTTCCTTTTCGCAGAGTCAACACCCGTCTGTATCTGATAACTTCATCTTATGCAGATTATGGACAATGTTTAGTTAGGTAGCACATAAGGCATCTGGCGCGACAGCTCAGGATGAGCCAAGGCCTAGCTTCTCGTAACCATTCATGTTGTGCGTGTTACATTTTTTGCGCGAATGGAAGGGACCTACAATTAACTGCCGACTCCGAACGGCGAATTGAGAAGCTCTTTCATGACAGATTATACTCCCGGAGGCTTGTCACTTTCCGGCGAGAGGTGGTGCCGCGAAAAATGTTCGGTGGACACGGCTGGGACTTGAACCCACACCGCTCGGTCAGCAGTCCAACGCATTAACCACAGGTAGCACATTATGGTTCTTAAATCTTCCTTGCTGACTTCAAAGAAGTTCCTCTGTCTTGTTGGGGTTGATGAACGTTTTTGCTTGCCTCCGGCTCTTTAGTTGCACCTAATATTCAGCGAGCCTATCAACTTCTCATTGTGTTATTTTGCAGGGGATACTACTGTGTGACACCCTAAAATATGGCTTTGACCCTAACGTATAGGCTTAAAGGGCCACTATTGCTGCCTGGATATCCAATAAGATAAATATACAGGTACAGCTTGGCCATTTGCGTCGACTGGGATCTGTTGACGACTAGAGTCTATCTCTCTCCACTTATGGTGCCATTCATCACCCTTTGTGGACTACAAAATGGGACCGCCTAATCAAAGAAATGCCTTCCTAGTCAGTACCACAATTTAAGGTCATGCATCTCAGGAATCCAAATGTTTTTCAAAACTTATACTGATGAGGTTAGTCCTCATTGCATACCAGTCCCAAATTAGACTATAAAATGAATTCGGAACCTAATTGGCTTAAATTCTCATTAAATGCCGGCGCCTATTAAGCAGTCGTCAAGTCAACCACCAATCACTGCCTACCACCTCACCGCCGTTGATAGTGAAACTCCTTTTGAGGAATTTCCTTTCCAATTCCATGCTGGCGTTCTTATCTTCTTCTGCCGCGTCGCCCTCAGGCGCATACACACGGATGCATACGCACAATCTACGAAGCATCCTAACTACGCATCCATCGCGAAAGATTCACTTTTTTTTTTTCTGTTCGTCTGTTGCTTGTGCAACGATGAAGTATGACATCGACGGGACCACGTTCGTCGACGATAAAACACAGCCTGCATCATGCTAACTGCCTTGTTGCGCTTCTGCCTGCTCCTCTGACGCTTTATTCCAACTTAATTGCATAAATAAGGAGACAAGTTGCCCGCACTTTAACGTGATGTTTTTGACATGTCCACAATATTAAATTATTTATACAGACAGAAGTAGAGATGGAGACGGAGGAGGCTCCTCGAAGCAGCCTCCACGAGAGATGACAACGAAACACAACGACAGTGATGGCGATTACGATGATATATAAACGCGTTGCCCCTGCAGCCGATTGGAATGAGGAGCTGCATGATGGACCATCTACTGAGACAAGGCCGGCATTGGGTTGAAAGTGCCTCTATGGGCACTTGCCATCGAACGGCGATGATGGTTAGTTTGGTGGTCTAACTCTCCGCAGAGATTGGAGATCAACACAAGATTTCCGATTGGAGTCGGTGGAGTTGTGCGTCCTCGATCCCCAATTAGGTGAGAGAAATTGGTGAAATAAAGTGCAGGTGTGGGTATTGATTTGGTCGGGGTGTCGTGTAAAGTGTCGTAAGACACGGTCCCAGTGGGCAAATTACGAGAACGGCAAGTATCTCAGGAAAGGAAATCGAAAGTTTGGCCGCGGGAAAGGTTGAAGGAATGGTGTCGAATGTCAAAAAGCGAGAATAGAGGCGGCGCATTGAATACGATGGCACGTAGTCGCAGTACGGAGGATCTAGATCCTATAAAAGAACACAGAACCCAAGCCACAGAGCTTAAAGTGAAAAACATGTCGCTTTCACTGCAGTCTACTAACCCCTACTCCCACTCTCAGTTGCCTGGTACCGCAACATATAGTCATTCAATAGCCCCGAACTGCTTCTACCAGGAATTGCTTCCATTAGAAGAAAATGTACCGATTCTTGATCCCAAGGTCACTCTATCCTATCACCTTCTTACAGTCAAAGGATGCCGCTCATCCAGGTCGTAACTAGGTCATAAACAGACCTTTTCCCTTCAAAAATAAAAATGAGCAATTCAGGGGTACATGATTGATGCTCGCCGCAAACGCTGTCGTTCAGAAGCAGTCCTTTAGGTGAATCCTTTATTTGTGCGCAACGTGTTTATTGCCAGACAACAGACATAGCCTTTATGACCTCGGTTTTGGAAGGTTTTCCCAAAGATCCACTGATCCGCCGTCGTGCTCTGAACTAGATAACAAATGATGTGATAATTGTGGACAGTCAACCAACTAGGTCGTGTCGGACCTGGTAGTCAAAGGTACTCATTAACACTTCCAAGTCTTCACTGTACACCCTTCTCCGAAAAATGCATCACATTTTCCGATGCATTCGGTTGGAAAGTATCCGCTCGTCCAATTAGTGGATGTGACAGAAACCAGTCAGCGGCAAACATGGCACACAGCATCGGTTACCATGAGCTCGCTGCACTGAGCACTCACCTCACTTACTGCCGGGGTTAATGAATTTGTTGACAGTCAATTTTGACGCCATCGTCACGCTGTACACCCAGCTTCCTCGTGTGTGGATGGTGGATACACCATGTTGCTACCACCGCCGCCGTGGCCTTTTGCAATCAACTTTTTCATGACATTTATCGCTTCCACTTGAATGCATCTTTGATCTTTTCCCCTCCGCCCAACAAGTGTGAGTGGCGGACTCGACTTGACTATCAATCTCGGATTTACTCGGCTTAGAAGGCCAATCATCATTCGATACACCAGGCGAAGGTGGCAAGATAGGTGTGTGCACAGTACTGGTAGTGGTTATCCATCTTTTCGGTTCGATTTAAAATTAAAACACGTGGATACGAATGTATAATTCGATTATGTGATCTCTCTCTATCCCTGTCGACTGTGCTGTTCTGTGGATGCACGAATTAACCTCTGGATGGCTGAGGCATAAAGGGGACACGTAAGAATCCGATTCGAAAAAGACGAAATGTGTTAATTAAAAGGTGCTAGTGCGGAACAAGTGGAACTAAGGTGGTGATATTAGGCTGCATAAAATAATTACGATCGAGAGAGTTGAGTCTTCCAGAGGCGACAACAGAAACATCGTGTCGAAGTGATACTAATTGACGATGGAATTTTCGGGGAATGCAATCGGATGATGGCTTCGGTTGGAATTTGTTTAAAGAGAAAGTTTGCCAGTGAAGCTAGAAGTTGGTTAGAGGGTCCGGTGACTGTTGATTTTCTAGACATTTACTACAAAAATGTAGCACTAAGTGGTGAAAGATATAGTCAGAGGCATTCACCCAAGAAGTTTGACACGTAAGTCGCAGGCTACATAAAGGACACACACCCCCAATAATGGTCTATTTGTGCTGTTATCTCGAGAGGTTGGCATCATAACAACCCTGAGGCATTCGAACTTCTAAAATTTTCCGATATCTCATGCACCCCAAGAAGCAATCGTAGACACTCGCGGTAAAATCTCACATTTTGGAGAACACTTCTTCTAGACACTCCACTCGAATGTTTTCATCAGTTTGAGCGAAAGACCTAACAGACCCTCATTGGTCAAAGAATACATTAGTTGGACCTAGGAAACCTTCTTCCCAATTCTTAAGATTCCAGGTACCATGCTCAAGAGATATCTTTTCTACAGAAGTTTCGAACTCGTTATAGGCGCCCGCAGCGAATGGAGAAATAAAGCCCCACCACTCTATCAAATCTGGTATACAGATGGTTCAAAATTGGAAAACGGCAGCACAGATGCTGGGGTTTATGGTCCCAGCTTCCACCGCGCAACAGCGTTTGGAAAGTCATCTACAATATTTAAATGAATCCCTGCGAAGAAGAACCCAAGGAACCCGCATCTACATCTTTTAAGATAGTAAGCAGCACTGTTAGCCCTTAAATCCTATAAGGTAGGGTCCAAGCTTGTCTGGGACTGTCTCAACCTCCTCGAAAGCCTTGCATAGGTTAATAAGGTTAACTTAGCCTGGATCCCAGGCCATGAAGGCTTCGAGAGTAACGAACGGGCTGACTGCCTGGCGAGATGAGGCCCTTGTCGCCCACTTATTGGTCCCGAACCCTGTTTTGGGGTATCATCCAACACTGCCTACTCCAAGATAACACAATGGGAGATCAACAAACACGCTGACTACCTCCGGGGCCTTAGACGAGCTAAAAAAATGTATCAACCCCAACCTATACAAGGCCAAGACTTTACTTGATCTCACCAAAGACGAGTTAAGAACCTTAACGGGCTATCTGACAGGACATTGTCAACTCAGATACCATCTGCATATCTGCAAATACAGATATTTGCCGGCTCTGTGGAGAACAGAAAGAGACCGCTGAACATATTTTGGGCGTATGTGCAGGAGCCGCAAGGAAACGATTACTCCACTTAACGTGGGCCTCGGTCAACCCAGCGGAAATTCGGAAAATTGAACCTAAGGCTATGCTGAGGTTTATCATAAGCATCAGTATAACCTCTGGTTAAACCATATGGGCAGTGCGCATTTAGGGCTCCTAATGCAGTGATAGACCTTCGTTGGTCCTAGAAGACCGTCATTGGTCCAAGATGACCTGTATGGTTGCCCTTAAGAACCCCAGATTTCGCGAAAATGACTCTTGATTAGGTACAAGATTCTGACCAACGGCAACTGCATTCAAATGGTCATTTGAAACTGTTGGCAGAAGGTCCTTCCACATCAAGTACATATGCTTATCCAGCTCCAAACAATGAAAAACAATATACGCGCCCGATTTCCAAGGAAACCATTTTAAGAACACCGCCATCGATGTACCATTCGAGGATTTGATTATATCCTGCAAGGCCAAAAGACATCACTCAGTAGCTACTTTAATTATCACCTCACCCGGCCTCGGCGGAGATCTTAATTTGACGTGTCTCTGCAATCGACACATCTACTCGTATAACCGAATCTCCAACATAATGGCATCCTAATTCACTAAGTAAACACACAATCGCATGCAATTAAACCCAAATCCAGTCCAACAAAACCAAAAGGGTTACCTGGCACACAAAAATTTTATGATTTCCACATAAAAGATACAAAGATACGGACGGCAACACAACACACACAAACAAACAATTTTCATCAAAAACAGGAGAAATTAAGAGTTTATCTGGAATTTTCGCATCCACTAATTATCGACGAGACCGGGAATGAGGAAAATCTAACCAGCAAGCTGGATGCATTGCCTCGCCGCCATACGAAAGTATTTGCTGCCATGCAAACCACTAAAGATATGCGGAAAGCCGAAAATACCGACTGAACTAATTGTTATACTCGTAGCTGTTTAATTGTTATTACCGTGAGCGGCAGAGCACTGAGATACTTTCAAATACATTAGAAAACAATTTTCTGAATGAAATTCGCATCGAGATTCTTGTGGTGGTTGTTGGATGGGAATTTAAAAATCCTCTTAGGAGATACATTCCACTGCAGCACAGTTTCAGCATGTGGAGCATACCAAATTGTGCTCATCAGCCTACGCTTAGCCGGATGGCCATCGGCCGGAGTACATCCATTAGCTCCTGGGTGCATTTTAATTACCATAAAAATGTCCAATGTTTCGTATCTCACGGATACGCTTACGCATTACAATTATCACACCGCTGCTGTGCTGTGCATAGATACACTTTGTGTTTCTCGTATCGAAAAGGTCATAACACGTATCGCTTCGCGGTGCTGATTGTGGAGCAGAGGCGAACGTCAAGCAAGTGAGCACATTAAAACCAAAATGTATCTAGAATCGAGGAACAAAAACCCGCTTCATCGTGATTTCGAATGGATTTTTGTTTGATCTTTCGTCCACGTCGGAGGGAGGGAGGCAGGCGACTGAAACGAGACCAGACTTAGTGGCTTCCCAGAGCGAAGGAGCTGATTATATGCATTTTGTGCTGTGCCAAGACTTTGGAAAAGAATTTCGAGGCGATAAAGGAACAGAAGCCATGGAAGACAAGGCGATTTAGTGTACGACTGGGGGTTGGGAACAAAAAAACAACCAAAGACAGAGAAAATGCGGGTGGAATTCTTAATTCGTTTCAGTTTTCCAAACCGAAGATATGAATCAAAGGTTGTTTTCTGTGTGTACGGAGCGGACGAGCCGAGTGGTGTTGGTTAAGATGGTAGACTACTAAGTGGACGATTTTGTGGCTTTTCATTCGGTTGGCAGTGTGGTACAGGGTGTCAACGGTAGGAGCGGGTATACATTGAAAGATGGAAATCGAAAATTTGCTGCAAATTGACAAATTTGACGTAATTTTCTTTTTTTTTTCTCCACAATCAACTCAAATCGTTGTGGGGCCAATTGGAGCCAAACCAGGAGTTATGACAAGTGGGGGACAAATGAAAAAGGATTTGCTCCACTTCTAATGTCAATTAGATAAGAGAACTCTAGCTTTTTAAGAAAGCTGTCGCCGGGTAGAACAACTTCTATACCAAGTTACATGACTCAGTCGTGTACTCCATCTTCCTCGGGACAGTTTCCTTCCACTTTTATGAACTTAGCTGTATGGTGAAGAATCTGTGAAAGGCAGAACAGATATATTCGGCCATCAAGTGAGTCAATGGAATTTGGAATGTTCCTATCGGGATTATGAATTCTTTCTAGACCGCTCAGCAAAAGTCGTCAGATCAGATGTAAGTGTTTAACTCGAGTTTTTGGCAAATCCAAACAGATCCAAAGTGGTAAACAGTTTTGTACATCGTTTAAGCCTTCCATCTACCTATGCCTCTTGATTCACAAGGCACTGCGTCTCCATCTGTCCGGAACAAGCCCCTGTGTCAAATGGAATAAAAAAGTGAATCCCAACCCAGCTACTAACTTCCACTTATGTTCCTCATTGCTCCATCATCTCTTAAGCGGAATGTGTAACGATTCTCTATACACCCCGAGCGCGGATATTGTGTACGAGTATCTAAAGATATGTATTTGCGGATCTCTCGGTTGCCTGTGCGTTGGATTGACTGTGCAATGCAGCCAAACTCCATCATCACTTTTATCGTTGTCGTTACACATAGGTAGTAGCTCTCCTTTTGCTCTCATCCCTGTCATCGTGGTCTTTTGTGGTTTTCCTTTCGATTTTTCGTCGGGCTACCGGTGTACACTTCAGCATGAGTTCGTCGTTGCCGGTGAATACAATCCACATACCGCGAGTTGGTTCAAGTTATTTTTCCCTTCATCCACACGGTGGAGAACTCAAATAAATTGACGCGATATTAAATTTTATTCCATGTGATGCAGAGAATTCCGCAAAGTCGAGGAGTTGGAAAGTCATAAACGTCTCGAAAAGCCTTGAGGCAGGCTTCAAACTTGGTAACAGAAATATTCCGAAATATTTCCGCCTAATGATGACAATAATGCGGAGAACAATTACTGTGTCTGCTATGGATGTGCTGTGGATGGGATGTAAGGTTTTGGTTGCGAAAAAAAGTATCTACATCTGTTTACAGTGTATCTTTCGTTGCATACTTTGTAGGGATGACAATTACCAATGAACGGCGACAAACAAGATGAGACAGGAATGACATCGGTTGAGAGAGGATGACGGGACGTAGATTGATGGGTCAAGTTTTTTTGTTGAGGAATTGCGGTGGTTGTTCCTTTGCTGCCGGCTACTGTGTGTTGCCGAAGACGTGGATGAAATTTAAAAAAAAATCATTTAATGGCATTTCGTGTGTTTGCGTTTCTCGCACTTTATGTCTTTTTGTCAGTTTCGAGTTTAAGTTCAAGAGAGGCGAGTTGCTTTTTTTTGGAGCCACCGCCATTTCTGACTTGAGAGGAATTTTAAAGCGCAGTGCAGAGCAGCATAGCTTAGGACATAAATGGTGCGCGCTCTCGAAGAAGGTGGTTGACTTGGTAGCGTTAATTTTTGCTGGTTTTTGTGTCGAGTCAATGTGTTAAGGGTATCAGCGGGAGATATTGAAGCGACGAAATGTTTATGAAAAATGTCAGCGGTGTGCTTGAGATATGCGCTACTGCTTTTGGCGATGCTCGATATTTAAATTCTTTAGGCACAAAAGAGCAAACCGAAAGACTGGAATGCAGTAATAGCTGGATGTAAATGAGAGGCAGTAAAGTTGTGAAATTTCAAAAAAATTACTGCGGTGAACTTTGATGTTAGATGTGGCGGTGTTTCGTAGAGCAACGGTGGTTGGTAGTCGATTAGGGACTAACGGGAATACTCAGGAGTACTTGGAAGATGATGAATGTACAGAGAAACCAAGTAAATTGGCGACTCGACTGTATCATCTCATACAGTGAACGTTGATTTGAAAGACTGAAACTTGCTCTATCACTTCCCATAGTGAACGTAGAAATGAAGACGTGATGTATCTTCTCCCCCTTATTTGTATCTAACCCACCTAAGACGCACACCATACCTCTGAGCCTCCACCTATTCGTGCGAAAGACAGAAAATATCTACAACTTCCTAACAAATTTATGATTTGTTGTAGCTTCCTGTCAACCATCAGTGTACGATCTGTCGGCAAAAGATCATTGATCATCACAACATCACAACTTCCCCGCGACAGGAGTTTAAATGTTTGTTATGGCCAACTCACTTCACCCGTCCAACTCCCAACACACACAGAGATTCAGAAAGAGGCTGACTGGAGTAGTGCTCCCCGCATCTACTCGAAAGCATCATAAATCTAATCAACGACCGCAGTGAACTCCAATCGCGCCGCGCACACAGATTATCGATCGACGACTCTGTAAGATCTTCCGAGCTACATAAATACACTGCCATATCGGATGAACTAAATATGATGAGAGATATAAAATGTGTCCATTGGGGATTGCGTGTATGTTTACACAGATGCACTGCAGCTTTTAGCTTCCTGCTGAAAGGACTCTTGGCTTGCGTGATGACTACAGCTTGTGTGCAGGGAGTAACCTCCCCAGACGAGTGTCTAATTAAATTCTGTTTGTCAGAGATTAGTATCGACAACGCAACAAGTCCCGGATGGACATGCGTCGCTTTTAATTGTTATCGAAACCGACAAACGAGATTTGAAAAGGAAGTACCATCGTGGTGGCCGTGTCAAGCTTGCACAGTGACATGATTACCTTTATGAGTGTCAAATGGAACATGAAAATGATTTCCATCTCATTTCGAATCTAACAAAGTATCTATGACACATCGATGCCCACTTAGAGACCCCAAGCTGGCCATCCGGCACATCGTATCTTTTCTAAAATATTAGAGTTATGATTATTAGCGGAAGGCTTGCCTGCATGCTGAGCGCGAACGAATAAAACGGCTAATAAACCAACTATTGGTGGACAAGAAGATGTGAAAAAGCATCAAATTGACCCAGTTATCGCGCTTCCTCATCGCTAAAGTGCGTGGGTTTTGACCGAAAACACCCATTTGTCGCTGCTGCACGGATGCATAGAATAGCACTGGCACAGACTCGAGGGAAATTTGAGATATTTTCTCGAATCGAATATCGAAAATCTCATCCACTTACGAGTACTTCCTCTGTGCGTTCATATTTCACCTGTCAAATTGGCAAAAATTTCATTCAGAGATACTCGTATTCCGGATGCAAAAACGACAGCTGTATGGAGAGGAGAATTCCATGCGCACCATTGCATAATGTAGATACAATTTCCATTCAATAGCCATTCGGAGGAGTATCTAAATCACTGGGTTAGATTTTTATCAAAAGGATTAGTTCGTAGCTCACTTCGTGCCGCTCTACCTGTTTAAAGCAAATTTTCAATGCACCAGCCACCATCAGCAGAGTCATGGAAAGTATCGAATGTTTTTGGCTATTGTTGTCGTCTCCTTATCTTTGGAGTTGTACATATCTGACATTGGCACTTGCACTGGAGGTAGTTCTTCCTAACAAATACATTATCATGTGCATGCTCTGTCTCTACTTCGACCGCTGTGTTCCGTCGCTGGTATTGTCTTTGGTTGGAATTCATCTTGTTGAACAATCTTGTTTTATAAATTGGACAGATATAGATAGCTATGACATCCATAATTTAGAGAGGATGGGCAGACCGATACGAAAAATTCAAATCGATGATGCAACGGCCAACAAGCCAACAAAGAGAGTATGGTGAGAGATCTTTTGAAAATTGTTCCATGCTGACGTGTGAAATTTACATCGAAATGATTTTCGGATACAAGTTTAGGAGGAGCTAGAACTGGTGTGGAATGCATGTGCTGCTGATGTAGAAAAAGTAGATCAATATGGAGTTCATTATGGAGAACATGATGTAGAGCATATCTGCATATATAATTACAATGATCATGAACATGATCATAAGAGCGATCGTTACATAAATGTTTTCGATACCCAATTCCCGTGTGAGGTGGCGCAGAATATTGGAGATGAGGATCAGTAAACAACAAGCTGATGTGATCACGATAATCATCAGGAAATATGTATCTGTGATGATCACTGATCGATATCTGAAAATTTCAAAAGCCTTTCCTAGTTAGTTTGTGTGAGGTAAGCCATGTGATCGGTTAGAGCAGGTTAAGATCAGCGATCGCGTAAAAGGAATAGGCTTTTAAGAGGAAGACAGCAGCCAAGGTACTGACTACTGATCCAACGCCATCGTTGCATATGGAAAGGGTAAGATCATCTGAAGGGCAAGTTTGATCAGTGATTGAGTTATCTTTTGTGTGGCAATAAAAGGTTTTGACAAGAATTTGAAGGGATGTGTATTAAATGTCAGAACGTTTGGAGGTGCAAAAGTCGACTCTCGTCGCTGAAGGCTTTCCAGTTTCCTTGACTTCACTGCTGGAGTGGAATTTGATGCAGCAAAGCCTAGCTTACACCCCTGACACGCTGCCTATCAAATTGACCAAGGAACTCATGGAATATTTTCGTTCCCCGCTTGAACAAAAAGTGCCATTTTCGATTCCTATAAGAGAATTCTAGAATCTAAAACCACTTTTCTCTTCAGCATTCATGAATCATGATGGAAGAGCGCTGAGAAAGAGTGTGTATATAAAGCCAACAACACCAATTTCCCCTCCACTGTCTAATTACGCCTTCAGGGGAAATTGTGTATCTTTTTTATTAATTCATAAAATTTGTATCATTTTTTAGTTTTCCTTTGAAATGAATAAGAGGCAGGAACATCTAAAGAAAAAAACATTATTTCCATTCAACAGAACTAGAATAGGATCGCCCCCGACGAGTGAATCAATTTTTATTTAAAGCGGTTTCACGCCAATGTCATGCAGATTTCAAGCACTATTTTCCACAACAATAAGAAGAAAATCCTAAAATTTCCTTTTAATGTATCTAAAACCAAAATGTTGAAATAGCAAAACAAATTGAATCGTTTATTCGCATCTGTATTATGGTCAATAAATTTCGTTTCCCTATTTCGGGAGATGAAAATTGATGCTGGTCTTTGTTTGCGATGATGGATTTCTGTCTAGGTTTTCGTTCTTTTGTGTATCTACGGGGTTCTACGTGCACAGGCACTTGGAAATGAACTCTCCAAAATAATTATTGCTATTATTAATAGCAGTGGGCTTTGATTAATGCGTCGTTTCCAAAAATAGACCGGGTACCATCACTAGCACTGCTATACTCGTACCACTGGTTCGTGACTTATTCTCTGTTTGGTTGTGAGTGCTCCTTTTATTTTTGTTTAAGCAAATTATAAATTACTTATAATATGGGGGTGTATACAGTAGTACAAGGAATTTCATTACAATTCCTTGTTGCTTAAAGGAAAATGGGGTCTTTTGTGTGGGGAATGTGAGCAATAGAGATGACATTTTGAGGATCATCCGTTTGTGAAGTGTGGTGATCATATCTCCAAAAGACTTTTTGTTTCTGAGCTATTGTGATCGTGGTTTTATGGAATTCATATGAAAGAAATAAGATGTAAGTCAATAGGGTCTATGACTGTTACTTGCTTTGACACGATCACTGATCGTTACTCGAAGTTTCTATTAGCTACACTTTTTCTTTAGTACCCTAATGCAGAGTCAGATGCTAGCTATGCCACAGATGAAGTTTCCATAAATAATTGCACGACTGTTCTAGAGCCAGAAAGGCGCTTATATTGCAGGACTAGGGTAGTTTGTCTCAAAATGATACACTGGTTGTTCATAATAGTTAGGGCGGCAATGAAGTTTGGAAAGCTACAGAGAATCGCGTATCTTGAACCTTAGGAATGCGATTGGAGATACATACTTATCAAAGTCGCATAATGCGTACATGAAGCGAAAATCTGGGGACACCGCCTTACACAGGGTGGTATACACGATCGAGAAATCGCTCCATGTCAGAGAATTTACACGGGGTGCCTTCCTCGACATTGAAGAAGTCTTCAATAACGTGAGCACTGAAGCAATCATACACAGACTACACAGGGCCCGACTAAGCAAGGGACTGTGCAACTGGATTGGTCATATCCTAAAGTCACGTACTATAAATTCGATCCTAGGGAGGGTCAACAGGAGAGCATCACTCGAGGTAACCCCCAAGGAAGAGTTCTGTCCCCGCTGATATGGCTCCTAGTAATAGACGAAATTATTAAGACACTGGAAAACAACGGCTTCAACGTGACAGCCTATGCTGACGACGTCGTTATTCTGGTCTTAGGAAAATTCGCCCTCACACTAAGCAAACGGCTCAATCACGCACTGTCATTGGTAAGCGGCTGTGCCAAAAAGCAAGGTCTGGGAGTTAACCTATCTAAAAACTGGGATTGTGCTCTTCACTAGAAGAAGATCGAAGATGGACGGAATCGATCTGACACGTAAGAGGACGGCAAAACACCTCGGCGTAATCTTAGACTCAAAATTGAGCTGGAAAGTCAATATCGAAAACCGCTTTTAAAAGGCTTACATTGCCATTTACGTATGTAAAAAGATGTTCGGTGACACATGGGGCTTTACGCCGAAAGTGGTACACTGGCTGTACGCTGCTGTGGTACGACCCATCCTAACATACAGCTCGAATGTTTTGGTGGAAGGCACTTGAGAAGAAATGTAATCTTACAAGTGTAACCAAGATTCAAAGAGCAGGCTCCATAGGGATAACAGGATCGATAAGATCCTGCTTCCAGTTAACATCCACTGTAGTAACAGGGCGGCATAAACGGCACTCAGACTAAGGGAAGCAGGTCTCTGCACAAATAGTACCAATGTTATATACGACGTTCAAGGGACTGATGAATTTGGTCGTTATAAGCGAAAGGTGGTTATAACCGATATCGTTGCAAGCGATTTTGACTGTACCAATAAGAGAAGACTGGAATGATGGTACAGTATGCACCGAAGAAGAGTTAGCTGGTTCTGGTGCCGGTATCTTCTGTGAATCCAGAGGGGTAAACCAATCCTTTAAAATTCGAACTGGCATTTTACAGCTCGCAAAGCTAATCAAAAATGACAACATTGTCAGGGAGAACATTACTATTGTATCTGACTGTCAAGTCAGGCGGTTATTAAGCCTCTACAGTCAGCATCAACAGAACCGAAGCATCAACAAGGTGACCCTATGCTGGGTATCAGGCCACAAAGATATATCAGGTAATGGGAGGGCGGACGAACTTGCCGGGAGGGGTGCAGAACTAGTATATTCATATACCCTTCCGGTCGTAAAGGCACGGAACTCTTTACGGGGACATTGATGAGAAAAGCATGTTCAGGGCTAATACGCTATGGTGTCACATGTGCAATAGCCAGATCACTATGACCAGCCTTCGATAAGAATTTCAAAGATCTCGTAGAACTTAGTCGAAATGAAATATGAATCGTCTCCGGTGTCATCACAGGACACTGCAGAATAGGAATCCGTGCGGAGCGTCTTAGATTCCCTTACAATGACTACTACAGGGACGAAGAAGAAATAGAATACATCCAGCACCTGCTACGCGAATGTCCCGCAGTGGCCATTCTGCGTGTTTCCAGATTAGCCAACTCTATCACTTGGTTTGTCTCCCATGAGTATACTTTTTATGGGTACAATGGACCCGCTTGAGGTATAAGAAAGTCTTTAGGACACCCAATAAACCAACCAACTATCTTGAAATCACAGGCGTTATATGCACATTTTCGCCGTTGTCCCGCCATCTTGTGCTAGCCATAGGGCCCTGAGTACACTGCGCCCATCTAAGTTAGGCATAGGTTGTTTGACGGAGCACGGCGATGGTTTAACATCCACATCGTTTCCATCCCAGTTTAGTGCGGTTCTGCATACATGGTGCAGCGATTTCTGACTGTTTCGAATCTAAGAGCATCCATTATGAAAAAAGAAAGACAAAATTTCGTCTTAAAAATGTAAAACTCGATGCCATAACAGAAGACCACTAACCCATAAAGTTCACGACACCACTCCAGGAGTTTTCCCCCTCTCTCTACTAATTAATAATCAGAATCCCTTCTAGGCTTTCCTATCACAAAATCATCTGTCGCCCGCAGCGTTCCAATAAGAAAGTATATCTTAATAACAAAAGAGAATCTTTCCGTCGAAATGATTTATCACAACCAAACACCTTGGACACGGTGTGACTCTCAAAAAAGAAATTTGATCACAACTTAGTGTGTGTTAGATACTCGGATGCATCACGAAGGGGGAAACATTCTAACTGCATCTTCATTTCAATGTCATTCCTCTAATCACATGCATTTTTTCCGCTTTTTTTTTTATTAATAAAAATCAAAATTTAAATATCCATTAGTATCCAGCTGGTTCGGAAACTTTGAGGGCCCCACTTGGATCACAGCATCTCGGGACATTAATTTTCATTCGATTACAAGTTTTTCTTTTAGAAAAAAAAGTCCAGTCTTTGAACACACACACTCTCTCTCTCTCTAGCGGTGTCCGTCCGATTAAAAATTGCCCCCTAACAACGTCTTTATGATAATTAATTCTCAGCATATCCCACTCAAGATAAAGGGCAAGGGAAAACCCCGGACGAGTAAGAATGAAAACTAATTTTAAAAAATTGCATCGATTCCCGGAGATAGGTGAGGAAGAATTCGAAAACACAAATATTATTTACAATCAAGCGTTCACTGTGTGTTTACTCAAACGTTTCTTCTTCTATTCATCGTGTGGAAATTGTGTTTACCAAACAAAAGTTTGGTTAATAATTGCTAATTGAACAGTCCAGACTGATGGAAAACCTCACAGATCCTGTGAAGCCAATTTCTACCTGTTTTAACACCCCATAGTGTGTTGTTCTTCAGATTGCAATGAAAAGACTTCGATGAGGGAAGATCAACAATAGCCTAGGGAACACAACCATCGTTTTTTTTGCCCAGCAAATTGGGTCACCTGTCATATAATATATTCTCGCGTAATCTCCAAGACCTTCTGAGATTGAATTTCATGTGCAACAAACAAGAAAAGATACAAAAAAAATGCAAAAAAAAAAGAATCTGCACACCATAGCACAGTGCCGTGCGCATGCATGCATTACTTTCTCACAGAGATACATTTTTGAGTCTGTTATTCCGATGAGAGCTCGGAAATTCTTTCAGGCAGCCATGAAGAAGACAAAAAAGAAAAAACCCAAGAAATCCATCCAGATACTTTGTTATGGTGTGAGTGTGTGAAAGAAAAGGGTAAGCAAGACACAAAACAAGTTTCGATTACCTGGTGTTAGATATAAGAAAAACAGAAATTGCCTCAATCATTGAGTGGATAAGTTACACGTGAAAGATCTCAGACCAAATGAGAATCCAAGGCCGGTTGTTAAGAGTATGAGAGAACACAGCTCTTAGGAAAAGTAGAAAATCTACTCAATGCAACTATTCACTAAGTGGAGAGACTCAAAAGATGCATTGAATTTGACTGCATTATGCTCAAGTCGAGTGGAAACTTTGAGGGTTCCCATCCAGCTTAGAAAAAATTAAGTGCTGACACTACGCATTCAGATGAACAGTGATAAATGCCAGTGAAACTTAGTTCCACTACTT
Organism: Matsumyia berberina; assembly: GCA_917880715.2. Lineage (NCBI taxonomy): Eukaryota > Metazoa > Arthropoda > Insecta > Diptera > Syrphidae > Matsumyia > Matsumyia berberina. The sequence goes on from OU862870.1 coordinate 63,952,714, forward strand.
CACTCCTGGATTGAAGAAACAGTAGAAGCAGTGAATTTTAAGGGCTGAGCTTGCTTCGAACTTGGTCTAGTCGGTGCAATCATGTACCAGAAGAAAATGCGTCAGACGAAACCTCTGTAGGAAACAGATTATCATGATTTTTCAGTTGAAATTCTTTTTCCTTAGTTTCAAGCTTTGAGGGAGATTCGTGGGCGTCCTTTTGAATTCTCCCAAAACTTCTCAGTGTATTCTCGTTCACTCTTATCCCCGCCAGAATCGACCTCTTATTAATTTAAAAAAAAAATCACCTTCTCCCATACCCTAGTGGACGTACCAATCGCTTGGCCTTAACCAAGTCGAACTGAGATCGAAAAGAGCACAAAGCCAGGTGGCACGCTGGACCTCAACGAAATCACCATGGCGGTTTAGAAGTGATTCCCACCACAACATTTTCCAGTTGTAGAAGAATTTTGCTTGCCGCTTCGAGTATCGGTTTGGTGAGCGAAATTGGTATCGTTGGGCTTACAAAAATAACGACAGCAAGCCATCATCAAGGCTGAACATCAGTCATAATCATTCGATCTGATTTTTAAAAGTCCCACGACCTTCCAAATTCAAACAAATTGGCCACACTAGTGTTGAGTGGAACTTTTGAATCTGCTTTTCTCTTGAATCGTATCCTATCAAAGTCAAAACAAAGTCACATTTAATTTCCATTCTCTTCGGCCTAACTGCCATGCTCTCTTTACTTTGATTTGTTCAGTCGAAGTGCCCATGTTCACTCAAATAACGCAAACTCAACTTCAAAACACATAACGAATCAAACAAAAAATAAACCGAAAACCATTCTCCAAAGAGAACAATAAACCCAGGTAGAGCCAAAGCAAGGGAACAAAAAAAAATATTTAGGTATAGGCAATTTTGTCCATTCCACTCAATCTTATTTGCGCACATATGTATCTGTGTTAAGTAACCATCGTCGGCCATGTCGGCTGCTCACGCAAGAGCAAACGAGACAATGCTCAGTAACACAGAAACAAAAAACTTGCCTAACCGGTGGTTGTTTTGTGTGCCTGCAGTGTGCTGTTGTCCAATGTTCCAACTTCCAACTCAACGTCAACCAGACCGAGGAAAAAAGAAAAAAGAATCTCTGAGATACAAGCAACATATCCAGAGAATCCACAACTCTCCGATCAGTTTATGAGAAGAATTCGAGTCGATCGGACGTGAGCCCCGCGACGTCGTAGATACATTTTTTTGGTATTTCCAATCTACTTTGAGAATTTTTTTTTCACAACCCCTTGCACTCGCTCACCGTGTTGAGAAAATTCAAAATTACGAGATCGACTCGGAAATATAATTTTTTTTTTGTGCAAACGCGCGATCATATTTCGCATCGGATACGGATACGCTTCGCCCCCATAGTGCCTGCAAAAATGCATGAAAATGTTGTGAATTGAAAAGTTGAAGTTCGAAAAAATTTTTCAAAACGAATTGTGTTGAAAGAAAAGTAAAAAAAAAAATAAAATTGTTGAGAGCAAACCATGTGTTCGCAAACCTCGATCATGTCGAAAACGATCCTCTCGGTACTGATCAACTTCATAATCCCCATTCTGGGCGCCGCGTTATCAAAGACCGTTCTTTACCAGGCGCCGGACGAGTGTCGCTGGTCGGGCAGCACCGAATCGGATATTGTCCTCGTGTGCCAGCTTCGCACCATCAACAGCGAGCTGGAGAATACAAACTTTAGTGTGATACAACCGCAGAATACAATCCGTTTGCGTTTAGAATGTAACGACGCGCTGTTCTTCCAAAGCAGTCTCAGTGCGGATAGTTTTCGTTCGTTGATAGAACTACGCGCTCTGACCATCGAATACTGCAAATTGGGAAACATCACCGAGGGTTCCTTTCGCGGACTCCAGGAGCTGAGAAATCTCACGATTCGTACCCACAACGCCGACTGGTCCACGATGAGCTTGGAAATCGCGCCAAATGCATTCGCGGACTTTCGCCAGCTCGACCGGTTGGACTTGAGCTTGAACAACATATGGTTGGTGCCCGATGGAATTATCTGTCCATTGAAAACTTTGACCCATCTGAATATGTCCCACAACGAGATCCAAGATTTGGGAAACTTCCACTTCAGCGCATCGCTGAGCACTAGGAAATCCCGGATCTGTGGATCCGCAATCAATGCTCTGGATCTGTCGAACAACAAAATCGCAAACCTCCCATCGGCGATTTTCTCCGCTCTGGGAAGAGTGAAAAAACTAAAACTCGGTCGCAATGGGATGAATTTCATTGCTGATCGAGCCTTTGAAGGCCTCGTCTCACTGTCTGTCATCGATCTCTCCGAAAACCGGCTGACATCACTGCCTCCAGAGCTGTTTTCTGAGGCGAAGTACGTAAAGGAGATCTATTTACGCAACAACAGCATAAATGTGCTTGCTCCCGGATTATTCTCCGAGTTAGCAGACCTCCTAGTTCTCGACTTATCAGCTAACGAACTCAACTCCCAGTGGATCAATGCCGTAACATTTGTCGGCCTGAAGCGGCTTATTTTGCTTGATCTGTCATCAAATAAGATCAGTAAACTCGAACAGAGTATCTTTCGCAGTTTAGGCAGCCTGCAGGTGCTAAAACTCGAAGAGAACTACATCGATCACATCCCAGACAACACATTTGCCGATCTAACCAACCTCCACACGCTGATCTTGTCAAACAATCACATCACCATGATCGGCGCAAATACTCTGCGCGGTCTAAACAACATCCTCGTACTCTCGATGGACTATAATCGCATTTCAAAAGTCGACCCCATGGCTTTTAAAAACTGTACCAGCGTCCAAGACCTCCATCTCAACGGCAACAAGCTTCTGGCGGTTCCCGAAGCCCTTGGACAAGTGCCGTTTCTCAAAACTCTGGACATCGGCGAAAATCTCATCACAACCATCGAAAACACCAGCATCAGCGTAATGGAAAGTCTCTACGGCCTTCGACTGACTGAAAACTCTATCGACTACATCCGGCGTGGCATCTTCGACCGTATGGCCGCGCTTCAGATCGTCAATTTGTCTGGAAACAAGATCAAGGGCATCGAACCAGGTGCCTTCCATCGAAACATTCAAATTCAAGCGATCAGATTGGACGGAAATCATTTAAAAAGCATCACCGGGCTCTTCACAGAACTGCAGAATCTCGTTTGGTTGAACATCTCTGACAACCATTTGGAGAAATTCGACTATGCTCACATTCCAACCGGTCTCCAGTGGCTGGATGTGAGAGCCAACCGTATCACCCAACTTGGCAACTACTTCGAAATCGAAACTGAGCTTATGTTGAGTACATTCGATGCCAGTGCCAACCGGCTAACGGAAATCAATGCCAGCTCGATCCCAAACAGCGTGGAGGTCCTCCATCTAAATGACAATCAGATTGAGAAAATCCAACCGTACACCTTCTTCAAGAAACCAAACCTCACCAAAGTGGACCTGGTCCGCAACAAACTAACGACACTGGAACCCAATGCTTTGAGACTGTCTCCCATCCCAGAGGACAAGGAAATACCGGAGTTCTTCATCGGTTCAAACCCCTTCCAGTGTGACTGCAATCTGGACTGGCTGCAGAAAATCAACACAGAAGCACGAACTCAACCAAAACTCATGGACTTGAACCAGATATACTGTAAGCTGTCATATGTCCGAGGAAAGTCACATGTTCCACTGATCGAGGCGAAATCCAACGAGTTCCTCTGCAAATACGAAGCTCATTGCTTCGCCTTGTGTCACTGCTGTGACTACTACGCGTGCGATTGTAAGATGCAATGCCCCGATCGCTGCTCATGCTACCACGATCAAAGTTGGACATCGAATGTTGTGGATTGTTCACGAGGAAGCTATGATCGTGAACTGCCACAACATATCCCAATGGATGCCACACAACTGTATCTCGACGGAAATAACTTCAAAGAGCTGGGAAGTCACTCATTCATCGGAAGGAAGCGCTTGAGGGTGCTCCATCTGAACCATTCCCGCATTGAAACTGTTCAAAACCGAACGTTCTATGGACTTCTCGAGTTGGAAGTTCTCCAGCTGAATCACAACAACTTGCGACAACTCAACGGAAATGAGTTCCAAGGATTGGACAACCTTCAGGAGCTCTATTTGCAGCACAACAGCATCGGTACGATCGATTCCCTAACATTCACACACCTCTACCACCTCAAAATCCTCCGCCTCGACCACAATCTTATCGCGGAATTCGGAATTTGGAACTTTCTACCGCCGTACTTGAACGAACTGCGCCTCTCGGGCAATCCCTGGACCTGTGAATGTGAATTCATCGACAAATTCAGAGACTACATCAATCGCCATGACTCCGTGCAAGATCGCATCAAGATCAAATGCACAGTCACGGGCAAAGTCGCCGTGGGATCCAACACAACCACCACAGTCAACGGAGAAATGTTCTCGATCTACGCAACCACCAATGACTCGTCGACTGGAGGCCGTTTCATTGCCTGCGGCATCAACAATCGATCAAACGCGATCACCAACAGTTCAGACGCCGAGAGCATGGCCTCCAGTGGCAACCTTACCTCGACCAAAATGATCCTCAATCAACCACCGTTCCAGGATTACATCCCAATTCTCGTGGCGATTCTCACCGGATTCCTATTCGTGATCATCTGCACTCTTGTCGTTTTCATCTTCCGACAAGAGATGCGTGTCTGGTGTCATTCACGCTTCGGCATTCGTCTCTTCTACAACGCAAACAAGGACGTGGACAAAGGTGAACGGGAAAAACTCTTCGATGCATTCATCTCCTACAGTTCCAAAGATGAGGCATTCGTTGCCGAGGAACTCGCTCCCGAGCTGGAAAACGGCGACACACGCTACAAACTCTGCCTACACCATCGAGATTTCCCGGTGGGCGCCTACATTGCCGATACAATCGTGCAAGCCATCGATTCTTCACGTCGCACGATCATGGTACTCTCTGAGAATTTCATAAAATCCGAATGGTGTCGATTCGAGTTCAAATCGGCTCATCATCAAGTTCTGCGTGATCGTCGACGACGATTGATCGTGATCGTGCTGGGTGAGGTGCCACAAAAAGATCTCGATCCAGATATTCGATTGTATCTCAAGACAAACACCTATCTACAGTGGGGAGATAAATTATTCTGGGAAAAGCTGAGGTTTGCTCTCCCCGATGTACCAAATAATCAACGTCGCCCACATGGTGGACATTGTCCAGGAGTGCACATCCCAATGGCGCCACACCATCATAACCCGCATCATCATTTGCATCATTTCCAACCGCAACCGCATCATTTGCAGCATTCCAGCTTCAGAGGCAATAATATGCATCATAATTTGATGGGTGGAACGACGAGGCAAAATCACAATCGGAATAATAATTCGAATCAACAACAGATGCTGATGGTCCAACAGGAGCAACAGCAGAGATCACCACATATGCCGCATGTGGGGAACACCACTGCCGGCGGTGTGCCAGGAGGGGTACCGGGCTCGGCCATGCCGGTTGGACAGTGCCAACGAAATTCATCCCCACGAACTGTTGCTGTGCATATATGAGATGCGAACAAGTATCTCAAGTGATAGAATACTGTAAAGTCCAAGAAATAAGTGTAAAATAAGTGTGGAATGTAAGTTCCTGGACAAGCAAAAACCGATTATAATGTCTTTTCTGTGAACGATAAATACTTTGCCGGCACATAACTGAATATAACCGTGTGAAACTTGGTGATGAAGTGAATACTAATGCTAACGATCGCTGTGGAACATAAGTTTGTCAATTCTAAACACGTTCGCTTTCCAACAAATCTCGTGCTACACGACTTGAAAAAAATCCATAAAAAACGGGCAAAAAACAATTCACCACTGCGATATGCAAATAAGCATCGAGGAATCCAGTAAACTGCAAGGAGTCGTCGATTTCCTGCCACAGCAACAAAACAAAGGCAAACAAAGACTGATCATCATCATCCTTTGGCTTCGTGGTTTTAAGTTCGGTTTCACCTCGGGTTTGTTTTTTTGCCATCGCGTCGCCTTCTTCTTCGTCCGTCTTCTATGTATGAAATGATCATCAGACAACACACAGCGAATAGTCATAGAGAGCAGCGGCAAGCAGCGACCAGAATTAGCATACTTAATCAACATTCCACTTTATCCATCCACAACATCGACGACAACAACCAATAACAGTTTGTAAATTTCAATTTTCAATAATAGCGGTTTAGATTATTAATTTTTCAAACGAGCTTAGAGTATCTCTTTCTTTTGATTATGAATTATGAATATTCAAACGAGTGAACGAAGGGACAAGAGAAAAATGTTAAATTTGTTTCAACAAATGTGATAATATGTTGTGTAGAATTCTTTTTATAATTTTTTTTTTTTGTATCTAACTTTAGTCATTAGGTGTATTTTTGTAAATAATTATAAAATTTATATGTAAATAAATAATTGCTTGTCAAATTGTACTTAAAAAAAAACACGAAAAGATACACATCTGTTTTGTTTGATTAACTAGATAGAGAGGCGGAACGAGCAGGCCTTGCCATATTCGCAAAACACACACAAACTGACTACCTACCTACCTACTATTATTATTAATTTATGTATATTTGACTGACTACTGTAAGCTTATAAGTGTTGTACATAGTATTTAATAGTTGTTACATCTACTAAATGAAAGAAAAAAAAATAATAATTTTTACGGAAAAAATAAAAGAAAAAATCAAGAAATGATTGAAAATTTAAAAAAAAAATATTTTTTTTTCATTTAAATATATCTGCTGTATTTTTGGGAAGATCAATATTGATTCAATGGATTAAAGAATATCAATACACCACTTCTTACAAATTAATCGAATAAAAATGACGAAATTAAGCAGCAAATCATCACTGGGATAGCAGGGGAAAGAAAACTACTCGACACCATCCACTCACAATCCACAGTGTACCTTTAACGATTCAACTCGTATCCGCAGGTAAAAAAAGGTACAAAACAACTCTTCAGACTTCACTTCATTAGATCGTTAGTGATTGATATCGTGCGGGAATGGTTTCCAAGAAAAAATAACTCTTGTAAGAGACCCACTATACCAAAGCAGACACAAAAGGGCAATAAAATTCTTCTCTTGTGTGTGTCTCTTTCCACTGCGTATCTGCGGCTCTTGTTGGTATATTTTCAAGTAGTTCTTCGATTGCATTTTGAATACAAAATTAAGGAAATAAACCTACATATTATTTTCCCCCCAAAAAATGCGTGAAATTTTTTGTGTTAAAAATACCTAATTAGACCGCGCACACACTCAATCGATTCAACTTCAAAAATCAATTTGAAAATATTAATTAAAATTCCTCACATGTGGTGCGAGGGAAAATATTGATTAATTTATGTACATAAGGTTGTTTTTGAGAAGAATTAAAATTTAAATGATACAGTTTTCGTTTTTTATTGAAATCAAATAAGATCTGGATCTAAGGGGGTAATTAAGAGAATTAAAATTTTTTGTTGGATATTTTCGATTTTTTATGATCGATTGATTTTTATCTGCCAATTAAGAGATTGATATCGGTTTTTTCTTGAATTTTGAACAGTAGTTGGTAGAGACAGGTAGTTGAATCGAAGTTAATTGATTATTAATAGATCTTTTGTTAATCTATGAGGTTTAAACAACTTTTTTTTGTCAATTAATAGGCGACAGTTTGTGGCAGCTTAAATAAATTAGATAGTTAACTTTGGATGTATGATACATACACTGTATGCGGAGAGTCTCACTTTTATAAATAGAATCAAAGAGAAGATTTTAAGATCTCGACAAAAACTTCAGTGTCAGATCATCGCTAAATCTAAATTGATGTTGACCTAAGTATTAAACACGTTACAAGCGCACAGTCTGGGAAGAAATCCTTTGCCATTAGTTTGGATCTTAGTAGTAAAAATGAGCATTGGATAGTCATAGCATATAAAATGACCACTGTTCGGAAGGAGACACTAAAAGCCATGTTTAGGACCAGAATAAAACGCAGCATGGCACGAAAGATGTGACTTTCCGCATGGAGTACTTATTCGTAAGATTTTCTGAACAATGTCCCTTGCTCATGATGCTTATTCGCAATATGTGTCCCTTCGTCATGTTTTAACGAGGATCAAAGATGAAGAAGACACCCTAACGATTTGGTCAATGCAATTTCTGTAATAGAAGGGGCTTTCAGAATTAGTCACTGGATCAACCAAGTGCTGTTCAGCGGAATAATCATTCAGAACTAGGAAAGGTCAGTTAAATGCGAAACACCGCAGTAAGGGGTTTTATTTCGGATCCATATAGAAATGCAGGCAAAAATCAGAGGCTCTTCCAGCTCAACAAGATCAGCTGTAAACACACACCCGACGGTGACTTTAACATGCTTTCCTCCCAACTCCAAAGCAGCGAGTACTGTAGTGTTTTCCAAGCAGAGATTCTAGCAGCAGCTGCCCAATTGGCGTCAATGGCCACGGTATCACTGGAGGATATCACGATTTTCATAGGCGGCCAGGCGACTATAAAAGCACTAGCTGCTACTCTAATTACATCCATGTTTGTAAAGTGCTGTCGCGAAGAGCTGAGGGTTCTTGGCACACAGCATAATGTAAAACTCTGCTGGGTCCCTGGCCACAGTATGGTGTGACAGGAAACGAGACTGCTGACGAACTGGCAGGGAAGGGATCAGCCCTAGAACTAGAGCTAGCGGACGGTACAATTAAACCTCCACTTTGTCACCTGAGGGAAACAATAAGGCTAAAATCCTTAGCGGAGGCGAATAACAGGTGGAAAACACTAACCACCTGCGAGGTCTCCAGAAGGCTATGGCTAGAATATGATATAAGTAGAACGACCAAACTCCTTAATATGCTCAGGTACCATGCAAAAAGCAGCACCTGACCGAGGACGATCTATGCAGAGATGCGGGGACGAAGAGGTGCATGAGGACACGACTCACTTCCTTTGCCATTGCCCAAGCCTCTACAATATTAGAAAAAGAACATTGCGCAGATACCTCTTCGATGACATCGAGGAGTTATCCGATGGTCCACTGTCGGATCTACTCAAGTTCGCAAAGACAGACAAGTGGCTGTCATCAGGCATATAAAATCACGCAGTGGGAAGTAGCTGGTAAAACACATGGGTACCACAACGGATCTACATAGACCTAAGTAAGATGAAGAGGATTTCATCATCTTCTTGGTCCGCTATCATCATCTGCATCGGCCCGCTAACCTAACAAAACTTAAGATACTGCTTCAAAGAAACTACTCAGTAGTCATCCACCCGAGTGACGACTGGGAAAAGTCCAAACCCCATCCGACAGAGCACGACCAAGTGTGGTACACGGACGGCTCTAAACTGTATCGTGGAACTGGGGCTGGAATATTGGGAGAGTAGTCTAGCGTTAGTCTGGGGATATACTTGTTTCCTAACTTTCGTGGCAAAACCATCTTCTTCTTCCATCTATCTTCTCTGAAAGTCAAGCTGCCCTAAAAGCACTGAACTCAGCCACGATAAAATTGAAACTAGTCCTAAAGACAGTCAAATTGCTTCTTGAACTAGGAGAAAACAACTTGGTCATATTACACTGGATCCCCGCTCACAAGGTCCACATCGGTGGAGTCACTGGCCAACATGTGCAACCACCCCCCTTCACTGGTCCCGAACCAGCCTGTGGAGTAAACAAATTAATTTTCAAAAACTACTTGAAGGAACAAGTCTTTGAAGGAACGTATAGGACAGAAATGTACCAAATACTTTTCCTCAATCTATCACAAAAAATATCTAAGTTTCTTCAGAATCTGAACACGAGCCACCTTAAAATTGTAGCCAATATTCTAAGTATCTACTGCCGCCTAAACCGGCATCTACACAAAGCTTGGCCTGTCACCGGGCCCTTGCTGCAAACTATGCTTGGAAATCGATTAAAGCTCTCTCTACATCGTCACAGAATGCCCCGCTTGTTAACAAGTAACTCGGCATTACCGCTCCCAATGAAGTTAATCGGTCATTCGATCACGAGTTCCACTCACTCACTTATTATCGATTGCGGTAATTCACACTCTGATATCAGCAGCTCTAGCTTAAACAGCCGAGACCGTCTTGCACAAAATTTGATCGATACTGAGTACGTTGTGCTCGAATCTTGCTCGGACATCATTTAGAGATGACTTGTGAAAAATCGAATAGTAAAAACTATGCCTATGCCTCTGCAAGGATCTTCTCAAACGAATGCTTCCAAGGGCAATTGTATGTAGGTCTCAAACACTCAAAGTCATCACACTTTTATACCTCATGTTACCTCGTCTCCGACCAACCATCCTGTTGGTACAATTTTATTGGTTCCTTGCATCAACAAACATCTCACAGCAACCAATCTCACTCGTTAACTAAACACAAACAATAAACACTCGATAACCGACCAGAGTACGCGATCTTCCACCGACCAATTCGTCGTATTAGAGGCACTTTATCTCCTTCGACGTCGCCATCATCAATAAAAAAAATTTTGAAATCCGAATTTCCAACGAAACACCAAGCACTGAACAGAATCCCACACCATAAAAGCCCTTAAATTGTAATTGAGTCTAATTTAAATGGTCGTGTCTCCTTCCACTGTTGCTCGCATCAATCTAAAAGAAAGAAAAGGGCCAGCGTCCACTGGCGACTTGGACGAACGACGGCCACAGCCAATAAAAGTCAATTTCCCTTCGAATAATTTTTGAAATTTTAATTGCTGTACCCAGAAGCTTCAGATTCCAATTCCAACATCAAGGCATACACTTCATTTAATCGAGAATGTGAGACCCAGTCCTCGGCACACAGGTCTCCCAGGAGTATTATCTCCGATATCAGTTGGATGATACACCACCGAGGAAGGGGTATACACCAGGACGTGTAGAGATGCGTCCATAATAAACAAAATTCTCATATTACGTCCCGAAAAATCGAACCCAACCATGTGAGTGGAGAGACTTATCGCCACCGATCTCTGAAAGGTGCTTCATATGAGCAGGTCGTGTATATGTATCTTTTACCGAATAAACTTCACAAATGAAGTGCATCTGATCGATATTCGTTGAATCGTTTGTCTGGCTGGGAGTTTCGTACCAATAAATTGTTGTAACCTGCTGTCCAAGTCAATGGAAGGCGAGCATTGGTTTGTATTCAGCACGAAAAATATATTTCAATCGCAAATATTACTCATAAATCGCGTGTCGTTGGCAAATACCACTCGTAGATACAAAAGTGTCTGTCCGACCAGACAAAAGTGCATTTAGCGTATCTGCATCTATTTGCTGTGGTTTATTGGCCGAAGCTGGCCCGTCGTCGTGTGCAAAAAGTCACTTAGACGGCGCGGCGAGTGAAAGTGTATGCGGTTTTCCTCTGTTACGCAGCTGCCTGTCCATTAGACGCAGCGCTAACCAACTTGTGTGTGTGCAAATCCATTTAGATTTTGCCTTTCCCACTGCTCTGTCGTTGCGCATGTGGGTTTAATTAAAAGCGCCAACGCCTGTATGCCCGGAACACGGTACGCCCGCTGCCCGCCATCAGCATTAACGTGACGACTAACAAGCTCCGAAGCGCCCTCATAATCGGCGCGCTGTCTTGTCTCTGAAAAACTCTTTCCCCCTGGTTCGTCTAATTTAATTTTGAAAACATTTTCTGGAAACATTTTTAGACAAGCGAGTGAATAATGTTCCCAAGTCCCGTACTGGCACTGGGTGTACTCAACTCTCTCAAGTGTGCACATGCTGCATGCACGCATTCAATTCACTGAGCCCAGCAGCAGCACACACACGAAATGAATGAAATTCTCTGAAGGGGTTTTTCGAATTAAAAATTTCATCGTGCATCTAGATAAAAAAAAAAAAAAAAAGATGGAAATATTTATAAGCGAATTGGAATGTCTTTGAAGACGAGCAGTCTTTTGTCTGCGACGTATTAATTATTTGAAAAATGTTGTTCCACGTAAATCGCTGGCATGCCTTGCAGCCGACTCCACAAATAGCCCGGTGTGGATCCTAATAATAGAAGAGTCAGTGCATCCATAATTTAAGTGTTAATTTTCCTGTTAATACGAATCCGCCGATTGTACACGAACGAATGCACCTACTCAGGGCTGTCAGAAGTATTTCTGACTGACAGGGTGATTGGAAAACATAAATAAGGGGGTGAGAGACTGACAGCGCTAAGCACCTGAAATATGAAAAAATACTGACGCAACTTTTCGGAAGCTGTGGGATTAGAATTTCGTGCGATGATTAGGCGTCGGAATACGTGATATTTTCAAAATTCATGATTGCTTTCTCGCCGAGGAGTTCCCGGTAAGGATTTAAGTTTTCATGTGGAACGCATTGGTTTGGTTCACATCTGGCTGTTTCCCATGTGAAACTCTGCGTTGAGCTCTCGTTAATAGACTCGGTTTTTGACAGAGAGTTATCTTCCGCTGCTTTGGAAGGTTATTGGGTCAAGTTTTCGTTTTCTCTTATCTGTTGCGTTTCATGGTTGGGGACATAAACTATGTATAGACTGAGAATCCCACATGATCCACCAGAGATTTTGTGTGTTTTTTGCGGGGAACATCTAAGTGGGTGCTTATCAAACTTGAAGGCAATGAAGTACTTTTTAAGGGTCTCATTAAATGCAAGGGTGGACCGAAATGAACGAGAGTAATAATGCCATGCTTTGTGGGTGTTCAATCCCAAGGGATTTTTAGCCGACAAATAGACAAAATCAATTACTTTGTTCTGCATCCACTTCTGATTAGGGACTTTGGTTGCCTAGTTAAATGCACTATTTAATTTTTTTAATGAGTCGACGAAGGAGAAACGTGGGACAGGCTTTAAATTAATCAAAGGGAAGCGCCTTAAACCAGTTGCACTGGAAATCACCACATATGTACATACGTATGTGGAGTGTAAATGAATGCCACATGGAAATAAGAGTAAAGCGCTGCTAGGTTCCTGAACACGTTCGAATGGAAAGCAACGAAAAAGACAATAAATTTGTCAGAAAAGGACCAGGCATTGATATAATGCCGGCCGACAGACCGGTGCTACCAGCCCTCAACGCATCTAAGTGCTTCGTAGTCACTGTAAAACAAGCTGAGGAACCTTAGCCACGAATCTGTTGCCGCGTTATAAGGCGTGATTAACATAAAAAGAACAACAACCCTACTGTGTCTAAGAAGAAGCCACAGCCGACCACTTATCGATGGAAAAACTAAACACTGCTAGAAGATTAGGCATTTTCACGACCGATTTCTGCAAAAGCTGCAGGAACGAAAATGAAATATGACGTGTGGAGTATCAAATGCTAGTGTCCAGCTTAATAGCTTGGGTGACTAAGTTTAATGGAACACTTACGTGCCAAAGCCAGAGGCACAATCTTGGTTCGTCCAATTACTCGCATTCGCCGACGATATCAACATAATCGAAAGAACGCAGCGTGATGTCACTGGCGCGTTCGCGAGTATTAAGACGGAAGCGGCGAAGATGGGTTTAGCGGTCAATGAGAGCAAAATAAAATATAAGCTGTCATCAAGAAGGGACACCCAACACTCGACGTATCGGGCAGAACGTCACAGTGGACTTCGAGGTAGTAAGGGACTTCCTTTACCTCGGCTCCGCTATCACATCTGACAACGACACCAGCCCAGAAATCAAACGAAGAGTAACTCTTGCCAATCGCTGCTTCTTTGTCTGAAAAACTAAGGAGGATCTATATAAGACCTTGATCATATCAGTCCTGCTTTATGGTGCTGAAACATGGACTCTCGAAAGCGGATGAAGATATCCTTGGCTACTTCGAGAGAAAAATTCTTCGGAAGATATTCGGTACCGTTTGCGTTGATGGGCGCTGGAGGAGAAGCTTCAACGATGAACTTTACAAGTTGCACAGCGACATCGCCATAGTCAAGAAGATACGTATCCATCGGCTGAGATGACTGGGCCATGTAGAGCGAATGGACATAAATGCTCCGGCTAGTAGAGTCTTCGAGTTTAACACGGAGGGACAACGCAGTAGAGAAAGACCTCGCCTAAGGTGGCGCGCACAAGGGAAAGGGGACCTCAACCAACTTGGAGTGCGCCACTAGAGACAGTTAGCTAATGACCGGGTTAACTGGAGAGGCTTGTTGGTTGAGGCGCAGGTTTATCTCGAACTAAAGCGCCACCTAAGTAAGTAAGCAAGTAAGACTAGGTAAAGGCACTACTACGTACTTAAGGAAGCAATGCGCCTAATGGCTAATTTTCTAAATTGTTCTCTGCGATAGCCATTATATCTTGTGGAATCTACTAGAAAGAATAAAAGTGGATCAGCCTGGACTTGAAAAATACAGAAAGGTTCAGGAGAAGTGCTTAGCGATGCTGACGTGAAAAGAACCAAGAGCTCAAAGGACCTAGTCGTGGATTAGGTTAGGTTAGGTAAATGGGTGCCTTGTGACATTGTCACTGCTCACTTAGACCAACAAAGGGTCCGTTGTGCCTATATTCTAATTTAACTCCGGGAACTTGTGAAGAGAAAGGGAGCCGCTGATTTAAAGCCACCCAAATCAGGAAATGAATCTCAGGAGGTACCTGAGCTCGACGTCACCCAAGTCCTCCAGTTCCGTGAAGAAGTAACTACCAAGCGTCCTCATTCTTCTACTATCCGACAGCAGGTGTCGGATAGATTCGATCTCCTCCTCATCCCTGCAACTTCTGCAATAGTCGTTGTGATGTATACCAAGGCACTCCGCATGAATAACAATTGGGCAGTGTCCGGTAATGATACCGGAGACTATTCTCGCTTCCCGACGACTTAGTTTGACCAGATACATAGATCTCTTCTTATTATAACTCGTCTATACGTTTCTAGCCGTTGTACATGTGTCTAGCTGGATCCACTGTGTATTGGCTCGACTTATGGCCTCGTCATCGATACACCTTTTTAATAAGCTTATTGGAATTCTAGCAAAGGGAAGAACCTGTGAGGCACACAGCGCTGCCCCCTTCGTGCCAATTCATCAGCTCTTTCGTTACCCGGAATATCCATATGCCCTGGTACTCAATTGGCTCTCGATATCTCATCTAGATGCAGACACTTACAAGCCTCGATCTCTAGAGCCTTAACGACTGCCTGGCTGTCGAAATAGATTGTGATTGTCCTTGCGGTAATACCCCTATCTCGGACAACTTTCGAGGCCTCGATAATGGCTGTGATTTCGGCTTTAAAGGCACTCGTGGATTACTTTCTAAAGTATGCAAATGCAAACCCACATGCTAGCTAATTGTCTGCACCGGTTACTCCTCATAGTCCTCCAACGCGTTTGACAAAATTTCAGTCAAATTTATGCTTATGTTCACAGTCTATTTTAGATTAAAATACACCATCCACACGCTAAAATACAAAAAAAAAAAAAAAACTCCCAACTCAGTAAATCTAAAAAATTACCACCAATTAGCATAAATACACGATTGGTCATCTCAAAACCGATTTATCATTACTATCACTCCTCCCGCGTCTGACCCCTGATTGGTGTCACCCCTGAGCCTGTTATAATTCTTTGCCAACCCCGTAGGCATAGAGACCATCGCACCACATCCGCGTCCACTACCGATTTATGAATTTTAATAAATTCAACATTTAATTGGTCACCAAACCGGGTGGTTGGTTTTAGCCGACCAAAAATTGTCTTAAAAGGTGACAAACCGACAAAGCCGACAAAAAAAACTCCAATCGCTGTCATACAAATGATCGCAATTTATTCCGAGATGATCAGGGCTTTATTTGTTCCGCATAAATTAACGAGTTTATGGAGCTTTGATCATCAAAACATGCCATGAAGATCGTCCAAACAAATCGTTAAACTCGGTCGATATTATAAAACCGTTTCGAGCAATTGTTGGCGACGAATACAAAGGAATTTCCTATTCCTCTCAACGAACCTGTAACGATTTGTTAATTAAAAAACTTTGTTCGCGTCTTGTGTGGATTCTAACCAAAAGTCGATGGTTATAAGCACGTATATGGAAATTTTGATTTATAGCTCGAAAACCGCCCTCCAATAAATCAGCCATAAATCGATTCCTCTTCGGAAACTCGAAAACTGTTTTTTTTTTTGTTTCCTTTCAAAGAGAATGTTTTTTGTTTAATAATGAAAATGATGTGAAATGCGATTGGGTTACGAAGACGTGATGATGCTCGAAAGGGGGCAACAAGTAAAGAGGAAAGTTTTCGCGGCGAAAAAGGTCGAAATGTGATTTCCCACTTCTCATACAGTGCCTCTCGGTTGGCTGACCTTTTCTTTGCAAGTTTTTTCCTCCAGCCGGGAGACCAGAGATGGGATGCTTATCACATACCTTTTCCACTCGATGATGTCCAAGCTTGTTGTGGGCACCACTGACAATAAGCTGAAATCAGTTTCGGCGCCTATATCTAACACCAGACAAAAAGTATCTATGCAGAGTTTAATGAGAGAAAGAGCTGATTCCTCCTCCGAGTCGTGCTCGTGCACGCACTTTACTTTCTTTTCCTCTTACATTCGTTCTCTGATTGTGAATACGAATTCATCGAGTGTGCGACCAAGGAGATCCATGCTGCGTTCAAAACTGTTTGTTTAATTAAATAAATTGTTGTCACTTTATGTACACCCCGCTGGTACAGTGTGTTGAATTTATAGACGAGCACTCGGTTATGAATGACTTCCCTGAAGAAATTGTAAAGAGAAATTTATTGGTAGCTCTTCGTTAAGTATCGATCGGTTTTTGGAGAGCTTTGATGCGGGTTAAGATATCAAGCGGTAAAACGGGTGCGATGCATCAATATATCATCGATGTATAATGGGGTGCCACAGGGGAGACATCCAAGACCGATATTATTAATCACTTTTGTTAAATGTTTAGAATTTTCGTTTGTGTCGTGGGACTGTATTCTCACACCATCTGGTGCGGGAAGATGAATCTTTTGAAGTTCCTATAAACAGTTTCTAGAAATAGTATGGAATAGTCATTCTAAGAAGTTTTACATATCACAAAGAAATGATTTAGAAAGGAAGGCTATCAGAATGTGGAAAACCTGGCAATGTACACCTACTTTATTTCACTCCAAAGTCGCTAATTCAACAGATACGAACAAAATTCGAAACTACGGATCAGGACAAAGTTGAAAATCGATCCCATCACTGTAAGCCAGACACAGTCGTACAAATTTCAAGTCCGCTTTCTGGAAACCTAAATCGCCTGTGATAGTAGGTTTCAAAATGAGCAATGTAACAAGCGTTTTTGCTAAAATTACAAAGAGAGTACGACCCACTCTTAAGCTGAAAATGCACGATACAATCGTTGTACAACCTTTGTACGGACGTAGGTTGGTACATTATCGGTATAACCATTGTATGTAGCACACACATTATACAGTCAGCATACGATTTCCATACAGCAAGCCGATTTTCGACTTAAAGTGTTCATCCGTGCGATATCGGTACAACCGTCGCAAGCTTGCTTAAACTCTGTGACCAACCGCAAGTTGATTACAACCGTTGAACAACGATTGTATCGTGCATTTGCAGCTTTACACAAGACTCGATTTTCTGATAGAACACGCTTGAGGAGAAACGTCATTTTGCAAGTGTGACCAGAATTCAAAAGGCAAGTAGGTAAGGGGTTGTGGAATCGATAAGATCACAGTCTACAGCGGCACTAGATAAGTTGTTAAATATGGTTTCAGTAGACATCCACTGTAGTAACAGAGTTTAAGGAAAAATAATACCTTCAGTCATGAACTCACTTTTCACTACATCATCCCAACCACCAACTTCAAAAGAAAGTTCAACATTCAAATATCAAGCAGAAAGAATTATTGTGATGAGAGTCTAGTCCACTCTGGTGAGTGCTAGCATTCTACATAAACGGAAGAACACTAAAATAGGACCAACTTCTGCGAGTTCCAATGCACAAAACGTTCCAGTAATATAGGAGACAGGAGCAGTGTTTTTCGAGCCAAGATTACCCCAAGTTTACAGGCCAACTTTACCTACGTTGATCTAGAAGAAATTATTGCCACATATGGTCGCAGTGGCTCTGTGGTTAGTGCATTGAACTGCTGTGGGAGCCCGTTGGTTCATTCTCCAGCCATGTCCACCAAACATTTTTTTCACGGCACTACCTCTAGTTGACAAGCCTTCGGGAGCCATGAAAGAGCTTCTCAATTCGCGGTTCGGAGTCAGCAATAAATTGTAAGTTCCTTCCATTCGAGCGAAAAATGTAACATGCACTACATGAAAGGTTGCAAGAAGCTAGACCTTGGCTTATTCCGAGCCGTGGCGCCAGCTATTATTATTATTATCCAGACAGCTAAAAAGACTCTTCGGTCAGCATCAACAAAATCAAAGCTTGTAAAGATATGCAGACGAACCCTGAAAGGAGGTTAAAAATATGGTGGGTGCCAGGCCATAAAATGATACAATGGATATGACTTTTGAAAGATTGTACCTATGGTGTTGGCGCGTGGATTTTGCACAATTGTTTCTAGAACGATGTTGAAGAAATCGCATGACAGCACATCGCCTTGTAAGCAACAGGATCCTAAAGAGGGCAATAGGAACCACAGGAACCACAATCAATGCTAATACTCTGATGGTGATCTAGACAGATCACTTTTGCCAGGGAAGAAATCCTACAATGTCATAACACTCCAACTGAAAGAAATACGTGTCTTGAAATACACGTCACTCGTGAGGATGGAATATCTCGATCCTTTCGAAAACTACGTCTTTTCACTAAAATTCAGAGAAATTAGTCACTTGACTCAATTGCCCGGTTTCTCCAGGACAAAGCGCCACAAGAAACGTGCAAATGGAAATTAAATCACTTAACTTCCACGGCAATAGCATACCCAATACCCATCTCAAGACAATCATTTACCAGCTAATTTCCATCGAAAATCGATTTGAAAAATCCGCTCCATCTCTCGTTTACTTGATGTATCTACCAATTATGAGGAAAAATTACCCTCGACAAAGTGTATCGATCTATGCATCTTGCTTGTGTATTAAAAGTCCTTCGAGGCCAGACTATAGAATTCACTGGGCCCACTACCATTCAAAGAGGGGCCCACTCAAAGTCATTAAAGGAAAATGAGAAAATCATGGAAAAATCTTTCGACTGTATCTCCGCGGTCCATTAATTTCTTCTTCCCATATTCCATTTTGAAATCTACAAATGAGAACCGGAACAAATACGACTCAAGATTGGTGTCTCCTTCGGCAGATGTGTGTACGCACCCTAATGGATGTGACCTACAGGTGCAACACTAAGTGACCACTTTAGATCGGCCCCCGATGAAATATCTCAAAAAATTTGTAAAACATTAATCAGATTTTAAATAGATACAAATCGAACCACCAAACACACCACTAGACGACAGCACGTTGTGTGTTTGTTTAGCTAGTCAGCACGTCTGATTCCTTGAAATCAGGTAGCCACCAGAAGGAGTTATCACAAAACAATGATCACTCGATGGTTCTCGGTCGTCGCTGTCGTCGTCTTCCACATAAGACAACAAGACGATGAGAAATAATAATAGTAACCACTTTTGGTCTTTGGTTTTGTTTAAGTGGAATTAATTTGTATTTACCTACACGACAGTTGGTGTGCATCGGCCAAGGAGACAGACATACGTAAGTGGTGCCACTCGAAGCAGGGAAAAATGGCCTCTTCAGCTCTCCGATGATGGGTGATGATGGGGCACTGCTGCTGCTGTTCTTGGCAGCAGCACATCCACACAGTGGATGACAGTTCATATGAAGATTTTTGTTATTCTTTCCCAAATCAAAAAACAAATACCGAGTGTACAGAAAGAGAGAGAAACAGGACAAGTGAAGTGCAAAAGGCGCATCATTTTCCTCCAGCGCCAATAGTGTCAAGTGGCAGTGTTCAAACACGAGTTTTCCCAAGAAGTGCTCATCGATAGATAGACAGATGGATGTACCTACATACTTCTGTGAAAGACAAAAGATACTTATTTGCACATCGACTTGGAAAATGGAAATAAGATACATTCGGCGGCAGGGACGGACGTCTAACTCCCATTAACATTATAATGAGCATCCGTACAAAGTATCTATCACCGTGGTGGTGGTGATAGACACTTGTACGGATGCTCTACCACCGTCCATATATAGATTATCGAAGATGAATGGAATTGATGGGAAATAATGAGGAATAATGACCACAAAGCTCGAATCGATAAATCACTGGAATTGCTGAAATTAATTTCCTTCCACTGTGGCTGAGATATGGGGTGGTGGTGGGGTGGCCATCAGAAGAAGAGGCTGGGAATAAATTAATGTTCAGATGTAAACATTTTCATTGTGGGAAATTATTTGAAAATTTTCAAAATTAATTTCGTTCCGATTGTAAATTATTAAGAAGGATTCCGGGAGCGATTACTGATGGCTGGTGCCGGTGGGTAAGAGTTGTTATCCTTGACTTTCCCCATTTCGGATCAATAATTTGATTAAATCAAGCGGAGAAGCAGTAACACAGGAGGTAGTACGTTGTGGTCGAGTGTGCACAGCATCATCACCCGAGTTTCCTCTGTGGGGAGTCTCCTTCCTCTCCCTCGCTCTCTATATATATATATTTGAGGAATGGCCGAAACCTAATAAATTGATTTTTGGTGGTTATAAGTCTTACGTTTGGCCTAACCTAGAAAAGTGAGGAAAAGTACCCTCTGCCGATGAAAATAGTGGACATTCCATGAGTGTTCTCTTAACAAGGACTCGCCTTACTTCCAAAGACTCGCCTAACCAAACTCCTCAACGAGGAAAAAAAAGTATCGGACTCCAGTCTGAGCAATGAATCAGGAGTTTACTTACGAGCCGAACTACACTCTACGTACATTCTCGAGGCAGAGATCTTCGCCATACTAACTATGCGCTAGGAAACGTCAATATAATCATTTTTATAACAGACTGTCAAGCTTCAATACCAGCGCGGCTGACAGCAGCTCGTTATAGTCTGATAAGAGGTTAGGGGTCCAATTAAGTCTCTAGAAAGCTCAGATAACCAAGCACTCGATTTTCTTCTCCAAGAATTCACACAGCAACCTAACTTTCTTTACAGAGTCCAACTGGCAATAACAAGACCAAAAGCTAATCGAGAAGCGGGATACATCCAACATTCTGAACGTTCAGACATATAGAGGAACCATCGTTGACTCTAAGTGGTCGCCGTCCCTCTATGGTTAGCGTGTTCAGGAAATGTCTTTAAACTCGTAAGTGAATACTGGAAAAGGACATATGACTCAGTAAGTACGCATGCAGGCAAAGATGCCACACTAGACAAACCAAATAAAACGCTGTCATCTCTCACTTTCATCCCCGAATTCCTTGACAGAGTATACCGTACCATGTCCGAAAAAAATCCCCCTGGGCAATTTCGATTAAAACTTTTAAAACTGAATTCAATAAAAAAAAAAAAAAAACTGCCGGGCACAACTTGGCCCAATTTCAATCATCTACCACCCTCTGACCAGCTGTAGCTTCACCACACACACACATATACACTTCTATCGAAAAAGAACGGGGTTAACTCACTTCCGATTGGTTAAGCTTCCTAGTCCGAAGGCCTTTCCAGGGCGAAAGTCATACCCTCTCACACAACTTGAAGGCTTTTTTCCTAATTCATTCCGGGATACAAGTCTGACTACACAGCACACCCTCCTCCTCCTCCTCCTCCACAGCTTAGGCGGTGGTTTGCGGGATAAAATATTGATTTCGAGTGAAAAACTTCGCCCATCGCCCATCGGACTTTGACTGTGTGCCGTGTGCCTGTGCGGTGTTTATCCATGTAAATATTAAAACGGGAATTAGATTGAATTTGAGTTTGCTTTTCATCAGTTAAATGGGTGAAACTCGCCCTCAGCACTGGGGGCAACGACGGGGGTTGGCGAAATCCTCTAGAAAATCTAGAAATGGAATTTCAATCAAAAGAGTTTATCGAAACCATATTAGCGAAGGGAGTAAGTTTTTATTGAGTTACCCGATGGTCCCTGGGGTTTCTGTTCGCCTGTCGATCTTGGTTTCGGTCTCGGTCGGAGTTTGGGTATGCGTCCCGGTTCGCCTTTGAATTATTTCCGAAAATCTGATTTGGAAAATATGACATAAAATTATTTAATTGCCCGAACGTGCCTCCCGATGACGACGACGTTTATGGGCTATCGGGTTTCATAATTTTTCAATCTTGAAAGATGGAGAGAGCAAGGGACCCCTTGCTTGACGAATGTGGGCAGAACAAAGTGAACGGCGTTGTATGTCGACGGGGCGCTATAACAAACATTTATTGCTGGCATTTATGAAAATTTAAGGAATTTATGCCAATGGTTCATTGTGTCAGTGGTTTATGGTCTGGTTGTTTACGTTAGAGTAGCAATGCCCTGCATAGGGTTAGGTGGGCGGAGATACCATGCAGGTGTGCCATTGATTAAGGGATTAAAGGCACTAATGTGGTTTTATTGGCTTCTAGTACGTTAAAGAGATCGACAGTAAAGCTTGAATGTGGACATACTTTCACTCTCAATTTCTCAGCTGGACGCAAGGTAATGTACGTCATTCCCTTTTAACAGATATGTGACATGACAAATGAATCTAGACCTGCCAAATGACAATCGAAGTGTATAAAATACTTCCTCAAATCCTTAAGTGGTTTTTAGACAAAAATGAGGGTGGAGAAGCTAAATAGCTTGTCTACATACATGCCAAAGAAGCGCACACCGTAAGAGGGAGAAAAACGGCCTCGGATATTGCCAAATCTGCTAAGTCAGTGCCCCCGTCGGAGCCACTCTTATAGAATGGCAGCAAGAAACCGTCGGGTGGTCGGCTTGTTCCGCTCGGCAGCCGGGTGCAACTCGACAAGCTTCTCGACAATGGTCCCGCAAACCATTACGATACTTAAAGGGTGGATGCGCTATGCACCATATGAGGCATAAATTAGCTTTCGGTAAGATATAGTTGGTATCTCCTCAACAAAGCAAAAAGGTTTTAGAACTGTCCACCTTATGGATGGTGAAAACTGTTACCTCAATGTCTCCTCAGTCGGGAGTGGCAATACTAACAAGTCCCCGGCTGGCAGGCCTGGAAAGTTGCGATCTTAAAGCTAAAGCTTGAAAGGTCAACTCTGGCTTTGATGCAGGTAGATATGTATATGTACATATGCGCCAAATCTGCAGTTCAAGTATGCAGCTCTCTTGAATGAAATATACACAAGTGACAGAAATGGTTTCCTATGAACTGATGGCCGACTTCTATGCTCACGTGGCTGTGGACGTGATGGCTCCCCCATGAGTGTGATTGGGAGAAAATGTGACCCGGATCAGAACGCAAACTGAAAGAAGTTGTTTGACTTTTGCTTTGCAAACAACGCAACGATATATAAATACACACGTACCGTCAGAGTTTTCAGCAGAAGTCGCTGATAGATCTCTTCGTGGTATCTTCGTGGTATCATCGCGTTTTAAGAAGGGTTGACCAGTCAACTGATCAGCACGTCGTATTCTGCAAATGTTGTCTCAACGATGAAGTACCTTCCCTGCCAATGCATAAACCAAGGTTGGTGACACGTAGACATACCGTGATAGAGATTGCAGAACGATGAGCTAAGGGAGGAGATTGCACTTCAGGCATCCGAAGGTTTGAACAAATTCCAACTGTTCTGACAAATGTAGAGGAAGAATTTCACTTGTTTTTAAGAGCAGGAGATGTTTGCGGAGTGAAGCGACTTGGTCTGGTGGTGAAAAAAGAACTACGTGGTTTAAAACACCTGGAGTTCAAGAAGCCATCAGAGAGCAGAAGCAAGCTTTCAAGGTGTGGATACACTTGTGGGATTTAGCTTTTCCAAACCGGTACATAGAGGCACGAAGAACTTGCAGGCTGGCGATGAGACGAACTCATTTGAAGTTAAGGTCATGTTGAATCCACAGAAGCCAAGAACATAAAACAGATTCCACGACAAATCGGACGTTTCATGACCTAACGCGTCACAGACCGAATTCCCCTTCTCTTTGAAGAAAGTTGACTGTGGGCATTCAAGATATCCTGCTAAAAAATTTGGATTTCGTTGAATTCACGTCTACATTTCACTTTAACGACAGAAAAGAGTGCTAGATTCGCTGATCCCATGATTATACAGCTCACAGAAAAAAGATGGAACGACTACCCGAAGGATTAGCGATTACGACAAAGACAGAGTGAGAGGTCAGGTGTTGATATCGAAAACGTGACTTCTACTACTTTTTTGTTTGTAAAACGTTCCCACAGACACTAGCTTGTTCTCCCGATCAGAAAGCCGTCTAGACCTCCTAAGCTACGTCTGGCCGGCCTCTTAAGCCTCTCTCGTGCAATGCGTCTAACCCTAACAGCTTAACTCTCACAAGTAACACCCTCTACGTCTAACAATGACAAATCGTTCAAACAAATATCCATCTAATCGCTTCATCAGCTATTCAAAGCCCCGTAAACAACAAACACCTTCAGCTCTCAAACACTCTTAGAGGCTTCATTTCAATTTAAAAACCCGCCAAAGCCGACCACCAGATACACTCAATCAATTCGTTATCATCACCGTCCATCTAATTAACATCGATTTCAATTCAATCTTTCAATGAATGAAGATATATTGCTGAAAAGCTCAGCGCGACCCAACCAACCGAACCGACCGATATGGTTTACTCGGTGGTTTCTCAAGTTTAAATCTCAATCTTGGATGCATTTTCTTAATAGATACTTCATTTTCTGGTATTTTTCCCTCCGTTTAAACACCATCGTCTGGGTGGAAAGGGGAGAGAGAGATAAAAAGATGAAAGATTTTTCTCAATTCAAAGACCCACACACAAGTTGGAGACATTTGCATACGATTTTTTTAAGGAAAAAATGTATCTAATCAGGCAAAAAATGTGTATCTACGACCCGGCGGTGTTGGTCATTTATTTTCGAAATCAAACTAAAAAGTTCACCATTAATAATGAAAGGTCTGGGCGACTTTTAGGCAGCGGCCCCCACCGTATAAATTGTGAAAATACCTTTTATTCGTTGTTTCTCCCGCTTTGTGGAACGTATTTGAAATATGTATCTGGAAGGGAAAAAATTGTGTGAAAATATTTGGAAAATATTTATACGTGCGCCCGACAAAACATTGGCATCTATCATCGGGTCCGGCGCAGCATCACTTAATCATTAGCGCCTTCGGCGGCAGCAGTGGCTGACGCATGCATGCGGCACACTGGGTTTGGTGGATTGTTTCAAGCCTTTGTTGCTGTGTATGCCATTTGTTGCGATCATAAATCAACGAAAGATGCATTTTTACAGGCCACGCTGTTGTCAGTTCTGACATTTCCCTCTCTTTCGCCCGCGCTGGCATGCAATGGAAATGGTGGGCGGTTTGGTCTGCATGTGAATCGATTCGGCTCTTACTGAGGCGCCCTGGTTCGGGTCTCTGTGTGTGCCCTGCAGGGGCATATGCCGCTCATAAAATTCGAGAACCGAATCACTGGTCATCGCGCGATTGGAGACGGAAATTGGTTTGCGTTCGATTTTCAGTCCCATTCCTCAGCGCACGGTAAACACTCGCGGGGCCATTTTCCGCGGCGCGGTATCTCGCGTGGAATATAAAATTTTATTTTTTATCAGATAAGATGCGGCGCGCAGTAAGATGTTCGCTTTCAGTTTTTATTGCCATAATTCTCTTACAAGCCGCTCTTCTCTGGGTGCCGCATGCAACAGCTGCGCGGCAGGCAATTGATTCTTTATGGTGGGTCTCTGGGATTCCGTATCGGAATCGGATTGGAGTCTTCGATTGTTCTGCGGGTGTATGTACGTCGTCGTCTTCGTCGTTGTGCTACTCCCAGCGAAGTGTTGCATGTGCGAACAATTGACAAATGATTTTGCGACAGAGTAATATTTGGAAAAGTGCGAATTCATGTTGGGGTGACAATGATTTTTTTTTTTATTTGACTTTTATTGGGTGGTTTTCCCGGGAGGGGGTGGAGGGAAAAATGAGTTATGACACGATTTGTGACTTCGATTGGTAAGGGGCGAATTGCTTTTAAAGTGAAATTTTTGTTTGCAGAAAAATTGTACGTCGTACGATGGTTTTGAAGGATTTAAGTGGTTTGAGTCAGGGGCACCGTAGAGTAGGGAGTAGGGAGACATTGTCATGTGGATCCTATTGGGGTTTTCAACAAACTTAAATTATAAAAATCGCACCATAATGAAGACTGTGAAAGTGTATCTGAAACTCGTACTGTGCTGAAAGGAGCCAAGAACACCTTATGAGATGATGCGCAAACATTCTTAACTCCCTACGGCAGTCATGTAGATGAATGGTTTCCACAAAGGAACTAAGAAGTAATTAAGATTATTGCTCAACGCTAGGAGCGCGTTGGATGATGAAAGCTGTGCATCAACTCACTTGTAATTCCCATTAAAGTGGAGTAAATTTCATCAGCAGAACAGCGCATCTGGTCAGCCCTTATCTAGACCCGACATCCAGTCAATTTCAAGTGAAAACAATTTTATTTACGCCAGTCACTTGTAGGTCGATATCTTTCCACAGTTAGTCACGAAACTCATTCAAATTCCCCCAAAAGATACGCACTCTTTCCATATCCACTCATCTGCCGGACATACTGAATGAATCTACAAACCGCACAACGCAGACTTCTACTCCATAGAAAGTGAATTTCAATTAAAAAATTCCAGAAAACCACTTAAACTCCTCCTAGACATCACATACATACAGACAAATCTAGCCTGGCCCAAACCTTGCGGAAATGTCAGAAAAAAAAAATTCCATCTAACAGTTCGCATCTCTGGCTCTGACTCACTTCGACATTTATTGCCCTGTCCACGATCCAATTGAAACGATCATTTATCTGACCATTTAGACGCAACCATTAGTCCTATCATCCGACAAATCTAACGCCGAATTGATTCTTCGCCACCTCACATGATGATAAATCGCCAACTGATCGACGATTCCAAACAAAAAGAAAGAAACGTCCAACAATTCAAAAAAGAATGAGGTCCCGCTCGTCGCGATTGATAAATTTCATCTAAATCTTGGTACGAAAACCCATCTTGGAGTGCAAATGGACAAGAGACTGACCGTTGCTTGCGTACAGTCACTTACCTGTAACACGCAACAAAAGGGCGACCACAAATTTTCTGTAAACAAAAACCAAAAAACAAAGGCAAAGGGAGAGGCATGTAAGAGACGAGGAAGACGAGAAGAAAACGTTCCAAGATACGGGCCCTCCATAGACACCTTAGGTACCACCAATTTTTCACTTCTATTCATCGCGTTTATTAGGTGGGAATACAAAGGCAGTTCTTCTCAGATGCATGTGGATGTGGCTGAGCGGATGGATGCGATTGTTGAGAAGTCGACTGTTTTTTGCTGCATCATTGACGATGTCTTTCTCGTGGTAAATTGATTTTTGTCTGTTGTTGGCCTTGTTGTTGGATGTAAATGTGGAAAAAGGAAAGAAAGCCACCCGACGAAAGAAGTAAAATATTTGAAGTTATGATTGTGTTTCTCTTCCTAAGGCCGGTCCGAGGCTGAGATCTCTTTTGGCGGGACCACACGAGTTGATACGAGGTACAACGGCCAACATTCAACATTCAAATGCGGTTCAGTTTAATTGTGG
The DNA here is from genome assembly GCA_917880715.2 of Matsumyia berberina. Lineage (NCBI taxonomy): Eukaryota > Metazoa > Arthropoda > Insecta > Diptera > Syrphidae > Matsumyia > Matsumyia berberina. The sequence continues at coordinate 63,980,438 of OU862870.1, forward strand.
AATGTATTCGAATGTTTCGGAGAAACATTGATTGGTTGGAGAAGCAACTCATTAACCGACTGATTTATAACGCTTTGTCCAAAAGTGATTTAAGTATCCGCTTGGGTTGTTACACGAAGTAGGACATTCAGTCGACATGTGAGACGAGCTTAAGACTCTAACGAAGTGCAGCTACAATGATGATGACGATGATGATGATGATGATGAATATCTGCTTTACGGAAGTTACCGATTAAAGTCGACAACTCTACTCTCAAGACTGTGATCAGCTGGAGTCAAGAATCGAGTATCAATTCACACGGAGCAGGTATGTGAAACGATGTAAAGCAACGCCAACTTAGTCGACAGAGTCCAAGTAGAAGAACTATCATGTCAGAGACATGTAGAGCAGCTCTAGTACGCCTAGTTTGCGAATCTAAGGTGACCAGACCAGAACCAATTGGAGGTGTGCAACAGGAGACAGGAAAGACGTGTGTGGAAACAATCATAAAGTAAAGACAAGTGTCGATCAACAGAATTCGTCATGACGACATCCAGCGTATGGGAAACCCTTTCAGTGGGCCTGACTCTTTCAGATTCTGATGAATTACGATGATGAACTAAATGAGATGGGAAAAATCGATTGGAATGCGATTTGTTTTGCCAAATGTTTCCATTCCTCACCCAAGTCCAGACCGTACACTATGACCATGAGCCTGCCCTTCATTGAACTCCCCAACCTAAGTTGTGATAGGACATGTAGATCCCTTTCCTTTCTGAATCTTTAATTACAACGAAATTCAATCAGTAACATCCCTTGGTTCACCCCAAGTATCCCAGGTATCTAAATACCTACAAACAGTAAGTGTATCCATAATGCTGGCAGAAGCACCACCTCCACTTGCACCTTCAATTTCGCAATCAGGTCAAAATCACTTGGAAATTAATTAAACATAAGCGATTTAGTTGATTGTGAAGCATCCCATTCATTCCACACTAAATCCCATTAGAAGCAAAATCCTCTCTCGCTCCGGCGTTGGACGGTTGTGCTCCTTGGGCTGGTTGACCCCGGTATCCCACTTAATTCATTAGACTGTTCAAATTTGGCTTGCATCGTTGTTTTGCCTGCACATGCAGCACATACCGATGCCACTGGTGCTTCTTTTGTGTCCCGTAGAAAATGTCTCTTTCCAGCAGCATCGACAGCAGCGTCTTTTGTCATCCTAAGGTCAATAAGAAAACAAATTAACGAGCATAATCTTGGGAAAGGAGAGGAGGTGGCTCAATTGGATGAACTCGAACCCCATTTTCTGTGCACAAAATATATTTGTTTGTCAAACGAAATCAGGTTTTCGGGTTGTTTGTTGGTCTACGAAATTTCCATCCGTCCGCAAGGTGTGTCCCACATTCCTGCGACCTCCTTTGCCTCCTTCAAAGGGTATACGTCGTTCAGAGCTTCCTTGTGTCAATATTGATTCGAAATTCTTTGGATGATTCGTAACGCAAACCACTCTGGAGCTTGTCAAACAGAAGTGGAAGTGGTTTCGACTTTGAGAGTCGTCTCCATTTTAATCGCGTTGGGTAAACACATTACCATCACCGGCGCGACCACCATTGCCGCCCGGTCCCGGTCATTTAACTTCAATTGAGTGCACGCATATGGCCCGGGAAAGAACTAGAAAAAGTCGGGCAGACCTCCACTTCGATGCAAATGATGAGTGCCCGTACCTGTGCTTGTCCCGTCTTCATCTCGCTTTTGGCCAGAAGCCATTTGATTATTCCACTTATTTGTGTGTTAACAAGTCGACGTATCATTACGTGCGGCCCGCAATGATAATTATGTCCACAGGAGATGCGAGCAGATTGACGCAACAATATCACTCATGCATCGAGGGCCGAGGGACCGCAACGAATAATACCCAACCGTCTTTTGTTTCTACAGGCAACGACGATGAGTGTTCCTCCGAGTCTGCACGATGTCTCTCTGTCGCTGTGTCGAGTTCCGCTGAAGACATAACGATGACGATCATCATGATGATTATGATGCAGATGACGCGCTATGAGCATGATCATAATGATGAACCACGCACGAACAAAGAAGCACGACCATCATGGATCACTTTGTTTGCGCTAGATACTCGTACTGCTTTGCGCCTGACTTTGTGTACACACACCGAGAATGATTTAAGTGCCGCAAGCGGGGTAAAAACTCTCGCATTCGATTCACTTCTATCTCTTGCCTCCGATCTTTAAAAGCTCAAAAAAAAAAAAAAATATCATCAATGGAGCACAGGAGATGGAGGTGGGCTCGGTGCAAGGAGGAGCATATTTGTTGGCATTTTTCCATTATCGCATCCGCTGTAGACGTCAATGGTGGACTTGTAACAGAAAAGGCCTTTGGTTCAAAGTTTCTTCGGGGCCTTAAATGAATTAAGACTACGATGATGTGCTGATGCGCCGTCATTCTATTTGTGTAGAAGTATCTGTGTGCATGTATCTATCAGTCTATGTATGCGTTGCATCAGAGAGATAATAACTTTTGGGGCAGGTCAGAATTATGATTATTTCTTCTTTCTTTTTGCGTAACATTATGTAGGAGAAGCGAAATGGAGGTGTATGAACATCTGGATGTGGGCAGACTCGGTTAGTGGCAAGTGTGGAAAGTAATTGGATCTTAATGAGTTAAGAGGAGCCGTCTTGCAGGGAGAATCGATAGCGGTTGCAGCATGCGCAAGCACCAAGCACATTCCATAAAAACTCCTTATTTTGTGAAAAGTTGAAGTGACGTACTAAAGAAACCCAAAATGGGCCCACTAAATATCATGACAGGATGCGACAGGGAATGAATGTCATATTCTACACATTGATAGAGCAGATCAGAGGACTTTGAAGGCCAAAGGGGGTAAAATAGGGCTGCCTATTTACTCTACAGAGTGATAGGATTTCAGAGAACTTTAAATCACTGATTTCAGGAAACTCCTGAGATTCCTATCACACGGATCAAACTTTTAGGAGCACAATGTCCAAGTAGGTGTTACCACACCCAAAAAAAAAAAGCCGACGATAGCCCCGAACTGGATGTGCCAGCAGAATTATCAAACCAAAAGTTGCCTTCGGTATGCTATCCAGAAGCTGAGACTGCATTTTTTTTATGGATATGGTACTTTGAAAGAGACCTCTGCAGTCACTTGTAAGCCACAAACCTTCATAAGCAGGTACTATCAACTCAGGATTTTATGCCCAAACCGTATGGCTAGCCTTCGCTATAAGAACAGGTCAGGAGCATATAAGCTGAAGGATATGGCGTAGAAAGTTGCAGTGGATGGAACAAGCTTTACGTCACGAAATCAATTTGGTTGCAAAGTATGTAATGGAATCCACTCACGCAATTTGCCAGCATATTGGGTTGCCCTAAGCAAACATGGTTAAGGAGGAGGCATCTGGGAATAAGCTCCGAACAAGATGGCGCGCAGGCGTAGTTGGCACCGTTTGCAATTTAATTGGGTCACACCAAGCAAACGTAGCACAGTTGCGGAATTCTGGTCACTGGGGTTTAACCGGACGGAACTCAAGTGGGCACACAAATATGTCATGCAATGGAACTCCTGGCGCAGAATGATTGAGGAGGAGTCACTGGAGATAACCTCGCAGGATAACCTCGAAGGCGTTGCAGTTTTCTGTACAAGCGTTAGAAAGAGCTGAAGCGCATTACAGAACACTTCTCAACGTGTCGTTGTAGGTGCCTTAGGTCGGTCAGAAGAGTAAGTCGCTTTAGTGCGGTGGACTGATGACCGAGCGGCCTGGGTTTCAGCGCCAGCTAGGTACAACGAACATTTTTCGCGGCACCACCTCTCGTCGGGGAATGATAAGCCTCCAGGAGTTTAATTTGTCATAAAAGAGCTTCTCAATTCACCGTTCGTAGTCGGCTATAAATTGTAGGTCCCTCCCATTCGTGCGAAAAATGTAACTCGCACAACATGAATGGTTGCGAGAAGCTAGGCCTTGGCTCATCCCAGCTATTTTTTTTTTATGCAAACGTCGCACGTCTAAACTCGTTCAAAACGAAAAGCAGTGTCCATGAAACGACTTCGACGGTAATATGACCACGGTAGGTAGGTAGGTAGGTAAGGTGGCTGTCCATGCGCCTGCCCGAAGGCCCTTTGTGATACCACTGGGATCAATACCCTAGGTGCTACTCCATCTAATGAAACCATTTGGAGCTTTTAATAAAGCTGAGGATACTTTCGACTCCAGTATGCGATAATTCGCTCAAATTGTCTAAGTGATAGGCTCCTAGATAGAGCTTCCTTTTTTGGGACGAGGCAGGGCAAGTGCAGAGAAAATGAAGAATAGTTTCCTCCTCCTATTCATCCCTGCAGCTCCTGCAAAAGTCATTTCCAAAGAGGCCCATCATGAAGGCCAATGGGACTGTGACCAGTGAGAACACCGATAACGGTGCTAATAAGCGAGCTTTTAAGCAAGATGAGACTTTTAGATCGAGTGGGGCTTAGCATAGGCCATATCTCTCTGGAGTTGCGGCATGTGGTACCGTTTCTCCATTTTAGTTTTTTCTTGCTGATCACGTCGTACTCTAGGAGTAATTTACATGTAGCGAGTGGAATACCAAGATTCCTCCGTTCTGGTAGGATCTCTAGAGTAGTACCACGTTTGGCGAGTTCACCGGCCTTATAATTCCCTGGAATGTCCCTATGACCGGGTACCCAGCATAGGTGCATGTTAAAATGTTCTGCCATCTCCATGAGAGACGATTTGAGGTAACTTTCGATGTACATATATGTTACTGATTCCAGAGATTTTATAGTAACCTGGCTATCGGCATAAATTGTGATGTCCTTGCAGGATACCACGTCCTAAGCCAGGATAATGCTTCGTTGATTACCATAATTGCCGCCTGAAAAACGCTAGAATGGTCGGGGAGACGAAAGGAGATGCTCAAGTTGAGCATTTCGGAGAAAGCACCGCCACCCGCTCCGTTCTCGGTTTTGGAACCGTCGGTATAGAAGTGACTCCACTCGGGAGGGGATTGACGTCCGGAAGTTGAGGTTGAAGTTGAGGTTGAAGTTCAACTTAGACGGTGTGTAGTCGGTGCTTTCCGAGATGAATGTTAAGGGATCCAAGATCGAGGAGTGGCCAATATGGTTGTTTGACCATTGAGATGAGGCCTTCAGTCTGAGGGCTGCGCTAGCACCTGACTGCTTGCCAAAAATATCCAAGGGAATCAGATATAGGAGCACGTAGAGTGCCGCGGATGGAGTGGTTCTTAGTGCTCCGCTAATGCATATGCATGCTGATCTTTGCACTTTTCCCAATAAGTTACGGTGTAAGGCTTTTTCTAAGGCTGTCCACCAGACGATCACACCCTAGATATGTATAGGACACATAGAGCAAGTGCGTAGTACGAGGTTGCAGGCCCCATTTTTTACCAATGGTTTTCCTGCAGCAGTACAGCGCTGCAGTGGCTTTTTTCACGCGTTCAAGAGTGTTGGCTTTCCAGTTCAGTTTACTGTCCGAATGAGAGCCAGAAATTTAGCTTCATGACCGCGGTAAGAACCTGCTGAGACAAATTTTGAAGGATGAGTTCTATGCAATGACATCGACATCGATTGTCCAAATGTGCAATTGAAGCATTGCTTGATTGTGAAGATTTCCGATCGAGAAAACGGATAGCTAACACGGGCTTCGTGCGTGGCGACCTACAAATTTAATTAGCCGTCCATCGTGTACATGTCTAATGAATTCCACTCTCCAACCATCAATTGGTAATAATTCTTCATCTCTTCAGTACGAGTACACTTTAATCGAATCTCTCACGAAACTTTCATTGTAATACACAATCACTCCGGCCCGGCGTTCTTCTTTCTCTGTCTGCAACTCCAGTGCGGATACATTTCTTCTTCTTAGAAATTCTCCAATATATTTCAAACGCTTGGATACGCCTCGAAAATATCCGCATAGATATATTACAAAGATTTATCCGCTGCCGCAGAAAAAAAAAAAAACAGACAAATCCTCTGGAGTTTCACTTTCCGGAAAAAACGCGAATAGTTATGGATAATTCAATTTGATTTATTACACCACACAGAACATGGAAATGTGTCTTTGCGCAGCAGTTTTTCGAGGCTAAACTCAGCCTCTTGGTATCTTTTAATTTGTATCTCTAGTGCGTGGGTTAAACATTGAACTTTTGCGGAGCCTTTTGACACAGTTTCTTCGATTCGGTCAAATCCGTGACCTTGGATCCACCAAATCCGACAGAAGAAGCTCACAATAGTTTTTCAAAAAATTAAAAATCAATTAAGTTATTCCCATTTGTATGCAGATTAAATGTCTTGACTTCCATAAAAGCAGCTACAGATACCCGACGAGAGCTCCCAGGGAGTATCTCCTTTTTCGTATCTTGTTTGGCCGTTCAAACGGTGTATGCATAACACTGTGGAAGTTATGCGTCTGATTTGCGTTTCATAATGTATTCCCGGTTGATTGCGAGCAAAACGGGTCACCAAACTGTCCACGATCCGTGAGTATCGATTACATTTTCGTTCTATGGAACCTTATTAATTAATTTTTTTTTTTTCTGTTTATTTTCGTTCTTGCCAAACCTGTTTTTGTGAATTTTGTCACAAGTATCATGAATTAAATCCATTTAGATAAAAATTTGTATCTTTTTATCTTATCTGAGGTTTTTCTGGTCCTGGCATGTGCAGAAGATGTACCTCAATGAAGAAATGCAAAATTACACATCCTCCATGCACGATTAAGTCCTTGAAAAAGGAACACGTAGTACAAGCATACGAATCGGAGCGATCATCGATGAAGATGGACGATGGCGACGACGACGATGGGATGGACAAGAACGTCCACTTGGAAGACGACGACGCGCAGGTACCTAATTAATGTTTATCAAGTTATCTCGATCGAAAGATCATCAGCTACACACCATCATCATCAGCATCGAGCGCATCAGTATCCTCTCATCATGATGATCAGCCATGACCAGCTCCAGTTGCCGGTTATTTCCTGCACCTCCTTTTGCGTTATCGCGAGGAATTTAGCGACTTGCTATGCGCACACACCACGGATGCGTCTTGAAATCCTTAGGAAATCATGGCATTTTGGAATTTTGTGCGTCCAAAAGATATTCGGCTTGTCGACTGTTCTGTTTTGTTAGATTTTTTTGATTAATATATTCTTTCTCTTCAAAGCCTACACCTCCCTTCGCCCGCCCTGAATGAGCGCCCGTCCTTTTTGTCGTCGACCGGCTTCTGTGGTTCGTTTGGCCCGTGATAAATTAACGGTTCGCGTATTTTTTTTTTTTTCCTCTTTTAATGATAAAATATCGACAGAAATTAACTTTTAAGGGCATCGGGAAATTTGTTTGAATTTTTTGTTCTTTTCAGCTTATGCATGAATAACCGGCTGAATGATGGAGTCAAAGAAGATGATGGTGAAGGAGAAGACGACGACGACGAAGAAGAAAGGGCACCCCGTCACTGTAGTGTGTTGAGTGAATTTTTTAAAAGGTGATGAAAAAGGTAAATGGTTTTGGTTGCTTTTTACTGTTACATTCTTCGTTTTTCGTTCGAGTGGTAAATTTTGGGATGAAAAATGTATTTCACGAATGAAATTGATGATCGAGAACCTTTTTGTTGTAGATTTACATCGCCTACTTTGTTGTTTTGTTAACTGCTACTGGTATTCCGTGGGATAATGTCGCGGTTATCTAATTAAAGGGACATTTCCATCGAAGTAGGATACATTGTTGGGGGCTGAATAGATTCGATTCGATCGAAGGATGAAGAAAATCGTTTGAAATTGATTATGTGGACAAGTATGGGCCTCATAATAGAACCATGATGGGACTCATTGTATTTGAACTAATTAGGGATCTGTTGGTGCTTCGAGGTAACTGATTTGGAAGCGATTAACAGACAAAGGATTCAATAGGGAAGTATCTGTGAAGACCAATGTAGTGTTTGGGGTTAAAAATTAAATACAATTTGTAGGCGAACAAATAACTATACGAACCACAAACAAAAGCAGTATCGACATTTCTATAATGAAGCGAACAAAGTGAGGAACTCTCAGGTACGCTTATGAACACTATGAACACTGAGAACAGCGCAAGCACATCTGAATATACATAGGAATGATCCAAATGTCGTACAGAGCCTAACAATCCCTTATGGACTTTTAGCTGTTCCCCCAGGACTAAGATGGACAAACGGATGATGCGACTTAGGGTTGAAACCCTCTGCTGGGGTTACCCCCCTCAGGATCTGTGATAGTGCAAGGTACTTGGGACTTGTGCTCGACGAAACAGCTGAACTGGAAGCAGAATATAAACGAAAGAATTAAGAAGGCCGCGATAGCTTTCTACTCTTGCAGTAGAATATTCGGGAAAACCTGGGGACCAGGCCCTAGAAATATCCTATGGATGTACACGGCTATTGTGAGACCTATACCTACCTATGGCAGCGTTGTGTGGTGGCAAGCTGCTACTTAAACGACCAATCTCAAGGTCATCACGAAAATACAGAGACTGGCATGCATAGCTGCTACTAGTGCCATGAGAACCACGCCAACAGCAGGACTTGAGGCTATTCTGAACTTGCTTCCACTCGAGACCTATTTATACAGAAATCTGCCGCCAGAAGTGCCCTAAGAATCAGCCAAACGAATGGCTGGAGGTGAAGCACGACGGACTATGCTCAGATTCTAAGTAAGTACATTGGCAATGTAGCAACCACTGATAATACGGTGCCCTGCCTAGACTTCAAAAGAATGGACAAGGGGAACAATACCAAACCCGCGAAGCAAAGCCTGAGGAAAAATTATGCTGGGTCCCTGGACATGAGGGCATACCGGGGAATGAGGAGGCTTATGAACTGGCAAGGAAAAGTTCTACGGTAGACCAGCAGCATGCTAATCAGTCAGTGAAAATCCGACCATGTAAACTGAAACATGAAGCAGATATAAGGACTCTAGCGAAAGAATGAAAGATGGAGCCCATTGGACTTCTGTAAGATAACTAGAAAACTATGGCCAAGGTGCAATGGTGCCAGAACTGATACGCTCATGCAGAAGGACCGGAAAACCCTTTTCGTCCTTGAAGGAGTAATTACAAGTTATAACACTCTGCGTTATCATATAAAAAAGCAAAGGCTGAGAACGATCTTCGCAGTGGTTGCGGATACGTCAATGAGGACACAACCCAATTCCTCTGCCACTGCCCAGGTCTTTGCCACCTCAGACATAAATACTTTGGAAAGCACTTTTTTCAGGATACTGAAGAATTAAGGAACGTACCTATCAGGGACATCTGGAAGTTCATTAAGGCTTCAAAATGGATCGAAAACCCAGGGCAATAGAAGAATGCTTTGGGTACTGCTCCACGAGCAAGGGGTACCTTTCTCCCCAATAAATGGGCACCACAATGGCTCTCTACTGACCTGAGTGTGGCTCTGGGGGTTTCTCTCCCCTCGCCACCCAATCTCCCTAACTTAACCTAACCTAACAATTGCACGCAGAGGCCTAATTTCCTAGCAGCTGTATGGAGAAAGGAAATTTAGGCGAGATTCCGGACCCTAGTACGCCCCAACGGAGCACTCGCTTCTCGCTGACGCCAAGGACATATTCTAGTCTCCAGCTAGACGCGCCTCATCCAACACAACGCTAAACGAAGACGTCTTCATGGTAGATAGACAATGAAAGCGAAGAGCCGAGACACCCGCAATGAGAATGGCGGACGATATGTCGATCTCTGTAACGCCAATCGCCAAAGTTAGGTAGATGTCAACTAACGGGCAATCAGATTACCAATTTTGCTATCAGCTACCATTGTACAAATGGTCTGAATGACAAGAAATAACAATGAGTCGCTTTGGGTTTGAAGAGATCACCACCTAACGAACGCTATTTCTTGCAATTGCAGTGCGGTGTTTCCTTTTAAACGACAAATTCTGAGGCTCCTATTAGTCACTTCCACATCATTGCACTCATAAAATTTCCCACGCTGAGCCTTAGACTTTCACGTAATCATTGCCCCATACCCGCTCGCATTTACTCCCAAACTATGATACATATCAACCTCCAGTGCATATGGCTGCTGCCCTGCCCTTAGAGGATCTCATGCTCCACCCAATAACCATTATGTCAACATTAACCTCTGTCCGAGGGACAATAATCGTCCCACGAATGCTCCATATATCATCTATCATCTTTCTGCACACCGTGTGGGTACTTCTTTGTTTTGCCATTTACATTTTGGCATCTGTAACAAATTGAAAGGGTTACCTGGAGCCTTCGCCTAATAAATCTTCAGAAATCTGTTGGAACTCCGTTTTTCCCCCGCGCAAATAATAATCGTAACACTCTGATTCACTGGGAAGAAACAGAGTCCGGCACAATGGTTTGCAATCAAGTTCAAGACCAATTCGTAGAGAGTAGCCACTTATGATGAAGAGTGGATGGTAGGTAAATGGAAGGCCAAGCGCAAAATGGTGCTCCAATTGAATTGATATCTCTTTGAAGTAGTGACAGAGTAAAGCACTCTTTGAGTGGAGAATGGAGGAAGAGGAACAGATCAAAATATTCAGCGGCGGTGAAGTGAAGCTAATGGTGGGTTTCTGCCTGAGATGGTGATGCTTTGTGGGAGCGTACCGCAAAGTAAATACCAAACTGACACGTCACGACGTTTTGCCTACGAGTTGCTGTTTGGTAATGAGAACTGATTTGGGATTGGGCGAAATGAAGGATGTGCAACTCATTGATTCCCCTGATGGGATCATATCCCCATGAATTGACATCCAACTGATCCGACGACACTAATATGCGACAAAGTAAACGAGTTTTATGAGGAAACCACCTCAGTCCTATTTTGTTCTCCACTGACTCCACAAATACTGAACTGAAACTCCTTGCAACGATTTATGGCATAATCATCCTTTTTGTCGAATATCATCGCCACTCGAATGGGAGTCCCTTCAGCGATGCTCTTATCTTCAAGTCTGCTCGTATCTTCCTCCGTTCACTCGCACTTCATCCCACTTGTCAACGAATCGCTTAAAATAATCAATGCGGTGTGACATCTTTCCCCAAAAAAAATACAACAAATCCAAAACTGCATCCGTCTCCACACAAAAATTCGATTTCGAATCAGCGCTCCCGAAAGACAAAATGATGATGTTCCTCACCCGCCGCTGTACCTCCTGTTTGAAGCCAAAGTAAAATCTGTCAGATTTTATTATTTGTAATGGAGTGTGCATAGTATATGGTTGTATGCGCCAATCCCTAGAGACACCCGGCTGTATCCTCCTCAGACGGTCTCCTTTACCAGACCAATTCGGCCAATTTTCAATCCATAATCCTGTGCGCGGATATGCCTCTATGGCGCAAAAGACAAAACAGACGAAAAAAATGATTCGTTGGATCATTTGTATCTGTGCCTTATAGTTCCGATGAAGATGTCAGATATTTTATGATGCTATTCCGTCAAGATAAAATGCTAATGAGCATCGATCAGTTTTGTGTGTGTGTGCGTGCTATGTGGTGTAGCTTGAAGCAACAGTGGAACCCACTTGGTAGAAGACGACGAATCCGGCGACGACCACAAACACGACGACACAACGCCGACATCAACGAATGACGGTGATGATATAATCACTTGGGAGTCATTGGTTATTAGTCGACTTCAGGTTCAGACTGGCGAAATCGAGAGTTTCTGCAGAAGGTTATGTGTATCTCCTTTGGGGTATGAATGTATCTGGCGGCCAGATGATGATGACGGTGCCGCTGAGTGCGCCCAAGATGCGTGACTGAGTTTTGTTTCGTTCTGTATCGTGTTTCGAATTGATTTTATCGGTAAAAAATTTTGTCGTTTACTAAATGCTTTGTTGACATGTTTGGTGATATGCAAACGCAATGGGGTGGCGTATGGGGAATTTATTAGGGATTGACGGCGTTGAAAAGGAATTTCGATCTGAAAAGCGTGCGCCAAAGCTTCGTAGAGAGAAGATTTTTGTACGAAGTCGAAATCGTCCATTTATCTAGACGATTCCGAAGAGATCGGCATCCTTAACAGAGCGGAGATTAGGTCTTTTTTTTTTCTTAAGCTAAATGGGAGCTACCAGAGCAAGCTGAAGGACCTATCTCCACAGGTTTGCATACGACGACAACCACAATCACAATGGCAACACGTCAGCTTTTGTTGCATTCAGTATGAAGAGCAGTGCCACCTGCTTAACTGAGCGATAGTTTCACATCAGGCAGCCAACCAAGCAGAAAATGGCGACGCTTATGAAGAAACAACGCAAACAGAGGCGATGAGGCACTGCAATGCTAGCCTACAGATACCAATCGCTGAAGGCCCCATCGAGAGGAAATACTTGACAGTAATATCGCTCGGAAAAGGAGAGTCAAACTTCTAAGACTAAAGCCCTCCTCGCAGAAAAATATTTAATGGATACAAACTGCCATGCAATTATTTTTCAATATTTTCACAAGGTTTCCACCCTTCAACCGAAGAGAGAGGGCATTGGAAGGGTATGTACAATGCCAATAAGATCTGTTGCAAAGCTATTGTCGAAAATAGAATGTAAGAAGCCCAATTCTGTAGTGGAACACTGTCATTGCAGACCATTGCAACGAGTACTGAGAATCTCCGATCAACGATAGCGAAATAGACCGAAAGCTACGTATGTTTCCAGGATCTCAGGATCTCTGAATCTGATATTTACCAGGAAATAGATTTTATTAAGTATACGACGCACAATTTGTAAAAAAAAAAATCAACTTTTCAGGGACATTTCGCGCAGATCACAACAACTTACGTTGGTCACAGGCAATCAATGTTAATTGTAAACAAAATCCACCCTAGATTTATCAGAAATTCCTTTAAAATATAAAAATTTACTTCACTTACATGTTCTATACAATCTTTAAGTTGAATAACAGTTGAAATCGATGAAATTTTGATGAATTTTGCTGATTTTTCCTGATGAAACACAAAACACTTTGCAGGTTAGATATGAATGTCATCTTTGAACACAAATTGCAAGAAAAATCCAACGTCTACTTGATTTTTCACTGAATTTCTTCACTTATTCACAATTAAATTCAACAAAAATTATAACACAATCAAATTTGATCAAGAATTAATAATGAAAAAATAGATTTTAAAATTTAAACATTCAGAAATCACGGCACTTTATTTCACCAAATTCCATAATGATTGACATTTGACAAGTAAAATGTGATATTTTTTTCATAATTTTTGGAAAATGGTTTCCAATGGAATTGAGGATCTTCCAGGCTGTGTTGATAAATCATTATTGAATTATGTTCAAATCGATTGTGAGCAATTTAACAAGGTGTTTGGAGATGCAAAGCTTGTTTTGTGACACATTAAGGGAATCAGGCTTGAAACTTAGAATAAGATTGTAAAACCTAGAATCTTGACGATAGCGAAAAGGTTGATTCACAACAGAGCAAAGGTGAACTGTTCCTACGACACAGTCGTTTAGATCACACTGCGACAGATTTGGAGAACATTTGCTACGTCCGTTTTGAAACGATGCTGAATTCAAGTGCTTCGATAGATTCCACAAACGAGAATGAAGAAACTGCTTGTTGCGACCACATATTGCCAAATGGTGTCGAGATCTCAGCAGATAGTGTGAGAATAATACTTCGTTGAATAGAGGAGAAGCCTTTACCTCCTATAAATGAGAAGTCCAAATGGATGATAAGCTTCACGAGATATATGTACCTAACAAGATGTGGATGTAGATGTCAAACAACTAAGACGGGGTGACTGCCTCGATTGGTTTCCGTCGTAGTGCCTCTCGATCAACTAAAACTGTCGACCAAGATCATGTAACTAATGACCTTCTCCCACAAAAAAAGTCCAAAGCATCTACAAATTTAGTTAAATCATTGAAAACATTCACTTTCCCATCACTGCTCCCCGTTTGACTTGCACTTTTAATAAATTTACATTTGCAATCTTAGACATATTTTTAAAACCAGAAAACCACTCATCGCAAGAGTTCTCCACCCAATCGGCCCCTCTGATCGATCTTTCTCTAATTCGATCAATGTCGCTAAAGCAAGCGATTATGTGACCATCGTCATCCCTTCAATTCAATCAAAAAATGCTGTAGATAACCGACAAGAACCAGTTGCACAAATGACTTTCGTTTCGCTGTCCCATCTGACACGATGTATCATAGAACAGAATCAGCTGCTCGAATAGCAAGTGCAAGCCAGCACACATGGATGAGTGATTTAATCAGTGCGCGCATAGATATTGTATGAACATGGCATATAGCCAATATAACCACTAGCAGGTCATTCACACATAAAAGCCGAGCGCACGGGATAAACAAGACGAAAGGGGAAAACCCATCTCTCAGTCTGTGGTCATATTGTGAAGCACGAAAGCCGTCTCCCCACCGATCTGGCATAAACTTCGCATCCACTTAGTTTTGAGAATGAATGTTTGTCCGAATAGATTCAGATTCGCGAAGCGTAAAGAAGATCTGACACACAAGGAGGGTAACACACGAGAGGAAGATCTCAAGAGGAGAAATGAGGTAAATCATGGGCGCGATGATGATGATGCTGCTGCCTCGTATTCTACTGACTAAACTCTGCTTCTCAGAGAGATGGCGATGAAGATGGGAAAGGGAATCTAAAGACAGACCACAAAGTGAATGGTTTTGGCCGCGCTACACTTGCTTAGAGAAGAAGTACGAGTAGCAAATAACCATGTATCCATCCGATCATTTTAGAATATTTTACGATCGAGTTCTTGCTTTTTTCTGGCTTCGAAAGTGGTCATAGATGGGTTCCCATATGATGTTGGTTTTTAGCAGATGATGTTGTGTACTTAACAACAAGTATCGGTACTTTCTAAAACAATGAATGAATATGGGTTGTTAGTTTTTGCGACCATACGTGTGTGTGTGTGTGGTCGAGCCGAGTGAAAGCTTCCTGAATTCTATTTGGGGCAATTTGGAATGGCAAACGACTGTTATGCGCCTCTTGTGTGAAATGGTTTTGAGATCTTTATTATAAGAGGCTGCACCATAGGCACTATGGTGAATTCTTAAATGTGTGTCAAAATATGATAATAACTGAGAGTGCTTCACAGAATTTCACAGGCTTCTCAATATTCCAGTGGATTTTGTGGGAGTTGAATGAGCAACTTAATTTGGAGTCACGTCCAGTCAGAATGTGTCAAACGTTATACTTCTTCGTTAAGATCATGTTATGAAAAATTGCGTGGATCTGTAGACAGCAGTAGAAACAAAATCAATTTCAACCTACAAGGCAAGTACACTCGCTAAGTGCAAGTACTTACACCTACAAATTGAAAAAGTGTGTCCACGAACAGAGGACCTATCAAATTTGTGTGCAAAAATGTCGATTTTCTTCCAAAGTCCTTTCGAAAATTAATTTCACAACTTGCCGCACATAAAACAACGCAAAATGTCGGCAAGTTTGCATTGTTCGTAGCTCGTTTCTAAAAGTGAAACTGCTACTTACAAACCCCGGTACCATGCACAACACAGTACTCACTCCGCCCGAATGGATGCAAATCAACTTGCATTGCATGCCACGTTTGTTTTTGTTATTTTTATTTCCTCCCCAACTGTCTGTCTTGCTATGCCTGCTGTTGTTACTCTGCCTGCCAGTCTATCTCTGAATAAATTCAAAACGAAAAAAGTCCATAATAACGTGGAATCTCAAGAGGCCCAGCATGTTCTTGGCCCAAAAGGTGAATCAATTCCACTCTCACTCGCTGCTCATTCTCTACCCGCTCACAAAAATCTGAATTGGATTTTAAATTCGAAGAAGAGGGAGTCATCATCATCATCATTCCTTTGCGCATCTCGTTATGATGTTTATTTGTTATTTTTAGAATTTCCCAAGTGGGTTCAGTTAATCCATCATAAATCAGGCATTAACTATTAATTTCTCTGTCCGTCCAGGCGATGGACGCATCTTCAACACTTTGAGATACTTTGGAATCGCCCTAAATAAACAAAGACTGCTGCGCGATGCGGTGTAATTTTGTTTTGTTTTCATTATTTTTTTTTTGATTCAATTAAAAGTGGTTTCATGCAAAAACTAATAAAATTAAGTGGAAAGGTGCGTTGGATGATGGTGCCCACAGTTGCAAGCGACTCATGGTCGTTTAGATTTAGAGCGACATGTGGTGATTGAGTATGGAGATCGGTTGCAAATCCGTGCTTTACAATCAAAATGTTGATTAATGGGTGCAAAAACAAGCGCGATAAGGAACAGCGCCATCTTATGGCTCAGTAAAGACATTTTAATTGTCTTTGATCCACAGAAAACTACATTCAAATTGATGTATGAATGCTAACAGCCAGTTTATTGCTTCAGAAATTGAGTTTTGAGTCTAAGATTCTACCCTGAGATGATGGAAATTGCAACGAGAAGACCATGTAAGTCGCATTTCAGCCTCCCAACACCAACAACTTTCACGAGACTCTTACATTACCCTTAGAGAAATATATTAAACCGAGGAGAACAGAAAAAAGATACAAACGCTGCCCTGAGGTTTGAGAAACAAACGAAACAAAACCCGAAGCCGAAAAAATAAAGAACGCACTTCATAATAGATTTAACGGATGAAATACTCTCGACTTTTAGGTGAAGTATGGATATTGAATGAGAGATTCCTGCGAATTAGATTAAGTGGTGCTTAGTTGAAGACGGGGTTATTTTTAGAGATCATCTTATGGTTTTCATCTTCTGTTTTTTTTGTTTTTGTTGCAATGCTGCTTTTCTTTGAGGCGAATTGCAATTAATTTTTGCAAGTTATTTTGGATAAATAAATAAAAAAAAATATTCATACGAAGTGTAGGTAACACCCTTTTAATTTGCTCTCGTCCTCAAGTTGAGGCCTAGAGACTTATCTCCAACACAGCATGCCTATATGAAGGGTAAAAGTGCTGAGACAGCGCTGCACAGCGTAGGCACAGGTAAAGGACAGAGAATACAACCTAGCCGCGTTCTTAGACATTGAAGGAGCCTTTAAAAATGTCAATACGGACGCGGTGCAAAGAACTTTAGTCAACCTCAACCTTGATCACCCTCTCATCTACTGGGTTCTGAGCATCCTAGAGGAGAGACATATTAATACAGAACTAGGGGGAACTCAGTTAAAGGTTTACGGCTGCAGAGGCAAACCACAGGGTGGGTTCGAATTGTGAATGAAATATTGCAACAATATAAAAACAGCGGAATTAAGGTCACAGCATATGCGGATGATGTTGTCCTTCTAGCGACTAGTAAACTCTTTCCAACTCTTAGTGAGCAAATAGAAGGAGCCCTTAAATTGTTCGACACCTGGACTAAGGAATGTGGACTGGCGGTAAGTCCCCAGAAAACTGAGCTGGTACTGCGATTTAAAGTACCCTTGCTGGGTGCGCCCCCCTCAGGATCTCTGACAGTGCAAGGTACTAAGGACTTGTGCTCGACAAAAAGTTGAACTGGAAACAGAATATAAAAGAAATAATTAAGAAGACCACGATAGCTTTCTACTCTTGCGGTATAATATTCAGGAAAACCTGGGAACCAGGCCTTAGAAATATCCTATAGATGTACACGGCTATTGCCAAGCCGTTGTATTGTGACAAGCTTCTACTAAAACCACAAACCTCAAGGCGATCACGAAAATATAGACACTGGCATGCATAGCAGCTACTAGTGCCATGAGAACCACGCCAACAACAGGACTAAAGGCTAATCTCAACCTGCTTCCACTAGACCTGTTTACACAGAAATCTGCGGCCAGAAGTGCTCTGAGAATCAGCCAAACTAATGGCTGGAGGTCAAGCACGACGGGGCATGCTCAGATTCTAAGTAAGTACATGGGCAATGTAGCAACCACTGATTATACGGTGCCCTACCTAGACTTCAAATGACCGTTCTCTTGCTCAATCCCAAGCAGAGAAGAATGGACAAGGGGATCAATACCAAACCCGAGCACCAAAGCCATCTATACTGATGGATTCAAAGTGGACATTGGAGTGGGTGTAGGTATACTTTTAGACAAACTTAGCCTCTTTAAATCAGTTCGACACCCGTTTTTTTCGTGGAGGTCCTAGCAGTGACAATTGCTGCCCGTGAGACTCCGATGACGGTGATACCACGTGATGATATCATCTTTTTCATCGACAGCCAGGCAGCACTAAAAATAATTTCATCATCGTCATCATCATTTTCCAATGGCCCGCTTATTCACTATGAGGGTCGCGGGTTTAGGGAGCTTAAGTGGACTCTCCACAATTGCCGATCTTTCGCCATCGACTCTAACTCATCAGGGGCTATCCCCATAGAGGTGAGATTTCGGACTTGGTCCAACCATCTCATCCTAGGCCTACCCAGGGGACACCTGCCCGATGGCACGAATTCCATGGCACTTCTTGGAAACCGAGTTGGGGACATGCGTTTGACGTGCCCAAACCATCGAAGTATGGACCTCTCCATTCGAAGAAGCTGTCGCGAAGAGCTTAGTGCTCTTGCCACACAGCATGAGGAAAATTATGCTGGGTCCCTGGACATGAGAGCATACCAGCGAATGAGAAGGCTGATGAATTGGCATGGAAAGGATCTACGCTAAACCTGGAGTAAACTGATCAGTCAGTGAAAATCCCGACATGCAAACTCAAACACGAAGCAGGGATCAGGATTCTATCGGATGCGAATGAAAAACGGAGCTCTTTGGATTCCTGTAAAATAACTAGAAAACTATGGCCAAGGTACAATGGTGCCAGAACTGATAAACTGATGCAGAAGGACCGGAAAACCCTTTCCATCCTTGTAGGAGTAATTACAGGTCATAGCACTCTGCGTTATCACATGAAAACGCTAAGGCCAAATGAGGACGACCTTTGCAGGGCTTGCGGAGGCGCGAAAGTCATTAAGGACATAACCCACTTCCTCTGCCACTGCCCAGGTCTTTGCCACCTCAGACATAAATACTTTGGAAGGTATTTTTTCCAGGATACCCAATAAATAAGGGACGTACCTCTCAGGGGTATCTGGACGTTCACTAAGGCTTCCAAATTGTTCGAAAGCCTGGGGCAATAGGAGAATGCTTTGGGTACTCCTCCACGAGCAAGGAGTACATTACTCCCCAAAAATGGGTCACGTTGGGTCTCTACTGACCTGAGTGTGGTGAAGAGGTCTTATTTCCCCTCGCCAACCCATCTAAAAATAAATAGCTGGCGCGACAGCTCGAGATGACCCAAGTACTAGCTTCCCGCACCCATTCATATTGTATGTGTTATTTTTTTCGCACGAATAGAAGGGATCTAAATTTTTAGCCGACGCCAAACGGCGAATTGAGAAGATTATACTCCCAGAGGCTTGTCATTCCCCGACGAGAGATTGTGCTGCGAAAAATGTTCGGTGAACCTGGCTGGGGCTTGAACCCACGCCGCTCGGTCTGCAGTCCAACGCACTAACAACTGAGCCACAGCGACCACCGTCAACCCATCACCTAACCTTAAACCTTTTAGGCGATTTCTGCAATAAAAAAAATGTTGTGACGCTTCAAGGTAAACTGAGTTAAAAGGGCAAAGCAGACAACCCTTGGGATATCAAACCTCTAAGGCAAGAGAGAGTCAATAAATGATGTCGAGACAAATTTATAAAAAAAAAAAAACTTACTTGTCGCTTTTGTAGAAAAATTGTCGTAAAAGACTCACCTGAAAAGAAAAGAAAAATTGTTCATCAGTTTAAGCACACAAGACACCTTGAAAGTCAGTTAAAATATTTTCAAGTTGCTTATGACTGGAAGTATCAATTCCAGAATCAAATTCAAATATCGCTGATATCGTATTTAAAGATCATATTCGTTTCACCTAAACAAATTCCACCACATCACTTACCATTTCCTTCATCTCTCTCACTGAACAATTCCATCTAAATATTTCACTCCACACGTGTCCTGTCCAAAAGGCAACAATTCGATCGCCAGACAAATGACAACAACCCATACACCGTGACTCTAGCAAATTGCTTATCTCCAGAGGTGACCAAAAGAACCAAAACCCAGTTGGACTCCATAGCTCCAGCATCTCATTCAGTGCATATGTGTGGGTTTCATAAAAGACCAAACCGAGCCATCATGCGTCGAAAAGATCAAGTACATGCGATAAGCCTCCCGTGTTCCCATTCGGAAAGCGATCTCCACTCCCTGTCAGAGCAGGTCATTCCTCATCGTCATCCCGATCCGATACATGTAGATTCTTTTCATATTCCGAAACGAAAAATTAATTGATCCTTAAAGGGCCCATCGCGATCGGTCTCGATCGATCGGAGGCGATCGAAAACGATCGAGAGCGATCTTACAGAGAGATTGTGAGGCAAAGGAAAGGAGATACCCCCATCTGAAGGCGGAGGCTTTCATATATTAATCAATTAAAACGAGATTAAGACAGCCAGAGTGGCAGTGGGCGAGAGCGGCATGCGATCGGATCAATTAAGTTAACAATCGAAACGCGATCAGCTTACAGCCGACAGATGGCAATTTCAAACTTCAAACGATTGCCCAAGTCAATAAAGAGAGATGGAAAAATAAATAAATCCTCTCCACCTGAAGAAGGCGTGTGTATCCTTCAAAAAGGGATAACAAATTTCTACGTGTGTTTGGAAAGGAATAAACAAACAGCCATCTGTGTGCACCCCATAACATCCCGCAGGACAATAGTCACTCAGTCGACCTGACACACATGACGCACAAAGGACATGCTAACATTACTTTTCTTTAACTTTGGCCCACTGAATGTTTGCAAACATACATACATACACAACACACCGAAGGACTGTAAAATTCTACAAAATTCTGGCTTAAGAAGTGAACTTTTCTTTCTCTCGACCTAATACGTCCTCATCTTGGGTCACCCCAATTGTAATCCCAACAACCGATTGAGCAGCATATCTTTCTTTTTTTTTTATTCTTCTTCCTCGACACCAAATGGACAGCCAGCTGAGATGAAGCCCAAAAGGGACCTGGGAAGGACTTCTTTTGATGGATGAAAGTGAAAAATTGATCCCATTTGTTGGAATACAAATCACAATACAAACGATATCCCTTCCAAGTCCCAACAAAGGACCTTTTCGAATCGTTCTATGCAATGTTTTCAAAACAAACATTCGCTTTGCGAAAAACGAAATTTCACCGATAAGATGGGAAACTCAAAGAAGCTACAGACACACATCTCCCAGGCAGTTAACCTGTGAGAAATTCGAAAATTCTCAAATCAAATTCCCGACCATTTTTTATCGATTTCTACCTGTGAAGTCAGTTTGGGGTTTTCGCCTTCTGTCAGGATTCTAAGATCCTTACACGAGTAACAATTATCCAATGCAATGTATCCTTTCTTGTTCGTTTCCTTGATAGATTGCATTAATTTTTTTTTTTCTTTTTAAGCATCAACATCCTGTTGATTCAATACACACGGCGTGTATGCTAAGACATCCTTTTTGGTCGGGCAAAATTGGATTTATATCCTTCGCCTGTATTGTTGTATCTATTCATCTTGTCCTGAGTTTTATTTGTTTGGTGGTAAAAAAAAATCTAATTTCAGTTAATTTCAGTAGATTTCAGGTGAATGTGTGGCAACAGCAGAACATGTGTGTGCTTCTGCTTCTGGTTTTGGTTCTGGTTCTGTGGCTTTGGATTTTGGTTCATCCCTGTCGTCGTCGTCGTCCTTCTTCCTTTTTTTTTTTTGTCATCCAACGGAAATGGAATCAAGTAATCGACTGGAATTTGAATAAATTGTATACGGTAGCAGCAGTGGGCGTGGGAAATATGTCAATATGTGTCAACGAGTGAAAGTCAAACAGACAGGCAAATGTCAAATGTTATTTTGGTTGCTGCCTTTATCCAGGACGAGTGTATCCCCGACACAGCCATTCCTTCGTGATTTATTCAATATGTGATATTCGGGTGGAATTAATTCGAGCGGAAAATGTATTAAAGAAAGCAAGGATACGCAGGGAGTTAACGTATAGTTGCGCGCTCTGGTGGGTGTAACAGTAGGTGTAGACAATTTATTTTGCCTGGTTATGCAATTTAATAATATCCTGTTGTGTGTGCTGTGTAGATGGCTGATGAGCATTTGTCCTTGGAGCGGATGGCTAAACGTCTTTTGTTCTGTTCTTTTTTGTTAGGCAAAGGATGAGACTAGGGGTCAAATATTGGAGAGATTCTCGTTGTGAGGATGTATTTTCGTCGAAGGAATACATACTTTGGAAATTAATCACGACATGGCGAAGGCGGACAATGTGTCTATTCTTTGAAGAAGAGCGAGAGAGAGCATCCTGAATGGACGTTGATTGAATTCAAACAAACAGAGCAAAGGCATGCCACTTTCAGTCAGTAAATGTCAGAGTTTAGATTGACGTTTCATGTAGGGACCTCCTTTGACAGTTTCACGGGTTTGCTTAATGCCATAGACACATACAAAAGCTTTGGAGGGGCTCTACCTAGCGCCCTCTTCTGACAGTTTGAGCTGCAAGAAATCTGTCAAATGATGTCCTCTAGCGTGTGACAGAAGAGACGGAACTGTCATGGATCACTCACCAGGACAGAAGGGCTAACCTTTTCCAAAAACCCTATGGCAACTACGTACCCCGAACTTAAGGTCAAACAGATACAATCAGTGAGACATGTTAATTCGGCCAACCAAAAACCCTCCAATCACTCATCTGCATATAAGCACCCAGCACCCAAGCTTGAATTCGTCGCCAAATTGAAGAGACAATTTCCGAAAAAGGACGGGAGTGCACATATCATCCCTAATGGGTGACATGCAAATTGAAATCGTATTGCAGTTGGGAAACAACTTGCCGTATCCTCTTTTCGTTTTAATGCATCAATTCCTCAGTCAAAGTAAGAGTAGCCACGCGAGACCCAAAAAGAGGAGCCATACCAAACCTCTTCCGTCAAAATGTTAAGTGCTTTGACAATTTCCCCGAGCGCATGGTGTAATACCACCAAAAGCGGTCCCTCCGTCCTCCGTCCTCCTTCAGCATCCAGATACTTTTGAAATGAACATTTCACGTGCGAGTTTCACGCTCTCCATTTGATATACGTTTGGCTTCACCAAATACGCCTCGACAGGCTTTCAACCTGAGAATCAGAGACATCGCCCGTTTGTGTGTCTATTGATCTACACTTCTGGGATCCCTCCAGTGCTACGTTCTCAGCGATAGAGAATTGCATTTGCCACCGATTCGTCCCCACTCGTTTGTATCATAGTCAGTCATCTGTCAATATTTCGCGCTTCTAGTTTGCCAATTGTATCCCATAGATACACATACGGGTAATCTCCCACTGGGAGGTTCGTTCTTCGCACACCTTTTGTCTTTGAGAATTTTCCTCGGGTTTTTGTTGTTTTGCGTCGCGTCAACGTCGTCGTTGTTGTCGTAGTCGTTGTTGTGGAACATGGCATCGCATTAGCCCAGCTGACATTGAGGCTTCGATCTGATGCGAGCGCGATATACATATTCAATTCTAACGGTGGGTCGTTGTTTTATACTTGCATCTGCAGCTTGTTTGTATAGTGGTGACGATGATGACGACGACGACGACGCTGAGCACCATGACGAGGTGATGCAGTTGATTCAATTTATCCCTCCTGCACCACTCCAGGTGCGGTGTTTGTGCTACCATTCACTTCCTCGTTTTCACGTATCTGCTACACTACCTCCACCGGGGTTATGCAAAAGAAAAAGATGCGAAGCGCACATTAAGTGCATTAGAGCGACGTGTCTCCTGTGCGCCGTGAACATCAGCCAGGAGCAGGAGCAGAAGCAGCAGCATCATTCCGCCACCGTCGCCACCTACATGGAAGCTGGAGAATTTTCAAATTTTCATCTTAATCTTTGGAGATATCGCGCGCTTCCATTGGGAAACCCTCTCCAATGCGCGCTCTTTGTCCTCCAACTGGAGAGCGGGGGAAAAAAAATAGTTTCCCTCGCTTGTTGTTGTAAAGTTTCTGTGCAAGCACGGTCGCTGTATCTTGTTACAATGGCACGACATGGGTCGCGTATACAAGATATCGCTGTTAAGAATCGATGTGCGATGTTTGGTTGGTGTTTGATTTTTTTTTGCTTCCCGTTGGTATCTCATGGATACGTGGTTCTTTTGCGCAAATTCTTTGCAAAATAGACAAACAAAGGGTGGATAATGTGTAGTTACACGAAGAAATAGCCCCGATGAGGGGTTAGGCGAAGGCGCGTTATATGTAAATCTTCGAAGTCGATCGAGCGCTGTTGTGCACTATCAGTAGTTATATCCGTGGAGATGGAGTTTACTTTTATTTTTTGCTGCCAGTAAGGCACACACCGGCAGCAGCTCGACTACTGAGTGAATGGTTTCTGTGCAGTGCGAGGAAGTCGGGTTGGATACTTTTGTCTAAGTAAGCTTGCACTACACTGAGAGGAAAGTTGGATCTGATTGTCTGTCCAAAAGATTGTTCCGTCGGTTAAAGTGTCCGACGTGGGAGACTCAAGCGAAGGTGGTGATCGGAGTTCCTCGAAGTGGGAATTTTAGATCTCAGAAAAAGTGACAATATCATCTGAACCTCAGTTGATGAGAGCGAAGAAGGAGTCTGACATGGAAATATATGACGACGACACGATCTGAATTAGGGAAAACGAATGTTGCAGAACTTCATAAAAATGGACCTCGAACATGAGTTGTGCATTACGTGCAAATTTTGCAAAATTCTTAAAATTCCCGAAGCGGGAGTACTAGAAAAGCTGACGAGAGTTTAAGCGTAAGAAGATGAGTAAATTCATCGTAAATGACTAGGTAGTCAGGAGGGTGAAGCATAAAACAGATGAACCTACTAAACACCAAGATCATCCCGAATGACGTACCAAACTCATCATCAGTCACAATCTTTCACATCATCCCAATAGAACCATCAACATATTTCTCACAGTGTATGCTGTATGCTACAACAGTATCCGCTACAATTCACTGTAGCAATATCCATCGTCATCAGAGGCATTACCATGCTGCAGTTGTTGAGTTGTTTATTGGGCCTTTTTTTTGTGTGCCCCCACTTTTCGGCTCTCTGCCAATCTACTGCTGAACACTGGACGCGAACGGAGAAAAAAAAAACCTTAGAAAGGTCTGATGGTCTAATGCATCTCCCGGCAAAAAAAAAGCGGAAAAAAATACACGATGAACATAGTGCCGTGGAATCGTGATTGGCGATATAGACACTATACCCCAGCACGCTGAATGCTACACAATCGATAGATAGATTGCCTCCTAATGAAACACCAGTGTGCCTGGCTGGGGCAGTATACAACCATCGCTGATGCAACGTAGCACTTTCGGGTGATGGAAGCTTAATGGCTTGGGCAAGGGTGTGAGAACTGCTGGAGGCCTTCGCACGACCCAAACTGACAATGATATCGACACAGAGCGCAGGAGGTGATGCAGGCGGTAGGTGTGAATGTTTAGATAAAAAACCGAAATAATAGGCGACAAGGTAGTTTTATTGATGCCCCGCGTCTCCCTGGGATAATGATGATGGGTCAATGTCATGCTCGTGTCTTGTACTCCAACATTTCTCGTTGTGAGGGTTTCTTCTGCTAGTGGGTGGTACTTTGGACATTCCATCATTATTTCGATGCTCAGCTTGAGGTACAAATTCATCTCACAATGCTCCGTCTCTCCTCGCATGCTCACATGGATTTGCATGTCCGCACGACGTGATAGCTTCTCCATTTTACACAGGCGCGGGGTGCTCTCATCCATGAAGTCATCGTTTTTCTGTTGTAGTTTGTGTCAGATTTTGGCGTGACATTATTCAAATTCTATTTTTGGGACGTGTTAGCATGTTACAAAGGACAAGCACGCTGACGCTGACAACAACGATACGGTGTGAGAAGAACACCTGAAGAACGATGGTTGAAAGCGTTCATATAAATCCCCACGGCGAGATGGCATTCGAATTCGTATTCAGTTTCGTGTTCAATCAGTGCATCTAAGCGAGGTGCGCGTGCGCATTCGAGAGATCCCCATTTTTGGATTCGGCACAAAATAAGCCCTATATGGCCGCCTGAGACCGATGTAAAGGGGCAAATTGCTAGCATTGTTATGCGGAACTATTTTCGCGCACTGCGCTGAGAGGACGACCAAGCAAGCACCATTAGTCACTAGTTGGCAATTTATTTCAAGGAAAAGAAAAGGACAAGGAGGCAGAAAGGCAGCCACATTCATCGCACCTCGAGACGAGATGATATTGTTTTAAATTGCAAATTGGAGAAAGTATGAGAACGCTGTCGGTTCAGGAGGAGGAGACGTCCAAAAACGGCGAGGTGACCATTTGTAATGATTGTTTATGGGAATTGGCACTTAAAGTTGTCCGGAAAATTGGCACAAAAAAAAAAATAGGCGGAGAGGAATGTCTTTTTAGAGGGCTTGGAAGGAGTTAGATGTCTAGTATGTGGGTGTGGTGGAACACTTACGGTCCTATAAGGAGTTTCTACGGTCTCATACGTTTCCTGCTTTGCTTTTAGGATGGTAAGAGAAAATGATATGCGGGGTGAACTATTTACAAATTTTAGCAACGTGGCAGAAGGGATCGACTAAGTTGTCGAAGTGTCCAAAATAGAATCTTCAGAAAAGTGGAAACATTTTTCACTACCTACATATGTAAATACGTGATGTATGACAGATGGGAGATAGAATTTCGTTGCGTCCTAAGATACTTGATCCCCTCCGTTGGGCTGGATCAAAGTGTTATACGTTCCCTGCCGATGATCACCTTGGCTGGGGGCCCAACTCCTAAAATAACTCAGTCGTGAACGGAGTATTCGGATACCTGGCGACCTGTGATCTCTGTACAGACGGACCTCCTTTTTCCGCCACTCGTGGGAATATTATGAGAAAGAAAAATTATGCTGCTTGCATAAAGCTAAATAAACATTGAGACCGATTCCGGTTTTAAAACCGGGCAGTAGTACGGCACCCAAACTGTCTATTGTTAGCACTTCTGAAGAGCTGCCCAACAGAAGGATTGTGCCTAAACATAGTCGAACTGCAGCCAATAGCCGCGTGGATCCTAAGGGTAAACCAACCCACCCACCTTCGGTCCAGACAGGACCTTCAAAGGGCAAAACGTGTCATGAGACAAAATCCCCCTACAAAACAGGCCTATAAAGAGCGCCGCACAGCAAGCCGTATCCTCCAGTGTGAAAATGGAGGAAAACCTAGCTTGGGCTAGGAAAATCGCCAGCAGCGAACCCACTGGGACGAGCAGTGACTTGAAGTCAAAGCGGCAAAGATCGTTGGACGAATCCGTCTCGGAATCGATAAGGGCTAAGTTGCACAACACCGGCACCTCTCCCAGGACCTCCAACGTCCCGTCCAAGTCCTACAGCGAGGTCCTTAAAGACAAGTTCGTGTTGGCGATTATCGACAGAAGCAATCAGAGAAGTCTTACTTTGGATGAAGAAAAACGTGATATCAGCCACGTATATTCGCATCTTTTCGGAGAGCCAAGCGGCACTGAAGTCCTTGGAATTAGTCGCTTTAAATTCAATAACAGCCCTAGATTGCTCATCGTCTTTTATAGAGATGACGGAGCAGTATTCACCTTTGTTGTATGCCAGGACACAGTGACATTCCAGGGAACTGCTAGGCTGATGAACTATCCAGATATGGAAAAACATTACCTATTCGGCTTGATAAGCGCATCTTAGGTATACCGATCGCTACTTGCAAACTTAAACTAAAGCTAGATGCTATCGAAAGAACAAATCTTAAGTGGACAAGGGGTATAAAATGTCTAGCGACAAAGCAGATTTGGCCCAAGCTGAATCTGAAACGCTCTAAGTATTTGATTTCTCTTAATAGATCGCATATTAGCACTAGGCAAGAATGCAACAAGGCTTGGCATTTACGCAAATGAATTCTGCAGAAGCTGTATGGACGAGGAGGAAGAAGAGACTATTCTTCTTCTTTGCACCTGTCCAGCTCTCTCCCGCAAAAGGAAACTCCACTTGCGAGCTTTCTTCTTTACAAACTTAGGCGACCTGATTAACATAGATGTTAGTAGCCTCCTACGCTTCATAAGAAACTCCAATTGGTTTCAATGAGTAGGCAGGAGATCTTTCCGAGATCCTGGTGGTATCAAAACGGACCCCTTATGGGTCTAAGTGTGTTGGCTTTAACTGGCAGCCACTTCAACCTAACCTAAGATATAGGGGTAGAACTGGCAAACCTTAGCCATCAACATCTGGCATATATTGGAATTCTTGCCGAACCTGTATCTTGGAGAAAAAAGGAGACCACCTCAACTGCGCCAACTACAGTGGTATCAGCCTCCTCAACATCGCGTACAAGATTTTATCTGCCATGCTGTGTGAACGCCTGAAACCTTTTATCAACAACTTGATTGGCCCCTATCAATGCGGTTTTAGGACAGCAAAGTCCACAATTGACCAAATTTTCCAACTTCGGCAGATCCTGGAAAAACCCCCAGAAGTCCAAATCAACACTTACATATAGAGACGAGCTATACAGAGCCATGTCTAGTTTTGGCATCCCTGCTAAACTCATCCGTCTGTGCAGGATGACGATGGAGAATGCTTGCTACTTCATCAAGGTCGGTAACGATCTTACCGAAACCTTTGATGTCCAAAAAGGTTTTAGACAATGGGACGAGCTGTCATGTAACTTCTTCAACATCATACCTTAACGAATTGTGCGAAACTCTCAAGCCAACACCAGAGGCACAATCTTTCATAAATCTGTCTAACTGCTTGCGTACGCCGACGATATTGACATTATAGGCAGAACGCAGCGAGCTGTCAGTGTCACCGGTGCTTTCGCGAGTATAGAGACAGAAGTGGCCAAAATGGGTTTAGCGGTAAACGAGGGCAAAACTAAGTATTTGCTATCAACAAGAAGGAGCACTCAACACCAAAGAATTGGACAGAACTTCACAGTTGATAGGTAGTAAGGGACCTTGTCTACCTTGGCTCTGCTATTACCCCCGATAATGACACCTCGTCGGAAATCAAACGAAAAATAACTCTTGCCAATCGCTGTTTCTTCGGGCTAAGAAGGCAATTGAGTAGCAAGGCCCTATCCCGAACAACTAAGGAGATTTTATATAAGACCTTAATCATCCCAGTCCTGCTTTATGGCGCTGAAGCATGGAGCTTTCGAAAGCGGATGAAGATATCCTTGGTTGCTTCGAGCGAAAAATTCTTCGAAATATATTCGGCCCCGCATGCTTTGACGGGCTTTGGATAAGAAGATGATATCACGAACTATACGAGCAACAGTACGAAATTGACCTAAGAACTGCGCATTGGACGTTTAAGGTGGCTAGAACATGTGGAGCGAATGGAAACTTACGCTCCGGCGCGCAGTCTTCGAATCTAACCCAGAGGGACAACGCTGTAGAGGAAGACCTCGCTTAAGGTGGCGCGCACAAGTAGAAGGGGGGACCTCAACCAACTTGGCGTGCGCAACTAGAGACAGTTAGCTAAAGGCCGGGCTAACTGGAGAGGCTTGTTGGTTGAGGCTCAGGTTCACCCCGAACTGTAGCGCCACCTACATAAGTAAATAAGCGTCGTGCAGAGAAAATGGAAATGAGGAGTTGCGCTTGGGGCTTAATTGGGCCCGTAGTCCTACTCTGACTTGAAACTGGTTGAAACTCTGATCCACCAATACAGTGACACTATCTAAGCCAAGTAAGCTATGTCGCAATGAGTGTTTATCCGCATTTTCCAATACCAAGCTATTGTGGGGACGCGTTTGAGTTCTCTTTCAAGGACATTTTACTGAATTGTGCTTATTTTTTCTACTCAACATCCCGTTTTTCTCTTTAGCACTCTAACCCAAGCACCATTCCCTACCCTATTAACCCAAATATTCCAAAAAAGAAAGACCCCAAGCACCCATCGTATCCATTAAAAAAGTTTCAATAGCATAACAGACCCTCCACTCACGGCGACAAAACAACAAGCATCATCTCGCTTAACTCGCTCGGCGACTGTGTACTGAAAATTTTATGCATAATTGATGCGTGAAAATTCTATTAAATAATTAGATTCTAACATTGAATCAATTACTGTGCAATAAACACTTTATAAGCCATCGCCGGCATCCCTGGCAGTCGGCACCCGCCCAACGACCACCGCCCCGTCATCGTCGTCGTTCGGCTAAAACGACTTTAATCGACGAAAATTGAAAAATTGAAGCACAACGTAACAACACTGGAGTAATTGTTATTCAATCGAACACCATCAGCTGTGTGTACTGGGGAGTGAAATTCTATTTTTCCTTTCGCGTTTCGCGTCGCTCTTCGATTTTTTTTTCTCAATTTAACAAGCTTCGATATTAAATTAATTCACGAGTACCCAGTGCTTCCAACAAAGGAGTCCTGTCCCCAAGGGTGGCCAGGCGTACCTATCCTAGTATACGCGCACACCCGCTTCAATGAGCGCGGACAAATCACAGCAACCCGGACTGTGATGAAACGACGAGAAGAGTGTGCGGCAAAAAAAAAATGAAAGAACTCTGATGTTACCCTCAGGCCAAGTGCCATGGGTCTCACAGAAGCGCTCCCACAACAACCCCATGACCTGGCTGGCTGGGAGCCCTTGCTATCCAATCACTCCGCATTCCACAGCACTGCCGTCGCGCATTCTAGTACAATGCAATTAGGATGGAGTAGCATCTATCCCCGCGCCGTGTTTCCCAATCAATACGTCCTCCCTGCTCCTCGCGGAAAGCTATTTGCATATTTTAATTATAAAATTGTTAAATCAACACAACAACAAGAATACAATGGCTTCGGGGAGGCCATGGAGATGGGTTTCTCTCACTGAGAGGGGGGTTGCATGGAAGGCTCCATCTGGCGGCAAGGGGTGGCAAGTGGAAAATTGAAAAATTCCAAAAAAAAAAAAAAACATATCTACGACGACGTACGAGTATGTACATGTATACTGTTATTCTTTCTTTGACGGAATTGCTCCGACGTTGTCTTGTATTTTTTTGCTTCTCTCAGGATGTTTACTATCGCTTTGGTACAATGGGTAGAAAAGTCCTTGAGGGTGTACTAAGGGACGACGATTAATTTGTGTGTAGGAGTCAGAGAAATTGGTTGTATTTGATAGAAAGCTTCAGGGGTGAAGGCAACGATGACGACGACGTTGCATGCTAAAAGTCGAACAATTTATCTCTCTACACAAAGATGTCTTCATCGGCAATGGCAACACATGAATTCTCTGAACTATGGAGCGGTTAGGGAATCTCTAATGGAGGTGCCAAATGACTTCAAGTGAATGTTTATCATGGGAACTTAGTCTATGGAAAAGGGGTGTTCTTCTCGTTCTTTTTTTTTTTTAAACAAGTAAACGAGTTTCGATTTACTTGTTGATGCGGTCGATGAACTTAGTGAACAATCAAGCAGAGGTATATGCGATCGAAACATGTGCACAAATCAGCTTCAATAGAAGATATCACGAGCAAAACATCGCGATACTATCAGATGGCCAGGCTGCCATCAAGGTGCTGAGTTCCTATGAAATCAGATCCAAACTGGTCGACGAGTGTCTGGAAAAGATAAACAGACTTGACCGTAACAATAAAGTCACCCTCTCAGGTCATGTAAGGATAGAGGGAAATGAAGCAGCCGATGAACTGGCAACGAAAGAGTCAGAAATACCATTCGTTGGACCTGAGCCATTTTGCGGGCTAAGACCGCATCGAAACCAAGAGGAACTGAGAAGAGAGGAAGAGTGCAAGAGAAGGAGGCTTTGAGAAACACTCCCAGGACTAAGGCAGGCAAAGAAACTCCTCGGGAACTACGACCAAAGGAGAAGCAAGGTCTGTCTAGGTACCAGTAAAAATCAGCTTCGCATTCTAACGGGCCTTTGCAGACTCAGGGAGCATCTCAGGAAAATGGGAATAGAAGCAAACTTAGACTGCAGATTCTGCAGCAATGCCAAGTAGACCCCGCCACACCTCCTTATGGACTTTGAAGCATTGATCCACGCCTAGGAGCGTACACTTTCTCCTAAATGGATCTCCCATCGTTGGACCCAATCCAGATACTCCGATTTCTCAGAGTGGTGTGATTGGAGGAGGTTCTTTAGGTCGAAACTTAGCGACCAATATGAGTACGGGGGAGCACAATAGATCTATACAGGTCGCAGTGCATACACACCCCAATTTTTTAATGTCTAACATCTAGTGAACAATCAAAGGCACTAAAAAGAGAAGGTCATAGATGCTTTGCGGGCAGGTCACTGAAACCGAGGTGCTTGACAGAGGATTTGCCAGATCTGTTTTACTCTGGTTCAATCGCATGATTGTTCCCACTTTTCCCAGATTTCTCTCAACAAATGTCACACAATTTTTTCACTCTACGAAAGCCAAGATTTAGACATTATTTGACGCAAATCAGAAGTCCAATTAAAATTCCAACAAATTGTTACCACGAACAAGAACCAGTGACATGTATGTACATATGTACGTATTTACACACATATCTCTGGTTGACTGACCGCGAAAAGGAAACCGTCTAGTGATGGGAACAATACCAGCATTGAATTACAGTTGACTAAGGATCGTGTTGTGGCCTCGATTCACCAAGTTATTCACAGATCCCCCAAAAATCCTGCTCCCACATCCATATCCACGGTCTATTAGTTCCTGAAAAGCCACTTTCTATACCAGCTGATTGACAATTCCTTTTGGAAACCATTCATCTTCCAATTGTTATTCCTTACCTCGATGCCTGACAGATGCGTGGGCATATATTAATTCCCAAACGCTTTATGGGCAACAAAAAACCCCATCAATTCGTTAAATATCTCTACTTCTCACCTTGTTCCTGCGATTTGAGATTTAATCACGAAATCTAAATCATGCCACACATACAAAACCAAAAACGAATGACCGACCCACAACACCAAGGGCGAGAGAGGATCCTCCGCATCATGTTATCCACTGCCACTGTCTGTTAAGTGTGTTGGTGGTGTGCTGCCTCACCTGAGAAATAATTAGCCGCCAATCTTGTTCATTATAGTGCCTCGGAGAGACCCATACTACCGTCCGTCTGTAGGAGTGCCAAACGGAACAGGAATCCCAGATACACACGGCGCGACGTGTATAGAAACGAGAATCCCTCTTCGAATCACTATCTATCTATCCATCTGTCTGGAAGTAGTGTGTGCAAGGAGACAAGAAAAGAAAAACCAAAACAACAACAACAACCACCGAAGAGCAGAGCATCATCATTCAAATGAGATAGCAAAACACAACTTTGCACACAAATAGCTTAATCGCAAGCAATTAAACAATTAACCCACCTATGGGCTCGCTTAGGCATCTATCCGCAGGCACACCGGAGCTGGCAACCACACACACCGGCAGCAGCCATAAACAAGTGGATGTGCGGTGGTGGTAGGTGCCATAACAGATACCAACCACAGCATGGAACCTCGAAAACCGATTCGACAATGGAAATGTCTATAAAAATCCACACCATCATCGTCCGAACAAATTGATATCGACCGGCCGGCGGGTGGACGGACGACCGAGACGCCCAGGATGTGATGTGATGCACTATGGTATGTGTATACCGATCGTGAGACGATTACGAGGACGCCTTGGTGCAGATCATGACGATCAAGGTGATGCAGATGAGCCTGACGATGGATAATGATTTAGTTGCACTGCGCGAGAGATGGGGTGCTAATGGTTGGTCAGTCCAGGAATTTTGTTTCGAATTCAACCCAAGGGGAAAGGCGACCAGCAATTTCGGGGGGAAATTACAGGATCGGCGCGGAACTTAAGGTGGTCCGATATATCATCCAAGATGACAGAGTTAATGGCTCGTGAGCGATGGTGATTGAGCGTTGAAGGGTCGAAAGTGAAGCGGAGAACCATCATCAACTTTGTTTGGAATGATTTGACCTTCCACTGACTCATTGGTTGGTCCTCTGAATTCAACAGAAAATCCATTTAGCAGTGAACCGCCTGGAGGGTTTAGTAATTTATAGCGAATTTTCGAAGTCGATTTGTATAGTTTGACAGAGTCAATTGGGTCCAAAGGCCGAGGGTGTGTTTGGAGCTTTAGGACAAGTTAAAAAAAAAAAACAAATTTTTCGGACGTTACAGTTCGTATCTTCCAACAAAATACAAAAAAAAACCGTCAAAGTCAGACAAATTTCAGAAAGAATTCGCCAAGAAATGTGTGTAAAACACTGCAAACTCTGTCAAAATCTGCGAAAGTCATAGAAGGGCTTGAAAAACTGATATAAACAGGGACCAACGACTGATACCATTCAACATAATCTGCACTTGACACTGTCCTTCATTGCTACCCCGCCCGAGAAGAATGGCCACTCGTCGTAGAGGACGGTGATAGTGGCGTTTTTTGTAACACCTACCTTCTGAGAATCAATGAAGCAATCAGCTCTTCATTTTAAAGTCAAATCACCATAGTCTAAGCGGTTGTTAAGGGGGGAAAGGGGTCAAAAAATCGATTTTTTTAAATATTTTTTCTGATACAACTTGTAGAGAATATCGTCCAAAAATTTCAAGTCATTCGGACTGAAACTTTTCGAGTTATAGACAATTTTGTCTCCGGTCGCTCGGTCACCTTGATCGTCACTGCGCTCGGTCCGTCTATTGTGTAGTACGATTTAGCATGGTTCGTCTTACTGTATGGAAAAAAGATGCTTTAGATATTGCACCCGCTGCAGTAGATCTGCTTTAGCTGGAGCTGGAATCGACGACTCAATGTGAGTTTTAAAAAAAAAAATGTTTTCTCTATCTTATTCTTAGTCAAACTTCAATCGCATTTTTCTCAAAACTTTGTTTCTGAGTCGGTAGACAAAATTTCTCGAAAACTTTTGGACCGATTTCGCCAAAATTTTTAACACTTCTTTTACATTCTCAATACTCGGATCAGAACGAAGGAATTAAATTTTTTTTAATAACAACTAATTTTTTTATTAAAAATATGGATTAATTTCTGTCAAAAATCAGAGTTTTCTGATTCCACCTTTACCAAAAATCCAAAAATTAATATTTTCTTTATTCCTTCATTCAAATCCAAGATAAACTTATGAACTAAGGAAATCTTTTTGGTTTTTTGATATCGGATGAAGCAATCGCCAGTAATCCTGCCTACTGCATCAACAATATTTTTTGAAGGTGACGCGGTTCTCCCCTCTACCAATGGCTCAATTTTAAATATCACTACTAATATTATAAAAGTGAAACGTTGTCCGTTTGTTTGTTTGTTTGTTTGTTTGTTTGGATTTTACCTATGCGAAAACTACTAAACCAATCAACCTCAAATTTTGCACACAGAATGGTTGTACATCGGGTCATATAATAGGCTATGTTTTATAAGGCTATCTTATTCAAGAGCCGAGCAGTTAACAAAAACGTGGAGCAAGTCAGAAGAAATTCCTTGCCGCACACGAAAAGATATTTTCTCGATCATGAGCCACATCGGTTGATGAGCGTACGTGTTGTTTTTGTTTTGCCCAGTTTCACAAGGGTAGTTTTTCATTTCCTTTTCTGCTGTGTTGTTGTTATTTTTTTTTTGTTCGTTCTTTGCTTCTATCTATTCGTGTGTACAGGGTAATGATTTGGTGGTTGGTACGGTACCTATATATACATACATACATTGGATATACATCTTTACATTTGTATTTATATATTTATTACATTACATATGTATTAACGTATGTACGTACATATGTGGATACATAGGTTATCAAATTCAATTAACTCAATTAATGAGGAAAAAGGTCATAGCGCAGTTGGATCAGTTTGCCCGTTCCATTTGTGGGCGAGTGAACTTTGGTATTGTTATGATGACACATCATCTTTTTTTCGAGCCAGCCGGATTATTCATTTTTTTACCCAAATGCGCAATTGTCTACACATTTTTCCTGGCAATTTTTTTTATGGATTCTCTTTTTCGGTAGATAAAGGAATAGCGCGCCGACGCGACGCGACAGGCTGGGTATGGGATTGTGTGTGCTTGATGTAGGTATAGCATTGCCAGTCGCGCGAGGGGAATTTTTGTTTTGATTTTGTTTTTTGCAAAGGATGTATGTGTGTATGTATTCATGTATATATTTAAAGAATGTATTCAAATTCCAAGGACTTCTGATTTAGAATGAATTTTACTTGGAGGATGACTTTTCGAAAGGAAACTGACAGGGGACAATAGGTGAACAAACTCGAGTTAGAGGGAAAATCGAGTTAGAGGGAAAATCGAGTTAGAGGGAAAATCGAGTAAGAGGGAAAATCGAGTTAGAGGGAAAGTCGAGTTAGAGGGAAATAAGAGTTAAAGGAGGTTCGGTTCGACTTAAAGAATTTAATTACATTTGCAAAAGTGGCAGAATAAAATACAGTCGATTGGGTTGAATATAAAATTCCGATTCAGATTTAAGATGAGATTATGATATATTATATAATCAGGATAAGTCTTTCATAAATAGTTTGAAGAAGATGTCGATTTCTGGATTGAAATGTAATAACCCTGAGCAACGCCGGGTATTATTCAGCTAGTATCTTTATAAAAATTTGCTATAATAATCTTAGACATAAGCTTAATAACATATAAAAATTTCATAATCATCAATGAATTACATCCATTGAAAATAAAAATCATTTCAACATGCTTCTTTTTTAATCAATTTGACCCCTTTCCCACTTAAGGGATCTGGTTTGTAACCCAGTGAGACAACGAAGTAGGGGAAGACCTTGCCTAAGGTGGTGTGCACAAGTAGTAGAGGACGTTCACCAACTTGCAACTATGCAACTAATTTATGCCACTAACGTAGCTTTAAGGCTGAGAGATACCCACTAATGGTGCGAAAAGAATGTGGGACATACCAGAATCCTATCAGCTCACCGCAACTTTTCCCAATCAACAGACACGTTGCCCACCGAAAACGATTTTAACTTGGGCTATAAACACAAGCTACCGGACAGAAGCACCTGGAGTCAGCGCGAAGTTCTTTTTAATGAGTCCATCTCTATCTTTACGGACGACTCTCAAACAGCCGAAGCAGTCGGTGCCGGCGTCTTTTCAGAAGACCTGAACATCCATCACACCGTCTGTCTGCCCAACCACTGCAGTGTACTTCAAGCCAAAGTCACAGCTATAAATCAAGCTGCCGCTTGGCTGAAGGCTAAACCAATATCACGCACGGATATTGCGATCTACATCGACAGCCAGGTCGATCAGGTCCCTCGTATCCAACACAATAAGATCTAGGGCAGTGAAGGGCTGCCGCGTGTCTCTAAACGAGATCGACAACCAGTATAACGTCACACTCTGTTGGGTCCCTGAATAAGGGAACTGTGCGGCTGACGATTTAGCTGGAAAAGGCTCCCAATGTAAGAACGGCTGGAAGGTCGACCATGTCAAAGTGCCTATATGGATTGTTAAACACTTGACCCACACCGACGCTCTGTCGAAAGCAAACCGTAGCAAACCAAGATAACCGTAGCTGGCAACACCTCGATTATTGTAACAATGCCAGGCTAATCTGGCTGTCCTGGATCTGAAAATATCAAAAGCAGACCAACTCAAAAGAGACCAACTTTCAAAACTAATCAACGTCCTTACGGGGCATTGCATCCTAGGAAGGGATGTTGAACGGCTGCGGGTACGATGCAACGGTTTTTGCAGGAGTTGCAGGAACGATGAGGAGAAGGAGTCCACTGCACAATTCCTCTGCATGTGTCCCGCACTGGTCCATATCAGGGAAATCACCCTAGGCCGATACTTCCTCAACGATCTTAATGATCTGAACTCCGCTAGCGTGGTCGATCTTAACCGCTACGTTAGGAAAACTAAATGGTTTCAGGAGTAAGCAGGGTACCCCAGCACTCAGTGGCATCAAAATGGACCTACTTTCTGGTCTAAGTGCACCTCATCTCGGAAGACCAATTCTAACTAACTATGCAACTAATTTTGTTAGCTATGAAACAGGCGATGTGAAGAGATATGGTTTGAGGCATAGGTTTAGCGCGAATCTTCAGTAAGTATGTCACAGTCAACGTTCGGCTTTGTTGCTCGGTTTTACTTGAACGACTATACTTGCTAAATTGTTCATCATTTTACAATTCCCACTCCTCCAACCGAAGTTTTTGTTAAATACAAATCGCTTTCACTTGAAAAAACTTCTCAAGCATCATTATGACTTTAAAGAACTTTCACTCGAACACCTTTAAATCATCTTGAACAACTCAATCGCCCACGAATACAGAGGGACAAAAAAAAAAGAAACCTGACTTGTCCTTTAGATACAATTTTTTTTTTCCTCATCCTCTCGCGCTGCCTATTCGATTCCAAGTATTTGCCTTGTCCACCGCATCAATAGACAGTCGTCTCCTCCTGCTCTCCTCTAGTGTATTGATCTTTCTGCGAAGAAAAGCAAAAATAAAATGCCGCCTTGTCCAATATTTATCTTGCGTAGGATTGCTTTACATTCTCCTGTTCCATCCAAGCATTTCGGTTTACTTTCAACGGTAGCCCGCCTTCGTCTTTCGTTGACAAGCTAAAGCAATTCTTTTTCTTCTTTTTTTTTTTTTTTTGAGATTCTTTTGCAAATATGTATTTTTAGGAAATTTTTTGCGAGAAGGATGCACATCCTGACAATACCATCCACAAGTGGACATAATGAATCTTGCCATGACTTTTTTTTTATTCATCGTGCTGAACCGACAAGGAGTGGATTTCGGAGAGAAGGTCCTTGGGCGGAAGTCCTGGGTGTGTGTGCAGAGGGCATTTGCAACATTCGACCATAGTAATTGCTTCGAGGTAAATTAGTCAATTAAGCCAAATTGCAGCATAACTAGAGCGCAGTTAATTGAATTATTTTTCCGCGTGTCTTGGCAGTTGTGTGGTTATGTGGCGCTCCCCGTGTGCACCGGGAATGGTGCGATAAGTGGTTGGATTGTAATTACTTGTGGTTTTTGGCCAGAATTGTAACTCCCGAGGCTTATGGTGTGTACCCAGGAGGTATGAGTGTTTGCAATTATACTTGAATGGCATTTTTGTGGAACTTGAGACGGACGAAACGAGTAGAAGTCGTTATTCGTTATGAATCGGAGGAACCATCTGTTCGAGCAATTATTTGCACAGAGAATGGTCGTTATTTGGGTGCTTGAAGACAATTTTGGTGAGCTTACAAAGTAGCTAAAGTATAAGGAGTATTCTCGATCGCTTTCTTCGAGGACTGAGCCGGAATGCACCTATTCTACCTAGTATGTAGTACTTGGTCTGTGGGGCCTCATACTTAACTGGCGATGACCTTTAGCACATTGCGACCTAAAACATCTTCTGCCAGAAGCAAGTTCTCCTACAACTGAGGAAGATCGAGGTCATGGGAGAATCTCAGGAAAGTGCTTTCGGGTGCATGTTTGATTGTTTCTGGGGGATGCATCCCTTACCGAAGTGTTTTAGTCTGCAACGAGTTATGGCGGGACATTCGCATAAAATATGGTTTGCTATGTTTCTTGCTCTTGCAAGTTGAGTCTTCACGACGGACTGGTGTCCAGCTTGTTAAGGGGATAGACCCAGTTAGAATTTTGAAAAAATCAATCATTCGAAAGTATTCTCTCAAAATTTCAGACAAATCAAGGCGTTACTTATGGAGATATATAACTTTAAACGGAGCCGTCTCTAATGCATAACTACTCGTACTCAAAACTTTAAATGCGTTTTTCTCGGAACCATGTCTTCGAAGTCGGTGATCACTGTAACTTGAGAATGGCTTTGCCGATCTCTTTAAATTTTTCTCACTTATTCTATACATAATTGTCCTCCGGTAGAACGAAGGATTTTTTTTTGGACGATTGATCTTTTTTTTTTAGCCGAAAATACGAGTAAAATTTTCGTCAAATTAATAATTTTGACTTGCAACATCCGCCATTTTGTGAAAGTTCAAAATTTTTCAAATCCCTTTGTTCAACCGGAGCATTATGTTAATAACTAATAATCCCTTTTGATTTTCTTGAATTCACATGATCCAGTGACGAGCAGCAGTGATCACCGCAAAACACTTTTTTTATTTGGACCCCTCCCAAATTTGCTGTATCTCATATATTTTTTTAATATTTTGCCATAAAGAAAAGTTCAGTAGCTTCTGTAAATACATATCTTTCATGTGAAAAAACATTTGTTATCAATTATTTTAATGCGACGCCACAAAAAAATCCTAAAAAAGAGCGTTTTTTGGCAGTCCCATCTGGGTCTACCCCCTTAAGAGGGTATTTGAGTGCACAATCTCCAGTAAGGAAGTTCGTGAGGAGCTTGGCATCACTTTTATTTAGTGTGAGCATTTCTTCCCTTCTCTTGTCGTTTAAAGGGTGGATGAACTTCTTAGACTGGCGAAGTCCTGACTCTTGAGTCTTTCATTGTCCTCCCATGAATTGAGTTCCAACTTGATGTGGGTGGTGGGTAAATTATTAAAGGGAAATGATGGAGATTTGACTTTTTGTCTAGCGAGCTCATTTGCGTTTTCATTGCCCTCAATTCCCTTGTGACCTGTTACCCAATAAATGTTAATCTTGTTGAAGAGAGCTAGTTACTAAGAGTGGTTGAG
Source organism: Matsumyia berberina (assembly GCA_917880715.2). NCBI lineage: Eukaryota > Metazoa > Arthropoda > Insecta > Diptera > Syrphidae > Matsumyia > Matsumyia berberina. Next base: position 64,021,112 of record OU862870.1, read on the forward strand.
CACCACCAGGCGAGTCTGGATTCAAAGTGAAAAGACCTTAAGACCTTGATCGCTGCCTGACTTTCTGAAAAGATTCAGATCCGTCGGAGGTTGCGTCTGATGTATTTTCTGTCGCAAAGCTAAATTGGATATACCTCTGCTTGAAAGACAGATATGGAGCCTCAAGGAGAGACTGCTAGTCTGATGTTCGGGACGGAGACACCCACAATGGCGCGGTGTTCGTTTTGGATCCGGCGGTATATGACATCGATTGGGAGCGACTGGTCTGTTGTTTATGGAGTAACGAGGAAAAAAATCGGTATCACTTTGAGTATCCTTAGATGTCCTATCAAATCGCCCGGTTTGAAGTTGTGTGAAATTATGGCGCACGCTGCAGACGAGCTTATAACCTTAGTCCGGCAAAGAGGGAGGGTTAAGATGGCTACCAAGGCTGTTGTCGGGCAGGTGCGTATGCCGGTGTCGGCCACCCCTCGTATTTTTTGATGAGGATTCGGAGTCGAGTCTTGCTCCAATTTGTTCCACCACATAAGTGATGGATTCTTGACTGTAAGGACGCTGATATACCTCGGCGTTGTCTTAGACAGACGCTTAAATTGGAATGCACATATCAAGTTCGCGGTTGGTCGTGTCACTAGAGCCTTGTGGGCTACTCGGCGTCTTTACGGCAGAACTTGGAGTCTTAGTCCTAAAATAATACATTGGTTGTATGTACATTTCGATAGTTAGACCCATTATACCATACGCGGCCATGGTTTGGTGGCCAAAAGTACTTGAACGAACGACGGCAATGAAGGTTGAGAAGCTACAAAAAATTGCTTGTCTTGGTATAACAGGTTTTATGCGCACTTGCCCTACTGTCATCGGGCTTACATCCCTACATATCTTCACTAGGAAGACAGCTGCCCGTTGTGCTATAAAGCTGCAACTAGAACTAGAATCAGGGAATCTTGTGGGTCATCTGAAAATACTTCACTCAATTCCAAGTACGGACATGTTCTGCATTATCCCCGACGTCATGGCCAGGAGTAAAGTTTCGGAACGATGTTTGAGGTAAAATTATTAGACCGCGTCGACTGGTCTAATAGAGAACCCCTATCAGACCCAGGATGTGTGGTATGGTTTACCGACGGATCAGAAATGTATTTTCGGATGCGGTGCTGGCGTCTTTGGATCCAACAATAAAGTCTCGGTAACAATGGGGAAGGGGCCCATCGTGATCCATGCTATTGAGATCTGCGCCAGGATAAACCTCGACAAAGGTATTAGGGGCACAAAAATACACATCTATTCAGATAGTCAGGCGGCGCTTAAAGCATTGACATCCCACTTCGTGGAATCTATGCCAGTCAAGTCCTGCTACGACACCCTACAAAAACTTGCCAAACGCAACAAGATCAAGCTCGGTTGGGTACCCGGCTACCAGGGCATTGTTGGCAATGAAACTGCGGCGGAGCTGGCTAGGGCCGGTTCGGCTTCCGCGCTCTTGGAATTGGAACTCTTGTGTGGCCTTAATTGGGCTACCGCCACAGCTTTGTTAAGCAACTGGGAACATCAACTTCGCCTAGCCCGTGGGGAAAATATCACCGGGCTAAGGCAATCCAAGAGACTTATAACGCCCTTTTCTTGCAAGAAAATTCTAAACCTTGACAAGAACAACATGAGAAAGCTAGTGGGCTTCCTTACCGACCATTGTGGCCTAAGATATCATCTCAACAAACTTAACCTTTGTTTAGATACAGAGTGTTGGGGGAGAAAACCACTGAGCACTTTCTCTGTGAATGTCCGGCACTGTACTGGCTACTTATGACATACTCACCTTCATTAGGAAGGTAGTCGACCTATAAGGCTAAGTCGACCGGAGACACAATAGATCTTGGTAGGTCGCAGTGTGAGCAATAAGGGCAGGTCTTCGGAAAAAAAAAAGGACTGATGGTGAGGTAGGTCCAGAGTATCATTTTTGGCCTCAGACCCCACTTCTTGCCGAATAAGCGTGAACTGTCCTGCAATGCTGAGGTAGCGTTACTGGTTATGTTCTCCAAATGTGGATTCGAGGTGAGTCTTTGGTCTTGAATTAATTCTAATTACATCAGCGTAACCTTGAGTTGGAAAACCAGAGTTTTTGAGACCGTTTAACAGCTGGTCGGTGACGATAGAGCATAGCAAAGGAATTTCATTTTAAATTCATCCTTATGCGCAACCTTTGCTGATTTGGATTCAGATGTTTATCCCAGCTTGGCAGAAATAATTCTGCTACTCAGCATTGAACGAATCCATCTAATGGTTTGGAGATCAATCCCTTTGGCAATGTAGGCTATTTCAATAGTGGCAAATGACGTGTTGTCCAGCGATGTCCGGAATTGAACTAAGAGACATTTCAATAGCACTTAAAGTACCTTCGAAGTGATGTAGGGCTATCAGGGTGGATTTCCCAGCTTGATAGGTAAACTGATTCTTGTTTAGTGGGTTCTCCCTAAATATGTAATTTAGAGGGCAAAGGTGAAGCTTACGGGCTTAAAAGTATAAGGATAAGGTTTACATCTCTCCTAAGAAGCTGAACTCAAAGAACAACTGGGTACAGAACAAACTACTAACGAACCAAATATAGAATCTTCCCAAATTGATTCGTCAAATAACGAAGCCATCCCTGCACATAGAAATGGTTGACTTGATGGTGATATATTTAATAGATTTAAAACGAGTTCTGCGGAGATGAGGAAGAGGAAGAATCTCTTTGCACTTTTGCTACACTTGTCCCGCTTTTGTCAAAATTAGAAAAGTCGGTTCAGGAGAATTACCTTTTTCAACGATCTAAATTACCTCAACACCGCCACTATGTCCGACCCAAACTGTTACGTTAAGCTAGGGTAGGGCATGGGCAAGTTGGGGTGAAGGAGAACCACCAGGTTGAAACACTGAATATAGGCCAACGAATTCGATTTTTTCTCAAAGTAGGAGGCAAAGTCCTGGTCATATGAGACATCGTCGGATAGTCTCTTCATTTCGTGACTGGCCATCGTCTTTCGCCACAGGCTAGATATAAATCCTTCTCAACCTCAATCGTTTGACAGCTATTTGCGAAGCTACTTCAACTTCTCCACCCAGTCGCTTCGATTCGAGTCATTTCCCTTTGTTTCCCAACCGTTTTCAGCCACCGATTATTTCTTCCACTTAAAAAAAAAAACCACTGACAAAAGAACCAATTCTTAGACCAGACCACCTGTGTTACCCGGTCCCATTTCGTGCCTACAGACATTAAAGCGATCAACAACAAATAAACTCGAAGAATCCGCAATAAAAGCGGCCAATAACTAGAATAGTTCTACATATCCCCCAGTTAATGAGTAATCAACTTCAACTGATTTATTCTCCCCACGATACCCATCAATTATCGTCGGTTTCGAGAAGGAGAAGAAAAACCTGCCCTTAAGGCAGAGCGGTACACACAGCCGCACGAAATAATTATCAAGCAAACAGCCGCCGAAACAACAAGCCAACTTCAAATTCCTGACAGTCAGTCAGAAGGCAACCTCGAGACCTCTGCCCTTCGACAGCTGTAGAACAAGCGCAGAACGCAACCAATCATTGCTCTCCCGATATTAATGATCTCCGACTGCCGAGCGGGTAGTGTTGTGTGCCGGGACTTGCTGTAATGAGGATTACACGTGTAAAACAAACAAAAGTAAACACTAGGTGCGTCTAGTCGTCGGTAGCAGCATCTCCCAGAGCATCGTTTCTGATTTCATACACCGTGCGTCGCCCCGACGAAGTACGTTAATTACTGTCCATTAATTTTGGGTTTTCGTTTGCCTTCTGTGGTGTAAAGCAACCGGAAGGCCAACAACAACCAGGAGCTATCTTGTTCAGATACTTTTTCTACGTACGTTCGTTACTGACTTCTTGAAGGGTATTTGCGTTTCCGATAAATATCTCCTTTACACGAACTGTAGATAGATTCAACCAAATGGATTAGATTCACGCAAAGCGCCTGAGATTTGTCTCGCTATCCGCTGCTGCGTTCCGTTTTAATTCAGTGCGACAACCGAAATAAGAAATGGGTTCAGCAGCGCAAGGAGCCTCGCATCTCCTCGTGTGTTTGTGGATCTGTTCGCCTTTCGTGCAACTTGGTGGGCTTCTTATCTGTCGATTCGTCGTCTTTATCTTCCCCTCCCCGGGCCGACCGGCGGTAACAAGCTGAATTACATAATTACATGTCACAGGAGAGTAGATACTCTGTGTGTTTGCTTGTTTGGAAGCAAACTTCTTGTTGTCGCTTATGTTTCGATTATCAAAAAACCGGGCTACCAGCGGGGCGCGCGAGTGGTTGTGTGTGAGTAAGAGCTGCTCAGGTTGCAATTAGCTTCGGTTGCGTTTTGTTGGCCCCGCCGGGCTGGTTGGTGGCGGTACATAGGGGCGACACCGGCAGCGGCATCTTGCCAATAACAACGAGGAATTTCCTTCAATGAAATTGTTCGAAAGAGAGAGAGAGTTTGTGTGTGTGTGGGTTTGCCCGGGGGGAGGGACACCGACCCGCGAGACATCCAGGGCAGGCGACGCGTTGCATTTGTAATCGGGTAATTGCTTACTTTTGACTCGATAGTGGCAATTGTTTGTGAACTTTTTGAGTCAAAGACAGATTGAGGGGATAATTGCATTTGTATCCCAGTGTGTCGGAGAGATATCAATCGCATTTAGACATGAGGACGTGGGGTCTGACGGAATTGTCGTTTAATTGGCGGATGATGAATGTATTGCATGTTGCAACGGGTATGACGTGTAATGTGACACTATGCAGCAACGAGGCGAGATAATAGAACAAGTTTTTCAATGGTGATCACGAGGCTTTTTGGGAACAACATGACTTCGAAATATGATTGAAATCGATTGGGCAACTGAAATTTAGGGCACGAAATAGGCTTCAACCTATTCGTTGAATGACATTGTTTGATTGTGAGTAAAATACTGGTCGATTGGCAAATGCTCCTTTCATGAGGTTTGTATGAAGTTTAGGCATTTCCACGAAGCTAGAGGTCGGTAAGGGACTTTTATTCGCGGCTAGGTTAGGTTAGGTTAGGTTGCTGCCCCCGCTCAGGCAGGGACACGCTTAGACCAGATTTGCCCATTGTGATACTACAGTGAAGAAAGCGGCTTTCAGGCACTAGGGAACCAAAATATATACATACAAGTGCATCGAAGGTGAGCAACCGTAATGGTGTTTAAACCGGTTCGTTTCAGAGATGAAGGTCAAGTTCAGTAAAATCGTTAGGATCATCATAGAAGTATTTCCCGACGGTTTTTCTTCTTAGCATCGCAAGAACAGAACATGACACAGTAGGCGTATTCGCGACTAAAGCCAAGAAAAACGTATACCACCCACGTGTATCGACTAGGTGCAAACCGCTGATTATCCGATGATGCCAATCCAGATAAGAACGGCAAGCTTCTTCAAATAAGCGCCGAAATAAAAAAATTAAGAAAAGAAAAAGAAAAAGAATTGACGCTGATAGGGAACGTGATGTCATGGACTAATCACGAGAAGTGGGCAATTCCTTGAGCCAGAGATGAACAGAATATGTGATGCTTTCGCGCCTGCTTCCATTGACATAACGATTAGCCGTTCTTTGTAAAATACACAGTTCCGTTTGCGTTAACGGAGAGGTATGTACATATATTTAACGACGCAATGTACGAGCAGCTAATTTATCGGCGGCAACCTTGTCAAAAAAAAAAATATAAACATTAGAGAGCTTGATATATGTAGCTATTACCAGGGGCTACAGGGAGAGGTAATTTTAGTGGATTTAAATCCCATACTCAGGCGTTTCTCCCTAGTTATGAAAAATACCCTCTTGCATGACGCCATTTTATCAAATCTTCTTCGAAAAAGGAGACTTCCAAACTAAGCTTGGCTTACAAGTATTCAGTCCCGCTTTTAGTGCAATCTATGACCAGACTTCCCTTCGATTGTAGGTATGCGATAGCCTTAGCTTGCGCACTGTCAAATTATGTTTTTCAGCTCTTAACAATTTATCACCAAAGTGTGGCTTAAAAGTGTTGGGAAACATCTGTCCTGAGGTTGAGCAGTTGATTTACTTTCATCGCCTCTTTCTACAGCCCGTCGTCGGAGAAGAATGGTATTGCCTTGGCCATACATATATTCTTCCAAAGCGGTTTCTGTTTTCCAAGTTGCAACCAACGAGCTTCTACCGTCTCAAATTCAAGTTCGACTTAAATGATTATATCTGCTCACAGATCAGAGATACTGCTTCCTTCTGTAGACATCTACACCTACCTTTGCTTATCACGATAAACTTGAACCCTAATCTGTGTGGAAGTCCTCTAGATTTCAATCTTTTTTTTTTCCAAATTAATTTTTATTGGCTACCTAAGCCAACAATGCTTTTAGAAACCGTCCTTTAATGGCTTCAACAATGGATCAACAAATATGTATATCTACACGCGTATCTATGATGCCATTGTGCCGCATCAACAGCATCTCACGCATGTCGTCTGTTTTGTAATCGAATCTCCCCTGTTCACTTTGGAGGTTCTTTTATCCAACGAGTTTCTTGTTCGCTTCTTTTTTTTTCTAAATACAAGTATCTGTCGATTAGAATTTTTATTGTGTTAATTCTTGAAAGGCAACACAAGAGTTCTCGTATCCAAAAAAAAAAACGAAACAATGTATCTATCGATCTTTGTCAAAACCACCTTCCACTGGCGTATCTATTACAATCGTCTGACACTTTGATTAGGTGTTCGTCATCATTTATCTCGATCGATCATTCCCCATTATAAGGTTATGCGTTGGCTTCGATCAATTTCTACACACGCGAGCTTCTTTTAATCGCATTAGATTGAGACCTTCGGAAAAAAAATTCATAAAAAATCTGAACATCACACAGGCGACGGGTTAAGTTCTTGGCGTTGATGGCGGTTAATGAAAAGTATCTCTACTCGCATAACCAGCCAGAGATGAATCAATTTGACACTCATGCACGGCCACCGATAGACAGTCGCCAAGGAATGTGATTTACATTGATTTGACTTCCAACCGATCGTCGGGGTAATAATGATCGGGTGGTACGACAACGGCCATTAGAAGGCGCATTGAACACAATATTTTATGCCGCGTCATAGCCGGTCTAAGTCTGCCGACTGAGCACTCACCCATTCAGGGTCATTACTCAAAGGAGTAATTGAATGTGTTTTCACCTATGTTGCCGGAGCCGTAGCAAATTGCCAGCTCGTCACTCTTCTTACTCGGGGACTGACCACGATGGTGGAGCACAAGTGAAAGAAACATGAACTTGACCAACAATACTTGACCAACAATCGGTGTGGAGAATTGAATTGTTATTGTTACTGTTGCTGGGTTATTGTTACTCTGCTCGACGATGGTGTAACGACTTGGCTAGTGGACTTGGATTTGTAAACACGTTTTGTGTGGTACAGAAACGCAAGTGGTTTGATCTTGGCCATTGAACTACATTTGTGTTGAGATGAGTTTTGGTCCAAGAGATTGACATTTTTTTGATTCAAACTTTGGCAGGGATCCGTCAACAAAAAATGACCACGGGAACTGGCAAACCATACTAGTCAGTAAGGACATAGTGTGCGAGTCAGGTCCAAACACTAAATACTTGTCTGTTTCCCGGTGCGGACAGCCACCCTAGGGGGCTAGATCCCTCACACCTAAGAGATCAGGAAAAAGCAGCCCGATTGATAAAAGAGAATAAGATCATACATCCCGCTTTCATCGTGAGACTTCTCCTCGGTCCACCAACTGGCTCGAATTCCTGCCCATAAATCCTCCTCCCAAGAACAAGCGCAGAACATCATCTGACTTCCATGCGAGTTTGCAATTCATTTAGCTTGACTTAACGGCTTCAAAATTATACCTAATTCGATGATAAACTGATTTGATAAAATTATTATCGCACCAGCGTTACCTGCTCCTAGCCACGACATGCAATCATCGCCCAAAACAAGCTCCACACGATGAACCGGAAGAGCCATGTTTTCCACCACAAGACGTTTTTTTTGTCCAATTTTCACTCAAACATGCAGCAATAAACAACCTAAGGAGAGACTTGCAAATTCCCCCCCTTACACCACGCGTTATTTGCCCGCCCAATGTAATATCTCATTAAGGAGGCGTGGTCCATATAATTTTGTATGTGTACGCGCCGCGGCTGACCGTTTTAGACAACTACGAAGGCGATCTAAGCCGGCTGATTGCACCTTAGCATGCAATGGCCGCAACAACAAAAATAAAATAATAAACGGAAAACAACCTTGATGATGAATTTTCGCTACTCACCTCTTGCGGTAAAATACTTGCGAAAAGGAGCGCGCGTTCCGCATCGCTGGGCCAATTCATTAAATTAACAAAGTCGGAGTCTCTCTCTCTCTCTCTTGCGGGAGAGGAAAATTATTAAATTTAATTAGTTTATGAGAATTTATCGCTCCGTACATCAAATAGGAGGAGCTCGACCTCTTCTCTGATACGACGTTTTGGGAGAACGATAGCAACTGGCTATGAGAGAGGTAAATTACCGAAGAAGACGACCAACATGATGTACGGTATACAGGAAGAGCCGCGTGTGTCTTCTCTGAATATACAATGCAACCATAATGTCTAATAAATCATCAGTTCTTTTTGCGACTTTGGTTTTCTGGAGATGATCCATTGCGATGGCAATGAAAACGGGATCAGGAGTGATCCCAAGTGGAAGCGAGAGCTGAATTGGAACAAGATAATAAATTTTACAAGCGCAATTGTTAATTTAAAAATAATACAGATAACTCGAGCGAGGGAACCTTGTCTTGAGCTTGGGCTCTTGCAAGTCCTCAAGTCCTGCAGTACACACGTAAATCTTGGTGGAAAACTTCGGAGAGCTCTGTGGAACGATTTATGTTTCCTTTAGGTTGAATGTTGTAGTAATTGGAAGTGTTGTAGAGGGAGAAATCGAAGGGAAATAATAAGATGATCAAAGTATCGAGGTCTATGAAAGACGGTGGGGTTGGCAAAAAAGGCAACGAGATCTGACTCTGCCTATCTTGTCACTGCTAACCGCCTGTTCAATGCACTCTAGATGTTAGTGGAGTTCCATTGAAACAGGTGGAGAAATTTAAGTGTCTCGAGGCCTTGTTCACCAAAGATAGAAAGAGCAATACTGAGTTATCCTATAGGATTGATCAGACTGGATCAATTTTGAGACACGTTAGTCAATCTGTTATCAGGAGGGCTGAACTTGGCATCGGAGCTAAGCTATCGGTCTTCAATTGAGTGTTTGTTTGGGTAATGACCGAAAGAATAGGATCGTGGATACAAGCTGCCGAAATGAGATTTCTTCGTTGTATTGCTGGGGTAACTCGCCGAGATCGGGTTAGGAACACCAGAATACGCGAGGCACTCAATGTCGAGGAGCTACTCCTTCGAGCGGAAAGATACATACTTCGATGGTTTGGGCACCTTAAACGCATGTCTTTAACTCGGCTTCCAAGACGTGCTATGGAATCTGTGCCATCAGGTAAGCGTCCCCTGGGTGAAATTAGGATGAGATGGTTAGACCAAGTCCGAAATCTCACCTCTACCCGTATGGCGATAGGTTCTGATGAGTTGATGGCGGAAGATCAGGAAATATTGAGAGTCCACTTAAGCTCCCTAAACCGCGACCCTCATAGTGGATAAGCGGGTCATTAAAAGTGATGATGATGATGATGATATTTCAACACAGTAAGCCAAGCATCTACTCATTGTGAAGTAAGTTTAAGTTCAATCTGACGTAGAAAATTATTTCGAATAAACCCCTCCACCCCTAAGCCAGATAGACACAAGCTTCCTTACGATGCCGATCTCACCTCGGCCACATCATAGCAACAGGAAAACGGAAGACCTCCTGAAAAATACAAGAAAGCAACGCAGATGCTGTGGCGATGTATTGTGTAGACACAGAAGAAAGCAAGAAGACCCAACTCACTTCCTATGCGACTGTCAAAGCCTCAGCGGACCCAAAATGATAGACCTCGGAGAACACTTTTTAATGACATGTCCGAACTGTCCATAAAACAACCAAAAACTATCATAAAAATTGTTCTGAATTCCAGAAGCTTGCGGGAGGACGCAAATCAATTGTCGATGCAGATGGCTCCAAGATGGATACGGGCGTTGGGGCTAGATTCTTCTCTGAAGCTCATGGACTATCTAGGTCAATCAGACTCCCAGATTACAGTAACAACATACGCTCAACAAGACAAGAATGACGCCGAGGCGACAATAAAGGCGATTATATCGAAGCTTGTGCGCTGCTATAGCAAAGGGTTCTAGGCACGAAAAGTACCATCCATAAGCCCAGGACTGGCTGACAGCACAATAAAGATCCGACCTTGTAACTATTAACACAAAGTGATCTAGCAAATGCCAGATGAAATGCGCATAACTCCAGTGTTGTTACAAGCAAACGGTGACCAGTCTACAACAGGAACATGAACGAAAAGATTCTACAAAGAAACAGGAAATCTTTATCGGCTCTAATAGATATAGTTACCGACCTTAAGATGCTAAGGAATCATACCAAGAAGCTTAAATATTAAATGCAAGCCCAAATGACCTCTGCAGAGGCTGCGTCGATGAGGAAGTGCATGAAGATACACCACCCTTTTTCCGCCACTGCCACGGATTCTTCCATCTAAGGCAGGGGTTCCCAAAGTTTTCTTCGGAAACTAAACTTACTTACAACAAACGTAATGAGACAGAACAGGCTAAAAGAAAAGTGTCATTGTACACAAACTTCGACTAGGGCGCCGTGACAAAATTCTAAACCTGTAAGTGCGTCGCGAACTGTAAAAGTTTGGGAACCCCTGATCTAAGGTTTAGAATTTTGGGAAGACATTTCTTTCAGGATCTCGAAAAATTCTCCCACAGGTCCGTTAATGACCTGTTAGCCTATAAACGCCTCGAGATGGCTTGAAAACCCATAGGTTCGTAGTAGAGATAAAACTCGCAGGTTCACACAGGATGGGAGTCTCGCCTACATGGAAGTGTGACGGACGAAAATTCCCTTTCAATTCGTCAACCCAATAACCTAACCTAATCTAGTGTCTTCTGAGCTCTATGTGGATACGTGCCAAAATACGTAAGCAAACATTTTACAACAAAATTTCAAGAAAAATCTTTGAAGACACACATGCAAATGGTGGCTCTATCAGTAGGATAGTTAAGTCAAATTAAACTCCCGTAGGACTACGAACGTTAGCCCGTTAAAATGACAATCCAGACAGCCAAGCACGTTAACCTGGCTTCTAGGCCTCAGTCGAACAGTATTTGAGTTCAATTCGACAGAAATATACCATCCGAAGACCCTGTGAACTTAGCGTGTCCTCCTTGCACCCCACACTGTCGACGACGAAAAAACCACAATTGCACAGTCGCGCAACCGTAGCCGCAATCGTCTTTCTCTGCTATTTGTTGATTTGATATATGCACTCTCCAAATTGATCGTCTTCTCCGGGACTCTTTTCGGTCGTCTATCTTCTTCGTCGGCTATTGACCACCATCGGAGTTATGCACCGATGCACCAACGGCAGCTACACCACATCCATGATGTTGTGCACATCGAACAGCAGCGGCAGGTATAACATGCCTGGCAACAGGTCCATAACTAATATCAATTGGCCAAGAGAGCGGCACATAAGCCAGACCAACTACTACCGCCACTTAGCGAATAATGCTGTGCGACCACAAAAACCCCAAGCATCGTTTCGTTTGCATGTTGCAGTTGCAGTAGTTCGAATCGATCCCATTTGGCATGCGCGCTCAAAGACCCGTGGTTATTGGAATATGACACATGCGTGCCTTGCCCCGATGACAATGTGGCAACGACCGGCGCTCCACCGACTGCACCGTCCATCTCCTCGATTGTCGATTTTTATGATTATTGATGTGAGACATTCGCTTTTTATGGCATGTCTTTGTGGAGAGTGTGCGCGGGTATGACTGCGCCATCTGTGAGTCGGTTTGGAGGTTACGTTTGGTTTATCTCTATTGACGTTTAACAATTGCCAGCACTTCGAGGAGATGGTTTCCCTGGTTTCGTTTCAATTAAGTCGAACCAGGCTCAGCCAGACGGCTAAAGGTAACAAGGGCCCTCTAAACAAGAACTAATTACTAGCAACATGCATACTCTCTCGCTGGACACGGAATAATAACAACCCCGATGGAGGATGATGATGATGGTGGTGCTGATTTTAATAACAGACTCGGGAAAATGTACAATTTTGCCTTGAAAGACGTCGTGCGGTTGCAGGATTGAGGGTCGAGGACCGAGAGGACCCAACACTAGAGATCTCTTTGCAAAGTCATTTGTTATGCGTTGCCCCGATGGTGCCTTGGTTGGGGAGTAATTTGTCTTCCGCGAGATGGTAGAGAATTTACGGGTAAGAGGAGGTTTCGGCAAAAATTCAGTAGACCTTGGGACGGTAGTTTGTCGATTTCTTTTAATTGGGACTTGGGCCTCAGAGGTGGCGCTCTAATTTGCATTTATTTTTGGTTCAGACCTTGGGGATGTTTGGCTGTATGTGAATTTATGAGCTTTGATTGTTTTTCGGACAGAAAAGGAGTGGGGATAATCGAATGGGGAGAGAGAGTAGACGGAAGACGAGGTTTGGAACCCAGCTTAGTCAGATTCTAATTTGAAACGATAAACAGTAGTTATTGACATCTGAGCATATCCTCTGAGTTCTCATTTCACAAAAAATTGCATTCCTTGCGCAACACAAATGCAGGAGAATACCTCGCCAAAGACTTCACGAAAATGTGCCCACTTCAGCGAAAATCGTCCAGCTAGAGACCTCGCTACAAGCTCAACTAGAAAACATGAGTCAAACTATACCCCGCTTTGGCTTTTTTGTCTCGAAAGTAATATATCACGTCCAAGCGTAGAGATGTGTAGAACCTGCCTGCCCGTCTGATCTTTTATGTCATTTTTAACGACCAGCAGCAACCTTTTCTGAAGCGTGTCACTTCGCCATGTGTTTCATAACTTCTCCGCGACGGTAATTATAAATCCTACAACCCAGAGATCTACATTCTCTATCTTTACGACACACATCAGAGGTCAACGCTGTCATTCCATGAAACAACACAACAAACAACAGAACCAACAACATCATCAAGGCACAGATCACATCACAAGCTCTGATCATGATCATCCGTCGTTTGACACTCGTGATTAATATCATCGCGACCGGTTGCCTACGACATGTCATGCCAACTAGACAGGTGACAACTTGGAAATCGAAAATAGACGGAACAAGCGAAAATCCGAATGTACAACTCTACTCTGTAGCGTGATTGATCAGAACGTGATTAATGATCGATCATGTTTCCCAGAACAAAAAAAGAATGAATTTTGTCTGTTTTGTCATGGCCTCGCCCCGAACCCAGCCCATGTTTTGCCGCCATCCGCGTAGTTGCTACTTTGAAAAATCTAAGGTTTCAACCCAAATTTGGAATGCGATCGTGTGCTGTTTTGTCGTAAAAGATACAAAACTACGTGCCGTGTGCGACAACGAAGAAGGGAAATCCATCAAAAGTGACAAATTATTGGCCAAGTTCAGGCTCCGTCGGTCGGTCTCCTATTTCCATCTGGTATCTGCCCCCTCGGTGTTAATTTGCCTGTTCGGTGTGATCTTTCTGGAAGAAGATCCATTCGAACAGGGAACAGAGAACAGAGCGATCGTTTTTTTTTTGCCCCTCTCGAACCCATGTCCGAGCGTATGTTTCATTGGAAGAGGTTACTTGAGTTAACAGGTAAATGTCAAAAAGCCACATGTTTACATCGGTGATTAGCTTCTTTGGGGCGGTTTAAGCAGTCCTCTGGGTGTTGTCGTCTTTTGCATGAGGAGCGCAAGGTGAAAATTAGTTAGTTGGGGCAAAGTGTGAATGTTCTTTGGAGATTAGAGGTCTGCGAGACACAAAGGCGGGAGTGTAAGGCCACAGGAGTCGATGTTTACCATTGTGTGTTGGCTGCGCGAGTAAATAGGTGAATGTGTGGCGAAGTAGGGCTTTGCTCTGTTTGATGGCGTTATACGAGTGTTAAACTGATGAAAAAGGATTACAATTGGATCATGGGTGGTCAGGGTTTTGGACACTGGATACTCTTGTCATTTCGTTTGGGAACAACAAACAGGGCTCGTTTGCTGGCAGGTGTGAGAGTTAATCTGTTGTGCACGTGTTTAGGTGAAATTGAGAACGATGCCAAGTGGATAATGTACGAGGTCGATGAAATTTGACGCAAATGGTGGAAGATGATGCGAGTGATCCAGGAGAGGTATGAAATAGATTCGCTAGGCATTCGTATGTGTTTTCTACGTCGGCTTTGACTCAAATTTGGTCCAAAATAAGGGGAAGATTGGATTTAAAGCCGCTCTGCCACAAAAAGAGTAATGGGAAGTTGGAAGTGTTCAGATCCTCATACTTTCCAAAATTGCCAAACTAGGTTCAACCTTAAGAGTGCTTTCAGGTATTTTTTTCGATTTAATCTTGTATCTATCTGTCATTTCCTCTTTTTTGTGTGCAAATTCATAGGACAACGCTCCCGTCTCCACAATTCCAACCGACAAAAACCCAAACTATCATCAGTGTAATACCTCTTCGCTTATCCAGGAAATCATTTGAATCTTTTAATGAACACATAAATCAGACACAAGACTCTAATTAAATACCTCATCGCCAGGCCGTAAAAAATCTGCTCCTGCATATCCGACCGATTGTATCTAGAATCATCACAAGTTCATAAATGACAGTCGACCTTATCGAATTCATTTATGGGCGTCCATATCAGCACTCTGTCTCTCGAAATTCACTAAATGTCTCCGAAAAAAACGCACCACAGCCCCAACGATAAATCTCTGCGATACATTAATCACACAAAAGATACACACCACCAATGAGAAAAAGATGAATCAAAGATTTCTGGGAAAAGATGGGGAGCCCACAACAACGACGACGACGACGGGACAGACGTATCTGATCACCTTAACTAGCGAAATTAATTCAAATCAGTCGGTCAGGCAGTTTGGGACTTGGACACTTGGTCACAGGGATACCTACTTCTCTCCGGATAAATAGCCCTGTCACAGAGAGATACCCAATTTGGGAGCACAACCGATAGGCCATCGGTTTTTAAAGCCGACCCCGAAACAGCAGATTAAAGCGGGTGCCGTGGATGGCGCCCAGCGGAAAAAAAAACGCAACCCCTCCACTGGGAACAAATGAAGCGTGGCCCACAGAGTGACACCTGTCATTTGTTTTTGTTGAGCTACATGTTTATCGGACAGGTAGTGCGATTTTTTGCTTTTAGATTCTATGGCGGTTTTTGTGGGAAAATTAATTAGCAGCCACAAGGATGGAGGGCAAGCACAGCACAGGGGTCACTTGCGGGCCTCCTGGCCATGAAAGTGTTTCAACCTCCGAAAATTAACAAAGCAGACGAGAGAGACCTCGTTCGTTCGTTCAGATGAGATGAGAGCGAAATTTGATACAGTGTCGGTGGTTTCGGTGGGGCTATGCTTTGTTGCGAAAGTGGCGGCGGCAGCGGCAGAGTATTTCTTTAATGGATCGTGATTCTGATATCGATCAACACGATTTGATGGGTTCCCTCCGCCTCTCCCTCTGTGAGAGTGTGTGCCTTTGGGTAAAAAGAAATTTATTTTGAAAACCGAGAATAAAAATTGAAGCGAGCACTTGGCGTGATTTGCTCGACCATCCATCCATGTATCTAGTATCCGAGGGGAGGTGTAGGTGGTGAACAGAGGTGGAATGGTTTGGGAATTTATATATTTTTTTCGGTAGAACATGCAAATTGCTCCTCCTTTGGTTTATATTGGTTTATGGTCAATTGAGCTTATGACGCAAGGTAATAATTACTTAGACATGGTCAGTTGGTGTTTATGGGAATATTCGCTTGAAAGGGTTTACGCAACCGCTGCTAATTGGATGGGAAAGTTCGATCGGCAGTGAAGAGGTTCATGGTGATAATCCCACTTAAAGCAGAACTGGATTTGGGTACTTGGGTGTTATATAAGCTGTTTAACTTTGATGATCTGCAGAGGAAACACGTGCTTTGGGTTTTGTCTTCAACAAAATCAAGTTTTCTTAGCTGAAGATCGTCAAAGAACGTAACGATCGGGGATAGGGACTACATTTTGAACAACTTCATTCACTTGTGTATATAGCTGTCTAAACCCACGGATGCAGCTTGCTGCTCATAACTAAATCACAGCTAAATCGTATCCTTGTCCAGCGAGCTCACTGAAAACATTTTTTTGAATCACATCGAAGAACTGTCTGATGACTCCCTATCAGGACGACTCAATTTCGAAAAAACGGCCAGATGGATTGCACCAGGAAATTAAAACACGCTGAAGGGAAGAGGATAAAAGACGACCACCACCTTCCCAGAAGGTAAAAGGTGTATAAGATGAGCACAGTCGAGAAAATAAAGATATGTTACTGCAGGAATGAGGTTCTGAAGTTTCACCAAAGGATAAAAAGAACCTGTCAAGGCTACAGAACAAGGGAACATCGTAGTAGAATTCCAATCAATGCTAAGGATATGGAAGAACTACTTCTGCAGACTGTTTAACAGAGACGACGAATCAAATTCCGCTATCAGGCAGAATTAACCATATATCCTTGACGACGTAGACCAAGAATTTCGTCCACTTGATCTGGACGATAGCCATATCAAAGCTAAACTCCAACACAACTGCTGGGGCTGACGACCTGTTCAAAGGGGCAGACGATGACTGGGTAAGGAGCATCTGCAAATTATGGTCGGAGGAAAGTATGGCCGATGACTGGAGCCTCTGAATTCTTTGCCCGATCCTCAAGAAAGGAGACCCTCAGTCAGTCTTCCTAACATCGCTTACAAGATGTTATCTGCCATGTTGTGTGAACGCCTGAAGCCGTTCGTCAACAACCTGATCGGTCCATACTAGTGTGACTTCAGGTCAGACTACGGCAACCTACGGAGACAACCCCGGAACTTCAAATCGATACCCACCACCTTTTCATTGATTTTAAGGCTGCGTATGACATCATCTATAGACACGAGCTATACAGAGCAATGTCTAGTTTTGGTCAAACTCGTCCGCTTGTCCAGGGTGACGATGGAGAATGTATGCGCTCCGTCAATGTCGGTCAAGACCCCACCGAGACCTTTAATGTTAAAAATAGATTTAGATAAGGCGACGCGCTGTCAAGCGACTTCTTCAACATCGTTTTTTCCAATTACTCGCTGACTATATTGCCATACAAGTAACAGAGGGAACACAGTGTGATGTCACTGGCGCGTTCGTGTGTACTGAAATGGAGGCGGCGGAGATACAAAGGTTTAGCGGTCAATGAGGGCAAGACCAAGTACGTACATGCTGTCAACAAGAAAGGACACTCAACATCGACGTCTTGGACAGAACGTCACAATAGACAAATATAATTTTGAGGTAGTTAAAACTTTGTCTACCTAGGCTCCGCTATAAATTCAGACACCGACACTAGCGCTGGGATCAAACGAAGAATAACTATTGCCAATCGTTGTTTCTTTTAGCGAAGAAGACAATTGAGTAGCAAAGCTCTCTATCGAACGACTAAACTGCGCCTTTATAAGACGTTTATCATCGCAGTCCTGCTCTATGGCGCAGAGGCATGGACTCTGTCAAAAGCGGATGAGGCTGCTCTTGGCTGCTCCGAGAGGAAAATTCTTCGGGTGATTTTCGGTCCCGTCTGAATAGACAGTGAATGGGGGAAGAGATACAATGACAAACTGTACGGGCTGTACAGCGACATCGACTTAGCCAGAAGAATGAAGCTCCAACGACATGTAGAGCGAATGGATACCAATGCTTCGGCCCGGAAAATCTTCGAATCCACACCCGGTAGACGGCGCAGTAGAGGAAGACCGCGACTCAGGTGGCGCACGCAAGTGGAAGGGACCTTAACCAACTGGGCGTGCGAAACTGGAGGCAGCTGGCTAAAAATCGTGCTGGCTGGAGACGCTTGTTGGTTGAGAGCCCACCCCGGACTGTACCGCCAACCCAAATAAATAAGTAGCAAAAACCAAACCATGGACATCAATGAATCTACAGCAACCTGGATGAAATGTCTAAATCGTTAAAGTTGGGACTTGCCCCATGCGAGAATCAAGTCAAGCTCGCAAAATGTGTTCTGTGCCTCACTGCTGATAAAGTAAAACTGGGGTCAAAGCATTCAAGAAACACAAGAAGCTTGTGTCTCACAGTCTTGCAGCTGATCTATTCCAAATCTGTTGCCAAATGGTAAGTTTTCGAAGAAGCGGAGTGCAACAGGCTCATAGCATCTTAATGCCGATCGTATTGCATCATCCATTTCTCTTCACAGGACCACCCGACGCGGACTATCTTCTACATCAAGTCACTCACCTCTACCGCATGACGATGTAATCAACCAGCTCATCACCTTAAACAAACATCCGCAACAATGCCCAATTAGGCGGCTCACAACAACCTCGCCAACATAATTGACTCAGTAAGGAGGGAATCGTTTTAAAAATGATATGCAATTTACCGCTTGGCCAGCAACTCCTATTTCAGACCCTCCAGGTACGCCAAAGCCAAGCCAAGCCATTATGGGCCTTGCGCGCAGAAAAATTTATTAGCCAAAGCCCAATGAGCCACATTCAGTCGGGAAAAACAAACCTCATATATCCACTTCATAAATAAACTTCAACAAATGAATCAAAGACGCGTTGCGGCATCACACAGAGAACCCGAGGGCGTCGGGAAGGCGCGCGCGCGCTCTCAAGCCCCGTCCATCTCTATCGCAAATATCCACTAA
Source organism: Matsumyia berberina (assembly GCA_917880715.2). NCBI lineage: Eukaryota > Metazoa > Arthropoda > Insecta > Diptera > Syrphidae > Matsumyia > Matsumyia berberina. The sequence goes on from OU862870.1 coordinate 64,039,989, forward strand.
TATATCCATCAAAACAAAAACAGGATTATTTAGCAACTAATCGCTGGCAATCAATCGGGCGGATTCCTTCCATCATCGGTCAAGTTCAGTGCGAGAGAACACCGACCAGCGCGACGGTGCGGAACAAGCACCATAGAATCCATCCATCCATGTGTGCGATGTGATCTGTGCTCTGTGCCAGAACTTGTCTCGGCGGAGAAGACACGCATTAGACAAAAACTATCCGACAATTGTCATAAATCATCACCGAGCGCAACAACACAAAGTGTACGAACAGCAAGTTCGTCTGAAGAATCTTCCTGCCTGCCATAACCGGTGTCTCATTCCGAGTCTCATTCCCAGTCTCATCCTCCGGATAATTTCCACGCTATATTGGCCACGGTTCACAGACCAGCTCGAGCTCCTGCTCTCGCTCCACTCCAACTGCTGATGATGATGATGATGGAAATGATGATTTGTGCAGACCGCTTGACAGATTGACATTTAATGCAATTATAGATTTTTGAATTCCATCACTGACTGTCTGTGGGACAATTATGGAACGAGCCGGGAGACCTGCAAGCTCTCGGTCAAGAGTTCCACCGTAACTGTTACGGTTCCGGTCACTACCACGTGTGACTGACAAAACCCAGGGCGTACATCGTTCGTAATATTTCAAAATTAATACGAATCCGCCCAAGGCTGCATGCACAGCTCAAGACACTAGACAGATCAATCAAAGCCCGAGAGACTCATGATAGATGATCCGGTTGCCGCCGTGCTGTGCATTTCACTTTTAGTCAAAATATTTGTTTTTGATTTGGACAAACCCAAATGGAAGCCGCACATGTCTGGAGCGCATCTCTGAGCCTCGTTTCGAGCTCAAATTTGTTCTGGTCGATTGCTTAGTCACATTTGTTTCGTCTCACCTGGGGAATGACAGACCGATGTCTTCTTCTCGTTGTCTTGTTGCCATCTTCGGAATTTTTTTTTCTGAGTTAATCGCTGTGGATGTCGTTCGTTTTGCATGCGCGCCAGATCTGGCAGGGAAATCTTGTTTGTGGGTTGTAGAGACATTTTTTTTGTTGGCAACTTGTAAGCCCTTCCGTCAGAGTTATAGCATCCGTCAGAGCAATGTGAGAGGTGCAAATGCAGCGAACAGTAGATTGGGAGGATATTTTCGAACCTTTCGGGGATAGGCACTTGTAAGATTTAGTGTCTTGTGAAATGGCAAAGGTGTATTTGCAAGATGGAAAGTGGAACAGAAGAAAATAAAGGAGTAAAGCCGCCTGGACCACCATCTTTCTATGGCAGCTTGTAGCTTCCGTTGATTCCATTAAATTAATAGAAAATAACCATCTAAATAAGTTTAGAACCATATGAGATCGAAGCATTACATATAACCATTGTAAGCTTCTCGCAAAAGAGGTTTACAAAACCTGGGAAAGTACAGTTGTACTTCAAACCCCTCCAAGATCTAGCTAGCTCTAGAAATCGAACCCTATGAGATGAAACAACGGCGCGACGAAGTTTTGACAAACATCATACAGAGCCAACGCTGAGGCACTGCTTCATAACCGTGCCCATCCTACAGACGAATTAGGTTTGTGTCGACCAAAGATCATATTTCACAGCACACTACACCACTTTTCTTCTAACCACGTTGCAATAGCGACACCACAATACCCCACCGTAAAGCCAGTCTACCATGTACAACCTCCTGGCTACTGCTTCATTGTTCCTATTGGCATTGTTCCATATTCCCGCGTCTATCTATCTCCAAAGATCCATCCTTCCACCCTTGCCACTTAACAATCTCTTTAACTTCTCCTCGTTGAGCTTCTGTGACCGAGACCAAGCCCAACGAAAACAATAAAAAGAAAAACCGCCTTTCCCTTCACCAAAAACAATCTCCGTTCCAGATCATCCGAGTCCTTGTCCTTGTCCCGGTTCATGATCGTTCTGGAGGAAAAAAAGAATCACAGCACACACTCTGCATTCGTCACGGAGGCTTGATAGTCATCTCTCAGAGGTTGCATACCTTGGACCGGCAGGGGGTTGGCTGATGGCTGGTCGACTGGTGGACTGCTCGTCTGGTATCACCCGTGTGTACAACAAGTGATAATAAAGCGAATGCATTGTCTTCTGTGTGCGGCCGGTTGGCGGAACCTTCCTACTTCTCCTCCGACCACTGTGCGCAGATTTGAATTTTTTTTTCGCGCTTCTCCCATTTGCATACTACATTGTGAAACGCGAACAGACAACAAGGTTGATGGACACCGATCGGTCGACGGTCGGTTGGTTGTTCGGTTAGTTGGATCGCCATCGTCCGCCCGTACGTGATGGCTGTTGTTCTCCGTCGTATTAGAACCTTGGGTGGAGCTGTTCTCGGTTTATTTTTTCCTGTTCCATTCCAGACAGAAGACGCAATCTATCTATATCTGGATCTCCAAGGGTTGTATCTGCATGTGTACACGGAGAGATAAAGTTGATTTGTTGAATGTCAACTCACATTCATTCTCCGTACACAGGAGGAACCGCTCGTTTTTTGTCCATATTCATCCTGTCTGCCATGGTCGGGGGGTTTCCACTATCTGTCCGTCTGTCTGTCTGTCTGTACGCCTTGTCGGATCTTATTTCACTTCGTTAGAGATCAGCTGGATTTGATTTTTTTCCCCTGCCGCCCCCCCTTGCGTTGTTTACATTTCGCCCGGTTACGCTTGATTATCGCGTAGCAGAGCTCAACGCAAATTATGCGGTTGGAAATCCGTTCCAGCCACTCCTCCTGCACCCACTCCCGATTGGCATTTCGGTTCTTGTTTATGTTAAAACATTTTATTATGAGAATATATGTCAGGTTTAGCACTTACCGCTGATTTAGGTTGAAACGAATTGTTGGCGGATTAACTCACCTGGAAAGAGATACAAAAAAATAAACGGGAAAATGAAAACCAACATTGAAACGAGTGAAATGAATTCAAGGTGCATTCGAGCTGAAAGTGATTTGCAGTGTGATAGGTTTTCTGTTTTGGATACGTGGACTGGAATGGAGTTGATTTCTGAAGGCGGCGGAGGAGGTGGGATATTTGTAATTCGTTGAAGCGAACAAATTTTGTGTTCATTTCTACGCGGGTATGCATGTTATAGTACCGATGAGACAGACACACCTAATTGTTGCGACTAGTACTGAATTTGGAAAATTATTGACTTCGAAGTGAGATGACGAAACAGAGCTTAAGGGGATTGGTCCACATGAACATCTGTTCTCATGTGGAGGAGCTTCTAGTAATCTTGGGACAAGATTCACATTATTGTTCTTAGCCAACTAGAAAACAGAGGGCAAATTTTCGAGGATCCAAAAACGTCTGCACCACCAGGAACCTCACCTAGGACACACGAACAATACTTCTTTCCAATTCAAATTAGGGAGCTATGCTCATTGACCCAATCATTGGCGAATAAACCACCACCAAAGGGGATATTGACATCGAAAAGATATGTCACACTGAGCTTGAGGTCCTCAGCTCTATGTCGCAGGAGAACGAGATTAAGAAGGGCCAAATCGTGTCTTCTGCAATCCTATAACTCGTCACGTAAAAACGAGCGTTCTGCGGCCAAATCGTCTCATTTTTACGTGACAAGTTCTACGATCACGGAAGAGACGACTTGGAATAAGGTTTTTCGAGTTCCTGCTAAGTCGTGATCAAGTTCATTTTGAGACCTCAAACCACTAAATTATCCCACCTCTCTCTTCAAATCCCGCTGTCAGGCAGAATGAACCATTCAACCTGGACGACGAAGACCAACAATTCCGTCCACCTGACCTGGACGAAGCGAAGATAGCCATATCTAAGCTTAAGTTCAACAAAGCTGCTGGAGCTGACGGCCTAGCTGCCGAGGCGTTCAAAGCGGCAGGCGATGACTTGGTAAGGAGCATACACCAACTTATCGGTGAAATATAGTCGGAAGAAAGTATGGCCGATGAATGTAACCTCAACATTGTTTGCCCGATCCTCCTAAAAGGAGACCCTCAGAACTGCCCCAACTATAGAGGCATTAGTCTTCTTAACATCGCCTGAAGTCGTTCGTCAACAACGTGATCGGTCCATATCAGCCTGGCTTCAGGCCAGAACAGATCAAATATTCATACTGCGGCAGATCTTGAAGAAAACAAAGGAACTTCAAATCGATACCCACCATATTTTCATCGATTTGAAGGCCGCGTATGACAGCACCGTGATCGCCGTGGGTCAGTAGTTAGTGCGTTGGACTGCTGACCGAGCGGCGTGGGTTCAAGCCCCAGTCAGGAACACCGAACATTTTTCGCGGCACCACCTCTCGTCGGGGAATCACAAACCTCCGGGAGTATAATCTATCATGAAGAGCCATGGTTGCGAGAAGGTAGGCATTGGCTCATCCCGGGCTGTTGCGGCAGCTAATTATTTATGACAGCATCTATAGAGACGAGCTACACAGAGCAATGTTTAATTTTGCTCAAACTCGTCCGTTTGTGCAGGATGACGATGGAGAATGCACACTGCTCCATCAAGGTCGGTCAAGACCTCACCGAGACCTTTAATGTCAAAAAAGGATTTAGACAAGGCGACGCGAATCAAACGAAGAATAACTCTAGCCAATCGCTGTTTCTTTGGGCTAAGAAGGCAATTGAGTAGCAAAGCCCTTTCTCGAACGACTAAAGTGACTCTGTGACTTTAATCATCCCAGTCCTGCTATACGGCGCAGAGGCATGGACTCTGTCTAAAGCGGATGAGGTTGCTCTTGGCTGTTTCGAGAGAAAATTCTTCGGGTGATTTCTGGTCCTGTCTGCATAGACGGGGAGTGGAGGAGGAGATATTACGACAAACTGTACGGTGCCATCGGCTTAGCCAGAAGAGTGAAGATCCAACGACTGAGGTGGCTGGGTCATGCTCGGATGCACACCAATGCTCCAGCTCGGAAAATCTTCGAATCCACACCCGAAGGACGGCACAGTAGAGGAAGACCGCGACTCAGGTGGCACACGCAAATGAAAGGGAACTTAACCAACTTGGCATGCGAAACTGGGGGCAGCTGACTGGAGATGCTTGTTGGTTGAGGCCCAGATCCACCCCGGACTGTGGCGCCACCTTAAGTAAGTTGAGGAGGAATCGAGGTTAAGAAAGCTAAAATGCGTTGCAAGACCCCGCATAGGATGGCACGCAGATTTTTCTAGCTGGCTCCGGTTCATAAAAAAAATATTCAACTCACACGCAGAGTCATTTCTACCGCACTTTTCAAGACAGTCCCCAAACTTATGCGTCTCATCATAAGTTATCTCCGTTTCAAAAAACTCTTGTCCCGTCTCTTTCATTAGTCATCAGCTGTCGTGTTGAGGAGTATGTAACTTTATCTTTCCAACAGTCATCTTCCACCTTTGATAGAGTTTCACCAAAACTCGCTCCCTTCCCACTAGCCCTTCTGATTCCCCACCCCACATCGATTGAAAATCCATTAAGTTACTCAATTAAAATCAGATTCTAGCATGAAATTCAGAGTGCCGTAGGGGTGCATTTCGACGGCTCAAGTCAAAACCTCGTATTCTGCTGCAACCATAACTCTCTTTTGACTAGAGCACAGCATTAAACAACGACGACGTTTACGAATTTTATTCACCCAAGCTCGCCCAGTGTCTTTGCCAATTTTACGACCCAAATTGAAGACAATCTGGTGAGAAAGACTATCTCTGAGGGCATGCATCTTGATAAGGAAATGTTTTGGGAAACACTTAACTGCCGAGGCTATTACACCATTCGCGCCCTGCAGATACTTTTTTTCTCAATTAAGCAGATAATTTTGGCCGCAGGCCATCTTTAAGCATTCCCCCAACTCTTCGAGTTGTTCTCGTCAGAAGCACTGCCAGCCTTGACAAATGAATTGCGTCGCCCGGTTCAACTCGCCGGCCTTTAACTACCCTTAAGTATCTGGCATAGGTGCACTTGTAGTCCATGGGCAAGACAAGGCTCGTCCAATCCTAGTATCACTCAAGGCGAAACTTCTCAAGGTGATTATCTACATATCTCTACATGAATTCGCCTGCAATAAATCTCCTGGTACTCGTACAACAAAAGAATGTTCCGCACATAACTGTCTAATTAGCAAAAATATAAATGACCACGCCACGACCCAAAGAGAGCGAACCAGCGATGATGTTGATGATGATGGTTCTCGTTAAGATTGCCCGTGTGTTGTGCCGGAGACCCGTCTGCGTCTCCACTTGGTTTTGGTGGAGGCTCTCAGGCAACGATGATGGTCTATGAATAATTGCTCATTTTGCTCTCTACCGCTGCAGTAGCATGGAATCTTCATGTCATCTTTTGTTGTGTGCTGGCTACACGGACGGATGGCGAGATGGAACCAACAGCCCATAGCCAATAGTAACCGGGTTTCTGGAATTTATAGCCGCTTAAGGTATTCCTTTGGCATTCGTTTCTGTTGGGACCCTTCGCGCTCCGTTTTACGAACTTCTGATCAGATTGTAACACAAGCAGCGGCGGCGGCGGCAGCCGTCAGTGATGGTTTTCTTTTCAGAGTTTATCCGGACTCAGCGCTGGCTGGCCGACTGGTGTGTTAGCTTTGCGGGCTCTCCGCTGTGTATGCACATTTTTGAAGCGATGACTTTCAGCGATTAATCTACTGACGAGCAACAGAATATGAGGACGCGGCGCAGGGGACTCACGACGATGATGATAATGGTGGTGGTAGTGGTGGTGGCGATGATGATGAGAATGATGGAATACTGGACGTGTACCTTAAGGACCAGGGTCCATGGATATTTCGGTCTTGTGAAGTGAAATCATAAAAAAACGGACCTCTTCGTGGTTGGAAGTAGTGTGCAGTCTTGGCATCTTGGCCGATGATGATGTTGCAAATGATAAAAAATTAACCACGCCATGGAATTGCATGCTCGACATGGGCATTGGCTTCTACATACATATATACAAGGAGCGTGGTTGTGCAGCAACAGATGCAAAAGAGGTACCTGGCCCGCGGAGTCCACTAGTGGGTCAGGCGATGTGCAGGATAGACACGAGAATGTGGTGCCTTAACAGGCGCGATTGGGCACGAGTGGCGCGCTGGATGAGATCTCATGTTAAGGTTTGCAGCGTTTCCAGGTAAAGCCCTACGAATGAGTTGACACTTTATTCGAATCTGAATGTATGAGACGATTTCAGTCTACGAATGCTCAGGGCAGAGGGGTGCCACAAGGTTTCATATTAGAATCTGTGTAGTTGATCCTAATGAGTTTAATGAGTAGAACAGTCAAATATTTGAACTCAAGAGACATGCATATGGGTTGACAATAAGATTTAGGTGAAAGGTAAACTTTTAGATCCAAAAAGCGGTCATGTGTGTGGTGCGAGTCTTTAACCGAAAGTAGACATCAATTTAAAACTTCAACGCTTGGCGTTGGAAACGATATTTGTTAGAGGCTACTACGCAATCCACCACATCAAGACCGCAGCAGTTCCGGAGCCTTTTCCAACCGTAGGAAGCCTTTTCTAATGACCATCGACGTCTCGTATAGAAACTTAGTAAAAGTGGACGAACCGTAGATTGTAAAACTCCCTCGTAACGTATAACTTACTGAAGACGAAAATATATTCTCTAAGGATGGATCAGCTCAAAATTATCCTTCTTGTAGCTGGCGATTCCCACTAAACTTGTGGATCATCAGTTGAGTATGCAAAACGCTGTTTTAGGCTAACTTTTAATGATCTAACAGCCTTACCTATCTGTAACCGTTGTCACGCATAAGAATTTAGTCAAAGCAGATGCCCCCTAATGTTACTACACAAAGCTTTACTGATCGCAAGATCGCTCTACTATGAAACCATCAGTTCCAGAAGATTCTATTGGGTCTACCTTACAACTGGAAGAATCTGTCTCAATCTTCAAAAAAAAAAAGTGGCAACACTCCTCCATCTTCACCTCCATCACATCATGATGCATCATTGCACTCATATGAGAACTCAAGACAGAGCAACCAAAATGGGATGGATATACCTACACTCAGGCCCTGTTATTAACTTGTCGTTTCCGAAAACAAGATGAGAAACGATTAATGCTCGTGGCCAATTTCGCTGCTATAGCGCACACCATGTCGGAGAAATGACTGCGAGATGTTTGGTGCAGAAAAAACAAAAAAAAAGGATATACACATCGCGATATGGTTCCTTGGCTTGAACTCATGTTAATTCGGTTCCTTTAGTCGAGGCGATGCCAAACCGATTGTGTCCCAGATGCAAGGACGGACCCGCGCAAAGGAAGTCACCTCATTCCTTGAGCATTTTGGGTGAAGATCATCGATCGGTGGTTTCAGTCGTCGTTTTCATCGTCATCATCGTCTCATCGTTGTCGACGTTGTTTGTAGCTGTTCGGTCGGACGCTGTGCTCGTAACGTTCGTCACGGGTTCCATTTGATTTCCATACACAAGTGCATGCCCCATGCAACTTGATGTCGTTCAGGTAGCCGCATAATTTAGCTGCAATTAAGCAGCGAGATCCGTGCTCAGCCCCAGACCAGGTGAAGACCACAAAGAACAGTGAAATCCGCTGCGCGGCGGTGGATAACTCATACCCCGCTACCTCGTATGTTATTACTGAGCCAATAACTCATTATCAGGTTGTAAAAGTCGTTGAGGGTTCCCTCGTTTTTTGCTCCGTTCTCGTCGCCTCGGATTTGGTTGTAAGGCGCGCGCTCACGCTCCAGTGTCTCATGCGTGAGCAACAATTGGTTGAGGTCTAAATTGTCTTTAAGCAGAAGGACGGACCCAGACCGGACCGGACCGACTAAACCATCCAATGTGGAATTGTGTGTTGACAAGATAATGATGTGAGTCATCCGGTTTGGGGAGAGATAATTGGTTAACAAATAGGCACCTATCAGCCAGGTGATTTAGCAATGATCCGCGTCTCGCAGAGCGTCTTCTTTTCTCTCTGTTCCTTCGCTGGCTTCTTCGGTTGTTTTTCTTCCCCTGGGAACGTAATTGTTTCTGAATCCCCTCGACCACCCACTGCCTGTGCTATGCATGCAGAATTGTGTTTAACATGAGTTTTGTGGAAATTTTCGATAGATGACGGTCCTTTCGACGCAGGGATAACCTTGCACAGTCATTGCCGCCCTGTGAAGAGTGCCGCCGATGGCCACCAAAAATGTGCCACGTCATTGTAGGGGTTGGCCGACGTGTACTCGTACACCGAACCGAATGAGAACAAATGTCGGTTTGAAATATTTTTTGGGGATTTTTTGACGAATCATTCTCTGTTGATGTGTTCTAGGATACGGCACCCTTCAGGCGGACAATTGAGTTGAGAATGAGTGGCCAGGGTTGATGCGGCGAATTGATGCGAACGGACAGTTGAAAGTGTTCTCCATTGTTGAACTTCGAAGTAGTGAAGGGGGAATTCGTTCGATTAGCTAATTCGCGCGATGCATGATGGAAGGCACTTTACGTTGGGTGAGAAATAGATGTGAGTGATGGTCGGCGGATGGCTGACTTTTGACGAGGGAACCAATGGATAGGGGCTTATACAACAGAAAAACAGTCTAGTACAATCCTAAAGGTCTTTCGCACTTTAAGGGTTTTCTCCTGGACTTGGTGAAGCATGACCCTCTTACAGTATTGTGGATGTCCGAACGTTCCAAAGGTTTTGAGCCAAGGTACGGCTGCGGATATCCCGAACACCGCCAAGACAAGGAAATACTGTGAGGAAGTTGGACGTGGGACGCCTGCAATCGCAAGAGATCACCATCTCTCAAGATATTCTATGCCGCCAGCATCAAGTATTGAAGACTAGTGGCAACATTGCCAAAAAGTCATCAAAGACGCTGCCTCTGACGACCTGGGTTTTACTCGGCCGCCGCAACGAAACCCCTGGTTTGACGACGAGTACCGGCAAGCACATGCAGCGAAACCAGAGGCATACAAAGTGGCGCTGTATCAAAGGACCAGAGCTGCTCGCGAGCTCTACGAGCAGAAGAGGAGATATGAGCACCCACTTCTTAGGAGAACAACGAAGGAGAGAGATGCTACTGCAAGAATGAGGTTTAGAAGTTTTACCAAAGGGTAAAAACAGCCTGTCAAGACTACAAAGCCCGAACGGAAGCCTGCAGATATGAACAAGGTAACATCGTAGCAGAAGCACAGTCGATGCTGAGGATATGGAAGAACTATTTCTGCAGACTGTTTAACGGCCACGACGACCAAATCCCGCTGTCAGGCAGAATGAACCATTCAACCTGGACGATAAGTAAGTGAAAGTGAAGCACGGAAATTGACTGTTCTGGCCCAAAATCGCACTAACAAGTCTTTCGCTGCTGTTCGCGAAAAATTCCATCTGTGAGCCAAATTCGCCTGCATTGCCTAATCAAGACCTTATCCCAAATAGTTCCATCTGTGCCCCCAGCATCTCTTACATTTTCTAACACAACAACTCACCCAAAGGCATTCTAAATATCAACCGATTAATAACCTCCGCCAGACTTATTAAAGAAATTCCACCTCCTCAGCGTTATTTAATTACCGCTACATTGCCCGGGTGCCTGCCTGCCTGTGGAGTTAAAATTCCTTCCATCCTTGGCCAGCATTTCGAGATCCATGAGAGATGGGAGCTGTGCAGCGTGTGTATAGGTGCATTTGCAAGTATGCAAGTCCGATGTAATTTTCCCATCACATTGCGCCCAACAGAAATTGATCCATGACGACGGAGTTTAAGTTGGTTAGATACGCCATCGGTTGACTTGAAATGGAAGGAGACCCCGGCGTACACCATTCTGCCTGATTTGCGGCAATTAACTTTGTTGTGAGATTTGATGATTTCAATCTTTCGGTTTTGCTCCTTCGTGCGCGGTGCAGACGCTCACCTCAAAGCTTGTCTCAAACGGAGATCAGCATTTTGGGATTGTTGCCCTCGCCCGTTCATCGGTCCATCTCTCTTAGGGAAAAGCTTGAAACCCAAGTGCGAACAATAATCATAAATTGAGGCACGAACCTGGCTTAAACAGCCAAATCCCAGTCCAGTCATGCGATTTTTTTGGCCAAAACCAACCACGAAAATGAAAGAGTTCCTAAGTTCCTCCTTCTTTTTTTTTTTTGTTTCACATCACCTCCTTCGTCGAGAGGCTTAAACTGGTTAAGCCCACAACCAGATCAATCAGTGGTCACTGCCAAGTAATAACTTACGTTGCGTGCATGCAGCAGCAAGTCTCTTCTCCAACCACTTTTGACGCCTCATTTCATCATCAGCTTTGTATTCCTATCTGGTGGAGATCTCTTTCTGACCATTTTGCTAATCAGTGGTCCATTCAAGTGGAAAGGGCGATGGATTCAGACTTTGACTCTCGTCCATAAAAAAAAAACGACGACGACGACGACGACGACTCGACACAGGGTGATGATTGTAATTGAATATGACATGAGTTTGCACCTTCTCTTGTGGCCATGCGGCACGATAAGATACCGACTGTGGTACAAGAGCTCCAGAACGTGACACGCTCACTGGGAAGCATTTTTGCTTGATCTGATTGGGTGATAATGGATCGTAATGAATTTCTCCTTCCATCGAGGTCCTTTGAAGATGCCACCGAAGGACGGGAAAGTGGGTTACTTTCGACAGTGGTAATGACTTCCTGCTTGGAAAGACACATAGACAAACAACTAACAGGCTGGTGAATGGTGGTGGTTCTCTGTAATTAGCACAGCTGGTGATGTGCATTGGATGGATGTGAAGGTCCTCAATGATCTTGCTAAGTTGTTATTAATGGACGCCTACGATTGATGAGGGATTGTACCAACTGCTGATTGCGGAAAACATACGCTGCCAACGGATCGGGGTTGTCATTAAAACGCAATTAGATTTGTTTGACTTGGTAATGGTCGTTGGATGGTATCTACGTCTCATTGAAATGTCAATTGAAGAGCAGCTGATACGATCGAAAGGGCCCGCAGAAGGCGGCATCAAGAGCAGCACAAATGGAACTTGCAATTACTTGGCGGAATTCAATCACATACGCCCATGGTTGGAGGGAAACTGTGAGAGAGTTTGATGGAACTTGCCTCGAAATGTCGGAACAGGGAAGTGATTGTTATGACGATGGAGTTACAGACAGTGTTGAGGACAACATCAAAACAGCAATCGACCATATTGACGAACACAGTCTAGGCAGTAACCACTTTGAAAACGTCTCCATATTTAGAGGCGTTTGCATCCTCTAAAAATGGTTCTCGTCAATTCTAAAAGCAGACGTTCAGCAAAAGTGGAAGAGGATCAGTTGTCGACACCACTTGGGTGAGCATGTGTCTAGCACGACCATTGGTACGAGCTAAGGCCAGTCCTAGCCCTCTCTCGAACGACTAAAGTGACCCTGTATAAGATCTTAATTGTCCCAGTCCTGCTCTACGGCGCAGAGGCATGAACTCTTTCAAAAGCAGATGAGGTTGCTCTCGGCTTTTTCGAGAAGAAAATTTGTCGGGCGATTTTTGGTCTCGTCTGCATAGACAGTGAAGGTAGGAAGAGATAAAAGGACGAACTGTACGAGTTATACAGCGACATCGACTTCGCTAGAAGAGTGAAGTTCCAACGACTCAGGTGACTAGGTCATGTAGAGCGGAAGGTCACCAATGCCCAGATTCGAAAAATCTTCGAATCCACGAATCCAAGGACGCCGCAGTAGATGAACTGCGGTGTGGGAGCCGTTGCCTACTCTGAACCACTAAAAATAGCAAGATCATACCCCCTGCCGGATTTTGCCAGCGTCTTCCAAGCGGAACTACTGGCAATCCGAGAGGCTTGCACGCAGCTCGGGCGTGACAGATCAAACAAAACATTGCTATCCTCATAGATAGCCAAGCTGGCCAGGCAGGGGTCAGCTCTACACGGCTCACTCGCGACAAGGGTCCACACCCCGCTAGGAGTGTTTAAGGGACGAATCCACTCACACTTCCTACAGAAGGCCAATCTCCAATGGAGATGGCGCAGTTGGTACTAAGCCATATCAAGGAAAATATGGCCGATCTATGTAACGATTAGAACAAGGGATCTCGTAAGTAGAACACGCCCATATATTGCCAGAATAACGGTAATAATAACAGGGCATTGACCACTTGGAGACCATGCGGCCAAACTAGGTATTCCAAACAATCCCCTCTGCCGCAGCTGCGGAAATGAAAATGAGAGGGAAACTCTTGTCCACTTCCTCTGCAAATGTCCGGCACTTGCAGGACTCAGACTGCGTGCACTGAACCAACCATTCTTCGACAACCTCAGCGACATCTCGGGTAAAAGGATAGAAGATCTAATTCGATTTCTAAATTCCACAGGTTGGATCTAAGCACTCCCGGCTGTCTCATGCACTTTCAACAACACACATCATCAACCAGGTCCCACGAGTCGTGGTAACAAAAAGGCACATCCTAGTGCTAATTGGGTTTAGTCGAACCGCCACCTCTACCTACCTACCTAGAGGAAGACCGCAAGTGGAAGGCGACCTTAATCAATTCGGTTTGTGAAACTGGAAGCAGCTGGCTATAGATCGAGCAGACTGTAGACGCTTGTAAGTTGAGGCCCAGGTCAACCTCAAGTAAGTTAGGCCAGTCCTAGCGATATCAGAAACGGAGTTGCTCGAACTGACGATAAGTGACATATCTCGATGCGGCTAATTAGTTCATGCAAAGAAACACGCATCGCTTGCGATGCTTCGACGGAAGGAAACGCGCACCAGAATAAAGAGATCGTCAGACTCCGTGCAGCAGACTAGAACTAGAACCTACGCCTTTCATTCCCAGCTGTACCAAGACTAGCAACTTGTTGGCACGTTCAATTCTGTCTTCATAAATAACGAGGACTCACACATAATTCAATAAAGTCGATGTCTCCTAACGAATCCCAAAACTAAAAACTCCCACTCACTGGCCATGAATCTCCGACAAATTCCTAATAAATCTCTTCAGGTCCACACAAGTCAGTTGGAACTATCACACCTAATTATCACTCGAGAAGGATCCCCCACCTTCCACCACTCGTTTAGTCATCATTTGTACAACCACGTAGACTTGTCCAAAGAAGAACAAACCGTCCGCACAGACAAAAGATAAAGTTTTCCCGGTGAAAAATTCAATTCAGCAGACACCTTCGCTTTCCACAAAAACGGTATACTCCGGCGTCGGCTCCGTTGTGGTCCTCCTGGCCCCCCTCTTCCAGCAGCCAGTCATTCACATTTCCACGTGATAAATTCTTTTAATTTAATTTAATTATTTCGACAGGTACGACAATCGACGCACAATCACATACTCCAAGATACGGAATGAGTACTCGCACCTCGTGGTGCTTTTGTTTCTAACAAACTCCAGTCCAACCAGCACAAGACTCTCTCTCTCTCTCTCTGTGCAGGCGAACTTGTTAGAATTATATCAACTCATTAACTTGGCCAAGGGGGCGAAGTGATGGTGGCAAAACTTCTTCCAAAGACACACAACGACCCCATTCTTGTGGTTGTGGTAGCGCACGGTTTGTTAGACCTTTTGCACACAATCACTCAAGTCGGCATTCCGTGACGGAAAATTGAATTTTCATAGAGAGAAGCCGTGCTAACAATGCATATAGGTGTCCCCGCGCACCGACCAACTTTTGTAAGTCATAAGCCACACGATTTGCATGGCAATAGCGGAGCCCCCGAAATCCGAGTCACCAAACCGAAGGAGTGGACGGAATTGGACACAGTGTTCAATTAAGTTATTTCTCATCGGGTAATGGATGCCACGGTCACCAACCATGGAGGAGATTGTGCAAGTTTCAGAATCACCGAGTACCTGCCATTTGTAATAATAATGTATTAAGCGAAGCGAATTGGATGCAAAGTGCATGCAACGTGAGAGGAGACCTTGGATTCCATTGAATCAGTGAGAGAGATGACGGTTAAGTGGATCGGCGGTATGCCCTGGGGGTGCACTGCTTTTAAACGGAATTGTGTCCCATATCCGCAGAGAATTGGTTAGTTGGAGGCAACTATAGCTTGGACAAGGAGATGCCAAGTTACTTAATGGGTTTTTGGAAGGAAAAAGGATGACAGAGGATGCAAAGGAGTTTTTTTTAATTTTTGTCCATTATTCTCGGGTGACATGAATCATTTAGGAGGCGATGATAGAGGATGAGGAAATGAGTTCGATTTGTTTGGGAACATTCGGTCTTGGTGCCTGGAAACTGGCTTGCAATCAGTTTGGCAGCAGCGGAAGCAAAAAGAGAGTTCACAGGAAAGTTTTACCCAGATCATAGATCCAGAAATAAGCAAAACCAATGGCAATGAAATCCATCTACTGAACATATCCCCTATCAACGCGTATCAGCAAAAGTCTGAGTTAGGTATTCAAAAACAAATAGGGATGCCTGAGGACTAGAAGCTGTTTTACCGGGTCTAATTCATGTTTTGAGGCAAAGAAATTAATTTGGTCTTGGTCTTTTGTAACCTAGATCCAGTCTTTCTAATTATCTTGAATCTGAGTGCTACGCGATCGGTGCAGGAAAATTACTCTAAGCGAATTTATTCCACCTGGCAATTTACTCCGCCACTAGTGGCAATTTACTCCATCACCAGTGAGAATTTACTCCACAACTATTAAGAATTTATTCCATTTTTCGAATGTGGCAGTGGGAAATTGCTTAACACGAAAATTTGGTTGAATGGACGGCATTTTCCCCAAACCTCAATTGCTACGTCCCTGCAAGCTCTCTGCCTGGGATCACGGTTGGATTTGGGGTAGGTGCGAAGTTGGGCGTGTGCAAAGTTTCTTTAAATCCATGCGTACAGCATTTGTATTGCTTCCCACTAAAATGTGGAACAATTTCCCACAAGAAAGTGGTGGAATTTCCCACTGCCAGTGGGAAATTACTTCACATTAAAAAAATTGAGTAATTTTCCACTTGTGGTGGAGTAAATTCCCGTGGAGTAATTTCCCTGAACCGCGCGATCACATCTGCCTTCATTATCGTTACGAGCCTGGGTGTTGAGATTCAAAGACGATTTTGTCCATTCGCTTGATGTGTAACCGAACCAATGTAGTCGACCTCAGCAACTAAGAATTAGTGACACCACCGCAGGACTTACTCGCTTTAATTTTAAACACTCAAATCCCATGGCTCAAGGCATTTTCAGTGTCACTGGCTTCTTGCGAATGCGTCTTGCAGAGCATAAAACAGCTCAACTGTAGGAAGGACCCTAATTAGCGTCTGAAATTCCTACACGCACATCGAACTTCCCTCCGAGTTCAATTAATCAATTACTACAGACCACAAGTAACAAGTAAAGGTCGACACAGTGCATTCGTGACGCAACGAGGCACCACTGGCGTGAGATTCCGTCCGAAAAACGCACCCTCTGGTCAGCAATTACTACATGTCGGACGTAAGGACGACTGAAAAAATTTACATAAAAAAAACAATCCCCCAAAAGGAGGTTTCAAGACCAACAAAGGTGCACCGACCTGAGGGATATATTTCCTTGGCAATTACTGTTGAATTGCAAGGATCACAAGAGGGGCACTTACCCGAAATAATTGACGCAATTTTCAATTAGTCTTCCGGAGACCGACCATGCGAACAGATGGCCGAGAAGGAGCCGAAAATTCGACACAGCCACCCCTCAAACAGGATATCTATGCAAAACAGGTGATCAGACCGTCAGTCTTCGGCCATAAACCAGTCGGGAACACGGTCCACGGTGCGACAACTTGCGAATCTGTCAAAGCCAATTTGTTGGACCATAGAAACAATTTACACTTTACGTCCTGCGAATGCCTCCAGCACGTACCATCACTCAGGTTGAGTGACTTCCCGAGCGACGATGACGACAAAACCAGATTGGAGCCGATAGATACATGCGGAACGACTATCGGCATGCGGTCGATAATACCCATCGCGTCGTCGCTCGCGCGTACCTAGATCACCATCCCACATGACTAAAATTGGTATGTGCATGCAAATGCCCTCTGCTGCTGCCGAACAGAAGTCGCAAGAAGACGTCTCCAGCGTGCACCATCTCGGTGGTGTATCTTTAGCGTTTTCGCTTCAAGATAAGTGGAAAGGAAACGCGGCGGCTCGGCCTAAGCGCATGCGTGAGTTAAAAATCTGATATTGTAATTGAAGTTCCTAGTTTCCTACCACACGGCCGTGGTCCTTTTTTTCTGATCCGCCATGTCCATCGTGTGTTCTGGTTTCTTCAAGGTACAAACTCGCTAAAACGCAACCTTGTTAGCGTGGTGTGCGCTGAGAGCGGAGGTTGGCGGCAAAACAAGGCCTACAACTCCTAAAAGCACTTGCTGGAGAGAAGGTTTGCGTTCAGTTTTTTCCTTCCAATTGGAGTATAAAATCTACATAGAGCCTATTGTAGCCTTTCCTGAACACACGCCGACCATGACTGTGTCCAGGTTCACCCTCCCCCGACCGAGGAGGAGAAAAATTGCCCCTAAAGCGATCAAAGGGCATGTGCATAACAAGCTACAAATTATACCTTAAATGATCTTGGATAAACTTTTGCGCGCACACAGCACACACCGGGCACGACGTTTAAGCCGAATACGCGCCAGAGTTGCAACAAAAACCCAAATGGAGGCAACTCATTGAGCGGAAAAGTGTACAACCAGGAGAGGAGCCCTCTATTCCAGGGAGATACCAATAAAACTGGAGATGCAACAGCACAAAAAAAAACACGAAAGAACAACACAAGGAATGCATTGCATGCTAGCATAGTCTCGTGAGTTGTAATGGAGGAACGATGGCCAAAAGGCCGACCGGGCGCACTGCTCTTTGCACGCAGTTTTATGTGCTTCACGAAAAAAGATGGAAGGATGCGATGATGATGACGACCACGACGACGACCATGATGATCATCATGATAATGATGATGATGGTGAAGGTTGGTCATGAGGAAACGCTAGGGGGGCGGTCATGCACGATAGAGATGAACTTTTAGTTGCAAAACGATGCAATGCGTGGAGAATTTAGAACGTGCGTGCGCATGCACTTCAAGTTCAATTAGGTTGAACAAAATTAGATAATTTACGCAGCAAAAATGTCGCATACTTCTACGAAATGAAGATATTAACTCGAAGAGACTACGACATATGCAGATGTATGTAGATGCGGAAAATTCCCTCGGTGTCACGCTTGGGAACATTCCACAAAATTCCACAGTGTTCTCATAAAAGTTGTAGTATTCCCTTACACAATGCAAGCGATGACATTATGAGTTCAACAAACTTATCCATGAATATTGCAAGAAGCCGAAGAAGCACAGCAGTCTTACTTTCCCATTTGGAATAGAAGAGTAAGAGTTTCTTTGAAGCGTTGCTAGATGTCGAAGAAACTCAACTAAAGTTTGATTGTATCGATCATCATTCTGTTCTTGCCCAAATACAGTTCCGAGTTTCAATCCGCATTAATCACCTCTGCCGCTTGGCAACGACCATGGGCGTTTATAGTTCTACTGATACTAAAGAGTTTTCCAATAGGGACGTGCAGATTTTGACAGTTCATGGCGGCCATGTTGTTTTATCTGTTATTAGTTTTCCCGATTTTTATTTTTCAGACACTAAAGACAAATCACCATGGCAAGTTACAGCATCGATGTCAGCAACAAAAATCATCTTCAACGACAAGGCCCATTTTTGGATGAACGGGTACGTCAACAAGCAAAATAGCCGGATTTGGGAAGATGTCAATCCACATGAATTCCACCAAGTGGCAGTGCATCCGCAGAAAGTCACTGTTTGGTGTGGATTGTGGGCCGGCGGCATCACCGGTCCGTACTTCTTCGAAAACGACGATCGCATTGCCATCACCATCAACGAAGAGCGCTACCGATCGATGATAACCAATTTCTCTAGTCCCAAATTGGATGATATGCAGGTGAACGACATGTGGTTCCAACAGGATGGCGCTACGTGCCACGCAGCTGATGCCACAATGGACATTCTGCACGAGCGATTTGAGGGCATGGTTATCTCACGCAAAGGCGACGTGAACTGGCTACCGAGATCGTGCGATTTGACCCCGTCAGACTTTTCTTTATGGGGTTTCCTTAAGTATGTGCTAACCGCCACAAACGACCAGTGCCCCACAAAGTCAACATAACCCGCGCCATCGCTCGAATTCAGCCTGATCTATGCGTCAGGGTAATCGAAAATTGGACCTCTCGGATGCGCGGCACCCAGTGAAGCCGCAACACATAATGTCATTGATAGGTCTACCAAATAAAACAAAAAATTCGTTGAAATCTCACAAACAACTTGTTTTATTCAATTTTAACATCTACCAGTCCCTATTGGAAAACCCTATAGCTTAAGTTGCAGAGTCTAAAAGATGCCAACTAAAAACTTCCAAACCTCGAGATTTACGAGATTGAAGAGCTGGAGAGTCTATACCTAAAGCACAGGCTGGAGTAATATTGCTTCATCATCACTTTGAACTGGCACAAGCACTTAGGGCCAAAACGATGCCGGAGTTCTTACAGAAGATACTTTATAAGTACCCTATACTACAGTAAAACACCGAAGATTTTTGTTTTAAACCACTATGGCTGACACTGCGACCTAGAAAGATCTATTGTATCATCTCGAGAGGACTAGAAGTCAAACATTGTAATAAAAGGCTACGAAATCGCGATTTACACTGACGCGACGGCTTAAAAAACCGAAAGCGGAGCCGGATTCTACTCACCCTACAGAAGCAGGCATCTATTAGATTGCCGGAAACTTGTAGCGCCTTCCAAGCCGAGATCCTGGCAATAGAAAAAGCTGCAGGCTGCATAAGAAATTGTCACCTTTCCACATCGAAGTTTACTATCTTCGTTAACAGTCGGGCAGCTTTAAAATCGATAAAATCCATACAATCAAATCAGAGGCAGTCAAGAAATGTCGAGACACGAAGATCACCATAAGGCATCATACTGTAAAACTCTGCTGGGTTCCTCGACATAAGGACATAGAAGGGAACGAAAAACCTGATGAATTGGCAAGATTGGGGTCGACTTTAAACATTAGCGAAGCCGACACGTCTGTAATGCCACCGATAGGCAGATTTCGTGGGATTATAGACAGCATAATAGAGAAAGAAGCTAATCCCTTCTGGTTACCTAGAGAGGATCGCGCATCGTTCTAACGCTATGGCCGAAACTAAATAAAATTAGAACAAGGAGCCTTCTGGAACTGGACAGATCCTCTATCCGCATGCTCTCTGGAGTTATTATAGGACACTGTGACATATGAGTTATGCTCCGCAAATGGAGAATCGAGTCCAACGATCTATGCAGAAGCTGCGAAGATGAAGAAGTGGTAGAATCAATCCAACATCTGCTGTGCCACTGCCCCCCCGCCCTTCAAGAACGACGTCTACGTGCATTAGGATCAAGGTTCTTTGCGAGCATAGCAGAGGTAACAGACTTACAACTTAACACTTAACTGGTTCACAAAACAGCCAATAATAGGATAGGTCCTTAGACTGTCCCGGGAACCAAAGGGTACTCACAATGGGCCTTCAGGTCTCCAAGTGAAAGTGATGAGGCCTATCCATCACACACCCTTCGTATTTTAACCTAACCTAACCATCATCGGTATAACTAGCTTGATATTGGTACTACCTCCCCTATGAAAGTGAGTATGTCATTAGCGGCCGAGTTCCTGAACTTCGAGCAGAATTCCCTATGAAAGATCCATTTTCGTAGCCTGTGTAGCGCCGGACATTCACAGAGAACGTGGTCCGAGGTTTCCTCTTCTTCCAAACAGAACCGACACTCTGTATCTGAACAAAGGTTTAGTTTGTTGAGATGATACCTTAGGCCGCAATGGCCGGTAAGAGAGCCCACTAGTGTCATCATGTTGTTTTTATCATCCTAAGCCCGTCTTCACTGCATCGCATTGAGAAGGCATGAGATGACCTTCATTCACCAAGGAATGATCAATGTAAACAGAAGAAACTGCAAAGCAGCTTGATCTTGTGGCTTCGAAAACTTGTTGGAGTTCTAAGCGGAACTCCTTTCCCATCGCTGTACACCCGACAAGTACACCTCCACAATCCAATATTAAACGATTTTATCTTTCGCACATATTGTGTGCAATGAAGCAATAGGAAGCCACCGCAATGGGCTTCACTTCCCATTCTACTGAACAAGGCCAACACGGCCAAAGAAACCAAGCAAGCAGCGCTTCACTACGACTCTACGCGATAAAATTCCAAGTGGACAAAATAGACTACAGGCTATTGCAGCTGTGTTTATCCTCAACCGTTTCCTTGTGCACAGCAACTCAAATCGAATCACAAACCATAACAACCTCGTTACAATGTCATTACATCTGCCTACCATACCAGCATACACACAAGGCTCCAGGAGAAAAAAAAAAAAAGGCGAAAGGAAACGAGGCACTGGTGCATCATGAAACATGCGGCACATTATGTCCGTGCCTCTGTTCAGTAGGTGTGGGTGGGTTGCAAAAAGAAGATCGAGTGGGCCGTGCATTTACATGTCCTTTTCTCGCACAAAAAGGAGCTACAAAACCCACCAGACTCACTTCATCATCATATTGTGCCGCGAAAGAAGACGCGAACCTTATATGGCGTCCTAGCACATAATAGATCCCTCAGCATGGCCTGGGTTGACAGATTGCCCATCAAAAGGAGAGTCAGCGCGCGGAGGATGCGATATGCCGTGAGGGAGAGAGATCAGATTTGATTACGACGCAGAAGAGGAAATTAAACGGCGCGGGGAAGACTGCGAGCAAGAACAGATCTTGTTACACCGGTGATGTATTTATTTGCGAACAGGCTTGTGTGGGTGCAAAATTTAAGACGAACACATGTTGTCAATGGGTTACATGGACGAGAAATCAATTTCCGATCAAGATTTGAGGACACTGCAGGATCGTCGTCGCTACAAAGCCTACACAAGGCAACAATATGAGAACACCATCGCAACATGTCTCAATTTTGGCGTCTTCAAGACGGCAATGACATCTGAAGACCGCTCGTTGGACCCACCCGACTAACATCGCACAACAAATGGTCAACGCGGCGACCGATGACCATTGTAGAAACACAAACGTTTCTGGTACACAAAAGGAGGCGGAGGTACATACATACGTGTATTTGTATTTTTGTGGATCTTTCTCTCGCGCCATCTTCTGGGAACACAACGACAAAGAAACCAAAGCGGACAAATGGAATTCAGAGAAAAAAAAAAACGAAAATAACAGATTGGAGCTGAAGCAAGAGGATTTGCATATTACATCGCCCGAAAATTGATTTTCCATGTTTGGAGTCAACGGACAAACAAAAAACGAAAACGAAGTCGTGTGTGGATGTGAACGTGGATTTGTTGGATGCGATGTTAACTACGAAATTGGTGAGTTGCAAATTATTGGATCGGAATGTGGTGCATACATAATCCATGAGGTACACGCATGGATGAGGGACAGGAAGGTGGCTGCATAGGCCGGCCCACAAGGCGGACCCGATGAATATTTATGAGCACATAAAGCTGTCATCCCGGGAGCTCTGGAAATTGAGACCCGGTGCCCTAATTTGATCACGAATTTTATTGGCTTATCAGGGGTTAGGTGAACTCTGTAGACATGAGTCAGAGAACGATCAAGTAGGAAGCAGGAAAGAGCTGAGAAGATTCTTACAAAATCGTCGTCAGTAGAGAATTTCCAGCTATCGTCGTCAAAGACTCATATGGAACAGTTTTTGGTTCTAAAAACACATAAATTTGTGCCTTCAAGCTCGTCAAACTTAAGAATTTAAGCGCAGGGATATCTTCTGAGTCATGGGTCCTGTAACCGTCCTAGGAAGAATCGTTGCACTTTTAAGAACAACAAGAATCGATCCTGAATATTCTTCCACATCTTCTGAGAGCTTAAATGAAAATTCGACGCATTATTTGCCGCTTTACAGCTCGTCAAACTTTTCTCGTTAAGCGCAGGCATGTCCTCCCAATCCTTTAAAACGAGATCTCGCTCTACAGCTGGTTAATCCGCCCTTAAGCACTGTGCTCCACACCAAATTCATTTAGAGAACAAATTTAAAACAATCATCGCACTCCACCCCAAACGCATCCAATCAGACCCGTTGGCAGCTAATTTCATCGTTGTTGTGAGCATGTTAAACTCCAACCAGAGCCAGCTGCCGCTTGGGTTGATGCATTAACACAATCTGCAAAGAATTTACGGCCGCCCTCTTATTACACTGATCGCGTTGTTAATTAAATTGTACACAATAAAGCGTCTCATTCATTGGAGGCACTCTCGTGGACCCTCTTGGGATCCTGGACAGCGACGAAGACCACGACGATGGCTAACCATTTTGCAAAAGTGTGAACTAACCCAGTAATGCGTTTTGAGCAGCAAAATTGGATGATGATGGCTGTTGATGGTGCCAAGTGCTGATGAGCCCTGAAAGTGTTGCATTCCCTGACCTGCCACTTTTGACAAACGCAGACGAAACGCAGGAACAAAGCAACGCAATAAATTTAATGTTTTCTCAAAACGAAACAACGAACAGCACAACCAGTCCAGCATGACTCTAGTCGTGTGTAATTATTGTTTCCTTTGGAAATAAATCCACGGAAGCAGTAGACAGGGCATATACAATCGAAACGAAAAAAAAAAACAAGGAGAAGACCCAAGACCATCTTCAGCCGGGATTAAGCCAGCTTGGCCAGAGAGGCGGATAAGAAAACACTGAAAACCGATCATTAAGTTTTCACCACTCAGATGGTGAGTCCCGCTCTCGTACTTATTATTCCAAACTATCCATCCGTTCGTGCATCCATCCTTCCATCCGTCGTTTCAAGATTTGCTACCTCGTCGTTGTTGAGTGAATACGAATGTGAATCCGACTGCGAATGTGAGTGGAATTATTTTTCAATTCAACAGAACAAAAAAAAAACAGAAACGACTGTATCCGCGCATCCTTCTAGCGCGTACCGTTCCCAGAGTATTATTTACATATTTTCACCTCTGCCGCATGCAACCACGCTTGATACCCATCATCCTGGCCATTCCCTATTCCACCGGCGCAATTCATTTGAATTTTGCAATTTTTTTTCGCCTCTTTTTCGAGGATGTTTTGCGCGAATCGCCTGAATGTCTGTTGGAAACTGATCCTGGTTTGGCTTGGTTGTTATTACCGCGCGATCGTCTATTCAAAGCCAGTCTTGGCTTTTCATTCTCTTGCGACTGATAGAGACACGAGCAGTGGTTCAGTGCTATCCAGCGGCAACGTCATACACTTCCGATGAATGACAGGCAGCCAAGCAACAGCAGCAGTGTCGTGTCAAACCCTCTTACAGAGTGTAGGCGTTCTCCTGGTGCGGCATCCCTTTGAGACATGATTCATCCGGTCGAATACAATTGAAACACCTTCTCCAACTCCATTGTGGCACTGCTTCCCTTTTCCTTTTGTTCCCACCAGAGAGCTCGCATTTTTTTTTTCTTGTTATGGATACGGATTGCATTCTGTTCATACCCTGTTTACACTTCAATCCTCGACCCGGGATCATTAATTACATTTGGAAGGGCACCGAGCGCAAAAAAAAAGGATTCGCGTGTTGATAATATGGAAATTTTGTGTTGCCTGTCGTGGTTCCGTTTCCAGTTCAATTCGGATCAGGGCTCCACGCGTGTGTTGACATAAAATATTACATTTTCGATGCAAATTAAATACACGGGATTAATGTTCTCGAACCGGGCACATGGCATATGCACGTTTCGCCGGATAGGTACACACTACAACTGGCCGGGACAATGGTGATGACGATGATGATGATTCTGGAATGACGCTATTAATGTTTCCTTTTTTCGGGCGTGTAGCCCACATGAATCAAAGGACAACGCGTAAATAAATTGTGTCCTACTTATTTCTCTCGCCGCACCCGGTACGTACGGTCGCGGCGCAACCGGAATCCATGCCTCTCTGGTATAATTTTTCAATAAAGAACGCAATTAACGCCCTGTTTCGGTGAAATTCGGGAAAATCCAGTGCAATTGGCACACGATTAATTGCAACCGAATAGTAATGCAGCAAGTTATGGTTTCATTTGGAAATTTCGCATTATTGCTACACAAATTTGAGGCCAGTCGTGGTCGTTCGCAGCAAATCGTAGTCAGTGTTTGAGTGAAGCTTAACAATGAACACATGATAAACCTCAATTTGCTATAACGAAGAATGCTTCAGAAGCTCACTCCGAGCGTCCAAAAAGAAACATACCTCGAAAATTCAAGCATCGAAGTCGTTGCAAACACAGCCCCTACGCCTACGCGCCATCATGTGCGGTTTCTGGCAATGGGCCTTAGCTTTTTCCAACTCTTCCCCAATTGTCGAGACTCCTCCTCAACTGTTCTGCGCCACGATTTCTTGGTGGACCCACTCTTCTGGCATCTTAAGCCAGCAGATTCCATTGCATAGCGTAGTTAGCAATGGAGGTGTCGCCATTCTCTGCCACTTTCGTCGTTGGATGGTTATTCCTATCGGTTCCTGACCCGTTCTCCGGTAAAGATGTTCGTTCGAGATATGGTTAGGCCAGGAAATTCCCAGAATTTTTCGTAGGCACCTCTTAACGAACGTTTGCGGATTTCTTGTGTAAGTAGAGGTCACTTTCTTCCAAGTGCTGCACCCATATAACACCACGAATTCAACATTTAAACGGAATAGACGAAGCTTGGTGTTTAACCTTGTAACGTTGCTTCGCCATATTTTGGACAACATTCCAAACGCAGACTTAGCCGATTCGGCTGGCAATTATCTTCTTCGGTTCCATCATCGGTCGATACATTATTCTCCACTTTCTCCATCGGTTGTCCAGCGATGCTAACTTGAGATGATGAGTTCATCCCGAGGCTGATGATTTAGGTTTTGGCTGCGTTAATCTTCAACACCACTACGTTTGCCTCTCTATCATTTGGTGTCCCATAATATATTTGGTGGAGTTCCATAATCATAGGCATACATCGTCAGCATAGCCAAGATGTTTGAGTTGAGATGTAAAAGTCCAACTAATTCCTTCATTTTCCATCGACAGAGCAGCGCAAAGCACATCGTTAACCACCAGTAAAAACAATATTGGTGAAACAACGCAGCCTTGCCGAAACCCACTTTGGATCTCGAATTCGTCTTCCACTGTGCAAAACGTGACAACTTGACCATAATAATAGCTTTTCATTTATCAAGGATATCTCTCCTGCGCACAGCAGTCCAAATTAATTCTGTTGACACTGTAGAACGCTTTCTCGAAATTGTTGAACAGCAGGTGAAGTGGCGAGGGGTATTCAATGCACTGCTCAATGATGTTTCGCAGGGTGTTGATGTGGTTATAAGAAGAAGAGGAGGATCCAGAGCGAAACCCTGCTTATTCGGCATCGAGTGTGTTTTCCCTTTATATGCTCAAGAATTATTTTGGCTCTTCCCTTGGCTACTACAAGCATCACAGAACTGTATAAGATTCACGTTCTCAGGAAGCTTGGAAATCATTCCTGTCTTCCCCTCGTCGGAAAAGCTTTCGGATTTCCACGCCTTCTCTACAAGTGGGTGCAGAATTTCAGCTGAAATTGTTGGCACTGCTGCTAAAAATTCCGCGATATACCGTCAAGTCCTACCGCCTTGCTCTTTTTCAATGCTTTGAACGCGGTAGTCATCTCGGGCGTTGTTGTGCCTATTCGGGTAGTTGTGGTTTTGAGCGGCTCAACCTCCAATCATTGATGCATACACGGTTAAAAACCGTAGCGAATTGCTCCTTATGTCGCTCCATCTAGGGCTTTCACTGGGTGTCATTTGGAGCTTTGACCACCTGTAACGTCTCTAGAGATTCTTCTTCTGCTTCAATGACCAGCAAATGATGTATTGTAATTGAGCTTGCCTCGTCGCACACTACGCTGCGCTTTTCTTATCTTTATGTGATATAGGGAGTCTAGCTCTCTTCTTCCTGCTGCTGAAGGAGCTGCAATGCAAGCTTTCAGCTCTTTTATGTCGTTTTACGCTCGTCGATCCTTCTCCAAGCGTCTTCTGAAAGCCACGCGGTGTGTCTTCCCTGTGATAGACCGACAATTCTTTCAGCGCTAGATATGAGAACATTTTTCACAGAACACCAATGGTTTTGGCATTGAGCTGGTGATTGTTTACAATCTTTGCGAAAGGGGATCCTTGAATAGTTGGCGCACCGAGGGATGCTTTAGTCTGTTATACTTGAAAATTCGTGTGTTGGTATGGGATCGGCGAACTACAGCAGTTTAGTTACACGATGGCTATTATAAGGTGGGGATCTCGTGTCGTTTTCATTCCGGCTGTTCCGAACTTCCAGGAGACAACGTCTAAAAAGGCGGCTGATGGCAAAATTATTAATTTGGTTGGAGGTTGCTTGTCTATCAGTTGACACCCAACTGACTTTGTGGCAGGTCTTGTGCTCAAACATGGTGTCCCCAATAAAAAGGCGGTTGGCGTTGCAAAAATCTACAAATCATTCGATATTGTCATTGCGGTTGCCTAGACCATGCTTGCCGATAATATGTCTGTAATTGTCGACCTTGACATTCTAGTCCCCCATTACCATGATGATTGTCTCCGTTTGGGGTTGCGTTTAAGACTGCGCCAAGTTGGTGGGAGAAGGTCTACTTCTCCTCGTCAGACAAGAGTTCCTTTGGGGCGTAACACTGTCTGGTGACGCGTGATACTCTAGTCCCGAATCTGCCCGTTAAAAGCCAGTCTCCGCGCGGCTGCCGGAAATGAGTGCAGTTGGCGAGAAAAGCAGTCCCACTCCATACTCCCAGATGGTTTTTTCCGGTGTAGAGTAGTACAGTGTGTTACGCGTTCGAGTTTGGTACTCTTCCGCACCTAACCACCTTACTTCTACTTAGCCCCAAAATGTCCAACCTATATCGCATGAATTCTTATTGAAGTTGTAAGAATCTGGCGCTTTGAGGTCACTTTGAGGTCACTCTCTGAGTGCAGTTGGCGAGAAAAGCAGTCCCACTCCATACTCCCAGATAGTTTTTTCCGGTGTAGAGTAGTACAGTGTGTTACGCGTTGGAGATTGGTACTCTTCCGCATCTAACCACCTTACTTCTACTTAGCCCGAAAATGTCCAACCTATATCGCATGAATTCTTATTGAAGTTGTAAGAATCTGGCGCTTTGAGGTCACTCTCTGAATCGAGAAGCGTCCGCACATTCCAGAAACCAATCTTAGTCAGGGTACAATATCCAAAAGTCGTTAACGTGTGATCAGTCTTTATCCGAGACGTAGTAACTAACCCACGTTACTTATTCTAGAACCGCGAAACCGTTCGCCCTTGCCTACGAATTTGATTGTTGCGCTGCTGGTTTAAACCAAGTTTTGGGCAATCAGTAGTTTCCCGATCAATCCCAGTCCAGACCGCTCAACACATCCCCTGTGTTCAACGCAAAATTGCCTTGACGAAGTGACAGGCTGGGATGCCTACTAAAACGCGACCACCAGGGATGGCATTACATTTTCACGTGCATCGAAGTAGTTGTGGTAAAGAAAAAGAATTTAAGTGAAGACAAAGTGTTCTTCTGAAATATATGCCGTTCTACGCATCGGACAAGCGAGAAATTTAAGGTGAGCCTGGGCCTCGATCAACAGTCTAGTCTCCAGTTAGCCCGTTCCTTATCTAACTGCCTATATTTGATTCAGGCCCCCTTCTACTAACAAATATGTCACTGAACAGCTGGTTGAATTAGTGAATTCGAAAGACTAAATCTTGAAGTATTCGACTGCCTTGACCTATTAAAGCCTGCAAATGTACCACAATTCCCAACACCAGCTAAAAAAACCCTTATGACAATCATGTTCACGATTGCGTAAATCAACAGTTTTACCATTGACAAGCAATTTATCGCTCATAACCCCATAAATGGCAGACCACCCACCCGCCCAATCATAATGAGTTACATTGTCCGACAGCTTGTTCCGTCATCATAATCTCATATCTTCCACATTCCTGTTCATCGATTTCTCTCCCCCCAAGTCACACAAATCACATGTCACAGATCTGTCCACGGGAAGGCGAATCATAAGAACAACGCAACAGAAAAAAAAAAATAAGAAAAGATGTGTACATCTCCGCCTTGATAATCATGTTAAACACCTGTCGGTCGTCTTTGCTGACCTATCTGTGCAACCCCCGCCTGTGGAGGTTATAAGTTGTTTTCTTCGTTTTTTTTTTTTTTTTTTGTTTGTCGTGCCTTGGAGGACAACGACACACACAGTTATTCATTTATATCGTGACCCGTCCAAAGAGATAACGAAAAGCTTGTTAAAGCTTTGCATCAAGATTGGATGAGAGACAGAGTGACAGATACACACAGACCTACCTGAGGCCTTCGCCCCCCGAAATAAAAAGACGAATTGTATCTGTCCGTTCGGTTGACATTTAAAATTTTCATCTACGATTGGCACAGAAAAACAGAAAAAAAATTCAAATGAGATACAGCAAATCATAGATTGAAGAGATAGATACTCATCTTGGGTTAAGGTGGGTTTTTTTCATCTTCAAACATTTTATGGCAACGACGAGGAGGAGGGCAGAGTCTGACAAACTTAATTAGTTGGTCGACGGAAAGAGACTTAAGACGTCAAGCCTAAGCTCGCTGTGATATGTGTATAATATGTGGATCGGATCCTTTAATTAAAAATTTTTATTACGCGCGGTTTAGGGTTTGGACTACCACAAACAAAAATGTTCGAAAGGAGACGAACTGCCAAAGGTGATGGCTAGAAGGGCAATTCATCCAATTCGAGAGAAACACGGGCTTTATTGCTACTCTCGCGGGGGGGGATTTATTTATCACCGCTGATTGTAATTTATAGACTTCCGAAGCTGCAGAGAACTGTGTCTATCGTTTGGCAATTAAAAAAAAATTACTAGCAAAGGAGAATTCACGACACGACTAACAAGTGGCAGACCATGTTTATAGATCAATCAGTGATTTCACATGGAGAACTTCGAGCGAAAAGATACGGAATGATGAGATGCGGGCAATGAAATCGATCAAAACGTGAGAAGAGACTGGATTCCGACCGAAGTCGGCGTTCATTTGGTGTCTGGTTCAAAATGTGGTACAGAAAATCACAAGCGACCACAGCCCAACAACAAATAGAAGCCGGAAAAGACGAGTAATTCTCCCGAGGATCCCAGACGCGTCGTTTCGCCTGATCTGTATGTTGGAAACATCTGATAAAATGTCGAAGCGTATCTAACAGGTTGAAGATGCCAGAAGATTCAATACAGCTTCCAAGGATCGCTGACAAATGTCATATATGACGGCAAACAGAAAGGAAGTGCAAAACCTACTTCCTACTTCCGGTGGACATCCACTGTAGTAGCAGGACGGCAAAAACGGCACTCAGACTAAGGGAAGCAGGTCTCTAAACAAATAGAACCTATGGTCACTTCTCCTTTCTAAGCCGAAGGAAAACATAGACATCGACTACATCATTCCAACCTCAGACTTCGATAGATTTGATATCAAAATATCAAGAAGAGAGGACTGGGATGAAGGTATAGTATGCACCGAAGAAGAGCTAGCCTTCTACACTGACGGAACCAAAATGGAGTAGTACCGGTATCTACTGTGAATCCAGAGGGGTAAATCAATCCTTCAAACTTTGAGACGGAAGCAGCGTTTTTCAAGCCGATATAACTGCCATTTTACAGGCCGCAAATCTAATCAAAAATGACAAGTGTCAGAAAAAAAAATTACTATCTCTGTTGACAGCCAGGCGGCTATTAAGTCTCTGCAGTTAGCATCGACAAACTCGAATCTGCCAGCCCTATGCTGGGTACCGGGGCACAAAGATATATCAGGTAATGAGAGGGCGGACGAACTTGCCAGGCGGGGTGTATAACTAAATCCTGCCTATATCCTTCCGGTCGCAAAGACACCCATTAGCACTCTTTACGGGGATATAGATGAGGAAACCATGATTAGGGCTTATACACGATGGTGTCACGCCAGATACGGATCGTGTCCGGTGCCTTCACAGGACACTGATGAATAGAAATCCATGCGGAGCGTCTTGGATTACTCCACAATGACTACTGCAGAAACTGCAGGGACGAAAAGGAAATAGAATACATCCAGCACCTGCTATGCGAATGTCCCGCACTGGCCACCAGAAGACTGCGTACTCTTGGTAGTAGCTTCTTGCATGGGCTGGAGGACCTTAATATCGCTGATTGCAGGAAACTCCCGAGATTTTTATCGCTTTCTGGGTGGTTTCCGGATAAGCCAACCCTATCACTTGGTTTGACTCCCATAAGTATACTTTTTATGGGTACAATGGACCCGTTTGAGGTCTAAGTAAGTCTTAAGGACACCCACTAAACCAACCAACCAATGTTCAAAGCCAGTTTGTACTGTTATAAAGTTGCACAATCGCTTGTAACTTAGAAGAGTGTCCCAGACTCGTTTCAGCTTTTTAAATGTAGTGACTAAATGTGTCAGACTAACAATCTGACGAACAAGGTGTACATCTTTATCATTATTTCAGGCATTAGCACCCAGTTCTTGCACAGATGCGGTGGCAGGTTTGTTTTGCCTTTTTCCACGGTTCGGTCATTCTTAGTCGATCCTAAAGAAAAATGAGAGTCTATACTGCGACAGCTATAGAGGTACTAGTCTCCTTCTCTTCATATTTGCTTATTATTTGCTGAGCGACGCAAACTTTTTGCAAAGAACCTGATGCAATGGCCCATATCAGTGTATCTCTAGGCAAACATAGTTCACCACAAAAACAACAAGTGTGTGCGTACAAGACCCTTACTTTCCTAGTCCGGCTTTATGGCAGAGGCATGGAGTTTACAGGATAACGGCTGCAAATACATATGTATACTGTACGTATGCCCAGCACTGTCTACAAGAAAAAATGGCATTTAAGCCTCTCAACGGATTCGGTCGCCGAGGATTATTCAAGTGGCTTTTAGCTCAAAGCTCAGTAGATAAGGCCCTTCATGCGGCAGTATCGACTGCAGGAATTTATTGTTTGAGCGTTTCATGACATCGAGGGCACATTTAACAACATAAGCGCCGACGCAACAGCTAACAATGAGCTCGAATCAACACCGCCCGAATCAACACTGATGCTCAAATCATAAGCTATCAACTCGACACTAGGAAACGAAAGCAGCAAAAAGAATGTCTGCAGGGGCTCTCTTCAGTGGGGGTACTACTCTCTCTCCCATAATATAGCTTCTTGACCTGGATGAGATATTGGAAATGTGTATAAAGGGACAATGATTTCAATGTGACAATCTAAGCCGACTGGCAAATTTCTTCGAGTTCTAAGTTAGAGGCTAAACCATACACTACTACCTTTTGGTTAATAATTCGACCAGCAGAAAAGGGCTGGGATTTAATCCTACAAAGACAGAGATTATCCTTTTCACTCAGAAGAGATTAATCTCTGCCTTAAGGGATCTACGCTAGACCTGGAGCAGGCTCATCTGTCAGTGAAAATCCCGCCATGTAAACTTAAACATGAAGCAGGGATCAGGACTCTAGCGGAAGCAAATGAAAGGTGGAGCTCTCTGGACTCCTGTAAGATAACTAGAAAGCTATGGACAAGGTACAATGGTGCCATAACTGATACACTGATGCAGAAGGACAGGAAAACCCTCTCCATCCTTGTAGGAGTAATTACAGGTCAGAATACTCTGCGTTATAATATGAAAAAGCTCAGGCTAAGTGAAGACGACCTTTGTAGGGGTTGTGGAGATGAGGAAGTCAATGAGGACACAACCCACTTCCTCTGCCACCGCCCAGGTCTCTGCCACCTCAGACATAGATCCTTTGCAAGGCACTTTTTCCAGATACCGAAGAACAAAGGGACGTACCCATCACGAACTTCTGGAGGTTTATTAAGGCTTTAAAATGGTTCGAAAGCCCGGGGCAATAGGAGAATGCTTTAGGTACTGCTACACGAGCAAGGGGTGCCTTCCCCCAACACCCCATAAATGGGCATCACAATAGGTCTCTACTGACCTGAAAGCGGCTTTGGGGGCTTCTTTCCCCTCGCCAACCGATCTACCTAGCCTAACCTAACCTAATCCCTGCCTTCAAGCCCCTGAATCGGGGGTGAACTTAATCTTTCAGAATCAGCTCGTTACCTGGCCTATTCTTGATTCCAAGAGCACAACACCACACAACACCAGCACCAATGGAAACCATGCTAAGTTTCATTCCGCTGGATCTGTACTGCAGCAGCACTGAGGGAAGGACGATTGTGGACACCAGCTCGCTACGGTCATGCCGCCGCACTGTCTCGGTGAGAGAATGCTGACAAATCGACAGAAAATGATCACATGAGCCAGACTTTGGCATTGAAAGGTAATTCAGTATTAGAATTTTTGACAGATATGACTGGAGGAACCACGAAGTTAACAACAGCAAGGAACTGGCCTCTACTTCGACGATTCTAAGATTGCTACTCGAGCCGGGGTCTAATGCAAAGCCCTACGAATAAACCGCTCCTTTAGAATAACGAAGACCACAGTATCTTCCAAGCCGAAATCCCAACCAAGGAAAGGGCTGATGAACTCGCACACGAGGTAGCATCACTGCATGCCTCACAGACGCTTTGCGAAAATTCCAATAGCCTCGCTAAAAAGGTATATCGAAGACGAGGCCATCAGTCAATTCAATACATGTTGGATAGAATAGGCACATGTGTAAAGGCTAGGAACTTTTAAGACCTACACAATAATAGGAAAAGACATCTCTCTCTGGTCAAACTTCGTGGACACGAGACACGGGTCGTCTTCGGAATCATTACTGGGCACTGCGCCATTGCCACTCATGCAGAATGCCTCGGTATACGAAATTGAATCTGTCCGTGATCTACTGTGTTACTTCTTCACGGAACTAGAGAACTTCCGAACTGAAGGAAGCATTTTACTCCATGTTCCCGGGGTAAAATGCTTGAAATCGGCTCACTAGGTCTACGCCAGCAAAGACGAATTTCACATATTGGGTGCCAATATTAATCTTTAGCTAATCTTTAGCCTGAAGCCAGCCTTGACGCAAGGAATCGTGTCCAAAAAAGAACAGCGGAGAGATCCAGAAGGCACCTCCGACTAAGACAAAAAAGACACCCAATGGTATAATCCATTTTGCTACATCTCTCTAAAAAGTTTATCAGACAAACACATTGTACTGATGACGGGAAAGGCTCAATACAATCCCACAGCCTTCAAGACAGTCTCTAGTTCAATGGCAATTAAGCCCCCCGCACACCTCGCTCACATATAATGTAAATCAATTTGAATCCCCAAAAGTAAACTTGCTTAAAGCTCTGCAAGGCAATTACGGTCTCATTTTTCCACAGAATCTAGACCA
This sequence comes from Matsumyia berberina, assembly GCA_917880715.2. Taxonomy (NCBI): domain Eukaryota; kingdom Metazoa; phylum Arthropoda; class Insecta; order Diptera; family Syrphidae; genus Matsumyia; species Matsumyia berberina. Next base: position 64,074,395 of record OU862870.1, read on the forward strand.
TCGCGCGGTGTGGCGGTGCTCCCGCGTTAAGAGGTCTTTAGAAAGCAATTATTGGAAACAATTACAGAAACCAATTAAACCGAGTCTTTCAGGCTGTACTCCGCCTCTGTATCTGTAACTGTTTACCCAGTTGCGTCTCCTATTCGTTTATTTATTTCGTCTTCTCCTCTTCTGTCCTCAAATATTTGTATTTGATTTCAATTTCACCATTAATTGCTTTCGCCATAAAAATCGAAACCGAGTGTGTGTCATAAAAAGAAAACACCAAATCCACACACAACCTCACAAGTGATTGGTGGAACAAAAAAAAACGTATCTTTACCTCGAAATATCAAAAATGTGTATCTCCTTGAGGGACACTTCCTCTTCCAGCCGATGGGGTGATGACAGGCGAGAAACCAATGGCGCATGGCTCCTCTCCCAGCCACCGCATGGCTCATTAAAGGAGCAGCCTTACTGGCAGTTAGGTGCGCCTGCTGGTGACACAATATAAAATATCGGGAATAACAATAATTTCTCATCGGGAAACGAGAGATTTTTTATGGTTCGTCGAGCACGCATCTACGAGCGAGTGTGTCTGGAATTCCACTGGGGCACATACCACAACTGTGAGGGCGGCCAAGACACTGGCCCCATGTTAAACTCCATCCTGAGCGATTGAAATGGGAATTTTTCAACACGACAAACTGTTGTCATATCGCATCCAAAGTGTTGTTCGAATGTCATTTTGCCGAACCGAGTGTATCTAGAGATGCAATAAAAATGTATTTTGTCTTTGGGGGTAGATACACATACACGACCGATGCAGGATTTCGTTTTGTGTTTTGTAAATAAAATTAAATTTAACGGTCTCATTAAAAATGTCAACTTTTGCCGCCTCGAATGGGGAGAAATTTCGTGTTTGGTATTTTGGGGTTTAATGTCGACTCTCCATGTGGGGAGCGCTGTAAATTTCGAAGGAAGGTGTCAAACATTAAGTATGGCAATGTCAGCATGGCGAGATACATTTTAATTTGTTTGTTTGACCAAGTTTGTGGAGCAACGCCGAGGGAGACAGTTTAGAGGTGCTATAAACTGGTAAATGGGATAAGTTATGTGGCAAATGTGACTAGGTCAGACCGGGGAACAGCTTAACCATTAAATTGTTGTTCTGGCTGTTTGATTGCACATTGGTTGCGTGTAAATGTGTGGAAGGCAGCTTGCCTGAAGGCAGGCAGGTGCTGCGTTGTCGAAGTAAAAGGTGACGCCTGATGGTTTTATGGGGATTTTAGCATACAAAGTGGAAGGCAGATGCTCTCTTTGCAAGGGTTTATGTCGAAGTATGGATGAAGGTTCAGAATGGTATATTCGTCCATGACTACGCTAATAGCTGGGTCATTTTTAACAAAGCGGCAGTCATGAACTAACTATGGAATCCCTAACAAAAACAACGATTATTATCAGAAGAAAGAGATTTCTAAATCTCCCACCCTGTCACCGAAGGGTAAGATTATGTCGCCAGGCCCCCAGCAATTTTTTCATTCCCTGCAGCAATATTCTGCATGGACTGGCCAGGCTTTGGGGGGGTGGCCATGGTGTAGTGGTAAGCATAGTAGCTTGTCACGCTGAATGTCCGGGTTAAACGCCTGATGTCAGAAAACATTTATTTCATAAAAGAAATAAAATCGATCAACTGATGTCGACTCTACTGCGAAGGCATAACACTGGCAGTAGGGTCCCATGGCTTGAAGAGTTGATTGAGCTGACTAAGATGATGTCGTCTCTACTGCGAAGGCATAACACTCGCAGTAGGGTCCCATGGCTTGAAGAGTTCATTGAGCTGACCATGATGATGTCGACTCTACTGCTAAAGCAAAACACTGGCAGTAGGGTTCCATGGCTTGAAGAGTTGATTGAGCTGACCATGATGGTGTTGTCTCTACTGCGAAGGCATAACACTGGCAGTAGGATCCCATGGCTTGAAGAGTTCATTGAGCTGACCATGATAATGTCGACTCTACTGCGAAAGCCTAACACAGGCAGTAGGGTTCCATGGCTTGAAGAGTTGATTGAGGTGACCATGATGGTGCTGTCTCTACTGCGAAGGCATAACACTGACAGTAAGATCCCATGACTTGAAGAGTTCATTGAGCTGACCATGATGATGTCGACTCTACTGCTAAAGCAAAACACTGGCAGTAGGATCCCATGGCTTGAAGAGTTCATTGAGGTGACCATGATGATGTCGACTCTACTGCGAAGGCATAACACTGGCAGTAGGGTCCATGATTATGACATCAGGAGATTTGAAAAAAAAATCCCGTGGACTATAGCAACGACAAACACCACAATTATCCCCAGCTAGCCTGGACACCACTCTCGAAACCTAATACTACCTTAGTTTCGAACCCCTGCACCTCGCTTGCGCTATGTAAATAACATCATAAGGGGGTTTATAACCCCTTGAAGCGTGAGTGGATTATAAAACAAAAAAACAAAGGCCATTCAAGGAGGGGTGCCTTCGGTCCTAGCCAAAGAAGATAGACGTTATTTTTAAATAACCACCTTCCACTGAGTGAAATTAAAATCTAGTAGCTGGCAGAGTGGCAATCAGAGATGGGTATCAGACAGTGACTTCCAACGATTAAAACAAAACTGTCGTGCACACATGGAGAAGCTAATCGGTGAACGTATCACCATTTAAGCCCAAAAATATCCCAATCCTCTCTAAAACAATGCACATTCCATACCAAAACCAGCTCTCACCGAAAGAACTCTTCTTCTTCCCTGCCACTTCTTCTCTTCTTTAATTCGCTCTTTTAATTGACAGTTATTAATTACAACAATATCATATCCAATAAATGTCCCCCTCTTTCGAGAACGGCTCCATCAAATAAATCCTCTTAATTCGATACCGTTCTCCAGCAACGACAAAAACCGACGCAGACAGCTCCTCTTCGACGTGATGACACGCCGAAGATTTCAACCGAGCGAGAGAGGAAAACGTTTGGAAGGTCTGCTTCAACCAACGAAAAAAGGCAGGAACCCATCAAGCTCCTAACTCACCTTGTACAAAGTGGGCGTCTTGAAAGTATAAATACAAGCTTTGCGTAAAACCGTTTCCTAATTTCAGAGTCGACACACATACTCCGCACGACACAAAAGGTAACCTACCTTCGTCGACGTTGTTGTCGTCGTCGTCGTCGTCGTCGTCGTCGGTGTTGGATGCCTCTCTTTCTCCCCGCTTCAAACCATGGGGGGACTACTTAAGAATGACACCAATCTTCGACACGCCACGAGCACGCAGGGAGCGAAGAGGAAACCAATAAAGACAGAGCCATACTCCGGCGAAATAATCTAATCTAAAACTGTCAACGTAATTTGACAAAATTTCAATTAAGATATAAGAATAACGCTTGTCTGACTCCCAATCCCGCGCACGAGCAAAAAGCTGTCGCGGCGTCGTCGGCAGCACATGCGACCGATGACAACGATGTCTTCTTCTCCTCGGGTGACTCTCTTTCATCGTCCCATTCATGCGCTGCCTTCAATTTAACGACGGCAGATATGGGATGCCCTACAAGAACCAAACCAAACTATTTAATTCATATTCAAGCTGTGTGTGCACTGTGCGCGCGGTCTTTTCAGTTCTTGAATGGCTTCCCGCATCCGCATTTCATAAGTTCTCCAGAATTCTTTTTGGTTGATGATGTTGTTGTTGATTCTGGTTTTTTTGGCGAATGACTGTGGAGCGATTTCGGTTTGCGTGCTTTCTAGGACCAACATGGGGAGAGATAAGTCTGTCCTTTCGAAAATCCTTTCAAAGGATTAGTGTCGTAACAGATGATATAGGTGAGAGTGGCAGTGGTCAAAGACGTGGGGGTTTTATACGGCCAAGACTGTGGGTTGTATATTGTGTTTTGTGGTAGTAATGCTGGTGGCTTAATCGCTGAGATATAAGAAAACAGGACACAACTTGTCGAAGCATTTAGAGGTGACCTTTAACACCCGTAAGGAATTCGGTCGAAAGAAAATCAAGGTTGCAAACCATATTGACAGAGCCAGGAGCTTAAGATAAGGGGAAGAATTGTAGGCAAATCTATTGCCAAGTTTCATAACTCTCTTACAAACAGACTTTGATGAGCAGAGGTGAAAAAATGGGCGGGGTCCCGTCATGCACAAACGATCCCTTGATCCACAATTTAATGATCAAGACCTTTCAATCTTTTCAAAATGCCTGATTAAAGCACGACTTGAGTATGACTTCATTACAGATCAACGACCACCACTACATCTTCATTACCATGACGTTTCCCGATTGCCCAATATCATCTCCCTCCCAGTGAAACTAATTGGCATTCCTCGCCGAGGTGTTGATTATGACCAATACCTCGGCTCATGGTTAACGTGACCCGTTTCAGACGAAAAATTCAAAAATCACTCGCTCGCTCGCTCGCTCCTATAATTATATTTCCACCCACTCAATCAATTTTTTTTCGCCCAAAAATCCGAAAGGACTCCGTTCTCATCGATGCATGCCAGCCCCAGCGTTCACCAATTTTTCTATTCGCCGACCCCAGACCCCCTACTTAAGTCATATTATTTATTACCACACTTTTCATCGATTGCTGGCGTGCACAAAGGAATTCCACTTCGGACCGATTCGTCAGTAATCACAGCTCACCCATCAGCGGTAACGAGGCGAAAACGGTATAGGACAACAAATGGCTGTAGGAACGTAACAAAATTAATAAAAAAAAATAATAATAACATCGAAGAGCATTTGCATCATATCGAGGGGCACACAAAACGCGATCGAGACCTCCTTGGGACTCGACTACCCTCGCCTCCCTTAGTGCTGCTCGGTCTATGGAGGAACCCCCTTATTAAATTGATTGCCGTGTTATGAGGCTCTAATCATCATCCGTATGCTGAGCACAGAGATCAACGAGCACCAAACCAACAACAGTCGTTATACATAAAGTGGCTTGACGATGGTCTGTGTCCGATCGATCAGTCGGTCGCCGGTCGCAGTTTATCCAGACGTAATTTTGTTGGTTATTATTATTTTTTTAATTTTTTTTTTTCTCTCTTCTTCGTTTTACCGGAGTGCCTTGGTCGGCCTTTTCAGCTGTTTGCCCTGCATTCGCTCGGTCTATTCCCTTGGACAATAGATCGGTGGTGATTATTTCGTTTTTTTTTCTCGTTCCTTCCCTGATCTTGGGCTATTTTTTCAAATTCTCTTGGCTCTCTTGGGTTCTCCTTAAGCAAACTAATAATTTTCTAGGAACGCCCTCGAAATGAGCCAAGGAATATACGAAAAAAAAAAAAACGTTCACAATGTGTCCAGTTGGACAAATGGAATAGGGCTCTTCCTTCGCATTGCACAGTGTGTTCTGCAGGAAGAAAAACAAATAATTGGAGCGGAGTTACATATAAGACTCTAAGGGAACATTGAGCAGCGTTAAGAGAAGGTTTTCTATGATCCCAAATGGATAAGAAGAGGTGAGTTGGTTGTAGACGCAATTTCATTTGAGACACGAGGTATCAGTTGGGGGAATACATGGTTTCAAGCAGACACACGTTTCCACAAGTTCACCCAAACCAACTTCTATCTAACAACTCAACGCTGGCGTATATTGTCATAACCCACCGGTAGAACTTACGATTCATCTAGATCCCTTCGTCACAGTATTCCAAGCAGAAGTCCTTGCCATTTTGAGGGGAGCTGGAGTTCTCTTGGAACGGCACACCCAAAGTATGAAAATAGAAATCTGCTCGGATAGTCAAGCAGCACTTAAAGCCATCGCAAATCCAACCTGCCATTGCCCAACCCTAGCAAGAATGCGGCAGAAGACCCTGGAGTCCATGTGGATACCGGACCTGAGACATATCCAGGACAAAGGAATCGGCGGCACTCTGGCCTTCACCAAAGAAACAGGAAGATTCGCCAGACCACACGTACACTAGTGTAAACTCCATAGTTGTTTCCTAGATCCCTCCCAACATACGTCCCAAGCCAAACCTATCCCTGCAGTTTCGAAGATTAAAAGAGGGGAACACAACGGGCCCGACAGAGGCCTAAGTGAAGAGCCTTCCGCTCACCCTCATATACCATACCATAATAACTCAAAAACGAATGCGCAATAGAATGCGATAACCTAACCTCACCAAAGCCTGACCAGCCCATTTGTCAGAATATTCGAAGTTTCGCGGTGGAGAATTTAGTGGATAGGAAGATACACTTTGAAGGGGACCCCACTGTGAACTTCACTGTGGAGAGTGTAGTCGTTGGCGTAAAAAACGAAGAATGGCTAGTATAGGCATCACAGGCGCGCTGAGGTCGTCCCCAACGGACGCCTTTACTGTCATCCTACACTTACTACCACTTGACCTACATATCAAAGAAATAGTATTGTGCAGCGCAGTCAGGCTCAGAGAATCTGGGTGCTGGACCACAAGACCCTATGGTAACAGTAAAGTCCTGGAAGCAATACCAAACGAATTGGTCGCGTCCTCTACTTAACTCTCAAGTTAAACTTCATAAATATTTTTCATGGATCAAGGATTCTGATCCGACTATTTTTACAGACGGTTCGAAAATGAACTGCGGCGTTGGCGCAGGCATTTTCTCTGAGAAACTGAATTTGTAGAAATCCTTTCGACTTCCGAATTATGCCAGTGTCTTCCAAACAGAGCTCCTTGCTATTCGGAAAGCTTACCGTGTGGTGAACAATTTTCCAACACCCATGTACAATACTGCTATCTTCATTGACAGTCAAGCCACTATCAAAGATATTGGGTTGGCCACTACATCCTCAAAGCTGGTAAAGCAATGCCAGGAAGAATAAAACAAGCTGGGAGTCCCGTGGAGGGTCACTCTCCCCTGGGTCCCAGGCATAGTAAAATTGACGGCAACGAAAGAGCCGATGACCTGGCCAGGCGGGGATCAGCCCTTAACGAATCACAAACGAAAATTGTTAATATTCCGTCGTTAATGGCAATATTCAGCACCACTTTCTGAAAACGGCCAACCAAGCGTAGAATAGGCTTAACAACTCCGTCATATCAAGGAAGATCTGGCCCGGTTACAACAAACAGAAAACAAACGAGCTACTAAGCAGATCAAGCCAAGATATTGCAAGAATCGTAACAGCTAGCACAAGCCACTGGCCAATAGGAGACCACGCAACCAAGCTAGGTATCCCCAAAAACACCTTCTGCCGTAGTTGCAAAGATAACAGCGAGAAATAATCTCTCCATAATTTTCTGTGTAAATGCCCGGCCCTATCTTCGACGACCTTAAAGATATTTCCAAGGAAAACATTGGTGAACTAATCCCTTTCTTTAGCTCCACAGGTTGGATTGAAATATTTTCATCTATCAACCTATAACACACGCTAATAACCAGGTCTAATGAGTTGTAGTTTTGCCCTGTCATGCTTAGAATTTCAATTAAGCACAGCCAGCAGAATTTTTGGTCCCTATTTTGCCCTGTCTTCCTTCAACAAAGCTTTTCCACTTTCTCAGGTATGCACTCAATGCCCACGTACCAATCATGTCTTTCAATATTCCTCCACCTACCTAAGGTAGAAAATACCTCGGAGGCTGTCCGTCTTTTTGTGTCCTCTAATCCAGGCTTTAGTCAAGTCCTTTCGAGATGCACAGCCATTAAGTTCTCGATCTTTGAATTCGTATTGGCGAGGTATGACTAAAAGTTTTACTTCGCAGTAAAGTGATCTTCACCTAGAAAGAGAAGGCGGGCTTCCGCCATGCCATCGAATATGGTGTCAAAGGTAGCAAATAGGAAATCTGTAGTCAAGGCTGCACTTTTGATGAAGATCATCAAAACTAAGTGAAATTTCGACAGACAGGGTCAGAAGAAGAAGAATACGTCTGTCAACCTCACTGTACCTTTCTTCACCCTCTGTGGGTTCTTTCTCATCATCTCGTTATGATTTTTCACGAGACCAAAAGGGAAATCTTCACCTCACGACGACCATCACCGTCGTCGTCATCATCATCATCATCATCATCGTGATCCGCTTTGGTTTTCTTGGTGATTGCAACAAGTCATTATCTTACCGACGACGAAGACGATGATGCACGGAGGGTTTCTTCGTAACATCTCGTCGCCCAGCCATGGAACAGCAATTTGCCACAGCCAGAGAGTTTTGGCTTGAGTCTGGTCTTTCTGCTGCGGACCCCGTTTTGTTGCAGAGTAAACAATGATTTGCCTCAGATGTGTAATTTTCTCTGCGTTATTATTTTTCATCTTGTTTTTTTTTTCTGTCTTATCCTTCGAGTGGAAAACAGGAAGACCTTTCCGCCGATCGGCCAGTCCTTCTAGAAGCAAAAAAACAATACAAAATCGTGTGCAACCTGTGTGCAACAAATTCAGTTGTCAGCAACTGCCACAGCAGCAGTCAGAAAAAAAAAATTCCAAAAAATGTTTTCTTTTGTGTACCTGAGCCTGAGACTCTGGATATTGAATTTCAGAATTTGTATGTTAACTGCGTCGGCACACGCCCACTTTTTTGTGCGCCTTCCAGTTCAGGCTTGATGCCTGTAATTAAAAATCAACTCAACGAGGTTATCAATGAAGAACCAGGCAGCCTGAAGAGTGTCCAAGTGTGTAATTTGGACGAATTCCAAGTTCTGAGTGATGGATGACATTTATGAAATGAAAAATGGGCGGTCAAGCTTGGCTTTGCGAAACTTTCCATACAAGAGAATATTTGCTCAAAAGTCCTGTCCTGGCAGAGGTTGATTGAGAAGGTAATCAAAATATCAGTTCCGAGATATTTAATCTTTTTGGGGGATCTTCTCAAGCAGGTGATTGCTTGTGATTGGTGAACGAACAGGTTGAGTGATCTGTGAAAAGGGTTTCCTTTGAGGATAAGATCGGTTTTGAGCGAACTCTGGTTATGGAGTCCAGAAGGTTTGAATTATGGTTCCCATAAATCCTTGCATTCCCGAATAACTTACTTTCAAAGTGATCAAGAATCACCACCGATCACAGATAGCTGATCATTTATCAAAATAACGCAGCGACTTACATCATCTAACACGAATAATTCATCAATCTCCCCCGAATGATCTCCTGTCTAGTCCCAAATACTGTGGATCACTGATCGTGAAGAGTGTGATCATTGCATTCACTCAACAGTAGATGGCTCTAAGGATCATTAGGATATTCTTTTTCGTTTTCTGACAAATTAACCTGATCATGCGGGCACCCTAAGGGTGTCGATCAGTGTAATACGAGGATCGATGTCCTGCCAATTTGTTACAATCAGATCTTGCCCCATAGCCTTCTGAAGCCTCAAAACCCGTTCAAAAATTCTCTCCCAACTATCACTCCATTATTCATTCGTTTTTCCCTATTACGGTGCCAACTACTTTGCCAAACTTAAAGATGTCAACAATCCAATAAGACACCTGGTTAAAACAAATTGAATTAATAACCAATCAGAGAGCTACCATAAGCCTACAGATCACGCCCAACTCACCAATAAATATGCAAATGTAACCAAAAAAAAAATTTCAATTCACATTAGTCACGGAACGGTTTTGTACTGATTAGCTTACCGATCGACCGACGATTGGGTTAAATTTCAAGCCCATCACCGTGGTTTTAAATTTCACACGTCTTGCGAAACTACAATGACTTCATAAGTATTTTCAGAAATTTCAAGATCGAATTAGAATAATATCAACTTTTTTGGATCAATGATCAGGGATGGGCGCGCGTTTCGCTTTAAATTTTGAAACGATCCGCGCACTCGTTTTGTAGTGTGGGAGGGTGGCCCATGAATTTATATTTTGACAGATCAATCTGGCAGAAGATACATAAATTAATAAATTAATAAAAATTATATAATTTAAGTCAAATTAATGTGATCATGAATAATTGGTAGATATAGAGGGAGATCAGACACGATCGCCGAACAGAGATTAGAATTTGAAGCAGGATGTCCGAATTTGACGGTTTTAGGTTTAAAATTTCAAGGTAGACGAGTTTGCAATTCTCTGATCCATCGTCCTATGATAAGTAAGTTTTTTTGAAAAGCTTCTACAGCACGATATTCAACTAAATTAAATCTCGATTTACGCTGTCGATCATTTTCGGAGTAGAAGTTTTCGCCTTGAAACCTACATAAAGGCATTGCTCTAGAGTTATCAGAAAAGTGCATATACATATAGACGACGCAGGAGTGTCCTGAATGACATAATCACTAATCTAGAGTCCACAAATGTTTGTACTGCAGGACAGGAGTGCATCTCTACTCTTATTGATGAACAATACTTGTTTTCGTCCGCCATTTGACGATCGTACCGGAGCCTATTCATCCAGAGATGAGCTCTGCTAATTGCCTCCACTTAATTACACCTCCTACTCTTATGAATCATTTTAATTGCTCTGCCTATGGCCTTAATTATACAAATAAATCCTTATAACAACAACCTCACCTAAACAATAATCAGTCGGGTGGGGAACAATTTCATGGAAGATCACCCCGAAGATCACCTCTTCTTCTACCACAAAAATGCCTCGAACACGACTTCGCGAACCCCCTACTAATTACCACAGCAATTAGTTTCCATATTATTTCCTACACTCCCCGGTTAAGTTAACCATGCCACCCAAAACCAGCCAATTGCGAAAAAAAAGGAAGGAAAAACATTCCCTTTGGGTGCCTATGCGTCCCAATAATATTCCACCTCCTGCACCAACAATTGGTGGCGACCACGACGACGACGGTGATGGCGGCAACTGCGCAACTGGCGAACGCCTCTGGATATTAACAACAAGTTGTGAATTCGTTTCGCGTTTCGCAGATCTTTAACAACTCCAAAGGTAATTACCATAATCGAGGACTTAATGGCAGGGGGTCGCTTCTCGGGACGACTCTAAACAAGCATCGAACCCATCCAACTCAAGGCAGCCAAAAAAAAAAACACAAACCAACTGAAACAAGCTTCTCCTTACGAATGTTTGGCGCTAACCGAAGGAGGAACACGATTTGACAATTTAGATTGAGGAGGAGGAACTTGTTTGAGTTTTGAGCGAAAAAATAAAATAAAAATTACAGACCCTGCAGCTGCATCCTTTGGAAATGCATCTTGTTTTGCCGTATGGAATGTCACAACAGAGAGCCAGGAATTCCCCTTTCCCTTTCGACGGGCATTGATCGATCGATTGATCCTGCAGCATGGAGAATTGATTTTCCCATGGAATTGGCAAAGTCTCTCATAATTGCCGCTGCTAATTCGCCCAAACACTTCTGAGGGTAGGACATTTCACAGATTCCTTTCCGATCAACGCACGGTTAATAAGAGGGGTGTCCTGAGAAGGCTTTTAACTCACAGACACAGCGGTGTGAATCGCTTTATTGAAACCATATTTGTTGGCAATAAATATCGAACCGTTTGTGATATCTGTGAAATTTTGATTTATCCATTAGCTACGCATCGGTAGGGGTTGTCGAAATTTGATAAGAAAGAGGGTAAGGGGCTGGGTTTCCTTTAACAAAAAATTAAATCGTGTTAGAGGACATCATATTTTTCCATCAAAAGGGATCCGACGGTACTGCTTCATAAAAAAAATAAAAGGAACTCTAGCTATTGCTAGGGAATTAACCATTGTAAGTGTCGTACTATTGAGAGGTTCGCTACCCTAAGACAGTCATGTAAAGAAACACAGAAACTCTTGCGTCTATTTTGTAGGTCTGTTTGGTAGATCCTTAAGTCTAAGTTTCCGCTCTACCCTCAGTTCTGTAGACCAACGGTTTAAGAATGACATTTGTAATCCTTTTATAAACGGTCATCTGATCCATGGGAGTTCAGCTACCGTGTGAAAACTGGTAAAGACGAATCGCTAGCGCGTAAAACCAAGCTGAGTTCCTGCTTGAATCCTAGCTTTCAGCCTTTTGATTTGCAAGTTAGGATGAACTCGACCTAGTTAAAATCGCAATCCCTGCAAATAAAAGGACACATTTGAGGTCTAGCTCACGTCTTCAGCAAATCAAAGGCAGGGGACTACAGGGTTAATTCAAGAAATTGAACAGAAAAAATTGTGCCAGAACCTGAAATAACACTCAGAGCATGAGTCAGGCTAAGAAACTACTAAGAAACTATAACCGAAAAACTTTTCAACCCACTTTTACCCACGAATTCGCCTAAATTAGCTATCACAAACTGGATGGTATCTAGAGACGTGTCCTTCTCGGACCACCGCTACATACGATTCTGTATTGACCTTAGGGCCCCCCGGTTTCTGTTTTTAGGAACGTTAGCAAAACGGAATGGGTTAAATATAGGAGAATTCTTGAAGGTGACCTCAATAATTGCATACCGTCTCAACCGAATTCGCCGCTCGAGATGGACCGGGTGGTGGACATGGTAACCAAGACTATGAACAGGGTCTTCCGCACACCTTGCCCAGTCAGCAGACACGAAAAATGGGTAGGCCTCCCTGGTGAAAGGTTGCACTGAGTGAGCTGCGTTGCGATGGCAGAATGCCACTGGAATCTTTATAAGAACAGTCTAAGGACAAACAAGTTGGAGATAGGGAAAGCTCAAAGGAATACCTGGCATCTATTCTTTGAGAACATAGAAAAAAACGAGCGATTCCCCCAAATCTCCAACAATACCCAGTTTCATAAAAAAAAGCGGGCTGTAACTGGACTATGTCCAATGAAGAAACGCTAAAGTTGTTCCTGAACCCTCACTTTCCTGGAAGTGAAACAGGCGTAGACCTCTCAGTCCTCAGTGGAAAGCCACGGTAGTATCCAACCATAGGTCGCAAGCGAAGTCGTCATCCCCCTAAAGATAATTTAGGCAGTGCGCAGCTTTCATCCCTTTAAATCACCGGGAGTGGATGGAATTGATCCAGTGGAACTTCAGGAAGATTTGGCTGTCTGTCTCTAATATTCAAGAGTTGCTTAACCTTTGGTTATACCCCTACATCTTGGAGGACTGTCATACCGAAAGCCGATAAGACCTCGCATATTTTCTCTACGGACTTCTGTCCGATAAGCTCCTCCTTACTTCTGAAAACATTAGAAAGACTGATTGATGTGCACATAAGATCTAATCTAGATAATAGTCTCATATCGAAATCTCAACATGCCTATTGAAAAGGGAAATCAGTAGAAACTGCTCTACACTAACATCAGTGTAGAGCAGTTTCTACTGATTTCCCTTTTCAATATCGAAATCTCAACATGCCTATTGAAAAGGGAAATCAGTAGAAACTGCTCTACACTGATGTTAGTGTAGGCATGTTGAGATTTCGATATTGAAAAGGGAAATCAGTAGAAACTGCTCTACACTGATGTTAGTGTAGAGCAGTTTCTACTGATTTCCCTTTTCAACACTGATGTTAGTGTAGAGCAGTTTCTACTGATTTCCCTTTTCAATAGGCATGTTGAGATTTCGATATGAGACTATTATCTAGATTAGATCTTATGTGCACATCAATCAGTCTTTCTAATGTTGAGAACCATTGAGAAATCTCTGCATAGCAAAGAATATATGATGGTATCCTTCCTCGATACTGAGGGAGTCTTTAATAACGTCAAAACAGAGGCAATATCCGCTGCACTCCGTTATCTGAAGGTTGACAGTTGCCTTTGCTATTAGATTGAGCAAATGCTAAAAAGCAGCATTGTCCATGCTGAGCTAGGGTGGTGTTCAATGAGCAGAACGATTTGTAGAAGTACACCGCAAAGCAGAGTACTATCACCACCACTTTGGTTCACAGTAGTGAACGGACTGCTAATGACATTAGATAGGGAGGTGTATGTTGCCAACAACAACCTGGCAAGATGGACAAATACGTTAGGCCTTGAGGTTAATCCCTTAAAAACCGAACTTGTCCTTTTCACATGGCGACACAAAGTTTCACACATCACGCTTCCTAAGCTAAAAGACACGGAATTTGAATTTTTAGACCATGCCAGATATCTGGGGGTCATTCTTCACAGAAAGCTTAGTTGAAGGCTGAATATATAAGACCGCGTAAGGATAGCCACAATTGCCATATATTCCTACCGGAAAGCTCTGGGCCCGAAGTGGGCCCTTCAGCCAAAAACAGTCCATTGAATTTATACAGCAGTAGTGGGACCAATCCTGGTGTACGGGGTAGTGGTCTGGTGGGCAGCACTAGACATGAAAATCATCATTAGCGTGCTTGAAAGAGTACAGAGACTATCATGCGTCTGCATAACGAGTGGCCTAAGAACAACCCCTACGACAATGCTTCACCTGCTTCCTGTCGATATCTTCAGGAAGCTAGGGAATCCTCAGTGCGACAACGGGCCACTCTGGTATCCTGAATGGCAACAATACTCTCCCTAGTAAAACGGACTATATTGTCCCAACTTTAACGCCAGATACAGAAAAACGGATTTGTAGCAGAAGCGCTTGAAAGTCCGATGCAGTTCTGAGCGACTCCGCAATAGAAGTATTCACAGACGGATCCAAGACAGCGTATTCTGATGTTGCTATTGCCAAACGACTGGCGGATTACTGCAGTGTGTTTCAAGCCGCTTGGCTTTCGATAAACTCGATAGATTGTAGCGCTATTGTGCTATACATAGATAGTCAGGTAGCTATTAAAGCCTTGGAATTGCCGACATTACGATCAAGGTCGGTAAAGCAATGCCGCAGATCTCTTAACGAGATTGTAGACAGATGCGACGTAACCCCGTGTTGGGTCCCAAGACATAGGTATGCTCCAGACAACTGCAGGGCGGACGAGTTGGCCAAAGAAGGTGCAAGACGGAATCTCCCCGAGAACAGGGAAGAACCTTCAGCACCTATTGAACCGATCAAATTTCTTCTCGACACCAATGCCAGAAAGTTGGCAAACAATAGGTGGAACAACAGCAGTACTTGTCTCCTGTCAACTAAATCTGGCCCAAGCTGGATTTAAAAAAGACTGAGAGACTTTTATCCACTAACCGGAAAAACTTAAGATTCACTAATAGGAGTCCTCACCGGACACTGCTTGACAGACAGACATACACTCAGATTTGGGGTTTCCTTCAATGATTTCTGTAGAAGCTGTAGAGATAGCGAGGAGGAGCAAACCACTACCCATCTATTGTGCACTTGTCCTTCCCCTTGTCTTGTCCAACATTAGTAAGGAAAACCCTCGGGGAATACCTCTATGAATGATCTACACGATCTAGCCGAACTCGATATCCAAAAAATAAGGAACTTCATCTCCGGGTCAAAGTGGTTCAATACATAGAGTTATTACCGACACGTTCACTCATCTTCAACGTTATATTTTTGGACTCTGGTGCTGCTAAGCCGGTATCTATCGTGGTATCACAATGGACCAATCTGGTTTAAGTGTATCCCTGCTTGGACGGGGACAGCCACCTAACCTAACATAACCATGCATCAGCAGCGCCGTGACTTGCAGGTTTGGGCCGCTGGGCAAAAATTAATGTTTAGGCCATTTCATCGAGAATCTGGAGGACCTGAGCATTTGCTCACTTTGCCCATAGGGAAGTCGCGGCACCGTGCGTCAGGTATTTGACTTTGTTCAGAGTTTAAAACTTGGTCAGCTTACCCTAATCAAAGTACAAACAAATATTATTCAAGGCTTCACATTTTTGTAAATTTTCAACTTCGGCGGATACAGACCCCCGAGCAGCCGCTCTACCAGCCTTCGAAATTGCATCTTTCCATAATTTCTAGCTTCAGGCATTGCCGGTATTGAAGGTAGAGATTTCAACGTATCGTTTTTTTTTTTTCAAAACGATCCGCACTTTTCCTCTCTTGTGGTGCACTGGTCTCCTTCAAACAAGAATGACAAGTATTCACACGACTGGTACAAGAATTGAATGGAAACTCGATTTGAAATTGTTTTTCTTTCCTCGAATTCAAAAGGATTCTAAACGTCATTAGGGACTTCTTTCGTCATCCTTCCTAAGAAATCGTTTGTTTACTTTGGACCTCCTTCAGATCACACAAAGCCCTTCTTGTACCCATCACAAGTGGTCCAACGCTTCATTTTCGTCTCTCCTAACCTAAAACAACACTTTGGACATTGCCCTTCTTTGAGCATAAATCTCCTGGAACAACACATCTCAACTAGCTCACAAAAACTGACCAAAGTCCCACAGCTAAGCTGCTTCTTAAGTTCCACTTTACCGCCGAAAATGACCCTCATGCCATGGTGAGGACACACATCACCAGCAAAAGGATTAAAACGAGGAAAATGTGCCAACATCTCATTACTTGATAATTTTGTGTGCAGATTTAATCACGCCGAAGGAAACTAATTCCTCGTCTCAAGTAGTAAAGATGTTTTATAACCCATAAGCAAGTCGTTAAGTGCGCGTGTGACAGTAATATAGCGGTGTGACGAGGTAATTATCTGTCAGAGCGAGACCGCGAGGTGACAAATTCACTGCGACTTATGTCACGGTGACAGAAGGGATTTGCACCGACGAAAAATGAACTCGATTTGTTTGCCCTCGAGGGGTTTATGATGGGTTATTACCAACCAGAGGTCATACTGTGGATTCTTTTACTGCTAATTGAGTCCTGGACAGAGTCACCTAGGTTATTGTGAAAAATGTGATAACACTGGGTAATCATAGGGGGTGCAGAACACCGTATACAGATGTCACCTAATGCTGTGTCGCACAGTGAGAGATGATTGTGCAAAATGTGCAGAAAAAAAAAAGGACACTTTCACAAGAATTGCTGGCACAGCACGATTCTAGGAGTTTTGGGTGTTCCATCCTCCTGTGTGTGTGTGTTTGGAAGAATAGATATGTTTATTGACATTGCCATTATAATCCTTAAAATTTACCTAAACACACAGGATTGCTGCTGAAACGGAAACCATCACACCGAGAAGAATGAGAGGATTAGTGGGAAGGAATAGAAATAGAGGAAAAAACAACTTTTGGTGGTCTTGCTAGGAATTCGAAGAAAAGAAAGAAAGAAGTCGTCGTCGTTGTCGTACCTGTTGTGCAAAAGGACCAAAACAGAAATCTTTCGATGAATAGATTCCCATGGATTCTCCTGAGGGACTAAAACACGCGAAATAATTGCAAAGAGAATAACAAACCCCATGCCAAAAGTGGTGGCGAGGAGCGTGTGGGTGATCTTTCTTTTGTGAATCACTTTACGATTGTGGATGTCTTGGAATTGAGTGATGACATGGTAGATTTCATGTCTCATGATATGCATTTTACGGAAAATTGACTTTTGCCTCGGGACCAGCAGAGAGAGAGTGAGGGAGGACTCAAGGGACACGTGCTCAATTTAATGGCTTAATGAAGCGGAAGCATGATTTAAATGGCAAGCAGGCAAATCGTTGGTCGTCATCAGTGAGAGGAGAGAAGGGAGTCTGTTTTGATGGAAACAGATTTAAGAGGAACTGGCTAAGGATGTCCATCTAATCGTCTTGGAAATCATTGAAGAGGCGTTGACTTTCATGCACGTGCCGCATTAATGATATTAGCTTCGATGTACACAATCAATTTGACGGACATAATGAGTGTCCTCTGACCTTTTGAAGTCAGGAACCATGGAAGGACTACTCATGGCCTGGCAAGCATCACTGCTTGTTCATATGTGTCTACATCGTATTTCTTCGCGAGCGGAACCACTGACGTGGGTTCAAAAGTGCCCTTGGCCCGGTAGTCAGTCGAAAAGGTCGTCACTGCCTGCTCATACATCGTTTTTTATGCGACCGGAACCATGGGCGTGAGTTTTGAGTTGCCCCCTTGGCATGGTATTTTGAAGATGTATCCAACATCATCACTGCTTGGTCGATACATCATCACCTAGGCCTGCATCATAGTTCCCCATTGCGAGAGAAGCTGGTTGTGGCATTACTTCTGACACCACAGGTAATGAAATGACACCTACAAGTCTCTTTCAAAGTCGAGACCAACTGACGATTGAGTGACTTTGTGAATTGAATTTGCCACCGTCATGTTGTCTTTGCGGACTCTCAGGAGTGGAGAGAAGCCTCAAGGCAAACTCATTTCCTTTAATTACGTGAAACAATAAGCCTACTCGACTCTTGTGGGCGCACTTTTGTCGTCAAAGCCCCAAAAACCTTCGCAATTGGCCCTTAAGTAGTTCTGCTCCCCCATCGTCGTGTTCGGAACGCTACATGAAATCGAATTCAAATGCACACACATTGCATCATTAACGCCTCAAACTGTCAATTACACCGAAAATTACTTGACTACCACTTGCATCACACTACCGCATCATCATCAACATCAGCATCATCCACGACAACGGCGATGAGGAAAATTCGTAACCATAGCTTCACGATTTTTGAGCACAAAAAAACCCGGACTCCCATGCGCTGCAGGCTCTACAGCCACCATGCATGATGAAGGCATGAATTTACTTTTTCCTTTAACTTGGCCAATAATGAGACGACGACGATGACGGCAATGACGACAGTAGCTAGCTAGCGTGTGGAAGCACACCATCCTTGCCGTCATTATCGTCATCACCCTTGGAACAGTCCCAGCACACCATAGCACACACCAGCAACAGCAACAGCAGCTGTTGCAACAAAAGGCAGTACCGAGGATTGAGAGAGAGCCAGTCACCACCAGAGTGAGCGCCTGCCGGAGCATAAGCGTAAATATTGATTTAATGAGGTGCGATAAAAATACCTACAAACGGGTTGGAACGGACTCCAAAAGGAGGACCCAACCGAACAACGGCGACAAAAAACGGTCCGAATAAGAAAATCGCATGCGAAAAAATTGCGCGCGAATAGTTTCGCAAAGGCGTTGCGGAAGTGCGGGCCCCCAAACGAACCCGATGGGAGAAAACTCAAATTAGCGCACTGAGAAGCCCTTGTTAGAGCGACGACGACTTCGCCACTGTCCGTCGTTAGATCCAACGGTCTATTGTCACACAGTTTTGTGCTTCAATAAGGTTCCATGCGAGTGAAGCGAGGAATTCATGAAACGAATTTGGACGCAAATCGTTTGATGGAAGCCATTTGCTGGGCCAGGATGGTGGCTAAGCCCATGACGACGACCAGGATGATGCTGATGATGATGATGGTTGCGGTAGGACTCTTTTCCATGGAAATTGGTGTGAGGCTGCATGTGAGATACGAAAATTCGATTGGTCGTCGTGGTTGTGAACTGAAAAAGCGCTCAGGAGGTGCCAAAGCGGATAAATAACTCGAGTGTGGGTACCGTAACAAGTCACAGATATTAGGTTTCGTGATTCCGAAAGGGAGAGGAATTTTTTCCACGACATTGTCATAGTTTGGACGGTTCCATGGAAAACCAAAAAAAAATGGCACCGACTTGATGGGCTCCGAGAGATTCCAGCGCTCAATCTTACAGGTTTTTACTTTCAGACCTCGTTACAGTCACCTCGTCCCCATAATCGTCGTCGTCGTCGTCTTGGTCTTGTGGTATCCATCCATGTCGCCTAATCTCGCATGAATCGCACTCAGTGTCAAACAATAAATAAACGCGAAAGGTGTCAATTATAATGAATGCACTGCCAATTGCGATCGTGTCTAGATGTATGCGCGCGCTGGCTTAAGGTGCACGGCCTAGGTGCTAAAACGCCTGCAGATGGGGGAACGACAAACAAACGAACAAACAGCGATTGCTCAACGAGCGCAAGAGAGCGATTGCGATTTGTGGATTTCGCGCGCGTCGATTGCTGTTTGCACGCCGCCGCACCGGGTGCTTTGTCCAGCGACCTTGGATTTTGTCAAACCTGACAGTTTACAGCGGGACGATTTATTGTCGTACGGCTAGTTGGCTGCTTGCCTAGAACTGGTGTTGGCTCTGACTTTGCCTTTGTGCGCTGGTGTCGCTCGTCTGACAGTTTGGACAATCGCTATGGTGCGAGGATGTGGACAGAATGTCCACCACAGATTTGTACATGTGTACAGTTGAGGAGAAGGTGCTTGTCGGTCGGTCGGTCGGTGTTTTAGATTTAATTCCCTTCGTGCTTAAGCATCACAGCCAATTGGATTTGTGGTTGCGACGAGGTGATTATCACGCGAAAAGGGCGCGATGATGTCGAACTAATTAAAATCGAGTTGGAGTTGAGGACAACATTCCACGGTGGAAAAGGCAAACGCCAAAGATGTGTCTGGGAAAGGCGCCAGTCATTTGAGAAGAAAATGTCGGTCGGGGCGAGGCCATGGAATGGAGGAACAACCTCAATTTGCAGTTTGAGTGATGAATCGGTCAGGTGATGGTTTTAAACATTTGAAATGCTGTTCGAAAGGTGTTGGGGATGTTGTGACCAGAATTGTGGTTTAGCCTGTCCGAAGCCGGTCTCACGGAGAGGCTAGCACTAATTTGAATGCCAAAAGTAACAGTCGAACTTTAAAAGGTGACTGTTCAACAATTTTGAGCTTGAATTTCATGTCCATCTAAGGCTCCACAGAGCAAATCGAAGTGCCCAACTGTAGACAGATGATTTAGAAAGAAAATTCAAATAAATGTCACAAGTAAAACAGCTGCTGTTACAAAAGCATCAACTGACCACAAATATGCTGCCCGCCTTCAACCTCTCCCAGACATCCTGTGTCGCAGCACACTTTCGTAAAAAGGTTAATTTACCGGCCATATCTGTCGTTTATATTGTACACCATATAAACTACATGTCTTACAATAAAAATCACCTCTTCGTCGCCCCGCTGACCGTTTATACCCCGTCGAGTTCAATTCTCACAACAAATTTATGTTCGAATCAACACAAATTCGACCAAACAAGGTGTCCCGCTCTACATAGTGTTACCCAAAGAGGAAGAGACCCCATTACCGCATCCTACTCCAGTGAACAGGGGGAACAAAAAAAAAAAAAAAAACAGCGCACGCAATCGATAATAAACCAAAGGTTCTGCCACTAAAAATTCCAACATCTTGCCAAACAAAAGGCCAACCAAGCCACGGCACACTCAGGCAAACGGACATCGCTCCATGTGTATATGCATATTCAAATGAGATTGTTTGTTTAAAAAAAAAACCTCATAAAGATGCAGAAGACTTGATATAGACTCGCTCTGTTGTATCCCTCTCGCTTGGACGCTCTACTTTGTCCGGTCGCTTAATTGTTGCGATTGTGTTTCTTCTGAGGAGCTCGTCGCTGAGAGATGATCGTCGTGCCGCGGTATCCATAACCATCAGCGTCTCCAATAAAAAACAAAAACTTTGTTATCTTAATTGTTTAAACTTGAATGCTTAAGCGATGGTTACGTATACTATCTAGTGGGGCAAATTGAATTTAATACACATTTCGATCGACAGGAGAGACAACATGCGTAATAATGGCCCGCTAAAGTGCCGCATAATGGCTGGGACAGAGAGATAAACTGATGCGTGCTCCTTCAGCTGACACAACACGAGTTCTCGTTTAAATGTTACCATCTAGGTGGATCTAGGGCTTTTTTCTTTTATCTAAATAGACTGGCACACCTACATAGGGCAGGGCATTCACCCAGTAGCGGTATGAGTACTTTGAGAATGGAGACGCCTCCGCCATTATCCATTGACTCTTTGAATGTTGAAGTCCCACTCGTTAATCACTGCGTGCTCCTGGCATTCTCATAAATTTATGGGACCAATGAAATTGTCACTGACGGACCATGATGGTCCCATCGCGATCGCTTGAAAAACCTCTCTAGACTCTCCTACTAATTCTGCAAGGAGATTCAACGCAGAATAAGTCTTTGGCAAGGGCCAATGAGAACTAAGGAGAAGCTATACAAGACCATTAGCAAAATGACATGTCTGCAACGAACAAGATGGCTAGACCTAAAACCATGGGGGACGGATGAACCGAAGAATCTTAAGTTGAACGTCGAAGGGATTACGCAAGCAAGGAGCAAAGTAAGTAAAACAAAAGCTCTGAGAGGTTCATCAATGCGTCTAAAGCAGAGGTAGAAATAGTGGGGAAAACTCCCAAGCAGCCGAGACAGACCGTTCCTTGGAGCTTGGCGAAACCGAAACCACATTTTTAATGTCAAAAGACTGGCGATGCGCTAGAAATGTTCAACTCGACGTGTTTTGAAAAATTTGTCTCCGATTATTCTTAAACACTCGCCCTGTTCAGACTGGGCGGTAACCGTGCAGTCAGGTGTGACCGTAATGTAAATAAGCTCCGCCATTTCTTAGCTTGTTTGGCAAGTTGGATAGCGACGCTCCTTTAACACTGGTCAAGTGAGACCTATTAAAGAGAACAGCCCCAGCTTTTAGAGGATCAGCTGGAAACTCATTCCTAGCGCAACAATCGTCGATGGCGTCCGCGAAGAGCAAGTTCAGTGCTTCACGACATTCTCAATTCCTGCGTTGGCCATCAAGTTAATATGGTCACGAGCGTAGGTTATAGGTAGGTTAGAATGGCTGCCTATAGAGATATACAAACACTTAGACCAATGCGATCTACCATTTTTCGCGACTTTTTTTTTTGCGGGTTTGGAAATACTTCACTGGAGCACTCAGACGCAACTGGTCCACTGTGCACCAGAAATGATGAGGAGCTTACAGTATCAGCACTCAGCACATCAGCACCGAAGAAAAGGCCGAACAATCGTAAAGGAAATGATCCAAAGTATCGTCGCCCTCTTCACAGGCGTCGCAGACAGCAGTATCACTAACACATAAGGAAAATGCTTGGCAAAAGCGGAGTGTCTAGTTAGAACGCCATTAAGTTGTCCACATTCTCTTCTACAGAGTTACAGCGAGAATGCCTCTGATTTCCTACAGATATACGGGAGCATTCGTTTAGTCTGCCTGCATTCTGGAGATCCATGCCATCACAATTATGTTTGTAGAAAACCCAGTCGTCAATGGAGACCATGACGTGAGAAAACCTGATAAATCATCCTCTGAGCCTGGTCTAGCAATCTCATTTCCAGAGATCCCAGAGTGGCCTGGGACCCAGACAAAAGCCAAAGAGTTCAGCTTTGCGACCGAATTCAGAGTTCTTGCACTCTCGAACTATTTTGGAACTAGTTAGACAGGGTTAAGCGCATCCTGGTATCGCTACAGACACAGATGGTCCGACCCCTCATCCTATTCTTAAAAGTATAGTCCGTGGCCATTAGAGTTGTAAAAATCTCTGCTTGGAAAACAGAGGTATGCTTGCTTAACGAGTAGTGAAGGCTACTGTTGTCGGTCTACACGAAGATACCAGCACCGGACTCTTGAATGGTTTTGGAGCCATTCGTTAAGATTCAACTACAGCACCGTCCAGGCTCTCGCTGAAGGCAATCCTGAAGGCAAGGAAACTCGACTTTAAATTTGTACAGCAACCGAAGTTCTGAGGTCATTGCATCAGACGGCATAGCCATGGAGCAAGGGTCTTAGGGTAAGTGTCGCGCAAGGTTATTAAACCTTCAGTGCGGACGAAACCCCGTCTAAGACGATGGATTGCTTCGATATTAAACATAGATACATAAGTATCAAGAGGAAGTAAATCAAACAGAGCATCTAGAGCAGCGCCAGGCGTACTCGGAAAAGCTCCAATGCAGCCGAGTCAGGCCGTTCTTTGAAGTTTAGTACAGAAATCAGTCACATACTAACACAAATGTTCCCTCCACCAAACAACCGACGCATTAGCTAGAAAAATTACCTTTTTCGGTGGCAAGCCCCATGTCTTGCCAAAAGCATCCTTACACGGACGGCACCACCAGTAGGAGGTTGACTGCAAGACGGGCGCGCAATAGATGCGCACACACTTCCGGCAGTAGTACGCCTGCCAACGGCTTTGTCTGCTTTAGGCAATCTCTGTCCACCAATTCCGGAACCTTTGGAAGTAACAGCACCGGCTCCACCCACATTTTGTTCGCAGATAACTTCAGCCGCAAGAGAGCTTTCAGCAGAAGGTCGCGCTTTCTTGAGTAGGTACTTGACTCAGAGCTCGATCTTTCGTTTTACCCTGGTTGAGCTTGAAGAATAGGACGCAGCGTCGAGTACAAGACCTGAGTCGGCCCCGGTTGGACTACCTTCCCCCGACCTAATCCTCTTTTCCTCTGCCACCTAAAGAGGACTACGCTTGGTGCCGTTCCTTCTTTTCCTCTTCCTCCGGCTTTTACCCAAAAGCCAATCGGGACGCATCGCTCCTGGAGCTCGTTCAGCTTGTGTTTCCCGAGACAAACCATCAGCAACAGCTCTATCATTAGCTTCCTGGCTATGTTGAAAGAAATTTAGCATACCGGGTAAAGCCTTTCCGCCACTTTCTCTTTCATTCCAGTTCATCCTCACGGACGAGTCAGAGGGTGAACCGCAGGTTTTTTTTTCAGATTCAAGCGCTGTGCCCGGACCCGAACCATTGTTTAAAAAGGTGAAGCTAAAATGTACGCTGCTTAAGGCACCCAGAATACCACCCCTGATCGCGATCGAAAAGACCACGAGTGGATTTGCGATTTCCCGAGTACCACATGGATTAGACAGATTTAACGTCACAGTCGAGACGGGTCACAGTCGCCTTTTACGACAGGCATGCCTATCTCGTGTAAATTCGAATCCCTACCCGAAGGGGAAAGCGACTACTCTTAGAGGAGAAAGAATAAAACCAACCGGAGGTTTTTAGAAATCGGGAGATTTCAACTAAGTCATCTGGTTCATCAAAGATGAAATAGTCTGCTTTTTGATAGGGTACGGGGGAGCGTAAGCAATATTCTATTCTGCAAGAGTTGTTTTGGGTGAGACAAAATGCTTCCAGTCCGGCATTCCCTGATCGGTTTCCGCTCTGTTTTTAACTGACGTTTACGATCTCATCATCCGAAAGTGGAGCTCGTGTCGGAACAGTCATGCAGAGTGGGCGGTATCCGTAACTGTTACAAATTCTAACCAACACCAAAAGAGGATAGCAGTGAAGTTGCTTCGAAGAGTGATAGTTCGTTGAGACACCTGGACAGTAGACAGTTCATTCTTGAAAAATGTTGATCATCTTGAAGTCGTTCCCCCGTTTAGCCAAGCTCTACCTCAGTCCTCCCGATTATTTCCCATTTCTCGAGTGTGACTAATGTCAAATTAGTAAGGTCGTCGAGTAAACTATACGAAAAAAAAGGAAACCCCTCTCTCACTAGAATAATGTCAAACACACGCTTTTTTGTAGACAAAATTCCTCAAGAACAAAACTACTACCTCCTCTACGAAGACTGATGGGCCCACATTCGTATGCCCCTTAAATTTAATGAATCAATTTAACTTGTTTGGCTTTCCTTTGTCCGCTGGTCTCTATCGCAAAACATTAATTTTATTACATTTTATCTGCACTAGTATGCAAATGGTCGACTGACTGACTGACTGTTGTCCGGCTGTTGCGAGGCCTGAACGGATGACTGAACAGCAATCATCTGTGGCGGGCGGCGGCGGCGTCCGTTAAACAGAAAGCCGGCGCAGAGTTTTATTAATAGAAAAACCGTCTGAGGTGAGAATGTTTTCAAGATTAGGGGCCATTAAAATACGATTTTTCTCAAGTCGATTTGAATGTTTTCTTTTTGAAAAATTGAACGGCCAACGATTCCCGTCTTGGAAAGATTTTGTTTGTTTGCGGTGATTTGCATTTTCGGCGCAGAGACCAATCCATTTTAATTGGCCTTGTTAGTATGAATTATTTTGTTTAGGCATTCGAATTGTCATTAATTACAATTAATTAATAATTCAGTTGATTGGTGGATCGTTTTGCTGAGACCACAAAAGCTTTTGTGTGTTAATCACGCGGAGACGGGTTTGAAGCGGACAGAAATTTGCTTAAACAAATATTCTAAATTATTGTAAATCAAAGCTGAGACAGGTGAGGTATGCGGAATTAATTAGCCGCCATAAGGAGTGCGAAGAGTGTCGAAAAATGGAGACGACGTTCGCCATGATTAACGAAACAACGTGTCTATTTTCGCCCTGAGTTAGAGCCTGACAAAGACCAATAAATTTTTGGTCACCATTCTAAGAGTTGTTCCACTTGACACCGTGTGAACAGGAAAGAAAGCTCTCTATCGCGTTTTTGATAAAGACTGGTAGCTTGGTGTGTGAATTTGGGCAAGGTTATGCTGTCCAATGACATTTACACACTACTGGACAGAAAACAGTGGAAGTATCTAAGTGGGTTGCTGAGAGATGATTTAGTTCCTTTTCAACACATAGGCCATTGGTCTGTGTAGAGCTTGTGTGATGTCTATGTTTGATTTACCCTAGGTTAGGTTAGGTTAGTAGGCAGGCGAAAGGAAGAACCATATCGCCACACTCAAGTCAGTTCAGACCCATTGTGATACCCCCGTTGGGGGAAGAGAGTGCTCCCCACCCGTTAGAACACTACGGAACAGTTGCACATACATATGTACATATATATCAGTGGAACATGACTAACTTAATGCGTCTGTGATACAAACCACCCTGTGGATTTGATAAATCTCATTATTTGGTCCATCAGTGTATCGGATAATTCTTCAATGTCCTCGTAAGAGTGCCGTCCGAGGATGGCAGAGACTAGGACAATTGCAAAGGTGGCAGAGACTAGGGCAATTGCAAAAGAAATGGGTTGTATCCTTGTGGGCCTCCTCATCGCCACACCCCCTACAAATTCGAAGGTTTATATGGTACCGCAGCATATTATACCCTGTGATCACTCCATAAGGGTACATAGGGATCTTCTGTCGATCTGCAGAAGTCGATCGGTCCTAGCCTTAACGAATTTAGACCATATCTTCCTTGTGGTTGCACAAGTGTTTAGGGAGCTCCATCTGTTGTTAGCCTACTTTAAGGCTTTATTCCCTGCTTCGAGCTCAAGTGTGCAAGGCGTGATGTTCACCGAAGTCTCGGCTGGTTCCGGGCTTGCTGCCGAGCCGTTTCTCGCCAACTCGTCAGCATTCTCGTTTCCCGGTATTTCCTCATGTCTAGGAACCCAACAAAGTGTGGCCTTGTGCTGTGTTCCAAGGACCTTGAGCTCTTCTCAACAGCACCTCACAAGCTTCGATTTTATTTCGTTAGCAGAAATTGTTTTTATTGCTGCCTGGCTGTCAATGAAAAAGGTGATATCTTCTCGTGGTATTGCCCTCATCGCAATCTCACGCAACCGCTTGGAAACACTGCTGTGGTCCGTTAGGCGGGCGGACTTGGAGATGGTCAGCGTTTTCCGAAACCTGCCCCACACCAGTTTTGGAGCCATCGGTGTAGATAGCTTTGGAGTGTGCGTTCAGAATTTGCCCGCTTTTGCAATCCTACCTGCTCGGATATGCGCTTAAAAATGGTCTTGTGAAATCCAGGTATGGTGATATGTAGTAGGTTGTCGATACATTGCCTAGATACTTCTGTAGGATTGCAGTATGACCTTTTGCATTTGGTTTCCAGCAGCCAAACTGTCTTATTCGCAATGCACTGATGGCCGCCGAGAGTCGTACAAAGATATCCACCGGGAGTAGATTGAGAATAGCCTCAAGTCCTGCGGTTGGTGTTGCTCTCATTGCACTGGTAGTTCCAATGCACGCCAGTCTTTGTACCTTCGTGATGGCCCTTAAGTTAGTGATTTTACTAACGGCTTACCACCATACAAGGCTGCCGTAGGTCAGTATGGATCTTATTATAGCAGCGTAAATCCACAGGATAAAACTGCTGCACGCATAGAAAGCTATTGTGGCCTTCTTGATTCTTTCGTTGCTTTACCCTAAGTCGTTTAATTCACGTTTATCAGACAGTAACTGAGGATATTCACAGACACATATGCATGGCAATATCATTCGCGTACTCAGCCACACTACACTCGATTTCTCTTGAAGAAGATCAAAGCTAATCCTGGCAACGGTCGAATAAATCACTTAACAGCCATTTCAAAGACAAAAGTCCATAAGCTACAACATTCAAGTCGAACTATAGACGGCCGAACCAATAAAGTAGCAAAACGAATTCCTTTACAGATATTCCGGATAATTCATCTCAGGGGATTCCACGAATCTCAAAGCCAAGACTTATCTCAAGAATTTTCTACACTCTAAAGCAATCAAATTTCTTTTTAAGTAAATACACCTCTCGACACCTCTTATCATAATTCCTCAAATTCCATCATAAGAATCGTGCCACACTCGCTATATTCAAAAATAAAAAAATAAACTACCTAAGCTGACATTTATTAGAACAAATTTCCAAGCACTACCTACCAGGTGTCCCCTCACCAAGAAGAACTGTCTCCATCTTTCCTGTGTGTGTCAAACAAAATAGAAGCAAAGCTTCATAAAAACCGCACACGGAAAATCTCTTCCAAATCCCTGCTAGCACAGGCGCAGCCCTCCACCCCATAAAAGTCAAGAGAAAAAAAAAAAACACGACAACTGTAATAAAAAATTTTTAATCGACATTCAATCTCCGAAAGAAAGTGATAAAAAAGTCACCGAATTCCATTGTTCAATCAAGACACACATTTCCATGCAGAGAATGCCATCAGCGAACGAACAATGAAATGCCATTTCGTCATTTTGTCAGAGATGACGAGAACCGACGAGAGCACCGGCGGGACGAGACAGTGTGTGCCCTGACGCCTGTACATCACGACAAAAGTTCCTTAAAAATTAATTCACCATTCCTATGGGGAGGGCATAGATAAATTTTTCTCTTGTATTTGTGTTACAAAGTCGAAGGAATTCCTTTGCGTCTTCGGATTCAAATCGAATCCTCTAAGAGCTGTCAAGATGAATTCGTCTCATCAAGTCGACTGATACACACGGTGTTCCCATCAGTGCTGGCGTACCCTAAGTACTTCCCTGGGACTATTTTATATGAAATTATGGATAAATCTACTGCGCCGTGGAATGGTGGAGAAACTTTTACACATTTGGGAATATTTCCTACAGGAGGATCTCTCCATGACCATTGATTACTTTGACACACGAACATGAATTCATAATCGACAAGGATTGGAAATGAATTTTTCTTTTTCTGTTTGTTTGACAGAATCGGAGGACTGTCTGCCCTTGTCAGGGTATTCTTGTGACATCTGTTGAGGGAATGGACATGTGAGCTGGTGGAGTTCAATGAGGCAAATCAGTGGTTACGTAATGCGGATTTGAATGCTTAAAATATGCATAGAAGCCACAACCCACTCCATCGTATATTGCATAAGACTACGTATGGCCCTGCTTTTAACCTCGGAAGCAGTTCGAAAAGACATCAATGGTTTGCAATGATTTCGAAAAACTGCGTCCATTTGAAATCATGAAACCGAAGTTTGCAAAGGCGAAGAAAACTGAGTAGTAAAGTCTCACTCGTGCCTATCGAGCTTAAGAAGGCTGTGACGCTAAGCTACGAACATGAAATTGGGAGAAAAACCAGAATAACTATTCAAACAGAATGGTAGATGGAACACCACAACCAAATGACTGTGAACATGTAGACCGATTCCCAACGTCGTCGAGTGGACACAAAATTCGAAGAGGTCAACTTTCACCAAAGCAATTCCTGTCGGAGCATGGATGTGTCTGCGAGCACCCGGAGTAAGCGAATGAAGAATGCTGTCAGCATTGTGAATCTAAGACTCAGAATGGTGAGCAAAGACACAACAGCTATGCATGGATTATCCTAGAAAAGGAAATCGGTGACCCAAAGAGGTCTAAAGGTAGATCAGACTAGCGTACCTCGATGGCATCATTTTCATATCACGACTCTTTGATGAAAGCGTAAATAAGATTGATGGTTTGGGTCTGTGATTTCGAGGAAGAACAAAATACCAGAGATACTTTTCCTCAAAAGTCGAAGAAGGGCTGTCTAATGTACGTAAGAGCTAGGCATTTTCAGGGGAATTGGTCAATGGTTTCTACCTCGGTTACATTTTTGCAGCTGCGACTGCAAGTGTAAGGATGAACTTTGCAGAAACTGCAAAGACGAGGCAACCAATGAGGACACAACTCACTTTCAATGCCAATTTCTAGGTCAATGCAATGTCAGATATAAATTTCTTAAGAAACCAGAACTTCTACAACACATAAAAGCCTCAAAATGATTCGAAACTCAAAAGCAATAGGACGGCTTAAAAAATTGCTCCGCTAGCAAGTTATCACAACGGACCCCTCATTGGTCTAAG
Source organism: Matsumyia berberina (assembly GCA_917880715.2). Taxonomy (NCBI): domain Eukaryota; kingdom Metazoa; phylum Arthropoda; class Insecta; order Diptera; family Syrphidae; genus Matsumyia; species Matsumyia berberina. Next base: position 64,104,434 of record OU862870.1, read on the forward strand.
TAGCCACTTCAACCTAAGTTATAAATACATTCCCGCCAATGGGCAATACAATGGTTCCACACTGACCTAAGGCTACGCGCACAATGATGCGAGCAAGCAATGCGATGCAAGGAGCGAGTAGCGTGCGATAAAACTGGTCACATGTGTTTTTATGTACGCGCGCAGTAAAGCGATAAGAACTCATGCGCAAAGTTTTATCGCACAGTTCTCGCTTCGCATCGCTTTCTCCCAACACTGTGCGCGTAGCCTTAGGGTGTCGCAGATGGTTTTCTTTCCTCTCGCCAACCCATCTACCTAACCTTAGTGTTGAAGGAGACGCCTATCATTGGCTGATCAAGCTACATATATATGCCTGACTTGATATTTTTAGGAAGATGACAACAGTCAATATTGTCGCTGTAACTTAGTGCTTAGTACGTTGGACTGCTGTGCGGACTGCGTAGGTTCAAGCCCCACCCATGTTCACTAAGCATTTTTCGCGACACCACCTATCCTCGGGGAATGACAAGCCTCCGGGAGTATAATCTGTCAATTCGCCTTTCAGGGTCGGCTATAAATTGTAGATCCCTTCCGTTCGCACGAGAAATGTAACCCGCACAACATAAACGGTTGCGAGAAGCTAGACCTTGACTTCCGAGCTGTCGCGGCAGCTATTCACCCTTCACAAGTAATGTACGTTTTAGCCTTTAGTTCCACCAGTTCCTCTGTCAGCTCCCACTGTGTATGAATTGTTTTCACACTCATTGCCATGTTTTTCAACACACTTATCAAAATTTCGATTGGAAAATCTAATTTTCCCCTAATGGAGGAAACCAAGGAAAACTTTTTCTCATCTTGGCTCCCACAGAGAGAGGAGAGAGAGCAACACTGACAATTTTCTAAGAGCTCACGTCGTAGACTCTGAGGCTAATGAAGATATTGTTAGTCTGCCCAAAAACTTGGGCCTCCTAGCCCCGCCCTAATTCCAAAATGATGAAAAATCATTGATGAAAGTGATTTAGGGGCGAACACACAATTTTCCATCAAACTCAATATATTTTCTCTCCGACAGAAAATGAAATTAAATATTTAAAAGAAAATTTGTATTCAAGAAATTTTGTTTTTTTTTTATCGGAAAATTATGCATTCATTTGATTTTGGGATTTTGTATCTTTTTTTGGGATTTTTTTTTTCTCCGATCTTTTCTTAGAGATTTTTGCAGATTTGCATTTAAATTGTCATCGAAACACGTTTCGTCTGTCCAAGTCGACAAATGGTGCTGATGATTCGACTGAATGTTGTGCATGTGTGCCTCTGATTGGAACGTATTTAGCGCCATTTAAAAAAAAAATACCGTCTTCCTCCTTTTTTTTTTTTTTATTTCTACCTGTGCGATGTGCCTCGCGTGTGTTTAAACGGGGAGAATGTGGGAGGTCGAGCAAGGTGTCGAATTTTGTGACACGATGCGGACAACAGAGGATCATTACGATAAATTTATGACATTTCATTACGTTGTATTGAATGTCAAAATAAAGCGTCGAATTATTGAGCGTTTACGCTTTAAATGGAAATTTTCAACAACAACACAAAAAAAAAGTTTAAAACTTTTTTCAGATAATTTAAATTAAATGGAGAAAAAGATTTTTATCGTGAGAAATGCTTAGGCAAAGTTAATATGTTTTCTCGTGAAGAGCTGTCATAAATTCGAATTTGAATAATTTCGTTTGGGCCCAAGTTCGACAGTAAGTCAAGTCAAGTCAAGGTGAGTGGTTTGAATGACGTTTTGGTTTTTGAAACGAAATGTGATCAAACGACAGTTGAGGTTTACGATGAGCGGCAGTAACATTCGTTAGATCGTATCATGAAGAAGAGATTAAAAGTGTGGTGAAACTTTGTTCAGAAAATTTAGAAATATTTTAGTTTTCAACTTAGGTTACCGATTTATTGCAGTTTCTGGGCATTTTTATAGTCTTGCGCCACAAAATCTGACAGAAGAAAGTTTTTACAAGAGAAATGAAATTATGGACATAATTTGACCAAAAAATGCACCCAAACAAGGGAAGCACAACAAGACCAGCAAGAGACTAGTATCGAACCATAGGAAGAGAATAAACTCCATTGTGAAGAAACGAGAACTCATGGCGTCTTCCAGCTCAAGAAATTCCAAGAGGCTCGCGAGAGCAACAATATCCGAAATTTCCACAAGATAGACACACATCTTATCACCACAAAAGATCTGTTCCCCTTTTAATTTCAAATTGAAATCCTCCGACTGTCTTTAACCAATTTAAATGGTTATAACACTTTGAATGCCTTTTCCAACACTTACCGTTCACCGGTGCCCCTTAATGTGATTTTAATGTTTCTAAAACCCCGATTGGGAGAGAAAAAAACCCGCAGAACCGTCTTCCATAAAAACTAATCTCCCCAAAACCAACCATAAACAAAAGCTTAAACCTCCTAAGCCGCTCTGATCAACGCCAACACAAAAGCGGGCCCCAAATGAACGGATCATCATTTGAATCAATAAAAGAAAGAACTCCTCGCCAGCATCGATTTATCATTCCGAATCTTTTATTACTTATTTATCACCGAAAAAAACTAATCTTAGACAAAAGACTATCAGGCGTAATAAAAACATTTTCTCGCATTAGGCCTCCGATAGGAAATTTTAATTTCCGATCAAGCTAACATGGCATAGTCATCGCACCTATCAACAACCGTCCACCATGACAGAATTCTGTGTCCGATTTTCTCTTGTGTTCTTGTCGACATCTTGTTTTACGATCCCAAAAAAAAAATGTCAGAAAATGCTTTCTGGAAATTTTTATTACTAATCGCCCATCAGAACGCCGTAAGAGTGGAAAATATTGTAAAATAATAAAACCGAAAGCTCTTAAGATCTGTTCTTTATGAGGTTTTATGTGCGTTCTATTGTAGGACCTGGTTTGTTTTCGAGGAGGAGGAGGCGGTTGTTAGCTTAACGAGGATAAAATGTGGGCTCTGCCTCATGGCGGGTGCTGTTATCTGTAATGGCATAACCAGGGTCTTTAAATTGGCCAAGCAAGTGAAGATTTTGACAAGATATTGGACAAATCTCGCAGAGAGATACTGGAGATCGTTATAAAAGCTACAGCTGTTCAACAGGAAAGTTGACTTGACCCAAAAGTTACATACTGGCTTATTTTTTCTTCCATCACTGGGTGAAAACCAAATTTAAGGATTTCAGACAAACCGCGACTTCTGTTGTAACGCAAGGGGGTGTGCTATCTCCTCTTCTATGGAACCTTGTACTCAACGAACTGCTTCTGAAGCTAGAGAATGCGGGCTGTAGCGTGGTAGCATATGCAGATGACGTCACCATCGCCGTGACGGGCAACTACCCTCAAACACTGGCAGATATTCTTCAGCACACTCTTAACAAGCTCACTACGTGGACAAACAGATGTGGCCTTAGTGTCAACCCAAGTAAAACGGAGCTGGTCCTTTTCACTAGGAAAGTCAAAATTCCAATTACATTTTATACCACCCAAGCTCAATGGCACTCCTCTGAACTTTTCAGTGAGTGCCAAATACCTAGGACTCATTCTAGACAAGAAGCTTCTGTGGAGGGATAATATTACCGAACGCGCCAGGAAATCCCTGATAGCACTCTACTTATGCAGAAGAGCAGTAAGTGCCAGATGGGGCCTTCAGCCGAAAATCATGCACTGGCTATATACGGTAGTTGTGAGACCGATTCCAACGTATGACATAATGGTTTGGTGGCCGGTTCTGGAAAATCAGACCAGTATCAGAGTTCTCGATAAAGTGCAACGTGTGGCTTGCCTCAGCATTACTGGTGCGCTGAGAACTTCTCCTACTCACTTCTCCTATAAGCACAAGCTACTGGACAGAAGCGCCTGGAGTCAGCGCGAAATCCTTTTTAATGAGTCCATTTCTATCTTTACGGACGGCTCTAAAACAGCCGAAGGAGTCGGTGTCGGTGTCTTTTCAGAAGACCTGGACACCCATCACTCCGTCAGTCTGGCCAACCACTGCAGTGTCTTCCAAGCCGAAGTCAAGCCGCCGCTTGACTGAAGGCTAACCCAATATCACGTATGAATATTGCGATCTATATCGACAGCCAGGCTACAATCAGGTCCCTCGTATGTCGTATCCAACACAATAAAATCTAGGGCAGTGAAGTCACACTCTATTGAGTCCCTGGTCACTGCGACATTCAGGAGAACTGATGAATTAGCTAGAAAAGGCTCCCAATATACGAATAGCAGGAAGCTCGATCATATCAAAGCGCCTATGTCGTTTGTTAAACACTTGACTCATCCCGACGCTCTGTCGAAAGCAAATCGTAGATGGCAACACCTCGATTAATGCAACAATGCCAGGCTGATCTGGCCTGTCCTGTCCTGAAAATATCAAAAGCAGACCAACTTGCAAAGCTAATCAACGTCCTCACGGAGCACTGTATCCTAGGAAGGGATGCTGAACGCCTGGGGGTAGCATGCAACGGTTTCTGCATGAGCTGCAGGAACGATTAGGAGGAGGAGTCCACTACACACTTCCTCTGCACGTGTCCCGCACTGGCCCATATCAGGAAAGCCACCCTAGGCCAATACTTCTTCAGCGATCTAAATGATCTGAACTCTGCCAGCACGGCCGATCTTAACAGCTACGGAAATCTAAATGATTTCAGAAGTAAGCAGGGTGCTCAGTGGCATCACAATAGACCTACTTTCTGCTCCAAGTGCACCTCCTCTCGGAGGACCACTTCTAATTAACTAATTTCCAACAAGGTGACCCTATGCTGGGTACCGGGCCACAGAGATATATCAGGTAATGCGAAGGCGGACGAACTGCCAGGAGAGGTGCAGAACTAGGTCCTGCATATACACTTCCGGTCACGAAGACACCCATTAGCACTCTTTACGGAGATATACGTAGATGAGGAAACCATGATCAGGACTAGTACGCGATGGTGTCACATGGTCACATGTGCAATAGCCAGATCACTATGACCAGCCTTTGTTAAAAAGAGTTCCAAAAATCTCGTACAACTTAGTCGAAGGGAAATACGAATCGTCTCCGGTGTCCTCACAGAACACTGCGGAATAGGAATCCATGCCGAGCGAATGACTATTGCAGAAGTAGCAGGGCCGAAGAGGAAATAGAATACATCCAGCATCTGCTATGCGAATGTCCCGCACTGGCCACCAGAAGGCTGCGTACTCTTGGTTGTAGCTTCTTCCATGGGCTGGAGGACCTTAATATCACTGATTTTAGGAAACTCTTGGGATTTTTATTCCTTTCTAGGTGGTTTCCGGATAAGCCAACCTTAGTTTGACTGCCATGAGTATACTTTTTTATGGGTACAATGGACCCGCTTGAGGTCTAAGTAAGTCTTTAGGACACCCACTAAACCAACTTCCTTTTTCTTGGTACATTTTCTTGGCAATAACTTATACCAAACCAATACTAAATTCATCTCGAAAATTTTAATGTAAAGTCTTCTCACCGACAGCCATCTTTGTTGATATGATCATGTGATTCTGTCAAAATGCAGTTCCAACCTTAGAAATCCCTTTCCTAACAGCTGTCTTACTCGTCGTAAAACGAATACAATAGTTATGAAGAACCTCTCAACATTCCTTGAATGACTTCTACCAAGACAGGTGGCATTCCGAAACCTCATGCCCTCACTTTTTAATGAAAAAACCTCACATTTCTCTAGAATTAATTAAAATTCAAAAAAAGGATACACGCATTTCCTTGACTTCTGCAACATGTTGTGTCTCAAGACTTTTAACAGATGTCATGCTTCGAGGTTTTCAAAAAAACTAAATCTCTAAAAAACATTTTCTATCGCCAGATTGTCTGCTCGGTGACATCCTCCGCGCTACCGTTTTGTATTCAACTTCTAATAAATTCAATTAAACCTTTCTCTTCTATCATGCCTTCTCTAATGCCTGATCCATAAAATTCCATAGAAAAATACGATCTCAAAATATTTATTGACATCTATCTACTCCTTGTCATGTCTTCCACAGAGAGATCCTCTAAGATGATCGTCGAATTTTATTTTCTATCCTAAAACAACATACCGCAACCAACAGACAACCGCCACTCATCAAGCTCAGACGTAAGATTGAGAAAAAAAAAAGCCGAACAATAGAAATAGATGAAAAAGGATCAAAAAGATCAAGAGAATCCTCCCTGATCTTCCCGAAAAAAAGAAACGATCTCACCGGTCGTCGGCACGGTGTGACTGCAAAGATCAATTTCGTACCGCATAACGAAATCCAATTATGATTCAAATGCTCCTGAGACAGCCCAGGAGGCTTACGTGTACGTTTACGCATGGATGGTTAATTGTTAATTTGTATTTCTAGGTCCCAGATCTTGTGACCGATCGGAGGTTCGATCTTGGCGATTAAAAAATGATAAAAAGTCCCGCACTTGAAAAGGGATAACAACCGTCAAGAACCCCTGAGATCTGTTGTCGAGAAAATATCAATTCAGCACGGGATCTTGACGATCCTCTTTTTTTTTTTTAAATCTTTTGCGGATCACCAATAGGGATCGTCCCACACTATGAACAAATGGAAAAGTTAAATTTTTGAGGTGACACTGCTAATGGATGAGTTATAGTTGGCCAACGCCTTTTCACATGTACTCCCTCGGCTAGAGATCAGAGGAATTTTTTACCAGTGCCGACAGAAACCGTGCAAATTCGTTCAACAGATCGTTTATCTTTTGACTTGGACAGTATTCTGAGGTCGACCACTCCTTGGAATAGATTCAACCAGCTCCTGCTGGTCGTGGTTTGCCTCCCCTATTTTGTGGTAAATAATGTGCGTTGTGCCGGTCTTTAGAGAATGAACATCGCTGACTGATTTTTATATTCTTCTGCAAGATCATGTTCACGAATAGGCAGGCTTTCCGCTAGACTACCAATCGCGATTTGAAATCTTTTCGGTTCTCCCCCGATTTCCTCGGGGGGAAAACACACAAACACAAGACAAAATTGCCTCGTCGACGCGTGCATGTGCGCAGAATTTGAATTCCAAACGAAATACTCAAGTTTTATGGTCTAAAACACGTACAACACAAACGAAACAAATGGAAACAATAAACATGAAAAATTGAGACTTAGATACAAATCATTGTCGTCCATTAAGCGGACAATGTTCCGGACGCAGGGGGGGCGACACGCACTGGACACAGTCGTCTTCGTCTCTATTGTTGCAGAAGATGTAGACATCTAGGAAAATATTCTAATTTTCACTTAATTGAGTCGAGGTTTTCTAGTTTAATTCCGTTCTAATGAAAGAAGTTATGAGCGCGACTTGAATTATGTGTGGAAGGATTAGTGTAATGGAGCATGCGCAGCGCGCGCATCACGAAATTATGATGATAAATATGTCGGGGTTTTGTGGAGGTAAATTGTGTGGAAATGAGTTATAATGAGAAGAAAAAGGTGAAACGGGCTATTGTCGGGAATGTAATCCTTTAATTCGGCGCAAAGGGAACCGTTTTTTTTTTTTTGGTGCAAGCGCCTTTCCAGTGGCTTAATTGAGTTTTATAAATCGTTTTCGATTAAAGTGAAAAATTTGAGCAGATGCAGGGAAGTTAATTGCACACAGGGGTTAAGGTGACGGTTTGCCTCGATACGGAAGGGTTGATTGATAGCATAAACCGCATATTTCTCTTCTCATTATCGGTGGGAAATGAACATCCATTGCTTAGGTACAGCAGGCAGACAATCGGAATTTAAACATTTTTAACGATTCTTCTGGTGTATCACAGGGAAATATGTAGTTCGCATATCAAGGAAGTAGCTAAGGATTCCACGCAGCTTTTGGTCTAGAACTGCTCCGAGATACTTGTCTTCGGAGTAATTCTTAACCAAAGGCTCACTTTCAATGACCCGCTTATTCACTATGAGGGTCGCGGGTTCTGGATTCTTAAGTGGATCTTCCTCCATCGACTCTAAATCATCTGGGGATATCCCCATACGGGTAGAAGTGAGATTTCGGACTTAGTCCAACCATCTCATCCTGGGCTTACCTAGGGGACATCTACCTGATGCCACGGATTCCATCCGGGTTTTGGAAGCCGAGTTGGATCCATACGTTGTACGTGCCCAAACCATGGAAGTACGGACCTTTCCGTTCGAAGAAGTAGCTACTCGACATTGAGTGCCTCGCGTATTCTGGTTTTCCTAACTCGATCTAGACGATTTAGTAAATGATTAAAATAAAAGAAAAAGAAGCTATGGCGACAGCTTGAGATGAGTCAAGGCCTAGCTTCTCTCAACCATGGAATAGACTTACAATTTATTGCCGACCCCGGAGGGCGAATTGAGAAGCTTTTTCATGACAGATTATACTCCCGCAGGTTTATCATTCCCGACGAGAGGTGGTGCCGCGAAAATCGAACCACTGAGCCACGACGACCACGTCAGAGATACTAAATGACTGATATTGTGAAATACAACTCCTCCTCTTTGGAAAATACGAATGTCTGCCTACAGTTTGTTCTACAAAGTTGCTTGCGAACGCCTTTCTCTTATCTAAGTCCAACCATTCGTGAAAACCAATAACGAAGGAGATCAAATCCTACATTTCAGTCAACTTTCTACCCTCTTTAGACTTTGTAATACTTTATGTCCAATTCGCGTTCAATTTTCCTATCACTCTTGTCATTAATGTCAACGTCATGTCGTTTTACGATACAACCGTAGCACTCATAAGTGATGAAATAACGTCAAATCACACATAAAGCTATCAAAATGCAATGCAACTTCATCTCCATTGGTGCAGCATATTCCACAACACCACAGGCGTTAATATGACAGCTATAAAGTCTAATCACTATCTGTTCAATAATGGCTGCCAATAAAAAACCCAACATGATGCCTTCGATCAGAGGAACATGTTTCTTTTATTAAACTTCAATCATAAAACCATAAAATCAAAAATTTAGTTCCACTTCGAATGCAAATAGTCGTAGTTAAAATTTTAGGGCCCTATTCCGTGACAGTTTTGATCGATTTGCTATTTTTTTTTTTTTTTGTTTGTCTTGTCACACTTGTCGTCCACAAACTGTCCTGTCATAGTGTCATTCCGATTAGGGAGTTTCCTTCCTTGATTTGGATACAATTTGACAAAATGTCATATTGATTGTTGCATTTTATGCTTGTGCAGACATTTTGTGTCTTCCCAGTCGTTAGGCCCGTCCCGCTTGTCAAATTCCCACTGACAAATTGGCACTAAAAATCCAATAACTCACATTAAACTGTCATCGAACTCGCATTGTCATAACTGGTCACATTCCAAATACGATATTCACTTACAAGTGTCACACTCAATTACCATCAAATTGACATTTGTCCAAATCTAATATCATCACTAAATGCTTGACAAACAACAATTGTGTGCCCTGTCTACGGAAAGTGGACGAAAAAAGAATATTTTACGCTCCCGTCAGTTTTGGACGTCGTCGTTCTCGTTGTCGTTGTGGTTGTCGTTTTCGTCGTCGCCATTCGATTGTAATTTGAATTAATGAGAAAATTATTGTCAACTCCCAAAGCCAACACCGTGGTCGCCATCGCCTTTGACTGTCACGTCATTGGCATCAAACGCAGTGTACACCACTGCCATTGCCAGTGGCATGTAGAAAATTAATATAAATTGCCCAGAAATTGACGAGAACTGTCATTAAGCCTCGCAAAGACAAAAAAAACCCTCAACAAAATTACCATTCAACTTCAACATTGTTTCAGAGTCTATTTGACGGCCACGAGTGTGCCCCTCCCCGGCCGATGGGAACATGATGCCTGACTTTGAAGTTTTCATCGGTTTCGAACGTCAAAACACCACCAACAAGGACCGATAGCATAATTAGTTCACCATTAAGAGGAGAAAAGGACGTTTTATGAGTTAACAATAACAATCCTTAGTTTATCGCTTAATTTAATTTATTTCTCGCAATGCGTTGGACGGACGTAGGAGGCTGGAGCCTGCCCTACGGTTTAGCACTGAAAAGGGGATACAATTTTTGGTTTTACGATTCTATTGAGGTACAACGGAGACACGTTTATGGAGGCCTTTTAATGGCGCACAGTCTTCGTATTGGACTTTGATTATATTTCGTTTGTTTCGTTGGGATTTTGTAATTGGGACTAGGGAGCGGTGTATTTTTATTGTCGGAAAGTGGGCATACTAACGCTTGTCGTGTCCCGAGATGCAGGCGTATTCGCACTGCACTTCCTTAATTAGCTGATGTCTGTATTAGGCGAAGCTTGATGCAAACGACTATGGGCATTTGGATCGTAAATTCATGGGAATTCCAACGGTCAAATGTTGTAAAATGTAGTCACGAAGAAATGGCAGGTTATGAAATCTTGATCTCTACCTAAATTGCAGAAAAAAAGGTTCGACAGCCTTTTCATTTCCGATCACCACAACAGTTTTGTTCAGGAGGTAACTGCGGTACTATGTAAAATAAAAATGAGACACCAACCTCGAAAGTAAATGGATTTTTGATGAAACTTTCTGGATGAACTGGAGCACGATCAGGACCGTGATCATCTGGTTTTCATCGGTGACTGGAGATATGTATGATTCTCGCGAACAAAAGAGTCACACTGACATCTGTGCTTTTTGATTGAGCTCAGCTTCATAAATATTATCAGCTAGGGTTTTATATATCCCCGGCTTCAATCCTTTCCACGAAAAGTGCTAAAAGTTATCAGGGAATTGTAAGACCGACGAACTCACCAAACGTGGTACTACTCTAGAGATCCTACCAGAACGGAAGAATCTAGGTATTCCACTCGCTACATATAAATTACCCCTAGAGTACGACGCGATCAGCAAGATAAACCAAAGATGGAGGAACGGCACCAAATGCCGCATTTCAAGAGAGCTATGGCCTCTGTTAAGCCTTACTCAATCTAAAAGTCTCATCTTGCTCAATAGGTGGCTCATCAGCACCGTTTTAGGTGTTCTCACTGGTCACTGTCCTATTGGTCTTCATGCCAAAAGGATGGGCCCCTTTGCAAATGACTTTTGCAGGAGCTGCAGGGACGAAGAGGAGGAGAAAACGATTCTCCATTTTCTCTGCACTTGCCCTGCCCTGTCCCAAAGAAGGAGCCTACCACTTCGACAATCTGGGCGAATTATCACATACTGATATCAAAAGTATCCTCAGCTTTATCCAAATGGTTTCATAAGCCGGAGTGGCACCTAGGGTAGATCCCAGTGGTATCACAAAGGGCCTTCCTTGGGCTACGTGTGTCTGTGCCTGTCATGGACAGTCACCTTATCTACCGACCTACCTTGTATCAGGTCTTCGTGGCCATAAATTAAAAGGAAAAATCCTTTATTTGACGGCTTTGTGTGAATTTTGTTTTAATCTATTTGAACCCTATTGGAAATAGATACCGCTGCCTTTAGAATCTTTGGTACTTGTCTTGGCCCTCCTTACCTTACCGAACCTATAATACTTTGCAGCAGTATATAGTCTAATGAGTAGTGTATTGTTGGAAAATTTGTCAGGTTTATGCATTTTTTGCACAGAATGATAGAAGCTCTTTAGTGCACTTCTCGCTTGAGATATTAATGAGGACAAACCTCCAATTAGACCTAGAATCCATATTTTCCCTTCGTTTTGTTACAATAAGACTTCCCATCCCATGATCTGCTTCTCCGCCCATTATTAATGAATTATTTCGTTCTAATTCCCCAACCTAATCACTTCATCTAATTTATTTCAAAGCAAAGGCGCACAAATCGCCTTTCATTGCCGCAAACAAAGCATAAAAATTCACAACTTATCACCGGATGTCAGAAATGGACATCCGGGATTTGTTTGCTAATTTCTCCTCATCACAAGAAAAAAAAAACTTAAATAATTTAATTCTTAATCCGTACCAGTCCCACAGAGGAGATTTATTAATTTCCCTTTGTTCCGAGACAACTCTGTCTCTGCGAGAGCTGAAGCTGACTCCCTCCTTCAACAGCTGAGACGCCACCAGAACATAGGAACACTTCTCGGAAGAATCCCAAAGTCAAGCGATGAGTTATTACCTTTTCGTTACTCAAACATGTAATTATGATAAAAATCTAAAAACAATTTGCCACAAACGAAGGAACAAAAAAATTATGAAGAGCAAAACAACCACCCTACACAAAGTCGCGTTCGATATACCTTTCGTATCGTCATACGCGAACAAGCGGGCCCTTCCAGATGCACGGAGCGAAAGACGCCATAGATAATAAAAAGAACCAACTCGAGCCCATAAATCAAAATTAGTACGTTTCCTCTCCTGGTCCCTGTGTGTATAGCGATGATAATTAGCAGCGTAATTAATGATTTCCAGCAAAAAAAAAATCAACTTTTCCCCCAAAAAGTTGAAGAAAAAACCAACAAAACTCGAGAGAATACAAACAAACGGCATGGCGGCGCGCGAATGGGCCCAGTACTTCCGGTTACCCGGCGAGCAGCCCTACAATTACGGGAATGATGTGTAAAATTGTCGAAATTTTTGCAAATTTTCTCCATTTTCCTCGAATTACTCGTATACGTAACGTTTTATTTGTTGTGATGAGAGCATGGTGCGTTGCTTCTGTGTTTGGTTTTTATTCTCGAAATGGATATGCCGCAGGCGAGACTACTGGGGCCAACACCGTTTTGAGTTCTTTTGTTTGTTTTTCTTGAGAAACTCGATTTTTTTTTCTTGGCGAAATTGTAAAGGTTTCACGTTATATTTGATGGGAAAATTTATGTTTTATTTTTGTTTTTCTGTTCGAGGGAAGGAGACTGGGAACATGGTTGGATAATTACAGGAATGAGAGCATATTTTGTGGATTAATGGATGAGGGAGTTGATAACATAACCCAAGGCAATGGAAAGTAGATTTCACATGACGGGTAACGAACTCGTAATGGAACAGAAGGCGTGGTGCAATTTTGGAAACGATTAAGAAACATTTTTCAATCTAAAATGTTGTCAAAGATAAATCGGGAAGAGATGATTAAAAAACTTTGTGACGAATGACAGTGGAAGATCCTGTGAGGCACAAGGCTTGAAAGGATGTTCTGGCTATAACATCGGAGGAAGGAAAAAAATGAATCTGTTCGGACGGTTGGGCACCACAAATCCAACATTCGTGTCAAATTTGTTCAGAAAACGTAAAAAATAAACTCAACGATGTTTGCCTTATTGAAATACCAAGTCATAAAAGCTTTCAGGGAGGCTGAGATAGCCAGGCAAAAGGACCAAACCGCTGAAAACACTTTGACGATCATTGACCAAACCTCTCGACGTGCAAAGTGCGCAAATCAGTCGTAAAAAAACCAAACAATCTCCTTTGAGGCTGAACGATACTGATGTTCCTCCTTAATCTTGATCTGCTCTTGGCCACAGAGCCCAGTTTTAGTAACCAAAGAATAAATGTGTTTCAACTTGAAACGAGTTCTAATACTTTTCCTTTAGGCTGAACTCTTCGTCGTGAAACGTCTGTCGGTTACTTAACGATCTTTACAGAACTCAACACAGAGTTGCAAGCCCTAAACAACACATTTTCTCTTCAGAAGAGCAAACGTTTGAAAAGAACGTCGGAAAAGTCACAAAGTACATGGCAACGTGCTACCGACAATGTGTAACTTCGGTTGAAGAGCGTCAATCATGAATCAAAGCTAAGGTGTGGTAAACAAGCTCCCGAAACCTCTTGTAGTATTCAAACCCAAAATGAACGAATTTCTTATCAACCCATTCATTTGGTTCAACGTGGTGAAAGATATTTTCATAAAAACTGACACCTCACGCGCCTTGGTTGACGCAGGCAGCCCAGAACTGAATAAAAAAAAAAACTTGCAAACCGGTGGAGAAAATTTAAAATGACACAAGAATATCCCCAGTACATGACGTGAATTTCTACCTCATTCTATCTGCCTGTCTTCACGTGGCGTTACATTACACAATGCCGCCCCCCTCGCCCTTCGCGGCTCACAACACAATTCGCATTACAACACAAAAGCGCCTTTGTATCCTCGTCAAGAAAACGCGTTACAAAAGGTCCAAAATACCTAGCACACAAGAATAAATGTTTTATTTATACTCAACCGCCATTCATCAACCTGTCTGAGGAGTCGCCATGTATACGCGCATTTACATAACACTAAATCACACAAAACCCCTAATAACAACGACGTATTAACATTTTTAATCAGAAGAAGGCAACCCGACGCTTCGCGACTTATTAATCGCTCCAGAAAGATACAATCAAAGCGAAATTGAATAAATCTCCGCGAGATTCATGGCCGGCATCGCACGCCTCCGAAATTAACCTCTAGACATGCCAATGATCGATGTCTAGCCCACAAAAGTGAGAAGAGGGCCAGAACCTTGTATTGGTTTTTTCGGGAACGAGTTAATGAGATTCCTTTTGAGGTCTGGAACATATCTAATGATGATCAGAGGAACGCGCCTGCTCTGCGGACATATATCACGCGAAATGGGCCGACAAAAGAGGACGAGGACCAAACCGAACCAAAGATTCCCATGAAACAGTTCTCCGGGCACGATAAATTATTGTAAATCAGAGAAGTTTATTTGAACAAACATTGTTATGTCGAGGAGGTGGGACACAGGGGCGAGATAACGATGAGGCATGTGGCATAGCGGCTCCAGCAGCAGGCACCCCTCGAGGGTCTAGTGTGGGCGAAACCGAGAAGATTTTTGTGTGTTTTTACCAAGAAAGAACATGAAATGCAAAGGACGCACAGCCGAAGTTACTCCTTCGGAGACTGGGATACATAAAACTATCCCGATGATCCTTCTGCTGCTTCTTCAAACATTTTCTTTTGAAAAGAAAAATCCCTGAAGGGAGAAGGAAATTCTACCTGCATCCTGGGCTATGTACCCAACAGTTAATCATTTTATGACAAAGTCACCGAAGCGAGATTCTTGAAACAGGATTCTACTATCCAACAAAGGACCATGATAGATCGGGCGAAGTAGTTTATTGCTGCGTGGAAAATAAGGATGACAACCGCAAATTATATTGATCCTGGAAGTAATCCCCCATATTGTTCGAATGTTTACACACAAACAAGGCGAGAGTGTACGCGGATACAATGTGACTTTGTCACAACAGAAATTAATGGCCACTAATGCTTTCTTTCAAAGAGGGAGCAGCGGCCAACAGCTGTTACTGTAATTCGTGGACATTTTTCATTTTCCGAAAAAGTCACGAGTCCTTTTGATCAATATACCGAATTTCAGTCACTATTCGCCTCAAATGTCACTTAACGTTTCGTGTGTCCTTCTGGTGAGCGTTTTGTCCCCCCCGGTTTACATTAATTTATTGCGAGATAGTTCTCCCGGTCTTATATAAGTCAACGAGCTGTCTGCGACTAACCACACCCCTGCGGTTTTTCTCTGTTTTCGAATAGTGCGCCATCGCATGTCCTGTGCACATGTGCGTCAATAGAAGGTCGGACTCTGGACGGCTGCGGTGCCCATTCAGAACCAATAAATGTTCGAAAATTAATGGTCATCTTCTTCAGCGTTGGACATTGCATGCAGAAATTCAAGGCAAGCGAGTGAGTCCTGTGAGATTGTGTTTTGTCGGCTCTAGAATGCTAATTATGCGGAAAAGAAATAAAGGGACCCTTGCGTGATTACACCGGCTGTGTTCTCATAGTATCCCTCCAGTCGGATTCATGAATATGCAAATAAATACCGAAGTGCACAATCGGGTCGCACGATGCAGATACTGAAGATTGATTTGTTTTTAATTTTATTCAATTTCGTGGGGTGTTAACGGTGATTAATAAAGATTCATGTGGTCATCCAGAGCAGTTGGTTTCGAGGTGACTTCTCGAGATTTTATAGTCAGTCGGGTGATTCATGCAACTGTTTGGCTTTCAGTTGTATGCAGATGCTTTTAAACAGTGTCCATGGTGATGAGTTATTGATCATTGAGGTTGCTGCCATTAATTGGTTCACGTACTCGTACCAATTAGGGACAATTAGCTTCTAGTTTTGTATTGACAGATAATTCAGAAAATTTACATAATCGATTGGGTATTCTCGACTACAATCTACTGGGGTTACCAGAACTAGGATTTGTGGAAAGCCTCTAACTATAAAATATTGTCGCTCAAATATTGGGGCCACGGAGGAACCTCAAGACCGTGCCTGCAAATAATGAATTTTTGGCGCATAGCTCAATGTATTATACCTCTGCCTGAAAGACAGATGTGATGCAGCCAAGGAAGATTCCATATTTGAAGTTCAGGTCTTAGATGCCTTCTTAGGAGGATCTATGGAAGGAAATATCTTCTCAGGCAGTCAAGAGCGCTAACAAGTCTAGACATCAAGCGATGCATAGGCTGTCCTTAATGATAGTCTGCCAAAACTCGTGCAGCTTGTGGTGGATTACCTCTACTTGATTAAAAATCAGACACCCATCTCATGGTGGATCCTAAAAGTACTAAGCCTAACGACTAGTCTGGAAGGTAGAGAAAGTTCGAGGCAAGTCAAGTGAAACAAAAACATCACCAGGACTATGTCTGGGGCTGACCTCAACGGAACAGGACTTACGCAGTACGAGGCGTGACGCAAATATTATAGGAAATATAGGGATGTTTACACCAAACACCCAGGCATGATAACTGTCCATTGTACTTGTTTCCCGAAAAGTTTCTTTGTATCCTTGGAGAAACTTTTAATTTCGACTAGCTTTGCTGGGAATGGATTGAGAATTTTCTTGAGAGCGAAGCGAATCATACGCGTAATGTCCATAAACATAAGCAAATAGAATCGAATCTAATTTGGAGAAACACAATAGAGGAAATCCTCACCTAAGACGACGCGTAAAGGTCGAAAAGAGTACATCAACTAATTAAGACGGCGCAACTGACGGCAGTAAGTAAAGGATCGAGATAACTCGAGAGATTTATTGGTAAAGTCTTAAGTTTACCTCAATGCTCTTTTTGCATACACGAAGGCAGCAGGGAAGAAATGGGGCATAAAGCCAAGTATGGTGCACTGGCTATACACAGCAATAGTCAGACCTATACTCACGTATGGAGCACTCGACTGGTGGAAGGCAACTAGAAAGAAAACAACGCTAAGTAAGCAAGCAGCAGTACAAAGAACTACTAGTATCGCAATCACGGGTGCTCTTCGCTCAACACCCTCGGCAGCTCTATAGACACCTTTCTGCATCTGCTACCGCTAGACTTGACATTATAAAAGAACAGATAAGACGGCTTCCGTCATGCACTCCTGGGAAAACTGGCTCTTCAGGTATGGGTCAAAAACCACCGACGGTACGGTTTCAAGGATTTACTCCCAAGAGGCAGACCTCAAAGTATCCATAAGACTCCCGGATACTTCTATCGTATTCCAAGCAGAGGTTCTGGCTGTGCTTATAACCGCGGAATCACCAGGGATGAATAGTCAGGCCGCACTTAAAGCGCTAGAATAAAATGTCAACAGATCTGCACTAGTCTCGAAATGTCGCGTAATGCTGAAGGCATTGTTCGCGCAGAATTAAGTAAGACTTCGTTGGGTGCCAGGTCATTGTGACATTAAAGGAAACGAAAGGGCAGTTGAACTGGCCAGGCTAGGTGGAGAGCGGCAACACATGAAGGGGGGAACCACCATGGACCCTCCGTTCTGTGTAGCTAAAGCAGAGACCCTGAGAAGACCGACTCACAGGTCAATCAGAGATGCTCCAACATAAGTTGGCATAAGGTATCCAAGAATCTATGACCTGCTCTGGACCGCAGGAAAGCAAGAGCTATTCTTAACTTAAGCAGGGTACAGCTACAATTAGTCACTGGCATCTTGTCCGGCCACTGTCTGCTCAGGAAGCATGCTAAGAGATTAAGGCTCTCAGTCACAGATGTCTGCAGGTACTGCAACGACCTATGCGTCGCTGAGGACATAACACACATATTATGTGAATGTCAGGAAATTACCAGGACACGAATGAAATTTCTCGGCAACTTATTCTTTAACAGTCTGGAGGAGCAAGGCTATGAAAGCTATAAAAAATATGGTAAAATTCTGTGCCTTTTTAGTTTCACAGGACTCACGATGGGCACACTATGGTGCCTAGTATCTTATACAGGAGCTGGCTGCATAACCCTACTCTACCTAACCTAACCTAAGTTCCCCCGAATTGTAATACCACCAAAGTAAGAAAGTGAAGAAGTCGAGCAAAACGTTTCGAACATCACCAGGAGTAATGCATATGCCTCCAGTCATTATAATGAAAGCCTCGTCTTGTAGGCTTATGGGTGTTGTGGAGGCAGATTGAGTTGCTGTTTTTAGCCACCATATTACAGACCCATTAGTGAATTATGGTCTGATGACAACTGAGTACAACTATTGTCCTACAAACTCCACGTCTTACCAAACACTTTCTGATAGTGCCACAGTTCTAAGAGCCTTGGTCGACTTTAGTTCAAAGACTAATTGTAGGGTTACACCCTTTAAAGTTTCGAGCACTAATCCAACGAGTTTTCTCTTACCAACAGGAAGGGCTTTATATTGAAATCGATGGCATTGTCATAGGGGTGGCTGTGCTTTGAAAACCAGCCCCGCCTCAATCGAATCACCGTAAATCAATTTTGTATTTCGAAAGCATAGTTTAATAGAATTCCTACCACCTTTCCATCATTTTAACCTGAACCATCTTATCGGTTTTATTATGCAAATAAATTGGTAGTGGTAGACTGGCTAAGTCCCCCCAGTAATAAATTGAGCCATAATCCAGCTAAAAGTGGAGAAAAAGATGTCTCCAAATCTCATATTCATGAAAAAGAACCTCTTGTCCCACATTCTCTGGAAGCCCGCTTGCTACTATCTCTATTTAAAACCATCTCCCATAGCTCATAGTTCGTCGTATCTGAAATTCCATTATTTTTATGGTTTATGTGGCCATTAGGGCTCAAGCTCTACAAATCTTATCAGCTCCACAAGAGAGCTGAATTAATTCTCTTGCACCTTCTAATTAGTTTCAGGCACATTTCTCTGCCCATCGTCTGCCTTTCCATTGTTCAGCGAATGATAAATACTTCTTGTCTCAATTTAGAGAAGAAAAAAAATGCAAATTCAACTTAAACTCCAAGAAACCATCAATAAAAACTCAAAGATCCGAAGTGGATATGAAACAAAAGGAAACGGACACAGCTGGGGGCATTGATCGGAGCAGTCTCTTAACTGATAATTAAACTGCACACAAAATGGTGGGGGAAAATACATAAGGGGGACACAGAGCGATGTTCGTTTCCCATTTCGACGATCGAATTAATTAAGACATTGGTCATAAAACTCCAGTGGTTCCAAAAATTAATTTATGGTCACACGAAACGAACGACAGAAATGATCGGTTTTTAGTGGAAATTAATTAATTTATGCCCGCGGGGTAGTTGTGGGAAAAAAGTCTTAATTGTATCAATACAAACTAAAGGGCACACGCGAGATGTGTACTTAATTCAGGAAGCAAAAAAAAAATGTTTTAATTTGGTTTTATTATTTTATTACTCACTCACCTGTGGTATGGTTGCCGATGAATTCAAAATCATCGTCTTGATCCCAGTGCTTGAGAGATAAGTTGTTTAGTGGTGTTGCGTTCGCGAATTCCAAGTTGGCAAAGTGCCAGTCCAGTATCTGACGATCCTTTGATGAGAGATAAACGTCACTAGAAGAAAAAGAAAAGGTGAAAGGAAGAGTTTTCTGTGAGAGTTGTCGTTTGGAGACTTTAAAGTCGCGGCATTTATAAGTTGATTGTGGGCGAGCAAAGGAACTAGCTGGCATTCATAGAAAATTCGGTCACCAGTCATAAAACGACGGAACGTTTCCAAAGAACGTGCAAAAATTTCACGTGGTTAATCCTACTGTTTTACGAACATCTTTAGAAGAGAATGGGTCAAGAACTAACGAAGAAAGTAGCAGTGGCCTGGTCATACATTTCCCAAGATGGCAAAAGAGTGGAACGACCGAAGAAATATACACGGCGCAACAGTTGGAGAGAGCTGACGCATATAGATAGAAACAGTACAGCGCCGACAATCGACAATCGAGTCAAGATAAACTATGTATGTATTTTCCTCTGTATCCTATATTAGGGGCCCTAAATGCGCACTGCAACCTTATGAGGTTTATTGTGGTGGCCCATATGGTTTAACCAGAGGGCCTCAATATGGCTTTTGAAAAACCTCAGTATAGCCTTTGATTCAAGTTTCCAAATGTCCGCTGGGTTGACTGAGGCAAGCACCTCTTCTCGCCAGACAGTCAGCCCGTTCGTTACTCTGAAAGACTTCATGTCTTGGGATCCAGACTAAGGTACCGATGCAAGGCTTTTGAGGAGGTTGAGACAGTCCCAGACAAGCTTGGACCCTACCCCGTATAGGATTTAAGGGCTTACAGTGCTGCTTGAATGTCTGAAAAGATGAAGATGCGGCTTCCTGAGGTTCTTCTCCGCAGGCGTTCTCCAGCACACAATTCAATAGCGTGCACTTCCGCTTGAAATACTATAGATGACTTTCCAAGCGCTGTCGCGCCCTGGAAACTGGGACCATAAACCCCAGCACCTGTGCTGCCGTTTTCCAATTTTGAACCATCTGTATACCAGATTTGGAATTTTAGTAGTGTAGTCCTTCATATCCTGCGTGTTGGATTTTAGGGTTTTTGGCCATCATACTAATGACGCGTAAGTGATCATTGGTTTGATTATGGAGTAGTACAACCAAACAACCATTTTGGGGTTTAGTCCCCAAGTTTTGCCGTACAGGCATTGACATTTCCCTAGTCACCTTGTTGGTAACCATGTTAAGGTGCGAGTTCCAGGTAAGCGTTTTGTCAAGCTATGGCAGAGGCTGTGAGCACATTGGAGCAAAGCATTCGATAGCAAAAACTGATGAATTGCAGTTCAAGCTGATAGGCAGGCCACCGTATTCAGCATATATAGCCCCCTGTGAGTTTTTTTCTGGTTCTTTACCTTAGATGACAGAGGTTTTCATAACGAGAAAGTCATCGCAGCCGTTGACGCCTATTTTGCAGAACAAGACGCCAATTACTGTTTGGAGCAGGTGAAGAGTTGGAGCGGTGCTCAATTTTTTGAAAAAATCGACCAAAATTTTACTGGAAGCCTACTTATCAAGCTCAAAACCCGCGAAACAACCCCAGAGGAAAGCACTCGCGTAACAAAGCCGTCTCACAAATTAACAACAATTAAACTGACTATACAAGATCCTCAACACCCCAATCCTGCTTATCAAAAGTGAACGAAAATATTCTTAAGGTCTTTCAATACTTTTCGGCTCTGCTTGCATATAACGAGTGGAGGAAGAACTGCGATTAAGAACTTTATGAGCTACAGAGCATAAATAGCGTAGTCAGAAAAACTTCAAGGCCACTGCTGAGAAAGTTGAGTCATGTAGAGCACATATCCTCACAAGAGAGCCACATGACGACTTCACCACACGTCGTCCACTTAAATGGAAAACAATTTCAACGAAGTAAACAGATGCACGAGCTGAAGGTAGCTGGCAGTAGAGAAAAGACATGAAGACTTCTATCAAAAATAAGTAGATTCTCAAACATAACACTGAATAATTGAACTTACCTCGGTGGATTCATTTCGATTTCCTTCAACTTGACTTGCAAGTTTTCCTCTTCTTTGTTGAGAGCCTCCAATTCTTTGTAGGCCTTACTCCACTCATACTGAGTGCTTCGTATCTTGAATTCGTGTTCAATCCAAGTCTGATCATTGTCTCCATTCTTCGGGGGACGATTCTTAGTCAATTTACTGCAGGTTGTCTTGTAAGTTTGAATCTTCTCAGCCAATTCAGCGACCTTGTTCTGATTGTCTATTATGCTCTTTTGAACATTGGTCACATTCGTCAAATGCTGAACTTGTTTCTCTTTGACGTGCTTTTCTTGCAACTTAATTATCCATTCCAAAGCTTGCCCCAGGGATACTGGATTATTGCCAGCATAGTTAAAGTCCAGCTGATGGGATAGGTAGCTGGCTGATTCCAAAAGACGGTTAAATTCACGTTCAACCTACAAAACAAAAAACAAAACAAATGACAGACAAATCGGAAATAAAAGAATGAAAAATCGGTAAAAAAAAAACGCCATGTTTGACGTAACTCCATTGAAATTTAAATTTTGTGCCTTGAGCCCTCTACTGCAAGCCGCTTTTGCATAACAAAAGGGGTTGGCAATATCCCTTTTCATTTGAAAGGCTACACCTCTTCAAATAGAACCTCAACATTTTGGCTTCAGGTTACGTAGGCTCAGGATCATACTTTCACAGATAAGGGAGGTTTCGGTTTGAACAAATTTTTTAAAAGGGTGCCTGCACGCGTAAACGAAACCCCTTCAGATATCAAATTAAATTTTCGCCCAATTAAACGGCGCATTCAGAATCCTTGATGCCTGTCGGCCACTTTACGATCAATTTTCATCCAGAGTTTGGTGCAAGTCATCCAGCAATAGCAACATATGTTGAAGAGGGTTCGCATAATCAAAACAAATGAACGACGAGCTACTGTAGACGATGATCTGCTGCTCCTGCGCGGAACTGGATTTTTCATCATTTTTTGCAAGAGGATAATAAATTAATCCTCGATTTGGTATTATGCAGGTTTCTCTTATTTTTCAACCCTCATCGAAGGGTTAGACTAGAGTTTTGATGAAGTTCAAAACTAGAGCAGGAATGATGGACCGCAAATTGTGGAGGAAGGTAACAAAACAAAAAAAAAAAAACGGGCTTGCCCTGGTGAATGAACCGTGAAGGGGTTTCGCTGGATAACACCCAACAAAGGAACCAAAATTGATTGCATGGCGGAAATTTGTAGACGTACAAATTATAGTTTTCCGACTGGATTGTTAGAAATGTATACATTTATCAAATTTGAAGGGCGTGTGCAGATGTTTAAAAAGTCTTTCTCGGTATAAATTAGGCGCCTGTCGAATTTTAGGACAGAAATTGTTCAATTGACGGTAAGCGGTTGGGTTGGACGAAGTAAATTTCAATCGAAAACAGGTTAAGGAAGCGGAAATAAACGGGTTTCGAATTAGGTTTCAATGACATTACTCAGATCAGTTGAAGTTTTTGAGAGGACATTAGCGAAGACTGCTACCATTTTGATGAACTTCTTGGCACAGATACAGACACAATGATTCCCTCAAACCTTACGAGGGAGATGCATCTTTTCGAATGAAGATCAGTTCACGAGATGTACTTAACCATTTAGATGGCAGCATGATGGTCCAAACCCGAATGGTCTTCCAAACTTTCGCCACTAGATGTCTACGTGTCAAGCCTAAGATTTTTTGGCCGAACCGCATCTCAATCGAACTGTTTCACATGAGAACGGGTGGGGAGTCAATGGACACCACAACACAGTAATACAGTAGTTCGGAGACACTTTACGGCACGAACACCATCAGTCAGAACAGTAAGTTGCCCTAAGCAAACGCTGTACAGAACAATTGAAGAGAAGCTGAGCTCACTGCGGAAGAGCTGGAGAAAGCTGAAGTATGCCAAGCAATGAAATCCAGTCACCCAACCAAACAGAAGAATAGGTATGGCTAAACAAATGTGGCGCGAAACAGTTGAGGCAGAATCAAAGTTACCTTCGGAGCAGAAACTCTAAGAATAATGTGTAATCTAAAACCTAATCGCGCAATATGAGAAGCAAGATTCACCTTAGGGGACGACTTTGAATCTATGAGTTAATGCTAGCAGCAGGATTTCTCTTATAAAAGCAAGTTCTCCGGTTAAATGTACATTATGATAAACTAATTTCGCGCATCCGGAAGGCTTAGTCCTACTTGCAATAGTTTTTTTCACCAGTAAGATGAATACACGGTGAATTCTGAGAAACTTGGAAGCGATTGAGAAGCGGTACACTATTCAATCCAATGGCAGGAGAAGAACTTCTCTTAAAAAATCACGTTTCTACGTATCGGTTTCTGGCATTCTCGCAGCCGGCTACCGTTTGAGAAACCATTTCAACCTTACATGATCTTCTCTAATGAACACGATGACCTCTCAACCCCCACACTTAATTCCAATGATTTTTGCGATTACACCGTGTTCCCATGGAATCCCTGGATTTGTTTGTCCAATCATACCCCAAATTACCGAAACACCAATCGCCCACACGGTTAATTATAACCTTTCCGTCCTCCAAAACTCATCCACCAGTCGACAGTGTGCCGAAATCAAATATTTATTTACAAATCCACTGAACTCCCATTGGAGGGTAATAAAACGTCACGACGCCACATCTCCAATTGGACCGCTCCCCTGTTTTTCCGCTTCCTCACACCCACTAAGCCGGACCGCGAAATTTAACGAACCTTTACATCTTGTTAACACAACCGAAGATTCGTCAGCAATTAATAACGAATTTATTGATTGTTACGGGTACGCTGCCAGACCCAGGCTATCTAATTAAAAGTCAAACAAAAGACAGCGCTCCGCCGGTCTCTGATGATGAGTTCCAGTCGAAAAGCCAAACCAATTAATTACATCTCATGAGTAGTTTACCTACATCGATACGCGTGGAGGCTTAAGCTTTGTTCACTCGACTGGACACAGCGTGCACGCACATTCTACGTCTCAATCGGGTTCTGTTGTCGGAAGAAGGGATTCCAAAGACTGACAACCGAGATTTGGAATTCACTTTTATTGGATTATGACAGCGCCTCTCAATTTGGAATCGGAGAATGCCGGAGAAGATCAATTGGAGAGGGAGAGAGTGGGTAAAGGAACCCTTTTTCTGGCATTTTATGACGATCGGAATAATTCGTCTGTCTGTCAGAGACAGTTACAGGAAGTGCCACCTTGTTATGATGCGATTTACATATATGTACCCCTCGTATACACGCTTGGATGATGGACGAATGCAGGAGACGACAACTGGAATTGCTTTATGAGGCAATAGAATCGTCGCTGTTTGGAATGTCTTTCGTTCTTCTTTTCTAAAATTTAAATGCAGCGTTTGGATTGTTTATGGCTTATGTACTCATTGGATCGGTGATCATGAGAAAGTAACAATCTGTGGGCAGGCGCTAGCCTGAGTGTGGATCGTCGGTGGGAAATTGGTTTCCCATTTTCCCTTAGATACCTGGATGGCTTAATTAGGAGCCGACCAGCGATGAGTTTAATGAGTAGGCTGCGAAACGATGTAAAATATTTTCTTGGAAAGAGAGGGTTGATGGATTGCCTTGAGATTACACGCTTCCGTTAGTTTGTTAGATACCACACACGTCTTAGACATTTGTTGAACACAGTTGGGCGAAGATATGAGTTGGAACACAGAGTCCAGAGAGACTTTGGTGCAAGCCGGAATCAATGCCGATTATTTGTAAATAACTTTCTGGCAACGATGAAGAGCGATCATGTGGAGTACCAGAAGGGGTATCTTCTGAATTTCACTGTACCCACAGCAGCAAGATTTTAGCAAAGGGAAGTCGGTAGATGTGGCAAGTAAACAACAACACAATAGACGTTCAGTAGGGACACGACTATGCACGTTTTTCATTCGAATAACAGGCAGCATGTGCAACGTGTATTTGACGCCAAACCAACTAGCATCGAGTTAACATAAACATGTTGCGTGCCCCATACAGACATGCGATCTATACTCAAGTTTCTGGTGATTCTTCATAAATTGGAAATCGTGGCTACGTTTGTGTAAGTGAATATCGATATCGATAGTTCGCGACACCTGAGAATCTTTATCCAGTTCTTGTGGAGTCGTTTTGAAGTAAGCGATTTAAGCGATTATGTTGGGGCAGACAGGTCTTTCATAAATCCTGAGGGCAGTCCACAGAAGTATATGCCACAAAAGGCATAAGCTGCAAAATTACGACAGCATACGTCTCAATAAACTTAGCTGCTGGTTGACAAGGATGTTTCCCTCTTAGACAAGTGAAATTATGGAGGCTGCCCTAGACAAGGTAGGCAATTGAGCCGCTAGTTGTTGTCCGGTGTAAAGCCGAGCCAAACTGAACTGATGATATTCTCTACCAAAACCAAAATACTTGACATCAACCTTCCCCGACTTTATGGTCAACCACTCACACTATCCGCAGGACGCTAGGTATCTGGTTATTGTCCACGACCCAAAACTTAACTTGAAGCAAAACATAGAATACAAAGACAAAAAGGCATATGTAGCCTTCTATGCCTGTAGCAAAAACTTTAGCAAGAAGTGGAGACTTCAACCAAAGATAACCTTGTAGATGTGTCCAGGTATACTGCGTCCAATTCTCACCTACAAGTCACAGCTAAGGTGGCCCGCATTGAGCAATACCGCATGCAGCCTTACAAAACTCAAAAGGTTTTAAAGGACAGCAAGGGGGTGCATTGAGGTCGACCTTGACGGGTGCCCGTACTGCGTTCGTACATCTCGACTTACACAAAAGAAATACCACACTATGCACAGCATTCAGGACTGTAAGGCCGTACTGCCACAGAAACTCTTGGGACTCGTTACCAAATGGCATGGTTACCTCTCCAAACGACTACATTACCCCCAAAGGAAAAATTTTCATGAGGCATTCCTCACCAGAGCACAATGGAAGAAAGATGAAGCGGTATTTCGACACAGCCATTTACACCGACGAATCATAGATAAGCTGCGGTCTACTATATTTCGAATCACTGAAAATATCTAGATTTTGGGTGCCGGATTTTGCCAGAGTAACTACTGGCAATCCGAGAAGCTTGCACGCAACTTGACGGTCATACTGCTCTGGATTCCAGAAGACAGTGACATAAAAGGAAACGAGCGTGCAGATGAACTGGCCAGAACAAACAGATCACGTGGGTCGTGGTAACAAAAAGGCCACTTCTTCCTACGTACATAGTTCCCGATTGACGGAGATGTTGCAGCGATATTTCGCCGATAGTAAATAGTTGCCACAGACAAAGCTGCTAGCAAAGTATCGGCTAGTAAAGTTGCAATGCAATGCATCTAGCAAACCTACCAAAGAAAATAAATCTTCCAACTACAGACAATGCCATCGGATCTAAGAAGGCCGAGTTCACGGTGACTCGAACGACGAGCTTCTCGTTATAGTGGTGGTTTCCTGAAGCAGTTCGTTACGGAACTGGAAGAAGTCTGGGGGAGTGTCAAGCTCAGGTGCACAAAAATGGCAGAATTGGCGTACAGCCCTCCGCTAAACCTCGTGTTTGAGTACCATCACATAAGAATAAGAACTTGAAGGTCAAAACCGCTCCGAGCAGGAACACTTTCTCACAATCACACGGGAATCGTGGACCGAAAACCAATAACTCACATCTCAGTAGGGCTATGACAAACTGCTTGATTGAGTGCAGGGATTGTTCAGCGTAGCCCTTACATGAACTCGACGCATAGGTCAAACGGCCTCCAAGCCTGTCGACCGTCGGACCAATAATAATTTTTATTACTCTACAATCACCGTTTCCTAAAATGTATATTTGCTGAATTTCTTAGACGCCCTGTGTGAAGAAAATCCCCAATACGAATTCCAATTAGAACCCAAAACCTAATCAGACATGTTGCCTTTAAAACTAAATTCCACATCCAGTGGCTTTCAAATTCTAATCATACTGTCAACTTCCATTTAATAAAATTGTTAACCACTCACCATGTCATCTTTATGCTTCGGCACCGGCTTCCCTCCAGCTCCATACAGCGGACAAGCCTGTCTTATAGGCACCATTTCCATTCCCGTCTGCTTGCTCAAAATGGTCATGGGATTGCCCCAAATTCCTGTCACAACCATTGCGCCCAAATCAGCGATGTAGTTGTTCTTCCTGAACGTTGCAATCCGTCCTCCAACGCGATCTCTTGCTTCCAACACAATCACATCCATTCCAAACTGCTGCAGCTGTTGCGCAGCTGCTAGCCCGGATATTCCCGCACCAATTACGATCACCTTGGCGACTTTTTTACTCGGAATCGGTTGCAAGCGTTTGAAAATTCCGAAATTAATAAAACCGTGACGCTCCAGGAATGCATGAATGCGTTTTACCAAATTCGGATCACTGTCGAATGGTGGTTCCATGTCCTTGATAGCATTTTCAAGTATCAACTGTTGCTTTGGATTATCGATCCACATTTGCAGCAGCCTGTTGCGAATATTTAGGAACACTCGCTGAGCGACGAGACCAGTTTTGGTTATGTCCGTGAAGCATGCAGCCTCGGCTGATGTCATTTTATCGAATGGAATGCGAGATTGAAAAGCAGCTCCCTCCAAACCGGTGAGGATTTCTTTGTAAGCTTCAGCAGCTGCGGCGGTGGCCTCTCGAACATCCGTTATCTCTTTCGGGTGAGGACTACGGGAAAAGTCTGATTTCTTGGGCTTGTGCAGACTATCAGAGCGACGCTCGGTGGGTGGTTTGTTATCACCACCCTCAGTTGCGCTCTTGTTCACATAATATTCGACCTGAAATTCAGTTTAGTTTTTGGTTAGTTTTTGGTTGAAGATAAAGGACGAATGCGGTGCAATTACCTTCGGTTTCCTTCGTCGACTAGTGCGTCGCTCATCTGCATTCGATGGATCATTGGAATCCTCGTCTTCTTTAATTTTAAGACCGCGCCGTTTTGGAGCGTCATCTGCTCCCCCGGTTCCGTTATCAGAATCATCGCTTATCAAAGTTACGTACTCTATCTCGGTAGTACAACTGTTTGCTGTTGGTGGTTTGTTTTCCATTATCGCGGACACGATTAATATCACTAAAACTGCGTAAATCCACACAAAAAACGAATCAAATTCGTGAAAAATTCCAGTTTACCGGCGGCCTGCTGAGTGAAATAGAATTTCGCGATTTTTTTGTTTATAAACGGGATTCGCTGTCACATCTGGTAAATGTCAGATGGTGTGTTACTATTGCCTCTGGAAGTAAGATGAAGAACCACGACTGCTGACATGGGTTGTTACAATGTTTTCCGTGACCAAGAACGATGTGTCACCACTGCCTCTGAATGTAAGTTGAAGAATCACCATTGTCATCACGGGTTGTGTCAAGGCTTGCGATGTTTTTATTGCAATAATACAAAATGCGGATTATACAAAATGACTGAAATTTGTTGATTTATGCAGTTCTTCTAGAATTTTTGCTTGAATAAAGCAATTCTGTAATTGTATTGCAATAAAATTAAAAGGTTTTGGTCCACAATGCTATATATGCTTCTTTCAATTGCTTCCATTGAAAGATGGCGCTGTATGGTGGGTGTAACACAGGTATGCTAGTGAGAAAATCGGTAGATTAATAGATTGTTGGTTTTATGCTGGTAAAAGATTTTTATAACAACTCAGAGCGTATTTTAAATTTGGGACATTAAAAAACCCGTTTACGGGGACAGTCAGGACGTGACAGACAGCGCTTAAAAGCCTAAAATCCAGTATCTATAGATTCGAAGTAATCACAAATATCCTCACTATACTTTGAATCGCCTTAGGCTGTGATGTGTAACTGCAAACTTCAGAAAAGAGGGACCAACGAACCCCTTAGGTCTACCATAGCGGGACCATGTGGATATTAAACAACCTGCATGCGCCGTGAAAGTAGTCTTATTTCACTCGACACAGGAAATCATTCTCCCTCAAGCCAGCTGTAAAGCCATCTAACAACCGCTTTCCATGCAGCCATGACGACAACACTCTTTAACAAAAGTGTATTGCAACTTCGTATACACAGTTCGAAATTTTAATTTTCACAAAATTACCAGTTGCACTTCCTGGTTCGTGTATCCGATCAAGCCTCCATGTTCGAAAGCAAAAAATCCTTGCTTGTAAACAAACCGAACCTTTCCGGATGTGACGTTGCAACAGTAGTTCTTATCCGCATAGAACTGGTATTGCCGTCTGCCGAAACAACAATGAAACACTAGAAATAGTTCCACCTGCGATAAAGTGCACAGATAAGTACAAAACAATTGGATTTCTTCGTGTACTCTTTCGCTCTTCTCTGGCTAGATCTTGTAGACTCGGTGGTCGGTGTGTCTCTCACTCACGTAGCTAGACGTCCTCAGTATTTGTTGAGAACTCGTTATCGCCGCATGTGTTCTATTCACACATATGTAACTCATATCCAAAACGAAAAAGTATCTGTAACGATCGCTCTCGGTGCCGGTTTTTTTTTCGGCTGCAAATATTGTGTCTGTCCCCACCTTGTACCACCACCCCACCGATCGCAGGAGAGCGATTGTTGGCGATTTTGCGGCGCATGACGCTCACACTTTCGGTTCCACTTGACACGATCCATCGACAGAAACCAGTCCGACGTAGTTGTTCGCCTTGCGATCTAGTGAAACGCAGCGTGGCTCTAGCCAAGTAGCTCTAGATCGTCTAGTGGAAAACCAAATAGCGAGTAATCGTCGCCGTCGGGCAAATAGACACGGGACAGTTGGAACAATTCCGCGGATAACAAATCAATTGTTATCAGTCAGCAGGCTTCGAGAAACGGAGAAAGAGCATCTCGAGGAGGTGAGAATGGTGAATATCTATACTTGCTGACAGACTAGTACTAGCACTAGCACTAGTGCACGTAGTATTGCTTTTCTCTCGCCTTTGTGTTTTTATTTCTCTTTGTTTTTGTTGTTGTTGTTGATCGAGGGCATCGTTAATCTTGTCGAGTCGTTTTTCGTTTATTCTTGTCCCAGATGAGTGAGTGAGTGACTCCGATCAGTTGTTGAATTGGAATGTGTGCGTAAGTTGTAAACATTGTAAACGAAGAGAGGACAAAAACAAGAAATCGGAAAACCAGAAATGGAAGAAAATTAAAAAAAAAATCATATTTTCTTTGCCGCGCTGATAAAAATAGAAATCCGATGTAGGAGTCTTAAAAACTATCGAAGAACTATCATAGTGGTCGAGTGAAAGAACTGACGAAGGAATAATCTGGGTTTTACGGAGAAGTGCTGAGGAATTCTTTGCCTCGCTTGATAGGAAACTGTGAGTGTTTGAGACGTGTCATATAGTAGTCACAAAACCATTGAAATCCACTGCAGTTAGTGAAGAGGAACGGAATACGAGCACCTAACCGTGTCATTCGTAAAATAAACAAACAGTGAAATATCAAATAAGAAGTGAGTTGACGCCCCCATTGTCCAAGTGAGTTAGTTCTTTGTAGATTAAACCTTGTCCCAGAAAAAAACTATTCGTTCTTCATAAACTCTCCGCGGACTTAATTTTTAGTGAACTCGGAGCACAACCAATGGTATGAAGGTCCATTGTGATATCACTGTGGGAGATAAGGATTCCCTAAAAATTTCTTTCGGGCGTGCGGACAGTGTTCAGATCATAAGATCGTTGAATGTGTATTTTCTCAGTGTAGTTGTTGAAATGGAATATGTGTAGAGGAACTGCTCTTTTAATTCCTCCCCTGTAGCTTCCCAGTGCATCTACAGTGCCCGATTATGGCATTGGTTAGGTTTTAATCGTATTATCGCTTTCAATCTCTAAAGATCGAGGAGACAAGCGGCAGTTTCATCCTGGGACCCCTCTGGTGTCACTACAATTCGAGGTGAATCTGGGCCTTAAGCAACAAAACTCTCCAGTTGGCCCTGTTGTTAGATAACTACCCTATGTTGTGCCCTCCAAGTTGTTTGAGCTTCCTTCTAGTGAAAGATACTTTAGACGAAGCCTTTCTCTACT
Source organism: Matsumyia berberina (assembly GCA_917880715.2). NCBI lineage: Eukaryota > Metazoa > Arthropoda > Insecta > Diptera > Syrphidae > Matsumyia > Matsumyia berberina. The sequence continues at coordinate 64,136,111 of OU862870.1, forward strand.
TTTTTTGTTCAGTCGCTCCACCATCTTTCGTCAAACCTCCTTGCCTTGGAGAAGCTTCTCAATCCGCTATTCTGAGTCGGCAATAAAGTAACACGCACAGCATAAATGTTTGCGATAAGGTCTCTACAAGCAATTGGGCAAAATATTTACTCATTTTTTTAGCCTTGACGTTTATCCATTCATTAAGGGCAGTCAATATCTGCCTGACCTTGTCACTCCTTTCAAATCAGCCAAAGTCCATAGATCGTTGTCGATAAAGGGCCGACTAACCTGTTTTTTTTCTCAAACAAAGCACAAACAACGCTCGCGCTGTCATGATCAAAATGTATGCCTCAAGGCATTTATTTTTGGAAACAAAAAGAATCTTATCGCCAATCCACCTGCGAAAGATTGTAAATTCTTATATTGTCCCCTCGTGTTATCGTTCGCTGAGAGGTGACCTTGACTGAGCAATCTCTCGCCTTTATCGCTCTTATCAGCTGACTTGACTATCGCTTCTTTTATACAACTCTTTTGGACACGTTTATCCCGCAGTCATTTGGCATATTTCCCCCGACTTAAGTTTACATTATTGTTTGCTAATAAATTAAAAAAATAAAAAAAATTAAAAGAAATAGCGCAAAGCATAGATAAATAATGAGTCTTACAGTTTGACGAAGGGTTAGAGTCTAAATGTCGCATAGCAAATGAATAACAATTGAAGTCTTGAAGTTGACGTTGTGGATCCAATTGCAGTGGGCAGATATTGGATTTGAGAATTTTCATGCTTGAATTCACACAGTACGTGCATTTAATGAAATTTTTTGCTGTTGAGTTGAGGTCTGCCTTCAAATAATTTTTTGCAATTTTAGTTGTTAAGATTTTTTAAGCAGAAGCACCTCTTAGGAGCTTAGCAGTAGGCGGACCGAAAGCAGTCCGGACTTCAAGAACTATCTGTTTCAGAATTTCAGAAGTCTGCCATTTAACTGTCGTCTGCTGGCATTTTCTCCAATTAGACTGTCTTTTTCTCCCGGTCTTAACTACAATCTAATCCATGTCTAGAAATCTAGAGATAAAGTCTTATCCACTTAATTAAATGTATCTCGACGACTTTCTTAAACGAATAGCATGTAATCGAGCAATTAATTACGTGCGACCTAGCCAAGCATTTCTGTTGTCTAATTTGCCCGGGTGTTAGAGTTCACTGGTCCCGAAAGCCAAGTGGAATCAATTAAAGGCGGCTACTGCTACCATAGACTGCCGGAGACACTTTGATCCCCATTGTAGTTTTGATTGCATAAATTGTTTATTTAATTTTGTTGTCTGTGTCGCTCCAAGATGTGGACAGCGAATGAATATAAATAATTTCTGTTTTGTAAAATATGGGTAAGAAAATGTACAAGCAAATCAATTGATGAAGCACGTGCTGGAAATAAGTCAAACGTGTCGGAGTTTCCGGTGGCGGAAAGAAATAGTTTTGGATTTTCTCGTATTTCACTCTGAATTTTTCCATTTAAATCGAAAGGGTAATTAGGTGTATATTGACAGATGACTGATAGGTAAAGTGTAATGGCAACACGTAAGGAATTTCCAGTACTTGCTTGTAAACGGTGTGAAATTAGACGGGGAGACTGCAAATTAAGTAATAGACTCGGATGTGAACTGGATTTTAAGTCTCAATGATTTGCGTGTGCAATCTACGCCAGTTGTAGGTGCAAACTTCTGCATACTTTGGTTTTCCCTGCATTTTGGATGCATTTGGGACTTTCGGTGTAGAATATGCAGGATTGGATTTTGTCACAATGACTCCACCCTTGGCCTAAATGTACCTCTATAGAGAACCGGCCCAACTAAGCCTTTTCCTGGAGACCTTAGTCAACAACGAGCAGTAAGGTAGAAGCCCGATAGGAACCGGGCATCACAATGAGTCCACAAAAATCTAAGTATGATGAGGTCGAGTGCTCTCTCCCTCATGAACCCAGATACCTCACCTAACCTAAGCCTGTTTCTACCACCAGTTTTCTATGTTCAGACATCTTTCTGGCTTGCCAACGATACGCTCTTACTCATTTTGATCTAGAAATCTAAGTGGGGGGTTGATTAGTGCAACACTTCTTATCTAATCAAATGATTTGCAATTTTCAAACGAAAAACAATTAAAACCAGACAGAGGAGTGATAAGCGTTATTTTATCTACATATCAATGTTGTTACGTTGCAATTAAAAATTAAACTCATTTCCTAGTTGGGTTTATGGAATCTACACGTGGATTTATTCTTAAAAGTCAGACTCTACCTACGTCATATGTATTTCTTAACGAGGTGGGAAATAGTAAAATCTTTTCCAATTTTCAATGACTGGTCGTGAATTTTTTTAACTTCTATAAATATACTAGTGCTAACCGGTACGTGTAATCACGGAGAATTGAATGGCACATAAAGTCAGTCTAAGATGTTCGTGAATTGGGAACAAGAAATCGTGATAAGGCATCAGAGCTAGAATGTCAGGTCAAATGTTTGTCAATGTCGCGTTGTATGTAAATTTTCCAACTCAATTGTTCCGAGCCCCTTTTGCTTGTTTTCGTTCTAATGACTTTGCACTCTGAGGGCTTTATTATACCTATAATAGCTTTACCCATGGGATCCTATGAAGCGACGGCTAGTTTGGGAATCACCGAATACGTGGCACGCAGCGCCCTCTTAGACTTAGGCATTACATTTCTTATTAATTTAGGCCAAAACCTTTAGAGCAAAGAGAAGAGGACGTCAAAAATTGTATGTGTACCATCGAATGAAACCTTCGAGGCCATTTGGCCGATGCAAAAATTAAATAAATAAATAGCTGGAGCGACAGTTCGGGATGAGCCAAGTTCTTATTTTATTATGAAACACCCTTTGCAACGTAAAAATTGTTAATGTCCTACAGTGCGCTTAACATCAGGAAGCTGCCAACAAAAATAGCTCTGAATTGAGAAGCTGCATTTCTCTGCTCCTTTCATTGTTTCCCACACTTTCCATCACTTTCAGCTGACTACAGAAAATTCTCCCTTGCACAATAGAAGCTTCATCCTCTACAGTGTCATTTGAATGTCACGAATTTCCATGAACTGAACCCTAGCAGTGATTATACCGGGTCAAGGACCAATCGATTTTTTTTCTTTCTCATCTTTTACCTTTTCCAACATGGAGCGCATCCATCAGAGACACCCATCACTTGGTTGATGTTCCTCTTTCACAAAGCTCAGGTCTATTCACCCTTTGTGCACCCCTACAAGGCAACAGAAGTGGCGGATGAAAAAGAACAAGAATGAGCAGACAGAAAGCAATACCATTCGCATGCGTATCCCGCATGTCAACGAATGACTTCATCTTGTTCTGCTTTTGTTGATTTGCTGCCACTGTCACAACTTGTAGATACACAATGATGGGTTGACAGTGCTTTAGTGCATCGTGCACCACTGACATGGAAGCACTTCCGACAAGGAAGTTATTCTGTTTACAAGGAAATTTTGTGAAAATCAGGGAAAAACTCATTTCATCTGGAAAAACCCCTTCCCTCTCCGAATTTACTGTATCATCTTGTCTATAGTTTGTGATTGCATTTCACTGTGCTCGGTCTATAATGAATGGAAGCAATCCGTATCTGTTTAGTATTAAATACACGCGATATTGTGTCACACTGCCATTGCCCAGTGACAGCAGTGGTGGCTTAAGCATTCGCGCTGATTACGCGCTGAATCTAGATTGAGTGATTCGCTATCAATTGATAAATTGCTTGTGAAGATAAAGAAACGAAGCCAATAAAACAAGGTGTGCTCAAAAAGTAAGCAATTGCGAACTCTTATGGTGTGATATTGTGCCGCAAAAGATATTTTGAAACGAACCCGGTTTGGTAATGCAATAGTGAGGTTGTTGTGCCCGCCTTGCCTCCATTTGTGGGCCATTACAAGTGGTTGGGCTGGAAAAAGTGGTACGGGTGGCAGTGGATCGGGTAGTGCAAAGGGGTTGTTTTAGAAGGCGTTGTGCAACAACTCGAATCCGAACGACATCTAGGTAAATATTTTGCAATAACGGGTAAAAACACTGTGGTTAACGAGAATCGTGTAATGATGCAAACGAGTTTGATTAGAAATAAGAAGCGTGTCACATGAGCATCGATGACTTTGTTTGAAATACATTTACCGAAGCAGATAGTCTGTGGTTAGTAGGAGGGTTGCGCTCATATCATCTTTCAGTAGGTATTCGAAACCATATCATAATTGAGGAGTATCTTGAGTGACTACTATAATTAGAACGAACAGAGTGCTTTAGGAAAACATGAGCTTGTTGGCAGTTTTGCAGGGTGAAGAGTCTATTTTCTACTGTAGATACAAGGTCGCACTTTTGTTCTCATGCAATGCAAGACGAAACTTTAAAGTCAAATCATGTGATGGTTGAAAAGGAGAATTGTAGCGAAGTGGTTTAGTGCTCCGAATTCAAAAAGACGAACAAGTTTTCGACAAATGACGCTCCATACGCCTTGTCATACACAATATTCAACGAGGATATACCTTTTTTTTAATTATCTCATCACTTAGGTCAGAGACCTTAACAGTCATAAAATGACGGGAAAATGGTATAGAGATAGATAAGAGTTTAGGATAAGTAAAAGTTATACAAGGCTGTTTGTTGATTTATACCACAAGATGTATGCATGTACATAAATGTCAGGAAGTACTTGAGACTGATAACCCGTTCCACAATCTTGGGAATGAGAGAAGTTTGACACTTTTGCCGCAAAGTATATTCTTGAGATGAGATAGATAATGACGAAGGGATCGGCATACGTGTGAGTTCATGATTCTCCCCTCAGACGCTTCTACATAAGTTTCATAAGATTTTGAAAAACTGCTTGCTTGATTTCCCTTAACACAAGATTAGATTGCGTTAGATCGGGAATTGAAAGACCTGGCGTTCTTTTAATTTTTTCTTCATCCAATAAAATCTGTGTTAAGACCTTAGCACTTCAGACTGAAGAAGCTTTTCCTTCCTAAAACCTGTTTTCTCTCTTTTTATTCACAGAATGACGTGATAGAAACCCACCTACTTGCAATAAAACTGGAAATTCTCAGACTGAAATTATAGTGATCCCAAAAATTAAGAAACACACATACACCCTTAACGATAAGTTTACACGCACCTTAGAAATTAAGTTCAACTCACACACACACTACACCTACAATGGCGTGCTTCCGTAAAATTCAAGACCGACTGAAGCCATCAAAGTTACCTGAAGACGTCGACGATGGACTGGAAACCCTAGAGGAATACCACAGCCGATGGCTATCGGTGCGGATCATCTACTTTACCATGTTTCTGATGTCACTCGCATTTAGTATAATTCTCACCGGAGTATGGCCTTTCTTGGATAAGGTAAGTTCATCTGGAATTTTTCCTCAAGTCCATGCTAATTATTTTGTTACCAGCTAGATCCGACGGCAGGAAAGGAATTCATGGGACTTGTGGTGGCCGCGAATCCATTAGGTCAAATGATTTTCAGTCCACTCTTTGGCTATTGGCAGAATAAATTGGGAAAAATGAGAATTCCACTCCTTTGCTCGTTGACTACGTTCTCCATTGCCAGTGCGATGTATTCATCGCTGGAATTGATACCAAGTAATGTAAAGTATTGGATGCTGGGATCTAGATTCCTTATTGGAGTCAGTTCGGCGAATATTGCTGTGTGTCGTTCGTATTTATCGGCTGCGACGAGACTGAGTGAACGCACTGGTGCGGTATCAATGATCTCCTTGGCGCAAGTATTAGGTTTCATTGTAGGTCCAGCGTTACAAGCGGCTGTAACGCCCCTTGGGAGCGATGGCTACAGACTACTGTGGGGTGGAGTCATTTTGAATATGTACACAGCCGCCGGGTGGATCAATGTTTTGATGGGCATCGCAAATATTATCATGTTTACTCCCCATTTCTTTCAAGTAAGTTTTCCTCGTACGTTACTATGCATACATATATCATCTAATTAATGACATTTCCTTTTTTTCCAGGAGCGGAAAGTGGCAGCTCGTGAAATAATGATAATGCAGGGAAAGAGTTCCGAAAAGGAGACTTGGAAAGCTATAAAACCGGACTATGTGTCCTCTTGGACTCTGATTGCGGCCTTTTTCGTTTTAGTCTTTAATTTCGTTCTACTCGAGACGTGAGTATACTCGCACATAAACCGCCGTCGCATATCCTTGTGAAATGTAAAACTTTGTCTATCCACAGCTTGGGTACATCCCTCACAATGGATCAATTTGCTTGGAGCAAAGGGGAGGCCCTCTATTACATGGGAATTCTCATGTCCGTCGGAGCTGTGATCGCCTGCATCACATTTGTAGGCATAAAACCCCTATGTAAGATGTTTCCAGAAGAATATGTGCTTATTTGGGGTGGATTTTCATTGATGGTCCTTGGACGTGTCCTCTACATCCCATGGGGCGATGGTCCACCAAAAGTCGCTGAAGTTTTCAACGTCACCATTCCATTGGGTCCGAATGGATTGAACAACACATTGTATGATAATCCTGACAGCGAGATATACTTAGGCTGTCCGAAAATACAGGAATGGTGTGCGGTCACGCCTGCCTTGACGCTAACTCAATTCCTCATTGGATATGGATTCACCGCTATCGGTTACCCAATAGCAGTGACGTTAATCCAAACGATTTTCTCAAAGATTCTTGGCCCTCGACCGCAGGGTGTTTGGATGGGAATGATGACCGGCTCGGGATGCCTCTCTCGAGTCCTTGGACCGGTCTTTGTTGGTTCAATTTACACGAGATTTGGCACATATTGGACGTTCGGAATGACTACAGTCATGATGTTAGTGTCGATGGTCTGGCTGCTTGCCTTCAAGTAAGTTTTCAAGTTTTCATTTCATCAGATTCGTTGCTTACATTTTGCTTTCGCTTTTCCAGAGAACGTCTGATCCCGCCTATAGTGGAAACTAAACTAGCTCCCATCGAAATGCAACCACTTAACGTAGCGTTACTAGAAAATGGTCACAAGGACCGAATCAATAACGAGGACAGGTCAGAACCGAAAGAAGGCGAAGTTCTCTTACCAAACCATCGAACTGTTAGCATAGTACCGGCGAAGTAAACCAAGAGTGTTGTGTTGTATTTTTTTTTTATTGTACTTTTTTAGGGACGTAGTTTTTTTTATTACCACTGTAATATTAACAACCGATTTTTTTTTTAAATTATGTTTATATCTAAGGATACTGCCTAATTGTAATAGATCTTCCAATGTTCGAAGGAGATGATTATATGAGATGATAATGATGAAGTAATTTCTATTTAAATGTTTCCTGTTTCTTGTTCCATTGATTTCTTTTTTTGTCCAATCTCCTCGGCTTCGTGAAGGGTTGTTGGTAGAATAACATCAGTTGTTTCAGGGAATAGAAGAGCCATGAAACCCGATATGAGTGCGAACGTTGAAAATAGAATCGCTGGTGCGGATTCAAAGTATTTTGCCTGTAAAAGGAAACCAATTATCCATCAAATACTGACAATTTCAAACTGAGAAGTGACGTCTGTTGATACATCAACTTACCATAAGTGGAGTTTGTGGCGCCACCATAGACCCAAATCTCCCAAACATCGAACAGAACGAAAGTAAGCTATTTCGGACGTTCGTCGGAAAGATTTCCGATGTGAAAAAGTACAAAACCTGGAACGATGCAGTGATAGCCATTTTTCCAAGAAGAAACAAAGTCAACTGGAGGCTGTACATATCTGAAAAGAATACGTGAAATGGCTTGGAACATGGACGCCTTCGCTCAACTTACCTGAATTGATAAAAATCGTTGCAGCTATACAAACACCGCATATCAGCAAAAATCCAAACAAGGAATACCGCCTTCCAAATCGGTCCATAGTCAAATAGGGAATCAGAAATCCAGGAATCTCAATCAGAGATATGTAAATGAAATTATCGTACTTATTCCCACCAAGTGATACCGAATTCAAACTCAGTCCATAATAGACCAGAACATGGGTGAACCAACACAGCGAACAGTTGGCAATCCTCCAAAAGAATGTCCTGAGCGCTTCCCTGAAGGGAAATTTACTCTCATCTGCCTTGGCTAACTTATATCTAGTCGCCAGGATCAGTTTATCAATGCTCGCATCTGATAACTTGCGTTTGTTAACGTTTGCCACATTCTGAAGGACTTTCCTAGCCTTTTCTTCTTCGCCTTGCGAGAGTAACCAACGAATACTTTCTGGTAGAATCCACAATAGCGCAAGATGACCCAGTGCAGGAATGTAAAAGATTCGAAGAAGCAATCGCCAGTTTGTAAAATATTTGGCTACCACAGCAAGGAGCACCTCGCCAACAGCGTAAAAGATTGTAATCAGCGAACATGCGAGTACTCGGACTTTAGGACCAACCAATTCGAGTCCGAGAATGAAGACTGTGGCATAGAGTGTGCCACCACAAACGTTCTCCAGAAATTCAAAAGCAAGGAACATATAGTAGTTGAGTGAGAATGATCGAATGATACCCATTATGGCACTGAGGAAGCCTCCTATGGCCAGCATTGATCGACGACCGTACCTGAAAGAAACTGTCCATTGAAATTTTTTCATGCAAGGAAGGTCTTAGGTTCTGGGCGATTGAACATTGGTAGGTACTAAGAGAACCTCAACTCGGTTAAAAACTTTCATTATACTACCAATATAGGCAGTGCTGACCGGATGGGTTCGTTGCGATTTCTGTTTCCCTCAAGCTTTACTTCGCCATGACGAGTTACTAGTGCCACTTGAGTCTATTGAAAAATATACGGCCTTCGTTCCTATCTCTGTTACGTGGGTTCAATTCAATAATCAGTTCACGTTTGAAATAAATTGCAATAAATATTTGCAAACTGCGCAATTCATCGTGTGATTTACACAGTTGAACACCGCAACTAAAATGCATCGTTGACTAGACCGGAAACCACTGATGCAATGCACTTAAACGCGTTCAAATAATACTTTGAGACAAGATTGGGGTCATTGCCTGATGACGTGAATCACGTCAGAGTGAATTTAAAAAATCGGACTTTGATCTCTTTGTGATGAAAGCACACCCTTTTCTGACGTGGAACCAAATATGACACCACTTTTGAAAATTCGATTGCCACAATCTCTTTATAGACGAGTCTACTCACCTATCAGCAAAGTATCCACCCAGGGGAATTCCAAAAAATTGTCCAACATTGTTGATGGTACCAACCATTGATAGCTTCCATTCCTCAGAGCAAAATATTCCAAACTACAAAAGACACATGAACAACTGACGGAACACTCCCGGGATCGATTTGCACTAACCTCATTGGAAATAGTTACTTCCTTATCGCGAAATATAAAATCGATGCCACATTTCTCCCTTGAATCTTGATCATAGTTCTCCGCAATACAATAGTCCAGCTCAAGGCTCCTGTTGTACGGTACATACCGGTTGCAATTCTCCAGATCACCGCCAGAAGTGGTCGGAATCGAGAATCCTGTCCATGGTTCCTGGTAAACACTATCTGGTCCATCGCACTCTGGAACTCGACATCTACACGAAAAACACACACAATTATGTCGCACTGTTTGGCCAATCAGAAATCGATTCGTATTCAAACCTATGAACCACGGTACTCGCCGTAAAGACATACGTCACCGAAAAGATTGCATTGAACAACATGGGAAAACATATCAACAGATAATTGACTAGCTGATACTTCCCGAACTGGCCAATTCGAACTAGAATCGCGTCTAAACTGAACTCATTTGAGTCCGTGCTCGGAGTACTCGCGGTACTGTTCCTGGCCTCAGACATTGTCACAACCTCTTGACAAAAAGTTGTTTAACGATAAGATCCGGAGAAGCACCAGCGCCAGCAGAGCACAGCTAGTGGTGGTGATACACGATTGAGGTCGTCTAGCGAAATAAGCTGAATAAGCTTAAGCGTCTGTTTTAACCGCCGCCAACGCACACAATTGCAAAAATTCTTTGTGCAAACGGTGTAAGGCGAATTATTGAAGTGCAAAGTTTACGATGGAAACCTCGTGCGGTGGTTAAGCTATTATCAACGGGTGGTGCTACTCTGTGGATGTGTTGTTCAATTACCCCTGAATCACTGATAGGAGAACGCTAAAACAGCTCCGCTAGACATGCTAAGATAAACACACAATTCTGTTGAACTTTCGCTCTCGATGTACGACTGTGGTAGGTGTTGGGGGTACCTCCTTCGATCCGGGAATTTAATCTCTTAGTCGTGATTAGATTTTGGTTGAATCACATTTTAATAAAAGCTCACGAAAATGTGTCAAATCATCGAATTCGTCAAGCTGTGAAGTTTGCAGATAAGTATTTTCAGATGTGGGATGCAGGTCAATGCACGGAACTTAACATCAAAGACACGCGACTTGAACCTTGAATTAGGCAAGGGTTCAGGGACGTATGTACATAGATTTAAGACCATTTATGTTGGCCGGAACGACTGGTAGCTAACTATGAACTCATGCGTTGGATTACTTGGGCCACCTATCCACTTAGGTCACGTCATGTTATAAGATGGAGAACGGAGATTCGTTTAAGCTTTGGTTTGTGGTAAGAGATTAGAGGGCATACCATTTAAGGCATGAAAAATCTGAACTTAACTGCGTGCTCTATCGAAGAGATCAACAGCTGTCACCTGTTTGGATGTCTATTTCCTAGTTTTGGAAAATGTTTTTTTTGATCTTTAGATCAGTTGTCTTTTATTTATTTTATCATTGAATATTTGCTTTTTTTTTTCAAAAGCAAACTCAAGACATCTGAGCGTACCTTCGCTAGCTGGTAGGTTAGGTTAGGTTAGCGGTCCGATGAAGAGCAAACTCAAGACATCTGGGTGTACAAGTCGGTAGCTGGTAAGTTAGTTTAGGTTAGCGGCCTGATGAGGATTATGAAACCCTCTTCATTTCACTTAGGTCTCTGTAGACCCATTGTTGTACTCATGTTTTACACATCGCAAGCTGGTAAGACAAGAACTTAGAAGAACTTTAGAATTTTCGATGAGTCTATGCTCAAATTGCTGTAATGCATAACTTTTGGAAGCATCTTTTTGAATTTCTTTCACAGTTCCAATGTGCTTCAATGAAATAACTGTCTACTCGGATATTCACTTCTGTCTACACTAATCGACATCAAGCAATCAAACCGGTTTTATGACAACATAACACGATTTAAAATCGCATCTCAAATGTTTCATGAAGTTTTATTTAAGCTGAACGCTTACGCTGGCTTAAGTAGATAATTTCTGACGGTGAAGATACATTCTGTCACAATCGAGTTTCTAGGGTAATCTACCCTCGACCTTGTCACAGCACATAGCTCACCCTAACAGCCTTAGTGATAAATTCAAGTCTAGATTATCGTACGTGTTGAACGAGAAAATAAGAGTATTTCCAAGTGCAAGTACAAGTATAAGTTGTGAGCTTCAAGAATTTGCGGTTTTTTTTTTGTTTGTAATTATTGGTTTGTATTTACATAAGAAGCATACAGTTTGAAAAATGTAAATATACTCTTCTTGGTTTCGTTGTTTATATCTCAGCAACAGTTTCAACCAGTGACAAGGTCGAACTAAAGAAAATATAAAAACATCAACACTGTTACGCTGTTTGTCTAGCCATCAAGGGATTATGATTGCTAGGAATTGTTACATACTCTATCTGATCTAATCTTTTAATATTTTTAATTGCATAAATCCCCGTGCTGTGTTGCCTTTGATCAGAATATTCTTTCAAATATATACTCGTACGTTATGCAACTCTTGCTTCTTATTTTCACACATTAGAGTCAATAATTTGAATACAGAGTTCTCATGGCTTTATCGCTAATTGCAAACTTTAATTAAAAACTAATTTTTCACTTACTTTTAAATATAAAAACGTGTTTGATGCATGTCAACCGTAACTAATTTCTTCATCACTTAATGCATGTCATGATTTACAGCAATTTCCGTGACGAGTGTCGTTTATAGATTTTCTTTTTGTATTTCTGGCTTATTTCACAAACTTTTGCGCATTTGAACAAAAAAATAGTTTTAATAAAAAAACAAAAATGCAATTCAAACTATTGAATAGTAGCGATGGCAAACGTTGAAATATTTTTGATATCGTCTGACACTCTATCAGTGGCGTTAATCTAGCCAATCAATGTTTATATAAACTAATCGTTTGACTTCGATTACGATTGGTTGTTAATACTGTTGTAAATAAACACGAAATACAAGAAATCGTTTTCTATCAAACACCAGGTGCTTGTTGCAAACCAAGGTTATAGAAATTTAATCACAATTTAATCACTTATTGTGACGCAATTGCGTTCTATAATTCAATTGCCCTTAAACTGGGTTAGTGCCAAAAGAGCCTTACATATGTATGTACATGTTGTGGTTTATTTCGACTAAGATATCTAGGTGGCTTGGCTAGAACACTTTTTGATTAAGACACCAGGTAAACTTACTGATTTGATTTCTATTCTCTCTGTGGGACCTATCCCTTAGCGCCATGTTCTTACTCAGTAACCACATTTTCACTTCTACTGTTGTACTGCATTTCTTGCTGTCCTGAATTAGAGCCTCATATAGTTTGAATTAATTCCTGACCCATTTCAGATCAAAATATTCGTTAGAGTTAATTGGATCGGTTGAGTTTCTCGTAGTCAACATTGCAAGTGCTTATTTCACTTTGCCCATTCGACAATGTAGTAAGTTCGAGAGCTTTTCTTCTCAAGAAATGATATCAAGATAAGGCTACTACGGTAGGCGGAAATCATGGCGATCAGAAGCCACAGATATCCGCATCATTGCGGACAGTCAAGCAGTAAAGTCCTTGGAATCAGACGCTTCGAATTCAGTAATTGCCCTAGATTGCCGATTGTCTCTTATAGAGATGGCGGAGCAGTGTAATATTCACCTTTGTTTTGTGCCAAGGCACCGTGGTATGCCAGAGAACTGTAAGGCTGATGAACTCGCCAAATGTGGAATAACATTACCTATTGGGCCTGATAAGGGCACCTTAGGTATACCAATCGCTACTTGTGAACTTAAACTAAAGCTAGATGCTATTGAAGGATCAAATCTTAGGTGGACAAGTGGTACACCATGTCTAGCGACCAAAGCTGGATCTGAAACGTTCTAAGTATTTGATTTCCCTTAATTGATCACATATAAGTACTATAATTGGTGTCATTACTGGACACTGTCTTATAGGAATGCATCCAAAAAGGCTTGGTGTCTACACAAATGACTTCTGCAGAAGCTGTATGGACGCGGAGGAGAAGGAGACTATTCTCCATCTTCTTTGCACCTGTCCAGCGCTCTTCCGCAAAAGAAAACTTCAATTGGGAGGAGGAGGAGGAGGAGGAGGAGGAGGAGGAGGAGGAGGTGACCTAATCAGCCTCCTACGCTTCGTAAGAACCTCCAATTGGTCGTCCAATGAGTAGGCAGGAGATCTTTCCGAGATCCTTGTGGTATCACAAAGGACCCCTTATGGGTTTAAGTGTGTTGGCTTTAGCTGGCAGCCACTTCAACCTAACATAACCTAAAGCTCCGTAGTCAATAACTTGCTTTACCTGAAAAAATTTGTACGATTTGAATAGCTGTAACTAAATAAAAGACGTTGTTCTCCTTTTTTATACCTAAACACGCATTTTTATTAACTTTTTTTGCTTTCTTTTTGTTTATTAATTCCCACTTGTGTTTTTGTTTTTACTTGCAACAGCATAAGATCATGTTTGTTTCTTTTTAACACTTCACAATTTTTTTTTGTTTTGTTTCTTGTCTTATACTAAAAACTTTAAATTCATACAATAATTTTTTTTTTGTTTTTTGTTTTTATTATTTGCTTTTTAAAGTGTACACTTGTGACAATATATATAATATATATAATAATAATAAATGTTATCCATTATTGTACTAACTTTATTCCGAAAAATTGTGAACAAGAATAAGGAAATAATTATAAAATTGTAAATACTGTATTTTTTTTTTTTTTGCTTTTTTCTTGTTGTTCTTGTCTGTATATTTTTTTGTATTTTTTGTTTTTGGTTTAATAATAGTTATAATATACATAATATTCATATGTGTAAGTACCCATTTATACGAATTGAGATGATGAGTTATATTATTTTTTTTTGGTTTGCATGTTTTTTCATTAACTATTTTCAGTGCAATTTTTTGTTTTTATTGAATGAGTTTCAGAGATTTTTTTTTGTTTCGTGGTAAATTTAAGTAAAAATTATAAATAAATATGAGTAATTTTCTTAATTTTTTTGTTTACATCTAACACTTATTGAATATTATTGTGTGTGGTTCTTGAAATATGTTTTTATTTTTTGTAATCTGATGAATTTAATTTAAAAAGTTTTAGTTAAATGTTTATTATTGCAATTTTACCTTTTTGTTGTTTAGTCTTCTCTGGAATAAAAACTAAATTATAACAATAAAATTATAAGGAACGAAGATTTTAAATAACTTTCCATCGTTCGGCGACCCTTTCATAAGAACATACTGCGCTTTGAATTAAAATGTAATTTTTTTTGGCACCATAATTGTATGATAAATTGTATACGTATTTATTTAAATAATGAGTTTTTATTGCTTAATTTAAACATATATGAATATATATATATTTAATAATAAATATAGTTTGTATAATAATAAATATATGCTTTGCTGATATTGGATTACATTTCTTTATTTATTTTTTCATGTTAGTTAATATTGCACCAATTTAAAGCTTTTCTTTAAAAAATAAAATAAAATAATAGCGAATAATTTGAACGAAAAAATGCACCTGTTAAGAGAAAAATTGGTTCACTTCACCGAAACCGTTCAAATCGTTTGCTTCCCTTTACTCTATATCACAATATTATTCCTTAAGAAAATGTTTTCTTATTGCTCTACCTAATTTTTGGTGTCGATAAGCTAGAAATGATTCAAAGTATAGTATGTAGATTGTGAATTTGGTGTTATGGAAAAGGTTTTTGCTTAAAAGGGATACAACAAGATGCAAGATGGCTAATAGTGGTGAATGAGAGCTGGGGATGAATCCGAAATGAATCCGGGATGAATCCGAAATCAAACAATATTCGTGAGCGATGTGAACGGAAAAGGACGTGCCGATCTAAAAGTTCGTTCGATTTGACAGTGCGCACTTGCGAAGTGTGCTGTTAAACGAGGAAAGTTCTTTTGAAGGAATCTGATTGGCTACTATGTATAAGTGCATTTTTAGACAAGAAGAGTCAATTGCCGACCAAAAATTCACACGACGCCAGATCTTGGAGAAAATTCAATAATTTCAAGTTGATACCCGCCAACTTCTAATTGTGAGAGGGAAAGCGCGTGGTCACCTCCTTGCAGTGACGTCTGAATAGAGGGGACCTAAGACGAGCGTTGAGCTCATGTGACCCGCTTGTCGTGTCTCCTGTGCTATCATGCGTATAAGAGTATTAATAGAATTCCCATATCGAGCCATGTTCTAACAAGCTACTAATTAGAGCTGAGAAATAACACGCCCTAGTGTAATAATTATACGTATGACTGACGACCTCACGCCTTTTTATGTTAATTTTAAAATCACGCCTAATGATTACATGTCTGGATGTTCTGCGCTAATTACTAAGTAACTTTACCTTCTTTGAGCGGATGGCGATATTCTAAAAGTTACACCTTGACCTATGGAAAGAAAATCTTTGATGAACAATTTGTAAATGCACTAAATTTTCAAATGATGGTTGTTATCAAGGTTTTAAATTTCAAGCGTGTCCTTGTTCACAGGTAATTAAGAAATATTAGAATTGTTCAAAATAGTGGTAGATGAAGAAACAAAATGCTGTTGGATTCTAGATTTTAGGTTTCTAACTTGCACTTGTTCCAGGAGAGTTTTAAAGACAATTCTGCCAGAAATGATGGACTTCACATTCACTTTCAGTTAACCACAAATGATCGACACTACAACTATTCAGAAGAAATGGAACTACATACATATTCCAAAAATGTTCACTGACAAACCTGAAAGAAATAAATAGAATCTACCTCTACCGACACATTGCTCTTTTCCTTTCGATAAAATACATTCCAAGCAAAAAGTAACACGTAAGTATAAAAAAGTTGTAACAAAGTTATTTTTAGCTTCAAAATATTATCAAAAACCAAGTTGACAACAACTAAACTCAACTAAGCTGATTAACGAACTGCTTAAGCCGTTCAAAATGATCCACTTAACCTTCTTTATGTATGTATACTACTATTAATTTTTGTTTTCTTTCACCTAAGATTAATAATAATAAAAAAGTCACGTTTTATCACTACAAATAATCAATTTTACTAATTTATTCTAAACATTGAGTATTCTTGATGAACATTTTCTGAGACCCTTTTGTTCGTAGAAAATTGTTTCAAAATGAAAGATTAAAATAACTATGTTATGCAAAATATTGAAAAATTTTAAATTCTTATTGCAAATACTATTTCTTTTGTTAATTTTTAAAAAGTGCACGTATTTTATATACTTTTGGGGATTTTTTTTTTTTTGTAAAACACACGATAAGATTGAATTGTCGCAGACACTTGTTTAAAAGAAAACCAATGAACAATGAAGATGTTTTACAATCTTTTTTTGTTTTACATCTATATATATATAATTATATATGTCATGTATACTAATATTAGGTAATATATGTATATATGTATATATATTTATTCTTATTTGTTGAAGCTCTAGTTATATGATTGCCTTGCATTTCTTTAAAGATCTATTAAGTTTTTTTATATTTTTTTTTTTTTTCATTTTTATTTTTTATTGAATTTTTTTTCTTAAAGAAATTTTCTCTCTCTATCAGTTTTGTTTCTTATTGTTGTTGTTTATGCACTGTTTTGTTTGTTTTACTAAACTTTCTTTTGGCAATTCGTTTGTCATGTATAGAACGTGTTTTTTTGTGTTTTAAAATGTTACACAATGTTTTTTGCTTTTCATCAAAGTTTGAGTTTTGTTATTTTTTGTTTTTAATTTGTCATCGTCGAAATTGAACACCATTACATTTTTTTGTTTTCTTTATCCACAGTTCATAAGAAACATTTTATCTCTTTTTTATTTAAAATGTAAAAAATATTTTTATTTTTTTGTGCTACAATGTTATGTATTTTAATAAAACATTTATCTGGAATTTATTTTTTATACATACTCATATATAAAAAACTCATTCTTTGGCCACGTTTGCTTTTGTCGAAAGTCTGATTGTTTATTTAAATTTTTCCTACAATTAACGAATCGAAAAAGAAAAAAGATAATCTGTGCAAAGAATATGCTTTTATGTGTTTCAGCAAAAATTTTATAAATCAATTACGATTTTTATGTTGAATACTCTTTTTTAACTCTAAAGTGCTCTGGTGGTGATGAAGATATTTGCAAAAATGTTTTTAAATTCGAGTAAGACAATCACGGTTTTCTGTGATATACATCATGTTGAGTGTTTGTCTTGTAAGGTGGATGAGAAACTCTTTTAAATGTATTTCCTATATTTTTTTCTACGTTAGCTTCAGTGTTTTGTGTGCTCGATAAAATAAAAATCGAAAATCTATTCAAATTGAAGGCAAATAAAAGAAATTAAAAACAAACGAAAACAAGAGGAAACAAGAAACCAACCAACCAGAATGAGAGACAATCGTCCAACGAAATCGAATAGAATCGAACAGAATCGAGAAAACAAACCATAAACCAAGGAAATAATAAAACAAAGTTTTTATTTTCTTTTTTTAGAATTTTTTTTAATAAAACCACGATTTTATTGAATCCAACAAATCAAACATTACATAAATTTTTTATATATCATATATATAGATTTATAATAAAAATGTGTTTATTTTATAAATAATTTATTAATTATTTTTTATATAAAAAAAGAAAATTCATTACTTGTTTTTTTTTTTAATTACATAAATATATGTTTTGTTTTTGTCTAAAGTATAATAAAAAATACTTATCGTTCTAAAATATATGCAAAAATTAATAAAATATAAGTATGTATGTATGTATTTTAAGAATAAGAGTAAAACATAAAAGTATTAGTTTTTCGATAACAAATATAAATAACAATTAAAATTAAAATAGTTTTAAATTATTATTTTGTTTTTGTTTTAATTTTGAATTAAATCAGTCTCAAAAATAATATAATAAAGAATTTAATTTAATTTAATGATAAATATTGGGTTATCCCCTGTAATAGTTATGCATTTTCATTTCAAAAATAAGGGAGAGAGAGACGTTCGGGGAGCACATTTGGCAGATTTGCTGTATGAATTAAACACGCACATAAGTCAGCTCCTTAGCTTAACAGCAAGACCAGTTTAATGGCAATCAGACACTGTTGGTAAAGGTGTTCTAATTTGTCAATATTACTAAAATTCGACATACCCTTTCAAACGATTTTTGCACTGACATAGATATCGGCAAATGAAAAAATTAGTAGACGAAGCAATTGAAAGGGAAACTATATTTCTTAGTTAGTTTAATTAGTTTCTTAGAGATTCGGGTATAATTCTGACACACAACATAATTCCCAAAAATCAGACAAGTGCTCAAAGGGAAGACGGGTGTATTCAAGAGCACACAAGCGTCCATAGGCTATCCAAAACCAACCTCTGTCTATTAACTTCTACTTTCTTACTTACTTACTTATCCACAAGAAGAAAGATCCAAAAGAGGATTTAGTCTTCTCAGCATCGCCTACAAGTTCTCATCGGCCTTGTTGTGTGTATACCTGAAACCTTAAGGTGGCGCGTACAAACAGAAGATTAGCTTAGTCAGCTTGAAGTATGTTACTGGAGACAAGGATAGAGCTTACTGGACAGCTTGGTTGGTAGAGGTAAGATATTGTCGGTTTATTCCTCTTAATTGCATAACAAAGGAAATTACCCAACATAAAAGGCAAAGCAAGAAAATTAAAGAAAGCAATAGTTGAAACCAATAAACTATTTAAAACAAAAAACCTTTTTACTCTTTGTATGTGTTTTTATGTCTGACTTTGTTTTGTTTTTTTCTCTTGTCAACTTATTAACTATAATTAAAATCTCATCCTTATTATTTGAGTTTTATTTATTCTTTTTATTTTTTCACTTTCTAAGCAACAACAAGCAAAGCAACCGACGAAATGAAAACCGCTTTTTCTAAAATATAATTTTTTGTTTTTCTTTTACATTTATATTTATAAAATTCTTTTTCTTTTTCTTTGTGTAGTAAATTTGTAATTTTTTTTCTTTGCTTTGGCACAAAATATATACTTCCCAATCGAGTAAACAGTCTAAATAATTTTTTACATTTTTTTGTTTGTTTTAAATATTATATTTAACAATTTTTTGTTTTTTGTTTCTTTTGTAATAAGCTCATGTGTTTTTTTTTTTTATGAATTTTGTGAAATAATGAGACGAAAAAATTGCATTGTAACGAAAAATAATTTAAAAAATAGAAAATTTTTAATTCAATAAATATTG
The DNA here is from genome assembly GCA_917880715.2 of Matsumyia berberina. Classification (NCBI taxonomy): domain Eukaryota; kingdom Metazoa; phylum Arthropoda; class Insecta; order Diptera; family Syrphidae; genus Matsumyia; species Matsumyia berberina. The sequence continues at coordinate 64,155,631 of OU862870.1, forward strand.
CTTGCTTATCTAAACAACTAATAAATAAATATATTTTATTCTTCTTTGTTTTGTTTTTTTCTTTAAGAAATTCGAAAAATTCCTTTGTTTTGTTCCCAATGTAATGTTTATTATTTCTCTAATTCAATATAGCAGTTACAAAAAATTTGTTCTTATGCATTTTTATTCATCTTTGTGTTTTCCTTTTTGTTTTTTGTTATGCGCGACAAAAAATTAATTTCGTTGCTTGCTTGAAAAATTGTCTTGATTTTTTGTGTGTGGTCGCATAGTTTGGTTTTTGTTTTGCTAAACTTTTGGAAATTTACTTGGTATTTCCTTAACAAGTTTTTTTTTCTTCAAGGAAAACATAAAATAATTGCTCTTTGACAAATATAATTCTATTTAATTATTTATGTATCGATTTTAAAGCACTTGTAAATGTATTGCTTATTTAATGTGTGTTTTGTAAATTATTCTTTCGTCTTTTTATTTTTTCATTTCATTTTATATTTTGTCTTAAACAATTAACCTCTAATTAAGCTATTTGTTTGATAAATAATATCAATATTAATATATGTAAAAAAAATAAGAGTGAGAAAGAAAAAAAACAACTGATGTTTAAGAAACTTTGAACCAAGAAAACCGTGAGAAACATTTCTAGTTAATTTCTTTTAATAATTTTAACTTGTGTGTTAGCTTTCCGTTTTTTGTTTTGCTGATGTGTTAATAATAATTGTTAGTATAATGTATATATACGTAATTTTTGTTTTAATATTTATTTTAAATGTAAATCTTGCTAAATATTCTGTTTTTTTTTTTGAATTCTTAATAATACATTAATATATTTTATTTATTATTTTAAATATATATTATTATTATTAATTATATATATTTCATATATATAAGTTGATCCCAATTTGTTCAGTTTTAATCAATTTCATTTTGTTTCATAATTAGAAAATGAAAATTTTTTTTAAATAATACAACTATTTTTTGCTTCTTGTTTTTTTTCAATTGTACACACAGAGAGACACAGAGATTTTTGTTTTATATTTTAGATGACAATGAAGAATTTATTGTGAACTTTGTATATGTGTGTGAAGAGAGAAGAGTGCGCGGTAACTCTTGGAAGGCTCTTCTCTTTTTATTTTGTTTAAATAATTTTTCCTCAATGCGTTTTTTTTTTCAAGATTTGTTTAGTTGTTTTTAATTAAATTTAAAAATTACATTTATCCTCTTACTATTTACAAACAATATTGTCTTTTTTCTTTTATATATGTATGTATATTTTTTTGTTTATGTTTGTTAAATGTTTATACTGTGGTTGAATAATGTTTTAATGTGCTTCGAAACCATAAAATATCTACGAATGATTGACATGATTTGTTTATTATATCTTTATTCTGTTTTTGTCAATGCAAGGTAACATGGGTAATTCGAAGAATTACAAAAAAACAAGATCATGGTAAAGCTACCTGAGGAATAAAACCAACACATCAGCGGCAGCATTATAACCCGCAGCTGGTGGTCATTGCTGGATGTAAAATAAATATACTGCTCTTCAGGCATTTACGAAAATTTCTGTAGAAACTGTAGAAACGAAGAAGTACGAAAATCTTGTACGCCATTGTCCAGCTCTCTAAGAGCAACGATTAATCTGTACGAGTGTTTATAACAGCTAGGGCAACTTGGCAAAGATGGTATATTTTAATCATGGACAGTCACAATGGCCTTAAAAATGCATACGGATGAAATTGTATCGCCCGCCTTCTTCTTTTTCTCTCTTTTCTCCTTTTCTGATTACACAAGCTTATGCATTACAAGTTTCTCATTCTTTCTGCATTCCCGCTGACTCACTGTTGTGACACGGACGTCAGAACTCTTTTGCATGCCGCTGATTCCTGGATTCTGGATACAATTTGCCCGCCTAACCTAACGTAATCTAAAGCTAACAAGTTGTAGGTCGATTTGTTATGTGTTAACTTACAAAGATACTATTAATGCGATGTTTTCTTTACATGACCTGGTAGCGGTTCAACGAAACAGATGTGTGATCTGTGAAGGCTTTCTGAATAGCACAACATGCCTCCAGGTGTTTAGTAATGATTGAAAGCTTCTGGAACCGCGAGAGTAAATTGCATGTTTCATGATGCAGCTCAAAGGACCAAGGATAAAACAAATTGGTAAATGTAATTCTTCCAATCCCGCTCATGTAACTAACCTTGCAAATGTAAAATTTACCATTTTATTTCAATGCACTCCAATGGATTTCTAATTTTAAAAAATTGTGGATTCGAGAGCAAATAAAAAAATCAAAAACTATTTTCTTTTAAAAAAACAAAACATCATATCTATACTACTGCATCCCAATTTCACCTTTTACTTATGATTATAAATTTTATTTAATATTTAATAATTAATTCTTTAAATATTTTTTTTTGGATATTAAATAAGAATATCTAAAATACCTTATATATTTGTTTTTCGGATTTTTTAATGTTTTCTTTCGCTTTTCTTTTAAACTTTTCTGATGATGTACACTGATAATTAAATAGTACATCCAGAAAATATATTTATGTATACTAATATATATATATATATCATGTATAACCATTGTGTTCTTTTTTAAAGAGTAGAAATCGAGAGACAGAGATCAACTACATGCAACTAATGTTCCATTTTTGTTTTATTTCTTTGCTAAAAAAAAAGGTAAATCACTAGAACATTTATTTAACATTCTAGGGATTCAAAAATTCACTAAGTATTACATTTAATTTCTTATTTTGTTTTTTTTTTTATTTGAAATAATATTTTTTTTAAAGCAAAATAAGGTGTATAAATAACAAAGAACCGAATGCTGATTTTCTAAATCTACGCGTTTGTTTATTTATTTTCTTATTTTGTTTTTAATATTTTGTATTCTTTTGAAGAGAAAAAAATCGACAGGGTCTAGAGCAGGGTCTAATGCAAAACAAGCAACAATGAAAAATGTAATAACCGAAATAAAATGGAAATTAAGTCATTAAGGCACCATTACAATTGCTTTTCTCTTTTTATATCGCGTAGTGGCTTTTTGTGGTTTTTTTCTTTTTGTTCTTACTATAATTTGTTTAATTTAAATAAAAAAATGTATTATATGTGTATAATTTTATTTTAATTAATTTGTTCCATGCATATTTAACAACATATTTCACTTGTTTTCCCATTATATAATGTATTTGAACATAATTGTAAAAAATATTTATTTCATTAAAAGTTTATTCTTTGTGGATTCTATGATTTTGTTTTACATTTTCTTTCATTTATCCTTAGTTGCTTCGTAGAGTCTCATTAAGTTATATAAACTGTTTTGTTTTTATGTGATTTCCTTTTTTTCTTTTTTTGTTTGTTTTAAATATTTTCTAAATATATATCTAAGATACACCATTTAATAATTATGACGATAAAAATGATTGCTTCCATTTAAAAGTAATTTTAATTACTTCATGTTTTTTTACTTTTTTTCTTTAGTTTAAATACATAGTTTTATTTCTAAATTGTTTTCATTTTATTGAATAATGTTATTCCTGTATTCATGTTGATAATTCTACAAACGTTTTCTCTGCATTATTCCATTTTTTCTTGCTTTACTAAGTGTGATTTGCTTTCAATTTTTAGTTTTTTTTTTTTTACTTTTCAGTAATTTTAAATTAAGAATTTTATTATTTTTTTTATATTGGGATCGGGTTTGTTGGACATGAGGGCTTAGCATACAAGTACAGTATAGATTTGTTTCTAATAGCTTTTTTGTTTAAATTTAATCAATTCCCCATGTCGTTATAATATTTACACCCAATATATGTATGTATACAAAAAAAAAAATATCACCTATATACTCATTAACTAATATAAGTTTTGCGAATTTTCCTTTTTTTTTTTTTTAAATAAATACTTTTTATGTTTTTGTTCTAAATTTTTAAACAGACTTCTCGATATGTCTTTTTAGATGTGTACGTAATTCTGCTGATTATGGTTTTGTTATAAGAGTAAACATATTATTTCTTTTCTGACAACTAAGTGGAGATGATACAATCCAGATAAAAAAAGCTTTCGGTATAAATCTGAGCGGAGGAAATTAGAGCGCTTCAAAATAATAGCCGAGTAAATTGGAGAAGGATGAGAAGAAACTTGGCTTAGTAAACTGAAATTGGTTTCTTCGAGGTTAAAGGTGCTTGTTAAGAATCGTTGAAGTAAAAGGGCAATAAAGTCGTTGGTCTGAGAAAGGATAATGGCGATAGAGACATAGTATGAATGGATGACTATTTTCAAAAAAGCGGGCGGTACTTTACTTGCTCGCAACTTGCTTCATTCTGGATACTAGCTACAACCCCGATAATTGCCACAATCTCATTAGTTGTAATGTCCTCGATGTTAGCAACATCCCCTGGTTTTCGCTATTATAACAGTTACTGTAATTAAGGTTTTGAAAGGATTGAAATCAGTAAAGTATCATCTTCATACAGCTCTCAGTATAGTTAAGAAATATATTGTCGATTAAAATATATGCTGATATAGTCCAGATATGTTTTTGGTGTTATTTTCTTTTCATATGTAATTGTTTCCTGTTTTCCTTTTCTAGGATAATATGTATGTTTTTGATTTTTAATTTAATGAAATAAAATGAGCATTTTTTTCTTTTTCTTTAAACAAATGAACTTTTGAATATGTATTAACCTAATACCACGGGCATTTTTTTTCCTTTTTTAACCTCCAATCATCTAATAATTAATATAATAAATTACAATTCAAAACAAAACAACAAATTAAAAAAAAATATATATACCTAAAAAAGTCTTTTTCTTCGCATAAGCATCGGGCTTTGTGTTTTCTTTTTTGTAAAATTTATCATTTATTTATTTTTGTTTGTTTGTTTAATGATATTTACTCCTTTCATAAGTTTTCTCACTAAAATTACATCTTAAAGCTTTTTTCTTTTCTTCCTTTTTAATCAAATTAGTATTTAAGTTTTGTTTTTTTTTTTAATTCTTTTCACTAAATTGTTTTTGATGCTTTGTTTAAACACACTAAAAATATAATTAATACCTACACAACATTCAAAATGTACTAAGATTTTTCTTTTTTATTAATTTTATCTTTTTAAGAATTTTTCTTTATTTATTTTTGTTCCTTCTGTTCACAATTGGCTATGTTTTCTATTTCTTTTATTTGATGTAGAGACATGAACTAAACATTGTCTGGGGATATGCAATTCCATATTATTTCAAAGAAAAAAATTAAAGTACTTTTTTCTTAATTTAAGTTGTTGTTTTCAAATAATGCTTCCTTTTGCTATTTTCTTTAAATTTCTATCCTGTTTGATGTGTTTGTTGTTTTAAAAGTTATGATGGTTTTGGTGGTAAATTATTACGGCTGCTAAATGTCGTATTGTTTCTTTATATCCGAAGCCAAGGATGACGGATTTTTATCGTCCTCAACTTATACTCCTCCTTGGTTTAATTATTTTGTTTGTTTGTTTTGTTTGTTTATAATTATTAGTTTTAACATTAATTTTTTTTTGTTTTTCTTTAATGAATTGGTGTTTTAACAATCGCATTTGGTGGAATATAATGATATCCGGGAATAGGAAGTCCAGCAGTTTCCATAGATATTCTGAAAATACACACACAGTTTATATTGATTGTTCTATGACAAATGGAAATGGTTGTAAATTGTTTTGATTGTTTATGTACTAAGATATATTTTCATATATTTCTTTTCAAACTAACAAGCATATCCAATGCCAAACCTATTTGATTTGAGCAAAATACATTTATTTTTCGTATTGAGAAATCAAAACTAATATTTTCTTTACAATGAAAATGTGAAGAAATTAAAAAAAATCATTCAAACAAATTAACAAAACAAAATTTAGGTATATTTAGTTAAGAATATATTTTTGAATATGTATGTATATAAACAAATAAAGGAGGAAAAAATTCTTACCGGAATTTTTAGATTTGAATTTTGTATTTTTTTTTTTTTTTTGGATATTTGGACATTGAGTGAATGAATTTTTTCTTTTTTTTTTTATTGACTATTTTATTTATTCATTCATAGGTTGTGGCTGGATGGTTGGTTGGTTGGTTGGTGGTGGTTGGTTGGTTGGTTGGTAGGCGGTTGGTAGATGGTAGATGATTGGTTGGTTGTGGTGTATATAACATGGTTGTCCTGGGATATATTTTTTTTATTCTGTCGGAGTGTTGTTAATAAGGATCTGGAGGAACTTTGAATATTTTGTGTCGCGTTATAGAGAATAAATGAAAGGATTTTTGGTTGTGACGGCGATGATTTGTTTTACGTCCATAAGTCGACTTCAGGATGTGAAAAGTGAAACCAGAGGCTGACAAAGGAGACTGACTAGTTAAACATTATTTCTACATGCGCTCGCATCTGATCACTCTTTGTCTAAACTAAATTCGTTCAGTCTTGCACGAGCCGGAAATCACATAATAAATTAGCGGTTAATGTGGGGTGTCATACGTCGGTGATTGTAATCCACAAAAACGATAATACAAAATAATTCGAACTTGATCCGAGATTATAAAAAAATTTTCGAATAGTGTTGTACAAAGGTATAGTCATGAAAATGTAGACATTGCAGCGCACCAGTTTGCATGTATGTCTTACGTACGAATTACGTAGTAAATTTGTGTACTACGTAGGGCGCCCTATATCGGTAATCACTGTAGTGTGCGCTTCCACTTCTTAGGCTTCAATGCACGTGTGCATGCATGTTTTTTAAGAAGTCAGAACAATTGGACAAAAGTTGGAGAGCGGTGAAAACCGAAGCACAATTACTACGTATTCGTAATAAGTTAGAAACTATATAGTACATGTGTTTTAAAACAAAAGTCAAAGATGCTATATGGCTGGATCTTTTTGACGCTATGAGCGCTGACAATTGCCTAATAGAACTACGTACAATGTACACAATGATTTGCGTTCAGATTTATTTCTTACGCTGCCAAATAATGTGCTGTTTTTGCAGCTGTACCCAACTGGATCGATTTAACAAGTCAGTCTTCTTGTCCCACAGTAAATATCATTCAATCAAAATACCATTTTAATCTTTCTCTCATGTATGTATGTATTTTAAAATGTTTCTTTTTTTGTTTTTATTCCATCAATGATTTTTTTTTTTAAATACTTTCTTTCCACTTTGTTTTGTTTCTTGTTATACTTGATTACATAATTATTATAAGATGTATTTAAAAAAACAAATGATAACATTACAACTATAACTTCATATATGTTTTTATAAATGTGTATGAGTGTTATTTCTTTCTTGTTTAAGTATTTTAACGCAATACACACCGCTGTCTTAAAAGACAACTTCCTAGCGGTATATATTCTATATATATTTTACAAAACAAAAAATAAGAAACACAACTATGATTTTTGTCTTAAATTTGGTTCGCAGAGCAAAATATAGATCTAATAAATAATTTAAGAAAAAAAAAAAAAAATTAAAATGGTCTAAAACAATGTTTCCAATGAAAAACATGGTGAATTTTTTTAATGCTTACTAAGTAAAATTTTGTTTTTTTTTTTAAATTATGTTTTAATGAAATTGTGCACTTAATAATTAATAAAAAATAAATCAATTAAAAAATATAGTGTGTGTGTGTTACTTTTTGCTTGTATAAATTAATTCAGTGGATTGATAAAAAATGATAAAAAGGAATACGCTTTATGATTAAATGCTACTATTTGTTCGAATATAAGTGTATATCGTCGCCCGTTTAAAATTCTATATAGAATACAAAATATATGTAAGAGAACTCTCCACATCCAGTATGATTATGAGTAGAGTGCCGAAGGATACAATGATGCTGGTTAATAAAAAATGTTTCACTAAATTTTTCCTTATTCCTTAAAATTGATGTTAGTGTTATGCAAAAGTTAATTCAATTATTTTGGTTTTGTTTCGTTTTTTTTTTTTTTCTGGTTTTTATCTCAATAATTCTGAATATCACAATTATTCGCATAACTTGAAACTGGGAGAGTTAACCTCTCTAGTAGGGGTTGAACTTATTGCGATCGGGTTTTTTTTCCGTGTCGGAATTTGCATTGTCCCCATGGGAGCGAAAACGTGACTGATAATTCTTGGCACGGTGTACACCAGTTGTTTGAACTGGTGGACCAAGATTAGCCAAACCACCGAGCAGATCGGTAAGACCCAAAGCGGTGAGGCTGGAAAGAGCATTGAGTGCACCCGGTTTGGCGAGTAACTGAGCCAATGGTATGGCTGAAACTGACGAATTGGAGTTACCATTGTTGGTAGTGCTATTACTGTTGTTAGTATTACTATTTAAACTGTTATTGGTATTATTTGTATTATTCGAGGTGTTGGAAGTCGACGAAGTGGACGTTGTCGATGTAAGGTTATTTGCTGATGATTGGATGCCACTTGACGCATTACTATTCGCCTCTTGGAGATTTGCCTTCTGGAGTTCAACGCTGCGGGATAGAAAAAAGGAAAAAGGATTTTTGTTTGGTGTAAGGTAAATTTTTTTAAGGTGGTACATTTTTTTTTTTTTTAGAGAGAGAAGGTTTTTGTTGGTTTTTTTTTTTTGGTAGTTTATAGTAATTTTTTTTTTTTTAATTTTTGTGTGGCGGCTAGGAAAAGATTTTAGGGATTATGGGTATGAACAATGTGCGTGTGTAAGCTTCCTGAAATGTTCTTGCAATGTACAATTGTTACAAGCACTTAGTTTTGGCTGTCAATACATAGTAGCTTAGTACAATAATTTATATATGTGATAAACAAAAGTTTTTCATCAAGTTTGGTATCAGTAAATCCAGTAAAAAAAAATTAAATAAATTCGTTGATGAAAAGGAATTGAATGGAAGGATTGATAAGGATATTTCACTGAAGGGGAACCGGTAACAACCTTAAACTGCAATGAGACATGATCACCATTTCCTACACATCGTTATGGTGATAATATATATTTTGCTCAAGATAAGTTTTCCTCCTTGCCACTGTGAAAGATTCATCTTAGACTATATTTTCATTACAAGATTTCATTTTATTTTACAGTCATGTGGTAGTCATAATAAAAATCTGAAGTATACATGTGTATAAAAAGAACGAGTAACACTTAACAAAGAGAAATCATAAACTTTTTTCTTTTCCCTTGGCCCAAGCCATGTTTTATTATTTACACTTTTCGTACATCGAAACAAAGAGAAACTATAAATGTTCAACTTGTTTACTCACCTCATATTGATTAAGTACTGAGCCAATGCTACCGAATCGGGATTTCCACTGATTGTTATTGTCCGATCGGTATTGCCTCCTTCACGTTCTTCACAATTTGAAATACGAATCATAGCGCCAGATATTTGTCGTATTTCAGCAATTTTGGTACCACCCTTGCCGATAATGCAGCCAATTAAATCATTTGATACGGTCATCTCATGCTGTTGTTGTTGACTTCGATTTGTGTTACTCGTACGCAGCTGTGAACCGGCTAAAGCAGCTAAAGCTGCTTAAATTTAAAAAACGACACAATGTATGATTAGCAGAGTGATTATAGGATAAATCACAAAAACCAACCTGTTGGATTGAGTCCACCGGTGTTGGCTGGTGCCATACCCGCTAAGCCTAACGCTGCTAAACCGGCCAATGGATTCTTTGCCACCTGAAAAGGGCGGATAATACATACACTGTCAGTTATTGAGTTCAAAGTGAAGATTTTTATTTGTGAATATGAAAGTTACTTGGAAGTATAAACGGAAAAATTAAACTGGCACAGCTCATATCAAAAAGGAAATAATTAGAAAAACAAAAACAAAACAAAAGTAGTAAATAAATCAACATAGCAATATATTCATTAGTATATTATGTATTTACATTTGGTGTTAGTTATTGGATAGGTTTTGCTTCGTGGTATTTCACAAACACAGGGGTTTTCTTGTACAAAATTAATAATTGTTTTTTACATGAATTGGAGACGATATTTACAGAGATAAATATGTACGAGTAGGTTCTTCGCAAAAAAAAGTAGAAATAGCTGCGAATAACACTGTTCCTACGATAAGGTTGTAAAGCGTTGGTTACGTTTTCCTTTCGGACCTTAACAATTGAATAAGAATAGTGATAGTGTGCCTGATTGCAACTCAACGGGTCGTGTATAAATTTGTCATCCCGAGATAATACCACATAATACTGACACAACTGCACACATCCGCCTGCTTTGTGTTTGCTGTCTGCTTCGTAGTGATTTTAAGCATAGTTTCAACCGTTTGCCTTGCATATTTTGCGCAAAATATGCAATTATCAACTCCCCCATACTCCGCTGCAAGGTGTTTGAAATTTCCTTGAACTCTCAGTTTTGCCATTTATTTCAGATGGTTTTTTTTTCGAAACAAGAAGAAACCGGGTGTACATTAGATGTGTACCTGCTTTTCTCAACAACAGAAAACATATACTATGATCTTCGTGAGATGGTTTATCAAAGACAACACTTTAATTGAAGTTGGTACTACATAATCTTTAGAATAATTTTAGAGGATCCACACGTTTCTATCATAATACCAGACTCACAGTAAATCATTCTCTACAAACTATGCCAGCTTTCAGAACTTCGCTTGACTCTGTATAAAAGAAATGTAAAGAGACAGAAGGCCATAGAAATCTTTTTAGTACAACTCGGTAGTGCTCCGTGTGTATATCTCCATTTTACTCTCTCGACTGTAAACTACTCTAAACGTCTTCACAGATTTAAGTCGTCCAAAAACATAAGGCTAGCTGCTGCTCAAAACAAACGAAAAAAAAATTATATGTACTCGTACCATCTGATTGGCAAATTATAATCATTTTGTGGTGCTGCTAATTCAAGAGTTAAAAAGCAAAATATACAAAAAGCTATAAAATCAAGTCAGCTACTGAAATTTCTAAATTTAATTCTACATCAAGAGTTTATATGCAGTGTTTTGAGTTTTGAAGGATTAGTTTTGTAGTATCTGTTGTTAGTTTTGCTGCTAAATAATGTTTTAGTATATTAATGTATAAACAAAACATATCAATTATTTTATTGTGTTTAATGTTATTCACAGCTTATTCACACTTTGAGCATTTGGGATAGGGGATTACATTCAACTATCTACCATTGAAACTGTTAGGCACATTCCAGGATTAGCCAAGTTCTCTGATAAATTTTTTGGGGGTCCAGGAAAACAACAAAGCCCAAAACCACTTCAGTAAGTTGATTACGTTGATAGAATTTGCACAGAACTACAAATCAAGAGGGGAATGGAACCGACAACTCATGAATAAAAACAAAAAAGAACAACTTCTACAGGGCGGTAGGGAACAACTTCAAGTTCAAATGCAAAAAACCTTCTTTCTGTTGGTTTCTCTAAAATGAAATGAATGTAGTATACACAACACAAAACTGGTCATCACTTTAACTAGTACAACCAAAAAAAATGGGAACACATGTCATAAAGGGCTTAGGGGCGAGCATACAGGAAGGCTTTCAACATTTCATATATTTCCATATATGTATTTGAGGGGTAACAAACAAACAAAATGAAAAAAATATATTTATCATATGTAGTGGGGCGGTGGGTGGGGCCAGAGAGAGGGCACAGGCAGGTGTTTACAGTAAAAAATAAATAAATAAACTTTGGAGTCAATATTCTGAGGTGAGGGAGGTGATTTACATTTTGTCTGTTTAGGATGTGGCAGCACCAATCAAAACGATCAAAACTCACATCAGGTAATTGTTGTAGATGATGTGCAGCTGGTACCGCTCCTGTCAAATGCGCCCCCTTTAATAGAGGATCCGTCAAACCTGAAATTCCTGCATGTAGACCACCGGCCAATGCAAGTGGAAATACTGGACAGGTCTGAGAACATTTTGTTTTTTGTAGTCGAGATGTGATTGTTAGTTTTTTTTTTTAATTGTTTGCAGATTTTTGTGTAGGCAGTTGGTTTTGTTGTGTTGTTTTGGTTTTTTTTTTAGTTTTTGGAAAACATTTCGAAATAGTCGTTTCAAATATTTGTCGCACAAAGAACGAAAGAAAAAAAAAATAAGAAGTTAACATAAATTAGAATTGAAGAGTATTTTTTTGAAGTTTTTTCTTAAGTATGAATACGTTTTTTTTTCACTAATTGCTAACATAAAATTGGAAGACATTGATGCACAGCAAGTGTTTGATTTGGACCGTGTTCTTAACTGTATATATGTTTAACGAATTTTGCGCCTTAGAGGGACGGAATATTCAAGAAGCAACTGTGTACAAAGGGCTTATAATTCAACAAAAAATGTGTGCAACACTATATCGGACAAATATCCTCTTCAACTTCTTTGGTAAGATACGATGCCAAAACCTTTTGAAAAGACACCGGCACTGCGCTCTGTGGCCGTGTTAGAATCATCTATAAGGATCGAGATGGTGTCATTACTCTAGGTCATGTTATAGTCAGTTTTAGTGTCACTAAAACGAGAAATGACTAGTAAATCTGGTGCTCAATAAACAAGCGCCTATTTCGTTAAAATTTGAGAAAAATTAACTGATAAACATTTCTTAGACGAACAGTTCATTTCAAAGAGGACTTCTTTCGCATTTTTAAACAATCAAAATCAAACGCTCTGGCACATCAATGTTTTCATTCAAAAACAAGGAAATTATTTAACAAAAAAATGGAATATAAAATTTTTTTTTAGTGTGTATATCTGCAACTACAATTGAATATCAAAAATGGACAAGAGAGAGTAATAGAGAGAGAGAGATAGTCAAAAAACAACCTTCACCACGACGGAGAGAGGTAATTATTGACGATGGTAAAAAATGTTGGCGGTAATGGTAAAGTTGGTTTTGGTGGATTTCTTATTAAAAATTACAGCAAAAGGAATGTATTTCTCTATGAATAAGAACAAAAACATAATGTGGTATGCGAGATATACGATTTTATGAAGAGAGACTGTGGAGGAGGACGTTTTATTAAAAAAAAAATCTTCAAGGAGACAAAAACAAATTAAAATATTTCTTTCAAACACATACGTTTGTATTTCTCGTTGAATTGCACGCCGACACATTTTAAAACATTTTTCGTTAACTTATTTCGCTATCGTTTAACCAATAAGAGAACTTTGAACTCAGAAGAACTCTCTTGCTTTATTATTTTAGTTTTTGTGGTGCGATTTGTGTGTGCGAGGGTCCTAAGTGCAAAACTAAGAGTTGTTTTAATTTTTCATTAATTTTTTCTCTTTGTTGCTTTATAAGCGAAAAAAAAAAACAAATGTAAATGCAAAACCATAAAAAGAAAACGTGAAAGAAAACTTAGATTTACAGAATTATGAGAGAAAGAGAGAATAAAAGTTGAGAAATAGTAAGTTTTCTCATCGAAAAGTCAGTTTTAGTTTATTGGCGGGGAATTCGTATACCTCTTGTGCGGGCACAGCATAATTCCCTTGAATTGTATAGGCCTGTCCATTTGCCAATATAACTGGTCCGGATACTTGTGGCTTGGGTCTGTATGGAATTGTTGCTCCCTTTGGCGGCGACTGCAAATCAAATGAAGTAATCCAAATTCATCGATAGCTGAAAAGTTGTTAAGAATAGTTTTACCCACCTCAAGCATGACTAAACAAATTTGATAGATGCATTGAGTTATCTGCTCAGCGGTTCCACTCAATGTGACTGCACGTTCCGTTGAGTTTGCCAACATCTCGCTGGCAACTTGAATTGAGCATCCGGTTGTGTTGCGGATTTCTTTGATTTTTGAGCCACCTTTGCCTATAAGAAAAAAACGAGACAATTATACATAAGTGCATTATAAAAACTTGTTTTAAATCGAGAAAAGAAAACAAGCATACCAATTAGCGATCCACATTGACTGGCTGGTACTATCAATCGAATGGGGATTTGAGTTTTACCACCCGATGTGCCAACATCATTGAACTGTGAGCACCACTAAAAGCAAAGAGAATTACACAAAGGAGTTTATGAGCTAGATGTGATTCCCATTCGAAAACTTTCGAAGGCATGCTTCTGTTATGCTTTTACGAATTTCTACATCAACACTTACCTCTTCGAATTTCTTTGTTATCAAAGTGAACGCTGAATAAATTGCAGTAGTCGTACCAGAGACTGTGACAATACGTTCCGGACAGGAACCATCCGATATGTTTATTTTGGCTCCAGACTATTGAACAGGAAAAAACAAAACACAAATGAGTTAAGGAAATACGAGAAACTCTCTTAGGTTTACTTACTTCCTCGCGGAATCTGTTGACAATTTCCCCTTTTTTTCCGATAATACTGCCAACTTCCTGTAAGGCAAAAACGAAAAGAGCTCTGTTAGTATGTGGCGGGGAAAATGTACACAGCTCAATTGATTTGAAATCGCATTGAAGACGACCTCGATTCCTGTGCAAAAATATTCTCATTTCAAAATAAGACAATTTGACGTTGATGGATGTTAGGTGCTTAAGCTGCACATCCAATACTAGAGAGGAATGGCATCTTTTGTAAATAATTTAAAATATGTCAATGAGAAATAATTAAGCCATTTCACTCGATTCGCGCGGGGATACACAATGTTAAGTGCTAAACGCAAGAAGAACTAAGAATTACCAACAAGGAAACGGTATAAAGGAAGAGTGCATGAAATGTACAGATGTTGACATCAGTAAATAAAAGATGGCAATGAAGCGACATTCGCTACAAGCTCTATGAAAAATGAAAATACCGCTGGATTAGATGGGATACCAGCGAAAGCTTGGAAAGTGAACACCAGAACCTCTTTCCGGCTTCTATACGTACTTGACATGTACCTATAACTGGTGTTTACAGAAAGGCGGTGGTGCGATATCGATAGGAACAATGCACTGGCCGCTACTTTTCCGTAGACAAGAACGAATTTTTAGGTATCCCATGATGAGTGCGAGACACACATCATGCTTATTGCACTTCATTGGTCATACTGGAAATCTTGACGCTACTACCGTCCAATTCCGGCATTCCCAGACCGTGATCAACCGCAAAGATTCACACAGCCATGCATATGAATAACACTTCCACGGCTGACTTCAACCAGAACACCCCCGAGTTCTATGAAAATGAAACATAAGGAGAGCCTACAAAATCGTATTACCACCCAAACCCAAACACATCTCCATCCATCAAAGCATAAAGCATGCCCGCCAACTATTACCTCGACAACTTCTACACAACAATCAATAAATCCGCACCTAATTCAAATGCAAGAAAAAAATTATAAAGTGTTTCTCTAATTCACTCAAACGCATTCTTGTCTAAATCTCCCATAAATACATAATCTCCTCACTGATCACCCAATTTGAATTGATTACGCGAGATAAATTCGAGTATTTGTGTTCCGAATTTGATTCCTTACTGCCGCAGCCGACTTTAGTCTGTTTTTTGAAATTTATTATCGTTCGGGCGTAATGCCAATTCAATGTACAATTTCTCACTCCGCTGTCTATTTTTGCAATTGTAATTTACAATTGCTATTAATTTTTGTTTTTATTCAGATCTCAGTTGTTTTTTTTTTCTGTTTCGTTTCTTTTGTTTGTCGTCAATCTCAACGCGCGTTCATGTAAAGGGTGTCGCTCGAGAATAAAAATCTAAAATAAACGCGCACGCTGTACACTATCCTCAACGCGGGTACTCAATACTCACAGGCACACTCAGTTCACACTCAACCCAAACATTTATTCAAGATCAAAACACTATTTTGCATTTGCATGCAATTTAAAGCACACACACAACAAATAAGAAAAAAAAAACTGTGTAGTTGCGATGAAGGAAGCGCGCAAATCGGGCGCCCGAGCGAGAGAAGCGAAAAGATGGGATTATTTTTAAGACAGACATGCGTATGCAACGGGAGAGACACAAACAAGAAAAACACAAAATAAGGTCCACAGCACAAATTCTGTTTTAATCGAAAAGAAGACGGAAAAACGAAATAAAAATAATCGAGAGCCCGGGCGAATTTTATTTTAAATCAAATTGTTTTTAATTAATCTTTATAGTGGCATTGTGGTAATTGTTGTTTGCACTTGCTTTGGGGTGGATTTGTGAGCCACCGCCATCGATTACGCAGATAAAATGTTATTTCAACAAAAGCAGGAGACATGTCAACAAGGAATTCTATTGTTACCAATTATGTGGGGGCTTCGAGATAGTGGGAATGAACGAAGCATATCGACGAAAAGAAGGCGCCAATTGATAGAAATCAAACAGAAACATCGCCTGCTTGTTTCTTATCGTATTTTCAACCGAATGAGTAATGAGCACACAAGTGAACACGCTAGTGAACACGCTAGTGAGACTAAAAAACCGAAAGAATTTTTCTTTCTCTTCTCAACTGCAATGTGATGTGTGAATCACAATTCTTTTAAAGCGACGATTCAGTTTTTCCCTTATAAATAATGATTCTTTAAATGTAGTTCTCAAATAATGGTAGACAAATTGGTTTATTGGGTCTTGTGGAGGGCTTTTATGATAGGAGGACTGATGGGCTTAATAAGCACAGAAGCCTCAGTTAAGGGTGAAGATTTTTGAAAAGTAAAAACGTAAAATTCCTCCGCGAAACATGTAAGTGCTTTTTTGCACTGCGACCTAGTGATCTATTGCATCCCCTACTAATACATTCGTACATTAGAGTTCCTCTCTTATGAAAATGGGAATTCCCTTCAGAATTATGGACAGTAGTCTCGGCGTGAATGGTCTGCCCAAGAACACTCTCTACAGTGCAGTTTTTCTGAGAATAAGAATGGGGTCCAAGGTTGGGTTGTCTGTGTTTACTTTTAGCGAGAAAGGGCACCAAACAACGATGAGTTGAACAGAACATCACAGTGGACAGCGATAAGGAATTTAGGAAACAGATCAACTCTAAAATTTTACTAAAATCGTCGAAGCGATCCTATGAGTAGCTCTTGTGGAAGCCCAATAGGCCTTATTTGGTAGAAGAAAATCTTCCGACTTCGGCTGATAGCTGCTTAACTAGAAACTAGCCTAGATAACACCCTCACTTCTCCTGCGATGTATGAGAAGTAACTTTTACTAAAATCGTCGAAACGATCCCATGAGTAGCTCTTGTGGAAGCACAATAGGCCTTATTTGGTAGAAGAAAATCTTCCGACTTCGGCTAATAGCTGCTTAACTAGAAACTCGCCTAGATAACACCCTCACTTCTGCGATGTATGAGAAGTACGTAGGTTACACCTATCAAATTGTTTCAGACAGAGTGCTTTTATTTTGTATCCAAACATCCTCCGATTCGACAAACACGTCTCTCACAAAGCAGAAAATAAAAAAACACGGATAATGGAAAATAGGTTCATGAAGAAGAAGCCATACAAACGGTTACTAACTTTTAAAGAGGTCATCACATTATCCCCTTCTGTTGTTCCTTATGTTTATATTTAACAAGCTAATAAACTACCTTTACAACTTGCTAATAGCAACTGAGTACTTTAACAGCGTTAAACACCTCTCTGTGTGCAATGATTCTAATTTAATTGACACCATCACGTAACTACAACTCAGCGCATCGATGGAGGAAATTTGTATCTCAAAATGAAATCCTCCACCAATGATAGCAATTGACCTGCTAAACAGTTAACAAATCGATTAACATATGATCTACATACCTTTCCTTGCATAATCAGCCTTATTGTGAGTGTAACCGATGGGTCATCTCGGATTGGCGTGTTAGTATTATTGTCTTCCATTGCGCTGTTGTTTGCTCCTTTTTCTTCTTTTTTGGTTCTTCTACTTTTCTTCTTCTTCTTCTCTATATATATATATATGTATGTATATATATTTTTGTAAACGCGTATATGAACTTTCTTCTTAAATCTCTAGATAAATAGATGTGTGTTGTAGATGTGTATCCCGGTACTTTTGCTTTTACATAAAAAATGCAATAGTAATTATGTATAGTATAAATTTAATATTTCACTATTTGTTTTTCCCTTGCGAAAAGAGAAAGATGTTTTGTTTTGTTTGTTTTTTAATGAGAAATACTGTTGTCACACTGATGCTTGGTTGTATAGAATGTTCCTTCTTCTTCAGCTACACTTTTGTCGTCTTAAGTCGGTGCACCTAGAATGAGAACAAGAAAAACGAGTCAGTAATTAGACTTGAGGAGATTGCAGTGATGAAAACCAATAAAACGAAAAAAAAAGAAACACAGAGTATATGTACATACGCTGAATGTATATATAATATTTTATGCAATTGCCTGAGCAAAGTGTCTAACTGTATCGCCAAGCAATAGTATTGCATTAATTAAAACATGTTCTTCCGGCAGTGAGTAAGTCGAGAAGAAAATAAATATATTCATTTTGCTGAACAGTGCTGCGGTTGATGAAGGTGTAAGATTGTGAGTGTTTTTTTGGAAGCAAATTAAATAATAGAAGAGTATAGGTATATGTATGTATATGTACATATATTACAACCAGTTCGAGATTAGAGGCTTGACCACAATGAGTATACCGCGTTGATTTTTTTATGTAAATTAATTCCAATGCTTGCCCCACAAATGAGTTGTAAGCAAGCAGAAAAAGATAAATATTCCGATCCTCAAAAAAGGAAACCCTTTAAACTACGCCACCTACAGAGACATCAGTCTTACATTCCATGTTGCGTGAACGCCTGAAGCCGTCCGTCAACAACCTGATCAGTTTATACCAGAGTGAGTTCAGGCAAGGAAAGTCCACCGGTGTCCAAATATTCACACTACGGCAGATCTTGGAGAAAACCCAGGAACTTTAGATCGATACCCACCACTTTTTCATCGATTTTAAGCCTGAGTTTGATAGCATCTATAGAGTCGAGCTATACAGAGCCATGTCTAGTTTTGACATCCCTGTCCTTGTCCGCGCAGGATGACGATGGATGGAGACCTTTGATATCACAAAAGGTTTGAGACAAGGCAATGTCAATGTCAAGCGACTTCTTTCTTTAACATCGTTCTTGAAAGAATAGTGCAGAAATCACGCGCCAACACCGGAGGTACAATCTTTCAAAAGTCCGTCTAATTACTCGCATACTCCGACGATATTGACATAATCGGAAGAACGCAGCGTGATGTCGCCTGCGGGTTCGTGAGTATTGAGACGGAGGCGACAAATATGGGTTTAGCGGTCAATGAGCGCAAGACCAAGTATATGCTGTCAACAAGAAAGGACAGTCACCTTCTCGGGCAGACCGTCACTGTAGACAGATATAACTTTGAGATAGTTAAGGACGTTGTCTACCTAGGCTCTGCTATCGACAAAAACACAAATTCTCAGATCAAACGAAGAATAACTCTTGCCAATCGCTATTTCTTTGGGCTAAAAAGGCTATTGAGCAGTAAAGCTCTCTCTTGAACAACTAAAGTGACCCTTTATACGACCCTAACTCTCCCAGTCGTGCTCTATGGCGCAGAGGCATAGACTCTGTCAAAAGCGCATGAGGTTGCTCTTGGTTATTTCGAGACAACCTTGCGCAGACATGTTTATCGAACAACAGAAGCAAAGTGTAGCAACAAAACAAAAAAAAAGACTAAAACCTGTGCCCAAGATTGATGAAATACAGGGCACGAGCCTGCAAGGTGATTCTAGGAGGACCTCTATTAGTACTTCTCACTGCAATTTGTTAAATTCTCTTTTACACGATCTACAACGAACGAGCTATGCATCCATATGAATTAACAATGCATCCTTATATAGAGAGTTACTTCAAAAAAAACTCTCCATCGGTCGATTGTCTCCTCTTGACAGTGAATACTATTATTCAAAAGTGAATACATTTTTTGTTAACAAATTAAGTTTAACGTTTATAATAATGTTTATTTGTTCCTTCTGAAGCAGCAAATACAGACGACGACGAACACAAATCGACATAATTGAGATTGAATGAAAACCAAGATGTGGAACGCAATACCAAGTCAGAGGATACCCCCCGAGAGAAGCAATAAGAATGCTGGAAGATGTTGTGGAGATTTTTTTTCCATTTTTATGGTTTTTTTTTGTTCCTCTTCTGTTTTCTTTCAAGACGTTGATTCTACGACCACTACGGGACTAGATATAACGGAATTTGTGCGCTTTTCCCACATCCGTAATGATGATGATGATAATACTACTGATGGCGATGAAGAAGAACTCGTCCAGCTGTTTTAATCATGTCGCACTGTGGATGCAACTATCCACATACTCTCTACGAGAAAATCACACAGAGAAAATCCAAAGCATTGCAAAAAAAAATTGAAAAAAAAGAAGAAAAATCTTCATACTGGGAATGTTGAATGTGAATGTAGCACCCAAGAAGAGGTTTTCCAGAGGGCGGCGGTGGCAATTGGGCGGTTAGACGGCGGCGATGGTGGCTGCATTGAATACACATGAGAAGAAACTCAAAGTAATATGTGCACTTGGATGCAACGAGTTATAAACGGAATGCTGGAGCACAACGTAAAGTTGCTATGGTGCACACTAGACACTTCGTATCTTTCCTCGCTACCATACTCTATACACCACTCACAGAACCTACCTCTGTACTCTTTTGCCTAGAGCTAGCCAAGCAAGTAATAGTAATGCTTTCATTTCAAAGCCGGTTCCATAGCAGCAACAGCAGCAGCAGTCCAGAGAGTTACATTTCAGATTTTCTGAATCTCAATGGATTGAATGGTTGCTGTGGTGTGGTGTGGTTTGACATGTCTTCTTGTTTTGGGACACGCATGAAATGTGCTAAGAGAATGGAGATTAATTATGGTTGTAGCAGAGATTGTTGTTGCTGGTGCACTTGCTGTGTAGATTGAGGGTACCCAGTTGGAGAGCAAAAACACAAGAGAGAGAGATAGAGACAGAAAGGCAGAGAAACAAAAAAAAAAAGTGTAATTTGACAATTTTGTGGAAAATTTCACATGGTTGTGCAAAGTGTTTTGCTCCGGTTTCACAACATGTGACCGACTATGGGGGCACATTAAGGTATTTTGTTTTCCAAAACAATAAAAGCCGTGAGATTAAAGTTGAGCTCGAGAGGTGGAGGTAATGATGCTAATCCCATGTATAGGAGTGATGCTTCTCCAAAGTTATCTGAACTCTCGCATATGCGTTGCAATAAACTGATAAGAATTGAATATACCTACTCTAGCTCACTCGTATTTATTTTATATTTTCATTCACCTCAAGTGCAAAAAAAGCATTGAGCTCAATATTTGCACAGAAACAGGTTGTGATGTTGACAGTGCATGGTGCATTGACCGCCCTGCATCAACAATTATTGCTTCCAACCAGAGCCAGGGTATGAGTATTAACTTGAATGATTAACGCACAACAAGCGGAAGGTTTAGTAATTAATTTCGACTTGAATTCGTCACGGAATTGAAAGAAATTGAATGTCACGAAGGAGATGATTTTTTTTTAGAACAACGAACTGCCGAGTTGTGAAAGTGATTGGTGTCGAGTTAGTGAAATTTTGAATATTATCGTACCAATAATTTAGGTCAAGGGGGCCCAAGTGAATCTGTTCTACTTTTGATTTTATGGCTTCGATTGGACGGCGTCATATGGACAATGACTGTGTCGTGAATTGGGCGATTAACGTGGTAACATCAACGTGTCAATCAACCGTCAGGAGAAAACGATTCTTTTTCACAGATCGATGGAAGTTAATTCCGACTAACGCTTGCTAATAGGTGATGTTTTTGTGTTATATTTTTACAAGATTAGATTAGAGATTGATAAACGCGGAGAGGATAGGTTTCCATCATACACAATGCTCGAGAAAGTTGATCGCTTTGCTTGATTTGAAGCGCATTGCTGACGTTGTTGACGCTCTATGCCCCTCGAAGGGATACAGGACCCAACCGGAGTATACTCAAACCTTCTCTTTTGCCTTAGTAGACATGTCCCTTTCACGTTGAATGTACGTAATAGAAACGGCTGTCACGAGAATTACATCGGTTTTCGCGAAATTTATTTCGCCCATATAAAAAAAATTAAAGCATAACACATAATGCAGACTTCTTTGTATGATCAACTGCCGGCTATTTTCCATTACTTCGTTTGCCTTGAGCGACAGAAAAGTTGTTTTGCTAATTGAATGATATGCCTGAAATAACGCATGACTGTCTCGTTGGGAAAAAATATAAAACATTAATAAAAATGTTGACGCTTGAATTTTCTAAATGAAACTTCAATGTATTCACAATATACATATGTATGTACATCCGGCAAAAGAACTTCACACCGCAGCGAATAATATTTTCGAGACCTTATTAAGCAGTTTCATGGTGAGTTCGTCAACCGACAAGAGTTTAAACAGTCTCGAGAGCTAGATGTGCATAAAAGAATGATTTTATTAAGCTTTTCCAACTACTATGTGACCTTTTTAAGCTGTTTTCAGTTCTTTTTGGGCAGTTCGGTTGTCTTGTCGAAGTTTTTCGCCTGACGAATGAAAAAACAATCCACCAAAAGATTGTATTGAGAATTTTACAATTATTTAATAGTCTGCTCCATATGTACTCCCACATCACAAAGTGTACACAATGCATCTTCTGTGTTTATACAACGTTGAAAGTCTATGAATAAAAAATCCATAAAAATAAAACATCTCCCATACTCAATGTTTACTTCCTTCCTCACTTCAATATCGGCCGAACTACATATTCCCAGTCCAAGGCAATTTAAATAATTAAAGCACTTAACGTATGCTCCCAGCTCTGAAGTCCATTTTTAAAAATGTTAAAATAAAATAAGCATTATAAATACATTTCACGAAATATCTGCTTAATTTCCTTAGCAGAAATTAGATATTCCTATAGGTAAGCAACCAGAAGGGTGACCAGTTGGAGGCACCAGCATTCCCGAAAAAAAGCAATTTCCTAACATCAAACACATTTCTTTCCTCTACTTTGGCCAGGTAATACATAGAAGAATAAGCAAATCTCTGTGCAGAAGCACACACGCATTTATCCGATCCGACCGCCAACGACCTGGTCGGTCGGTCCGTCAGACAAACCAACAGACAGATAGAAATACATAAATAAACAATTTATAAACAAAAAAAGGAGAAGAACTTCCATCGAAACGCAGAGCAAATTAGCCGCAGTATGTACACGAAAATAAATTCGGAATTCGGAAAAACATCGAAGTTTTTATTTAAACACTGACTCGCACATTTTATTCCCTCCATGCCCCGGCGGCGGCTGCCTGAAAAAACGCATGGAGTACATAAATTCAAAAAAAAAAAAAAGAGAAAAAAAGTTCTAAATAGCATTAAGCAAGTTAGCATATATTTTTATGCTGTAAGTACAGTGCAAAGAAATACAAAAAAAAAGCCATACGCAGCAAAGATTTGACGGAGTGGGCCATGAGGGGAAGTACAGAAATACTAAAAGTACCCCCATGGTGCTGTAAAGCTGGTGCAGCTAGCGTTGAGCCGTCCCAAGTCACTTTGGTGGCTACTAGTGTGTGGAAGGAAAATGCATCCACCATTAAAAAATGAATAACACGCGAAGGAATAAAGCAAAAAAAAAAAGCCAGAACAGACCATCAAGAAGTAGCAGTGTGCAAAAGAAGGCAAGGCACAGCAGCAGCGCGCACAGAATAGGAACACAGAGGAAGAAAAGACCGAACACAGAAAAAAAAAAAAAGAAAATCGGGTTTAATGAACGGAAAGTCGTCTCCTCGGTTGTACTCGCGCAAATTGAGTCCCCAAGAAGCCGCAAGGGGAATGTGGAACAACACTAGAATGTGGGGCCGCCAAGTGGTCTGCTGAGTTGCAAGGAAACCAAATGCAAAACTTGGGTTGAAGTATGAACGACTCTGATGAAATATGAATAAAACAATGGAATCGTAAGACAGAAACACCCCTGCGTGATTTACCTATAGCTGTGTACAGAATGTGAATGAAATTTAAGTTTCCAAGGCCAGAGATATAGTTTAAATTATGAACTTATTATCAGCTGAATTGATTTGGATGAATCATTTTTCATTTGTTTGAGGCATGATGGTTGTTTTGGTTGGTTTTCTATGCGTTCTAAAGACTTCCTTAGATCTCTAAGGTACAATAACACATCACAATCTTCTGACGACCTTTGTGTTTTTATTCGAAACATGCATCGCAATGAACCCATGCAATCGGATGATATTCCAGGTATGAAATCAGTTAAACACTGAAACATATTCATTATTTGAGATGCACAAAAACTTAATCTGTTTGATTATATGATACGCTTTGGCGAGCTCCTACTTAATTGCAATTGGAAGGACATATTCTTGTTCGTGCAAAGCAAAGTCCGCACCCATTAGATTGACCTCAATAAATGGATAATTGCATTTTGCCTCATTGGAATATGCTAAAATGTTTTATTATTCTATTATATCTACAGTTGGTGCTTTTATTTGAAAGCAAAATTTCATTCCGGTGACTGCACTGCATCGAAATAAGATCTAAAATGTTTGAACAACTAGAAATAGAAATAGAAAGCGCCGCATACGGATGACGTCTTTAGAAAATGTTTGTTTAAATCTATGCGCTATGCTCAGGATTATAGCAATTTCATGTACATACGTATATAATACATGGAAAAACTTTCTGCGGACTGTTAAAAAGTGATAGAAGCCAAACTCCTTAGTCGGGCAGGCTGTGATGAAGTAGAAGCAGTCATAGCTATGTAGGCTTAAATATACGTATAAGGCCGAAGACCCAGCAGCTGGACTTCGTAAATCACAGAGACGCCAACAAGACCGTTAGTATCAGGTTTCCCTAACACAGGTGAACGCAGATGACATTGACATCATCGGTAGAACGAAGCAAGAAGTCGCTGGCCCTTTCGCGAACATTGAGTCGGAAGCTCCTGCAATAGGTTTGGTTTTAAGAGAAAAAAATGCAGAGTACATGCTGTATACGAGCATCGAAACAACGCTGAAATCTCGAACACAACCTAACGATGGACTGCTATAACTTTGAGGTAATGAAGACGTGTGCAGCGACACCGACCTGGTAAAAAATATACGTTACAACGATTAAGATGGTTGGATCAGATGGAACAAAACAACACAATCTTCGACTCCACCCCTGAGGAACTAGTTAGATGAGGAGGATCTTATATCTAACGGTGTTCGCAAAAAAAGGTTGACCTCAACTAATTTGGCGTACGCAATTTGATTCAGCTAGCTAATGATTGTCCTAGATTTTTTTTGGTGGAGGCAACCCTACATTTTGAAGTTAGGACACACAATAGTATAATGTGTTGGAAGAAACGAAGTTCTAGCTTCTGGCAACCATTCATGTTGCCCGTATTATATTTCACGAATGGAAGGGATATAGTTTGGTGTATTAAAGGAGCCTATTCATGACAAATAACACTATTGAAGGTGTGCCAGTGTCTACCGAGGTGGTGCCTCGAGCAATTTATGGTTGATCTGCTGAGTTCCGAACCTGTGTCAGCTTGCTCAACGGTCCAACGCTCTACAAACTACGCCACGTTGACTTCATGTGTCAAAATCATAGAAAAAGCCCGATCCTTTTAGTCGCCCAGAAAATATCAGAAATCGAGGCGACTGATTAAATTATTAAGTAGCCCAACTATGGCTCTGTTCGCGAAGTTCTAAAGATAATTGGAATTTATGATAATTTGAATAGACGCAGGTCACCCATAAGAACCCACTATCCGTGCTGTCAAAAATAGATTTCTAATTTGGATGATCCCAACCCCTTTTTTACCCCACTGTGCAGTTTGACAGCAACCAAGAGGATTGAGTTGGATAGCGTTACAGCAGCAGCATGAATGCATCGCACCATTTCAAAGAGTGGTGGTTGGAAAGTAGGAATACCAGCGGCTTCCCTCCCGTCGCAACAGCAGCAGCGCTCTCGACCGTCTTGAATGTCGTCTGTAGTTAGCAAATAATTATAGTGGAACTAATTCCCGCACAGAAATATCCACACCGTATACACGACGACGACGCACTTACATAGATTTTTCTTTTTCGCGTAAACGCCCTGCACTTTCAGCAGCACTTTTCCTCTTCTTCGCTCGCTCGTCGTCGATTGCTTTATATTATTTTACACTAATTAGGTAAAGCACAATAAGCAAACGAGGGAAAATATTTTAATAATAAATGCACTTTTTCTTTTGCCGCCGACTGCGCCACTCTCTGGCCAAAAATTCAATGCAATTCCAAAGCAATGCAGGCAGTTGCACTGTTGTAGAGTTAGGTTAAGTGGCAACACAACGAGTGGAGAATTGCACTACATATCAACGAATAAAAAATTATTTCTAATATTTACCAAGTTGCAATGGCGTTGACGATGGTGATGAATAAAATGTGTGCGATTTAAATCAATAATCTTTGTTATTTTTTTTTCTTCGTGGTTTTTTTTTCGCGCAGCAGCAGCAGCAACAGCGGGCGAACACAACCGGCAGCGACAGGCAAAGAATGCACACAGGAGGAAGTTCGGCGGAGGGGAAATAAAAGTGAATGAACGTGAGTGCACAGAGGGAACGGCTAACAGGCCCAGGGAAAATGTCAAATCAAGAGAAAAAGGAGGAAATTCACTCTCATGAAAAAAAAAAATAATTCACTGCAAATTCACTAGTTTTTTCGCACTTCACTTGTTTCGATCAATTTCTTACCGAGCGCTTTCCGCTTATATTCGGGGAAAATTTTCAGTGATTCTGGAATATTTATCTGTTTTCCCGATTTCGGCTTTTATTTTCTTACTGAGTCTTCGCTTTTTTTTCTAATTCGCGGCGCTACGCACTCAATTCAACGAGACTACACGAAATACACAATTACACTTTTCAATTTGCGAGTTCAACTGAGAATACATCGTTCGAAGACGATGCGATGGTGGTGTGCCGCTGTTCGTTTCCTCAAGCAAATGCTTCGTGTTATCTTTTTCGTTCTGCTGGTGGTGAAACGGGATAGAGAAAATATATGATGGCTGAAGTAAAAATACGAAAGAGATGAGCACTGGTGTGCAGGAAGTAACAAGGTGCTTGAGTGAGTGAGACGAAGGTAGATGAATTTTTTTGCAGAGTGCAATGGTTGAAAGGGTTTAAGAGTGAAAATTGAATGGTATTGTAATTTATCGTTGAAATGAACTTGATTCTCTATTTGGGTGTGAACACATTGGTTTCAAACAATTGAAAAAAAAAAAAGTTTTTAGTAGACATTTAGGAAACACGATTTTTGACTTTGAAAATTAAATTCTTTGATTCCGTATATTGTTAAAACTTTTTTTTAAAAATGTTTTTTTAAGAAGAAAAGAATTTTTGTTTAATAATCACACTTGAAACTAATCTGTATACAAAACTATGATGGTTAACGAAGACACGCTGCCAGTTGAAAGGTTAGAACAGTTTAGGTGGCTGTTCACCGAAGTCGGTTAGGCCAATTTAGGGCTATTGAGACGCCACCGGGGCCGTTTATTAGCCGGGGTAATACTTACGCCGTATTTTTTGGTCCACTTGGTTAATTCAACTGCATCAGATCTCCTTTCGCAGAGGACATATTCCACTAATTAAAATTGCTTTAACGTCTCCAATTTTTCCTGCTTACATTCCAAGATTTCTGTAACGTCAAGGAAGTCGAAATACATAAAAAAAAAATTTGGAAATTCAAAAATTTGCAGCAGGAACTTCTACTTCAAACTCACTTATAAGATGGTCTTGTTTTATAACATCTACATATCTGTTACAACAATCGTTTGTCATAAGAATTTGTGAAGGTTTTCCATTGTATGCACACGCAATAGTTTTCAAGCAGCGTGCATTCATGCAATTGCCTACTGTACGATCATTCATCTCACCCTTGAGCAAAACACCATTACCATAGCTTTTTTCAGTCTTTTCTATATTTAATCTGCCTCAAGAGGCAGTAAGATCTAATGAAGGGAATTCCACCGACTAATAATTACTCCAATAAGGCTATCGAAATGCTCGGCTATTGATCTGGTACTTCAGTTCATCAGCAGATAAAGAGAATTATCTGAAAGAATCTACGCAAGTATATATACATATATGTATACGTATATACCCACATTCATAATTAAGAACGTATTTTAATAAATTTATTTTTCTCTTAAACTTCCATGTTTTATGCCAATAAAAATTGCCAAGCCGAAATTCAAAATAAAAATATTAAGTTCATTATATTTTCAGCGTACATACATATTTCCTGGGACAATGAAAATGTGTGTGCCTTGCTGTTATAACATTGGTTAATTAAATTTGAAGGCAACAGAATAAAGTCGCATAATTGCATTAACCATAGTGTCCTACCCCTCCAGAAATGGGTCAAATTTGGCTGCAATAAAACCAACAACAGCAATATATAAAATCCATTCGATATGAAGGCACCACGAGATTAATAGGTAAATGCATAACTTTGAAGTAGAATATATCATTTTCATATGTGTATGTGTACATATATGTACATACGTTGCAAATATATACAGTGCACTCTTTCATAAGCAAACACCGCTGGGTCCGAGGACTTTTTCCGCTTGATAGAGGCGTTCGCTTATGAGAAAGCCAACAAAATTAAGAACCTTGGGCATTTGCCTTTTCTTTTTTGAGGATCATGTCTGACCGATTTTATATTAAGTCGCTAGCTTACGCACACTGAGTTCTTTGAAATCTGTTCGGTTATGAGGAACTCTTTCTGGCTATGGGGTAAGGAGAGAGTACACAAGATACATGAGTTCCAAAAGGGCTACGCTTGGTTTTCTATTCTATAGTATTTGGTGGATCACAATAGATCCAAGAATGGTTCGAGGGAGGCAGTGCGATTTTTACAACACCACCACGGAACCTACTATTTCGTGACGCAACTGAATTAATTTTCTTGAGATACCGAGTTCAGGAATTGTTTTGTAAAGCCTTAGACGATAAATGCAATGATAAACTTCTAAATTCAATGAATACTTGTTAAGTTTCGATTTGAAAATTATTAATCTTCTCATTTTAAGAATTCGCGTAAAATTGATCGGGGCAGAATCTACACTCGAGTTCGGCTTGCACTTGATTACAACACACGTCATGTCAAAACACTCACGTTTTCAGGGCCATCGCAAAATGATTAAATAATTGCCTTCCCCCTCACTTTATTAACCTAATTCCCCAACATCTACGGGTTCCCTTATTTCCTCGTAAAACATTCCTTCTTACATCCAGGCCTCCGAATACTATCTTCTAATTGATAATTCATCTTCTCAATCATGATAAATA
The DNA here is from genome assembly GCA_917880715.2 of Matsumyia berberina. Classification (NCBI taxonomy): domain Eukaryota; kingdom Metazoa; phylum Arthropoda; class Insecta; order Diptera; family Syrphidae; genus Matsumyia; species Matsumyia berberina. The sequence continues at coordinate 64,184,858 of OU862870.1, forward strand.
AATCTCATTTCTCCACCTCGCCGTTCGGTCGCAACTCAAATTAAAGTAATCCATCGCATAACTAAGTTATAATAGGATCATCTTTTCTCCTCTGCTTGCAAGGACTTTGTCTTCGTCTACCCCGCATAACAAAGTCAAACTTATTCCATAAATCAATCATTGTTCTCTGTTCGCTCTGTGCAACCCCGTTCTATTCGTATACACCGCGATTTCATAAAGCTAAATTCCCAGATTACTTATATCAAAATCTCTCCTTCAAATTGCATTACAACTTTCTTTGATCCATTTCCAATGCGAATGGTTTTCCCTTAACAGAAAATGACACAAAAAAAGGAAAAAAAAAAAAGGACGAACCAGAAAAAAGGACATGAACAAGAATAAAAGACATCCACTCCATGCTGTCATAATGTTTCGTTCAATGTTGGCGTGCGACAAGACAAGTCACCGTGAACATTATACTTGTACAGTGTATACGAGAGTTTATCACCACCAGCGTGTGCTCGGGATGCCAATTCTTTTATGCAGAAATAGTGAAAAACATACAAGCAACATTGGTAAATTGAATTGAAACGATGTTACCATACACTATGATTGTTTACTCATGTCAAAATTGATTTGAAAAGAAGTTTTCAACAGCGATTGAGGAGGATAGATGGAGAGAAGGTCCTGCAGACCAATAGATGGTTGTATATCAACAATATGCATTCACCGTTAGCATTGAAATAAAGGCTCAAAGGCTGGCATGCATTTATGCCAATCGGCCCAATGAGAACCACTCAATTCCCGCAAGACCAATTTATACAAAAGTCTGGAGCTAAAAGTGCATCAAACTAATACTAGTTTTTGAGACAACGCAGCGGGTTATCTGACGACAGCCTTGCCTTGAGGATTCTCTAATTTTCCTTATTCTGCTTTTTCATTGCTATGATCACAAATGCCATAAACCAGGTCTAGGCGGTATTCTTTGCCTTCTTTGCTGATCCAGGAATGAATTGAAGAACATTTTGGCAAGAGCTAATAAGAAAGTGCCTCATTAAATCACAAACCTTAAATAGTAAGCGCCTCTTGCAGTGGTATCGAGTTTTTCGATACTTTTCAAGGCTCTCCATTACTTCTCATCGCCTTAAACTGCGTATCACAATGAAACGCACCCTATGGCAGTGACGCCAACAGAAGAACGATGATGGTTTCGCAATATAACTTACGGAAGTATACGCCGGAAGTTCCGGTACTTGTGTCAAGTTCTTGTCACTGCAAATTCCAACTCCTTTATCTTTCTGTCACACCATCGCCACGAAGTTGTGAAAGCAAAACTTTCCTTTACAATGGTTGTTGAGAGGATCCTTCTTTGCCTTCTCTTTGCTTCATCGTTTTTTACTTAATTTAATTTGATCTACCATTGGGGGATTGTATTCAACATACTGAAAGGCTTAAAAGGGTTTTTATGTCATTTTAAATTACATAACATTATTATACTCTTATTGTGCCTAGTCACTTGAATGTCGTGTATCGATTTATCGAGTTGTTAAGTTAATAACATCTTTTTCTAATCAATCTAAGAAAATAAAACATGGGGACAACATTTTCAAGGACATTTTCGCCCCGAAAATATACCTCAATTTACGTAAAACCCTCTTCAAGTTCCCTGTCTCTGTCCTAATTGACAAGGGAAACACAGCGGAAAAAAAATGGTTTCCATCTGTCACAACTTTGGCGTAAGGAATATCTAATAAGTAGACAAATCAATGTATTTCAATATCCTTTATTCGATCGTTTATCCCCTACATTTCTACAACAACAGGATTATGGGCTTTAGATTATGGCAGTACCGCGTGCTGCGGTGCTATGTGGCGGAGAATTGAAAAATATGAATGGAACAGCAAGAGGCATGAGGGTAAAAATCAAAATCATGAGCAAACGTAGAGAAATCAGAAAGAATAACTTTACTTAGACAACGGCGTTCGCTTTTTTTTTTTTTGCTTCCGCCCGTCAGGACAAATTTCATAGGATGTCTTTCTGGTGTCGTGTAATCTTAAGTGGAGTGGCATTTGCCACCCTCCAGACGGTTGGCTGGGGGTTTTTTTTTTCTTGTTTTTCTTTTTCAGCCAACTACCCACACACTTTTGGGTTGTGCTAATCCACCCTTTTTTCAGGGGTAAAATGTTGTCAATCATAATCAGTTGGAGCAGAAAACTGGTGAAAGATTTTATTAGAGGAAACCATGTGTGTAGAGATCATGTTGTGGAGACTGTGTTTGAAATAAGGAAGTTCCTAAAAGGTTTTCTCTTATAAAAGAAAAAGGTCTAAGGACCTCATCATAATTTAAACTGAAAGACACTTTAAAGTGCACATTATCTGAGGAAATTTGAGAACTTTAGCTTAAGGTGGGAGAACGTGGAAGAGATGATAATATATCAACCGCCCAGAAAATGAAACGTAGTTTATAGGAAATGAAACCATCTCTTGTGGCAACGCATCGAGGATGTTGCTATTGCCATAGGACTAAGCAGACTAAGCACCATCTAGATTTTTTTTTTTTCAGAGCAGGCTACCAGGCTCTTGATCCGTAGACTAAGATTGAACTCCCCTCGGCTGTGTACATCCATAGACTCATTTAATCAAACCTAAACTTTTCCGTAGTGATTTTTACATTGTTCGGTCGAGATCTCTGTGTTAAATAATCGGTTCCACTTTAGACAAGAGGCTTCTCCACATCTTCCCAATCGCAATACAGCAATGTTGCTGATACAGTCTTTACAGCACACCGAAGTGGGTAACATTTCCAAAACACCGGGGTATCACAAATCTCAAGCAGTTCATCATCCTTGAAATCCTTTAAAACAATAAAAATCAAAATCGCTACATCAATCTTATTTGCGGGCTCAAACTGTTTCCCTTCTGCTCGGTCGTTATGCAAAAAGCCCGGCATCTCTCCCCATGGAATCGCATAAAACTAAACAGCACACCTTGTGCCAACTACTTCACTCTTTCCTCGGAGAAATATGTATCTGAATAAAAATCCCATAAAATTTAATTTTCCCTTCCATGGCATCATAAAATGCTTTACAATTTATATTAATAAAATCCCACAGAATTTATGTTCGATATTTTTGAACTCAGCCTCTTGCGTGCCCAAAATTTATGTGTACACGCCCAACGAGTACCCCCATGTCGCACGGTCCTTAGAACACAAGTTCCATTTCCAAAGCAGATCAAATCATAGAACCTAATCAAAATTCAATTATAGCAACAGCACCGACAGTAACTGCGGCACCATCGTCACCAGGCATCAGGAGCAGAGCAACAGCACTGAAAATCTCTGAAAGTGGCATTTACGCAACTTTTTGTCATCCATCGGAACAAACGAGGTGGGAATAAAATTGAAACAACCACCACCATCCCGTCGGTACTACCCAGCACTTACAGGGCTTTTTATAACACGCAGCCAACCCCCTAAACTAAGGGGTGAGAACCAAAGTAAAAAGTAGAAAAGAAAAAAAAAATTCCTTAACACTTAGTAGAACACTTCATTTACTTCCCACCACCCTCCTGACAGCATCCATCCGTTTAGGGATTATCCTGGCGTGTTGTACAGAAAAAAAAAAAAAGAAATAAACCAGTTTCGCATCTATGAATATTTTATTTCCATAATTATCCCTTGAAACCCGGCCAAGAGCAGGTGTAGCTGCAGTGTGTCAAACACTCTTGGGGTGGCTTAGTTTGATCAGTGAGAGGGAAAACGCCTTATTCGCGTTTAAACCTTCAACCAAGTGGACAGAATTGTGGATCGCAGTGGAAGATTGTTTGTTTGTTTTCTCTCCTCGCAAGTCCTTGGATTACATAACAAGCGATAGCGGGTATTTTTAGACCAGCATCCCACACGCGGGTGTCTCTCTGTCCGCCTGTCGATCCACTCATTGGAAATGTATTCAAATGTGAAAATGAGTTCATTATTATTTTCACAGAAAAGATTGGGAGATCCGTTTTCCTAGATAATGCGGTCGAACCCTTTTCATATCCTTCCACTTGTGTGTGGGTGTGTGTGTTTGGATGTGCAGCTATTGAGGTGAAAATTCAAATTGACCATTGAAGTTGATTTAATTGAATTACTTCTATCGACTCTATCCAATCGTAGGCCACGCCTCGTGCTGCATGTCGCCCTTGTATTCACTGAACTGAGGACCAGGCACAGCGGCAGCAGCAGCAGGAGCCGGCCGAATAAACTAGGCAGCTAACCAACCGACGGAGCAAGTTAACCAGCTCATATCCTTTTCGCTATACGTAGTTATCCTCGGTAAGTGATGCGGGTGGATTGGCGGTGGAGGGTTGTAAATTAAAAATAAGCCCGGGCGTGGGAGTTTGAGGGTGCATTCGAATTATTAATACGAGGGTTGCCAGCTGAATGGAATTTTCCGAGATCAAAGTGTAGGGCTAAATTGTTTTAATGGATGTGGTACCTAATTGTGTTGTGGTTCGTGTGGTTCGGCACATCCTGGGCAACTAATGAACTTGGAAATTAAATATGGTATTTTGCTGTTTTAGACGACCTTAAAATTGTACTCATCATAGAAGCAGTTAAATGGCTACCAGTCTATAGCTCCCAGACCAGATTGAAACACAGCGTCTTCTCTGTTTTCTTAAATTTGTTCACTCTGGTAAGCAGGGTTTGTGGAAAGGACGATTCTTTTGTCGTACGTTCGTATACATATTATGAAGAAATGTTGAGAAAGGTTACGTTACAGATTTTGTTTTTGTCAATATGTTTACCTTGCTTTATTCTACAGTTCGGGGTGACCTTGGACCTGAACAAAAAGCCTCATCTTTAGGGTGCGCGTGCTACCTTTGTGGATATTTTCCTTCATTGCGTTGCCCTTGTGGATTAGATTTGAACACTCTGCAAACCGAGGGGTTGATGTCCATTCGCTCTACATGTCCTAGCCATCTCAAACCAGGGGAAGAACATGAGCTTAATTCAATTTAAATTCCATCTATTCAGAGACAAAAAAAAAAACCGAAGGAGCTGGCAATGTTGTGGGACACATTCTTCAGCTCTTTTGATTGGGTCGATATCACTGTACAGTGAGTGTAATACGTAGTTCTCCGCTTCCAAAGACCGTTTAAACAAACGGGGTCAAACATCCAATGTTTGACTCTCACCTACTTACGATGATACTGCAGTTTGGGGTGTAACCAGCAAACGTATCCGACCAGCTCGATCGCTAACTAGTTTAGCATGCCAAGTTGGTAGAGCTAATTTTCCATTTATGAGCGCTGCGGTCTTCCTCTAGTGCATTTCGAGGTTGATTCGAAGGTTCTTCGTTATCTTCGTTATCGTTATCAAACTATTGTCGGATATGCTATTTTTGGAAATTATTTCCCAGTTTCTACAGGATATGCGGTGGGGGTCTTTTTGTCTCCTTCGAAGATTTTGTTGATGCGTGGTTTACAGGACATGGGTTTTGGGGATTTTTTTTTTTTGACGGGTTTGGAAATGCTGTACTGGAGCACTCTTACGCAACTGGTCCATTGTACTACCAGAAAGCAGGACCCTGTTTTTACCTATTTTACTGTAATTTCCTCGACTTTCGGAAAAAGCCGAGAAGGCACTTCAATGATAACACACTAAGATGCACACCTAACACACTAAGATGCTTGGCAAAAGCGAAGTGTCCCGTTAGAACGCCAATAGGTTGTCTACAGTCTCTTCTGCTGAGTGACAGCAAGGGTGCCGCTGATTTCTTATAAATGTTCGGGAGCATTCGTTTAGTCTGTCTGCATCCTGGAGAGCTGTGCTACACACAATTGTGTTCGAAGGAAACTCAACGCAGGTTCAAGTCCTGAGAAAACATTCTCTGAGCCTTGTCTAGCAATCTCATCGGAGATCTCATTTTCAGAGATCCCAGTGTGACCTGAGACCCAGACAAGAGCCAAAGAGTACAGCCTTGCGACCGAATTCAGAGAGTTCTTGCATCCTCGCACTATTTTGGAACGCCAGCGAATCAATATTGTTTTGAGTTTTCTTTTGTTTTAGATGCCATCTTCTATGACTAAACTTCATTATTCCCAGACAAAAAAAAAGACTTGGCAACCCTTATCGTCCATAAAATATAGTTAACTGCCAAAGCGACACATGCAAAACGAACACTACGAGTGTGATTGGCTTTCTTCTTCTTTTTTTTGTGAAAAACGACCGCAAAACACAAACATGGATCCCGGTAAAATTGAAAATATCTTTCATCCTTCCATCATCCTGACACTCTGCCTCCACTATCGTTCGGTACATCTGGCATATCCTGGCAATACTACCAGTGTTCATTAACTGACAGTCGACACAATTATTTGCTAGGATAGTTCACTTGAATATGTTATATATCCTCGGTTCGTTTTTTTTGTTGCAGTTTCTTTCCGTCATTAAATATTGAATATAAACAAAGGCAGAAAGAAAAAACACACATATCCTGTGTATACTCGTACGTATACATTGTCCTTTCAAAACTAAAATAAAACAAAACTACATGGAAGAGGACATGGAGAAAAAAATTCAATTTAAATTGAAATATACTAAGGGGCGAACCCCGGTACAGAGAAGAGAGGTGGCAGTTATGTATTTTTTGTATGTTTTTGAAATATTAAAGGGGAGATGACATGTTTTCGAGGGTTGACGGCCAATGGGGTGGGGTTTGGGATGTAGAATGTAGATCCCTGGTGCATTCAATGATGTGTCATGTGTATCTACGCTGCTCTATTTGTATGTGCGAACAAGAATGTATACATATCGCTTCCGAGTGTTTTTGAGAGGACATTTTTGGATATGTCAGTGGGACAATAGAAATAGAGATGCGGGTGGTGGCACTTGGCACTTTAGGATGTTCCAGTAATATTTCCGAACTTAATTCTTCCATCTTTTGAACAATGAGGCAATTTCGGTTTAAGGGCATTCCCACAGTGACGCAGGTGGGAGAGTCTTTATTTCCCGTTGGCTTTTGTTTTGACAAGAAGCCAGAATCGAAATTTGATTAATGGAGCTCAAGGGTATCTATTAGAAATATTGAATGAAAGAGGGCTGACAGTGACCTTTGATGGGGAGGAATTGAAGGCTGGAGATTGAAATGTGGTTCTCTGAAATGTTTTGTTGTGTGTTCTGACAAGTGGTAGATGGGTTGACTGGCATGGAAGTGTCAATGAGGGTAATGAACAAATTAAGAGCGGTTTGGCAACGAGCTGTTATTAGAAATATGTTTTTGACATAATTTAAAGTTCGACTTAAAAGTTTGGTCTAGAGTGGATCTGTGGGGTCGAAAGATACACTGGTATGTGCCGTTCAAACAAGGATTTCTTGGTAATCAAATGGGTTTTAGAATCTTTCCAATCTTTCTTTCTAGGTTGCGAAACAAAGAATTCCGCTTAATCTTTTAAAATGTCATAGGCAACTCAAACTTGTTTAAAATGACTTGTACTTATGTCTTTTTCATCAACAAAACATCGCAAAAAAACACATCCTAGAACCCCTTTATGCAAACTATAATACAAAAGCTATAATACATAACTTGATATTTGCATACAAATTTGTCACTGAACCCTTTTACTGTCACGAACTCATCTGAAAAGAGAACCCACCACCATTCTAGAAATGAAGCCCATTATTCTAACACCAATAAGCCGTAAGCAGGTGTCCGCAAACATTACCTCATCCCCATTCCACTCCTCGTTGTGTAGTCACGACTAATGATGGCTGGCGTAGCGGCTAGGCGGCTACTTAATAGAAATTGTCTGGCTTGTCGGAAAGCCCTACTACTTCATTCAAAATGGAATCGAAAACAGAAAATATTCCAAAACACCTCACTAAGCACATGAACACTGTACCGATGTAGGCTGTTCCTAATTCAGCGTGTGCCGCCACCGTCACCGCACGCCCAACCAACCAATGAACCCTAACTTTAAGCACACTTAACCATAATAATGCAATAAATGTGTAGAAAAGGTGCAGGCAGAGAGTTCGCTCAACTTTTACCCCACAAAAGCCGGGCTGGGTGGTTTGCAAGGGTTGACGACGAAGGCGAACACGCAGACAGAACGCGCGGACGATTGAGAGAAAAGCAATTCTAAATGGAAAAACTTTCTTTTCCATAATTTGATTTAAAGTTTTGCCCCCACTTTATTCGATGCATGTGGTCCAAACAATGTCGGTGTGAGTTCTGTGAATTTCACCATCGGCATGAGGCCTAGGCTTTATTGAGTTTAATTTTTTACAGGCCCCCAGTGCGGTGTTTAGTTGAAAATTTCCTTTAGACGAAAATGAGGATCTTTGTAGCTGAAAGCTGTTTTAAAGACCTAAAAGCGAGCATAAGGAGAATTTTTTTTTTCAGTTGAATCAACAATGAAGAGTTTTCCTTTTTTCACCCAAGAATGAGAAAAAAAAAATCTTCCTCAAAGGATACCCAAAGCGAATGGACTACATATTCTATGTGTATGGCAATTATGCCCAAGGCTCTCGGCCTTTTTGTAGAATTCTCTTTTCCTCTATTTTTATGTAAAACGAAAAGTAGGTGGAGGATGAGAAAATGACCATCGGGAATAATTTGACAATTAATTTACAAGGACATGCATTTGTACTTGAAAGGGGATATTGAAATTTGATGTAATTTAGAGAGATGGAGAGAGGGTCCTTGACGCAGCGCAGAGATTGACATTTGGATTTGACGTGGATAGAATGAGGTCTATGAGTAGGCATTGGTTGCCTTTTTTTCGCCTAAATATACAATGAGAGCAGAGAATTTAAGGGATTTCTTGGAATTTTCGACGAATTTACGCAATCAATTCTCGGCAGGACGAGGAGATGTTCGAATTCTGCTGAAATTTGTTACATTAGCACGTAACATAAATTTACGCATGAATGGATATAAGGGATTTTAACAATCCCTAATCTTTTGTAAGCTTCTTACTCAATTATCGTTGTTCATTCGTAGAAATGGTTATTGCCTTGGCATGGGCAATAAATAGAGCTCTCAAAGCATGCAGTAGATCGTAATAATAGAATTGCTATCTTCTCGAGCCCTTCTACCTATACGCATTGAGCTGCTACGGAGCAGAAATTGTCAAACGCTTGCTTTATGATGCCCAAAAAATGTTCCGAGGCTTAGGTAAGGGCTGCAGGGACGAAGAGGAGGAGGAAACGATCCTCTGCCCTATCCCAAAGAAGGAAGCTCTATCTGGGAGCCTATCACTTCGACAACTTGGGCAAACTTTCACATACTGACGTCAAAAGTATCCTCAGCTTCATCAAGAGCTCCAAATGGTTTCAATAAAGTGGCGCGGTTCAGGGCCACACAACCTATCTAGCTACCTAGGTATATTAAAAGATTAATCGAATCGTAGTGGACGTTTGAGATGGCTAGGACATAAAGAGCGAATGGACACCAACGCTCCGACACGCAGAGTTTTCGAATCTAACCCGGGGGGACAACGCAGAAGAGGAAGACCTCGCCTCAGGCGGCGCACACAAGTAGAATGGGACCTGAACCAATTTGGCGTGCGTAACTGGAGGGAGTTACCTAAGGTCCGGGCTAACTGCTAACTGGAGAGGCTTGCTGGTCGAAGCCCAAGTTCACCCCAAACTGTAGCGCCACCTTAGTAAGTAAGTTATCAAGTCGTACTCCTACTATGTACATGGCGGCTTATGGACTCCGTTCACGGATCGGAAGCCCGTCAAGAAAGCAAAAATGCCTCAACAAAGGCGACCTTAGACGTTACGTTACAACAGTCTCCTTTTTTTCAAAAAATAATTGCAATGCCCAGACCTTACAGATCGCATATAAAATAATTTTTAATTAACTGCAAAGTGCAAACTATCATTAATCTCTTGCCGATTTAATCAAATTAAATCTAAAGCACCAACATGCAACAAACAGAAATGCTTCTCTTCATTTGAAAATTTATTAGTTACCGCTGTTGCAAGACATTTGCCAATATTACCAACAAAACAAAGGCCCATACAGCACGAGCTACTTATTTAAATAAACATACGCCAAGAAATCTAAAAACAATAGTCCACTGTCAGGTAATTATTTTAAAAATTTTCATCGCAAATTTTCGTTGCAATTTCAATTTAGTTTTTTCCACTCAGACCGTTCTTCAAGTACTCGTCTAAGACAGACGCGATAAATATTACCCAAAAGCTCAACATCTATTCGTAGTTTCGTTGCCATTCCTTTTTTTTTGGTCTATTTATAACCAAAATAAGAATTTACCACGATTTGTATTTATTTGAATTGTGCATATGCTGCTAAACCATCAAACGGCCGCTTTATTTTATAAATACATTTTTAAAAACAGTTTTGGCCCCAAAAGAAGAAAATGGCAACGTGGCGCAAATAAAAAGGACCAATTCAATGACACCGTGTAACGTGGAATTAATTTTGCTATCTCAACTCTGACGAGAGATACATAAAAAAAAAAATAAATAAAACAAAGAACGCTGTAGTGAAATATTTATTGTAAACACGCAGATCTATGACAGTGATAGCGCTACACTCGACTAGTGTCGTAAAGTGCATCCTTAGAAGAAAAAAAAGCGAAGAAATTAACGTACAAAAATTCGAAGGAGAATGCAAAAACAACAAAATGCATCTTGCAAGCGAAAAAGAAAGGAAAATGCATGTGTCGCAATGGGGGTTTTTGTTTTTTTTTGCTTCCATTTGAGAGAGCGAAGCAAAAACTTAAAAATAGGCCCCCTTGTGCTCCCATGGATAATGCGCTTTGCACTCAGTCACACACATGCAAATACGTAGATTAAGATTATACACTAGCGGCTGCGAAAATTGGAAACCGAATGAGTATACGATAATTTGTAACAATTTTTATTGAAGTAAGCTTTTAGAATGTAAGCATAATGATGTAGTGCAATCTTTGCATGTGTCAAATTGTTGGCATTTTAATGACACCAACTGAAGGTTTATGCAAGCTTGTGGCTCGTATGTACATTGTCATTATGTCATAAAACGAACTATTCTGACATTAAGTGGATTCTGGCAGGAATGTGGAACTGTGCGACACTGCGTTCTTGATTGATGATTGTCACGCATGTCCAACAAGCAGGTTGAAACTTAAATGATTTTACGACGTATGAACTACAAGAATGCGGAAAAAGTCGGAAAAGTATTTGAAAAGGACTCGAAAGAGAGGGGTGTCCTTTAAATTCATAGCGTTGATGGGAGCGCTAAAAGAACAGAGGCATCCACAGGAGTTTTAATAAATATCACGACGGCAACATGACTTCAGTTACTTTCCGTAAAAACCTCGGATATGCAATTCAAGTTTGAGGACCCTCAAATTGAGTCAGCTGAAGCTAGTCCTTAAATAAGCTGTACAATAACCTCGACTTTATGGTAAGCAATGACCCGATCGAGGAAGTTGACTCCATCACACACACAGGAAGGCCAACGTATGTACGTACATAGGTCGACAAAATGTAGAGCAAAACAAGCCAGAATCAGCAACGTTAAAGGAAGATCCCTTCTCACCGATTGGTAACATTTGGCACTCTTCCTACAAATAATCATAAATAAAAATTTGGACCATTAATTCAAATGTTAACTCTGTTCTTCTGAATGCAGGCGAGCAAGGGGGTCCTCCTGATCATCCGAAGCATTTCGAATTTATAGGTACTTCCCTGTCTGTTCGGCTGCAAAACCTGACTAGCTACAGACTAAGTGATTGTGGTACAACTATGCTGGATCTCTGTACCCTAGACCTATAGCAATCTAATCACTCAATACAAATCCCGGCGTGTAAGCTTAACATGAAGTAGGGAATAGGTTCCTGGAAAATTCTTTTCGCCTTTATTGGAGTGATATCAAGGTAGAATACTCTGCGATACCATACGAATAAGCTGAAGCCAAGTTGGGTAATCTTTGCAAGGGCTGTGGAGGTGAGCGTAAACAACTCGGCGTACGCAACTAGTGGCAGCTAGCTAAGAATTGTCTTGCTGAAGGCGGCTTTGCAAAATGTAAGATGCCGGGCTCGAGACATTGCCCACTGCCCTGCACAGAGAAAGTCAAAGTGGCTTCACTTTTCCTATGTTTTGTGACAGTGGGTGGTAAAGAGGATACCTAACTTGGCCAATGGCCTGTGCTAATTGCTACAATTCTCGCTGTCTTACTACGGGTTCAAGTGATTAAGTCGTTGCGTCCTATGCTTGTTGTGGCTTCGCCATATAATTGCGCAATATTGCTCCGTATTGCACAGTTTATAGCACCAATGAATTACCGGCTATAAATTGGTGAAAAATATGTTCATCCAAACTCAGCTTTAGAATGAAAAGTTGAACTTGCTAAACCTAATGTAAATGAACAAATTTTGGCTCCATTACTGTCGGAATATGTACACCCATCTATCGTCCCTCACACGTTGTGAGAGAGACAAGAAAAAAAAAGCATTTTGCACACACAGTATGCAATCAGAAATGATGTGCATGCATGCAAGCATGACATTAGGACATTTTCACGGATTGTCATACACAACTAATAGATAGACATTTTCCGAAACATACGTCGGAAAACACTATACATAGACACCCATTACCTCGTATGTTACCTATACATGTCCATATTAATGATGACAATAGATTTTCCCATGAAAAAAGTACATTTTCCCATACGTACATATATAGATATTTTATTATATAAGTTAGGAAAATGCTACATTCTAAGGAGGTAAGCCTGACCCACAGGGATGTGGAGGGTGAAAATATAGAAATTGGCTTTAAAAAACTTACCTCTGGCAAACAGTCCTTGTTGTTTTGTTTTTTTTTAAATATCACACACTCTTACACTCTGGCGCAGCACTCAAAATATTGCTGCATATGTATATGCAAAAAATAAAACGCGAGAGATTTTTATTTTATTTTTTAAACTGTTCACCTTAAGTAGTTGCTTAATTTAATTTTCTATTTCCAGAGATACAATAAATTCAATTTGATGTCAAAAGGAAAATTAACCCTTTTTCACTGAGTAAATATAAAATTTACATAAAAAAATAAGCGTAGTTACTAGAGTTTTCTGAAATTTGGCACAAAATTGTTTGTTTTTCTTTTTTAACAAAATTCTATGTGCTTTCTATGTTTTTTTCCGATGACTTTTTTTTTTGGTTTTGTCAATTTTTTTTTTTTTTTTGCCTACACCACACTTTATATTGATTTTCACTTCCGTGTTGAGTTTCTCTGCACTTCCACGCTTTTTTGGGAAAGTTTTCCTTTGGTTTTCAAATGGCAATCGAAAGGATGCGGAAAAGACGTAGAATTTACGTAGAATCACACAGTTAATGATGGAAATTTAGCTGTTTTTTCAACTTTTCAACACTAGAACAAGCGGTCTTAGAGGGTTTTCTTCTGGATTTTGCTGGGGGGACAAACCTTCCTTTTGGATATGTGGTTTTGCTGGGTAGAATTTCTAGGCTTTTGATGGTATCGTTATAATTTTTTTTTTTTACTTTGAAGGGAAAGATATTTTGGATTTAAATGGCGGATTTGAGAGAAAAAAATGTGTGTGTTGTGTTGCGGCGTTCCAACGCTCAAATAAAATGTGGCCCGAACTGTTCTTATTTGCCCTGAAGACTGAAGAGATTTTAGCAAGACCGAAACTCTGAGCAAATGACGACGACGACGATGATGATGATGATGATGATGATGATGATGATGATGGTAGTCAGTCGTGGTTGGGGCTGGGGAAAAGTTCTCAGTTTTTCCTTTTTTGATTGATTTTCCGAATATGTACACACACGTCGAGTACGATACAGTTGTGTATGTTGTGTTCTCTCCCGACGTAGTTACACCTCAATTAAGTACTATGAACTATGGTATTTTTTTGTACGTCGGAAAATAGATTTTCCCGCTCGCATTCACTGAATGTTTAATGGTTTTTCTAGGCGCTCTCAGTGCGCAAAAGTTTGAAATGAACTTCGTATGAGGGAACTCTCTGTGCGCCATGCCACACCAGACCAAAAGAGCGTGGCATCACATCCCTTTTTCGAGCGGCGTCTTTGGGGGCCATGAAACACATGCTGTATGCAAATGCACATGAGAAGATTGATGAATCCTTTTTCGCATAGAAAGGGATGAACAGAGTGTTCGAGTGTGCTTTTCATCTAGTTTTTGGGGTTGAGTGGGAGGGCATTTTGGAGTTGGCGCATTGGGGTCTGGTATTTTGGTCCGAAGGGGAAAATATCGATGGTGAATTTTAAATTTCATTCATTCATTTAAAATTGATGCATGCACAGAGTATGGTGGCTTATTGGCGTAAGCATTTTGTTTGTTTATCGGTCATATTAAGTGAAATTAATAATAAATACAAGACAATTGTTCAATGTGGTTTATGGGCTTATACGGTGATGTAATTAGGAACGTTTTGAGACTATTTAGTGTGTTGTATGTGGTTGATCTCAACCGAATTAATCTCAGTCTTGCAACGTTTCTTAAAGGTCTCTTTGAGTTTTCAGAATTTTCTGTGGTCAACAGACGATTCCGTCGAACTTCGTGCTCCTTCGTGTATGCAACATTTATTTAGCCAAGACAGCAAACATTGGGTAGACCGAGAAATACGTATATATGTACATATATACATGGCACAGAGAATCTGGGTTCCACAAGAGGAAACAGAACATGCATACATAAGTAATTAATGATTCGAACTCTCCGTTCCTTGATGCTTAGAATCTTTCTCATCCCCGATCGCAAAAATTTAGAGACATAATGAATTTTGCTTTTGGGTATGACGGAATTTCATTAAATTTTCTGCATGCTGCTGCTACTAATTCTACACTACACGACCTCGAATTGTGCCATCGGTGTGATATTTAGTCTAAATAAAAACCTACCTTCCTTAAGAAAGTATGTTCTCGAATGGGTGATATCTGCCACACTCGGGGTAGAGAATACGTCATTATCATCATCATTAAGGTGGCGCTACAGACCGGCGTGGTACTGGGCCTCAACCAACAAGTCTCTCCAGTCAGCTCGATCTTTAGCCAGCTGCCTCCAGTTTTGCACGCCAAGTTGGTTGAGGTCCCCTTCCACTTGCGTGCGCCACCTGAGTCGCGGTCTTCCTCTACTGCGCTGACCCTCGGGTGTGGATTCGAAGATTTTCCGAGCTGGAGCATTGGTGTCCATCCGCTCTACATGACCCAGCCACCTCAGTCGTTGGACCTTCACTCTTCTGGCTAAGTCGATGTCGCTGTACAGCCCGTACAGTTCGTCGTTGTATCTCCTCCTCCACTCCCCGTCTATGCAGACGGGACCAAAAATCACCCGAAGAATTTTCCTCTCGAAGCAGCCAAGAGCAACCTCATCCGCTTTAGACAGAGTCCATGCCTCTGCCCCGTAGAGCAGGACTGGGACGATTAAGGACTTATAGAGGGTCACCTTAGTTGCTCGAGAGAGGGCTTTGCTACTCAATTGCCTTCTTAGCCCAAAGAAACAGCGATTGGCAAGAATTATTCTTCGTTTAATCTCAGCGCCGATGTCATTGTCTGAATTTATAGCGGAGCCTAGGTAGACAAAGTCCTTAACTACCTCAAAGTTATAGCTGTCTATAGTGACATTCTGTCCGAGACGTCGGTGTTGGGAGTCCTTTCTTGTTGACAGCATATACTTCGTCTTGCCCTCATTGACCGCTAAACCCATCTTCGCCGCCTCCGTCTCGATACTCACAAACGCACCAGTGACATCACGCTGCGTTCTTCGATTATGTCAATCTCATCGGCGTATCCGAGTAATTGGATGGACTTTTGAAAGATTGTGCCTCTGGTGTTGGCGCGTGAGTTTTGCACAACTCTCGGCCCCTCGGAACGTTCGGACATCCATAATACTGGAGGAGTACCTTGCGTCGATCGCAATGTGGTCAATCTGGTTGACGGTTGATTGATCAGGAGATCTCCATGTTCCTTTGTGGATATCGAGATGTGGGAACCGCGTACTAGCTACGACAACGTTCCGCCCCGCAGCAAAGTCGACCAGCCTAAATCCGTTATCGGAGGTGGTGTCGTGTAGGCTGTGCTTTCCAACAGTACTACCAAAGATGCCCTCTCTTCCTTGCTTTGCGTTAAAATCGCCTAGGACAATCTTAATGTCATAGCTAGGGCACTGCTCCTATGTCTTGTCCAAGAGATCGTAGATCCTGTCTTTGGTGTCGTCGTTTTTCTCCTCTGTGGGGGCATGCGCGCATATCAGGCTAATGTTGGCGAATTTAGCCTTGATGTGGATGGTCGTGAGGCATTCGCTTACATACCTGAAGCTTAAGACTTCTTGCCTAAGTCTGCCTCCAACGACAAATCCACATCCAAATAAGCGCTGCTTTTGTTGTCGATAGCAATCGCCGTAATATATGTCGCAGTTTTCCATCCTCTTTTTGCCCGGCCCATCCCATCGCACTTCTTGAATGGCGGTAATGTCTGCTTTGCAGCAGTTTAGCGCCTCCGCTAATTGTTTGGCTGCACGTGGTCTGTTAAGGGACCTAACGTTCCACGTGCAGATCCGAAATTCGTTGTCCTTAATTCGTTTGCATAAGTTGTCATCAGTGAATCCGTCCGTATCCGAGGCTTGTTGTCGCTTCGTAACTATATTTTTTTTCCGTGACAGGGCAGTTACCCCGGTGCACAACCCCCAACTTAGAGGACCAGGTCCATTGTTTTAACCCCTGGGACTAGGGGCCGGTTTAACCGATGTCGGTAACCCACTTCGGGGATGTGAGCGCTGCCGTTGGCCTCTGTAGGGCTTATCCGCCACCATCTCTTTTCCAGGACCCCAACCGATTCCTGGAAATCCTTATTGGCCTCAGCTCCAAATATGTTGAAGTAGCACAGAGAAGGTGTTGCTCCCGATCCGGAAGTTATAGACGCCACCGTTGATTCCATCTAGGGAATTCTTCCGCTGTCGTGTAGTAGAGAGTAGAGAATACGTCGTCTGTTTCAAATGAGGACCGGCAACTAACATTCTCATCTTCGCGCTTTCCTCCTGTTCTAAGCAGAGTCGAAACACACTCTTACTATACATTTTTATTTTTTTAGATGGTATCTTAAGCAGCAATGCACTTAGAAGTAAAAACCGTAATTGCCTTGATATGAATTTGTTCTTTTGGAAATTGTAGATCACTTTCAAAGGTAAGGTTAGGTAAATGTGGCTGTCCGCCTCTTAATAAAAACGCATTTAAACCAGAAGACGTTTGTTTTGATATTACAAAATCTGTCACTTATCCAGAACTACTCCGAGAGCTTGTTATGAATATAAGACAAATGGGCAAACAATTATTTTCCATGTGAACTCATGTGAATTCACTTTGCTTGTCATGGAAAAGGATTCCCTTAATTCTCGTCAATAAGTTGGTTCTTTTGAATATTACTGCATATCACACGTTCATCTAGTGCATCTCTCCCTACATTTCCTCAAGTCTCCAATCGAAAAACCATCCAAAACCACCAAATATTCCATACGATTTGAAATTCAATTTCTGCGACACAAAACAGACGAAAAAATGCGGTGACTTGATAAATGAACTCACTGCACTTTTTGGCTGTGGACATGTTCGTATTAGATTATTTTGAAAAATCGGTTTTTCGATGGAAATATTGTTAGAAATTCATTGTAACACTTGTTATTATGTGTTAATGGTTTAAATAAATGCAATTACAGTAATATTTCGCAGAAAACTGCATAAAATTTTAAAAGCTTAGTTTTCGTTACTCCTGGTTTGTGGCAAAAGTAGTGATTCAACGTTACGGAGTGCATTTTACTACCAACATGACAGCCACTGTCGTCTTTTCGCTTGGTGTGTCCGCAAAAGTGTTTCCGCTGAGGAATTTGGAAAAGGTATTTTGTTTGTTCAGGATCAACAGAGAATTTATTTGGATTGCATTTGGAAGGAGATTAGACAGATAGATAAGGTAGATAGACAGATTGAAATCGATGAACGATTCTTAGCTATAGCTGTGCCGTTTGATATTAAACCTATCCTTGGTATTCTTAAAAGAGCTTGATTACATCGAAAAATAGTCCCCTAGAAAAACTCCATACGGTTTGAGCTTTCAATTGTATGACATAAAACAGTCGTGGTAGAGATCTGGCCTGTTTATAAATTAAATCATATTCTCAACTCCGAAATTCTTCGTAAATAAAACATTTCAATTTGTATAAAAAATGGTATATTTACAACAACAAGCTTAAAGCTAACAAGTGATCGAAGTCGCTCCCGATGCCCTTTCTGAGTATTCACATCAATAGAATACATTATATCCGAACTTCATCCAAAGTATCCATAACCACCACCACCACCACCTGTCGCTTGAGCTGTCGCCGTTCCTCCACTGCTGCTCGCATACGCTTGATCTATAAGAAACACGCCCAAAACACTGTTAATAATTGCACTATCCCATTCATTCTATAAAAACTCAATAGTTCTCTCACTCACTTAGACCGCTTCCATAGTACGGATTCTGACCATATCCCACTTGGTTTTGATTCTGATAGTAGTTTGGATATCCTTGTCCTTGTTGGTATCCATAGTTCGGATAATAGCCATACGACGGATAGTATCCATAAACAGGATTCTGCTGGTATCCATAGTTGGGATACGATCCGTATCCAGTATTATAGGTGGGGTAACCGCCATAACCATAATTTGTATTGTATCCAAACTGCGCGATCGCCGTGCGAATTAATAGCACAGCACAGCAAACCAAAAAGAGTGACACTTTAGCCATATTTCCAAACGATAGGTCTCACACTGAACCGATCAGAATAACCCCCAAAACTTTTATATGTGCATCCATCCAAAAACCCAAATAAAACGAGCAACGTTAAATATTTATGCTGATGGAAAATCATCAGTCTGTTAATTATTAGCCAGTGCTTTTGTTTTTTTCGTCATTGAGTTGGATAAATACTCTGTTTTCGGTATTGTTTCACACGCTTCCGCCCCAGAACCGATGACGAGTTCAAGGGGAAATACCCTCATTCCACCAAAGATCTAAATCTCTCAACGCCCAGAACCTTGGAAAACTTAATTGTACATTTAAAATATCAATGACATTTCGGTGGTTTTTGGGACGATAATTGACATAATAAAGACATGTTTCACCGATCAATATTAAATTGAAATAAAAAAATGAATTGAAAACCAATTATCACTGTTTTTTGTTCGTTTTATTTAATTTCTTGCGCAGAAAAATTCGTTATACATAACACAGCACTCAATTCTATACAAAAAAATATTCTGCTCGGTGGTCATCCCCAACTACATGTCATTTGGATCTTTCCAGCCATACTTCTGCTTCTTATCCTTGTAGTTCCTATTGTTGTTGTTATTATTGGACTTTTGATATTTGCTGCGATCTTCCTTCGGTGGGGGACAATAGCACGTGCGTTTCTGTGCATCTAGGAATGATTTACAACCAAGAGTAAGAGTGCCGGTGAAGAGCATTTTAGCTGCCGCCTTACAGCCTTTGATAACAATATCGCTGGCTATTGTCTTATCATAGGTCTCACAGTGCCTGTAGAGACATCGCTTAAAATCGAGATCGCACAGTTCCTTGTCACTGTTACATGTGTCATAGCAAATATCGTGTGCATTGCAACATACCCCCATTTCAGCAGCCGGTAGATATTCTGTGCTGATTGAGAGTCCTAGAGAACCACAACCGTCTGAGGTGGGTGTATACAACTTGTTCTGAACGGCTTTGGTATCTGGAAATAGATGTGAGAAAAGTTTTTTTTTTTAAATGGTAAACAAATAAGAGGGTGTTTCAAAAAGTTTTCAAGTCAAGTTCCAACTGGTTGGCGTTATTAGTCAAAAATATACATACCTGCTGGGCAGGGCGTGAAGTAGGCTTATATTTTCTCATACAAACTAAGGGATTTTACCACCTTTTTCAAAGGCGTCGATCAAGTTTCAACCCATTGTCAGCACCAGCACATAACTCTTACAGAAGATTTCTACCTGTTATAGCAATTTGGCAAAAGCATGTCAGCGGGTAGACGTGGCGTAGTTAGTAGCACCGTCAACCGCCACGCTACAGAAGCCAGGTTCAATTCCTGTTACTGGCTTACAAATTGTACTTTAAATGTTTGCCCGCGCAATTCACACAACTACACCCTTTTTTATCGACTATGCAGCTGTATTTCTACGTTCATGGAAAGTGTAAAACATTTGCCATCCAGTAGATATGCTTTTATGCTAAATACTTTTTTTACTTTAAGCTTACATGCTTACACATTTACACTCAGTAAATTACCAGCAACATGCCGCAGTATTTAAACGAAATTTACATTCAAAACAGCCGCAATCGTGTTTTCTCGATGAGGGGCCAAAAATTTAACATGTGACAAAAATAAAAATAATTCATCATCCGTAGTTCTGTGACGCGGTACACATCTATTGGACCACGTAGATCTCCCTTGTGACAAGCAAATCTTAAAATAAGACCGGTAATAAAACACTTTACAGGGATATTTCCCAGTGAATCTATGCGCTACGTCTAAGAGTTTACTTCCACTTTAGCTGTCACTTTGACGAATACGTCACTAATAAGTCATACAAAAGGTAAATAAACTAAAAGTGACTTAATTTTCTTTTCTAGATATTTACCCCCAGGACACGTGAATACGCAATTTTCATCAACTGCCGCATCGAACACTTCATGTACCACCTTGAATTTCTTCGCGACAGTGATTAAATTGTGAAACACGTCGCCAAAGATAGCCTCTGCAGCGATTATTGCATCACGAAGGCTCGCAATTGTACTCGACCCGTAACCAGAATATGCGTACGTAAGGAATGTCAACGCGTATATTGCAATTTTCATATAAGAAACTTGCATTTTGAATGCAATTATCGACTAGAAAGGAGCACTTGTCGGTGAAAAATGTTTGAAAGAAAAATTATAGACGATTCACGAAACACTAAATACACTTAACAACACATCTGAAGACGGAATCGGACTGTGTCTGATGGTCTTTTTTTTATGGGAAGCAAGGTGTACTACATCTGCAAAATGATTTTGCAAAGGAGGCAAATAATTTATTTTTGAACTGCTGTGAGTTTGTTTTGACTTTCCGGATTTGTTTTTTGGTGAGAGCGCGGATATAAGGGAGGTTTTGGGCAAATGTTCTCCCATCGCTGTGTGGTGAATAATAGGTTCTGACAGTTGTTTGTGTATCACAGGCACTTTCAAACTGTAAGGGAAATAAATTGAAAAGAACGACTCAGTAGTAGAGCTTCAAACCATTCAATTACCACCTTGAATATGTCTTAGCTAACTGAGGAACCCAATTAATTCAATCGACTGCATACCCAAAGGAACTTAGAAATATTCGCAAACTTACCACAAATGAATAAAATTTTCGTGTATAGCTGGCAATAAATTTTTTTTTTCATTTTCAATTTTTAACATCTAAAAGGTAGGAAAAGGCATTTAAAATTAGTTTAACTAATTTAACTCAATGTTACTTAATTCCAACTACTGGCCTTATGGAGGGACTCTTAACTTGGCAACACACCATGAATAAATATGTACATACATAAGTCTTCTACACCTACTTTTCTATGCAGAAAGATTTCTATGAATTTTCGTCAATAAATTGGTTCACTTCAGCATTTCTGCTTTTCACACGTTTCTAGTTATCTTACGCCACCTTTCCCTTCATTTCATCAAGTCTCCAACCGAAAAACCATCGAAAAATCACCCAACACTCCATAAGATTTGAAATTTAATTTCTGCGACACAAAACAGACGAAAAAGTGCAGTGACTTGATAAATGAACTTACTGCACTTTTTGGCTGTGCACATGTTCGTATTAGATTATTTTGAAAAATCAGTTTTTTGATAGAAATATGATTAGAAATTCATTGTAACACTTGTTCTTATGTGTAAATGGTGTAAATTAATGCAATTACAGTGATATTTCTTTAGAACACTGTATAAAATATTAAAAGTTTAGTTTTCGTTATTCCTAGTGTGTGGTAAAAGTAGTGATTCAACGTTACGAAGTGCATTTTACTACAAACTTGACAGCCACTGCTGTCTATTTCCTTGGGGTGTTCCGAAGAGTGTTACCACTGAAAAATTTCGACTTTTACAAAGTGAACTAAGTTATCAAAGGGGCACACAGAGGTTTAACAGGGTCAATGAAGAATTTATTTACATTACGTATGGCAGGAGATTCGACAGACGGGTCGTGCTACTTACATACATACATATATGCAAATATAGATAGTTAGACCCACTGAAATCGGTGAACTATTCCCTAACCATTGCTTTGCGGAGCTTGCTTACTTCTGATTCTGTTAGCATCTTGAGAGATAATATTAAGCCTGTGAAGCTACTCCCTTAGAAGGCAGTGACCAGTTAAATGCCAATGTTGATTCAGAAGTTGCTCAAGTTATCCAAAAACTTGAGGAATATTAGTTTCATCCAACTCTTTCCTAGGTCTATAGCTGGCGCGACAGCTCGGTATGAGCCAAGGCCTAACTTCTTGCAACTATTCATAATGTGCGTGTTCCATTTTTTGCACATTGTTTGTGATTCCCCGACTGTAGTACGAATATAATTTAATATTTTACAACACTGTAGTAACGTGAGTTTGGTACACAGTTTTAATATTTAATATGGTTTATGAACTTGTTTTATCGCTGTCAATTGTATGGTAGATTTGCTTGCTAATAAAACGTAATATTGCAGTTTATGCTATGACTACAAGATGTCTCTTCAGTTTTATTGCCCTTCCTGATTCTGCGACAATAATTTCTCTCCATCATCAGGCATGGAATTCGTATCAAAAGATCAATATAATGACTATATTGAGATATGTACATCATACTGCTGTGATCCGCCAACCAAAACTTTACTATTGAGACCAATTATTACTTAATAGTTGCCATGAAAAATAATTTAAATAAATTCCCGTCAATAAATTGGTTCTCTTCAGCATTTCACACATTTCTAATTCATCTAGTCAACCATTCCCTACATTCCATCAAGTCTCCAATCGGAAAACCATCAAACATTCAATAAGATTTGAAATTTCATTTGCGTGACACAAAACAGACGAAAAAATGCGGTGACTTGATAAATGAACTCACTGCACTTTTTGGCTGTGGACATGTTCGTATTAGATTTTTCTAAAAAATCGGTTTTTCGATGGAAATATTGTTAAAAATGTATTGTAACACTTGTTGTTGAGTGTTAATAGTTTAAATAAATGCAATTACAGTAATATTTCATTAGAAAACTGCATAAAATATTAAAAGTTTAGTTTTGGTTACTCCTGGTGTGTGGCAAAAGTATTGATTCAGCGTTACGGAGTGCATTTTACTACCAACTTGACAGCCACTGTTGTCTTTTCACTTGGTGTGTCAGCAAAAGTGTTTCCGCTGAGGAATTGGGAAAAGGTATTTTGTTTGTTCAGGATCAACAGAGAATTTATTTGGATTGAATTTGGGAAGAGATTAGACAGATAGATTAGGTGGATAGAAGGATTGAAGTCGGTGAACTATTCTTAGCTATAGCTGTGCTCTTTGACATCGAAAACAAAACATTTCAGATTGTATAAAAAAAAGGTATATTTACAACAACAGCCTTAAAGCTAACCAATGATCGAAGCTCCTCCCGATGGCTTTTCTGAGTATCATATCAATAGAATCCATTATATCCGAATTTAATCCAAAATACACATAACCACCACGACCACCTGTCGCCGTCCTCCCACTGATGTTCGCTTCGGCTTGATCTATAAGAAACAAGCCCAAAACACTGTTAATAATTGCACTATGCCATTCATTCTACAAAAACTCGATAGTTCTGTCATTCGCTTAGGCCGCCTCCATAATATGGATTCAGATCATATCTCATCCGCAATTACCGACGTGTCTGAACGGAGTTTTAGCCTTCTACACATACTTATTTACACTGCCGACGATAAGTTTGGAATCACCATATCAATTTTACATTTGTCGTATTTTTTCTCCGGTATTTTTTTGAAGCATTAGGTTAGGTTAATAGGTTGGCGAGGAGAGAGAGTATCCTCTACGCCACACTCAGGTCAGTAGAGACCCATTGTAATGTCCATTTGAGGGAAAGGTATGCCTTGCTCATGGAGCAATCTTCTATTGACCCAGGTTTTCGAACCACCTTGAAGACTTTATGGGTCTACAAAATATTACACACTCGGACGCTAAGAATAGTCCGAGTGGAAGTTCTATAAGCAGGCTTAAAACGAAGACCGAGTTCCAATGGGCTACGCAAGGTGCCTGCGACACCCTTAACTGTGACTATGCGTGGGGGAGGCGGAAAGAAGAAAGCCCTCCAAAGATGGTCTTAACAATTTGCATTGGTGGGTTTAACGCTGTAAAGCTCACCACGAATAAATGAGACTTCCGTTTGACAGCAAATGTCCGTTTTAAACTGTAACGCCACGAATTCACCTCAAACTCAACCCTGAGTTTTGAGTGTGTTGTAAAACTGTAAAGCCTTATACACCTTATCCACCCCGTGCACCCATCATACGCTCTTAGGGTGAATTTGTACTGCACATGTGCACTAGAATCCCAGAGACCTGTCAAAAAATCATTTTTAATTTCAATTCCTTTCCTTCTTGTGTTCGTCTTCTTCGTCTTCCTGGTTTAAGGGTTGAATATTTGAATTGCGTGCACATTTTGATTAGTTTGAAGAGCGAGAGCAAGTTCAAGCATTCCACAAATGTTAAGTTAAAACGAAAAAGGAATCTGAAAACATCCAACCACCCTCCCCTCCCCCCGCCATACAGTGGGAGTGTGTTTTATATTCAACACACAGAGGTAGCCCCCGAGAAAGACAGAAGAAAGGCACAGCGAGCAGCAGTTACACTCCAATAGTTGAATAGTCCTTGCTGCTCTGTCCAAACACACCGATTCTCTCATGCACATTCCGAGAACAAAAAAGAAAAAAAAACAAGGATAATAATAATACAGTGTGTAGTGTTGTGTATAATAAGTGTGAACGCAAAGTCCTGCTCCTCCTGCCTGCTGGCATCCATCAAAGTAGTGTGCACAGTGCCGAGAGTTGAAAAATGTTTATTCAGCCCGTGAAAATTAAACAATGTTAATTAGAAAAATCCCAGGAAGTGGCTAGAGGAGCAGCAGCAGTCGTCGTCGGTGGAAGTGAGTTTCGGTCGGACAACACACACGGTGCAGGGAACGAAAGAAAATTCGCCCAACTAATAGGAGGTATATCGATTTTCACAAAAATATGGCGGATATGTATGGCAGTTGGATAGAAAGAGAGAGAGAGGGGAACTTTTTTGGACCGATAAAATCCGATAAATTCCACTAGAAAGTGTAAAAGGCTTTCCAATTCGTTTTTTTTTTCGACTTTTTTTCGTTCTGATGTCGGAAATCCAAAGCGAATTGTGGTCGTATAGTGCGGTTTCCGCGAGAGCGATTCCGATTTAACGGTGAAGTGAAGTTTACTTTGCATGAAAATGTTGCTCCGTTTCATGGTTAAATGCACTTTTCTCGAGAGTGGATAAAAAAAAGAGGATGTGCGTTGAGCATCTTACGTAAAAGGATTTGTGGGGTGCACTCTCGCTCTGGGAGAAAAAATTAGCCGCCTTGTAAGGACGAAACGTGATCTTGGTGCTTAGACAGGTTTGGGTGTGATTGATTTTTTTTTCTTGTTCCCAGTGGTGTGGAGTGGAGTGTGATTTAAATGCAGTTCCTGTTTTCTGGGGTCATTTCCTTGTAACATCTGGAATTTATTTGATTTTGATTTCGATATTTTCTTTTGTGAATATGAAGGGAAAATCCACGGTCCTTTGGATATTTCGAGAAGTCTTACAACACAGACATTGTTTTTCCAGAAAATTGGAGATATTAAGGACTTGGTTTATAAAGCGTTTTCCCTTTGAAGTAAAATCCCCAGCACATTCATGAGGATATTGGGATTTGTATTTACATCAACACGGGATACCTTTTGAAGTGAAAAGTGCACAAAGAAGGCAATTTTCTGATTGCCGAGGTATACATCCTTTTTATAGACCAAAAGACTGCTCGAGCGAATGAGGAAGAACTATTAAAATGTGTTTGTTGCTCATTTTTATGGTGAACGATGTTTAAACGAGTTCGTTTACCTCTAATGTGGTAGTTAAAGACCACATAAACCCTTAGATAGATAAACCTTGTTGAGAGCAGAGTTAATTAGTGCGAAAGTGGTTTCTTATCGTTTTTCTTTTTATTTGCGGATGCAACTGTGGGGAAATGCCCAACGTTTGCCGGTGGGATGCTCAATTATCCTTGCCAACTTTTACTCAATTCCCCATAGGCTGATAGTTTTGCTCTGAGTTTGCAAATTTGAAGAAGCCCCTGAGGCCGCTTGCCAAAGGAAATGAAATTCGAAGGAGAACAGCTGACGCAAATGATGCCCTAGCGTGAAGCTATTTTAGATTTTCTGTCCATGAAAATGAACTTAAGGACGATTCTCAAGCAATTATTAGAGAAATTTGTTCATTCACCTCTTGTCAATCAAATCGGTATACAGGAGTGTGTTCCACCATCCATCTTCTCACAGCTGTTTATGGTTATGCATTCGGTAATTGAAACTGTTGTTCACTTTTGTTCGTGCAAACATTTTTAATATGCACAACATGGAAGGTTGCGAGAAGCTAGGCTTTAGATTACTACGGCCCTAGCTGAAATCACCTCATCTTCTCAGTATTTGTGCTCCTTGGGATTTGCGATACACCTACATACATATACTGATCAGAATGGATTAAGTGATGCCTGCACAGCTGTTTAATAGTTTTTAAACGAAAAACTATTTCACGAAGTCGGAATCTTAAACGTGCATTTGAGATAGGGTTGGAGGTTTGACTGAACTACTTCTAGCTGATCTGTAGGGTAGGAGTAAGAACTGAGTAGTCTATCAGGGGTTTCTTCACTTCGGGACCTCTTCTATTCCTATGTATGTTCATGAAGAACTCGTATAACTCGTTAACTTAAACTGAATTGGCCGAATAAATCATTGTTTCTCTATTAGGTTTAGAACTATTCAAACGACCCTTGTGTCTGGCGATGGTAATGTTTTTCGAAAATTCAAACAACAATTCACTGGAGGCTTCAGTGATAGTTAAGACTTCTACTTGAAGGTGCCAGCCAGGTCGTCAAAACTTCAGTGTGAGCTGAGCGAGAAACCACTTGTTTTTATACGGAAGATAGCTCTCAGTATACAGCCTTGATATATGTATGTAAATCTCAAGGGCTGAAGTTCATTAAATTGTGTACAACAGAGTCAGTCATAATGCGGAAAGGTCCCAAGCAGCAACTCTTCGTTGGAGCACGCAAAAGCGTCTAGAACAAGCATACTGGGGAAAGCCCCTTAAGTAGTCAAGACAGACAACCAAATAACCGAAGAGTGGATAAATAAGGATCTTCTCATTGCCATGAAGTTCCAGAGGACATCGTTGTGTTAAAAAAAAAATTCCACAAACCATTTGTTATGTTAACTGCAACCGTTACTGTACGAGCACGACTAGACATTGAATTTTCTTTAGTAGTTTTTCTCCTTCGTTTCAACCCCCTCAGGGCACATAGTGCCATACAAGGGTGCAAGTGATTTGCTTCCCTTTGTGCATAAGCATGCCATTGCACTGCTCTGCCTTGGGTGTATGGTAATTCCATCAAGAGGCAGTTATGAGATCCGGATCAACATAACAGTTTTACATTTGTTGAGCATTTGAAATACCCTCCAAGGATTGCTCTAATACCTCGTTTCTTCCCTCTCATTTCAGATACATAGATACTCAAACTAATTGATATTACGCTAATAATCGAAACGAAGGCAAACAACAAAAAGCAGAAAAAGGACACAGAAGGACTTTAATAATACTAAGAGCTCGCGCTACATTAAATGACTTAGACCGCTTGGTGATATTGCATAGAGACTAAACAAAATTTTATTTAGAAATCCTTAATTGAACACAATAAACCAGAAAAAAAAAAAAAAAATAAAAAATTAGGTTAGATTGCACAACCCTGTTGTATGGAAAGGTTGTTGTTCTTGTTGTTAACGTTGGTGTTGTCCTGTGGTGGGTGTTTTAAAGCGGCTGAAACACAAGTTACAAATTCAAAATGCAAAAGGAAAACAATTCAGCACCGGAGAATCATCAATTTGTCGGCCCATACCGGTTGGAGAAAACCCTTGGCAAGGGTCAAACTGGTGAGTGCTCTTTGAATCCTAAATAATATCCCAAACACAATGCATACGATTTGTATCTTTCAGGTTTGGTTAAATTGGGTGTACACTGTGTGTTGGGTAAAAAAGTTGCCATAAAGATAATCAACCGGGAAAAGTTAAGCGAATCGGTGCTGATGAAGGTGAGTAAAACCGATGAAAGGTAAAGGTGGCCGCCTTGTAGTCTACTCCTAACCTCCTTATGGCTGTTTTCAGTTTTTTTTTTTTTTTTTTGTCAAAGTTGAGTTTAATCACGCAATGCTCGTTCTATATTTAGAATTTGTAATCCCTTTTGTCTTGTTGAATTGTTTTCCCTTAATTATCGATCCTTGAGTGAACTTAATTTATGTGTTCCGCAGGTCGAACGTGAGATAGCGATTATGAAACTGATAGATCATCCGCATGTCTTGGGGTTGAGCGATGTATATGAGAATAAAAAGTATCTGTACTTGATACTGGAACATGTATCCGGTGGGGAGTTATTCGATTATTTGGTGAAAAAGGGTCGCCTCACGCCAAAGGAAGCAAGGAAGTTCTTCAGACAGATTATATCGGCGCTGGATTTTTGTCATTCACATTCGATTTGGTAAGACAAGTTTGTTGATGTGATTCTATTTGAGTCTTGTGTGTATCCTTCGATTGTAAATTGATTTTTTATGGAAATTCTTTAGTCACAGAGATTTGAAGCCCGAGAATTTGCTGTTGGATGAGAAGAATAATATTAAGATTGCTGATTTTGGGATGGCTTCGCTGCAACCAGCTGGATCGATGTTAGAGACGTCATGCGGTTCACCACATTATGCTTGTCCCGAGGTTATTAGGGTGAGTGGTTGTTTTTTTGTTTCCCCCTAAATGCATTGGATTGAACGATTAATGCGAATTCAACCAGCTTGGACCACTGGGATCTTTTCACATCTTTTCTGAAGCTTGTCTCATTCAGAGGTACATTCC
Organism: Matsumyia berberina; assembly: GCA_917880715.2. Taxonomy (NCBI): domain Eukaryota; kingdom Metazoa; phylum Arthropoda; class Insecta; order Diptera; family Syrphidae; genus Matsumyia; species Matsumyia berberina. The sequence goes on from OU862870.1 coordinate 64,214,051, forward strand.
TGATTTTTCTTTCCCCTGACTAACTTAGACACTGGGGTCATAACTGGGGACTTTCTTCTAAACGAGTAGCTTTACAAATTAAATCTTTGGCCTAAACAATCATAAGATCTCTTTGAAAATCGCGCAAGATCCAAGGTGTGCAAGCTCTTCTAAAAATACCAAGAAACAACACAGTAAGTTTTATATGAGACCGCAGAGTTATAGCTAAGGAATACTTCCCCGATTTCAATCCATCTATTTACCTGAGTATGAACATAGATATGGACATATGTACATGTTCATATGTGCTCTGACTCGTTTGTCGAAGTTCCAAATCCAATTTAAAAAAATTCTGTGTTGACCCTAAACAAAAAAAATATATGGACGTATGTATGTATGTATGTATGTTCATAATTCTGTTTGCCTCCGATAACTTAGTGAACGTCATCATCGTCATCATCATAATTTCCATTATGAGGGTCGCGCGGTTAGGGTGCTTAAGTGGAATCTGCACATCTCCCGATCTTCCATCATCGACTATAAATCATCATGGGCTATCCCCATACGAGTAGAGGTGAGATTTCGGACTTGGTCTAACCATCTTATCCTAGGCCTACCCAAGGGATGCTTACCTAATGGCACGGCTTGGAAGCCGGGCTGCGTTGAACATGCCCAAACCATCGAAGTATGGATCTTTCCGCTCGAAGAAGTAGCTGCTCAACATTGAGTTCCGCGAGTATCTGGTGTTCCTAACTCAATCTCGACGAGTTACCCCAGCAATACAACGAAGAAAATCCGCGATTTAATCCTTTCGGCCACCCAAACCCTGTGAGCATAGGTGAGTGCCGGAACAAACACTGAATTAAAGACCGATAACTTAGCTTCGATGCCAAGTTCAGTCCTCCTAATAACAGTTTGACCAAGCTGTCTCAAAATTGCTCCAGCCTGACCAATCCTACAGGATAACCCAGCATTCCTCATACCATCACTCTCGAATAGGAACCCGAGGCACTTAAACTTCTCCACCAGTTTCAAAGGGACTCCACTAACATGTAGAGTGCATTGAACAGGTGTTCGGTGTTACCATTACCGGTGAATTGTTCACGTTTTGCTTCATCCCAGCTTTAACACAGACGACGACGAACCTATCTAGTGCGCTCTGAAATTCGGTTTGGGCGGACACAAGGATAGCAAGTCATCAGTCATCTGCAAAAAGCAGATGACTTATCTTTAAGTCTTCCAATTCGCACCGTTTCTCGTCACGGCTGCGCTGTGACATCCCACCCATGTACACTGTGAAAAGAAAAGGGTACAAAATGCATCCCTGGCGAAGTTCAACGCCCACGGCGGCAGGTGTCGATTTAACACCGTTCACCCGAACACAGCTCCTACAATTAGTGTATAGGGATTGAATGGCCCTCAGAAGAGCGCCGTCAATCCCATACTCCTGCAGTACGCTCCAGAGTTTACCGATCATATGCTTTCTCTAAATCCACAAAACAACTGTAGATAGGTTTGGCATACTCCCAGGCCTTCTCAAATACCATTCTGAGAGTGAATAGCTGCGCGGTTGTGCTTCTACCTGAACGAAAGTTGCACTCCTCATCACCCAACCTGGACTCGATCACAGCTCGGAAACGCGCTTCCAACACTTTTGCAAAGACTTTTCTGGGGAGACTTAAAAGAAATACGTATACCCCTATAATTGAAGCAATCCCTCTTATCCCCTTTCTTAAAAAGAGGAACAATCACCCCAGTTTTCCAATCGCTAGGTGTTTAAACGCATACCCAGGCCAATTTAATGGCACGAGAGAGCCATTTCACTCCCTCTTCCCCCAAGGCCTTGATGGGACGAGAGAGCCATTTCACTCCCTCTTCCCCAAAGGCCTTGAACATTTCTAGCCGGATTTCATCAACACCCGTAGATTTGTCGAGTTTTAGCGCTTTAATGTCTTTTTCAAAAATTCAACTGCGGAAACACTTTTCCGGACACCCCAAGCAAATAGACAGCAATGGCTGTCAAGTTGGTAGTACAATGCACTCCGTAACGTTGAATCACTACTTTTGTCACACATCAGAAGTAACGAAAACTAAATTTTTAATATTTTATGCAGTTTTCTAACGAAATGTTACTGTAATTGCATTTGTTTAAACAATTAACACAAAAACAAGTGTTACAATGAATTTCTAATCATATTTCCATCGAAAAACTGATTTTTCAGAAAAATATAATACGAACATTCGCACAGCCAAAAAGTGCAGTGAGTTCATTTATCAAGTCACCGCATTTTTTCGCCTGTTTTGTGTCATGCAAACGAAATTTCAAATTTTATGGAGTTTTTGGATGGTGTTTCGATTGGAGATTTGAGGAAATGTAGGGAATGGTGGACTAGATGAAGTGAAATGCAGAAATGCTGAAGAGAACCAATTTATTGACGAGTATTGGGAGAAGTCTTTTAAATTCACTTGGATTTTTCAAAAAAAAAAAAGGAGATCCTGTGGTGTCACAATGGACCCCTTCTGGTCGTAATGTGTCTGCATTCAAGTTTGGAGGAAATGGTAAACACAGAGATCAAGATCTGCGGACTCGATAAAGGGGTGGTTTTGACTTATTCTACACTACATACGTAGAGAAGGAACATATCTGCAGTGACGCTTCGTATTATGTCCTAATCTATCAATGACACAATAAATGACCTACCTTCCTCGTAAAAAGTATAAATAATCATTTACTTGAGACAACAAAACCACTTTCAGCGGACTACATGAAATTGACAGATTGATGTGATGTTTATTTTGAATCAATAGAAAGAAAAGAAACACAGACCTGTCTATTTCATTTCGTTAATCTCTTGAGGAAATACCCAATTGCTTCAGAAATTCACTTTAATTTTTTTTTCGTTGTCATATTCTTCAGATTTACCTGACACATTCAATGTTGGACCAGTGGCTCTCCACAGAAGGTCGATTCGATTCGTTTTTGGTATCCATAAGCATTCAACACAACTCACAAGAATTGTTTAATGTCAATAATGACAATACATGTCATATTCTGAGACTAGCATTAAGGTGTGTTCCACCTGCTACTCTTGGCCGACGATGGGGCTTAAGGACGTGGGTAGACCCATTCTTATCAAGATGAATAAAAGATTAGTTTCGATAGGTGTAATTGAATGGCTTTTGCCATGCAAATGGCCTGTGCATTGGTCTTAATTTAAATGACTGCAAAGGGGAAATTAAAATAGATTTGTATCTCTGTCCTTAAGCCATTATAATTAGGGTGAATATAAAATCGATTGGGAATTGAAGTCTGTGGCTATACCTGTGTCTCCTTTGGTGGTTCAATCTTGAAATTACTTTGAGGAGATTTCATTGTTTCTCTTTAATGACATAGTAGAGGAATGAAGGTGGTGTATAGCGATTCCTTAATGGATTTTTGAAAAAAAAAAAGAAACAAAGCATTCACGTGATGCCTCTATAGATAGCATTGATTTCGATCAAGTGGCGATTGTCTGTTCCGGATGGAGACTTTAGCAGTAGAAAACGATTTGATTGCATTCTGCGTCATGCAGATTTGATTCGCTGATCGAAATGTTTAACTACATATGTATGTACTCTCAAGTGAAAGGATTCACAGGGAACCATATTTATTAGCAGTTGAATGCCGTTTTACAATTTCACAATCCATGCGACCCCGTTATCGAACTCTGTTTCAGATGCTTGGTTTCATTTAGTCGAATCAGGAAAAAATTAATTCTAAAACTTTTTTAAGTTCGTCGAAGAGGACGTTAAGGTTTTCCTGCTCTCTACAACTTCAAGAGTGTGTTTTGAAAAGGGTGCATAGTTAAGTCGCATGGGCCATTTTTGAGTCGTGGCCCGTGCAAATGGCCACAATCCTTGAAATTTTTGCCGCGGTCCCTTATAGAATTTTTATGTTGGATAGCCCAAAACTGTGAGAAAATATTACACTTCAGGTTCAGAATATCCATGGAAGTCTCTAGGAGTAACACTCCCGCCTAACTTAAAAGGGTAGAAACTAGTAGTATTCACCTTAAAAGTGATTATAAAATTCCTCCTCCTCCAACACCTACAACCGATGCCCTGAAATGTTTGGAATTCAATTGCAAAATCTGTAAAATATTTAGGCGAAACTAATAAATTTATTTCCTTTGCTGACAACTTTTCCAAGAATTTCACCCAAAACTCCTTCAGAGAATGTGCATCAATTTCAAAAACATCACAATTGAATTAGTGTACCTAACAAATTATTCAATTCTCAAGGAAAAAAAAAAGGATCCATTTCCGGAAAAGAAAAGAAAATCAATGAACAGCTCTTCAGGAATTTGTTAAATTTCTTGTTCCACTGGCCCAACGTACTGAGAGTTTCGGGAGCGCATTCCACTCGAAAACTATTTTCATTGATTTTATCTGTGCACCTCGCATTCCAATTGACGGTATCTATTCGTTTATAGGGTGAAAAGTATGATGGGAGAAAAGCGGATGTGTGGTCATGCGGTGTTATCCTGTACGCCCTGCTTGTGGGTGCACTGCCATTTGACGATGATAACTTGCGTCAACTATTGGAGAAAGTGAAACGCGGTGTGTTTCATATCCCGCATTTTGTGCCGCCCGATTGTCAAAGCCTGTTGCGGGGAATGATTGAAATAAATCCTGAAAGGAGATTAACTGTAAGTATTCAAATGACTTGCGAAGGGAGAGGGAGAGATAGTAGAAAGGGATAATGGGGTTTCCTCTTGCAGTTGTCGGAAATCAATCGGCATCCCTGGGTGACGGCTGGCGGAAAGGGTGAACTCGAACTGGAGCTACCAATGATGGAGGTGGTGCAGACACATGTAATACCTTCGGCGTCTGCAGTGGATCCGGATGTTTTGAATGCCATTTGCTCTTTGGGTTGTTTTAAGGAGAAGGAGAAACTTATACAGGAGTTGTTGAGTGCTAAGTACGGGATAAACGTATGTCACTGTGGAGCTATGTTATGGATTTGTTTTATTTTTGCAGTCACAATACAGAGAAGGTGATTTATTTTTTGCTTTTGGATCGAAAACGACGACGTCCTGCCTTGGAGGATGATGAAGAGTTAGCTAAACCCCGCGCTGAAATGGAAACTCTTGATCCCCCAAGAAAGCGCTTGGATACGTGTCGTATAAATGGAACAAACTCTCCGACCTATGGGCAGATTAGTGAGGGATCACCGCTTACTCCGAGGCGACAAGCTTTCAAGTGAGTTGTAGTGTCGAAGTAAATAGTTGCGTATAGTGAAGGATAATCACACAGGTCGAACACGCTTGAGGTCTCATTCCATAGAGCCCTTCAAACGAAACAAAATATGAGTTCAACGTTTTATTGTAACTCAAAAAACTGCCTGAGTAGTCTCAAATGGTTCGCTGCGATAAAAAGAAACAGAAATCATTTTAGTTCTAGCTACGATTGTGTTGAAATTTGTAGAAAAAAAAAATCTTTTTTAAGTGGACCTCATCCTATTTCGGAGAACACGTTTCTTTTCTTTAGTTTTAAGTCCAATACTTACTTTCAAATAATTTCCTCCCATAGCTTCCGATCTTACAGCAGCTCAAGAAATCATCAACGTCGCTCACCAACTTCGGTTTCCTCTGTACGTTCATCATCATATCACAGTCCGACGCGGTGTAGTTCACCGATTAACTCCTCACAGGCGAATGTCATTTCAAGGCCGTCCTCACCAGCTGCCGGCACACACTCGTCAAGGCATTCATCGTACACCTCGTCGTCGCAATCATCAAATGCCAATCGAACGCCATCCCAAACATCGACGGTATCTTGTCCAGGTAGTGGAGGCAGTCCGACCTCAGCAGCTGTGGCCGCAGCAGCTGTGGCCGCAGCAGCAGCAGCATCAGCAGCCCAAGCGGCGGCGGCCCAAGCAAATGCACATCATCGTGCCAATTCTGGACCCACAATTGCCATAAGTGTATTTCAAGATCCAGAAGCTAATAGTGGTAAGTACAATTGAAAGCCGACGGCATTCGAAGAGTGGTAACATTGTGTCCCCATTTCTAGTTATGAATCCAACCGGATCACCTCTTTTGAATAACACTTCCCCAGTGATGCCCGGATCAGGGTGCAATTCTCCCGGTGGACAATTATGGAAGACTCGGTTAACAAATATTAAAAATAGTTTCTTAGGTAGCCCAAGGTTTCACCGGAGAAAACTACAGGGTATGACCTTGCAACGCTTGCATTTCTGTTCATTTTACTCATTTTTCGAAAAGTCTCTGCAGATGAAGTCCATTTGACGCCGGAGTCATCACCGGAACTAACGAAACGCTCATGGTTCGGTAACCTGATTACAACAGAAAAGGATGAAACCTTTACGATTTTGGTGAAGGGGAAACCTATAGCGACGGTCAAAGCACATCTGATTCATGCATTTTTGTCCGTAAGTAGAAATGTACCCAACATGGCAGTGACAAAAGTTTGACACACATTTATATTTGCAGATGGCGGAACTCTCTCATAGTGTTGTCTCGCCGACTTCTTTTCGAGTTGAATATAAACGAAATGGTAATGGTCCCGTCATGTTTCAACGACACGTTAAATTTCAGGTATGATTCTCACCCATAATCTTTCCAAAGACCCTACCTTAAACAAGCCATTTCCAATTCCAGGTTGATATTAGTGCCATATGTAAGCAAGGTGATATTGCTGATATGTTATTTGCTTTAACTTTTACACTGCTCTCGGGTAAGTAATTTACTTTCTAAGTTTTCATTCAACAAATTGGAAAAAAAAAAGATCGTATTTCAGGCAACATACGACGTTTCCGGCGAATCTGTGAACACATCCAGTCACAAGTGTGCTCGAAACGTTTTCCCGGTCCAAGTAGTCCACCAAATATTCCAACAGTCACTCAAGCCGTATCGGAAAGTTCCTCGTGTGGTTCTGTATCTAGCGAACGATTGTGCTTTAAGCGACAAGTTAGTTCAAATTGCTTTGAATATTCCTTCTTGTATATAAATAATTTAAGTTTGACATTTTGTGGTTTGACAGATTGAAAACGAGCTAGAGAGTGACAATATATTCACATATAAATCTGGAAATGGACGACGTGCATCGACTACGAATAATAACAATGCCAATCCGGATATTCCAGGGAGTCCAATTGCTGTGAGATCTAAGTAAGTTTATTATTTTGACAGTTGTTGGTGGTGGCATGTCTCTTTACACCCTCAAACTTGGCTCTTAGCAGTCTGAATTGACTGTATAAAATCGACACTTTGCTTGTCACACACAATATTTTCATTTCATTTTCCATGTTTCGATTGGGTTTCAGTTCTGAATCCGCTGAACATGACCGAAATCGCGATCATCAAACCGAACAGCGTCAGGCGACAACAATGTCCGGCAGTGCAATAGCATGAGAATTATTTCTCTGATTTAGTTCACCTTTTGAATTATTATTTTGGAAAACCAATAAACAAGACAACAACAGCATCAAAAATATTCATAGTGACATGGGTTCAGGCACCACCAACTGCAACAACAACAATAGTAGGCAATCAAGAAAGCGAACGCGGATACATGACAGCAATATTGTGCACGCAAAACATTCACCGAAAATACCTGGACGTCGTCATTACATCGCTAGCGACCTGGATGCCCTGGCAGAGGATGGAAGTGATTATAGTACTCCCTCGGAGCTGGCAATAGACACCACACTGGACACAGCAATAAATCAAAGTAATTATATCGCTCGTATAAATACCGCACATTGCCGTCGCAAAAAGCATCAACGCCAACAGCAAGAGCAGAAGCAAATAAATCGCCAGCAAACAAATAACCTAGTCCTAAATGCTTCCATCAGCTTTACGCGTTTTTATTATTTCTATCTTCTCATATTATTATCTGTAACTTTTGTATTTATAATACTTATGATTGTCGCCAACTTAACCATTACTATGACCACTCCTGCTATGAATACACTTAGATGCACTCAGACGATTTCTACTACTACTAATAATAATCCTACCACCAGCCCTAGTCACGACAGCTGCTCTGGCTTAAAAACACAAGCCAACGATGGCAGCTATGACGAACTTTTACTACGTTTGTAGAAGGAAAATTCAAACGAATTGAAAGTATTTAACAAAATTAATTAATATTAATACGTATTTGTAGATGACAGGGTGTCTCGTGGGTGAAGGTACACGCTTTATCCAATCGGTGGCAGTCGAGCAGGAAACTTAAATTTAAACGCTTTACTGACCAATGTGTCTCACACAGCCCTACGTTATTTTTGTACAGAAAATTTAAAATTGGAAATGGATTCTCCACATCCTTGTTCCACTTTTTCAACAATCCTCCACCTCCGAGTTACCCTGCAAAGTTTAAACTTATCCTAATCCTAATCCAAGAAAAGCGCTATCTGGTGGCGAATATATTTTGTATACCTTCTAATCTTTTTTGCATTGAGCTTTACAGAGAAAATTTGAAAAAAAAAAAAAATTTAAAACATTATGCAGGACGATCATACAAGATATTTCCATTTAATTTTTTTACAAAATATTTATAACTTACGCCATTGTAATTATAAACTAAACTTAACCACAAAATAAACACACGCATACAATTTTAAACTAAAAAAAAAAAGAAACGTTAAATGCCTACGAAAAAAATACCAAAGAAAGAATAAAATTAAAAAAATAAAAATTGAAGTTGTTAGCTTTTTCGAATAAGATTGTAAAATATTGAAAACAAAAAACAAAAATTGGAAAACATAAATTATACTTAAAAAAGAAACAAACTTATTGTCCTATCATATAATAAATATAAATATAATTAATATACAAAATATCACACGTTAAATAAAAAGAAACAAACACAAAAAACACACACTAAATTTGAAGATAACGACACCATCTATGAACGTAGCAATTGTTCACAACAAAACAAAAATACAAAATAAAATCCTTTTATATATAAATATTTTCAATTCCTGATTTTACTTTTTTTCCCCCTTATTTTTTAGTAAATTTATTAAAAGAAAAATTATGAATACCAAAAACAAAACAAACAAAGAATAGATTTTTGAAGATATTCGCGAGTATGCTCACCGAAGGACTTGTATAATGTATAATGTATATGATATTAATAAAATAATGAAGCATTAACCCCCTCTTAAATAATTAATAAGAAAAAAAAAAAAAAAAAAAACAACAAGAAGATACATAAATAAATTATAATTTATTATTTTGTTTCAATTATTTTCGTTTAAATAGGTTATATTTGACAATATAAAATTTTAAGTGAGACAAAAAAAAAATGTAACAGAAAATTATTTATATTTTGTGTTTTGATTTTGTGCTAATTGTTATATATATACATAATTAAAAAAAATATATATATATTTTAAGCTTTTTTCAAATCACACTCGTTTTGCAATGCAGTTTGTTGAGTTTTTATTGCTTAAAGAATCTACTTGGTAGGTATCTCTGGTTAGCATGGCAAACAAATTTTGCGACTAGGTGAATTATTACTGTCGGAAGCACACATTTCTCCCAACAGCCAAGGAGATAGTATGAGAAAATTTACCGCCGGGCGGCTATAGTAGCTATAGGCTGCCATAGTCTTTACGAATCGACTATCCCTCTTTTCCTCAATCTTTCGAGCAGTCCTGTACTACCGGCAATTAGAAAGTGATCAGAGATGCAGCCACTGATAAGCTGTGTTTCTCTAGCCCACCATAACACCTTAGCTTGATACAGAGTGCAGACAGGCTCATCCAGAAAAACGAACGAGAGCTGCTTGGGAACACGAAAAGCCATTGATCGAGGCAATCGAGAGGTGTTGCAGCAAAATTAAAGAGAGGGGCAAACAATGTAGTGGTTTCACAGTCCGTGGTAAGTATTTGGAAACATCGTTTTCGCAGACTTTTAAAAGATGACACACGAAGACACGAAGAGATATTCAAACTAAAGTTCCGTAAGGCTACTAGGGTCAATGGATTGCCTGCCAAACTTTTTAAATCAACTTGGAACGATTAAGAATAGTATGTACATATTTACGTCAACGCATCACTAATCATTGCGCGAAGCTATGAGCGATGAATAAAATCTCAGGGAAAGGGGATTGAAAGCATTCCATTCAGTTTTTGTTTAATCAGAATGCTCCTGCAGCGATATTGAAAGTGGCGGCTAGCTTTCAAATCTTTTAAAGACTTGAATTCAGGGCAGATTCGACATCGTTAAAGTGAGTGAAAAAAATATGAATGAACCTTCTAATGTGCAAACTGTCACATAGAAAATCAAATACCATAAAGGCGAAAGGCGAAACTCATAAATTCTTACATGCTTTCACTTTATGTTTAGGTGAGAGAAAACATTAAACAAAGATATTTCATATACACTGCTTAATTACAAAATGATGTAGAATATAGGACTACCTTGAGACAGACTACATATTTACGCATCAGAAATGCAAAAACATTTTCGAAATGATACACACAAGTGTCTTGACATCGTTAACACGACAAGCTTGTCCTGCTTTACTACGGGTAAAAGCTTTTCAACGTGAATCTAATAAATTATAGAGCAAAAGAAAAAAAATCGCAACCTGTTGCCTAGTTTCTATAAAAAGATTCCCACGTGCAAGTTTGTATAATTTTTTTTCTATTTTCGAAATTTTGTTTGCATCTCAAAATAAAATTGCAGTCTTCTCCTATTAGAATCACATAAAATTGAATCAATTTCTTCGTCAAATATAATTTGAATTCAAATTTTATTTACGAGTCTGTGGGTGATGATTTTTCATTTTCATTTTTAGATTTATAGGTTCCCGAAATAATTCAGAAATGCAAATAAAATGAAATTCCTTGTAAAAATCTTCCATGACAAAAATGGAACCTACCCCAACTGCATTGCGAAGGAGTCGACATAAAAAGATTCTATACTCCGAGTACATAGCTTCGATACTTAAATTTAATGGGAACTTAAATTTTAATTATATTTTTGGTGTCATTAAAATCGCATTAATTGTTAAAAAGCTTTTTTCGTTAATGAAAATACTTTTTTCGGACATCTGTTCATATGTATATACTAACGTATGTATGTACAATGTACGAAGTGAATGTACATTCGCGAGTTTTAGAAATTCGGTCCAAAATAACTTTTTTTATGTGCAAATCTACAAGATGTTTCAGAGCTTGCGACAAGAAGAACGACGGACTAGTGGATTTAAAATTCTTGGATGTGAACTGATTGAATTTCAATCTCACCCGACCCGAATTTCTTTCTGGGATCCATGAACGTGGCTCAACGAAATGGATACCCTTGTTGATCGAGGTGTTAAAGGTTTACTTAGCCCACTTAGAGTCAATTAAAAGGCATATAGATCCACTCGAGTCACGGAATAGGAATTTTCCTCCGAATCCTGCACGATCAAAGTTAAACTGCTTTCATCTGCGCACCCAGGGAATTTGGTGTTATGTAAGAAAATAAATCTGTCCAACTGCCGTCGACATACGGGCACTTTCCCAGGCAGGACGCTATATTAATTCACTCAATAGATTCACACGGTGCTGGGTGCCTGGACACTGCGGTTTAGAGGAAAATGAAATTGCAGATGAATTAGCAGGAAATGGTGGGAATTGCTATTAGTCAACAGGGTTGCCCGCAAACCCACCTCATGCGTCATAAAGGTAAATAAATAGCTATCAAAACATAGCCAACATCGTTCCAAAAAATAATTGTGCAGAACTTAAAAGCTAAAACCAGAGGCTTAACTGTCAACAAGCCCTCCAAAAACCGTTGTAAAATTAGTTTACGATTCCAGATGGTTAAGGCCTTGATATATCTGTTGATGTGTAAATATCTTAGCTTTCTGGAAGGACTAAGTGAAGCTTCTAGAGTCAGACCGTCAAAGCGCAAGTCGCATTGAAGTGCACGTGCACACCTGTTTATCGGTTATACTTACATAGCTTCGATGGTATAGTTTGTCGTGAAATAAGCTGTTTGGACTCAACTGAAGCGAAGTTTTTTTTTGCAAAATTCGGCATTCTAGAGCCTCAAAGATTGCATAATGTGCGGTTGGGCAGTGTCTTAAGTAGGCCAATATGTTCTCTACAGAAACACAATGTGTTCCAAGGCATTTGCCACCTCCTTCAAAGGTGTAACCCAAGTTCCAACACATCGCCTCAGAGTAAACACTTAATTACTCCATCCCATTACAAAAGATTTCGTCCTCTTGTAGAAATTTGGCTGTGGGATGTTAGTGGGTAGACGTGGCGTAGTTGTTAACGTCGCTCATCCCTCGGCAAGCTTCAGGTGTCAGATTTAAGTCCTTTCCCCGGTTTACAAATTGTACTTTCACCAGTTCGGAAGCTTTTCTACTTTTAGTTGAAATTTGACTGTGGAATAATGGTTCAAGATGCAACCAGCGAAGCTCTGTATGTAACAATTTTTTTTACATAATTTGTTCTTTCCTTGTCGGCTACGTCACCTATGTTTGAGACATTTCTACGTTCATGGAAATTGTTAAACGTTTACCCAGTACAAAAACCCGTTTAATATATCCCGTTTACCAAAATACATATGTATATATTTCGACTGCAATAGCAATGTTCGCACATCAATTTCACACATGTTTTTGAATTCCACTTCCATTGATTTGCTTCATCCTTAATTGAACAAATTGACAGGGTCAGTATGTACTACAAAATAATAGAGTATTGGAATGGGGAAAGATCGATGCACTGACAGGGTATTCTAGGAAATGCAATTCTCATAGTACTTAGCAGGTCAAATGAAAACGACGTCAACCGAGGAGTACATTCAACTTGTGCGCCACTAAAACGAGAGGTTAGAGGACAGTTCAATACTCCAGAAATGTTATCAATTTCCCTCCCTCAAACTGTTGCAAAAAGCTAAGTTCTTAAAGTTGTTCTAACCCTCTACCAAAACGTAAGAAATCCATTCAAAGCGCATAAAACTGCATAAATTCATTTGAAATACAAAACAACCCTAATCCTATCACCTGGCTTTATTAAAATTCAAGATGTACCTCCATTCAGTCCAGAAAGGAAACTATGTCAACACATTCGTACAACAGGCAAGCCCCTCTTCTAGGAATTCCCAGAAAAAACAGATTCAAATCATGGGTGTACATTAAAACTATCCTTATGCACGTACGGCACTGAGAATCCACTTGATCTAATAAGCATTACTAATCCCAGCACTCTCCTCCCCCAAAATCCTTCGAAATTCAAATAACAAAGGGGATAACTCGGGATCTCAGCGACATCTCCCCGTAACTAGACCAACCACTCGAAAGCTCTAAGCAGCCCCAACCAATAGAATCCTTCTCCGTGCACCGAAGCGCATGTCCCAGCACACAGCGCATCGCACGGAAAGTACACCGAAAATAAAAACAAATTTCGCCGAAAAAGCTGCACAGAACTTCCCAACACAGTTTTCCAAACGCAAACCAATCCGTAGGAGAACTTCTGCATTTTCAGTCCGCAGCGGGTGTGCATTTCAAAAACAACTCTCCCACTTGACTAAACGTCTTCGGTGGTTCGTGTGTGGTTCTTTTTTTGGTCGCGGTCTGTCTCTCTCTCTCTGTCTCTTGCTGTCCTCCTGTGGTCAAGTTTTGAAAATTGAAATTCTTACACTCTACCGGCGGTGGTTACCCCTCAGTGTGTGTGAAAATTTTCAAAAATTCCCTTGCATTTCAAAATAAAAAAAGGCAAAAAGTAGTGTTGCCAACTCATTTCAATGTTAAGGGTACTAGACCAGCAAAGGATAATGCAAACCGACCCAGCAGAACGATTCAAATAGAAAATATCCAGTGAAAGAAAGTGTAGATAATCAAAGTGCATAACAAAGCGAGAAAAAGAAAGCAAAGCAAACGGAATAGTATTCATTTAGTGTGTCAACTACGAAGGGAACAAAAGAGGATGCGGCTGTAGGATATACGACACTTAACCCCCCTTAACCACCATCACCATCAGTCTTACAACAGCAAGTACGACGGCAACGACTGCACTACTGGGGTAAAAGTAGGCAAAAGGAAACGGAAAACAGAACGCCAACTGAAAAGGACGAAAATTGGCGAGAGTTGGCAAAAAAACGAAAACAGCCCGAAGGATTTAAATAGCGAACGAGTTTCTGCCAATTAGGTAATAATATTGAGTTGAGTTTTTTTCTTTCTCTGTTTGTGTGTTGAATGTAACACCCCCTCCAGGACATCAAGATCCTTTTGTTCTTTTGTCCTGATGAAAATTTCAGGTAACACACAAAAGCGATTAAGACGCAAGATGCAATTAATAAAATTGCAACATTTTTTCGGATGTGAGTGTGAGCGGTGGGCAGGGGAGGGGGGGGGGGTTTCTCTGTGCGAATAAAGTGTGTGTGCAGTGACTGTGGCCAGTGTGGTGGATGCCAAAATGCGATATAAATAAACTTTTCTTAGCCCCTTTCGTTGTAAGTGGCGAGACGAAAGAGTGGCTACCCTCCGCTAATTTATGTGAATATTTGGTTTCCTTTCCCCGTTTTTCTTTTTTTTTTCAGAAGCATGGTATTGTAGATATATTGTCTTGTCTCTGCTTCTGCTTTGCACCCTCGTCCTCCTTTTGTTTAATTTTTTGTCAACAATTTATCTAGCATTTATACATTTTAGAGAAGAGAAACGAAAAAAGCTTTTCACGGGGTCGTCTTCGCCCAGTGTGTTGTGTGTTTGCACCTTCAGTGCACCTATTTAAAGGAGCCGGGAAACACCCCTAAATGTGTATTGGTGCAATGCTCTGCAATCTCTCTACACATACAAAAGAGTATCTATGAGAATAAAAAAAACCCCAAAGAAACACGTTCCGAGCCAAAGTACTTGGGTAAACAAGTGTAATTATGAAGTAAGGCACGAAAAAAAGGAGAAGAAAATCTCTAAAACGAAATTAAAGAAAATGAAAAAAAAAAAAAAAATCTAGAACGAGACCATTGGGACAACTTTTGCAGAAAATTTTGCACTTCTGCAAGAATATACGATCTATGTGTGTGTTTGTATAGCTGGTCCACACTGTGCTGCACAACCCTTACCAGAAAAACCAATGTAAAAGAAGAAACAACAAATGAAATTGTGGACTAGAAAGAGGAGGAGGACGAAAAGTGTTTTGCTACTAATGACCTCATGAAAAAAAATTCCTTTTTTTTTTTTTGACAAGTTAACTGGCTTATTACATTACTCCTGATTACGAGGAGTATCATATGGGTGTCATTACTGTTGTTTTTTCTTGTCCCTTCTTTTTGTTTCATTTCGAATGGGAGAAATGTCCTTAAACAGTGAAAGTGTACTTTGAGGTAATGATAATGATTGGTACGAGATTTTCGTTTGACCTTTTTTTTTCCTGGAAAATCATTGATTGAAGCAATTTTGTCGAATGTGACAGGAGACACGCTGGAAAACTGCTATCAATAGAGATGTATTCAACCTCTTATGTCATATTGCAAAGTGTATGTTGAAAAGAGTTTATAGAGTTAGAGTTTGAGTGTTGTATTCGAAAATTGTACGGAACATCACAACTATGTACATATGTATGTATAGAAATTTGTTTTGTTTCGGAGCCCCATCACCTTTGCCACTACCTTACTTGGTGAACTCCTCCGCATTTGACGTCGCAATTTTTATTCCTATTTCTACCTTTCCTTTGTAGACGTATTTCTTTTTGCGGCTAGGAATTTGATGTGGATCACTTCTTTCGGTTAGAGTTTACCATAGGAAGGGGTCCACGTCACTGTACTGCCATTTGCTTCCTATGCTTCTCTTGCCTGAGTGCATCAGCATGCGTGATCAACATAAGAAGGCTTCGCCTGCTTGTCATTGGAACGCTTACATTTGGCACGGCTCTGCTGAGTGGAGTAGTGATTTTTGTATCTAGTTTCGTTGAGGACTCTATCCGCTGCCAAAAAGTGAGCGGTTCAGTGGTTAGTGCGGGGGAGAGTTGTGCAGGAGCGGTAGCAAAATCAACCACCCATTGTCCACGGCACCACCTTTCGGCAGGCAACGAAAAAGTTCCAAGAGTATAAGTTGCTATAAAAAAGGTTCACAATCCGGAAGAGAAAAACCTCACGAGATTCTCGTCGTGAGAATCGTGTAAAACGCAGAACACCAGCCGCGATTTTAATGGTTTCTTAGTAGCGTTGATATGTTATTGGGCGATAGGAGTTGTTGAAGGGTATGTGTTCGGTAAAGATTCTGGCAGTTGTACACATTTTCTCACAGGAATTATTTGTTGTTTTGGCATGATCCGAGTAGATGTTCGCAGCTAGGAAGGATCAAACATCTAGAATCCTAGAGACATGTCCTGCGTCGTTCGCAAAGTGATCTTTCCTCCCTTCAAACATGCGATTAACGGAGAGGGTACATGTCACTTTGGTTCTTTTAGTTCTAAATATGAGTTAAAAACCTCTCCATGATTAAAAAAATGTCTGTGTCAAATATGACATTAAAATGACCCCACTAGGTGGCTAAAAGGTTTCCCAATATTCCCTAATCTAATAATTCAATAAATTACTCAAACTTTAATCAATCATATCGATTGGAAGCAATTGAAATAAATTCACCCTGAAAAAACACTTATCCAGCAAATTGCACCCAATAAACCACGTTTAATTGTTTTGCACGACAATTTGCACTTAACTCTAATCTCCTCAGGATTATGGTCAATAAATTGCTGATTAGGCAAGCGAGATGCCTGCACGGAGCTTCCAAGTTTCTTGCCAAATATGAATAATTCCACCAAAAACCACTTATAAAAGAGAAAACACATCTCATGCACTCTCCATTGTTGTGCAAAAACTGAATTACACTACCAAAGAAAAAATATGCATGCAATTTCAAGCAACTTGTATCAATGAAAGGAGATGCAAGGTAATTTCTACCACGTGAGATTCTTGCCAACAAAAATTAAAGAAAAAAAAATACATATATATACATATATTTCTCTCGTGTGTGCAAAATAACAAGACAAACTCTCGTTCATTGAAATACTTTCAGATGAACTAGATTTTAATTAAATATTTTATAAAGAAACAAAAACACACTCATGCACAATAACAGCCGAATCATTCCCAGGAGGACCTCCATACATGTGTACCTGTCCTACGCGTCCCATTAGTGCATATCTAAATGCCTAGGAATGATAATTACGACATTTTGCACTAAATAATACGCACACGTGTGTGTCAGTTTGTACTTTATAGCAAAAAATGTCATAGCGATACGAAAAAAAAAAAAAAAAATAGAAAAATTCACAAATGTATCTATTGCACGCGATTTAGAAGAGAGAATAACACAAAACGCAAAATTAGCCGAGCAACTGAGTGTATTCAGGGTTGAAATAGATTTCATGTTTCTGTTGATAAAAATAAAAACGACACAGAAATTGATTTGTAATTTAGATGCATAGCACAAGGGGGAAAGCAAAATATTTATTTAATTTTGCATTGATGCGGCGATATGAACGGCAAAATAAATAAATGACAGAAATTACAGCGAAACGAACCGAAGTGACAAGAAGATAGTGAGCGTGGTTGATGCATTTTTTAAGCCACAGTCACAGTCTACTCATTTTCATCACCCATTTGGATAAGTCTCATAAGGACGTGATCTAACAAGTACAGGTATGTAAGCAGCTTGGTGAAGCTTACAGTAATGCTCAGATTGAATTTAAAACGGAAGATTAGTTTTGATTGCGTTCGCAGGCCATATGAACACAGACAAGGGTTGGTGTGAATAAAAACGGAGGCAGAGTGTTCACTCAACTTTTTGGATAAAACACTGAATATGAGTTGAATAAAAATGAGTTTCGTCAAGTTTTAGTAAATATTTCAAGAGGGTTTGCCCAGAGTGTTCCCTCAGTTTTTATTTACACCACCCGAGGTCCTAAATTCAGGAAATTTTGACATACAAGCATTATGTCAAGGGTTGGAAGTCATTTAAAAATCCAAAGACACTGCCTTAACATAGGGTGATTCAATAGGAGGTGTAGGATTAGCATTGTATGTACGTCACATTCGTTTCAATAAATTATATCAAAACTTTATAGAACATGTTGTTGTCATTCTCACGTAATTTTGAGAGTCATTGTATCCAGAATAGGTGATTGAACACTTCACTGTGGGACACTGCGCATAAAGACTCCGGTATGAATATTGATTGTACTGCTTTTGAGCTTATTGTCCTCAATAAGTGTGCTAAAGTGTCTCTGATAAAATACGCTTCGATAGTCTAAAACTGGCACCAGCATAGGTTATTGCGAAGGTCCTTACCATGTCAAAAAAATAAATAGCTGGCGCGACAACTCCTGATGAGCCAAGGCTTAGGTCTTTGCAACCATTCATGTTGTACGTTTAACATTTTACGCACGAACCTACAATTTATTGCGAACTCAGAACGGTGAATTGAGAATCATTTTTATGGCAAACTAGCTGATACCCGTGACTACGCCCGCGTGGAAACACGTCGCATTATACCCTATAGCATTTCCCGGGTTTCAAGCCATTGATGAGTACGTATAGACTTTCAATTCCTTATATTAATTCTTTAAGGCGTCCCTGTAAACAACATTCCTGGATTTTTTTTCTGGCTTCGGGATGACCAGGCTGTCAGGTGAATAGACTCTGAGCACGCTATGGGTGAAACAGTCACTCTTCAGATCCACATTGTCCGCGTTCAAGCTCTTTCCCTCTAGCTTATGGAAGTTCATACCGTATCAAAACTCAACGGAAAATTGCAGACGTTTGAACTCAAAGTGGTAGTCTGATGGGTTCAGAGGAATACGGGGGATGAAAACAGTTTTTCCCTGATTGAAATTTGTGAAAATCCTGGCTTCGATTGCGTTCTT
Source organism: Matsumyia berberina (assembly GCA_917880715.2). Taxonomy (NCBI): domain Eukaryota; kingdom Metazoa; phylum Arthropoda; class Insecta; order Diptera; family Syrphidae; genus Matsumyia; species Matsumyia berberina. The sequence goes on from OU862870.1 coordinate 64,232,916, forward strand.
GTACAAACTCTTCACCTGCACAGTTTCGGAGGGTTTAGATTGGGTAACTACTTTAAGGTTAAGGATGTGAGGTGGGTTTCCTGGTGGATAGAAATTGAGCAATAACTCTACAGCATCCTCGAGTTTTACTTCTGAGTTTCAACAATTACTGTTCGCCAGAACTGATATTCTAAGGAAATCGACAAAAAAAGTTATTTTAAGGAAAGTCCCCCTAGAAAGAAGGCGTGGCTATACATAATGATTATTTGTAAAGTAAATGAATACCTACACGTTGCTTAAGTAAGTTTTTTCGAGTTCCTTGTAAAATTACTCAAAAAAATGCGTTTTTCGAAAAATGGGCGTGGCAGTGGGAGGATTTTGAAAATGTTTAGCCTATGTTCATTCCCTAGACTTCTGTTATCTTTGTACCAAATTTCATCGAAATCGGTTCAGCCTCAACGAGAAGTGGTGTCATTCCTCAACGAGAAGTGGTGTCGGAAAAAATGTTCGGCGACCATGGCTGGGGTTTGAACCTATGCAGCTCGCACAGCAGTTCAATGCACTAACCACTGATTCACGGTGACTATGTTAACCCGCGTTTTTCCAGTGCCAGTTTCAGACTTTTAAAGTGTAAATTGTCGTAAGGACCTTCCATGTCCAATAGAGCGGTCGTTTCTATTCACCGGTATTGAGATCCTCAACAGAGAGTTGATGTTCAAATGGACATATGTCCATAGATAGTTCAAAGACAAAAAGATGTAGAACAACCTAATTTTCAAACAAATTTTCTTCCATCGACTCTTTGTAATCGATATTCTCAATACAAATACAAGAGACGATTCGATATAAATTTCGAACTTGTTTTGAAAATATTTGCATCCATAACTAACATCACTTTCAACCAAAAAAAGTGCGTAACAGCTTTTTGAGTTTTGTTTAATTTAAACAAACAACATTTTTTCGATGAATAAACTTTTTAAAAACACACCGAGGATTTATAGAACTTTCCTTCAACAACGGGGAAAAAAATACCCCGCAGCGTTGAATACTAAAACAAAAAGAAATGGAAGAAGGACAATAAAGCGAACTGTATTCGTATATACATATGTCTAATTACATCGATGTCCTTTGAATTGGAAATGAAACCAATTCGATTGAGTGCCCCCAAGCAGCAAAATAACTGGAAGCAAAAAAAAATTACAATGTGCATTTAGAAAACTCAGCAGAACCTCTGAAAAGTACATATATGAAGGAAAACACCAAGGGCAAAAAAGGACTTTCTGAAATTGACGTTAAGGTGCTCGCCCTTTGTACAAATTTATTGATGTTTATACTTCAGTGAGTGGCTCTCCAATTTATGTTTGCAGTTAAAAAAATGTGCTAATTCGATGGCGAAGTATATTTGCGAAATTTCCTTGAGTTTTTCTTTTCATAATTATACCCGAAGAGGGAATTCCTGATGAGCAAGCGATAATTACGAAAAGAGAATTAAAAATAAGGTCACACGGGGCCAAAGGTTCCACCTAATGTCGGTTCCCTGAATGGTCAAAAATGAAAGTCATAATTCCGAGCCTCCCCAAGGGGGGAATTGAATTAACAAGTCTGGAATTAAAAAAAAAAAAAATGTTATGCATATCCTTTTTGAGTTAATGACTTCACATTCGGTACTTTTTACGGCTAATTAAAACACTAGTGCTACATTCAGGAGTGTTTGATTGCTTAGTCAACCAACGTTTTGCTTTCACACTTGGCAGTAACGCTGAATTTTTTAAAACGGTCAGATCTAAGATAAATATGAATGATATAAGCGAAACAGTGAAGTGAAAAATTGGAACACTAGTGCGGACATTTCTTAAGGATACGGGACATAAATTAGGGGACCCAATCGTTTACAAACACACGCAGATTCGACCGATTGACGTGAGGGGAAGGATAAATCATTAATAGAATTTTAAACGCTCTGATTTGCTAAGTGTTGAAGTGTCTGTAACATAAACTTTTTTGAAGCTAAAAAATTCTATTATGCCCAAGAGGACTACTATTAAATTGTATGATGATTTGATATCACGTCCAAAAAGTCGCCGAATAAGGTAAGATCTGGGTTGTTGCCTTAACGCGGCTGGAGGCTGAGTAGTCTTAAGACATAATAGAGGCGAAAGTAGACAGCTTCGGGTCAATAACTAGCCTCTGTGTGTCTGTAGTTCCTCTGTTGTTATATAAACGAAAGCAAGAACCGCCCCAAGGCTGTAGACTGTCAGCTCTCAGCTGCACCCATCTTCAGTGCAGTCTGCCAACCCGAACAGCAATTGCCAGCCTCTGTCTTATAAGAACCTCAGTACTGAATGGGTAAACCATGTTCTACGACTACTGAAACCGAATCGATTATAGCCATCAAGCTTGTCAATCTCTCTTTTAAGAGGGTGCACTGCACAAAGTCCTAGAAAGAGAGATTGACTGGCGACTAAAAAATAAATGAATAGCTAGCGCGACAACTCGGGATGAGCCAAGGCCTAGCTTCTCGCAATCATTCATGTTGTGCTTGTTACATTTTTCGCACGAATGGAAGGGACCTAAAATTTATTGCCGACTCCGAACGACTATATGAGAAACTCTTTCATGCCAGATTATACTCCCATCCTTCCCCGACGAGAGGTGGTCCCAATCACGCCGCTTGCTCAGCAGTCCAACACACTAACACTATGCCACGGCAACCACTGAATGTCGAATGATCTGCTTTATTACTAAAAAGGACCTTTGTCCGCAAATGCCGCGTGTAACACGTCACCACCGCTTCAACTAATAAAAATGGGACAAGTCTACAATCCTGGCTGTAAGGTCGAAAACGTAGATGAATTTCATCTTTAAACTGATGTAAGGTTAGGTCTAGGGCAGTGAAGGACTGCCGCGTGTCTCTTAACGAGATCGCTAAACAGTATAACGTCACACTCTGTTGGGTCCCTGGTCACTGTGACATTCAGGGGAACTGTGCGGCTGACGAATTAATTAGAAAAGGCTCCCAATGTACGAACGGCAGGAGGCTCGACCGTGTCAAAGCGCCTATGTCGTATGTTAAACACTTGACCCACACCGACGCTCTGTCGAAAGCAAAACGTACATGGCAACATCTCGATTATTGCAATAATGCCAGGCCATTCTGGCCTGTCCTGGATCTGAAAAGATCAAAAGCATTAATACGACTCAAAAGATACAAGTTCTCAAAACTCATCAACGTCTTCACGGGGCACTGCATACTAGGAAGGCATGCTCAATGCCTGGGGATAGCATGCAACGATTTCTGCAGGAGCTGCAGGGATGAGGAGGAGGAGGAGTCCACCGCACACTTCCTCTGCACGTGTCCCGCACTAGCCCATATCAGAAAAGTCACCCTAGGCCAATACTTCTTCATCGAACTTAATGATCTGAACTCCGCCAGCATGGCCGACCTTAACAGCTACATTAGGAAATCTAAATGGTTTCAGGAGAAAGCAGGGTACCCCAGTACTCACTGGCATCACAATGGACCTACTTTCTGGTCTACGTGCACCTCCGTTCAGAGGGCCACTTTTAACTAACTAATTAACTAAGGTAAGGTTGGGTTAGTGGGTTGATGAATATGATTTAGAACTCATTATCATCATATTTAGGTCGAAGACCTATTGTGACGCCAATGCTATTTTCAACTTTAACCTGAATTAAGTTTCTTTACAAGTTAACTGGTCGCTTTTATATGTACTTTCACTAAATCCTTTCATACGTGCCAAATTAAGTCTATTGTTTGCTTCCCTTAAGGACTATTGCATGACTTGGGAAACCTGATGTAATAATGCTCAGAAATCTTAAAATCATGTACGTGGTCCTCAGATTAGACCAGTACCTACATCGTCATCAATTTAAAAATCCCTTATACAATTCAAATCAAATTGCAAGCCAAAGATTTGATGGTTCTTTTATATTCCAATCTCCGCCATATACAGATTATGGTCTTGATTTCTTCAATTTCATATTTTGTTTAGTCTTCTCACTCGATGTCACAATAAGCCACAATTTTCTTTTCATTTTTCCTGCTGCTTTTCATTTTTGTCAACTTGAAATCCGGTTCCTTTTGCTTTTCCCTTCATAACCACCATCTGTGACTTGTGCACCTAAGGACAAAAGTACAAAAGTCTCCCGCTCGTTTGTCGACATTTAGAGTTTTGCCGGTCTGTTCATGGGTGTCCTTTGCAATATCTTCTTGATATTTCTCAGCAAAATAATCCTTTTCGTCTTGCTGCTCTGAGGAATATTTTATACTTATAAAGTGAAGGAGCGATCTTATTCCAAGTCATGGATGAAAATGAAAATGAAAATGAAGAGGATACTCGTATCATGGTAACGACCTTCAACGAAACAAGTTGCTTCGTTAATGTTATGCAGTTTTCACAGCTTCATTTGAGATGAAAAGGATAGACGTTTCTATGGCAAGGAGCAAAAACACTTTCTTACCCACGAAATGCGGTTTAAAGTATCCATCCCCGCAGGGGATACCCCAGGGCTATCTTAAGTTATTTTTCCCTTTTCCGTCAAAAAGTCGATGAAAACAAATACGAATGGTGGGTAATAAAAGAAAAAAGTTCCAAAACAACTTCTAAAGTGATTCCTTTGCTGTTCGCTCAATAACAACGAGTCCTTTGATGAAGGGTAGGCAACAGAAGCCTAGGGATAACCCCAAAAGGCAAAATCGATAATTGAGCCTAGAAATGCCGCCTCTGCTGCTGACACATACCACGCTATTTCATTGCCCGTTTGTGTCGCTGATAGTCATTGTCGTCGTCGTTTTTGTAGCATTGTTCCGTTATTGATGTTTCCGTTCGTGTGTTTTTTTCCTTTGTTTATGTCTATGCTTTTAACGGTGTAGTTGAAGTATTTTTATACCAAAAATCGTTTTAAGTTTTTTTTTTCCTGTTCGCATTTGGTGTTTGTGTAGGTCGACATCTTTCCCTGGTCGTAGCCCGTGATGATTGAGATCACCTAGCCATCGTGTGCAGCACCATTGAGAACCTTTCAAGGCAGCGCCCCACCGAAATTATTTCACCATCTTACCTCTCTCGGTTTATTTATTTCTTTTTTTCACAGTAAAGTACATTCATGTTGGCCTTCGTGCTGTTGACTGTGTAAGGGTGAGGTTACACTCCTCCCTTCCACAATATAAAAAAAGGATAAAACCTCAAGTATGACATACTTACGTAAGCCGTATTGACTCATAACTCCATCCATTGTGTGCTGAGTTTTAGGCCCCACCGAGACCATGGTTGGCTTTGTTGTGTGTATTGTGTTAGCCACCGAAAATAGCCCATCGTCGCGTCCAGGGATGCGTCTCCCAATCGAGCAATAAAACGTAAATGTGGTCATCATCACGGTGCCCTATCAGTTTAATTAAAAATGTAAAAGCCTTCCACTCAACTGTCAGCCATTCTAGGGGGAGGTTGCTTATATCATCGCTTAGGTAAATTTTCAATCAAATTATCTGAGATTTCCCTTTTTTTCGCTTAGGGACTTTTTTCCCTTGGAGACGACACAGGGGGACCGGGTACAATGATTGATTGGGAGAAGCGAGTTGAAAGAAGTTGTATCCCTCTTCGAATTTCTTATTCTGTGCGAAAGTATATTTCTACGGTTGTGTTGTGCTTTGTTGGTCATAGCCTAGTTACATGGCTCCTGTGGCACGGAGGTGAACGTGTGCTCTACCACATGTGAGGGTGTTTAAATTATTTACCAAGTTTTCCTTCGAGGTAACCAAGATGGGAACTTGTACAGTTGTCAATAATTGAAATTGAAAATCTCAAAACCAAGCGATGATTAATGTTTTGTTGAGTTGCCTATGGGTGGGTTCATTTTATTGGCAATGGGACTTGTCTGACTTCCTTTCACTATCAATTACGTGTGCCAATTTGTATGGCACACCTTAGAACTTGTTGAGGTGAAAGTTTATCGAAATTGAGTGACATTGTGTTTATAGAAAATATTTGAAGGGGAGTAAGCATTTGTTTGAAATTTGCTTAGAGAAAGGGGCGATCGAAGGCATTGTTTGTCCATAGATCTGATAGAAAGCCAGTAGACAGTTGGTAGAGAAAAGTTTGTCTGGGATCCTATTATCTTATTTGGCAGAGGAGGTTGTATTCTCTGCATGCAGTTTTCTAGTATGGGACCAACCAACATTGACACAGTGAATGTAAACTGAAACTTGAATCAGCAACGCTTCCTGTGAGGTTGAATCCTATCCACAGCCTACTCCTTGAATGCTCATCTCACTTGAAATATGCCATTTCTTCTCAAGCTCTTTTCGCCAAACAACCGGCCGTTCTATCACCTTGCAGAATCATCGTTAAACCTTGGATTTACAGCCCCATGCATGGCCTAACATTTCTTTGTACACGTAGCCAGCTAGGTGCTGAAGGGAGCTAAGCTCCCTCTGAGATTTGGGGAGTTCCCTTAGAAATATTCATCCGTCGAGAGAAGAATTTCTCGATTTGTGTGTAAGTTTCATTCTTAATATCCTGTGCACTCTAGAGAATTCAATCTTGGCTACGGGCGTGACTGGATGTCCTTTTGATGCTGTTATCAGTGCTACCAGCCAAAAACTCTGTTTTGGGTCCAGAATCTCGCCGAGGTTGATTCGCGATCTTCCTCTACTGCGCCGTCCCTTGGGTGTGGATTCGAATATGTTCACGCTCAACCCATTATGCTAATAAAAATGATCTCATTATCCATTGATTTCGTTATTCTGATAAATTAAGCATCGTTGATTTCTTTTATTGATAGAAGGACTTTCATCGAAAGAATTCCACATCTTCAGTAGTAGCTCCCTGAAAACCACACACCAATCCCCATCTTGCATCAGTTCATTCACTGGAATTAACTTCTACCCACAACGACCTTCCCAAAACGCAAACAACGTTGGTATCCTTCACTAACTAGACCCCTGTCAGAAGCACAAACTCACATCCTGAACTTGGCAGAGTTCGAAATTCCCCTATATTTGAGCAATTTGTGGAAACTTGTTTACCTAATGATGTGGCAGCTCTGGGCACTGGTTCCGGTATGTGGCCCTATTGTAACATCAATCACAAATCTCTGCACATTATATGAGGCCATAACAATTCTCTGCAAATAATCTCCGTCGACAATAAATCACTTAAGCTCGCATATCCGCGTAGGAAACCATAGATAATTAAAAGCTTTCTCCGCCCCCAAAAGCAATTAAGTGCCCTTCTTCGGGGTCCCGCCATCTAACCACCGGTTCTAATCAGTTTGCTCCACCGCACTTGGGTTTCCTTTGAGACAATTGCCCCAATTAGTTAATATTCATCTAGCAATAAAGCGTGCATACACACACACGTCCGCGCAAGGAATCCCTTTTGACGTGTGTGACAGGAAAAAGGATAAGGACTTGAACAACTAATGCCTTTTGCTGAGATTGCACTTCTGGCTGTGGAGAAGCGTTCTTAATTGCACCAGGAATACAAAGCTTTCTTAGGGATCTCTAATTTGCTTTTCAATTTGCATGTGCATTGTATGTTTTTATTTCGAGTCCTTTGTGGTTTCTGAGGTCATGCTATGCGTGTCAGAACAATTTTTGTAGGGCATGTACAATTTGACACATAGAAAGGTGGCCGAAGAACATAAATGTCAATCACACAAGCCATGGGTCAGTCATTTTTCCTGTCTGCTTCACGTCTACTGACTTTGTATCTTAATGTCCATATGTCCATTTGTCTGTTGTCAAACGCCCATCAGACATCCGCCTGCCTGTCAAAAGTCAGGACTGCTTCCTAGGTAGGGTATCGTTCGACACGTTCTTCACAATGGTCACCTCCGCTGTATTGTTTTCGAATTGCGACTTGTAATTGCGATATATCGGTTTTCATGCCTCAAAACATTAATGTGGCAGCATTCGTGTACAAGGTTGGCCATAAACTGTCAGAGTGACATGTGTTGCGTTCGCAAGGATTTTTTTAAATTTTCCACTCTAAGGTGGGGTCAGTATTTGTTCACAAGATATCGTGTGCTGTTTGCTGTAGGGGAACGCTAAAATCTCCTTTCACTCATCCATCAAATCAACACAAACATGAATAGGATCAGGATAATTGTAGTCGTGGCGCAGGATATTCAATCGCGCCAAGGATTATGGCGCACTTAAATGGATGACCGACGAATAATTATTTATTTGACATTTGGGCGTGAAGCGCTAGCTGTGATGATACTTTTAGCTCTGCAGGTACATATTTACTTGCATGACACTCGGTGAAATATCCTTTTTTTGTACAGAAACCGTATGCGCGACACTGGGTGGTTTGAATTAATTGTTTTATTATTAATGGGGAATTTTAAGTTATTCATGGCGGTAGGTTGTGGAGAAATTCGGTTTATTTTTTGCCAGCGCTCGGTAAGAGGTCTTTTTTCAAGTTCTGGGCGTACTCGGTAATGCGGAATATAATTGAATTACGACAGATTTACCGAATGAATCCTTCATGACAGAAAAAAAAAGGAAATATGCAATCATGCAGTTAAGTTAATTAAAAGATGTTACTCAAACTACGGTATGGATGAGAATCGTGATCGAAGAATAGATACGTTTAAGTAATTAATCGATACTACTGTATTGATAGAAAAAAAAGGGAGTACGTTTCAAGGACGTAACGTAGGCAGGCATTAACTATTTACGATTGAAAGGAAAATCCATTATGTACTTCTACGCATTATTATACGGCACGGATCAAGAGTGTGCCAAGGAATTTTACTACTTTCAGATAATGCGGTCCTTTGAGGGAAAAACGAATCAATTTTACAAATTTTTCCTGTAGTTCGATCGAATGATTTTAAATTGTAAGTCATCCTTGTAAATGGTGGTTTAGAAAGGTCTATAGGTTACGATTGGTTTATGGGCCTTATCACACTTAGGTCCATGTAGACCCGTTGTGATTCCCATGATATTCCCTACTGCGACCTTTAATTCCTTGGTGCCAACCATACACTCGCTTTTGCAAATTTGAGAAATTCTGATGGCAAGTCATCAGCTACTTCGTCGATATGATCGAACAAAAATTTGCCTAGGATCCTATTTATTATCTGGCAGAGGTATGGGCAGTGACAGAGAAAATGAGATGTGTCCTCATAAACTTTCTCATCACCGCATCCCCTGCATATATCGTCGTCATTCAGGCGTTCTTTGTGTGATATCTAAGCATGTTGTGGCCAGTAAGTACTCCCACCAGCATTGACAATGATCTCCTGTCTTTTTGTAAAATCTGTCAGGTTTTTGCCTTGTCATATTCTTGAGTTTTTTTTGTGGAATTTTAGCCCTTAGGTTGCAGAGTGGCGGTCTGACCGTACAGTCCGCTTACTCTCGGGCTAGGGTTGAACCCATTCTTGCCAGTTCGTCAGCTTTTTCATTACCTGGTACTGCGCTATGACCAGGGACCCAGCTGCGTGCCAATAACCTTAAGGTCTTAGCGACACCACTTTACAAGCTTTGATGTTATCTGCGTAGCAACTATTGCTTTTATGGCAACCTGGCTGTCAATGTAAATAGTAATATCCTTCCGTGATATTGTAAGCATTGAGACTAGTTGGGCGGCTTTTGTCACTGCTAGGACCTTCGCTTGGAAAACGCTGCTGTGATCCGGGAGTCTTATGGAGCTGCTAAGTCCTAAATGTTCTGAGAAAAGACCTGCTCCTAAACATATATTCATTTTTGAACTATTTGTCTAAATGGATTTAAACTCAATCAACACTTCGGTATTTTGACACTGCTCCCTGCTTGGGAAGACCCATGAGAAGAGTTTCACATACTCAAATTGGCTGATTCTTAGAGCACTTTTCGCTGCAGTCTCATGCATGTGCATGTATAGAGGCAAAAGTTTAAGAATTACCTCCATTCCCGCTGTTGGTGTTGTTCTCATCGCACTGGTTGTTTCAAGGTAAGCCACTCTCTGTATCTTGGTCATATCTTTGACGTTAGCTGTTTTGATGGCAGCGCGCCACCAAACCAATCCTCCGAATGTAAGTATCGGTCTAACGATAGCTGAGTACATGCAAAGGGTTATTCTGGGTCTGGATCCCCAATTTTTTCCGAAGAATCTTCTACAGGTATAGAAAGCAACAGATCCCTTCTTAACCCTTTCTTTGATGTTCAGCTTCCAGTTTAGCTTTCTGTCAAGTATGAGACCTAAGTATTTCGCACTTTCAGAGAGTTTAAGGGGAATTCCCTCAATGGTCGGAAGCGTGAAAATTGGAATCGCTCTTTTGTTGGTGAACAACACTAGTTCGGTTTTCTGGGGGTTTACCCCTAGTCTACATTGCTTCATCCAAACGTTTAGTGTGTTCAGAGCTTTTTGCAATAGTTCACTGACAGTGGCTAGGAATTTACCCGTATCAAGCAGTACTAAATCGTCTGCATATAAGGTCTATAACATGATTCTTCAACAAGACGATAAATAATAAGATAATTTAATTACATATGTAAGGTCCTTTTCAACACTTTGCGTTTCGAAACATTCACAAGATACATTAACCTGAAATACAGAGAAATGCAACATAACATGCCACGTATCCAATTCCCGAGGCCGAAGTTGATATCGCCCGAACTTCCATAAAATCTGGAGCTTCAGCCACAAGATCCAGGAGCTGCACTGACCAAACCCTTGCCCTACCAATCTTTCTTTAAAAAACAAAGGAATTTACACAACACCCTATAACTTTATCTATGTGCTGAAGGACCTACAAGTCACTTGTTTTCGATTACTCCTGAAATGTACATATGTGCCTTTCGGTGTAGTTCCCAATTTACTCTTCATTTGAATCCCGAATCCGAAAGGGTTATGGGTACAATGGATCCATCAGAGGTCCAATTAAGTCCTGAGGATACCGAGAAAACTGTCCTTTCAAAGCATTTTATGAATTCTCGAATAAATCACAAGGCTTGGCTCATCGTGGTGAAGTCAGTTGATTAAACATTGAGTTGTAAGGCACTTGCAAGAATGTTGTCAAAAATCCACACCACAACGTAAAGAATTTTGCTTGATGAAATCAACGGCGACGTTAATAGCTTACCGTTCAAAGGTAAACGTCAACTGAGTTCAAACGCAACTTGACAGGAAACACTCGATTTGGCCCTCATTGTTTCCGACGTCTTCGTAAATTGAATCGAAACTCAGCAAAAACGTTAGAGTCTATTTAAACAGACCCCAAGACTCTTTCCAATCACTTCACTTCACAAATTCCATTCAACCGTACGTCACTCATTAAGCTACAAAGGAATAATAAGCTCCCATCAAAATCTTCTGGACAGGTTAAGAGGATGTTAAACAACGAAAAGTCTTTTCTACATAAACAGCTGTACCTGTCTCATTACGTGCTTATTTAACGATAAGTAATTGGATTTCGTCTAGATAGAAATCGTGTTCTAATTACGATATCTCACACTTTAAAGTGAGGCACTGGCAACATGTCTGGAACACACTTAACCCCGCCGGCTATATTACACAAATGAAAGCTTACACAAGGATGTAACCTATTCACCCGAGCATAAGGGAAAAAAAGAGATTCAACGCGCTCCTCCTCTACTGTGACGGTTATCGATTTAAATTTTTTGACAGCAATAAAGTATAGGCGAGATGATGTGACACTGTTTGTTGGGTCGTCACTCTTGTGACACAAGTGGAATAATATGGTGAGAGGGCTCCTTTGACAAGATGACGATGGAATAGGCTTTTGTAATAAGAAAATCGAAGAGAAGAGAGGAAGTTTGGTTTTTCTTCTTCTGCCTTAAGTTGACGGTTGTTGGATGTGAGGGAAAACTCTTTAGTGGGTCCTTCTATACCGGCAAAGTGGGGTAAATTCCATTAAGTGGATATTGATGCTGTTCGCTATTTGTCTACAAGATTGAGGAGGTATTTATGAATTCTGAATTTCCGGCAAAATGTTTTGTCAATGTTGTGAATAGCTTGTACGAATAGGTTTTCTGAAGAGGCTTATGGATTGCTTTTCATTTTGGAAGTTGTTAGCGGGATTTCTGAGATGAAGGCGTGTGGTAAATTAAAATTTTGATTAATAAGATGAGAAGGCGAAATGAGGAAATTAAAGTAATTTAAGAAAAAACGAATTTGAATAAGTTTTGATTAACAGCAATCAGATAAATTTAATTACAAATTTCTCAAAGAGAAGATTGTAGGTATGGAATCAATTTCCTTCGATTTAAAAATAAATATATATAAAAGTTATGGGAGGGTGGGCAAGGCCTAAATTCTTGAGAAGTTCCGCTGGATGTCCACTGTAGCAAAACGACAGCTAAAACTGGTTTTAGACTGAGAGAAGGACGACATTGGACACCAGCTCCCTACGATCATGCCTCCGTTTTGCCTCGATGGGAGAATGCCGACATTTCGACAGAAACAGATTATATGATCCAGACTCTGGCATTTGACAGGAGACTCAGTATCAGAATATCTAACTAGAATAACTAGGAATAAACCACTGCTTTAGAGTAAATGACGACTGTAGTGTCTTTCAGGCCGAAATCACAGCCGTCATCGAAGCCTCAAAAACTGTCCGCGAGAAGGGTATCACCGTAAGGACAATCACACTCGATATTGTCAGCCCGGTAGCCGTTAAGGCTCTGGAGTCCACGATAACTAGATAGAGGCTTAAAGAAATCTGCAAAAAGCATCTAGAGATATTAAGAGCCTAAGTTGACCCTATGTTGGGTACCAAGGCATATGGATCTTCCAGGTAACGAAAGAGCTGACGAACTTATATGAAGGGAAGCAGCGCTGCATGGCTCACAGGGTCTCCCTTTTGCGAGGATTCCAATATGCTCCAATTGACGTGGCCATAAGTCAAGCCAATACGCGTTTGATCCAGCTGTGCAACAGCTAGAAGCTTATGGACGAGTAAGATTAAGAAGAGATCTCTGCCTCTGGTCAAACTTAGTCATCGCGAAGCAAGGATAGTCACCTGCATCGTTACTGGACACTGCGCCATTGGTATTTACATACATATGTCGAGTGCCTTGGTATACATCATCACGACTATTGCAGAAGCTGCAGGGGCGAGGAAGAAATCTAATCTGTCCGTCATCTGCTTATGAATGTCCTGCCCTCGCCGATAGAAGAATGAGGACTTTTGGTAGTTTGCTTCTTCGCGGAACTGGAGGACTTGCGTGACATTGAGCTGAGGGACCTCCTGAGATTCGTTTGCTTATGTGGGTGGTTTTAAATCAGCGGCTCCCTTCGTTTTTACCCGTTCCCGGAGTAGAATTAAAAGATCGGCACAATGGACACTTTTTTGCTTGCCTAAGTGAGCAGCGACGAATGTCATAAGGCACCCATTTACCTAACCTAACCTAAACTGCAAGGACGAGAAGGAAGAGGAGATGATCCTTCATCTTCTCTGTCCCTGTCCTGCGCTCTCTTGTAAAAGACGCACCCATCTCGGTGCGTAACCTAACCTGCACAACAAGATGTCAAGAACCTAGTTCGCCTTATTAAAAGCTCCCACTGGTTCCACGATTAGGAAAGAGAATTCCTCCTAGATCCTGAGGGATCACAATGGACCTACTACTGATCTAAGTGCGTCAGCTATGCCAACAGCCTCTCTTACCTTACCTTTCTTTGGTGATCATAGATAGTGATACATGCATTCCTCTTTTTTGCAGTGCACGTCGCACATGTCTTGATTAATGTGGCGCTGAGTACCCACTGCGTCCCGCAGCTCACCAAACCTTTGTCTTGATTTCTCCAGGGCATCTTTCTCTGTCTTCCCCATTTCTGCTAGTTATTCGGTGTTTCTCCAATCATCATTAAGGTTCTTTATCTTCTGATTGTGTTCATTGTCCTCCAGCTTCAGTTGTGGCTACTATTGTGCTCACCAACCGTGTTGGTGGTCTTCGAATCTCCGATATCCCAGATCCATCGGTATACTGCTGTCCTAAGTTCTTGTTGAACTATCTATCCATAGAAATTTTGGAGTAAAGTTAAGATTTGTTCCGTTGTCGATTTTTCAGGGCTCTCATTAGATCATTTTTAAAACGATTGTCGTCTGGTCTATACTTCGATACAGATTTTGCCTCAGCATAAAACTGTATAACCCAGAAAGTGTTGACTCCGAATAAATTATTAATTGTAGATTTGAAATCAATTCCAAACAAGCCAGTCAAAGCTGTCATACTAAACAGAGAAAATTATCCCTTAGCACGAAATTTGACTGCCAGACAGTCTTCCACCACACTTTTCCATCTCCACAGTCAAATATTATTATCTGCTTTCTATTCACGTCGTCTACATCCTAGAGTCTCTGTCAAAAATTCCAATTTCGATCAACAAAATGCATATCAACGACGACACCATTTAAATCCACACCCAGAAACCACTTCCACCCGCTCGCACGAAACGGAAACTACAAAGCCCGACCAAACATATACATTTAACGACATGAAAATATGCCCAAACATTCGGCAAATTGTCTGTCATTCCATTAACTGACCGAGTACAATTTGCTTCACGCCATCGGAACATCAATATTTCAAAAATACCCACAGCAAATTATGTACAACGCCATGGTATACGAAATACAACACGAACCCCCTTAAGAAAAATGCTGTCGATAAAAAAAATGGTTTCGCAAATTAAATTCGAACACACACCAGAACCAGGACTAGGGGGAGGAGCGCACACACACCGGCAATGTGTTCCACCTTTACTGTGGCGTCCATAAATTGCGTTCGAGATGTCCATTAACCCCCCAAAGACGACCTAGAGGAAACGTATTATTATTAATATTTTTATTATGCTTATTATAAGAGGTGATGTTTTTATTTAAATTTGTTCCTTTAATTTCTGCCTCGATGTTAGTAATGCCCGGACTCTGTGACATTAATGAAAGTTAAGTGACATTGTCGCACACTATTTGGCACAATGAAAAATTGCGAAAGGAAATTATATTTTGTTTCCTACCAAAAACCTGAGATATAATGACTTTACTCGCCTTTTAGTTCAAGACGGTGGGAGCGCTGTGAAAGTGCGCAGTTAGAGATAAGGAGGCAAAGGATACGAGTATTCTCCAGAATTTAAATAGGCGGACTTTGCTGTTTAAACCTTTTTTTAAAATGTCTTGAAACTTTGAAACGTCAGATATTAATTAAGGAACCTCTTAAAGTCGACACTTTAGCATTTAGTTTCATTAAAACTTTTCTCCTTCACTTGTGACAAAGTTTGGAATGATCTCCTTTTTTTTCAAGTTTTTCGTGAAGTTTTTTGCTGGAAATGTAAATGATTACTGGGGGTGTCCTCGAAAAGGATTCTTTTCAAAAGGTACATACATAGACTATGAACTTCATAGAAAGTTAGAAAATTTCCTCGCGAAAAGTTCAGCAACCTTTCGAAGTCAGTGTTAAGGTTTTCGACGAAATTTTACGAGCGTTTATTACATAATAAATACATAGCAGGCTATACAGCTCGGGAAGAGCTAAGGCATAGCTTTTCGCAAGCGTTTATGTTGTGGGTGTTAATTTTTTGCACGAATGGAAGCGACCTACAATTTAATGCCGACTCTGAACCGCGAATTGAGAAGCTCTTTCATGACAAATCATACTCCCGGAGGCTTGTCATTCCCCGACGAGTGGTGGTGCCCATGCCACTCACTCAGAAGTCCAACGCACTAACCACTGGGTCACGGTGACCACTGAGTATTTATACGATATGGCACGTAATCAGTGGCTGTGAAGAAACCTCTATTCATCTTCTTACGGATTGTCTTTTCCTCCTTTATCATAAAAAGGGAGTCCTAATCCTAACTGCCTTTGGAACAGAGAAACTATTCCAGACTCTCAAAGGGATTAAGAAAACCGCACTGCCAGAGCGGAAAAAAAGCTATTCAACACCCAATCTTATCTTGAAATGACAATTGTTTGTCGAGAATTTTTTATCACAGCAAATTCTACCTCAAATTAGACAAACATCATAAACTCAACGACTGTCTTAAACTAACCATTCTTCAACAATCAGGCGAAATCGTGGCTAATTAAAAATCCCCACCCTCAAGCCCCTAATTAAATCAAATGTCACGAAGACACCGCGAATTATGGCGTTCTTCCTCAAACTCAATTCGACATTTTCCGTCCGGAAAAACAAAACGGTCGCGGGATAAAAAGAAACCCCACGTTTACGTCATATCTATACAAAAGTGTCCACAGTTAGCAATCTCTCCCCAACCATCGTGGCCCGGTTCAAATGTATAACAAAGTTTCACTGCGCACAAAATAAAGTCATCTTGAGATTGTAAACCAACCCCACTCACCACCCGTAACGGGGCGCTCGGCCACCCCTCGTTCAAACTAGGTCGACATTTACAGAGAGAGTCTGGAGAGATTTGTGCAAATATTTGCACATATTTTCGGGTGATATTTACTGGAAGCAGAATACGAATATTTTATTCAAAAATTTCTTAACTAAGCGAGGAATCATTGGGCGCGGGCTACGACGTGGAATACAACTCCGAAGCCATAAGGACCGATGAGTATGTGCCTTTCAACAAGTTTGAGTGGGGGAGACGCAGGCAATTGCCTGGAAATAAAGACATGAAAACACAGTAAATAATGTCATCCTTTAAGGCTAATTCAAATATTTAGGCACTCCCTTCTCAGACTGAATGTTAAATCAGGGGATGTTAGGACATTTGTCTGTCTGTCATCGGAGATTCTTGGCTGGGAATTTGTTGCGAGTTATGACTGGGAGTTGATTGATGTCAATTTTTTATGTCGAAATCAGAAAAAATAAATTTTTTTTTTCATTTTTATGTCCTTGCAGATGTCATAACATGGGCTGTATGTTCGAAACAGCCAAGAGGAATCAATGCAATGAGATCACATCCAAGGATAAACGACCCACAACAGCAACAAGAGCAACAAATCCACCAACGACAGCGTCGCCAGCAACACATTTAGAAACGAACACAGAGGCATCAACAGAAAGTTTAACTGACGATAGCGAGTCCACATCATTACCACAAATCGTTGATCCCATTGAATTGCAAATTCAATCCTTTTCCAAGTATTTTCCATCGTCATCGCCTTCTACATTTTCGTGGTCCTCGCCTGCCACCGGCTGTTGCAGTCGGAACTTCTACAATCGTGTAACATCGGACAACGATAAGAATTATCATCAAAACCTTTACCAACGTCGTCATCATCACCAGCATCAGCATCAATATGTTGAGACGACAACAAAGACGTCGACGTCAACGATATCGGCGAAGTGCAGCATGGATGAGTATATACGCGCCGGATATTACATAACGTCACGATTGTTCAACTATAACAGTGACAGTAGCAGCAGCAGCAGCAGTAGCAGCAGCATCGCCAGCAGAAGAAGCAATAGTTTATTAAATCCTAGGAATACAAATTATTTAAATAATCATAGTAAAAACGCATGTTCAGCAACAACAACAGCAACCACTTCATCAATTCGAAACTCAATTAGCCTTTACGCTGCGTCTAGCGTAATATTAGTTTTATGCTATCTAACATCATCCACATCAGCTGCCGCAATTGATCATCCGATGTGAGTATCTGTGTCAATATTAATAGGGAACACATGACTACGGTTTAATGTCCCTGAATGCTATAACTTGGGGGTTTTTTTGTGTCGGGTCATCAACCTTTTGTTTGGGCTTCCATATCGACTATTTTTAGTTGATTGGTTTATTGGATGCCCTAAGGGACATTCATGTTCCTGTGAAGTGACGGATAAGTAATTCGACACATATCCAGAAAGGGGTAGGAGTCGTAGAAGTTTTCTGAAATCAGGGAATTGAAGGTCCAGCTCGTTCATGTTTGCAAGCGAAATTGAACAATCCTCTGGTAATCATTGGCTGATCCATCCAATCAGTTGATCATCCATTTGAGAAGAAAGAGGTTAAAAATCGCACTCGGCTTATTTCAAAAACACGTTAAACGATTTTTATGAATCGTGTTGCCATAGCTTGCATTTATTCGCTTCTGAGAGTCTAGAAGCCACAATAAAAGTCATCAAACCAGGCATAGATAGGAAGCGCAGGCAGCTGATACAATTCTTAACCCAATATCCATAATTGTCAGCTTGGAAGGTCTTGCAAATACATACCCAACTCGAGTTTGTGGTTAACATATTAATCTCGAATCTAAACCTGCAATGAAAGCAAGAAGACGACCATGGTGTTTGTTATAAAGGGTCTTTCATTAAGCGCTTTCTATCTTTAAATTTAAATAAAACCAAGTGTGTGTGAGATATCATCGAAATTTTGTATCCGTTTGAAAGGCCTATTGATGCCATTATCATCATCATCGTTTAAATGTCCGCCGCGGCTTCTCTGGGTGGCGCGCATCCGAAATGTTCTATTTTCCATGACTCTGGCGCATAAAACAGGCTGAATTTGACCGATGGCATGGGTTATGTTGACTTTGAGGGCCGCTGTGGTTTGTGGATATTCGCACAGACCTGCGACTTCAGAAAACCCCACAAGAAAAAGTCCAACGGGGTCAAATCGCACGATCTCGGTGGCCAGTTCACATCACCTCCACGTGAAATGACCATGGCCTCAAATCGCTCGTGCAGAATTTCCAATGTGGCGTGAGCTGTGAGGCACTGGCCAACGTCGTTCTCAAAAAAATATGGACCGATGGCGCCGCCAGCCCAAAATCCACACCAAACACTGACTTTTTCGGGATCCATTGGACGCTCTTGGATCTCACTGAATAAATGACAGTTGTACCCTCGACAATATGGCCGCTATCAATTGTCAAAGTTCGGAAGTACCTATTGGAAGATCCTTTATTTTCGAGGATTTAAGAGTAATATCATTATTTCCCTTGCTACGTAAGAAACTCAATTCATTTTGCATTTGTTCAACTTATTCCTGGAAAGATTTTATATACCTAAGCTTCGACCTCTCAAAGTCTTTCAAATATAATTCGATCTGAATTGAACTGTAGTCGTCATCGTTCTTTCCAGCTGAATGAAAGGAAAAATTCTCTTGACATCTGCTGTGTAAGAACTCAATTTTGCTTTCAATTTTTTTCCGATAACTTTTGCCATCCAAATCGATTCCTGGAGATATCCAATTTCAAGAAATTGTCAGATGCAAGAATGTTTGCCAACGTTGCACACAAAAGAGATTCACCTTTGTCTTGTTCCATGCACAATGCTGGAATCAAGTAATTTCTTTCCTTTTTTTTTTTCCACAGATTTGACGAATCAAGTTCGGATAAGGAAATTCTGGATCATCTACTGCAGAAGTCACGTTACGATAAAAGACTCCTACCACCAGTTAATGGTAAGTTAAGTGGTGCGTATTATTCTTACTTTTTGGTTTAATTTTTTATATTTTATCATAAGTTGTAGATAATAGATAACATAGTCTTTCAAATGAAGTGTCCGTAGATGTCATTGTGTCGTTGTGTTTGATGGATCGTTTACATCGCTGTTAAACTATACAAATTTCACTAAAAAATTGGCGTCTTCTTTGGTTATAATTTGGTCATTATTGGAAAGTTTATTGGTTCTTTGGCACGTTTTTGGTTCGTTGGAATTTTATTCAAGTTTTGTAGCTGTCTGCATTTCTTTTATTAGTTAAATTAGAAGGAGAGTTATTTTTTTGGCAATATTTCATAAAAGTACGTACTTTGCAAGTGGTTATACCCAAGTGTTACTGAATGATACATCAGCATTACAACAATATTTTAATATTGAACATTGGTTTTTAACTTTTAAATTAATCGAGAGGTCCTGTACAAATTAAGAGACACGTGGAACATAAATGTGGGTTATCATAGAGGACTAGTATTTCTACAAACCTCCGTTGCACATTAAGGTCCTCGACGAAGAATCTTTACGTTCTTACTTAACAGGCTGCCGACCTGTAAGAGTCTCTGTCTGAGATACTGTAGCTCCGCATCCTCTTCGATCCTGGGCACATTAATTCCAGTTCTTCTTCTGACATCCGTGATTATGTACTTGATGTTTGTGACGGAGGTATCGTCTTTCTTGTTTTATCGAACCTAGAGGCAGGGATTCTCTTGGTTTTAGTATTGGTGTCCATTCGCACGATTAAGGTGAGCCTGATGTGGTAAAATAAGTCCAAATAAGTTCAACTTCAAGGCTGTGCTATACTGCCAAAGTAATGATTCTGAAAAATTGCCAATTATTCTTCGATTTCTTGTAATCCAGGGGCAGTTCAGTAACCAGTGAGTGGTTTTTCTTTTCTCAATGAAAAATACAGTCAAAATCGGTTATAACGACCTTCAAGAGACCGATGAATTTGTACGTTATAACCGATATCGTTGTAAGCAATTTTGACTGTATAAGATGAGAAATGCAAAGCCCACACTTCTCACTGAATCACCATTTAGGCATGATTTTCGACATATTTTTACTCTCTATGGAATAAGCAGAAACAGATCAATTGATTGCAAATACTCTCAATTTTTTTTCTTTAGAATTATTACAATTTATTGTTTGTTTTTGTAACAATTATTGTAGTACATAGTACCTTGTTTTGTTTAATCGTTTGTAGTCTGGTTGATGACAAAACATTTGTTTTTTTTTGGAAGATCACATTTTGTTTATGTTTCGTTTCTTCCTAGTTATTCACTCGAACATAAATCGATGTGCATTCAAATGTATTTTTTTTTCACATTTTTTGCTAATGTCATGCAACATTTTTCCAGATGAAGACTTCTGCTGTGGGTTGTCATCGCCGGATATGGCAAAAAATCAGACTACGATGAGACCACATCATCGCGGTTCGTTAAAATTAAAAAAAAAACCAAAAAAAGATTTGCTCCATTATTTTCTACCTTTTTGATTATGGCGTACATCTAGAACACAAAACTATTGATACACTGTGAAAAATGTTAAACTCAAATGCACTGTAGACTGTTGTAAGCCCACTTGCTGAATCATTTTTGCTTGCAGTAGTAACTTTAATTCACTTTTTCTTTTTAATTTTATTTGTAGGCCTCTCGAATGCAATTTCAATTTTAAATTAGTAGTTTTAGGTATTTTTGTTTAAAGCGAAATTAAATTCATGGTTCAATTGTTATTTGGCTGGCAAAAGGGGGAGGGAAGGATTGTGCAGTTTTTTGTTCTGATTCCTCTCTATTAAAAAATGCAAAAGAAAAGAAGCAGAAGCATGAAAGCTGATTTCCATTCCACGGCCATACCATACCCTTCGTCATGGTAATGGTCAGGAGAAGAAAAAAAAAAAGTGAAAATCCTCTTCAGGATACTACTGCAAATGCTACCGCTGCTGCTGTTGCCTGCTTTTGAATTTATGATGCATTTTTCAAACAATACCTAGAACGGGGGTCTGTCCATCTAGTCAGCACAGTGTGTCGTTATGAAGGAAGTAAATTTCCCCAGAGGGCATGCTTTGGACGGGGTAGACACGAGGTACGATTTGATTATTTGAAATGGGTCACCCTACCTCCCATTTGTAAGCTGAACAATGATAGGCTCCTGTGCAAATAATAGGAAGTTGCATTGTTGAAACTTGTGCGAGGTGGTGTGCCGTGGAAGGGCTCTCCCATGATTAGATGGCAGTTGTTGAAGGTCTATAGATCAGCATTAGAGCCAAAATCAATTGTACCCCGACGAATGCCAATTTGGGAACTGAGTTTTTGAAATTGTTGATTTCAAATGAAAATATGTCAAGTGGTTTATTGTCGTGTTTTTTTTTTCGGTCAGAGTAGGTTAGGTATCGTCCGTTCACGGCAGGCCTCGCTTAGATTTTGACCGAGTAAGTATGGTAAATCATTAAAAATAATCTATTTAGATCAAATGGGTCGTGATGGGTTTGTTATTTCGAGTGAACGGAAGTGGAAGTTATGCCTTTTTATAGTACATTAGCCGCCATTACGTTTTGGACATTTTGTGGAAGTGATTGTTGTGAAAGACTTTGAAAATGTTTTGTGACTGGGTGGCATGTTCTTGGTTTATTTGATTTATTAATTTATTAAGTATGAAGGCATGTAGAATGCTTAATGTATACTCCCTACATATTTACTTTATATCTCGTAACACAATGGGCATCAACAACTTTTATACAACTTATTTTTCTTTTCTTTTTCTACGATGTAACTTGTCGATTACTTTTCAACTATTAGGAGTTGCTGCCACCTTATATGATAAACCGGGGAAATGCGTTATTGTTATGTTTATGGTTACCTGAGTATCTACATACATATGTTCGTATTGTACGTTAGCATTCATCATTCATCATCATCATTTTCCAATGGCCCGCTTATCCACCATAAGGGTCGCGGGTTTAGGGAGCTCAAGTCAAGTCGCTACATTTCGCTATCTTCCACCATCGAATCATCAGGGGCTACCCCCATACGAGTAGAGGTGAGATTTCGGACTTGGTCCAGCTATCTCATCTTGTGCCTACCGAGGAGACCCCTACCTGATGGCACATTTTGGAAACCGAGTTGAGGACATGCGTTTAACGTGTCCAATCCATCGAAGTATGAACCTTTCCGCTCGAAGAAGTAGCTGCTCGACATTGAGTGCCTCGCGTATTCTGGTATTCCTAGCTCGATCTCAACGAGTTACCGCAGCAATACAACGAAGAAATCTCATTTCGGCAGCTTGTATCTTATTCTTTCGGTCAGAGGGTCGAAGCAAACACTGAATTAAAGACCGATAACTTAGCTTCGATGCCAAGTTCGGCCCTCCTGATAACAGATGGACCAAGCTGTCTCAAAATTTCTCCAGCCTGACTAATCCTACAGAATAACTCAGTATTGCTCCTACCATTACTCGTGAATATGAACCCGAGACACTTAAACTTCACCACCTGTTTCAGTAGGACTCCACTAACATGCAGAATGCATGGAACAGACATTCAGGAAACTACCATCCTATTTGTTCACGTCTACCTTTATCCCAGCTTCAACATAGACGGTAACAAACCTATCTAGTGCGCGCTGAAGTTCGGTCTGGGTGGACGTAAGGATTACCAAGTCATCAGCGAAAAGCATATGGCTTATCCTTAAGCCAATCCATACATACTATGAAAAGGAGAGGTGACAGAACGAATCACTGGCGAAGTCCACCACCCACAGCGAAAGCTATCGATTTAATGCCGTTCATCCGAAAACAGCTTTTACAGTTTGTGTATAGAGATTGAATGGCGCTCAGAGGAAAACCGTCAATCCCATACTCCTGCAGTACATTCCAGAGTTTAACTCGAGGGACTTTCTCCAAATCCACAAAACAAGTATAGATGGGTTTGGCATACTCCCAGGTCTTCTCAAGTACCATTCTGAGAGTGAATAGCTGGTCGGTTGTGCTTCTACCTGGACGAAAGCCGTACTGCTTATCGCCCAACCTGGACTCGACCACAGCTCTGGAACGCGCTTCCAACACCTCACCAAAGACTTTTCCGGGGAGAATTGAGAGAGATATACCCCTATAATTAGACTAATCCCTCTTATCACCCATTTCACTCCCTCTTCACCCAAAGCCTTGAGCATTTCTGGCCGGATCTCATATACACCAGCAGATTTGCCGACTTTTAGCGCTTTAATCGCCAAAGTCACCTCCTCTACGGTGGGACTATTTTCCGCCCTACTCAAAACCATGGGTCTGCTGTCCTCAGTGCCCTGTTCGGGATTGAGTAGCTCCGAAAAGTGCTCGCCCCATCTGTGCAAGATGTCCTTCTCATCGGAAAGAAGTACACCATCTTTGAATTCAAGTCCTTTGATGATATAAAACTTCCTTCCTCTGAGACGGCAGAGGAAGGTCGGCTAGAACAACTTGTTTGCAGATCTGTGATCACGGTCCAATTTATCACCGAACTCCTTCCGAGACTGCTCCTTGGTTGCTTTGACAGCCAGCTTGCGAGGTCTTCGCGCCTCCATATACCGGTCTCGAGGAGCTGAATCCCCACACCTTGCTTTCTTCTTGGTTTCTTGAACTCCGGGTGTTTTAAACCACGAAGTTCTTTTCTCACCACCAGCCGCCACACCGAGCCGTTTCACTCCGCAAACATCTCGTGTAGAAGCAATGGCTGTTGTTGAAAACAACCGCCTTTCTTTCTTCACATTTGTCGAAACAGTTGAAATTTGTTCAAACCTGTCGGATACCTGCCGTGCAAACTCCTCCCGTATCTCATCGTTTTGCAAATACGTAAACAAATCCTTCTAATGTGTTGAATTGAAAGTTGTGAAGCAATTAAACACTAAACTCGTGTGAGACTCTCAAGTTGAAACGACGTCTTATTTCCTAAAAATCAATAAAAAACTGGACAATAATTTGCAAAGTATGTACATATGCACATATCTATGTGATCGCTTAACCTCTGCAATTTCCAGGAACTCAAGTGCTTAGGCTATTTTTATTCGCAGTAAGTTATCCCTCTTTAAATCGGATTCGTTAATTCGATTTTTATCGACCAGTTTTATGAAGACATAAGCCCTGCCTCATGCGTGTTAGGTTCACAAGTGATAGTTACTTCCTAACTTCGTTTACAGGTTCATTTTTCCCTCTCTGTCTGTGTGCGGGAACTGTTATCTCTTGATTTTATTTCCTCTTTGAATCCATTTGTGTGCTACATTATGGACTTTGTCAGCATTTTCAATATTATTTCCTCTTAGAGTCACGAAAAAACTACGATAGCGCTGCACACTTTTGTGAGTAACCTTCACAAACAAAAAAAAAAAGACTTTATTTTTGACACACTTAACACTTTTCTAACCTCTTTAAGCAGCTTTACCGGTGAAAAATCTTAAAACACATCTTCACACTACGCGCATATGCCAAAAATAGAAAACGAAATTCCGGTGGCGCATACGTAACATTTTTTCTTTACTTTCGCAATAAATTTTTTTTCTTGCACAGCATGTAGGCCGTCACTGCGTTATCTTACTTATAAATTGCCTCATTAAATCCCATCTTTATGGCGTGCATAAATAAAGTTGCCATATTTTCCGTTATTCTTGTCTGTGCTTACAGGTACATTAACTGTTAATGTAAACGTATTACTTCTAAGCTTAGCATCGCCCGACGAATCTAGTTTGGTGAGTACTGTACAAAAGCCCTTTGGCATGTTCTCATTCAACGGAGTTTCTCTTTTTTCCAACAGAAATATGAAGTGGAGTTCCTATTGAATCAACAATGGAATGATCCTCGACTGCAATACGGTAATAAATCGCAATATGATTATTTAAATGCACTGCATCATCATGACAATATCTGGACACCAGATACGTATTTCATTATGCACGGTGACTTTAAGGACCCCATTATTCCGATGCATTTCGCTTTGAGAATTTACCGGAACGGGACCATTACGTACGCAATGAGGTGAGTTGAGTTGTATTCCTTTTCATAGTTATCCTTACACGCACACACACACACGCAATGGATGCTTCTCGTTGAGAGGCCATCGAAGCGTGTTTTTAAAGGATACGAACGTAGCATTTGCATCCTTTGACCATTTTCTTCCTTTTTTGCGACTTTTAATGTGAACATTTTACAATCATTCGACAATTTGTATTCAAGTGTCCTTTACAGGATGAAAAAAAAAAAACTTTTTTTTATGGTTTTCTCGATTTACATCTGTGTTTTGCGTTTGTTTTTTTCTTCCTTTTTTCAGACGTCATTTAATCCTGTCATGCCAAGGAAGTTTGCATATATTTCCTTTCGATGATCCTAAATGCTCATTTTCAATGGAAAGCAGTAAGTACCCGAGGGCTGTCCTTCTTCATGGTTGGAGGATGGTCGCATCGTAGATGTTTTTCTTTTTGTTTTGTGGGTGGATACAGTAGATATCCTTTTTTTTGTATTAATTGTGTGTTCGTACTCGAGGGCAGCACGTGGTAGGCAAATGAGAAAGTGGTGTTTGTCCATTTGCATTAATTAGACTTTATTATTACGATGAGATTTTTTTGTTTCTGTTTTTGTACTCTTTTTGGTGTGTCCTTTCTGCTTGATGTCGATAAGAGTTTTGTTTTTTTATTTTGTTTTACGCAGGACAAGTAATCTTGTACATGTTGATGGGGTTTTGAAGAAAAAAAGAACTGACATGATTTGAATGACATGATGTTTGTTGTTATCATTACAGTTTCATACGAATTATCACACATAAAATACGTATGGAAAAACGATGAGGATACGCTACGTAAGAGTCCTTCATTGACAACACTGAATGCATATTTAATACAAAACGCAACCGTAACGTGTTCTGTTAAAAGCTGGAGAGGTAAGTTTTCTCTACACATTTTTTCCAGAATTGTTTTGATTTCAAATAAAATTTAAAATTTGGACAGTTTTAGTAGAGCGATGTAGTGAAAGTTCATTTCTTAGGCCATTCAGGAAGTTTTCTTTGTTTTTTTATTTAAGATTTTGTAGTTAAGGTTAATTTATTTAATGTTGGGGTAACAATTGTTGGGTATATGTTTTTTTTTTTGACATTTTGTAAATTGTCATTTTATTTTCATTCTAAAATGGAAATCAGTCGTGTATAGGCTGACCTGAATGTTTTGGTGTTTATTAGATGAAATATGTTATACATTATTGTTAGTTATACTATTTGAAGAGATTTTTTGTTTTTTAGTTTTGATTAACAAATATGTTCATGGCAATCTTCCGTGAGATGGGCTTGGAACGACCAGTTGAGATCATAGAAGCATTCATACTTCCTCTACCTATTTTGGCATAAACTCGGCAACAAATTTACTAAAATATTTTTTTTCAACAAACCTACATATGGACATACATATGTGTATATATGTATGTATGTACGTAACTTCGACATAAGTTTGGCCAAATTGGCATTGTTCATCGTATCAAAAAAACTTTCAGCAGTAGAACGTTAAATTGTAGAATAGAATGGAATATTTTTTGTGGTCTGCAGCTGCAAAGGAAGGCATATTTCCTTGAAATAATCTTTTCATTCTTCTTCTCTCTTTTAAATTTGTTTTGTCCGTCTGAAGTCTGAATAGAGTATTAGGAAATTCCTTTCTTCTTCAACTAGTTAATTGTCATAATAGCACCAGATTTTGTGTGAAAAGTAGATGGCACAAAGCGAAGTGGACAAGAACCACCCCCGTCCTACAAGTTGTACCGAAGTTCAAATCTTAGCCCTAACCTAGCTCCCAAAAATTGCTACCAAAGAAGAAAGGAAGATTAATTTATGGTTCAAGACCATCTCTACCGACTTGGAGCCGCAGAAAGAAAAGTCCGTAAGATAAAAGACTAAAAAGCTCACAGAACATTGTCGAAAATTTTTTAATTTTCTCTATTTATTTTATTCTACCTTTACTAACAAACTTTGTTTTTAGATGTTCGTTTAAGTTTTTATTTCCTTGTTTAGTCTACTAATTTAAAACAGCATTTGCATAAAGAAAAAATAGTTATAAGAATATGTGTAATGTTAGCAATTTTTATTGTAGTAAAACGTTTTTACAGAATTTAAATAATAAATTTTATTAAACTAATCAAAGTACAAAACCAAAAAAAAAAAAAAATTTTAAACACAATACCATAGGAAACTATAGCTGTCTTAAGGTCGATTTAATATTTACAAGAGATCGAGCATTCTATTTCACCACCGTTTTTATACCTGGAATAATATTGGTGACGTCCTCGTTTATCACATTTTGGCTCGAATGGAATGCAGTTCCTGCTCGATCCATGATAGGTAAAAAAAATCACATTAAATTCAATACAAAAAAACACCAAAATGAAAATGTATCCAATAGAAAAAAATCAGCCAATACAGCAGACACCATCTAAATTTTCCAAAACAAATTTAATTTATTTTAAGTTAACTTTAGTAATTTGAAAAGAAATCCATTTCATATAAAATTTCGTAAAAAATATATTCTAGATCCCAGTTTTGATTTTGTAATTCTCCTTTTCCTCTTCGGCTAAA
The DNA here is from genome assembly GCA_917880715.2 of Matsumyia berberina. NCBI lineage: Eukaryota > Metazoa > Arthropoda > Insecta > Diptera > Syrphidae > Matsumyia > Matsumyia berberina. Next base: position 64,260,840 of record OU862870.1, read on the forward strand.
TCCTGCAGTTGAATCAACATTAACAAAGCAGCAAGCTATTATGCATTTCGTTTATAAAAAAAAAAATATTAAATACAATTTAAACTCTTAAATAATTTGAAAATAATTTAGAACGCCTGCCGTAGCCTGATTGCCTTTTTGATGAATGCCTATAGTAAATTAGTTAAATTATTTAATATCCCATTTTTTATTCCAGTTGGTATGCTATGAAATGAATAAATCATTTTTAATTTTTTTCTTTGTAGAAGAAATATTTTAGAATGTTAGTGGTAATATGAAATATGAATAAGTCACGCAACCTGTTTGTGCATGGTTATCCAGTTACGAAAAAAGTATTTTTAAGCGCATATTGAAATAATATTTTTTTTTTTTGCATTAGTTAGTATTTTACAATACCTTTGAGCTTATGTTTAAGACAATCTGAGATTTGGTAGAATTAGGGGCTTAATTTAAGGCTTGTAGTGTGTATTTAGCATCCAACAAATAGAAAATGCAAGCCATTATGGCTTGAAGCCACACCATTCGTAGTGTGTACGTATGTATGTGTATATAAGTATATACAATATCATTGGACATTAAGATTAAAAAGTTTGTTTAATAAAGCAGGGAAAAATATTTGTAAATTTTTAAGAAATACTAACTTACATCCGGCACCTTCTGTCCGACACAGTTTTCTTTCAATACATTAGAAAAAATGTTGTCTTCTCACAGCCAAATCCTAAGTAAATAGGTAGGCAATTCAGTAGGCAATTCAGTAACCACAGTTTACAGAACAATCTATCTGGACTTTAATAAACCGTTCTTCAGCCATTGTCTTGTATTTTCTATAAGTTCAGCGGCAGAAATGGTAGTTAGGTAGGTAAAGTAGCGATTCCTAAGAACCCAATTAGCGCTAGTGTGCGCCATTTTGTTACCATAAAACTCGTTCAAACCTATTTTTGTGTGAGTATTGATTGGTTGTGTTGGGATGATGTGGTTAAATCCAGCCAGTGGAGTTCAGATACAAGATCTGTTCAGCTATATCGCCGAGATCCACGAAGAATGATTTGCCCAAAGTGTGTTTTCTGGTACTCTTTAGGATCGGACACCTGCAGAGGAAATGGAATAGAGATTCTTTCTCAATAATGTCCTTGCTTCCTTCCTTATACAAAAGGTGTTGTGTGGAATACCAAGTTTGGCCGCATGGTCTCCAACTGGCCAGTGGTCTGTGATAATGGCTACAGTTCTGGTAATATCTAAGTCTTTCGACTTGGGTTTAATGTAATAAGGCCATGTCCTTCTTGAAATGGCGAAGCTGCTCAGGCCATTTCACCCATGATTGGCAAGTTGGAGGAAGTGAATATGTACATATCCTTTAGGTTAGGTTGGGTTAGGTTATGGGGAAAGTGCTGAGTCTAGTGACTGAGTGTCCACGGGAAATGTCCACATTTCCCATGTGTCGGAGTCGGCGGTTTTGGAGGTTGGGACACTCACAGAGTAAGTGCTTAGTGGTTTCTGTCTGACAGCTCCTGCAGTAGTCTGGGGAGTTGATGCCGAGTCTGCTGGCCATGGTACCTATGGCACAATGTCCCCTAACAGTGGTAAGCCCTTAACAGTGCTAAGCGAAATATCGACACTTCCCGCTAGAGAATTGTTAATGAGCGATCCTCTCCTAGTCAACTCATCAGCACGCTCATTGCCTTCATGACTGTTGTGACCTGGGACCCATATGAATGTGATTATGGAATGGGTACTTACTTGATTGATTACAACTCGGCATTGCTCTACCAGTTTTAAGGACATGGTAATCGGCTTGGCTATCCGAAAAAATAGCGATATTTTGATTGGATGTTTGGAGATTATTCAGCAAGCGGAAGAAATTGTTTCTTCAGAGTCAGAAACGACCACAATGTTTTTCACGCTAAAGTCACCGCCATTTTACAGATCTCAGAGATAATTGTGACTATAACTAGGAAAACGATTGCTCTTATATGACGTATCGTATACGCATTGTCAGCCTGTCAGCCGTGCTTTAACATCGATAAAATTTAGACTTGTAAAGCTATGTTGATGAACACAGAATAATATCTCGGACCTCCGCTGAACTTTGAGTTAAGTGAATCTCTCTAGGGAAGACTACCATATAAGCTCCAGGTATGAAAAGGATAAAGAATCTGTTCAAGACCCAATAAGCGATTATCCCGCTCTAACCACCAAAAAATTTAATACTTTTATTTGTAGCTTTTTTCCATGTGCTGCATTTTTTAAATCGGTTGAAGCCTCTGATGTTCCTTCCTCGTTTTAGGTTGTGATAAACTGTTTGTGGGAAATGTCAGAAGTCCAGGTGTGTAGGTCTTTAGGACACCAAAAGAACTAAACAACCAAGCAATTGGTTTGGAGTTAAGGTCAATCAAGAAATAGTAAACAATTAGGGCGAGTAAGCGCCGTTTTTGATAGGTGCCACAAAATGTCTAATAACGATTGAGTAACGTTATACACAAGTGTTTACAATTTTATTTTCATTTTAAATATACATACTATCACCGAAGAGCTGACTGGTTGTAAGCCTTAGTCCAAGTTATAGTTTAGTTGTCAAATATCGAAGATAATAGGAGATAATCGGAGAAATATATATTGAACACAAATATTTAAAATTAAAACAAAATAGTTGAAGAAAATTAAATCAACATTTATCTATGTATCAAAACAAAAACCAATACTTTTTGTTTAAATCGATTTTGACTAAACGGCAAGGGCTATTGCTCGCTTTTCTTTGAAGGTAATTACAGTTGTCTAAAGGTTGAACTTATGTTCACAAGGGATCGTGCATTTTATTTCACAACGGTATTTATACCCGGAATCATATTGGTGACCTCATCGTTTATCACATTTTGGCTAGAATGGAACGCAGTACCAGCCAGAGTAATGATTGGTATGTAAAAATCCATAAACAAAAGACTAATCGGAGTTTCTATAAATGTAAAACTAAAAATAAAACAATTAGGGATGTGTAAAAATTGATATGTAAATAAAAATCGTGGTAAACGAAAATTCCAGTTCATTTCCATGTCAATTGGATGAACATACTCGTATTCAGGAATGTAGCAGGTCTTATGTAGGAGTTACACTTTGCAAATTGTTTCACAAAATAATATTTATTTTTATTGCAAGTAGGTGTTGATATTCATCAAATTTTTATTCACTTCTATGCACTAAGCTGTTTATTGCATGCGCAATTTGTATTTTTCTTTTATTCTACATACACTATTCCAACTTCCTCTAGAGTTTTTCACGTTTTCAGTTGATTCGATTTGGTAGTCAAAATTCAAAGCAAATGTATTCAAAATTTACAAAAAAAAAGTTTATGTACATACTCTAATAAGTGGTTCGTTATAATCGGTTACGGTTAGGCGGATGAGTTTAAAAACAGAGATCCAATTGGGAACCAACTATCATAGAAACCACCTTATGCCGCACTTTCGACAGTAGGTTTCCATTCCAAACAATACATTCACTTGTGCAAAAAGGGGCTGTAACTTGTAAACACTGGGCAGACGAAAGCAATTGAATGCAATTCATCTCGAAAGCCAGGCCCCCTGCGGCATTTTAGGGTGGCAGACGGTTCTTTTCTATGAATGGCGTGTTTATTTTCTTTTTTATCCGCAATTGTGCATCCTTCTACAAGTGGTGTACAGCTAGAGTTTTGCGTTTTTTTTGTCTTGTGCCGTTTTGTCCATTTTGTCAAGAATTGTGCATTCACGTATGAGTATACTGCGGATATTATTAAAGAAAAAAAAAAAAAAACAAACAAACATTTTCGAGCAGAACAATCCACAATGAACACAGAATCGTATGGCATCCTTCAGCTAAGCCATGACTGTTTAGAAGAATAATAAAGAAAAACAAAAGCGAGAACAATTTGATACAATGAAAGCATGCAGCAAGCGGGGTTAAAAAGGATGCAAGTGATACAGTTTGGATGCGCTGCGAATTATTTGTTTAGTTATCCTCTTAGCATGAATGCCATTTTCGTTAGACTCCGTACTTATTCGTTGAACTCGCTTAAAGACAGAATTGACATGGATTCCATTTTCTTCAGAATTTATTTATTTAAGAACTGGGATTAGAATGAAGCTTTTTCTAAACCTAGTTCTCTTCTCAGATGGCAAGGAAAAAATTATTTCTTATCTGAACTATAGAGTTTTCCAATAGGGAGGAATAGGTATAAGAAATTTACGAAAATTTGGTATTATTTGAAATGCATATGACGTCGTTCAAATGGCCGCCGCGGCTTCGCTGGGTGGTGCGCATCCGAGGAGTCCAATTTTCGATGACTCTCGCGTATAGATCAGGCTGAACTTGAGCGATGGCACGGGTTATGTTGACATTGAGGGCACTGGTCGTTTGCGGCTTATTAGCATAGACTTGCGACTTATGGAAACCCAACAAGAAAAAGTTTAATGGGTTCAAATCGCACGATCTTGGTGGCCAGTTCACGTCGCCTCTGCGTAAGATAACCATACCCTTAAATCACTCGTGGAGAATGTCCATTGTGGCATCAGCTGTGTGTCACGTAGCGCCGTCGTTCACATGCATATCATCCAAATTGGTTTTTATCGATCGGTAGCGCTCTCCGTTGATGGTGATGGCAATGCCATCGTCGTTTTCGAAGAAGTATGGACCGATGATGCCGCCAGCCCACAATCTGCACCAAACAGTGACTTTCTGTGGACACATTGCCACTTGGTGGATCTCGTCCCAAATCCGACAATTTTGCTTGTTGACGTACCCGTTCATCCAAAAATGGGCCTCGTCGCTAAAGATGATTTTTTTTGCTGAATTCGGGGTCCGCTTCCACCTGCTCCAGTTCTATTATTTTCATGTGTTGCTCGACGCTGTAACTTGCCATGGCGATTTGTCTTTAGTGTCTGAAAAATAAAAATCGGGAAAACTTACAACAGATAAAACAACATCGCCGCCATGAACTGTCAAAATCTACCCGTCCCTATTGGAAAACCCTATAGAAGCGGTACAGAGACTGACAAAATGCCATTTATGTCAGTTACATTTGATTGGGTCCAAAGAATTTATGGTGGATTACCTGCGGAAAACGAAGTGTTCTGATGATGGTGGCTCACTGTCACCAAGGCAGTGACAGAGTTCAAAACACTGAAAGCATAGGTACTACTGGTACATTGTGTACCTAAGTATGCTAACAGTTCTCTTTGACCTTTTTCTTCCCGAAAATCTTCTCAGTTCGATACCGCAAGTAGTGGTTATGAGCCAATCCGATAAGAAAACCCAAAGGATTAAAGAGAAGTCTTCATAGAGACTTTGACGGATGTATCCTTTGCGCTTCCAATTCTGTATTGCGCTCAATCAAGTCAATATTTTTGAACCGCGGGTTGTCAAACAAACATGACGTGACATCATATTTCCGACATTTATCTTTTCAACAGCAGATTCACGTGAATGCAGCAAATTCGATGAACGAGTAGGAAAGGTACTATGAACGCAAAAGGATTGACAGATCCCCATCTCCTGTCAATTAGACTGACAAATAGCGACACATCCCTATTCCGTCAAAAAAAGAAGAAAACATTCGCATTATGTATGTGTGCCTTTATCGTCCCAAAAGAACCCAATTTACTGTGGGAATACATCTCAGCATGTGTTAACCAAACCAAAACATAAACTTTACGAAAATAAATGTCTAATTCCCAACAAGAAAAGTCACTTCCGCAAACATAGTCCCTCAGAGTATGTTCGGTATAACTATACACATTCGAACTATGTTATGCGGTTGTTTCAAGGAATACATTCCACACTTGAGGCCCCCACTCGCTTATGTAGATTTATTCAGTCCACTATCTTTGTCGCGGGGCTTCTTATGTGTGTGGTTACCCTTAATCCTTCAGGGTTAATCAAGGACGTGACTTTTCATCATCATTCTTAAAAATATGAGAAGGCGGAATGATTTTTCATCGTCAGAACAATAATGTTTGTTTTTTTTTTTTTTACAATGACATTGGCAGTGGTTGCAGCGTTGAAGATCTGTTTCGATGTCGCTGCTCTAGTTATTGTTGGGTTATTATTCGTATTCACAGTTTAATTGTTTTACCAAGCTCTGTGCAGTGACTTCTTTCTTCTTTTTGTTTCATAAATCAATGTCAAACTATGGGGAACGGAGCACAGCAGTGAAATCCGCCCCTCACAAATGAATTTCCATTTAAATACTACATCCCGCCGCTTAAAGGATATTTTTTTTGCCATGATACTCGTGTCATGTAAAACAAGAAATTGTGTGGTAGGATATGCGTGCTTTGGGGGGATGAGAGTTCACTATCCCACTTGGAACGTTACACTTTTCGGATTTTGAATATATTTGCATAGACTTTTTCTTTTGTTTCCTTAAATTGGTTTTGTCTTTCTTGTTTCTTATTACTTTAAGACATCCTACATATTTTTATTTTTTTTTACTCCTCCATCTATTCTTTGAAGAGAAAAGACACCACTTGTTTCTTTTTTTGGTACCATAAACATAATTCCTCATCTGAGACGAGCATTTTTTTCTTTGTTTCTTTTAAGTTCCTTCTTTCTATCTGTTTTAAACCACATGATGACTTCTGGTTTTGTGTCTTGGTGTACATCTGAAAAGGAAGCAATTTTTGAATAAATCAAAATTTTATTTAGAACTTTGTGTGTGGGTTTTTGTTGAACTTAAAATTGAATTTATCACTTAAGTTTGAAACACGATTGTCATTTCCTATACAAGAAAGTGAATATTAGATATTTGAACAGAGTTCAAATCCATTCTTAAAGAAAATCAATTATTTAGGAGTTATTCTAGATCAAAGAGTCACTTGGAATCGAAACATGAACGATGCCTTACATGACGAATACACATCCGAATAAGTGCTGCTTCTGTTCCCTGTAGCAATGGTTGTTTCTCGCCCTCCGTTTGCCCGGTTTATCCCGTCCCATTGGATGACAGTTATTACTAATTCTTCGGTTGCAAGCGACCTATTAAGTATTCGAACATCGAACGGGCAAACCCTAAAATAATTTACTACAGTCGTTGAGAGTAGTATCGTCCTTGTCCTGCTTCTCTATGATTGTCTTCATCCCGGACACATACTTGAGAATTTAAGCATTGTTTACTGGCTTATACGGCATTTCTGGCTGTGTCAATTCATATTTAGATCGCGCCTATTATTGGTCACGATCTTTGAAACTGTGTGCTCCATAAAACCTCCTATGTCTTACTTGTCAGTGACGATAAGGTTTTACCAGCTTTGGTCAACATACAGAGTGGGCGATGGATGAATCAATAGAGGAATTGTTTAGTTTGAGGACTAATACCGAACTTTTTCCATCGATCTGTGAACACTCAATCGGGCATGATTTCACAAATATTTCTGGGCGAGTTCTGAATACAATTTAAAAGCCAGTGTGGGAATATATCCTCTTGGTCATTGAATGTAAAATTCGAATTTTAATAGAGTGGTGTCTTTTGACCTAGCCCGACGAAGAAAGTCATCACTGTCTGTCTTTCTCAGATGTACACAACCACCATACAACAATTTTTACTTCAATAATACATCCATTGCCTCCATATCTACTTCCAACATATTGTTCAATTTATAAAGAAAAAATATTATTTCATATCCTTTCCAACAGGTGTAACAACAATGTTGAATTTTTTCACAACCTCCAACGGTTTCAGAAGCACACTACCTGTCGTCTCAAATCTCACTGCAATGAATGTCTGGGACGGGGTGTGTATGTGTTTCATTTATGCCTCATTACTGGAGTTCGTATGCGTTAACTACGTCGGTCGAAAACGTCCATTGCACAATGTCGTCTATCGTCCTGGCGAAAATCCAGTCACACAGGTAATAAATATTGTTTCTGTTCAAATTAAAATTAAAATTTTATTTTATACAAGAGAAAAGATTATACATACTCCTTTACAGATTCATTAACAAATAGTTTAACTTTAAGTTTAATTAATAACAAAATGAAAACCATTTTCGAGACCAACATATTCGCGCACCTTGGGTGTTCATTTTAAAAATACGAAACAAAAAAACTGTCATCTGTTTGTTGTATCATACTTTTAGAACCTTCTTGGATAGACTTTAGGTTTAAAATAAAATATTAGAATGTATTATGTAATTTTGTTTATTTGTTTGTTTCTTATTAAATGTAAAGTTAGGTTTTAGATCAATGTTTTCCTTGTACAGCTGTCCTTTGAACTTGAAACTTAATATCCAAAAAACAATAATTTTCTGTCGGTGTATTTATTTATTGTTTGGTTGTTTCCATTTATGTCTCACTGTATTGCATCGTATCGTACGAATATGTTTTGTTTTTCTGTTCTATTTCAATGTTTCTGAAGAGAGAAGCTATTCAACAAAAATAAGGAAAAAATCAATTGATGATGGTTATTGTGTGGATATTTTTAGCAAAGGATTTGAATGATACATGAGAATGCACACTCAAGTATGAGTAATCGAATTGAATTGGATTAACTATGATTGCAATTACAATAAATCGTTTAGTGTAGCAGTAATTGAATTAAGTACTTGGAATTTAAACTTTAGAATTTGCAAATGAAGAATGGAGAAATGCATGATTAAGTGTATTTTTTTGTTGTTCTCGTATGTATTAAAATAATTTGTAAAATTTATGACACTACACTAATAAGTTAAGGTAGAGCAGTAGAAGCGTGGAGTTCCAGTATTCATTTGCATAACATCCATTTGACTTCAATTTTCCATGCTTCTGTCTCAATTAGTTCAAATCGACTCTCAGTGTTCTTAGCCTCCAGAGTATTTTCTTCAGAGTTCTGCATTGTCGGTGATGTCCTTTTGGATGGTATCGAGCAACGTTACTGCCCAAGCATTTTGCAGGACTGACCAGGCAATTATAGAAAATATGGGAAGAATTAAGCATATCGTCAACCTAAGTTAGCCAAGTTTGCTTTGGCCTTCGTCTATGACTTGGAATGTACACTGTTCTCATAGTTAGTTTTACAATGGCTTTCGTCCCCTCGCATTGCACTTCACTTTTTTTTCGAAATTAGGCGTCTGAGCAACAAAGGACGCAATAAAGCGATCGTAGCTCTGGCTGTATGAGCTGTGGCGCCGTCTTGTTGGAACGAAAAGTTGTCCATGACGTCATCAGTCAGAATTGGCATCAAAAAATTAGTTATCCGATAACGCTTTCTATTAATAGCGCGTTGTGGTAGCGTGCACTGTTCCAAGGCACAAATTAGCTGGGACCGACGCTTCGAATGCCGATCTGGAAACAGATATCAATGTTATAGAGTTGCCAGATGCCGAAGAAAGAAATGGCCCGCCCTACGTTTTATCGAAACACCTTTTATTTCGATGTTAAGCTACTAGATATGAATCGGCCTCTCAATTTGGATTTCGAAGTCAGCGATGAACACTGTAGGTAACATAAATGCGGGCGCAAAATTTGGCCTTGTCCTCCACTATTTATTTATTTACTTATTTATGCAACGCATTTGAAGAACCTTCATCCCATAAATCGACGAGTTGCTGTCGATAGCCAAAGGCCGTCAAGAAAGTTTCAGTCCGGGGTTTTCCGCTTCAGAGCGAGAAAGGATTTTTATTTTTTATTTTTTTTTATATTTTTTTTTTCTTTGGAACAAAGATCATGGCATACGTGGGCAGGCAAGATTCTCTTTACTTAGGCCTTAGTCGGTCCCATTTAGTTATATTCTGCTTCGATGGAATTAAAGGATCTAGAAGAATGGAGGTCATAGAATTTTCTGTTACAATCCTCTCAATGTGGAGTACTGAACTAGTGAGTGCTCGAGACTCTATTCTTCTTATTCGCAGTTCCTAAAAATTGCTGCGTCAGTGCGCGTCTTTTATGCATGTACTTATTAAGAATGTCCTGAAAATAGCCTCAATTGATCTCCGCTGTGTCAAACGACAGTTATCAGCTTTGTGGCACAGATGGCTGGTCATTTTTCCTCGGAACGCCGGAACTTTCGAAAAAAAATCCAGATCATCCCGTGAAGAGCTGTAGAGAGAAGCTTGCTTCCAGAACTTTAAGGTGGTCGAGGTGAATCTTGCGATCCAAAATTTAATTTTATCTATTCGCGTCCTTCGCAAAACGTGAGAAGCTTCACGGACTACTGCTCTGAATAAGTATTTATTTTACATTTATTTCTCTGGTCAATTTAATTACATTTTGTGTTTTTATTAATGTTTGTTAGTTTTCTTAGGAAATACATCTTTTCTATGCCCTGTTTCATGTTATTATTCTTTAAGAAAATTTATCTATAACGCTTTTGCCTTAATTTTTGAAATTATCCTCCCGGCAAAATTATTATTTAACAGAAGTATTTAAGAAAACTTCTTATGTAGAGAGAATTTCTATAAAAAAAACTATTTAACGTAAATAATAAACTACGAATATATTATATGAAAACATTATTTCCCAATTTTCGTGATTAACACAAATCATTTCTCGTATCCTGAGTTATAACTTACTAATCGCACTTCAAAATTTTTTTATTTCATAAAAGAAAAAACCTTAAAAATTTCCTTTAACAAATCAGTTCAATATTCAACTTGTTATTTTTATAAATTAGTAGTTTTGAAGAAACGACATAAAATCCAAACAAACAAAAATCTTAAAGTGTGTTTTGAGTATGAAAATATTTTGTGTACATTTTTCCAGCGTCTTCCAGCGGTTCTAAGCAGGATCGGAGTTATTCTTGCAAGTCCTTTGGTAAGCTATTTCGCACAACACCAACTACAATTACAAAAAAAAAAATTACAACACACACCCCCCACACATTAATACACAAAAACCAAAACCAATTCAAAAAAATGAAACAAAAAAAAAACTAAATTTCGTTTAATGTAAAACATTCATTATCACCTGCTTATGCTTGTGTTTAAAACAAAATCGATTTCTATTAACATTTTGTTATACAAAACTTCTGTTCAAACATTTTTTTTGTTCTTTCGTTAACCCTAGGCATGTTGCATTTTGCGTGTTGCAAATAAAACTAAAAAAAAAAAACGTTCATTCTACCTTGTACATTTATGGCAAACTATTATGCACGCTTTATTTTTTATGTAACATACAAACTTATATACTTGTTACGTTGCCTTAAAAAATTGTAAATACAATCTACGTTGTGCTGCTGCTTGTATTTAACTATTTCTTGTCGTCTTTATTTATTTTTGTTACTGAAAACACACTTTAAGGTCACAAATAATTGGGAAAAATGTTTCAAATACGCACAATCGATTTACATTGTGTGATGCAATATTAAAAAAAAATGAATACAACACTATCTAAAAGATAAAATACGTATAAGATAGTGAAAGTAAATTTAGAAAAATCAAAAACAATCCAAGGCCAACTGCAATTTGAGTAGAATTTCCTTTGCTTAAGCTTTTATTATACAAAAGAAAGTTTTCAAAAAATGGAAATCAAAAAATATTTTTAGATTTATGCAACTAATTACATAGACTAAGCTATTTTAGTTACAAAAGTTAGGTTAAATGCTTTCTGTAAAAAAACAAAACTATTATGTATTTCATTGAGTCTGCATTTTTCGTTAAATTTATAAATACTATTTAATTAATTTTTTTTTAATTTATAGCTTAGTTGAGTTATTTTTTTATTTCATTTATGAGTTAAGTTTGAGACATTAGAAAACTGTGTTGGGAACAAGCATACATATGTATTACCTGAGCTGTCTGATAAGCTTGGGTATACCCGCTTAGGTAACTTTGTTATAAATGGTTCTCCAAAACTCCAGATTGACAGCTTACCAATTTAGGAGGAGGACAATGAATTCTTTATTCAAAGGATAAAAGCGAGTAGTGAATAGAGGAACTTAAATCACCCTATGGAAGAGATTATGAGGGGTAACTCTCCTTCGCAAGGCAACTCAATTAAATTCCTTGTTGACACAGTCGAACCCTTTGTGAAAGTCAATGAACATTGATTTTATAAAAATCCATTGGTTTCCTTATTTTACAAAAATCTGTGGACGCTTGTGTCTTCTTGAATGCACTTGTCTGTCCTTTGCAGCTACTTCAAATAGGTGTGCCATATCCAAGAAAAGGTGGCCTTCCTACCTACAACCGCGTCATAGACAAACCAAAATGTCACTGCTGGATCACCAGAAACGGTGTTCCACGCGTGAGATTGAGAACCCCTACTGGATAGTAGGGTTGTCCACATGATACGGAAACTTCAAATGACAAATGAAGAAGATGGATATTTTAGAAGATCAGGCTGTGACTTAAAAAGGAGGAAACAGTTAAACAGTGCGAATGCACTTACTGCCGAAATGAAGCGGAACCTGCCTTCTCAGAGATGAGGTTTCTCGAATGGTTTCAAGGATTAGTAACATTTCTTCCCAGAAAAGGCTTCTAAAATGAATGCAGGTCATTAGGATTTGCTGTGTAAGAGTAGGAATGGGATATTTCTGTGTGTTATCTGTGCTTAACAATGCATTTCCTCAGTGATAACGAGATTTAAGCTTTTATCTAACCATCGCATTGTCATTAAATCCATTCCCTATTACACAAATTTCTCTATAAAACCAATCAATCCTTATATGTTACACAAATCCATAAAAACCAAAAAACAGCTCTGAATAATTGTAACAATTAGGAAATTATCGAACGAGAATTTCACGCTGCTTTGTCATCCGAAAAGGCAGCAACAGCGCCGCCTTCACCTATTGCATCAGCTTCAGCGTCTGCAATGCATTTTCCAACTGACTTAAGTCACACACAACAATTAACTGGGCTAAGTGTCGGCAATGCTGGAAGAGTTGATAGCGTCGGCATGCGGGAGCCGGTTTATGTCGAAGTGTACAGCGATTCATCGCAAACGGGACCCTATATGCGGCAATCACGTTCAATTGCAACGAATACGCCACCACTTGTCGTTGGTGGCCGTCGAGTGTCACCATCAACGCGGACAGACAATGTAGTGGACGTTGGAATGAGCGAAAGTCAATTGCCTGTAAAACCGCCGAGGCGAAAATCAAGTCGTTCGACAACACCATCGGGTGTCTACGATGTGGAAGCTACCGTTGGCCAGATTAAAATGACAGGAAATCTTGTAAGTGGATTTCACAGAGGTCGCTAGCTCTGCAATGGTGTGTCTTCCTTTTTTTTTTTTTGTGCTGTGTTCGCTTGAGGGGTGAATTAAGAGTGGTGTTTAAAAAGATACTTTGCTGTTAAATTGTTTTTGTTTTTTGTACTTACACATCGTTAAGGGGAGCGGAATGCCATAGAATCCTGTCTTATATGGCGGAATGTGTACTGGGGAGTTCAAGGGGGTCAGTTGAATTTTCAAGTTTCCTTTGTTCCAACGGATGGAAGCGAGAAAGTGCTGTTCCACCTCCGGGAGCAATTTAACCTAAATTTTTCCATGTCCCGTGTGCGTGTGTGTTCGTTTGATGCTTTTATTTTCTCAAACCCTCCAGTTGGAAGAGTGAACCACCACCCGGTTGGAAGATTGTTGGCCCTCCCGGGAAAGGAATGAGCATCTTGAACTAATAATGGAATGGGGGAAGAAGGATTTTCCTTATTTTTATTTTTTATTTTTTGCTTACTAAAGTCAATTTTCCGTTGCTTTAATTTTTCCGTGTGTGTGTTATGTTGTGTTGATGTCCTTAAATAGTTTCATACAGTGCTGGCCAAGCCCAACAGCGCAGGAAATTAAATTGAATCATTTTGACTTTCACAACGGTCAAATAGAGAGACGTCAGAATGAGCGAATAAGACGAAAGTCGACGAAGTATGAGAATAGTTAATAAACCTGTGGGGGTTGCTGTGCTCAAGTGGCTTTTTCGTTCCTATCCCACTTACGGTGTGCGGAGAATTTACATTTAGTTACATTTAGAAAACTTATAATGATGTCGACAAATATGACATGTGCACGCACTTGAAGAATAACTATTATTCAACAAAACTACAACGAAAGTAGGACAAACTTGCGTAAGAATAGAAAGGATGTGCGTAGAAAAGGACACAGAAGACAGAACACATAAATTAAGTTTATAAGTTGGAAAATAGAATTCCACGATGTGCGGTTTGAGTTTCTAAAGATCTTTTGCGAACGTTTTGTGAGTGTGTATTTGAGGAGAGTCCTTGCACAATAGAGAATTCGATTGGCGCTGAAAATAGTCAAAGGACGTAATCACTTAAGGAAACATCTGAGGAAACATTCGAGTGTTAAGATCTTAAGAAGAAAGTTGACAGAAAAACGTTTTTGTCGCTGCGTTAAAGTCGCATTTCATTTCGGTTGGAACAATTCTTATTCAACGGCGCATGGCAATGTCCAACACGGTTTCCAGCATAGGGTATGTTTTTATGAGTCCATTTTTTTAAAGAATGAACCGAGTATAGCCGTCAAATTAGGTTAGGTTGAGGGTTTCGCACCGAAGTTGATGGATTCACTTAGACTAAAATAGGTCCATTGTGCTACCAATCGAGTCTGTTGTTATAGCTACACTGCCATCTTCTGCCGTTCTCTTGTCCTATTATCTTTTAAGTATCTGACGAGCGAGTTTTTTACTTAACCGCAATGCTGTTATAGTGGTCCAGTACAGCACCCTACTCGATCCAATATTTTTAAGATGTCAAAGGGAACTGCTGCTGATTTCCCGGGTTTATCAATGGTCAATTGGTCCCCAATGGAACGGCGGCTGCCTAAACCATATTATTAACTGGCCCGTGACCTTTTAAATGTTTGACTATATCGGCGTTAATGTTGCAAACTGATAGAACCATCTTTTCATGCAAATAAGCAGGATATAGACGGAGGTTTTCCTAAATTATGTCATCCCTCAAGCGGGTTGTCGCCACTGAATGGGCTCACTATTTTTGTGTTAAAAAGGTTAATTGCCAGTAGGTTTCCACCTTTATTGGAAAATATTTTCTTTACTTAACATTTTACTTTGAGTGGTTTTTTGTTTTTCTTTTTTACTTTTGCCATTCTATACATAAGTCAACTAGCTGCTAAATTGTTAAATAGATTTCCATTGTAAAAAATAAAATTGTAAATTATGTAAAGTACAAACGAAAAGTTGCTTTTGCCATTCAAAAAAAAAAAAATAAGTGAACAAAGGCATCAAATGCGAACATTTCTAAAAAACAAACAATAGAAGCTTACAAGTTCCAAAAATAAAATAAAACACGTTCCGATATTTATCATATTTTAGTTAGCAATTGCATATCGTACATTTTTTATTTGTCCTATGAATGCTTCAAATCACCCCACCCCGTCAACGAATTAGAATTTTAATTTTCCATACGTTTCAGTACATTTTTGAAATTGAATCACAAATTCGCACATCAACTAGCCTAGAGTACGTTTATTTTTGAATAAAAATTAAAAACCACAGGGAACCAATTATTATTAGATCACGTTCCTGTCACACTTACACACCACATAAACGTACTCTTAAGTATAATTTTTGATTTCTTATTTGTTTTCATTTACTTTTGTTTCCTTTCAGTTCTCATTATCATCCATCATTGCATTTCCATCACACAATTTGAAAATAAACTGAAAAAATCTCCTTATTGCAAATTGAAATTTGTTTGTATCTGATGAAAATATCGGTTCTATTTTTTCCCCGTTGTTTGATTTCTTATTTACCCCGCTGCTGGTTGGACTTTTAGCCGGTAAGTAGGCTTTCGTAAAGTTTTGTTGGGTTTTGTGCTTGATTGCCGCAGTTTGTAGTGTTTAAGTTTTTAAATTAATTTTGAAATTCTTTCCATCCCCTGCAGGGTGAGAAAAAACGTGAAACTGGTGGACCAAATGAAATAGTCGCATGCACCAATTGTGGCGGAGGCAGCAGTCCGTGTACACATTCAGCCAACAACGGATGTGCAACAGAGGTGAATATGGTGAACAAAAAATTTATTAAAATAAAAATATTTCCACTTTGAGTAGAGAGTAGAGAAAAGTTTTCAGTTTGCAAAATTTAAGAATGTCTGCTCTGCTTAGGTTAAGTTAGACTAAATTCCATGTGCCTGACACTTTGTTGAACCAGCTTGTGCTCTTGACAAAGGTGATTTCGACCCGGCTGCTTACCACTCAGCAAAGTCCACGGGTTTGAAAATATGCTTGAGGCGTTTCCTATCCGGACAAAAAATAGGAGTCAGCTCTAAATGGACCAGGATGTGTTTATTATCTTTTTTACCTGATCTACATTACATCATCCTAAAGAAGATCATTTTTATGCCAGTTTGTTTGCTTTTTCATTGCCCTTGCTATCGCTATCGATTAAACCCTCACCTATGTTGGCTACCTGCCTACAGAGATATTTCAGGAAATTTCACAGCTGACGAGCTCGCAAGACACGGGAATACTCCTTTAAATATCCTGACGGAATGATTTGTGCAGAAGTTACAGAGGAGGAGAAACAATTTTTCATTTTTTTACACCTGTTTAACCGTGGTAAAGAAGAAGACTACTTGGTTTCTTCGATCACTTATGCATGTGACATGGCGAACATTTAAGTACATTTTTGCTAGAGTACGAGTATAATATCTTAATATTCTTCATCGCACGCTTTTCATACTCTTTGTTCTTCTTTTGGAGAAGCTTCCCTATTCATATGTAGAGCTCGCTCACATTTAGCCTTCGTTCTTCTTTGCAGCGGCTCGGAAGGTTGGGTCATCCAGAATATTGCAGGTGCAGGCACTTACTTATTTACTTAGGCGGCGCTACAATTCAGGGCCTCAACCAACAAGCCTCTCCAGTTAGTCCGGTCATTAGCTAACTGCCTCCAGTGGCGCACTCAAAGTTGGTTGAGGTCCCCTTCCGATGATGCGGGCATACCTATGTATATAATCAATCGCAGTTTAATCAGTTTGATTTCATGATCATGAAACCTCCATGTCTCCTTGCGAATATTGAGAATGTAAAGTGCTATGGTGAAGTTTCGCAAAGTTCATTTATGCTCTACTGACAGAAGGATATTTAAATTCTTTTCAGAATTAATTTCGAAAGCATTTCACCGAAATAACTTTTTGCACGTGACACAGTCTGACAACAGAGAGTGTCAGAGATCTGCAGGTGTAATAAGGACACTTTTTGCTGTCATATAGAAGTTGGGGAAAAATCACTGGTTGGTGGAAAACCAAAAAGGAAGCCACCACATCACCTTACCACACACGTTCGTATATTTTATTAAAATGAACACGAAAAGTAAATGAAAGTTACGTGCACACAAAGTCTTTGGTATGCTAATTCGATACCATACGACAAACATTGGGAACTTACTCACTCAATCATTTGAGCAGTATCGCGGAATGGCGGACACGACAAATTCAGTTGTGCATGCGACGTGTAATGCGATCGCATTATGTGGGATTATTTTTTTTATCGCGTAATAGAGGATTTTTTTTGCTCTCGTGGCGTAAGGCTAAAGGTAATTTTAAAACTGTGTTTTATTTTAATGGCCGGGTAACTGCATGAATGTGTGCGCGCGAGGATAAACCAAGGTACTTCAGGGTAATAAAAAATAATTGATGGATGTGGGTTAGAGATTGATGGGATTTTTACATTTAAGCGGTGTGTTATGGTGCGAGCATGATTTCAAGAGTGATTGTGTTTTTTTCCAATTTGTGTCGTCTTTAATTGACACTTTGGTTCCGAGGGAATGACGGGTCTTTGACTGAATTCAGTACTTTGTAGCTATTCACATGGCTGTCAAATATTAACGTACTGGCTTGACCTCGTACTTACCTGCTTAAATCCTTTCACTCATCGTGGGTAATGTGGAGTTACCTGTATACCCCACTCGTTTTAGCTCGCTGCACCTCATCGTCGGTGACCTTGACTTTTCCTCAACTGTTCTGCGTTACATTTGCTCAGAGTAATCCATTCTTCTGCTGTTTTAAAGACTTTTCTCTAGAGGCTTTATCGCTTTTATAGCAATCCGAAATTTTTGTAGGTGTTTGTTGCTTTTTTTTCTTTTTTCTTACAGAAATATCTACGATGATGATTTTAACATCAAATGTTTTTCTCTCTTTGCACAGACATGCTTCGTTCAAGTCCGGAAAAAGGAACCGCCACATCCAATTCGTGTCGCTAAAACGATTGATGTCATTGCAAGAATAACATTTCCAACAGCTTATGCAATTTTTTTAATCTTTTTCTTTGTTCACTATAAGGGATTCTCCTAGAAATTACTTTAAAAATTTACCACGAACGCTACAAAAAAAAAAACGGATTAGGCAAACCAAAAAAACCAACAAAAAAATCGCTAGTCACTGAAAATGAAAAAAAACAAACTTAGAAAAAATGACGCTAAAAAAACAATAGATATAAACATAAAAATAAAAACACAACAATTTTTGTGATTCTTAGTCAAACTCCTAAGTTTTCTGTTAATACATATTCTTTGAATTTATTTTTCGATTGTTTATTATAGTACCAAATACTTGAAAAGAAATCGTCAAAACTGTGAAATAAATTAGTTATAAATTAAAAACAAAAAATTGTTAAATAACAGAGGGAAACACTTAAGTGATAAATTTAAATTAAATGCAAAACGAAAATTATATTAGAGCAAACAAAATTAAA
The DNA here is from genome assembly GCA_917880715.2 of Matsumyia berberina. NCBI lineage: Eukaryota > Metazoa > Arthropoda > Insecta > Diptera > Syrphidae > Matsumyia > Matsumyia berberina. The sequence goes on from OU862870.1 coordinate 64,279,440, forward strand.
AAGAAAATCATTTCTGTAGAATGTTTTACATAAAACAAATTATATTGACTGCCTTTTATAAAAAATAAAAAAAAAAAACCATTCAGTTATAGTAAAAATTAACATTAAACTCAATCATATAACTTCTTGTACTATTTGCATATAAAATCGACAAAAAGAATACAAATAGTAGGCACTCTAGATTTGGCAATGTTTCAAATTATGTATATAATTGCTTTGTAAAATATTCTTAAGATAAAAAATGAAAAAAAAAGTGTATAGAGTCGACTATTGTCGGCAATGATGTTTTAAAATTTAATTTTTTTAATTTTTAAATGCAAAATGCTTAAAAATCAATTCCCCCGATATACAACGATTTACTTTTAAGAATAGGACACTATTACGCACTCAAAATCCTTGTAGTTTCTAATAAGACAAAAATTTAAGCGATTTATTTTACCTCTTTTTTTCAGTATTTGCCAGCTTAGTTAAAAGAATAAAAGTAAATGCAAAAGAAACTAAAATACACAATGATCTGCAAGAAACATAGAAAATAATAGTTTTATTAATATTTAATGAAAAAAAAAATACCAAAAAAATCTGCGTGTGAGAAAAACAATAAGTAAAATTATGTTTAAACAAAAAAACACGAAAGTTATAAGCCACAAACAAAATAATTCTTTAGTTGACTCTCTTTCCATTTTGGTTTGCTTACACAAATTCGAAAAGAATGATGAAACATGAAAAGAATAGTTGGACCTCTTTCATTTTTTACACAGACCTCTTTTTATAAACTTTGCTTTATTAACTTATGTATCTGCATTGCGGATTGAAAATACATATCAACATTTTAGTTTTTCCTTTCTGTAGATAAAACAATGAGACAGTCTGTAAAATGTATTCTTATGAGCAGAGAAAGTATGATAATTAAAATCTTTTTCATTTGCCTACGAATATTTCTACTCTTTCAAATATTTAATTTTTAAATATGTATAAACACAACAAAAACACACAAATTTTTTGTAGTTCTGTTCAATGTTACATTTGTTAAGCAAAAGCTTGTTTTTTACGACCAAAAACGCGAATATTTATTCAATACTCATTTAAAAAAAAGGATAAAAAAGAAGCAAAATATTGAAACATAAGTGCTTTTTATAAAACATTAATTGATACAAAAAGAACCATTAAAAAGAATATTAAGTATTAATATTTACATAGACTATTTTTCAAAAATGACATATTGCCTTTGCAAAATAAAAAAAAAACAAAAACTAAATGTTTATATTTGATGTTGTACATTTTTGCGAGAAGAATTAATTGTTCGATTTGCCTATTATTTTGCTTTAATTTACTTGCATCAAAGTTTTATGTAATATATTTAAAATGTTGACAATCGCTATACCTACATACATACATGCAATATTATACACAAACTCTGAAATAATATTTCCACCTGTGTTTTTGCCCGTCCAGTTAAAACTTTGCGAATATACATAGATACATACAAACATTTTCAAATTATTTTTTGATTATAGTTGCATATTTTAGTTGTCTTGACGCAGTGTATGTACATCTGATTGACTTCGACTTGATTTATCTGACTAAGAAAACCGTGCTCAACATATGGTTAAAAATTAATAACCAAAAGGGCTACCAACTAAGTTGAACTTATAGATTATCTATGACTCGAGAGCTCAGTAAAAATGTTAGAATGCTCTTTGGGAGCAATCTTTTATAGCTGTGAAATACATCAACACTGTTCCGGAAAAGACCAGATCAGGTGATCACGAAGGTGATTCTATTTACACGCATTCCTCAACTTTGTCTTTTTCCTTTGTTCCTTTTTAGTTTGTTTTGCTTGCTATTTTCCTGCAATTCCACAATGACTGTGCATCCAGCATTGTCTTGCACGATTCTGTGCATACAATACCTTACACATACCTAAACCCACCGCAAATCTAAGTTCACATGGACATGCAAGTTATTCTTAGTGGATATAGACTCTTCCATTGAAATAATATTGGACTTAAACATCCCCTTGGTCATCATCTTAATCCGCTACAAAGTGCCGAACTCAGCGTACTTATGCATACATGTTTGACAACGCACTTCCCAACTTCAAGCGGAACTACTCAGTAATCACAAGTTGAGACTCCCTCTTTTAGAGAACGATCAAGTATGGTGTACGAATGACAATTCAATGAACAGGGATTCTGAGTCCGAAATATTGGGTGAGTAGTCAGTAAGCCTAAGCACGTACTCAAGACTAGTTTCATAGTTTCATGCTTTCAACCATTGAAATTTGAATATTTGCTTTCCTTCCAAAGTCAACGTGACGGCTCTCATTAGCGACCTTAATTCTTAGGATTAATTCCATGTACTAGGAGCGTTTGTGCAACCATATTTGGCTTTATTTTGAATTGCATAACCAATACTATTTTATTTGTTTATTTTATAAGAAATCCGAAATCTATAAAAACCTGTGTACAAAACAAATTCAATCGCGTTAATGTTGATAAGAAAAAAGCAATTTTGTAAATTAAAGAAAAAAAATGTGTGTCATTTATTAAATCATCACAAATGTCTTATTTTATTGCCTTCACTTGCACTTAAGTAGATTTTTTATATTGATAAGTATAAATTTAAAAACAAAACAAGAATAATATAATTATTGCCAAACTTAAGATTTATCACTAAAAAAAAAAAACAAACCCCCATCCCATTCAAATTATGCGTTAGGCATTCTTATTATTAGAATCAAAATTTAACAAAAAAGAAAAAAATATTTTTTATTATATTCACACACTTTAACAACAAACAAAATGGATAAAATCTTATAAAAATAAATTTTCAAAAACAAAAAGAAAAATCCAAAAGATGCCAACCGCTTGATTATCATCACAACAAAACAAACCCCATTTTTGCCTGTGGGTAAAAACTATTAAACCAAAACAACTAAATCTTTAAAGAAACTTGTTAAAAAATTTCCATAAATTACTAAATAATAGTCTGTGACAAAAAAAAATTACTTAGTATAACAATTAGATGGTAGATAATAAAAAGCTACTAAAAAAGATAAAGAAAATCGATAGGTGCCTTTCAAGAAACTTAATTTCGATGATTTGTTTTAAATGAAAACGTATAATTTTTATTTGCTAAGTAAAAAACGAGATAACTCACAACACACAGAATACTTAACACTCGACTTAAAAGACATTATTTTACGGACGTAGCTGATATAGTGAAAAAAAAAAAACAAAAACGTATATCAATTGCACTAAGGAATAGCACATTTACTAAATCAAAGTTTTTTCATTTACAAAAAAAAAATCATAACAGCAATTTTAAAATAAAAAAACATGACACAAATGTCTACTTTATGGATTAAGGCACTGAGCTTATGCGCAAAATTAATAAAAGAAAAATAAATGAATGTATATACAATTGAACGTATGTGAAGAGACTTGAATATACCTAACATTTTCTATAAAATAGGATCATACAAAATTAATGAATGGAGAGATTGAGCAAAATGAACGCTGTTTTTGTAACGAATGTCCAAAAAAGGTCACAGAACCATCATTTACTTTGCAATTTAATTTTGCTTAATAAAAATGCTAAACCATCTTATGGATAAATCGGCTTATTTTGCAAAAGCGTTTCCTTTAAAAACAAAATTCCACCCAAAACATCTTACAGTCTCTCCACATTTTATTAAAAACAAAAATTTGTCCTAAAAAATAAATGAAAAGAAAACTAAAAATAAAACAAAATTCACAGAATTGTAAATAACATTTTATTACTATTTATTACTTAAAAACCAATTTTATTGTAAGTTATTCAACACAACCAACAAAGCATTGTAAAAAAAATCAAGCTTAAGTTTTAGACAAAAAAAGAAACTCAAGATGGAAGATATATAATTATCTGTTAACGAAGGTCGATTTGAAAACCGAAAAAAGATTATTAAAAAAAATGGAGTAACATTTAAAATTCACGTTATCGTATTTACATTATATTCCATGCTTAAAAAAATATATTTATTGTTTTACGTCATATTTATTATAAATGAATTTATTTCAAACATAATATTCTAAATAAAATTTAAATTATTATGATATACATTATTTACTGTTATAAAAAAACAAAACAGAGAAAGATTTATTTACAAAACAAAAAAGAATAACGAGTTTAGATGAAAAGAAAATTATTATTATATTTAAATAAATATGAAATGAATTCGAATTCGAATTAATCAAATACATATTACATAAAAATCGTATTTGTAATATCGACAAAGAGAACAAAAAAAAAAACAAAGAATTATAGAAGGATATATGTAAATACACACACGAAAAGCTTTGCAAAAATAAATCTAAAACGAACAAAAAATGTTATCTGGTGTTTTATTTACGTACTCTGAGTGAACCTCAACTCACACACCGTTTTGGGTGGTCCGGTCCAAAAGCATTCTCGAAAGGACATGCTCGATAAGTGGTCCACCAAGGAACACCTAGGAAAATGAGAAAATGCTGGTACAGTGGAAGTCGTTTATAGCGACCTAGCTTATAACGACGAGTAAGTTATAGCGACCACTTTCCTTTCACTTGGTTGGTTTCTCTATATTTTAAGCTACTCTATCGTCGGATATAACGACCGCGTGCCTTCACCGTCTTTATAAGCGACTTCCACTATAGTTGCAAACAACTACTGTGAGCTGCACCAAGCAGAAAGTTTTAACCATCCCGCGAGGAACTCTCAAATTGGAAGTAGTTTTGTCTTAAGGAAGCTTAACCTTCAAGTAAGAATACATTCTGAAGAAGATGAGGCTGTTAGACAACTGAAGCCTGGAGACAACTACACATAAGTATACTGTACAAGTGTCCACCATTATATTTTTGAATGTCCGTTTGCAGAGAATTCGCCAATTTGTGACATCAGTACGGTGATTAACTCGAGACAGCCATGGAGCTAGGAAGTTAATTAAGTAGCAGAATTCCCTTAACCATTTTATTTTATATTCGGTGAGTCACCAAGTACCGAATCAGGACCGATTTAACAGGTACCGTCTATGGCGTCAAGTTCTTCTCCACTTATTGGTCCATTTCAAGAAGAATGAAATTTCGAAATTATATGTAAAGAGATGGGTATCTAGTGGACGAGTAGACTGCGGAACATGTATGAGTGTATGAGTGCCAGGCAATGACTGGATTCAAAATCAGAGGATTAAACAAATGTCGCTGAGACACTTACTAGGGTTGACAGAAGGAATCAGAGTTAGTAAGACAACTCGTGAAAGAGAGACGACAATGGACTCAATGAAAAGGTCTGTTTTGACACATCAAAGAAGTATAACTCTCGGTTTGAATCCCAACCCCTAGATTCGTAGTGAAAAAGATAAAAGGCGGAAGTAACTCCAGTAGGCACGGTCGGGAGTAGTATTTCCATAAGTAAATAATTAGTAAGTAAAACGTGTTCCTTTCTTTGTGCTACTGACAGCTGAAATAATTAAGTACTCACAGGCGAACCGGGGGCAAAAGCCTCTTTTTTATGTGGAAAGACAGAAGCAAACAATGGTTGCCTTACATTAGTTGACGATTGCTGCAACTACTTATTTTATAAAACTACTTATTTTATAAATAATCTTCAATATCAGATCCTCTTTCTCACTGTCAATTACAGCTTAGCAGACTATTTATTGCCTGTACGCACCAAAGGAACTCCTGCACTTGACACTATTCTTGAAAATAATTCCGATTTCCCACCTCGATAACCCAGAAAGCGTCCAAAATTACAGCATATGTCTTTCACTGCATTCAAAACGTAAAATTAATATTATCCCGCTTAAAAAAAGGACAAAAAACACAGAATGCATTGCTCTTATGTTTATGGGTCAGTGATCACGAAACAGATAAGGTCTACCACTGAGTTGCAAGGACTTGCTCGTATAAGACATGCATTCGTAAGATTTTCCTGTTGTTAAGGTCGATGTTCATATCCTTGCATAAGTCAAATCATTCAAATTACTTTATCGTCAGTAAGGATTAATACTTTTTTTTTGCTTTGAATTGTAAGCCGTGTAAATGTGGACTGCTCATGATACATCGACTCGAATGGCAAGTTGCATATTCTATGGTCTATTTCTGGTCACTTCAGAGTGGTTATACTCAGATTAATCCAACTTTCATCTTTTTAGGATCCCAATATTACTCCTTTAAAAAATGCATCTACAATCGGCATTATCTTGCAACAGGTTCTTTTTTTTTTGTAATTCAACGTTACAGGTTGACGTTCCACTGACTGATTGAGTGTGTGCACCTGTCATTACAAAAGGCACGCGGTCAACCGATCGAAATATCCGTTGAAATTGAAACATATGTAGGAATTTATAATTATTTTTTTTTTTTCTTACTTCCTCGTTCTCCTCGAATGACCTTCCATTAGTGAAAAACCTGTCGAGATGATCCCGAAAAGACGTGTAGATCTTTACAATAGATTGTAACCGATAAATTTTGAGAGTTGCAGGTTGCAGACGAACATGCCATAGATTTTCATTTCATTCACCTCCAATGCGACGGCTGACAAATGAGGGTTCCACTTCCAATTATGTAAGTTCTGTCATAAAACGAAAATTTTCTTTTGTATGTATAGAGCCAATGAAAAAATAAAAGGGAAAAAAGGACGAAAACCTGCATCGTAAATATCCGCCTTCTCTGACATGCAAAAACGTGAATCTCAAATTAGCCCATTTAGGGTGGGGAAAGTCGGGTTTTCTAGACAGTTTTCCCTAGGGTAAGAACACTTTAGTAGACACATTCTACCAAGAAGAATTTTGTGCCTAGATTTATAGGAACGAGCGAATTGAAAAACCCATCGCGAGAAAGGCCTCAGATTTATATGTTCGCTTCCATCGTCTATGATATCGATGTCTCTTCTCCACCGTCCATTATCTCTCAGCAGACTATTGCTTTACCCTTCGCCTTCCAACAGGCTTCTGCCCTATATTGAGCCATTGTTCATGTCGACGCTGTTTTTCCAAAATCGTTGGCAGGAGTGGCGGTGATCAGGCTAGCTTGTCTGAGATCCAATTAGGTGCCTCTATTATTGTCTTTTTTCAGGTGTCCAACATCTAGCACTATCTGTGCGAAATCCTCTTACCAGGGTAAGGTACAACATACACCGGTCTAGACCCCTCTTAGTCTTACCATATATTCCCGTACTAACTCATTTTCCAAATTCAAAACTTGGTAACGTTCGTGCCAACTTCGTCCTTATAAATCTAACCAATTCGGAAAATGATTGCATGCTAAACACACACACAGCGACACATCCAACCATCCAAGAAACCCCACTCAACTTAACCTCATACCGCCTAGATTTTGATCCCATGATAACTTCCAACTTTACTCGTACACAGAACACAAACATACTTTGATTTCGCTCCTTCGATACCGTATAAGGAAGAAAATTACAGGTGAAAAATTAAGTGCCGAGGGGTGGTGAACCAAGCGACCAGGCGACTGGAGCACTGATTCACTTGCGCTCATATGTACACATAATTACATACACATTAGTGTGTGTTAGATAAGAACCGCACATATACGGGTGAAGTACGAAAATTCCTTAAGTGAAGTTTTGCATTTTCGTTTCTTTTTTCAACTCAAAGTTAGGTTAGCTTCGATCTAACAAATTTTATTTCTTGTAAGTATGTGGTCGCGTGTGAGTTATATGTGCTATCTACAGAACTGCGGCTGTAATTATGTACAGGACTATGGCAGGACTATATATGGAGTACGGTGCTCGTGTGGGTAGCATAAGAGACTTGTTTCCAGCTAATCGTTCGATATCACAGGAAAAAAATCTAAAAAAACGAGGAACTATTATCGTATGCATACTTGTACAGTTCTTGGGTTCCTTTGCTTGGACACACCCTGTTTGGAAGACATGTTTGTGTGTAAATAACAATTTGTTTAAAAAACTTTTCAAAATGAATTAATGTTTTGATTGAATATATTAAGACATGTACATACATATATTGGAGACTTTTTCAAAAGTTCTTTTGTGTCCAAACAAGAAGTTTAATTAGTGGACTTGAAAATATGTTTATCATACCGCTGACGTCTTTCAAAATAAATGAATCACTTTTTGATTAAATAATTGAGAAGATGGAGTCCTTTTTGAGACAGTATTCTGTACAGATTTAGAACACTTTCTTACATGGTGCTAGGAGGATGAAGAAACAAAGAGCACTGCTGCTCTTAAGAATTCACTTCACCGGAAGCTTGATAAGCACCCATAACTGGAGAGTAAAATATGGCAATAGCTATTTGTTCCAGAGGGAGATTTTAATGGGCAATTGGCTACTTAAGGCTTTTGATCAATCTTCCTAACCAAAATTCCCAGAGAATATGCTCGGAAGTTACCTTATCTTTCAGACAGAACCGGAGCTCTATATCTGGCCTCAGATTTAGCTCGTTAAAATGATATCTCAGTTCGAAATAGGAGCATGGCACCAACCCGACTGCAAAAATGGAGGAAAGAATTGTTACCACTCCTGGTTAAATAAATAAATAGTTGGCGCGACAGCTCGGGATGAGCCAAGGCCTAGCTTCTCGCAACCATTCATGCTGTGCGTGTTACATTTTTCGCACGAATGGAAGGGACCTACAATTTATTGCCGACTCCGAACGGCGAAGTGAGAAGCTCTTTCAAGTCAGATTATACTCCCGGAGGCTTGTCATTCCCCGACGAGAGGTGGTGCTGCGAAAAATGTTCGGTGTTTTTCTGACTGGGGCTTAAACGCACGCCGCTTGGTCAGCAGTCCAACGCACTAACCACTGAGCCACGGCGACCACTCCTGGTTAGGATAACCATAATTCGCGTTTACCGGGCTGTATGGTGAATCAATAAAAGCGAGCTAAGGTGTTCATTCCGAAAATGTGGAAAAAACATACATAGTTCCTTCTCAATACGATGGAACAGAACATTTTTAAGAAATGCAGTACTGAATACGTTCGTAGAGACGATCCAGAAGTTCCTCCAATGCCTGGATCTAGCTCCGGACCAATATTTTCTCCAATTGTAGAAGAACTTTTGATGGTTGGACGTTGTCGATCCTCAGTGTTATAACTTTTCTTTGCTCCATATGGTACCCATCAGACACTGGCTGGTGTCCACGAGACAGTGGTCGAATTTCCTAGATTTCTTGCTATCGAGGCATACTCGTATCTTTGCTAAATGTCGCATATAACATCCTATCTAACAGACTGTGTCAACACTTCTACAGCTCTTCTGTAAAATGTTATTTGGCAAGTACCAATGTTACTTCCGTCGCGCCCTATCATTGAGCGACTTCAAAGTCGCATATGATAGCATTCATCCGATTGAACTCTACAGGGCGAAGGTTAAATTCGAGATATCGAATGCACATTTTGGAAATAGCCCCTCTGCATTTTTTCAAACATGTACTGGATTTCGGTAAGGATATGCGTTATCATGAGATTTTTTCAATCTGTTGCTTGTGCGTAGAGCAGCTGTTAATAGGAAAGGCACTATCTTCAACAGCTTTTGGTATACGCTGACTACATCGACATCATCATTATAAAGGCTTTTACGGCAATCGAACAATAGTCGTAGTCCAAAAAGCCAAAACACATCGACTACGAATCACAGTTTAAAGATGCAAGACGACAAGCAATGCCGAACGTCTGTTTTCATGAGGCCAGAGCATCTTCATCTGGGTAATTGGAAGCAGCGTACCTCAAATCTAGGATGGAAGTGGTAAACTGCTGTGTCTTCTCTGTTCGGGCGCCCGTTAAGAAAGAAGTAGTGAAATGCACCCTTCGCACACACAGGTTCTAATGTCCGTCGATGTATTTTGCTCTCGAAGGAGTTCAGTATCTGATTTATCATCCAGAAAGATTAAGGTATTGTTTGGCTTTTTTTAGAATCACCAGTCAAGTATACGTTGATCTGTTTTTGCCTGGTTTAATTTCGATGTCGCCAGTACTGCCGATGAAAATTGTTTAATTGCCTACTACTATCGTCCTTGGTGCAAACCCTTCTTCAATAAGCACTCTCGTTGTTCCCCCCATCTAATTGAGAGTGTCTGTTCTTTCCCTGCAGGTTGTGCCGTTCATTGACACTTGTAAACCATTTACGAGGAAGTCTGGACAACAGGAAATCTATCAAATGGAAAAAAAAATTATAAAATGATTCAACTCATATCCTTCAAAGGACTTTTCCTAAAAAATTAATTTTCATCAGGCGTCCTAACTGCGAATTGTGCAATATGACATTTCTATCGTTAGCATTTTCGCTTGCTATGTGTTGCCTGTCATCGTTGTATCGTCATCGTTAGGGTGGACAAATACCGAAAATCCACCACCGACCAATGTATCAGTACAACAATGGCACACCAGTAACACCAGGAACAAGAGGCGACATCAGGATATGAAAGTAATTTTTATGTTTTTTTTTTTTTTTTTCATTTTCGTACTTCTTCCATTTCCATTTCTACCTGTGCTCGGGACAGAATGTGCCACCGACTGGGGGTTCATACCAAATGGCCAGGTGGTTTGGCGGACTGTGCGGGTAAGCGGAGAGGCTCGTGCGGTGGACCGTGTAGTCACACCGTCACCTTTTCTTCCATTCTTCAACCGTGTTGTTTCTTGCTCTGTTCATTTATGGAGGAGGAATACCAAACTATACACGTTATTTTTTTGTGAGTTTTGGTAGAACGGAACAGGGAAGGAAAGGGAATTTTACGTTGGTAGTAGCGTGGTGGTGTAACGCGGATATTTCCCTACAAAAAAAGAAAAAAAAAAGTGTGGGTCTCCCTTTCCTCGTCACAACGAGGGATAGTAAGAGTGGAGCGCCACGGTACCATCCGTCAACCACTTTAGGGGAAGGTTCACACTATTGCCGCCTGTTGTTGTTGGTATTGTTCCACCAGTGTGTGGTAAAAAGCGATTGTGTTGGTGGCAATGCTAGTAGAAGTGAACGAAAAATGTTTTAAGGGCTTGGTTGGTGGAAAATATTTTGGTCGTTTGGTTGGTTGGTTGGGAATTGGTGGAAGTGGATATTCCGACAAAAAAAAAGAAGGACTCACTTCGACGTTGTGTTATAGTTCAGCAAATAATTTTTAGTTAGTCATTCGTAGTCAAGGATACAGTGCGTGTCGCCGTAGTAACGTCGAGGATAACAACAAAGTTTTTTTCAGTTCAGTACACCTATAGGTGTGTGGTATACTCAAGCAATTGTGTTTATTCTAGCAACGAAGGTTCGATTGTAACAAGCGAACAAAAAGGATACACTTGCTCATAACTTAAGTTTAGTGCAGAAATCTAAATATACGGTTTTCTATTATTCATAGTGTGTTATTTCATTTGCTTTTCTGTTGCTGAGTTTTTTTTTTTATTCATCCTTTTACGCCTGCATAAGTTCGTGTGATATCCTTTGGCAGGAATAGAGACTGCTTGCTAAGTTGGTGGTAGTAGTTGTGGCCCCCGAAAGGAGAACACATCAGAATCAGAGTGAAATACTTTTGATTTTAGTTATCGACGTGAGCTTAAAGGATTAACATGGGTCTTCCAATGAAAAAACTAAAAAAGGCAAAAAGTTCTACCTGAGTGTTAACTAATGCAAAAAAAAAATAGATCTGGCAGAACTAATAACATTCCGCTTATGAGCCAAGTTTAAGTGCCAAATTTGACAAAAGTTGGAGTAGTGCTTCCCGGGGAGTTGCTTTGAAAGGAAAATAAGGTAATTCTGGCTTGAGATTTATTTAGATTGTAGTGTGCGGCCTTTGGTGGACCTTGGCACTGGGAGAATTCACAGTTGAATAGTTTTACAAATTCTGTGGATCTTTTCGTGCCAAAGCTCAATGAAGTGAACTAATCGTGTGTGGATTTGAATTTGAAAATTAATGTCCTTTTACGTCGTAGTAGATAATTTTATTTAGTTCCCTTAATTTCCTGTGAAACGATCAGAAATTCAAATAAGGAACGGTTTGAATGTTTATTTATTTACTTACTTATGATGGCGCTACAGTCCGGAGTGGACCTAGGCCTCAAATTACAAGCATCTCCAGCTGCATCCAGTTTCGCACGCTAAGTTAGCTAAGGTCCCCTTCCTCGCCACCTTAATTGCGGTGTTCCTCTACTGAGCCATCCCTCTGGGTTAGATTCGAAGGTCCTCCAGGCCTTCATCCAGGTGGTGTTCATCCGCTCTATATGTCCCACTTCAGAGCCCATACAGTTCGTGGTCGTACCTTTTCCTCTTCTCGCGGTCTAAGCAGAGAGGACCAAACGGGGACAACCACCCTTTACTAAGTATGCTGGGATGATATTAAGTCAGCTGTTTGAGGGAGGATTTTGCTACTCAATTGTCTTCTTAGTCCAAAGAAGCACCGATTACTTTGTAAAAGTTATTCCTTCTTTGAATTTCAGCACTGAGGTCAGTGTCTGTGTTTATAGCAGAGCCTAGGTAGACACGTTTTGAGGGTGCTGCTCTGCTCTCTTCGCATTCAGTTCTTCCTTGATCTCTTGTATTGGGTTAGCAAAGCCCGTAGATTTTGCTGGCACCGAACTTGTTTAGCAGTCGAACGCATTAACCCCAAATTTACTAGGTGGAACAATCACATAGGATGTGTTTCGCAGTGGCGACCGCCTTTTCACTAGCGTCATGGCTCAATTTGGCTTTAGTCTTTTCTACAGAGAGGTAACAGACTATGCTCGTCAGAATACATTAGAGCAGACATGTTGCAAATCTACTATTTCCCACACCATCTCGAAGACCGCCCTTCTATCGAAATGACGTTACATAAATGGTAGACTATCCAACCTTTGCCAATAACATATGGCACATGTTCAGAAGTTCTTGACGAACTTCGGGAGCCAATGGAAAAAGTTTCACAAAGGGTTAGATCTAGGATGTGATCACCGTGGCTAAGTATTTAGTGCGTACTCCGCGAGCTACGTTTGATTCGAGTCTGATGTCCATTCCTGACACTTTTTCATATGAAGTTCTTCGTTTACCCAGTGCAAAAGTTGAGAAAAGCTCTTCCACATACAATTTTATGTTTTGCCTTGTAAAGCCATAATATTTTGTCAGTTCGGTGCAGAGACTCTGCTAAGACTATATGCTAAGACTACCCGATTGTCATCTCTGTCGTCATGCAGTGCATTTTATGGCTCGTTATTTAGCTTCAGGAGAAACACAATCTTTGGCTTTCTTAGGCATCGAAGTGCTGTGTTTCCATTGTGGATAGTTTGCTTCTTCACTTCCACCACACAGAAATCAATGGAAAGGTTTTACCAAAAATGAAATGTTTTCCCTTTCATCCTTCACATTTATCAAGCCTTATTTGCTTATAATCAACGGAGAAACATTCGTCCTCATTAACGTTAATTCATCGAAGCGTTCAAAGTCCTCCTCCAAGTCAATCGGCTAACTTTAATTTCAGGCAATTTTCCTGTTAAGTAGCTTCAATCGCGTCACTGAAATTTCCCAGCAATATCCTTGTTAGTAGTTTCAAACGAACCCCCATCCATACAACATCACTTATCATATTTGCCTCCTTGTGATTCATTAATCGATTTTCGTCATGCTTAAGCGAGTGAACTGACGTCAGCCTAGGGAATGGGAATAGGAATGGGGGTGGGAATTCAGTTTCCTCTATTATTTTCAAATTCATCAATCAAATGTTTTTCCTTGTGACGGAAACACTCTGCGTCTACAAAGTCTCTAAGGACCTTAAATGAAAATTTACGCATAACACTCATTAACCTTTTTTGGCGCCGACAAACAGTGACGTCAAGCCTGTCTACCTTACCTTCCCCATCGATTTGTTAGACGACTCGTAAAACAATTTACCACGGAATAAAATATGTATTACTGAACAGGACAAGGATCCTGCAGAGTGTCGCATTTTAAGCTCACCGCCCGTCGCCCTTCGCTGGGCCGAACTAAGAGTATACCCACCTCCGTGAATGGATATAATTAAATTTTCATTAAAAATGTCGCTCAATAAAATTCGCTCACCTTTGTCGCTCAATCATGTTCAGTCCCTTACCTGTGCGTGCCCGCACACACACACACGAATAAGGATAATGGGCTTTTATTCACCAGCAAATTAACCCTCCATTTGAACGGAATAATCAGTAAAAAAAATAAAGGTTCTTAAAATGTTTTGGGGCATTACCCAGCCATTGGCTCTTTTCCTTTGACTACCCCGTATGTTGTGGCTATCGTGGCTGCCTAGCTGCTGCCGAGTGGACTACAGCAGTGCCGCCAACACAGAGAGATAGGATAGGGCACGATAAGAGTGTAATAAAAAAAATTGCAGCTACAATACACGTACAAGTATATGGCCACTTGCCATGCAACAAACAGGATATACACACAGGATACATGTTGAAGCTAGGGTGACGTTTTACAGACAGTTACCGAACGGAAAAGCGAATGAGGTTGGGTTCAACATTTTACCTCGGCTCACGGTGCACATTGTGTGTGTGGATTGTGGGTGTAGCATTAGTTTTTCTTATTATTTTCCCTACTTCAAAAAATGTTTGCGGTATTTCGTCCTGAAATGCAATTTAACATAAAACCACGAACATCGATAGTCGGCCCCCTGGAAGGTGGACGACACGGCTGACGGCGAGTAGGCAATTTACCGACACAGTCCGTCGCTTACGTGTGTGTTTTCTTTCTATAAATTTATCCTTTGCATCACTTATGCATGCAAAGTGTATTTGGAGCCGGATATGACGTGTGTTGTAAACAATAGCAAAGGAAGCGATTTGTGGAAGGTTTCAAATTACGATTTGGGGTTTGTGCTTATTTGGTATCAGGAGGAATCACTGATCGATTTCGAGGGTAGTTTCTAGGGGCGTTTGCCTTTTTGCACGATTCAGGCTGTATGTAATTTTCTGATGACGACTCGACTCAGATGAGCTTTCCTTTTATTTTAATTGAGGCACATGACCAATGACTTGTAGGTGCCTTAAGGCCTATATTACTTAGTTACTTAAGGTGGTGCTACAGTCCGGGGTGGCCCTGGGCCTCAACCAACAAGCGTTTCCAGCTAGTTCGATCTTTAGCCAGCTGCCTCCAGTTTCGCACGCCAAGTTGGTTGATATCCCCTTCCACTTGCGTGTAACACCTGAGTCGCGGTCTTCCTCTACTGCACCGTACCTCGTGTGGTTTCAAAGATTTTTCGGGCCGGAGCATTGGTGTCTATCCGCTCTACATGACCCAACCATCTCAGTTGTTGGACCTTTAGGCCCATGTACGTAGGGCAAAAAGGAGTCAATCAGTTACGCAAGTCCTTCAGCTCCGTGAAGAAGCATCAAAAGTCCTTTTTCTTTTGTCGAGTGCTGGAAATTAACACAGCAGGTAATTGTAGCTTCTGAAATAGACATTGTGATGTACATACAACGATACATCCCCAATGGATACCAATGGCGCAGTAGCAATTTATGATGCCGAAGGTAACGTACTCGCACTGTGACTAAGATTAATGAGAGAAAGAGATATTTTTTTGCTGGGCCGGCATTAGAGTGTGTCTAGCTCAACTCAGTGTATTGGACCAACTGACGTTTTTTCGTTCTCAGGAAGCTAATTGTGACTCTATACGAAGGGCAGAACCTGTGAGAAATGCTATGTCGACACTCCTTCCTTTAATTACTTTTAATTATTGTACAGATAAAAGCGTTAAAGTGGTTCTCACCAAGATTTTTTACAGCAACATAGTGGGTATGATTTTGGCTTGGAAGCCATTGCAACCATAGTTTATTCTAAAAGAGTGGTTCTTCTTTAAGGTTGTGATCGTTTTATACTATGTATTTAGGTGGAGTTGGAGTCCGAACTAAAGCTGGCTTCATTTGATCACTCCAACTAGTTGAATGATTTCTAAGCATTTTCCAGAGAAGATGTTCAAGGACGTAGATCCCTGTAGTTATGTACAAGGAAGTACATACATACAATGTAGAAACAATTCATAAAACAAGTTTTCTTTGTAAATTGCTTTGGAAAATGAATGCTTTGTAAAAATGTTTCGTGAAAATGTTTCAGCATAAACAACAGGAAGGTCTATAAAAAAGAGAACACTTACGTAACCGCTAATTCTGTACACAGAATACACCGTTTCATGTCAATAACCATTGCACCTGTACTACCCGTTCACTTGGTACCCATGACCACAAACAAACTTCTGCCTATTCGTGTACAGAAACCCGATAATCATCAATTTAAAAAGAAAAAACACGAATTTGCATACCAACAGCGCCGCGTTTAGTTGTGTGCATTATAATGGCCGCCTCCCCTCTCACAGTTTCCCCCATCTTCTTTTTTTTATAAATTATTTACTCTCCCTACCTGCATGGGTAATTTTGCATTCTTATCGCTAACAAATGATCTTAATTGAACTACAAATGAATTCTCGCATGCACTCGGCGTCGCTGGGCCTTACTGCGGTTTTATTGATTTTCTTTGTCTGACTTTTTTCCTAGATGGCGCCACCACACAATTCAACGTTGATTGACGAAAACTTGAACGGATTTCCGTCATCACAGGAACTTCACCATTACAGTCCGATTCTAGGTCCAGGAATTCAATTGCACAGGCGAAATAAGTCCATATCCGTTCATGGATCAATTAGTACCCTGGTAAGCAATTTTGTTGTCAAAAAAGCCAATAAAAAGCCTCTATTGTCCACATTTCATGTGTCAAACAGGAGCAGGGAAACAAGGATATTCCCATTTGGGTGGAAAATAAGCCCCGTTACGTTACTGGTGTTACCAGTCGCACAACATGCAACGACATTATCAAAGCTTTGATTGATGATGAGGTGTACAATGGCAATTATGCCTACAGTCGAGGTTAGTAAATTGTGTCCTTGTTTTGCATAAACAAAAAAAATTTAATATATAGAACCCGTTGTGTCTTACTTTTTTGCAGAGGGAATAACACAATCGCGTGACTACAGTGATTATGTTATAACCGAATGCTGGCGTGGTGTTGAGCGTAGCTACGAAGGCAACATGGCGATTTTACCAGTTTGGAAGGCATGGAGTCGTGTACACAACGAGGTAAAGTATCTTTTATAATCCTTGGTCCTAGGTTCGTTTGTTTTGTGAGATTGCACAATAATTATTATAACAACGGCGATGATATGTGTACTGACGGTAGAAGAGGCTTTTAATTCGCGTGTGGCGCCATTAAGACCTGAGATATGGGTACACGATTTTCATTCTTTTTGATGGGTGTGGGTTCAAGGGCTGGATTAGTCATCAATCGATTTGTATTTCACTGGCGTTGTAGTTAGTTTTGGGAATGTAGGCGAATGCTAGATAGGGAATATTCCAGTTACACTGAACGTAATCATGTGGGGTCTTGGACTGACATACAATAATGGTTCTATGGTTTTCACAAATCGTATAATTTCATTTTAATTGTTGAACACTGAAGTGGTTTTTGGTGTGTGGCTTTGGGAACTGTCGGATAATTTTAGTGTCATTAAATAGAGTGGACTTTTGATTGCTGTCAATTGGGGAATAGAAGCCTCGTTTAGTTCTAGAATTTGAGGATGAAATGCTCCCTAACACGAGTCCTAGGCTCGTTGTTAGCTTCTACATAAAATCGATGTAATAACACATCCGTTACAATTTAATTTCAGCTTCGTTTATCATTGAAACGTCAATCAGAAGTTGTCACACACTCCCATAAGAAGGTAAAACTAAATCACATTTCGTGTTGCTGTCACTTTTATTTACCCTTTTTTTGCTCATTTAGACAATACCACGACGAGCTCTGACGTCAATCCGAAAATATCTAACTAAATTATTGAAATTACTAACACGAAAGAAAAAGTCGTCAACTGGGAAGAGCGAGGAAAAGATCAATAAAAACAGAATTGACCATAAATCAGATTGTCATCGTTCCAAAACCGAGAGTGACGTCGATGAGTTACTTTTCGTGATACTACCCGACAAGCAGTATAACAATCAAACAATATCCAAGGTCGATGAAGAGCAACGTCGTTTGAAAGAAAGACTCTACAGACTTTCAGAGAAACCAAAAAAGAAAAGATGTAACAGTTTTAAACGTCTAAGGACTCCGACGAAAATTTCAAAATTTTCCAACGATCATAATCGTCGAAGACGTGATATGCCAATTCGAAGTTTACTTCGAAATCAGATTGCTCAAAAGACCTCCGAAATGGATCAGTTGTTCAATAAGGAATCACATTTGCTGAAAGAATTGACAGTCCAATGTCGACAATACAAGTTACAAAATGAGTTGTATACAAATCAAGATAAACAGCTCGAGATCTCGATTGGACAGATTCAAAGTAGTATCGAGGCTTATGCTCAGGAGATTCTGAAGACCGAGAAGGAATTGTTTGAGATTAAGAATGAAATAAAGAACGACATTTCTATAATCAATAACCTGAAGAGAATGACGTTCGAGCAGCGAAAAGATTGTGTGAGGGGAAGGTCTCCTAGCACTTGGGATGCTTCTGTTGTAAGAAGTACCGATGACATTTTAAAGGAACAGCAGATGCAGTTTGTTGACAATATTTATGAGTTTTGCGACAATAATGCTAGTATGTTAGTTTAGTTTAAGCTTGTTACTGATTTTGCATCGCCAAAGTTGCTAAAAATTATTTAGATTTATACTACAAATATTTTTTATACTGTTATTTGGAATAAAAGAATTTATAATACATACTGTGTCGGTTCGACGATCTGTTGCATCAAAGCTTAGTCGATATGACTTCTACAGAAACTATAGTTATTCCTTTAGGTGTAGGAGGAGGAGGAAAATTATCAGCTCAAGTTAGCATCGCTGGACAACGGCTAGAGACGGTAGAAATCTTCCAGTGTTGAATAGAGGTAGTACTTGGAAAGGAACCTCCACCATAACGAGAAAACTGCAAGAGTTGGAAAGCTGTGACATATTGCAACCGCATATGATGGCGCGTAAGCGCAGTAAAGTCCCTAGGACCTATAAGAGAAAACAGGACATAAGTAAATAAATTACTAGTAACGGGTCGGGAACCAATCGACATAACCGTCTAACCATAAAAGTTGCATTGGATACATTTCTGAAAAGACATAATTGCATTGGTTACTACGTTGTGCAATATAATCCAAAAGCCCAAGATTGCAGACGAGTTGAGGAGGAGTCATGGTAATTGGGGAAGATTTGGAGAGACCTGAGGCATATTGGCAGATAGTGTGGGCAAAGAAGAGGCCAGGACCCACAAGAATAATAAAACATACATAAGTAAGTATAGTTCGAGTACAACTTGATTCGTTTTTTGGATTGTCTGAGCCCTCGAACAGTATTCCACCTAGCTCCGTGCTTACCAGGTTATGGTAGTTGTCTAGTTGGGATCACAAGAAGACCCTAAAGAGCGATAGCTGACACCATCTTGACCAGTTTGTTCACAATTTCATTTCGCTCAACCAGCTGGTTCATTGGTCATATAATTTGTACCTCGAAATTTCGTAACGATTTGACCCACTGTAGTCCTTCAATGGCTTAGATTTGATTATGCTGAATAGATGGTTGGTTGGTTTTAGTGGTTGTATCAGGCAGAGAGCCTGATCATCTTCAAATAGTGATGAAATACACCGTTTTGTTACCACAGTTCTCGTGATCGGTTTGTTAGATGAGTGTGGATGGGTGTCGACAGACCATGGCTCTTGGTTTTAAATGCAACCTACTCTACCTTAAGAGTAGAATGTTAGGGATTTTCTTCTCTAAAAGATCGCCGAGGTTGTCGAGGAAGGGTTTTCCTAGCGCATTGAGTCCACTTGCAGAGGAAGTTGTCTAGAGCTTCCCTGTCATTTGGATCTTTGCAGTTGCGACAGTAGGGATTAAAAGGGATGCTAAGCTTGGCCGCATGGCTACCTACTGCCCAGTGACCCGTAAAGATGGCGAAAACACCTGTTCGGGTTCTTCTAAGGAGGTCGCTTGTTTTCCTGTGGTTGTATGTTCGCCAAGTCCTTTTGGATATGGCGCAGCTGGCAAGGTTGCCCTATTTGTGTTTGGCTACTGAGAAGTAGTGTATGTTGATTTTTCCCTTGACATCACGTAATGGGATGAGAACATCTCTTGTGAGTGAGCTGTCAAGGGCTGTCCTCTGCCATTGAATAGATAGACAGCTTGGTTCTCAATATGAATCACAATATTTGTGCATGGTATTAAGTTAATCTCCAGCCATACGGTGGCCTGACTTATGACTGTGGCTTTCGATTGAAGCATGCTAGGGTGGCTAAGCAAATCGAAGAAATCGTGAATGCGAATTTCTTTTGAAAAGACACTGGCACCAACTCCCTCGTTCTAAGGCTCACCGTAAAAGGACTTCGCGTTGGCTTCAGGCCCAACGCTCCTTTTATATCTAGGAATGCCACCATTGTGAATCGCTAAAATAGTGAATAGAAAAATAGTGCACCTTCGTTCTGCGTTTATGGAAAATTACTTTATTTCAGTTCGCGTAAAAATATGCAATATAAATCTTCTTTACTAAATTACAATTTTCATTGCAATAATTTTACTTGAAACCTAACCTTTCAAAAGTCGGTTATACGAACACCCTTCGAACAACTGACACCCCACATGTTCCGTTTCAATTCAAGATCATACCGTAAATGTCATGCTGCTTCGCTCTTCCGCAAAAATCCTACAACTCTCGTCTCCCTCCCACTGTCGTTGTGTTTTTCTGCCTTTTTTTTTTTTGAATGAAAAGAAACCCCAAATTGATTGCGACGTATCATTCGTTCCGTGTGTGTGCGATTTCATCTTCTCAGCCTAGGAAGCAAAAATTTTGTTCCCTATTTTCCCCCCAAGAAATTTTAAAACAAAACTCGTCGCTGGATTTTGGAAAATCATTCCAAGATTTCAATAATTTCGGATATAATTGCGATACAGAGATTTCTTTTTGCCCCAAACGACATTAGGTAAGTTCAAGAAGGACCGGATAACGTTTTTCTCAGTAGGTTTTTTACTTTTTGTTGTGAGGCAACTTGTCGAAGCTCGAACCGAAATTCCCCCTCTTGGTGGTTTCTCGTATGTGCTTTCACTTGGAGTAAAGAAATTTAAATTTTTACTTTCATTTTCAGACAAACAACAAAATGGCACGCGGACATCAGAAAATCCAATCGCAAGCAAAGGCCGCTGAAAAACAGGCTAAAATGAAGAAGCAACAAGGACACAGTGCCAACGATCAGAAAAAGGCTGCACAAAAGGCACTCGTCCACGTATGTGCTGTGTGTAAGGTAAGTTTAAAATGCTGATTATGCGTCTGATTAAGTTTTGGATACATGCGGTTAGTAAGAGATCTGAGACACAAGACGTTGAATTGCTGGTAATCACATGCTCGAATGTGCTGAGAGTGGTTAGAAATTCTTCGACAAACGAACAGTTGGCAAAGTTTTTGTATATCGTATATGTAGTAATCAACAGAGCAAAGCAGTTTGATGAATTTGAAGGCCTTCCGAAGAATTTTGCGCAACTTAGTGCTTTCACATCACAGTGGAGTTGTTGTCTCATTAATTTTCAACAATTTGTGTAAAAAACATTTCATTTCTATCGATTTTGGGCTACGTTTCCTTGTTTAAACTCAATACTGTGTGAAGGCCAGCGGCATATGCTTTAATTTCCACATCTTCATGAATATTTGAATCATCATCAATTCGTTTGTCTTTTTCTATCACGCATCGTGGCTGTTAAATATACATACTGACGTCATGCACAGGGTATTGCACTTGTTAACAAATTAGAAGCTAAATACATTCATCGAAGTCATTTAGGAGTCTTCTGCTGTCGGCAGAGAGTAATATTGTTATTTAATTTGCATATTTTGTCGAACATTTGCTCTATTGAGTCCATTTATTCATAAGCCTATGCTATTACCAGGTTCATTTGGTCATCGGTGTGATTGCTTTATGTTTTGTCTTTCGCATTGCCACAGACTGCGACCATTTGAACTATTCCTCAGCATATTTCACTAGCGAAACCAATACGAGGGCAATAGCGTTGCTTTAATTCAAATCAACACACCAAACAATCTATACGCAAGAGCGTATAATGGTGCAGCCATATACTTTATCCTAGCCACCTTCTGTTGGTACTCTGCTCTTTCCGTCTTGACCTTACGAGACTTTGATGTGTACTTGTGTAGGTTTTATCGTATAGTTGGCGACAAGAAATTAAACCACGCAGAAGCGGGTCTATATAATCTTCACAAACCCATTAATCTAATATAATGCATCTCAATCGTAATTAATTTTCAAAAATCTTTCTATCTGCAGTCCCAAATGCCTGATCCAAAAACGTACAAGCAACACTTTGAAAATAAACATCCCAAGAATGAAATGCCTGCCGATCTGAAGGATGTCTAGACACAAACCGGAGAAGTCCTTCTATAAAACCAACACTATTTAACGTCTTTCTCTTTTTTTTAAATCAATTTCTTTTTATTTGAGAGAAAAACAAAGAAGAAAATGCAACAAATATCCTGATTTATATACAAATGAAAACAATAAGAGGGAAAAAAACAAAAAAAAAAGCTAAAAAAAATCTAAGAAAACGTAAAGAATCGTATATATCTAGTAAATATAAGTATTCTATCAAGTAAAACCAGCTAAAAATGGCAAAGAAGATGGTGTTACATATGTATTTGGTGGTTCTCTTCTTTGAAATATATAAAACAAAATGATTGTGTACATTAAACACTCAGCAGCAGCATTTCCTGACTCTTATGTAAAAATATAAAGATAAAAAAATATATAAAATCGACTGCTTTTGCGTTTTGCAAAAGAGAAAACCTAAAAAAAAATGAAACATGTAACTCACTTGTGAATTTTTAATTTGTATTTAAATAAAAACTAAAAAAGAATTATGGAACGGTTGAGTTTAGATTAGAGGCATCGTGTTGCTTTATTGGTTTTCGTTTAATCTGACGCGCTTCCTTCGTTTGAGATTCTTTCGGAAAGTCAAGTAATTCTGTGAAGGATCACATTTTGACGGCCAAATCTCAGACCTAACGGCAATTTCGAGGAAAACGAATCTCCCCACGAACACTTCCCGTGAAACAATTCTCCCTATGGCGAAGAATCGCATACTCAAAAAAGAAAATACGGCGGAAAAATTCGAGGGATTTCATGGTAACATTTCCGTCAAAGATTTATTCACGAAACCCATTTCTCCGGTGACATTCTTCGATCCTTTTCAAAAACTATTTACGATGCCTATTTTTCGAAAATGGGAACCATTTTGTGGGAGAAATTTTGGGAAGAGTGTATGCTGCCTGCGTCAGGTCTTTTCGGACCGCCTTCACACTTATGCTCTGTATGCTCTTTAGCACAGCAATGTAGCATTTATCTAAGCTTCAACAAGCCGGTTACATTCATCTGAGACATTCATCCTTGCTCTAGTTACAAGAGTTAGTTTGTTTTGCTTGTCGCTCTACCGCTGTAACAGTTTATCTTCAAAACATTAACCTGTCTTCGTACTTGACCTCCGATTCATGCCAAGTTTCAGAAACACACCCCTAGCGAAAGCTCCCCACACAACCCATTTTCTTCGTATCAAAATAAAACCTTGGATTAAATTTAGCTAAAAACTTTATTTTCACGTGTTTAGAAACTCTAAATGCTCAGTACTAGGGAAATCAGCGAGTATTATCAGGCCAGCGCCATTTTCTTTCAAATTAACAATCTCTTCATGGTATCCAAACCAATAGATGACTATTCCAGGTCCGAATCTACAAGAAAACAATAACTTTGGTCACAAATGTGTTTACACACTCTCAATGCTCAACCAACCTGTTGCTATAACTACTAAGTTGTGAATACAGGTACCGTCGATGTGTCTTCATATCTCCGAATAGTGCCTTGCTTTCAATCCAGTTAACCACAAAGCCATTGTACAAACATGGAAGCACTAGTTTAAGGTCAGGGGTTTTATCGAAGCCCGTTCTTCTCAGGTCATTCTCATCAAAATATACCATCTTGGCATCGGTTGCCATTTGTTTCAGCTGCAAATGAAAGAAATAATTACATCTATCTTGTTTTACTTGTGTTTTTAGACTCACCTTGATTTCATATTCCTCTCCCAAGCACCGCCTTCGGATGTCCACAACGGGACCCTCTTGATTATCACTAATAGTGCACTGTCTCACATTTCCCGCCAATTTTTCGTCGTCAATTAAATGTGGTTTCTTCAAAAGCTCCGTAATATCACTTTTTTGAAATTCTTTGTACTTTTCCTGTAAAATAATGCGACTTAGTACCACCGGAGACATTCGCTCTGCAATGGCAATGTCTAGAAGCACTTTGTTGTCGTAACTATGAGCGGATCTGTCTTCAAACCTGTAACAAAGAAAATTGGATGCGTTAATTCATTTCACCTTGCTTAGCATGGGAGTTTTTTTATAAAGGTTTACCAACGTTTTAAACAGCCGTCCAGCATTAGTCAGATAATTGTTAAAGTTAACCTTTGTACGTAGTCCCATCTCTGTGCAGAGGATACTTTTCAGTGTTTGTCGATGTATCCCTAGGAATCGGTACTCGAGTTCAACTTCACAATCGATAGGTAATCCTCTGTACGCATGGATGAAATTCACGATTGCAGTATATTGCTCGTTGTTTAGAACGTTTCTCTTGGTGTTTTCAGTCATGATTGATGCATTTTTAGAAGTGATTTTGTTATATATTTGTGACTCTTGGTAATCTCTTGTTTACGATGGTGTCACTGCGAAGACATATGGAAATTTTTGCACTTAAATTGGGTTTACACGGTTATTTATTTTGCGGGTGGGGGTAATTGTAGTACGCTGTCAGCTGTTGTCAAATGTGATTTGTTTGCATAATGTACTAGAACAGACAGGCAGTTGTGAGTTTGAAAAGTTGCAAGGTTGTGATTTTAACACGAGATGAGGCTTTAATTGATATTTGTGGAAAATTAGGAAATTATTTCGGTCTTTGCTCAAAAACGTTCTGTCTGTGGCTAGTTGCTTGAGGTTTACAATCGCTGTGACAATAGTTCAAATTCCTTGTTCAATGTAAACTCACCCTAACATATTTTAAATAAACTGAGTACTAGATCTTGTCCAACGTACTCGGTCCACTACTACATTCACGTACGTGTGTCATCCGCCAAGAGAGAGTAGCTTAGTATTTAGAAAAATAATGGAACTTGTCAACAGTTTTATTTTTTAATTTTTTCTTTTGCCCCTGTTAAATAGTTCCGAAACATTTGTTTTTTATTTAAAGGTGAACACGCAAACAAATATTTAAGTTATATAATTTTTATATTTATAAATATCCAGTTGATTCACAAATGTTCGCAATTTGCGTAGGAAACGAGATGTTTTCGGGGCGAGAGAAAAAAAGACTTATTCATCGGTCTCTCGTCAGTTTTATTTTTCCTTTTTACTTGAATTTATATAAAAGATAATAATATACACAACTTCCTCTTTGTAGTGCCGATAAAGAAGATAATAAAACAAAAGTTGATTATGGATATTTTGGATATTGATGAGGCCCTAAAGGACGATTCTTTTATGTAAGTTTCCAACAAAGTGTTGTACCTTTCAGGTTGATGAGTGATTTGCTTTTCATTTAATTTACAGATTTCTTGAGGATAAAACCCACGATGATGTCTCAAATATTCTACAACAATGGAGAAATAATAACAATTGTACAAGTAGTGATAATTCGGAGCAAGGTAAGGGGCGAACCTACGCCTAGTTGCGTGAGTTTTTTTTTTTTTTTTGTATTTTTCCTTTCTTGTCGCCTGCTTGCCTCTGTCACCACATTCTTTTCAGAATCCAACTGCTAGGGGGGAATAATTAATTTGTTTTTGTTTGATTTGTTGTGTGTGCCATTTGGTTTCCTTTTTATGTGTCTAATCAACATTTTGCTTTTATTTCCAGCTTTCAAATTGAATACAAGAACATTCACACGACCGAAGAGGAAAACTGCTCAAAACTTGGAGGCACAATTTGTAAGTAATTTTTTTTGGTTCGTGTGTGGGAAATAAAGGGGGAAACTGGTTTGCATTAGCGGCTAGATAAGGTCAGTGCCACTCTTGTGCAAGAGACGGTGTGGTTTAATGCGTTTTTGTATGGAATTTCGAGTGGTGTAGCTGCATGTTGCCCCTCCATTTGGGATGAAGAGGAGTTTTGTTTCGGAGTTGAATGAACCTGTGCTAATTTTGGATGCAAAAAAGGAAAACTCTCTAGGTACCGTTTTTTGTTTTTCTGTTCCCATGGGTACAGACACCTGATCTTCCGACTAGTAACACGATCAACGGAAAGAGTGCATATAAAAGAGAGACGGGCACGTTTTATTGGGGTCAATTTGAGGTACTTCAGTTTCCATTGTCTGTTATGTGTGCTCTTGTTATAACGTTTCATCTAATTAAATGAGTTTCCAGATGTTTTTCATCAGGTGAATGTGTGTACTTATGTACATATATCTTGCCTACATAGTCATGCTTTGCTTCATTGAGCAAGTCGGCAAAGCGGTGACTTGGTGTCAATTACTATCGCGAGGGAGCAGTAGGTACTCGTTGAGTTTATTGGGCGGTTGACATACGGAATTTAAGTTACCAGTGTGCCCGTCGGCTTTCAGTGTAAACAGTTGTGCAGTGAATCAGTGGTTTCTGACAGTGATTTGTGCTTAGCGAATGGAAAGGTCAAAGGAACTATTGGCGGCGATCATCGATGTATTTCGCAGTGGGCCATGTTTGTGGAAAGTAGTGGTAAAGATTGGTTTGCTCAGTTTCAAAAAAGTATCTTGATACAGGGATCCATCATTTTCGTGACTGCAGTTGGATGTTATTTCTCCTTCACTGAACACATATAGCATTGTAGCACTTATTCCTACAATTTTGTACTCTAGCTTTCATGTCTTCTGTCTTTCTAGGACTTTTCCGTTCAATTTCCTTCCATGAAACAATTTGTACTTTAAATCTCATTTTATCTTGTACAAAGCAGACGTCGGGGAACTGTGCTATGTACTATAAAGTCGCACAATCTGATTTTTTTTTTTTAACTTTCAGAATCCCGTCCCACAGTCACAAAATGCCACCACAATGCAACAACATTCACAGCAAAATTCTCCGAATATAAATCTAGAAATCGGTGGTCTAGTGACAACAATGCAAAAGAGCTTCCTTCAAGACACCTCACCTCCATCCTCAATATGTTCCTCAATGGATGTGTCAATGAATGGCATGAACGGCAGTCTTATTACATCTGCCGACTTTACCAATATAAATTTCCTTCAATCGACACGCGGAGATGAACCAATGTCGGGACTATTTTTCGATGCAGAAAAAGCCACCGAAGATGGTTACACTCTCAGCGATATGATACGTGATCGCAAAGCCCTTGAGTCATTGACACTCTCGGGCGAAGGAACACTTATAAAAGATTCGAATATTGCCCAAATCGATGATATTTCGTTGATAAATAGTAAAACAACATCCGCCTGTAGCACAATGAACAATTCGACAGATAGTATGGGTGGCAGTGCTGGGGGATGTTCGGATACATTCTCAAGTCGAACGTGCAATATCGCGGAGAAAGATGAGAGAAAAGAAGAGCACAGTGTGCCAGAAAAATTTATGGAAAAGAAGCCGCTTATGAATGAGACATTTCCCAGTGGAAAGGAGCAAATTGTTCCGAACATTGATGACGATTTTATAGGGAACACAACGTTTAGTTTGGTGGATAGTAGTATAGTAGCAGTACAGCAAGGAGACGAGTTAAAAGGCGTCAAATCTTCTGCGGTGAATGCAACAATTGGCAATATTGTTCACAATGAAACCTTCCGGAAACCAATCCTCGAAGAGACGGCGTGTGTTAAGCGTTTCAATGTGGGCGAGGTAGCGAACACAACATTCGATTGTAGTGAAACGAACGTTAAATGCGAGACTCCAGAAAACGCTGTGAAACACTCCAAGTACTATGAACAGTCAACTCCGCAGCAGAATAGCTCCTACACTTCGTCAATACGGCACAAGCAGCAATACACGCCGTCAATTAAGACCGCCGAGGTGAATATTTCACCAATCGTCGGTCCTGCTTTGAACAGAACCATGAATGAGACTTTTGACAAGCCTGAGAGTCAACATTATGTTGCCACAAACATCCTCAAAGAGCGGATCAACAATGAAACGTTCGATGAACCACAATCGCTTGCTCGATTGCCGTGCAGTCACAATGCGGACTATGAAGCTGAAGTTAATCTTGCCTTTGAGACAATGGAACTGCTGGAGAACATCAACCCAAATGAGACCTTCAACAAGAGCCTGTTGGGTGGAACACCAGCCGTCGATGCCGCCGATGAGGAGGCCTTCGATAACTTGCTGGACAAGTTCGGAAAGGTAGAACTGAATGAGGAGCAGATCAAGATGAGAAAGTCGCTGGATACGATTAAGAAAAGGTTCACATATGGGGTGATGGACAAGCCTGAGGCTAAGGAGAGTTCCTTGATTAGCAGTTCAGGTATGGACAATCAAATTAAAATGCAGAACTGATGGACTTATTTGGTTTTTTGTTTTTCCTTTTAGAAATGGCTTCCAGTGGTCTTTCCATGAACAACAGTAACGGAGGTGGCGATCGCCTACTTAGTCGCCGTAGTCGCCTCTACGATGACATAAATATATTAAAAACTTCAAAAAGCTCACCAAGTGGCTCAATAAATTCCATTTCATTTGTAAAAGAGACTGACGGAGGAGGAGGAGGAATAGGAGAAACAGAAGAAACTCATAAAAAGACTGACGAACAGCACTGCACCACAGCGACTGAGTCACATGAATTTACACCCCTAGAAGAGAGAGCATCACGCAATAGTAAATTAGAGAAACGTGATCGTGATCGTTTTAAAACAATTCGAATATTTAAACGACACGAAGATGGAGTAAATGAACTGAATGTGCCTTGTATCGATGGAGAGCTTCAACATGAACCTGAACACCTTCCTTCCACAGAAGAAGAAGAGATGCCACAAATAGAAGGCGCACCAAAGGAGCGTATCTCACGAAGAGATAACACTCCGCCTGTGGTATTCAATAACAATAAATCTGAAGTGGAAAGTAATAACTATGCGACGTTTAAGAAACCGAAAGAGAAGGTGCGAAGATTTGGCGGATTCGGAGCTGGTGCGAGCAACGATCAATTGAACAGACCGATTATTCCTGCTATTCCTGCAGTGGAAAAGCCGACCGAACAGAGATCGCTGTCTCGTCCACGCTATCTAAGTGGTTTGCAAAAGTTCAGTGCGACTGGCAAGGCTATCTCGGCTGGAGATTTGGAGAAAAACACCAAGAGCGATGGAGAAAATTTCAACAAGACACAACCGGCAGGAACGACGTCAGATTTGAAGAGTCCCATGGGCGTTAAATCAAAATCCTTTCACAATTTATCGAGCAATTTTGGATACGGTGCAGCAAAGGTAGCACCGGCGCTGTCATCAGCACTAGGAGTGCGGAAATCAACTACGGCGGGGAATGTTTTATCAGAGAAACAGGTATTTATCCTTGGCTTTGCAATTCAAAAGGGCTTTGTGTGAATTCTAAGTTTGTTCTTGCAGCAGGGTAAGGTAAACCCAACACGAACGACATCACGAATGAATGCTGCTCCAGCATCAACGAATCTAAAGCAACCTAACTCCAAAGTGGAGGTAAGCATTTCCCCCCAAGAAAAAGTGTTTTTCAAAGGCATTTTTGTTTTTTATTTGTAGAAGTCCGATGAGGCGGTATTCAAGGCACCAGGTCTAGTATCTGGCCTACGGGCACCGTCAGTCAAACGGACTGGACTCATACGCCCGTCATCGGGTTACTACAGTTTTAGTGTGGCGAAAGGAGAACCCGCGAATGCAGCGGATTTAGAAGCTGGAAGACATTCACCAACCGATGTAAACAAATGCCTTTCCCTACCAATATGAGAATTACGTTTTAAATCTCCTTTCAGAGTATGTCCTCGGCGAGTTCCCGTGGCAGTTCGACGGGTAAACCTTTCACTAACGGCATTTGCTCAGCGCAGAATTCTGAAGCATCATTAATGCCACCGCCACCGTCGTCGTCCCTACAACAGCCAGCAACGAAATCAACTGGTATTCCGAAACCATCCGGTCTGCGACCACCTTCGAACATTAAACGAAGTGGCCTTCCCCGACCGGCAAGTATTGTTAGGCGATAGTTTAGGTCATATTCAATTGAAAACAAGCCCCCAAAAGCAACAAAAAATAATAAAACAGTTAATTTAAAACAAAACTAAAAGAATAGCTAACTCTGTTACAATATATAGTATACAAACATATGTATCTATATACATATGCATACAAAGAAATATTTTTTTGTAAGAGTAAACGTGAGGAGGAAACATTTATTACGTCTAAGAGTAAAGAAAAGAAGCGAGAGCCTAACAAAACAACAAGTTTTGTGTATAAGTATTGATTTGTTTTTCTTTTCTTTTTCAAAAGAAAATCGCGCCTTAAATGATGGTTTGTTTGGCTTTTCATCCAGAGAAACACAACACAATCCTCGTCATATGCATACCAATACACAAAATAGGAAGAACAAAACAACTATGGTTACTATACTATATATCATTAATATTAGTTTCGCATTAGTGCTATCGTTTTTGTATCTGATTTTCGTTGTTTCAAAATGCCGAAGAGTTTTAAAGAAGCGAAGCTAAAAATAATACTCATCTCCCTGCCCCATGACCCTTTGCATTGACTCTCTTATTTCGTTTCTTTGATTATCAATGACCGCATAACATTTGTGTTACGTCAATTCGATAAAAGGAAAATCATCATCATCGTCATCGATCCATACTGGTGTCAGTCATGTCGGGCTCTCAAACGGATCAAGTGGAAAATTGTCTATTTTCCCCCAAAACAGATTTCGTGTAGAGTCTCCTGTTGATTGCTTGTTTGTTTTTCATCGCATTTATTGGCATTTTGTGCTCATTTTTGAAACTCTCTCGGCCTCATCTCTCTCTCTCAGTCGCTTAAGAGAGACTTTTCTCTCCCATTTTCAAGAATTTATATACTTTTAGATAATTTATTCATAAGTGGAATATATTTATATACAAATGTATTTGTTTAACTTAGTTGTACGAGTATGTTTATCGAATATGCTGTTTCTCTGTTTGTTTTGTGTTTTATTTTTGTTCTTTTTTTTTTATACATATACATACTTATATATCTACTTCTTGATTTGGATTAAAAAACAAAATGCTTGTACTGAGATACGTATACATACATAAACCCTATACATATACATATATATATTAATAAAGATTAATTTCATTTCGATACCTTTTTCAGTTGAAATAGGCTCGTCTCTTTGGTTTTGTTGGAGTAATAAGAAGTCATTTCTCATCTGTCATCGACGAGGTTAAACAAGACCATACAATTGAAGTGTAGACTGCCAAAATTCACCAAAGTGTACAGCAATTTGAAGTGGGACTTGTGTCGGGCGCCATTCATAATAATATATTGACTGAAATGACTTACAGCCCGAATCTTTGAAACACACGGTGTACTGGGAAACTGTTAGAAACCCCCATATGGAGTTTTCAACCCTACTTATTCAAAGAGAACAAGAGTAGATAAATAGATGGCGTCGAAGTAGAACTGACGTTGATCAAGACCTCTGAAAATCTCAAGAAGACAGTCATTTCCTAGGGGAAGAAAGCTTAATCTCTTTATTCGCTCACATTGTACAGTTCTCCGTGAAAACCTTATATTCAGGCGTTAATGTGGATACCAAATTGGCGTGGAACACAGAACCATCAGTAGAGCTACGAAGGGCATATGGACAAAAAGACATATTAGGCCCAAAATTATGTACTGGGTAAAAAAAAATAAAAAATAAATAGCTGGCGCGACAGCTCGGAATGAGCCAGGGCCTAGCTTCTCCTGACAGGCACCTTTTTCATGATAGATTATACTCCCGGAGGCTTGTCATTCCCTGACGAGAGGTGGTGACGCAAAAAATGTTCGGTGTTCCTCTCTGGGGCTTGAACCCACGCCGCTCGGTCAACAGTCCAACGCACTAACCAATCACCCACGGCGACCACTGGGTTTATATATCCTAATAATCCACCATCACCTATGCTAGCGCAAAATTCTGGTAGAAAGCCTACGAAATCACCAATTAGGAAACTAGACTAAATCTTTCAATTTTGCCATTCGTCCTGTCCACTTTAAAATTTCCGAAGAAAATTAAAGATGGCGCCGCGAGGAGACATCGAACACACGTTCATATTCAAGATACCGTCTTTGGATAAGGACTCTGCCTTCCTACTAAAAGTTTTACTGCAGGCAAAGTAAGCTTCACATGCTTTTTTAATTTCAGCCATTAAGCTAATGAAGGTGTACAGGTCGGTATTTTTGTCGTTTGTAGTAGTAGTTAGTAGCATTAGATCAGATTTGCTTGAATTGACTGTCCAGGGCGCTCGTCAGTTTAGTATTAAGGAGGTTAAGATTGTAGATGTAGATTGTATACGAGGGGTGTATGTAACACTGCGGTCAGGGGCCAAATCGTCGTTTCCGTGATCGTATAACTCGTCACGTAAAAACGAACATTCTGGAATCAAATCATTTAATTTTTACGTAACGAGTTAGGCGATCACGGGAGAGACCATTTGGCCCCAGGATAGATCTATTGTGAGTTCCTTACCTAAGGGCTCTGGTCAATGTTTGCTTGAGTTAGGGCCTATCGTGCGATCCAAGCCGACTTGAGGATAGATCTTCGTCAGATAGTAGATATGCCCCTAGATGAGTCGGTCTGCTGTGAGTAAATGCCGCACAGCTCTTAAGATTTATTGGGATTTATTCATCCATAATGGAGGTTAAGCTTAGTGATCCGAAATCCTTTCTCCAGTTAAACACAATCCAGTTAAACACAATCCAGTTAAACACAATCCATTAACTAAAAATCAATGTCAGCCGTGGAATCACGATGTCTTCTGAGTTTTGTATCATATTCAAGATCCGTTGGTTTGTATTTGGTCCAGGAAACCCCATCTCTCTTTGTTGCCTGCACCAGTTAACATATCACAAAAGAGTTCTCACGCGTCACCGATGCTGAGTATACCCTGAAAAGCGTTACGTGGTGTAACCTGCACTCAAACATGTGAAATGTCTGTCATGTTGTTATGTCTTACAAATCAATTTTGCATCTTACGTTTTTTTTTAAACAAAATGTATATTTGAAAAAAGAAAAGCAATCTTTTATACACAATCGGCACTTGGTACCGTTTTCACAACAAATAATTGATCGGTTAAAAAAAAAAAACACATTAAATAAGGAGTACGGAGTCGGTATAAAAAGGAATTTCTCATTGGTTGCTCGAAAGGGGAAGGGAATCTCCTGTTAAGATCGATGTAACTTGAATGGTAAATATGTGAATGTTTTGTGGATTTCCGGGGAAGTCATTTAACCCCGTGATTGCTGCTGTTGAGCTGGAATTTGTTGGGCTTGCTGCTGCTGTTGCTGCTGAATGGGAACTTGCTGCTGTGGAATGGGCTGTTGTTGCTGCTGTTGGTTAGGAACGGCTTGTTGCGAGGGAGGTTGTTGAGCTGGAATACCATGTTGAGGCACAGCTTGTTGAGCAGGCACTGCTTGCTGAGCAGGCACAGCTTGCTGAACAGGCACAGCTTGTTGAACGGGAACTGCTTGTTGAACGGGAACTGCTTGTGCTTTTTGGATTGGAACAGCTTGCTGAGCTGGCACTTGCTGTTGTTGCTGTTGAATTGGTACATTTGAGGCCTTTATCGGTTGTGCTTGTTGTTGCTGATAGTTTGGTTGCTGTTGCTGGCCTGCAGCTGGTGCCTGTTGTTGCTGCTGTTGGTGATATTGATATTGCTGGTATTGTTGCTGCTGCTGCTGCTGTTGATATTGTTGCTGCTGTTGTTGTTGGTATTGCTGCTGTTGCTGTTGAACCTGCTGGTAAACATCATTTGGATGCAGCTGCACGTGTTGTCCAGGATGCTGATATTGTTGTTGTCCAACGTCAGGGTGATACTGTTGAGGAGCTTGTCCTTGATAGTGCATTTGCTGCTGTCCTGCATTGCCCTGTTGTGCATGAATTTGATAGCCACTATTTGGGTCTGGATAGTAGCCATGTGGCATATTGGGATGCGGTGGAAGCTGTAACCAATCCCAGAATATTATTACAAGTTTCATGGTTTTTCTAGAGTACTTACCAATCCCTGTTGCACCATACGCTGCACCTCCTCCTGGCGTTTTCGCTCAAACTCTAGATACTCATCATGAGTGTATTGTGGCTCATTGTCGACTGTATCCCACCCAGGATCGGTTTGGAACTCCTCTTTCTGAGCTTGAGCAATAAATTCTTCGAAACTTATCAAACCGTCGTGATTAGTATCAGACTCCTTGAACACATGCTCTCTCATCCGTTCCATTTCTTCTGCACGCTCACGCATATCATCTTCCGGTGCTCCAGACTGATAAATCTTGTCGAGTTCCTTGACAAACAACGCTTTCACTTCGGTCTCGTCCCAGACTCCATTGCTATCGAGATCTAAAATACACAGAATGCTATCCATTTAAAAAAATACACAAAAAAAAAAAAATTCCGCAACTCACCATGCAACATGAAGAAAGTCTTGGGATTAAAGTCTCCCTTGTCCAAATGATCTTGCTCCTCCCAAACCTCCTCCAATTGTGCCTTGTTTCCTGGATGATGCACCTTAGGATGTTGATTATGCTTCTCCTTCTGTTTCTTTAACTCCTCTTCGAATTTTTTCTTGTGTTCGTCATCCATTTCCTTCATCACCGCTTGTTTTTCGAACTCCTTTTGCATCTCGTACTGTTTGAACTCCTCACGCCTCTTCTTATCAGCTTCGGCCAAATCCGAAGAAGTCTTCAAAATCAGCTTCCTAAGATCCTCAATCTCAAACGTGTGCTCATTTCCATGATCCAGATGTTGGGGAATCTTCATATGCTCTCTGTCAATGTCATTGGTCAGTTCAAATTGCTTGGTTGCCAACGAACGCAATCTGTCGACTTCACGGCGTTTGATTTCGTCAAGCTTCGACCGTACGTGATGATTCACATAGTCTAACTCCTGAGCTATTTTGCCACTCTAAAATAAAATTCATATTAGTTAACTATATAGGTACGTGATGTTTTGTGAATTCTTACTCGTATGTCAGCTTCTGGCGCCTTATCGAGTTTCTTACGAAATTCGGGGTCACTTTCAAGAGCTTCTACCACTTCCTTGAGATATCGCTCGTATTCCAAAACCGTCTGGAAATAATCAGCATTTACATAATTTTCGCAATCGAAATTTCTTAACACTCACCTCTAGTTGAGCACCTGTTGGCTTTTCTGTAGGTTCCTGCTCCTCAGGTTTCTTGTTCTTTGTCACTGGTAGCGCTGTGACCAGCGCAACTGTGATTGCAAGTAGTACAATATTACTTGCCAGTTTCATTGTGCCCGCTGGAACTTATTGTACACGTTCGATGATTTTCTGACGACTGTTTAAATAAAAGAAATATGCTAGAAACAATTGTTTTTATTTCATGAAGTGGGGATTTCCAACTGACGTGTCCACTTCAAGAAGTTCTTTATTTTGGCACTTAGTAAAAAACTTATTTACTTAAAATGTCATAATAGGTTTTGTTTCTTAGAAAGTGGTGCCAAAGCGACATATAATGTGGAAGATAAATTAGTAAGTTAGAGGGGCTAGAGATAAGATCGACGTTCAATTATTTTGCAGACGTCACCTATATGGGAAGGTAACTTGTAGGACAATTTGAAGAGCAATAAACCCAGCTATGTAGACTAATTAACGACCTTTTTGATATTCAAAAGTTTACCAGTGTTATAAAGGTAAAAGCGTTTGGTTTTTTTAAAGCGACTCAGAAATTTATCTCATAGACTTCAACTGAAGAGCAAAGCTGGTCGTAAGAAACAAGACCTCTCCCTGATTCTCTCCTTAACATATTTTATAACAGCATTCAGACCTTTTTTTTCGCCCCTACTATGTTTTTGGAACCTGTGTCGATGACAACTAGCACATTTTGACATATCAAACGTGGAAGGTAGCAAAAATTTGTGGAGCCTGGACTCTGTCTAATTTCTTGTTGGAACGAACACGTCAAAATTATTCGTCAGAGATTTCTTTCGTAGGATTTTTTCTCTGCCCGAATAAGAAAAATTCTTTTGTTTTTATCAACCGCCTTCAACACAGAATTGTAAATCACAATAAAACAGAAATAATTTAGTCCGCAGCACTAACTCTTTTAAGTCTACACAACACGAAGCTGAAAAAATGACGTCCGCTGGTCCAACAAAGCAGGAAATTGAATCAGTCTTCAGTAGATTACGTTCCCAGGCAGCAAATAAAGTGAGTGTAGGAAATAAATCAATTACTTCTCAAGTTGAACATCACATTTCTCTTTACTTAGTCCTGCTTTGATTGTGGAGCCAAGGCGCCCACTTGGTCATCTGTCACCTATGGCATTTTCATATGCATCGATTGTTCAGCGGTTCATCGTAACCTTGGTGTTCATTTAACATTCGTACGATCGACTAATTTGGACACGAACTGGACTTGGCTGCAATTGCGCCAGATGCAACTGGGTGGCAATGCAAACGCATCGCAGTTCTTTAGGCAGCACAATTGTAACACCACCGATGCTCAGCAGAAGTATAACTCGAGAGCAGCACAGTTGTATAGAGACAAATTGCAAAAGTTGGGTCAGAATGCCATGAAACAGCATGGAACAAAGGTGTGTGGGAACTAGTCTAGTAGTACTGTTATTTTTCTTGTGTTTTTCATGGTTTTCACTAACTGTGTGTGTGTTTGATGGTTTCTGAATCGTATTCCAGCTTCATTTGGACAATCAAAGTGAAAAGTCGGAAATTGATGTAAATAAAATCGAGGAAATCGACTTTTTTACTCAATGCGACGATAGTTATGATACGTTGAACCAACAGAACAACAATAGTGAGAAGACGTCAAAGGTACGTACGAGTGTAGATGTTTTGTTTTGGTTGAACTAACTTGACTTTCCAAGTGAGATTAAGTGAAAACTAATTCGCTGTCGTTCTCTCCGTAGATCGAAATCACACCAAAACAATCATCGTTGACAAATCTATCCAATCAAGAGCCAAGTGTTGAGCTATTGAATTCAGTGCTGGCGAGTAATGCACCTGCACCAACCATAGGCGCGCGCAAAATTCAACCGAAAAAAACTGGGGTAAGCCACAGGGTCCTTTGCCACAGATATTCAAGTTAATAAAGCATTTTCCTTGCAGATTGGAGCTCGCAAGGGTGGTTTGGGTGCGACTAAAGTGAAGACAAATTTTGCTGAAATCGAACAAAGAGCCAATCTGGCCAATCAGTGTAAAGACTCAGTGCCTGAGAAGAAACTCACTGAAGAGGAAGAACTCGAGTCAGTTGCCAGTGTTCGATTAGCTTACCAGGATCTATCTTTAAAGAAATCGAAGGAGGAGGAGAAGTTGAAAAGCGTCGATCCAATGAAGGCTAAGCAAATGGAAAGACTCGGAATGGGTTTCAATCTGAGGGGGTAAGTCGTCTGTCTCTTAAATTAAAAATTCACATTTGGCTACACAAAGACAATTATGCTTCCAGTTCGGACGTGTCGCACTCGGCTATCAGCGATATGGAGACAATTACCCAGACCGCAGCTCCGAAATCATCATCGGGAACAAAAACATCATTTGATCGGGAAATCACAAGTGATTCGTTGCTGGGCTATCCGCCACCAATGTACACAACCTCAAAGCAAGACAAAGAACTCGAGATGATGGGTTTCGAGTCAATTGAACCCATCGATTCTCATCATTCCAACATCACATCGATGTTTGCATCTCCATCAACGACTACAAGCAAGCCAGTTACATCCGGCAATGAAAAGACTACATCCACTCGCAAGCCATATGGCTCCAGTAAAGCGGCAACTGACTCAAACGACGACATGGCTCAGAAGAAATTCGGCAGCGCAAAAGGCATTTCCTCTGATCAGTTCTTTGGCAACGAACAAAACTCCAATGATAATTCCACAAATTTATCCCGATTCCAGGGATCCAACAGCATTTCGTCGTCCGACTATTTTGGCGATTATACATCAACGACATCAAATCGGTCTTCCAGGAGAGGTGGTCCAACACAATAAATTCGCTCTCAATGTCCTTTTTCTCAATCAATCAATCAATCGTTACAGGGTACTCCACTGCCGTAAACTTCAACGCCCCAGACTTGGACGACGTCAAGGAAAGCGTGCGACAGGGAGTCACCAAGGTAGCAGGCCGCCTAAGTACATTAGCCAATGACGTCATGTCGTCGCTTCAAGACAAATATGGATACTGATATTTTTTACACATAATCGCCAGTCTACCCACTACAGGATGTTTACTTTCTTTTTGTCAAAAATTGTTTTCTAGAAAAAATACCAAGTCGACCGGCTTGTGAAAAAGGATCAACCAATAATCCGATCATTACCCCCTAAGCAATGAGAAAAAAAAAATCACAAAACAAATGGAGAAAATTCTAGTTAAAAAAAGAGAAAAAAATCGCATATAGACCAACACCAATCTTACAAAAGTTATAAAGAAAAAAAAACTCGGGGTCTTTCGTTTTTACTGTTCTTTTGTTAGTTAGGCTCTTCAGTTTTTCTTTTGTCAGAGCGGAGCATAGTTGAATCATTACAAAGAGGAAATTTTAATTAAAATATTTAAGAGAACATACGTTATATATAATATTTCAAAACAATAAAGCTTATTGCATTCAAGTACAGAAGATGTAGAGACAAATTTTTATGCAGATTGGCCTAGTCATGAATTCGCCATTGCGGAGTGTTGCCACTTTGTGCATGTCCGTGAGGACGTCCGCGGCACCTCGGGCACAATTCTACACTTCACGAGGCTTCAATACCACTTCTAATCAGCAAAACAAATACACGCACAAAACTCCCGACACCTACTTTCACCATCAACAATTCTATACGTTGCCAACGGCGTACCACTTCTCATCACTAAGCTCTACATTCCCATCCTGTTTCCAGTTTGTCTAAACACTCCATAAAGGAGTAGCTTAAACCCATCTCTAAAAATGCCGTGAATGACGCATCTTTCAGAGCTTAGTACCTCTCCTGTCGATATTACAAATTTCTTCTTAAACCCTTCCTATTTGCCTCTTCAAAAGCGACATCCTAATTTTGCTTAGATACTTGCTAAATTGAAGCTTTTAAATTTGAAACAAACACAAAAATAATGGATTGGTGGAAATTAGCAGTGGCTACATGTGTACATACATGTATCAAAAACTAGAGCCCCATTATTCTTTCCTAGACTCTTCGTCTTCCATATCCGCCTTCTTTAAGGTCCCTACATGCCCTAGAATTGAAGATACCGAACTAATAACATTCCAGGACCGATTTAACATAAGACTCCGATACCAGGACAGTCAGTACATCGCAGGCGTCCCTAGCACAACGCAAGCATCGTTCAACAGAGGCACACATCTCGGATTCCAGTGATATTCAGTGCACAAAACTCGTCACCACCCAGCTTCACCTACTACCCTAGCCAGCAATTGAGTGCCGCCACACCATATTTAGCAACGCCACAGATTAACCATCTTTCAAGCCCTCGTTTTACTTAGCTCATAACTCTATATTATGGAACAGAAAAAGTCATACCATCTACATATACACATGCATATATACAAACGTAAGAATGACAGTCTTATTATTTTTCCCTTAAACAAGACTATTCTCTCTACCATTTGACGATTATTTCAGGTTCCTACGTGTTCTAGAAGCCAAGATAACGAGGCCTGAAAAGTTCCACCTACCCAACATGGGCGTAAAAATTCCGCGACGCTTCTATGAGTCCTCATACAAAAGATTTTCTGAAGTACTAGGCGCCCAGAAAACGTGAAATGCTATGAATCAGCATGGAACAAAGGTAAGTCTTCATACAGAAGTTTTTCTGAGGTACTAGGCGTCCAGAAAACAGTAGGTATCGCGCCCAGTTTTTCAGACCAATTTTTTTTTTGAAATTCCTCAAACAGCCTTTAGAAGGGCCGTGGCTGAAAAGGTTGGAATGCAGTTTTGTGCTCCCAAGTTCGCTTTATAAGATGGCGTCCATTAGAAACCTTTCAACATAAAAACAGTGGTTTTTCATATACGTTTTACCTTTTATTTCTCGTGATTTTAGACAAAAATCGCTTACAACGACATTGGTTACAACGACGTATCAGTTTTAACGATCAAGTTTTTAGGTCCCGGCTGAGCTCCATTAACTAATCTGATATCGGTTATATCGACCTTTCGCTTATAACGACCAAATTCATCGGTCCCTTGCAGGTCGTTATAACCGATTTTGACTGTACATACATATGTGTTTAATAATGTGCGCAGCTGGTAGTTCTTGAGATATGATTTGCGCAGCTAACACAATCGTCGTTGATGGTGTCTGCATGATCAGGTCTTCCATTTACTATTATTGGTCGGTGGCTGCTTTGAACTCTGCAGTTATGTAAGTCCATATATCATACGTTATTCTGGTACTTGAGTACCGTCGTCTGCCAGATATTGTTGACATTTTGTCATATTGATGGACCCCAGCAGGATATAGAGAGATATACAGAGATTGCCACTTTGTAGTATTGGCTGTCTAACTCCAACTCCAACCAACTTACATTGTAAACCCTCTCAGCTACCGCTTTAATGTAATGAAATTAACTGGTAACCCTAAGAAAAGCATACAACTTCTTCTAGCTCTCCTGATCAGTTATATAACGTCTATCGATTTGTTTCCAATTCAATGGTTGGCCAAATTCGGGAGGAAGTGGGCTACCATATACGTAGAGTGTCCACGAATGGTTTCAGTCGAGTAATCAACTTAGCACTTGGAACTGAGTTAGCAGTTCTCTCACTGATAGATAGAAATTAAAACGAGAAGGCATTTGAATAACACTTTTATTTTTCGCAGCAAAAAACACTGCCATTCGATAATAATTGGACTACACGTTCAGAATTCTCTCCTCGGCCTGGCTTAACAATTTACTTCTTAATGACGACGACTTGGGCGAAGTTTTGTTATTGACGGCTCGGGCTTACCATAGGCGATGGCTTGACTTTTGGCCGAACCACTTACACCGGTGCTGAAGCTGTTGGCAATGGCGGTGGCTCCTCCATTGGTACCTCCAAAGTCAATTGGGAAAAAGTTGCCAACAGGAAGTGGTGCTGGAGTCGCTTTACCAGCTGGCCGACGTCGGGGAATAATTGGAACATTAGCTTCATCCTCATCATCATCATCATTTTCAGCATCTTCTTGAACTTCAACAGCTGAAGGTTCAGAAATTTCGGGGACTTCTGGTGCAACGGCATTAGCTATGGCTGGTTCTGGATCAGCTTCGGCTGGTGTTTCATCGTCATCTTCGCTTGGTAGTTCCTCAGCAACTGGAGCGATTTCATCTTCCAAAACTTGGTTATCTACGGGCAATTCTGCGGCTTCCTGTACTTCTGCAATTTCGGCTTTGGCGATTTCAGCGGCACCAGAAATTGCAGCATCCAGATCTTCATCGTCTTGCGGATCTTCGAGTTCAGCTGGATAAGCTTCAGCGATTGATTGAGCTCCATTAGCACCAGTATTGTCCAGAATGGACTCAGCGGCTATCTGTTGCTCTACACTGGCATCGTCTGATAAGAAAATGAGAAAATCGCTTTAAGAAAACCACCATGCGCCAAAGTCTGCTGCCTTACCTTTGAGATATGTCCCTGTGGCGACAGTTTCTCCAGCTACAAAAGCGGCAGCGGAATTGGTCAAACGAGAACTAGTCTTTGACGAGGACGGCTGTTGGACATATTGTAAATACATCAAACGTTGCGGAGATGACTGTGATTGGTAGTAGAACGATGGCTGCTGGTAGTAGGAAAGTCCTGGGTCAAAGATTTAATTTTAAAATTATGACGGTAAGACTCTTGAGAGATATTTACTTGCTGGCAAAGCCATCGAACTGGCGAAAAGGCTGACAAGCAGCACTGCGGCAACGGTGTAGAATTTCATCCTCACGGCTATTGTATCCTTTTTTGATGATTCGATGGAGATAAATGTAAATCCAATTGGGCAGAACTGGCACAACGGTTTTATTCGGAGCTAAGCTTAACTTGTTTGTTAAGTTTCCACGGAACAAGTGATACCTGACTGTTGGCGAACGTTAGATTTTATAAGAATCTGACCAACCGATGTGCGCCCCCACCAAATTTGGCGACTTGGCGGCTGATTAGCATGCAAAGAACGTTCTGGCCGTCCGTCAGACTGGA
This sequence comes from Matsumyia berberina, assembly GCA_917880715.2. NCBI lineage: Eukaryota > Metazoa > Arthropoda > Insecta > Diptera > Syrphidae > Matsumyia > Matsumyia berberina. Next base: position 64,321,781 of record OU862870.1, read on the forward strand.
AAATGGTAAAATCATTACAAAGAGGAAATTTAAATAAAAATTTTTAAGACAACATGTGTTATACATTATTTGTGTATAAATGGTTCAATTAAAATAGGAAACTGAAAGTGTGCTGTTGCACCCTGACCGGACATTATGCTGAATTTGTGCCGAAACAACAAAGTGTAGTTAAAATTCGCACATCGTATGCTTAGTTTTGGATTGGATAGATATGACTATGAGTCACCCAAGAAAGAAGTTGCCAATTAAAAGGGCCGCAATGAAATGACAAGAATTTCAAAATTCCAAACGCAGAGAGAATTCGAAATTCGATCGAAACGAGGCGCATGATAGCTTATCCATCTTATGTTTGAAAAGGCCTTCAGCAGCTCATACTAAAGTGAGTCAATTTGATGATTGTATGTCGTCAGCTTACTACATATGAAAATCTTCTTAGAGAATTTTCGCAAAAATGGCTTCGATTAGCACCCAAAATGTAGGTGAAGAAGGTTCTGGAGGTAGGCTCTCATAAAAACACTAAGAACAATGTTGGGCCAATTGCGATGCCCTGGAGAACCTTCAAAAGCCACTAGAAGACCTAATCGCTTTTCCTGCAGCACTTCATTTCCTTGCAGAATATAAAGTTTAATGGACCCAAATTCTCTGCATACATACGAGCATGTATATAGGTTAGGTTAGGTAGATGGGTTGGCGAGGGGAAAGAAGCCCCCAGCGCCACACTCAGGTCAGTAGAGACTCATTGTGATGTCCATTTATTGGGGAGGAAGGTACCGCTTGCTCGTGGAGCAGTACCCAAAGCATTCTCCTATTGCTCCGGGCTTTCGAACCATTTTGAAGCCCTAATGAAGCTCCAGATGTCCCTGATGGGTACGTCCCTGAGTTCTTCGGTAACCTGGAAAAAGTGCCTTCCAAAGGATCTATGTCTGAGGTGGCAGAGACCTGGGCAGTGGCAGAGGAAGTGGGTTGTGTCCTCATTGACTTCCTCGCCTGCACAACCCCTACAAAGGTCGTCTTCACTTGGCCTAAGCTTTTTCATATGATAACGCAGAGTATTATCACCTGTAATTACTCCTACAAGGATGCATCAGTGTATCAGTTCTGGCACCATTGTACCTTGGCATTAGTTTCTAGTTATCTTACCGGAGTCCAAAGAGCTCCATCTTTCATTCGCTTCCGCTAGAGTCCTGATCCCTGCTTCATGTTTGAGTTTACATGGCAGGATTTTCACTGACTGATCAGCCTGCTCCAGGTCTAGCGTAGATCCTTTCCTTGCCAATTCATCAGCCTTTTCATTTCCTGGTATGCCCTCATGTCCAAGGACCTAGCATAATTTTACCTCATGCTGTGTGCCAAGAGCACTGAGCTCTTCGCGAAAACACTTCACAAGCTTCGATTTTATTTCAGTAGCAGAAATCGCTTTTAGTACTGCCTGGCTGTCAATGAAAAAGGGGATATCATCACGTGGTATTACCTTCATCGCAGTCTCACGGGCAGCAATTGTCACTGCTAGGACCTTCGCCTGGAAATCGCTGCTGTGGTCCGGGAGTCTGACTGATTTAAAGAGGCTAAGTTTGTCTGCATGTACATATGTCGCGGCTCGCTTTTGGGAGTTGCAGACTCATAGCCTGTTTCTACAGAAGGCTGGACAGGATACCTCTTACTATTCTTGACGTCGACTTGTCTGGTTTAAGAATTTATTCAATTATAGGGTCCTGGATATCTTATTTTCTGCTAAATTAGACTATCTGAGATCTTTCTATTTACTTGTCATATCCCTTCTTTTCCCGAGGTACCAGACCTTCCCAATCGTTCGGAAGTTCATATACCTTAGTTTCGCTGTGCCATTTCTCAGATGAGTCCTGAAACTAAAATGAAAAAAGCAAACCCGTGTTTGGTGTTCTATCATTTCGGAAGTGTACTCGCAAACAAAGCTGCGCCACACGGTAGTTGAACTCGCATCTGCTAAGCCGCCGTGTGTCCTTGGGGGACACCAATAAAGTAACTAACTTGCGATCGCTTTAGAAGGACCAAACCATTTGATCGAGTTTAACATAGTCTAGGCCAGATCTGTCTGGAGCCTTCCTCCCATCTAACCTTGGTTTTCCTGATTGCGTCGAGAAATTCAATTACAAGGACTAATCAATTTTTAAAAATTTCTTGAGACCTGCGTCAAATTTAAATCAGTTTATCACGACTTGATTTGCAATACAGCTTCGGCTTTTAACTGCACGCTCGAGCGACGGATACATACGAAATAGTCAACTAAAACAACATTGTGCAGGTTGGCGATGGACAACGCGGCTACAGACGCTCCTTGATTGAGGCTTAGGTCCACCTGGGACTGTAGCGCCTTCATAAATACTTATGTAAGTGTGGTTCTCCAACCTTATTTAATGAGTTTTCCGGCGTCTACATTCATAGAAGCTAAATTAACGGAACTGTGCTGCAAAAATATTCATCATCCTTAATTTAATGATCGCCAAGCTAGACTAGTCAGAAGCCAGACCGCCTTAATTCAATCAAATCTTGTTTCCTATAAAGGCCTACAGAGGCGTGTCACAACACATAAGACAATTGTACGCATGTATTTCTGTACCTGACTCATTTACAGTTAAGAGCATTTCCAACAACTTAACACTGTTTACAGTCTGCAACACACCACATAAAAAAAAAATGCACAGCCGGCGAGATAACTCACCACAATACACCACACCACATGAGAGTCTAGCTTTCGGCAACTTGCGGCAAATCTGTCAAAAATTCGGAGAACCAACTCTTTCAGTTTAAGCAACGACATCGAGCTAACTTAGTAAAGTAGACGTTCTCGTACCAATTAAACAAGTTTCACATCAAAAAAACGGGACAGGACCGCCTAGATCTCACATCGAGCTAATAATTCCCTGACTACCTCACGCCGTAGGAAGATTGTGCCGTGTCTAAATAAAGCAGCGCAGTTTTGTTGTGGATAAGATTATGACCTGCAGAGACATGAAAAGTTTTGCTGAATCCTGAAGATGCAAGACTTTGTTGACGACCTATAACTGGGATGAAAGGATCTAAAGTAGTTAAGCTAATGGGGTAAGTACCTTTTCTAAGTTTAAAGGATGAGCCGGTAGCATTTGTTGCAAGTAAATCAAATTTACATTCGTGAGAAAGGCAATCGCCATCTGTAGATAGGTAGCTTTCAACACTTCTTGTCAGATTCAGGTCGGATCAGGTCAGTAACAAAAGACTTATTTTTTTTGTGGATAAAATCGTTTTTTCTTGTGTATTTTTTTGCAGCAAAAAACACTGCCATTCGATAATAAATTGAACTACAGTTTCAAAATAAACAAAAACATAGGGCGGTTCGATGTTCTTAATTTAAACAGAAAAACAAAATTAGGGCTTTGTTCTAGCGGGGGCGTTGGATGCATTGTAATGCGATGGTCGGTATGAGCGTATGTTTCTTCTTCTCTTAAAAAAATGTGTAATTCTTAATGACGACGGACTGGGCGAGCTTTGGATCGGGCCGCATCGGGACTACCGTATGCGATGGCGTGACTGGTTGCTGAACCACCCTCACCGGTGCTGAAACTGTTGGCAATGGCGATGGCTCCACCGCTGGTTCCACCGAAGTTAATGGGGAAATATGTGCCGACGGGCAATTGTCCTTTGGTGCCTTTTGCTGAGACTGCACTACCACTGCCCTTTATTGGACGGCGGGCATTTGGAATGCGTGCTGGACGGTAAGAATCTGCTTCGGCTTCATCATCATCATCACTGGCGGCTTCACTTTGTTCGTCGAGCCTGACGACGACCTTCTTCCTGGGTGGGAGGTAACGTTTTGGTGGTGCCACAGCAACGGGGGTGACGACTGGTGTGACAACTGGGGCAACAGCTGGAGCGGCGGCAGCAAGTGGCACTTGAGAGGCAGCAACTGGGGCCTCATCAGCTGGAGCTTGTTCGGGAATGAGCGATGGAACTTGTGGAACGGCTGGAATTTCTGGGATGGCTGGGATTTCGGGGACAGCTTCTTCGGCAACTGGTGCTTCAACTGGTGCAATAGCTGGTTCTGGGATAGGTTCGGCTGGGTTGTCAAAGTTGAATTCCCTTGGTACTTTAGCGTCATCGTCGCTTGGGAGTGGCTCAGCTGGTAGGGCAATCTCAGGAATGGCTCCGGATGGGATGGCAGAATCGTCTTCCAAAACTTGGTTGTCTACAACTGGTGCTTCTGGGGCTTCTGGGACATCTGAATATGGGATTTCGGGAGCTGGGATATCAGCAGCTCCAGAAACTCCGGCATCAAAACCACCATCGGCGAAGGTTCCTTCGAATTCAGCCGACACTTGTCCACCAGTTGCGGGATAGGGCTCAGCTTCGTTGATTCCGGTGTCGACAGATTCCTCGGCCGTTTGTTTCTCTACACTGGCTGCATCTTCTGGATGAACACAATCTTTTAATTAAAAAAATTTAGTCTCTCCATGCTCCGAGCTTTTGTAAATTTTAAAGCCTTACCTTTCAGATATGAGCCTGCACCAACGGCATCACCAGCCACAAAGGCAGTCGAACGAGCATGGGTCTGTGATGATGATGGCTGTTGGACGTACTGCTGCACGTACATCATGCGTTGCGGTGACGATCTCGCTTGATAGTAATAGGCCGTTCCTGGACAAAACGAAAAAGATTCAAAATTCATAGGGTAAGTACTTGTAAATTTTCTCGATTTATGGTAAAATTTACGTTTTTGGGCTGGAAGAGCCATGGATGTGGCGAAAAGGCCGACAAGCAGCACTGCGGCAATGACACAAAACTTCATTTTCACGATTTTTATCCTTTACTTGTGCGGTTGAGGGTGAAAAAAGTCGGTATATCCACTAGAGTACTGTTTAGCGGGACACGGACAAGTCACAGCGGACACTTTTTTTTGAAACACTATTCAACGGACTTGGTATCGGAGCTAAACTTAACTTCTTCAGTAAGTTTCCACCAGACAAGTGATGTCTGACTGGTGGCGGACGTTAGATTTTATAAGAATCTGACCAAGTGGTGTGCGCCCCTCCCAAAATAGGCGACTGGACGTCTGCTTAACATTCATAGAACGTTCTTCTCCTCCAATCGTCGTTTTTAACGTTTTTTTTTGCGTTTTTTTTTTTGTTCGTTTCGTAGTTTCTGTTGGGTTATTTGTGGTGTGGGCTAAATTGAAGTAGTGTGCGACAGTTGGTTGATTCATTTTTTGGGCACCTTTTCGGTGCCTTCATTTGGATTTTTGGATCGACGCACTGACGTGTACATTTATAGCGAATTTCAATTGAAAAATTTGCAGCGGCCAATGCAGGAGCATAATTTTCAGAGGTCAGTCATTATTTCTGACGCGCTTTGTGCCATTATCGCGGCTCACCGCTTGGGTGGCCGTAATTCGCTTGGCAGGCATAGAGTCCTTGTCTTTTGTGACCACTTTACATTGAACAATTGAAATTTATGATATTACGGGTCGGACAGGAGATGTTTTGGACTACAAATTGGATTAATATCAAAATTCAATTGGCGGCATGTGTTGCGGACAAGGAAATTTGAATTTTTTACGTTTCAAGCCGCAACTCCTTATTTTTTTCGTGACTCGAGAAGATTTATCGTAATTTTCAAGTACGTGGACATTAGTTGTGACTTGAAAATGGATTTGCTCTAAAATAAATGATTGCTTCGGCGCGGAGCTATTGAAATGTAAATTAATTGGCAACGCTGAGTGTGTGATGATGAAGTCACGGTGTTGAAAGCACCTTTGGGAGGGTCTATTGAGAAGTTTTTCAGAGATCGAGGCAAACATACTTACAATTTTCCTGAAGGCAAGAGGGCATTGACTTTTTTCGATTTATATTTGTTAAGGGCTTCTAACTTTAAGCATACAAATGGCAAAATTTCCCTTAGTACATATGTAGGTTAGGTTAGGTTTGCGGCCTGATGAGGGCCGTGTAGACCCATTGTGAGACCCCCATGATATTTCCTACTCCGTTTTAAATTCCTTGGTACCAACCATCCGTTTACCCTTGTAAATTTGAGAAGTTCTGATGGCGAACCATCAGCTAGTTCGTCGATATGATGGAAGAAGAATTTGCCTTGGGTTCTATTTCTTAACTGGCAGATGTACGGTATCGACGTAAATTCTTTGTGTGAAATCTTAGCATGTTGTGGCCAGTAAGTACTCCCACCAGCATTGACAGTGATCTCCTGTCTTTTTGTAAAATCTGGCAGGTATTTGCCTTGTTATATTTTGGCCACAACCTTTTTGATACTTCACAGGTGGTTAGAGATTTCGACCTGTTATTTACTTCTATTAAAGTTTTTTGTGCAATTTTCGCCCTTAGGTTGCAGAGTGGCAGTGTGACCGTACAGTCCGCTTACTCTCGGGCTAGGGTTAAACCCATTCTTGCCAGTTCGTCAGCTTTTTTATTACCTGGTACACCGCTATGACCAGGGACCCAGCAAAGCTTAACATTGTGCTGCGTGCCAATAACATTAAGGTCTTCGCGACAACAGTAAGCTTTGATGTTATCTGCGTAGCAGCTATTGATTTATGGCAGCCTGGCTGTCCATGTTAATCGTAATATCCTCCAGTGATATTGTAAGCATTTAAACTAGTTGGGCGGCTTTTGTCACTGCTAGGACCTCCGCTTGGAAACCGCTGCTGTGATCCGGGAGTCGTATGGAGCTGCTAAGTCCTGACTGTTCGAAGAAAAGACCTGCTCCTAGGCCTATATTTATTTTTGAACCATCTGTGTAGATGACTTTGGACTCATTCAACACTTCGTTATTTTGCCACTGTTCCCTGCTTGGGAAGACCCATGAGAAGTGTTTCTCAAAGTCCAAGTCCGGGACAGTGTAATCCGAGTACACATTGACGCCCAGATGATTGCTTAGTATCTCGGCATGTCCATTCGGATTTGGTCTCCAATGTTTAGATTGGCTGATTCTGAGAGCACTCTTCGCTGCAAGTTCCTACATGTTGAGGTCTAGAGGCAAAAGTTTAACAATTACCTCCATCCCCGCTTTTGGTGTTGTTCTCATCCCACTGGTTGTTCCAATGCGAGCCACTTTCTGTATCTTGGTCATATCTTTGAGGTTAGCCGTTTGGTGGCAGTGCGCCTCCAAACCAGTCCGCCGAATGTGAGTATCGGTTTAACGATAAGTGAGTACATCCAAAGGGTTATTCTGGATTCTCAATTTTTACCGAAGAATCTACTACATGTATAGAATCGCATGAAACCTAAGTATTTTGCACTTTCAGACAGTTTAAGGGGAATTCCTTTTATTACATATTCGCTAGCCAAATACTTTGAAAGAACAGAATGAAATTACCATGGTTCTGTGTTTTTTTTTAGGACATCCATCCCGATATGCTCCCAGTTTTTTCCAGCTTTTTTTGAATTGCATTGACTTCTCTTCGACATATCTTAGCCACGTTTCTATTGAACGATCCATTCTTTTCCATCTTCAATGGTTTGGCTAGCTTTTCGAAGCGGGTAATCGATCCATCGCAACTAACGTTTACATATGTACATACATATGTATGTACATACCGCTTCTATACGTTCTTAGGTCGTACTTTTCTTCTCCGACTGTTTATTTAATAATTCTTGTTGATCCTTGTGTCTATTAGAGACTTTACTGTATTTGGTTGTGAATTCCAGAAGTTTGGTTAATTTATATGTAAAAAGTTGAAGGATGGGCTTTTTTCCGTGATTTTTCGGTTTTTTTTCAAAGCTTGTTAGGAGGACGCAATTGAATGAAGATTTGCTCCTGCCAATCACTGTTTTTTAAACAGTCATCAGTCGGAAGCAGTTCTGATATTCGAACAGAGCAATGTCTAAACTGTATTAAGCAGGATGCACTTTGAAATGTGTCATGCAACTCCTGTCACTCTTTGATTATTTTATGGAAAATATCAAATATTTAGCGGAAGCTCATAAATATCCTTCTGAAGTAAAAAAAAAAAACTCGTTCACACCTCCATCATCCTGAAATAAATTCCCCATTATCACAGTCCCAGTTGTAACTATGTCAGTATTCTAATCGGCCACTTTGAATGCCGAATACGGCAGCCTTCCGATCGCAAGCTTTTGTTTCTTTTATTTTCACCTTCTGACGATTATATAATCAAATAACTACCTATAAACAAAAATAACTTCCACCTCCGGATTGTCCTCCGGCACCACGTTCCGCTAACCCACCCCTGACTAAGCCTAATTGATTAATCTTTTCGCGCGAAAGTCATCATTTTTATTTTTATGTATTTGAATTTATAAGCGCTCGTCTGCGCTGGCATTTCGATTAAGATTTCCTAGCACACAAAACAGATTTCGAAAATGAAAAAAAGAAACCAGAAACCCCCCGACTCAGAGGAATTGTATTCACGACCATAGTCGCAACAAGAAACTGTTATAAAATTCAAAATTCGTACAGAATATAGATGGGCGAATAATCATTCGAAAGATTTACTATATCACATCTCTCGGTTCCTATTTGGTTATCTCGAAAATAGTCGACTTAATGCGAGCACCTGTGTCCGAAATGACCAATTAAGTCAGCACGTTTTTCAATACCGCAAGCGTCGTCGGGCGACATTTTGCAAGCGGTTTGTGTGCTGGATAAGGCTGAGCTAATTTTTTATCTCGATGCCGATAATTGTCAAAACGTGGTCGTCATTTATGTATGGGCGACTTTATACCATGGGCGGTCTGTGAATCTAGAATCGCTTCTGGACGGACCCAACATGGTAATTTTCGATTGTTTAACGAGTCTTTATCATGGCAGACCTAAGCACACGATACTTTAAGGGTAATAAAAATGATATAAAACCGAGGCGGTATGAGGAATGTATTCTTTCCGAACGGTGTTGTGCGATCGCAAACTGCTTATGAATGCCAGAAATGTCACCCGTTGGGAAGAGAATGTGGTTGGCAACGAGTAGACCAAGCACAGTGGAGGGTGCTGCTTTAAAAGGTTTGACTTCTCTCTTTGTCCAATTAATGACTTCCTTGGGGCGAATATGATTTTCCTTCTTCTTTCAACCAAACGATGACATAACGCACTCGGTTTTCCAAAATTAGGCCCGTCTTAATTAGGGAATCCCAATGAATACATTTTAGGCTGGTCTGGCATGCGCGTCCACGCATTGACGTAACGAAAGTGACAGAAGTTGCTCTTGGAGGAAGTTCGATGAATTGTCATGCAACGCCCGTTGAATGTGTTACTGCTTGTAAGTCCGACGATGATGGATGTGATAATGTATGCATTTCAATTGCATTGCGTTGCATGTGCTGTTCAGGCGGAGACACTGCGCGCACGCTCTTTGGCGCCCTCCATTGTCATGCACTTGTCATTCAGAATGAGAAATGCGTTCGTGATGCGTTAGGTGGTGGCGGCGCGTCAATTCTTTTTGATCTGCATTCAGTGAGTCACTGTGGGGCTGTCAGAAGGTGGAGAATGCGAGACAATTGCTCAGTGTTGTCAGACGTCATTAAGAACAGCGAATAGTGTAGTTAAAGAGGAATCTGCAGATTGATAGCGCAAATGGGAAATTTCCAAATGCGTATGGAATATAAGACGTGCGCTATTAATACGTCAGCGGGTGGATTGATGAGGTGTTTCGTCGGCCCAAAATGGAGGTGTGTAATTGATTTATATGTGACCAACAAATTAATGTGTGGCGGGAGACTATGATGCCATTTTTAGAATTCTGAACTTATGAATAAAAGTCGTCGATAATTAGGCGGGGATTTGAAGTTGTTAAAGGAGTTTAGTTGAGTTTTCGTTTAACGACGTCTGGTAAGGGCTAGTGGGGCAAGATATTTTTGGATAAAAACAACAATTGGCTACAAAAAGTTAGGGCTTATTTACTGAGATGGAATTATAGGATAGATACGCACTCTGGTTGAACTTTAATAGATTGTCCCTTAGTCATTTTGCGAGTAGAATAAAATGGGATACAAATGAGATGGTGATAGCCAGATTCATGTCCATCTCACCGTGGCTCAGTGGTTGTGCGTTGGACTGCTGTGCAAGCCTGCGTGGGTTTAAGCCCTAACCATGTCCAGCGAACATTTATCGCGGCGCAGACTCTCGTCGGAGAATGACAAGCCTCCGAGAGTATAATTCCTGAAAAAGCTTCTCAATTCGTCGTTCGGAGTCGGCGATAAATTGTAGGTCCCTTCCATTCGTGCGAAAAATGTAACACGCACAACATGAATGGTTACTAGAAGCTAGGCCTTGGCTCATCCCGAGTTGTCGCGCCATCTATTTTTTTTTCTATGTCCATCTCAGAGGTATTCTCAGCTTTGATGATTTAAGTAGTTTCCTTACTCCAAAGGCAGTAGGAAATATCAAATATCTTTTCTAGGCGGCTAATATACACAGAAGCTTCTAACCGTGGCTCAGTCGTTAGTATGTTAAAACTGCTGAGCCATTTGACATGAATTTGAGTCCGGAAAAATTAATGCAGAATTTTTCGTGACACCTCCTCTCGGCAGGAAAGAAAGCTTTTTAATCGGAGAGTCGGGCTCTCAAAATTCATCAGGCTTCCAGATCATGGCGGAAGTTACGACAGTGACAGCTGCCGCCTAAAAAGTCAAAAGAAGAACAATATCAAGTGACTTTTCATTGACAGATAAGCAGGACAGCCGACAGGAGGTGACTGACAAATTAAATTTATTCTTCGTCTCTGCAGTTTCTGCTTCCCTTCTTCTAAGATCGATATCGGTGATGCTCATAGAGTACCAGCTTCGAATTATCGAAGGTGACTAAGCTATGAGTTGAGTCAAATTTTCATCGCTCCGAACTTAGCGATTTCACAGATTTTACCCTGCTCTAGATTCAAAATTTATTCTGCAAATTGCAAACACAGCTTTCATCTTGAGATGCATAAAACTTCATTTTCTTTTTTAACCGCAACAACAATAGCTAAAAGCGGTGGACCCTCGAACTGCAGCCAACTGGGTTAAGCGGTTTTTTTTTTAAATATTTCTCCGTCAGCAAAAAGACTAACACCATCCATTGCAACGACAACTAAATTAACTCGTAACTTCCGTCGTGTGCTTAATTTTAAATAAAACTGCAATTTCCGACAATTTTTCATTGCACACCTTGCACGCTTGCTCGGCGTAAAACTTCATCGTCCTTTCTTAATTGCGTCATTTTCGCATAAATCCTTGGCAGCATGTCGTCCTGAAATCCCACCTGACACCGGCGAAAAAAGTAATTTATGTAACATGAACCGAAAATCATCCGTTCCTCATTTTCCGCTGCCATTTTTATAAAATTTGATTAAATTCCCGCCGGACACTTCCGACAAGGCCAACCGTTGCATGTACGACTTCGGTTTTGCAGCGTTCAGAGTTCCGGACGCGTGCAAAACGACGCCAGTGCCCTTTGACATCGCAATTAATCATCGAAGTTACAATTTATTTCCCAAAAACCACATATGCAAAATACGGCGAATGGGAGAGAAAATGGATGATGTCGAGGACGAGCGCCCTCCACTTTGGGTCTTTCCATTCAGGAGGATTCACGGCTGACGCTACGAAATATTTTTCGTCAGGTCGCGCGAGCTGAAACACCATTACTTTTGTCAAATTGTTAACCGCATTAATTGCTGGCAAGCTGGCAGTTGCTGAATGCAGAGGCGCTACCTCTGGCCACCACATTCGGTTTCTGTAGCATTGTGTGTGTTGAGGCTGTTGTAGCATTCAGCCTGTTTCCTCACTTTTCCGACTGTGGTGGCTGAGCGGCAGAACTGACCATGCAGTTCTCCGTCGGGGGAGAATAATTGGCCTCCGAGTGCATTTGGCACTTGTGATTAAGTGTCCTTTTGGTCATGCATTACACACTACGCAGACACAGCTACTACTGCTGCCACCGACTGGAGTTTCATTCTCTGAAACCTCAAACTTTTCTGGTAGGATACCACAACTTTGGAGCACACAGCAGAAAAAAAAAGAGAAAATGCTGAAAAATTCTCCAGTTAAGGAGAAGAATAACATCTGCCAACTCAGCAGCCTCCTCTTGGACATGCAAACCAGACATAAAGCAAAGAGGATATTTTTTTTTTCAAAAAAATGTATGTATTGTCACACTTGCAACACTTGCATCCCATTCCTGGAGCACAAAATAAAAACAAAAAGCCACTTCGAGGAATTGAGTTCACTTCCAATTGTTGGCGTTCCCAGTTCACTGGGCGGTCTCGAGTTTCAAGTTTTGGGGTGGCTCTTGGTCGGTGTCTTAATTTTAAGTGGCGGTTGCTGTTTGTTTGGTATAGCTGGCGTTGCTTTGACATTTCAGCGCAATTAAATCCTGAATGTGGGGGGGATGGTCAGGGGATGAAAGTTAAATGAGAAGAAAATGTGGAGCATGTTTCTTGAGGAAATAAACAGAAGAAGAACCGGATGCAGCTGTCTATTTTGGCGGAGAGACCATCTGTTGTTACAAGAGTTAGCTCTGTTTTTCCACTGTGAGTTTGTGCCATTTTTTTCGTTTTCTTGTAAAGTTAGGGAATGGAAGAAGAATGTTTGGAAACTATGGGTTGGGCGGATGAGTGGCAGTGAGAAGTTTGGGGGTATTTTTTGGCTAAACACGTCAGCAAGGGTAATAAAATGAAAGATTTACAATGCTGTTTGGGAATGGATGTCCTCTGAGGCAAGAACGAGAAGGAAAATTGTAATTTTAATTCTTTTAATTATACTCAAGGCGGATATTTTCTCCGAATTCGCCAGATTTGGGTGGAATCTGCAATTACAGTGATAGATGTGCGAAGTCACAAAATTACTTGTCGTTGTATGCTCATGGGGAACTAATTGCAAGACGCATTAACTTCAAGAAACACGTGAATAGACTCGGGTTCCCAGACGCCCGTTCTCAAACCCTTTCTGCGACAGAAGACCCTGGGGTCAATATGACATCCTGGCTTTAGTGTTAACTCCATAAATGTTTCTACAGTCCTTGTTCCCTTCCTAGATTAAATCTCCCTTTTTAACTGATCGGCCTTCAGTTTAGTCTAGAAGACTGTCTACTGACAAATTTTAATCAAAATTTCAATGCCAAAGATCACCTCAACCAAAAAGTGTGTCATCCACATTTGTTTACGAAAAAAAAAACCATAACTTCTGGATCTCAATGCCAGACGTGATCAAGGCAACAAAAATTTGTTTTTCACTGTTCTGATTTCATTATGCTCTATTCAACCCGGAAACAGCCAACGTGGAAGCTTCGAAGGCTCTTAAAATTCACCAGGAGATCTCGAAACATCGGTATAAATATAAACCCGGACAAAGTCTCACATTAGATCGAAATCAAGTCAAAACGAACGAAATCATATATGCAAATGCCCTCTAATGTGTTCATCGGCAATTCGCTTGAAAATGTATGCAGAGACAACCCCATCCAAAAATTTGAGAACCACGATCCATCCACCAGAAAACCAGGCCCATGGTTGAGCGCTTTGAATCTAAAATAGCCATGAAACGGGATCCAACGCCATGCGTTGGGTGCGTCAATTTTCCTAGTTCTTCTTCGATTCCGCTTCCCAGCCGCTGTGCTTCGATAAATTATTCAAAACTTCAAATCGATTTTGGGCAATTTCGATCCGTAGAACTTCACCCTAATTGGGATTCGAGGCGTCGCGACATTTATGAATCAATTAACCCCTAATTATAGACACACGCAAATAAATAAGCTCAACGGGCAAATAAATCATGGTGTAGCCTCTGTTCGGGGTGATTGGTTAATTGATTTCAGCAAAAGAAGAGTTATTGCCTGGAGTAGCCACGGGCATTGATGTGGGGCTCTGCTTGATTTCACTTCTTATCAGCATCGGGACATCTATACCTCCGCCCAAGCTACGCGTATTAGTTGTGAATTGACAAGTGGGCGAGAAATTAGAAGCATAACTGTGTCTTATCAGCGGAAGCCCTACCCAAATTCTAGGGAATCCCCAAATTATCTGCTTATCAGAGGACACTTTAGTGGTCAATGGACTCGGTGTGCGCCTGCCTCTGGCTAATAAACGCCACTTGTATGCGCGAAATGATTCGCAATTTTCGACACACCGTGTTTGACATTTAATGCTTTGCGTCCCGATGCCTGGTGGCCGATCGCCGTGGCGTGGCACCCTCTATCTGTGTCAAAAACAGCGTATTTCGGTAATTATCATTCGAATGGCAGCATGGTGCTAAACACATTTTTCCAATTGTTCCTTTGGCACTAGACAAACACCAGTTGGGAATACCCAATACAGAAAAATGTGTTGGCACACAGGAGATTATTCGTGGCGATTACTCGGAGCATGGCCGCGGAATTCAAATCGCGATTTGGGAATATTTTCGGTTTTGAATTTTGAACGGGCGAGGATTCGGATTGAGGTGATTGAAGTGCACAGAGCGACGTTTACGTCAATAACTCTCTTGAAAATGACATTTGTTTGTGGGATTTAGATTAGGAATTTGACACATGGTGGAATGCACGGCGAGGCGGGTCATTAGCATGCAGTTTTTGGATGAAGGCTTTGGGATCAACCTTGACCGAAGACGTTTGACTCAATGCAGCAAGTGATGAATTTTCAAAGCAACGTTTTGCTTTGTATGGGCAATGAGTGTCTTTAACTCTTTAAAATGTCAACCGAGTTTCCGAGAATGTAAGGGGAGTGAGCGAATGTAAGGGGAGTGCAGATTGGTGGGCAACGAGTGCCTTTAACAAAGCGTCAGGGGATTTTGATTGCACAAAATGTACCCTTTTTGGCTGTCTAGTTCTTCTTACCAAGATCTGATGCTTTACTTTTGGTGTAGGTATATGAGAATGACGGAGTTGTGAAGTCATATGACACATATCAGGATCAAAAGAATCAGAATCAGGGAGGAAATTCTACGGAAGAGAGCTTCCAAAGCTGTGCTCTTTACACCCTAATGACATTACGAGCAAGCACTTTCCCAGGGAAGACTTGCATGAATTTATCCCACCATACAAGTGATGCATATGTGATTTGAGTAACTATAATTGTCCACAGTATCATTCAGTCCCTCAGTGGTTATAGCGTTCGATTTCTAAGTAAACTGACACAAGTTCGAATCTCCGTGGCATCGCCTTTTAACAGACGAAACTCTGAGATTGGTATTTGTCATAAAAAGGTATGAGTTACGCCGTACTCATGAGAATTGATGTCTAAGCGCGAGACTTCATGGAAAAGGGAAATTTATTTAAAAAAAAAAACTGTGCAGCGAGATCGGAGCAATGTCGAAGCATTTCAATTCGGCGGATGCAAATTTCCACTTTGGAAACATGCAAATGATTTGCAAGGATTTTCAATTTTAACAAAATCGGAGCAATTTTGAAGAATTTCAAGAACACGTCCTCCTTCGAATAACATCATCATCATAATTTTCTGAAATGACTTGCTTAGGGTGCTTAAGTGGACTCCTACAGTTCTACACCTCTCGATCTTTCACCACCACCACCGGAGATGTACAATCTTACGGTCTGACGCTCGAGGTTTCAGCTATCAAGAGCTAAGATGTTCAGGTTAGGTTAGGTGCTGTCCGCAACTTTGTGCAGATACGGCTAGACAAATGTTCATTGTGGTTCCTTCTCTTGTGTGCAAAATAAAACACGCACAGCATGAATGGTTAGAGAAGCTGAGCTTTAGTCCTCTCGGATTGTGGGGCCAAATTACATGCAACAAGTTTCAGTTGCGGTTTGATGTCCGATGTTAAGCTTTGCAAAAGTCGTTTGTGACTATCACTTTCAGGCCGTTGAAAGTCTTCGGGTATTTTTAAATGCAAAAATCATTGCAAATAAATACTTAGATTCAGAATAGTTTTTGAAATCGTTTTGGGCTATCGTCTTCTAAAGGAATTTTTCAACTGAACTGTCTTTCTCTACCTATGCTTTGTTGGGACCGGTTGAAATAATTCAAATTGGCGTTTCACTAATGCTTTATTTTGTTTTACTGAATTCAATGCCACTAAACAACAAGAGCAGAGATTTATGATTCCCATCGAGTATCGAAAAACTAATTCGTCAACTCATCGTCGTCGGACACGATTCCGAGAATCCAATCCAATTTGGGAGCGCGCGCGTTCGGAATAGATTTTCAATCGCCGATTTAAAAAAATTAACCAGACGCTGATCGACTGCTAGATATAATTCATAACACATGCTAAACAGATAACTAAATGCCCAGCCAGTCGGGCGATTTGCATTCAAATGGGTCTCAATAGCAGCCAACAGGTGCACGTAGACGATGCGCGACGGTTGCGTAAGATCAGTGCGATCAGTCACGCACGCCGCACTTCACAGGGATGTCATCACACAGGGATGATAGTAACTTATTGTCAGAAAAACACTTCAATTGCTGTGTCATTCACTGACCCCACACACAGCTATTTGACGAGGGGGAAGTTTTTTAGCGCATCATAAATTTTGTTTAGTTTCGTTTATGCAAACGAAGCGGTGCTCCCGTTTGATAACATATTCCATAAAGAATTCGCCTGTCACTTTGCCATGGTTTTACGGTCTTCTTATTGTTTTGCAGCGATCTTATCACCGCTGACAGCTCAGATTGAGTTCCGAACTAGAGAATTGGAAGACAGATGGCCTGATTAATCATTCTAAGAAATCCCATTATTTTGTAGGACTGTCTTGACTTTTTCGACAGTTGTTCGTTGTGAACTGTGTACTGTGTGAAGTCTTTTTGGTTTAAAGTGTTTTGCGCAGCAAAATCGGGTCATTAGCATTAGCATGAAGAAGCCGCGCCACCGTTTGTTGGTCTTGTCGATCGTAATTATTGTTTGCACGTGATTGTCATTCTTCATTGGACACACACCAGTAGCTATCTAGAATCTCGATCGGTAAGATGTACTTAAAAATTCGTCGGAATCAAAGTGGAGTAAACACATGTGAAGATTTTGTGTGATGTTGTGTCGCCTATTTAGTAATATTGACCATATCCACCGATTTTACTGATTTATTCTGTCACGTGTTTGTTATTTGCTTGGGGAATTGTTTTAATTTGTTTTGCAATTTTGTTTTCGTCGATGGAGTAGGTTTACTATGAAGTTTACTCTAAAGCTACAGAGTGTGTCCCTGGAGCGTACGCAAAAAGGTACCTGTGGCTGGATAACGATTGGAACGCGTGCGTTATTATGTGACACATGTCAGTGATGGTTTAACAAGACACCAAAGGCGGTCTTTCGTAGGAAATTATAGGGTACCCTTGTGATCGGGGCGAAGTGATAAAGTGGGTGAAGTGAGGTTTTTATGTCTAATTTTTGACGTGATCTGTTAAAGAATAAAGGATGCGGTGAGTTGTTTTAACATTTTTTTTTGACGTAAGAAGTTAGGGACTCTCATAGGACCAAATGGTGGCTCAGTGGTTAGTGCGTTGGACCACTGATCGAGCTGACACGGGGTCAAATCTCAACTAAATTCATCAAACATTTTTCGCAGCACCGCTGTAAGCAGCTGTAAATAAGCAAACCCTCATACATTCGAAGGGTGAAACAAGAAAAGGTTCAATTTGTTGTAGTAGTTCATAAAAGGTGAACTGTTGGCGGCACTGTTGTTAGCTACAACCAACAACCTGGTTGAGGTGAAATAAGAAGTTTATTGACAGACGTTTGTAAATTGTGATGAAATTTCCCAACACTTTAACAACAGTTAAGAAAAAATTCCTACATCTCTTATTGGATCGATTTTTAAAATCATAAAATCAAAAAAAAATTGGACTTGCCATGCCATGCCTTGCCATGTCCACCGAACATTTTTCGCGGAACCACCTCTCCTTGGGGAATGGCAAGCCTCTGGGAGTATAATTTGTCATGAAAAAGCTTCTCAATTCGCTGTTCAGATTCGGAAATTAAATTGTAGGTCCCATCCACTCGTGCTAGGCCTTGGCTCATCCCGAGCTGTCGCGTCAGCTCTTTATTTTTTTTAAAAGAAATATAGATTGAAAGTTGAATATTCCGGTAAAGAGAAATGTCGTTCCCTTGAAAGGCACCTTGTATTCAGTACACAACCATTTGAAAGTTATAAACTGTATCATCCACGAGCTAAATTTGGATATTTTAAGTACCATAAATTCTACAAAACATAAAGTTCTAAAAATAGTCAAAATCATCGTAAAACAAAAAGCCATTTCAAAACTATCCGAATGCGGATCTGTTCTGTTCGTAGAAAGTTCAAGTCCAACCCACCACTCCCACCATTGCCAACGCATATCGCGCGCCTTTATCATGATCAAAAAGTAAATCTCCTTCAAACGATCGTCCAAATTGAGAATACACTTCGCCCATAATATTTGCAAATGTCAGCAAATTTATTCAGCAATCATTTTCGACACTACACTACTAGGCGGTGTTATAGTAGGACCACATAGTACTCCAATTCTTTACTTAACATTCAGCATTCGGTGTCAAATTGAATCGCAAATGCAGGCATGATCATCGTAATCATGATAAAAATTGCCAATCATTTCGGCAATAACCGATACAGACGCACAGTTGTTCTCTCATTTCCTATTCCGATAGTGTAGAGGTCGCTGAATATACCTTTAACTATACATATGTTTCAGATCGAGGTCTTGTTTTTTTTCACCCTAAAACATGGTGGTTTAGCAACCCTGTACACGTACGTATCGGGACAACAGAAAAGAAACAGTCACAGACTATTTTTAAAAGCATAACAACTAGATCAGACTGAAATGTCTCTGGCTTCCTAGTCGCTGTCGCTGTAATGAAAGGGCTCTGCTGAATTTTATATGCCGAAGCTTACATTGCTTTTATTACGCGCTGAATTTTCCCAAAATGCGGAAATATTCTTAGCACGGGGAATACAAAAGAACACCGGCCGGGATATTTACTACAAACACAGGTCTTACATAATTCAGCAGCAACTACTGGTTTATCCGATCATCCATCAACGGTTAACAACAATCGGGTGCCATTTGTATGGGGTATTCAGCGTGCGCGTTTGCTCTTAATTTGAATGCGCGCGGTTTTTATTGACAGTTTATGAGGTGCTTGCTGAAATGAATATTCAGTCCACAAGTGTACATCAATTTTTTTTTTTTTTTCGTTTGAAGGTAACTATTGTGCGAATTGTGGTAGTTGTTGCACTGATTCAATTTGAATCACAAGCACGGTGGATTGCGATTGACAGAAACGTGTTGAGGTGTTAAAAAATGTTGACAAGGACATGTCGGTTTAAGGCATTAAACCAGCTACAAGGTTTGCAAAACGAATTCTTTATTATTTTGGTATCCACGTGGGGCACTTTGTTGTTATAGACTTTGGCTTTTTTATTCAATTTAAATATGGGTGACAGTTGGTGCACGTAGTCTTGAGTAGGTGCAGATCATATGTACTTTACATTGATTTTGAAGATCTGCAGATGCTCAAGTAAACAGTTTAAAATTAGCGGAGAATACTTTTCTTCGCCTTTTCATCCCTGTAAAGGCGAAGAAACGTGTTTATGGTAGCTTTTCAAATTTCATTGGAGTAAGGCCTGAGTTGTCTACCAGTGCATTGTTCTATTCCGAGCCTTCTCTAGATTTCCACCAACAATCCAACGGAGTGTAACGTTGGCCGTGAGCTGAGGAGATTTATCTCGATTTGACATTTTACAAGCTTCACTGTAGTAAGGAACTTACCAGGAATAATTCGGTGTAGAGTGTAGAGTGTAACGTGAGAGGCTTGTTGGTTGAGGCCCAGGTTAACCCCGAACTGTAGCGCCACCTAAGAGTGTAACGTTGTGCAGTGAGTTGTGATATGTTAGAGGTTTCCTTAGAAGACTCATTGACCGAGTGATGTAGCCTTGGATTCTAAGACCAAAGTCGTTGGGCGCGCAAAACAGGTTACGTCTTTCCCTTAACAAGATCATGGACATTATGGAAATTATTGGAGGGACCGAAAAAGATACAGATGGACGATGGATCTTAGGAAGAGAACTCATTCCTGCGGCCAACCCTTATTGACATTAATAGCTATGTACAGATGACTATCCTTGCTTGACAGAAATGATCTCGTCCAGTAAGTATTGCGCGGATTCATCTGATGCTTTGCGTGACATGTCAAAAGGCGCAGCATAGAACTGGAATAGCTACTTTCGACTTTTTTACGATTTCATTCCCCGTAAAAAGAAACATTTTATTGACAGACAGACAAAGTTCACTGAAAGTTCATAGATTAAGTGACAAATCGTGTCAATTCTGACACAACATTCCTTGTAGGAATCCTGTTTTCTTAGAATTATTTTCCTTCCACAATCGCCTGATCTCTCTGCGACAGACAGTTTCACGTGATCTTCGATCAACTCAAGTATATGACTCATAAGCCGCACAGAATCGTGTTAAATATTTCAAGTCCGGTTGTGTGCTGCGAATCTGTAATCACATGTCACAGACAGTTTGAGTACATTTTTTTGTTTTTTGTTTTTTGTTCTCTCGATTTGTGCTGATTTTTGCTCCTTTTTTCGCGGTTTCTTTACAAAACAAAGCCTTGTTCTATAAATCTCCGTCATGCGACGCGCAGTCTCAACGTCTAGGTTGCTTCTCGACGATAATGACGGAGAATATTTGGCGCTGAAAAGTCTATCGTAACGCAGTGTACGGCGGCGGGAACATTTATTTTCTGTTTTTTAATTGAAAATGTGTCTTGAGCTGGTGTTACACCTGGCAAATGGCATGCAGATATGTGAATGAAGGAGATCGGAGATTGATAGACCGCTTCTCTTGCCGGATGAATGACATTTTTATTAAAAGACAAATAGCTTTGATTCTTAGGAACGTGTGTGATTTAATATGTATGTACGCTCGAGGTGCACACACGTAACGATACTTTGGCATTCCATTTGAAGGAGGTGGCTCTGGAGTGCATTAGGTGATTAATGAGTTTATCCACATTCAAGATGTCGCCAAGGAGAGGGACGAACTATTTTAATTCTGTCTTTTGTGCACAGATTTATGACACCTTTCGGCTTTTTTCACAGACGACGAATGCAAATGGATAGGAGGGTGGGAACGAGTTTTTTTTCTCTGATTTATTGGCAAGGATAGTCAGTAGCGGATTTCTTATTAGATTTAACAAACACAACTTAACCCATCATGTTCATTTTTGGTAGGAGGGAGAACACACCCTTCTTGTTCGATGGGACGTCCCTCACTAGGGCTTCACCCTTCCAAGAATCATTCATTATCAGCTTTTTGACATGAGTTCCATCCACTGTGGTGGCATAGGCTTGGATATTGAAATTGAAGTCAACTTCTGGTAGTGTGGATGTAATGGGGTCTTCTGGGAACCACACGCGGTGCAGTTTATACTCCGCCTGAAACTTAAAGTTTATCAAAAACTCGGTCTCCGTGGAAACTCTTTTCATACCTTTCCAATGGGACACGAATCTGGAAGGTGACCGTACTCCTTGAGATAAGCAAACACAAGAATTCCCACTGGCGTGGCACCCTTCCAAGCGAGTAAGTTGCAGAAACTATACGTCGCGTTGAAGTTAAAAAAGTGTGATGAATCCTTTTTGCCAATGATTTGACCATCAAAGTGCACGTCCAACTCTTTGATGTCCTCCAGGACTTTCATTGTGATATTGACATAGGGAACCGTCTCATCCATCGCAAAAGAATAGTTGAGGATGACATTATCGCTCCATAATTTGTATTCCGTTGGCATGTAGCGAAGGATTTTCTACATAAAAAAAGTGGTCAAAAAAAAACGATCGTGTAAAATGTTTGCTTCAACTTACTTCAGTTGATCCTAGGCCCACAAGGAATCCCAAGAAAATCGAAACCAAAGCTACTTTGACATCCATGACTGTTCGGTTGTATGCGTGATCGACTTAGCTGTGAGTGGGACACTACCAACAACCGAGCTTAAATATAAACGTTATAATTATGATGACCAAGATCGCCTCGATCGATATGACGAAATGCAGTGGGTTTCTCGGTTCAGTGATGATGACTACACGCACCACTGATCGTGCTATCCGCGATCACTGCCACTAATGGTCACGGTGATCAGAAAGCAATTGTTGGACTGCTATGAAAGTCGGATTAATTAAAGTGTTCATTTTGTATTTTGAGAGCTATGAAGCTACACGTTATCTTGCTGGGAGTTTCCGCATTTGCCGGCATCGTTTTTGCCTGGGTGAGGATCAGTTTTTTTTTTCCCCTATTTCGGTTTTTTTTATCACAAATTTCGTTGTAGCGATCCTTCAAAGTTATATTTACGACTTTTCCTTTCGAAGTTAACAAAGATTTCGTCGAGGTGAAGCTTGAGATCTTGAACAACACCGGTGAGAGCACTATCAACTGTCACATGAATGTGATCGAACAAATGGACGATATCAGTGTGATGTATGCGATATCCTTGGAGGCAACGGAGGGAAATTTCACGACACTTGTGAATCGTACGGTGAACTTGTGCAAATTTTTCAATTCCAAGTCGAGTGAACCGATTTTGAAGGTGCTGTACGAGGATATTTTGAAACATGGCAACTTTTTCAAGGGCTGTCCGATCAAGAAAGGTATCTACTATGTGCACGAGTATAGGATTGATGAGGAAATGTTGCCGAGCTATGTGCCAGAGACTAATTTAGCTGTGGATATATTAATGACTTTGCCACACAAGTCACCGATTTTTAAGGGAAGGTTGCATGGCAAAATCGACAAGTCGAAGGGGTTCAATAATTTGAAGATTTTCAGCTTGGGATGAGTAGGGGAAGTAACTGGCTATAGCTAGGGGAAGGGAGTGAAATATATTTATTTGTGATATTTAGTCCCTAATAAAGCTTAAGATTGAGACTGGGTTGTGGATTCAAAGGAATTTTTTACCTCCTACTCTGTTTAGTGGCTGACACTACGAACTGAAAAATCTTATGTGTCATGGGGTGTTACTTAGTCTAAAAAGATTTTTCACCTTCCTTATGATGATGAGTATATTCCGGGAAGAGGGGTTTCCGTCGTTTTCAGGTTAAATAACTTTTTTTGTAAATGTCAACCGCAATTGATAGCAATAACGGCTTGATTTTTAGTCTAGAAATAAATATCTTTTGTATCGTCATGCAAATATCGAATGTTGCCCTTAGAACAGCACTTGAAGTGCATAGCTGATAAGGTAAATACAGGAGAAGACTTATACTTACTTACTGCTTGATGGCAGAACCATTGGGCGATATCGCAAGTTTGGTGACGTGCCTATTAGTTACCGACTAGACAGCCGATATATCCTCTGCTGATTTTCAGTGAGCTACTTGTCACGCGTTGTTTTATTTGAGGCTAAATCAGTCTGACATGATTGCACGAATTAAGGCTATGTCGCCTCTCCACAGGCTATAGCAGTGCTAATCTGGAAATTTTGTATCTTGCAGTTTCTTTGGGTTCATCCATAGCAGTCGAGAAACCCCTTTAATGCTTTCCTTGATTAGTTTGTTTGCTTCATAGTTATCCGGTACAGCATTATGGAAGGTTGTACTGAATAGTCCGAGCATCTTAGCTGTATTTGTTGATCCATTCAACTGATTTAGCTGGAGCTGCTTCCATCCGATTTCGAGTCGTACAATATATTCCGACGAGATTTCACTAGCTTTTTGACGGGATGGTGGACAGTCCATTTCCTTAATGACTTGAGCGCAGGAGGCTCAAATTCACCTCTTTTATGAACATCTAGTAGACTTAATATTGTTTTCAAAAATTAACAAGTCCGACTACCCGGACGATGTGACCTAGGCAGCTCACTAGGCCTGTTATCTCTAAGGTTAATTGAAATATATTCCGTGTCACCAGTGGGCTTATCCTCCTCAACCGATATATAACCAATGATCCTAATCCACTCCAACTTCATGTACATTGCATTGCAATTTATTTTCGATTGAACATCAAATCAGAGCCAAGTATCTTCCAACTTAGGTAATATGAAACCTGTCAAGAATCCCCTCACAAATCCACAAAAACCGATTAGACGCAGTAATATTCCATTCCCTTCGGACTATCTCTCACTGCTTAACCTACCTTTTGGCAGTTAAACTTAATTTGATTGCTATCGTAATTCCTCAACTGCTGCCCCGTCTTTCGTCCTTCGGCCCTTTAGCTCAGCCGGCTCAACATTAAGTACACATAAATGTACAATGCTCACATCTATCTCTTCTGCCCTTACGGCCAATCGACATTTTGCTTCTCAAGCTTCATTGATTCACAAAAAAAAAAAAAAGAACAAGAAATATATGTATTGGACACATAATGTTACCACCACTGCCACCGGTACTGGTACAAGCACTGACTTCTGCTGTTGCATACGAGTGTATCCCGGATACATCTCTAATCCCAAGCTATTTATGGAGAGCACGGGAGAAAAAGAAGATTGTTCCTCGTGTGTGGATTTATCTTAAATAGCCTTAAGGTAACTTATTGCAGCAGTATGTCCTGCTTGCCACTTGTGACGTCGACGTCTTGGTCCCCGTTGCCGACGATGTCCTATTCTTTTGCAATGTTGCATAAAGGGGTTTTTTTTTGTGGGGTGAATCTTTTAGTATAGAGGGAGGCATGAGGAATTGAACGGATTATCCTACCTTTTGTGTGTGTGTGCACATTGTATCGAAATTTGAGAAAAAAATCTCCGTTTTGTTATTCCATTATCGAGTGATGTGATGTGTTTTTATTTGCTCATCTAAAGGACTTGCATTGGGCTTGTGGAAATGTTTGGTCAGTGGCGCATTATGTGGCTACAACTTTGACCATATATTGTACCTACTAGCTATCCCACTAAATCAGCAACTAATGTGCACTTCAGAACATTCCACGGACAGCTGAGGGAGTTGACACTGATTCGAAATAAAATTTCGATGTCGCTTCCATTCGTGTGAAAAATATAACACGAATGGTTGCGAGAAGCTAGCCTAGGCGCGGCAGCTTCTAATTTATTTTTATAAGAGCCGCCAGAGGTCCAAGTAAAACCTTAAGACACAAAGAAATCCAACCAACGAAGGAAGAATGAGCATCTACGTACGACACAGTTGCGTCCTTAGTTTGCTCAGTTTTTTGACGCTTTTTGAACGACTCTCGATTTTTTGGCTGCTTGCTCAAGTTGGGAATTGGAAATTTGTTGTCAAAGGCTTTTCGAAACATGATGTTCCTAGCAGCATAAGCTGATTAGATCTAATAGAATTTCTTGAAAATCATAGTTAATATTGAAAAGGGAATACTCTTGCAGTCAAATGTCCGTAGCAAATGTCAAATTAATGTCATCATAGACCTTTAATGGCGGAGAAGGAGATTGACTTGGAAAAGCTGTTGTGAGCTTGAAGTAAAAGGCTTTCCAATAGGGATGAATAGATGTTAAAATTGAATAAAACAAGTTGGGTGTGAGATATCAACAAATGTTTTATTTTATTTGAAAGGCCTATCAATGACATTATGTGTGGAATATGACATCTTTCAAATGGCTGCCGCGGCTTCAATTTTCAATGACTCTGGCGCATAGATCAGGCTGAATTTGAGCGATGGCACGGGTTATGTTGACTTTGAGGGGACTGGTCGTTTACGGCTTGTTGGGACAGACCTGCGACTTTAGGAAATCCCACAAGAAAAAGTCTAACGGGTTCAAATCGCAAGATCTCGATGACCAGACCACGTCGCCTCTGCGTGAGATAATCATACCCTCAAATCGCTCGTGCAGAATGTCCATTGTGGGATCAGCTGTGTGGCATGTAACGCCGTCCTGTTGGAATCACATGTCTTTCACAGGCATATCATTCAATTTCGGCCAAAAGAAATTGGTTAACATCGATCGGTAGCGCTCTCCGTTGATGGTGATGCCAATGCCATCGTCGTTTTCGAAAAAGTACGAACCGATGATGCCGCCGGCCCACAATCCACACCAATCAATGACTTTCTGCAGATGCATTCCCACTTGGTCGGCATCGTCCTTAATCCGGCAATTTTGCTTGTTTACGTACCCGTTTATCCAAAAATGGGTCTCGTCGCTGGGGATGATTTTTTTTCTGAAATCGGGGTCCGCTTTCAACTGCTCCCGTTTTATAATTTGCACGTCTTGCTCGACGCTGTAACTTGCCATGGTGATTTGTCTTTAGTGTCTGAAAAATAAATATCGGGAAAACTAACAACAGCAAAAACAACATGGCCGCCATGAACTGTCAAAATCTACCCGTCCCTACTAGAAAACCCTATATTTGCGATAATTTAGTAGAATGATCCACATTTCAAGCTTGTTCCTCATCGATTTGATGATTTTGGAGAATTAAGGTGATTAAACATATGTTTTAGCGCAAATTCTACTCGTGTCTTACATATTATTATTTGTCACCATTTTTCCACGCTTCTCTCCATGACTTCAGCCCTTTTGGCGTTTTTTTTTTTTTTTATAATCCACGCGCGGAACAAGGGGATATGAATACCCTTATAATGTTATACACACACCGCGAGCGAGGTACAGTGGTTTGAAACTCAGGTTTCGTTAAGTTTTTTCATTGGCGTCCAAGGGTGTCCAGGCTAGCTGGGGACATTTGTGATGTTTTTGTCATTGCTTAATTCACAGGAATTTTTTCGAATCCCCTGATGTCATACTCAGTGTTCGCTCAATCAACTCTTCAAGCCAAGATATTCTACTGCCAGTGTTATGCCTTCGCAGTAGAGTCGCCATTAGCTTTCACAGTTGATCGATTTTTATTTATTTTGAACCCGGACTTTCAGCGTGACAAGCGATGATGCTAACCACTGCACCATGGCCATCCTCTGTGGCCGTTTAGAAAATATCTGCACAAGAAATGCCCAAATAAACCAATAATTTGCCGAAGAACATGTCACCTATTCCCATTTGAGTCACATCTTGAATTTCAATCGCTTCTTCCAGCAAATCGTCCACCACCTGTCGTCCACCTCTTCTTCCAAATGAAAAATAACTTTCGCATCCTCTTTGGGGTTTTGTAAATGTAACAAAATAAATTGACTTCACCTGGTTACTGCAGGAACCACAATCGTACCACAAGTGCACCACTTAATTTTCAACCACAGAAATTTTCTATAAACTCTGTGTCCGAGCATAAATATCCTTGTGTCCCCCCTGGTACTCGTACCAAAAAAACCAAACAACTGTCAAGGATCAGTGTCCATTTTTAACACAAAGAACCAACACAACACAATGCCCGAAAGCCAAAAGACCAACACGTCCTTTTCTGATGGTTACGATGGTGGTGACCACCACCACCACCAGTAGTCAACCAGCACCAGGAACCGGCATCACATCTCTAAGGACATTTCTCTTCCAAAAAACTCTTGTGTTTTCCATATTCACCAGTTGTAGGTGGACTGGGTTGGGACTAACCAAACTGATGTATCTGCGTTTTTCTTTTTTTAAGGACCAAATAACCCTTTGTCTTTCGCTTTGGGGACCGAACCGAGTCAAGGGTCCTGTGGACACTTTAACGTGTCTTGTTGTACTTAATTTTCATTGTTCTATCACATGCTTTAGTTCGTTTCTCGAACTTTGATTGCTGTGCAATGTTGTCCTTTCGCCGAGTATTTGTATTACGTTCTTCTAATTGTTACCCGTAGCCCGGTGTCCTTTTTTTTCATTCTAAATTAATTTCACTTGAAATGTGTGATGGGGTCGGAGCTGAAAATGGAAAATCAATCAAGGATGATTTGCATTTTCTCCACTTGAACACTTTGATAATATTCGCTCCCAGTTCTCCTTGCTCTGGTTCTGCGCTTTTCAAAAAAACACTTTCACATCCTAGAGCCTCGCATTGGTAATTAGCAAACTCTGCATAAGTGACATGACTAGCGAAAGGAGTATCAATTTAAAATGGTTCTCAACCCTTCTTCTCTCTGTGCTATGATGAGGGTCACCCTTATCGATGGCATGGCTGGTGGATAGTCTTTCAATAGAGAAGAGAGTTCGCCTCGAGGACACTTTTGCGTATGAATTGGTTTCGCTTACTTGACATTTAAAGTGTGTAATGTGAAAGGTGTCGAGTGATGATAGTATTTTTGTGAACTTTTAATTTAAATTTGAATTTTGATCCTTTCATTGGATTTTGTCAAGTTTGTGTGGATATGTTCCGCTTGAGTTACCATTTAAACGATTTGCTGGAAGAGCTTTTTTTGACTAAACAATCAAATGGAGGCGAGTAATGGAGTCTCCGAGCTTAGAATTTGCAAATTGTTAATGATTGAGATTGTAAGCGAGGAAAATTGATATAAAGAACACCTCACAACGAGTACAACGTTAGATCTTGTGACAGAAAATGACATAGTGTTCCAACAAATTTGGTTGTAAATTTTGTTGGTAACCTATCTAGCCTAGTCCTTCCTGTGACTTCTTTCCCTCGCTTTTTTTTATTCACACCACAGATCTCAGTCTAGTGAGCGTTTGAGAGTTAACATTTTCTTAAAAAGGAAGCACTTTGGCGATGTACCAAATTATATCCAAAGAAAACCAACTCCGTGAGCCACTTGTATTCATCCAATTTAATACTTTTGCTTCGAAGGTCCTTTTTTCTTTATGGCGCTCATTAAAGAACAAATTGCGCTTAGATACTCGTATATTCCGACATTGAAAGTCATCTTCTTTGCCCCAGGATATCAACCCTAGAAATAGACAGGAAAAAAAATTCTTGTCTACTCCTAATTGAAGAGGATACTATTAGTGCAGGAATGCTATGCGGGTGTTCACATGAGTGTCTCTGACTAGATGCCCTTCCGTCTATCGTTTTTCCTTCCAACATGTATTGAATAGTGTTTTGCACAAAAAAAAAAAGATCAAAGGCCAAGAAAATGGTGAGCGTTACAGCGGCGGCGGTGGCAGTGTTGCATAAAATGGAAGGACGATGAGAAAAACCTCTCGTAACTAAAAAGGAAGCACACAGAAAGTGAGGAGAAATCTTTTTTTTAACTGCTAGCAGCGGCAACAACACGTCCATTGCTTTTCTCTAGTTGCAGAAAGGACACACTCAAGTTTAAAAGGACGACGAAGAAGTATTCATTAAAATGGCATCGAAGTCTAATTGCCACTCACATATTACGAGAGGATGACGACGCTTTGCAGACGGAAATAGAGAGAGAGTGGGAGGAGGGGGTGGGGATAGATGAAAGTGACAGGACAATTTCGATAAAAAGAAATCGTTGTGGGATGAAATTAAACCGTAAGGATATTTTAAAAATGACATTGGATGGAGAATGGGATACTAATGGGATGAACATTTAAGGTTAAGTGCAATTTGGCTGAAATTCTTCCGTGCAACACTTGGGGTACACAACTATGAGGAATACTTAACCTTAAAAACCTGAAAAACCTGCAGGATCTATAGGTCAATAGTAGGACCACCTTACTCCCTTACTTCTATTTACAGTTGTATAGAAGGACCGTCTATAAGTCTGAGACCAAACTTTAAAAGCCTGACCCCACCCAACCATCACATCCTTTTGGAAAAACTTGCGAACAAAATAACTCTCCCCGCATTCTAACAGGAATAAATCTCCACTAAAACAACTGTATTTATGCAATCGGACATAAAATGAATTGCAAATCGTAAAATTCGAATCCCGGCCGAATAAGACAACAACGGCAAGGACACAGTACAGAAAAACCCTAAGTGTACACATCCTTCAATTGTTTCTATCCAATGCAGCAGCACCACCATCCCGAAGTCCATTACACATCGCATAGTATCGTCACAGTCAACCTAACCAGTCAACCAGACCGTTCCTTCATCCTTTTCCAAATAGAATGTGAAGACGACAAAAAAAAAGGAACAAGGTCTCCATTGAACAGAAAAAAAAACGAAAGTGGCATTATGCTAAAGAAGACATTTTTCCCTTCCAAGAAGGACGACAAGAGAGAGGCACAGTGAAAAAAAAACAAAGAAGACGACCATAGCTTTAACATTCATCAATAGTCCTAGCAGCGTGGCGGCGCATTGAATGCACACACCAAGCAACCTTACCAAACCAAAGGACTCGAGACTCTCCTGCGATTGTGAACTTTCCCAGGGATAACACATAGTCAAATCTGTCTATTTAGCCAATAAATCCTTAAGAGCTTATATTGTATGTGGACGGGAGAGTGGTGGTGGACGGACATTTTTTCCCTCTATTGCCTGTGTTCCATTTTGATTCCTTTTCTACATATTTTTTTCCTTTTGGAGCCTGCTTTTGCAGGAATAGAGTTTGTTTGGACGCTGGTGTGCCATCTGTGTGGTTGGAATCTTGGCAGAAGGCTTTTGCCAGGAAGGATACGCTTGCGATTATTTGTAAAAGTGTTTCCTCCAGCAGAGAAGTGCATAAATCATTGAACACACCCAATTTCCATTCGAAATTTATAACCCTCACACCAATACCGCTATATGTCACTTAAATTCTATTAAGCATATGTTATGCCTTCCCTTCCTACGGTGGGGCAAATACATAAATTTTGTTCGCTGCTTGCAGATAGCCTTCAGCGCCCCGAACTGGTTGCATTGCTGCCGATACCAGTGTGGGAACGATGTCCTTGTTGATATTCCATTTGGGATTAAGCGAGAAGGAAATTTTGAATACAAAATGCAGATTTTATTCCTTTTGGCAGCAACGTCAAAATCATCTCCAAATTAGCCTCTGGCTGCATCTCAATTTTGACATTTCTACAAGGAACGGCGCGGCGGTCTCCAGGATACGCTGGTGGTTCCTAACCTCAAAATTGAATGTCTCTGGTGGATTCATATCGCATAAGAAATTCATTTGATCTTTTGCATTATGCAAATAAAAAAAAAAGAAGAGGAAACGGAAGAAAAGGAAACGGGATTGATTTTCCTTGTACAGGATGAGGGATCACATTCACATTGCAGATTCGCTATCCGCGGTGCTGCTGTAGCTGTACATACACATTTCATTGGATTGACGAATATTAAACGATTCGTTGAATTGGAAAAATGTGTCCTTAAATGTGCCAAGGGAGGGTTATCCGCTGCGATATGATGTTCATGAGGATTGATGTTTGATGGAGTGAATTTAATGACGCGCTTGGGTTTGGGCATTGAGTATTTAAGGTGAGAAATTGGATCTAAAATCACGAATGGAATTGGGGGAGATTTTGATTGGGAGATATATCAGAGGAGTTGCAAGTTCATGGTGACCGTCAAATTATTGTGACTGTTGTTGGTGTAGGAAATCGATGTTCATGGGGTAACTACATATTTTCAAATGCCATCAACAGGTGAACCGAAAATGTCTCCTTGGCTTTTTTCTGTGATCAAATCCAAGGCTACACACACAGTGAGACGATAAAGCGATGCGATGCGAGAAGCGAGAAGCATGCGCTGAAACTGTTCACTTGTATTCTTATGAACGTGCGCACAGTGAAGCGATAAGAATTCATGTGAAAAGTTTTATCGCATGCTTCTCGCTTCTCGCATCGCATCGCTTTATCGCATCACTGTGCGCGTAGCCTAACATGCAGATCCGTGAGTCGTTCGATCGGTTCGTTATCATCGATTTTTCTTATACATTTTTTAGACTTGTCAGAGGCTTGCTTAGGGTTCAATGATTACCCACGCTACAGCAAGGGCTTACAGAATTTCCCACTTCCTAACCTTTTTCCTCCCTGGGCTGCCATCAAACATTTCATCCCACGATGATGGCTCGTTCGTATTAGCTGCCTCCTGCCGTGGAGCAGTGGTTACTCCATTGGACTTCAGTGCGAGCGGAGTGGATTAAAGCCTCAGCCATGCCCACCGAACATTTTTCGCGGCACCACCTTTCGTCGGGGAATGACAAGCCTCCGGAAATATAATTTGTCATGAAAGACCTTATCAATTCGCCGTTCGGAGTCGGTAATAAATTGTAGGTCTCTTCCATTCGTGCAAAAATGCAACACGCACAACATGAATAATTGCGAAAGACTAGGACTTGGCTCATCCCGAACTGTCTCGCCAGCTATTTATTTTATTTTATTGTCCTCGTTCCTCTGTTAGCGGCGAAAATGTTGGCTTTAAAGTCACTTCTCTCATTCGACAGTTATAATGGGTCACTTACTTAAAAGTAATGATCCAAGCTTGTAAAGTCTTGGCACCCAGCATAATGTAAAACTCTGCTGGGTTCCCAGCCACAGTGATGTGCAAGAAAACGAAACTGCTGACGAACTGTCAAGACAGGGCTCAGCCCTAGAACCAGACCTAGCGGACGGTATAATTAAACCTCCACTTTATCATCTGAAAGAAACAATAAGGCTTAAGATCCTTAACTGAGACGAATAACAGATTTAAAATACTGACCACCTTCGAAATTTCCAGAAGGCTATGGCCAGAATATAATAAAGGCAGAACGACCAAGCTTCTACATATGGACAGGAAATCCTTGTCATTACTGGTAGGATTAATTACAGGCCACACGATGCTCAGATACCATGCAAAAAAACTGCACCTGACCGAGGACGACCTATGCAAAGGATGCAGGAACGAGGAGGTGCATGAGGACACGATTTACTTTCTCTGTCATTGCAATATTAGAAAAAGAACATTGGGCAGATACCTCTTCGATAACATCGAGGAGCTATCCGATGTTTCATTGTCAGATGTGCTCAAGTTTACAAGGACAGCCAAGTGGCTGTCATCAGGTATATAGAGTCACGCAGTGAGGAGTAGCTGGTAAAACTCATGGATACCACAATGGGTTTTCATAGTGAGATGAAGAGGGTTTCATCTTTTTCATCGGCCCGCTAACTTAACCTATAAGTAATGATTAACTGAAAATTCCTGGTCTCACACCTAGCTTTCAATTTCTTATTCACTTCTTTGAATGTAGATTCTCAACCTTCTCTACAAGAATGGAGTACTACAATACTTCTTGAAGTCCTTATTCATAAAGAATCCGAGTCCATAAGAGATGTGTTTCCAGGAGAGAGATGGTTAGGTTAGGTTAGGTTAGAGGGGGAAGTGCACATTATTAGTGGTTGCACGGGGCCATTTAGTTCATTGTGTTCCCCTTTTTAACTCGTGGTCTTTTCAACCACTGGTTGGCCTGTTCTCGAACCAATCTGAGCTTCTGACGAAACGTATCATGTTCATTATTGGAATTTGCGCAAGGTCCTCAAGGAGAGAGATTCTCGCTTACCTCTTTATTCTCTTCACAGATTCCCGTACCTACTTATGTTCGTATGTACAGAAGTAAAACCTTCGCCAATCTCTTCCAAATATCTGACATTATACACTCCTCGGTCTTGCTTTAAAGGACGATTCACTCAATCGTTTCGTCCTTAAAAAAAAAAGTTGAATACAGCTGAATTCGCGCCAATTTACATCAAACCAATCCATCCTCCTGCAAGGATCAACACAGCAAAAGGGTTACAAAAACTGTGTCCAACCAGGAATATAAATGTTTTACTAAACCGTCGTTATATTTTGACGTCGCTTCAATTTATATCACACCATCAGGATGTCCATGGTGTAAATGGCCGAATGTCCCTAGGAGCAGCAGAACATTTTTTTTTCAGCGTATCCCATTTTGTATTTGGATATCGGAAGCGTTTAAAAGTGTCCGCTTCATGAGTTATGCAATCCCAACTGGGAAGGGACACGAACCAAAAACAGGGAACATCGTGGTGAATTTATATTTTTTTTTTGTTTCATATTTTTTTTGTAACTGAGAAATCATTGTGATTCCCTGAGAGTGGAAAAAAGGTCCTCGACTGGTGTTCATTTTTAACTTAATTGCGAAAAAGTTTCCGAGTTTTTTGATTTCGTCCTGCTTTTTTCCCGGTGACATGTGTGACTGCCGCCATCGAAGGGTGAGGTGCACCTACAATATTCTCTTCCAATTACCGACAGAAGGGGTCAGGGAACTCCATAAGAACGTGATTAATGGCCTTTAATTATGCCAGGCCGGACAAAAGTAAAAAAAAAAATGTCTCGCAGGAAGGTATTCCGGGTATCATAAATTTTCCACCATTGCGACTTGAAGTACGCGGGCAATGCATGTTTTGTTTTTTTGAAACAAATGTCCTTGTTGCAATCCTTCGGATATGTACACGTTCAATCAAATGCATTTTACATGCACCTGACCTTAGGAGGCGTTTTGTCCTTTGCGTGGCCATAAATTTAAAGGCAAGGACATTTGAACAAAAGTCGAGAAGAGTTTTTTTGTGTTATCCTTTTTGCTTTGGAGGTTTGTCTCCTTATTGATTTATGTGTGCCCGCTAACGTGAATGTAATCGACTAAGACAACAAAATCCAATCTCATAGCCTCAAGGAGGACACAAAAACCGGTCGGGACTCCGTGTATAGAGAATTCAAAACAATGTCCTGGCACCATCCCTTGACAAAAACCATGACTATAATTTAATCCTTGCAAATTATGCAGAGTTTAAAAGTTAAATGAATAACGAACGAGTAGTAGCTGCACATCCTTTACTTTTTTTTTTCTGTTTTCTTCGAGTCGTGGAAACCCTTTTTCAGCTTCGACACCCACAGGTCCTGTTTATAAACTCGCCATTTTCGCCCATCGGCTGTTTCTGTGTTCTACGAAACGACACACACTGTTCGCTCCGTTCGATGGTGTGTAAAGTGTCCTTAATTCTCAATTCATATGCAAATTTATTTTATCGCCATTGCATCGTCACTCAAAATGGAAAATCATCGCAGCAATTCGTCGTTGTGTCGTCCATACACAGTCGGAAGGGACTTTTGCCACCCACATGCTGGCGAACTTTGCGCCGGGACTGTTGGAATTTATAGCTTGTTTCAACCCTTGGAGCAGCGCGGCGATGGCAGCGGTATGGGAATCTAGTTTGTCGTTCCGATTCGGTCGTCGTTTATTGTAACGAGAATGACTAGGAATTCCCTCAACGACGGACGGAGAGAATTGTTTTTCCAAGGGTAGAACTGTCGTCGTTGGTTGCTATAATACTCGAGGATAATCACCACCCCGCACGATGTGGAAGGGACGTGATGTCAAACCCTCACAAGTCGATTTGACGATGATTACCGTCATGGTGCTGGGCGCTTGTTGGCGTTGGTGTTGGTGGATGCCAGCTTAAATATGGAAATGTAACCGGGCTATTTTGCGAATGAAAATTCAATCATTACACTTCATCAGAGAGGACCGTGTGAGCCAAATGACGTGAGTGACATGGTGTGAGCTGATGTTTCTGCTTCTATTTGCCTGGAGCTGCTTTTCCATCGGGTGAATACTGCAGGAAAGTTGAAAACGATGTTGTTTGGCGCAGCGCTGTTTTGCTTTGGGAAAGTTGCACTTTGCACTTGAGTTTTCGGGTGCTTTCCGTGTGACCTTGCAGTTCTGTTCTGGGCCAATCAACCGGCTTGTTTCGGTTTCATTAATCGATTTTTGCTGCATCTAAGTAGGCAATTATTGCATTTTACCTGGTGGTTAACTTTGCACACAGTAGGGCTCGCTTGAATCCTCCTTCTGAAACCCTTAGGAACTACGTCACTTTTGATTGGAATTTCTAAACTTTGACAAGGATTAATCTTATTTAGATGGCACTACGATTCGGGATGAGCGTGGGCTGCAAACTCAAAAGTGATCCCTGTCCTTAATTAACTGTCTTTAGATGCGCACTTCAATTGTCTACTGCGTTGTCCATTCAAGTTGGAGTAAAGCAGACTCCTAAGAAACAGCGATAGGCAAGAGTTAGAATCAATCAGCTTGGAAAAAAAGGACACCCCCTCAACAGAGAAACAAGAAAACACAAAGATTTCTACCTGCTTACAACAGAGAGAAACCTGACCAAAGGTCGATAATAGTATTTGTCAAGGGTGAGTCAACGAGGTTCTCCTTCTCGTCCAGAACTGCTTCATCATGATATTCGCCAAGACATAGAACTAGTCAATGGATGTTTTTTATTTTCCATGGAAGGGTGAAAGCCCTTCGTCTACCAAAGGAAGGAAATCATTTCACAGCGATTGTAATCATTTCGACCTTCCGGTCGTAGGTAAACCGCACGTACAGGCAGCCCTTGCTCACACCCACGTTCAAAATTGGACGCCGACCAAAGCCCGAACAGGCATTAGACCACAATGACATAGATCCTGATATATGGCTTCTACTTAAAAATCGCAACTGCAACAAACCAGCGCGCCGCGTCTAAGACGATGTGTGCTGGACACAAATTCTAAAATCCTTCTTTGCTTCGTGTCTGTGGATACTTGAGAGTGCACCACCAGTCCGCCACAGCCTACAGTGTCGATGCACAGATTTCCGTGCAGTTCTCCGTTTTCTGAGATGGGGTTTCCATTTTTTTTTTGTCTTCAGCCCGAAGGGAATCAATTTCCCCGCACAGTTGCACAGCAAATACGACATGAACGAGGAGGCGCACATACCAAAAAAAAAGGAAGAAAAAAACGGATACAACTGACGGGAAAACACGATAAAAGTCAGGACCCAGCCGGCCTCGACGATGCATCAAAAGCAGTTGTTGTACAAGAGAGCCGCTCCCTATCTGCGCCTGGACACGTTTCTTGCTTACTTCTCACTCAAACAAGACGCTGGGATTATGTGTTTCTTCGTCTCGTTGTGTGTTTCTTTGGCGATATCCTTTTTGGGAAGATTTTTCTTTGGTTTTTTTCTTCCTCTTTCCTGGTTCGTCCTTGCAAATTCATTTAGACGAAGAAAAAGGTGCATTCGAGCGTTAAAGTAAATATCTCATCTTTTTATATTGGAATAGTTTCAACGGAAAGATCAGGAAGCTGTGTGGGTTGGGGTAATTTTCCTCCTCATCCTCCTTATCTTCTGCCGCTGCTTTTTCTTATTCTGTTATACTCGAATTTGTTTTTTTTTGTC
Source organism: Matsumyia berberina (assembly GCA_917880715.2). Classification (NCBI taxonomy): domain Eukaryota; kingdom Metazoa; phylum Arthropoda; class Insecta; order Diptera; family Syrphidae; genus Matsumyia; species Matsumyia berberina. Next base: position 64,358,586 of record OU862870.1, read on the forward strand.
TTTAGAGGATGATGGCCGATGTTGTGGGTTTGAAGGATTTTTATTCTTCCTTTTAGCTGTTTAGTTCCTAGTGAAGAAGATGAACAAGAGGGGTAGGGAGGAGACCAGTCGTGTGAGGTGGATAGGATCTAAGATTTGAAGAGGCTGTGAATGAAGTACACTTTGGCTCTTAATATGAGAAAATAAAATTTAATAATACCCAATCGGTCAAACCCAGCAGAAAGAGGACATTTCAAGTCCACGACATGGTTGATTCTCAAGGCAAAAACAATAACATTACTAAAGGTACTTCAAAAAACTCTCACAAGGACCCATCTGTACTGTTTGACTGAGCAACAAGGCAGCTGACGAAATAGTTTCTCGGATAGCGTCCTTAGTGAGTGGCATCTCAGACTCTTTATTGGTCTTAGCTGACCGAAATTGCTCAGACTAAAGAACCATTAGTCTCCTCAATTGAGTCTAGAAGATTTTCAGTGGCTGATGGTTGATGACATCCCTCTATCGTTGAGGAGGGAGATACCTAGATTTGTGTTCAAACAGAAAAAAACACCATAATGGCGAACAAATAAATCCGGCAAAGAACAAACCCATCATATCCAGACCATCATACAGTTCAAAGTTCAAAACAATTCGCTCGCCTATAAGTAAGGCAATACGCGACGTTGCTTAGTTGATAAGTGCACCTACTCCGATAATATCATCCTTTGCCATCGGTTCTCAGGGAATCGAGAATTCGCACGGAAATGGCAAATCAGTTTAAATCTTACAGATCGCTCATTGGATACACTAGTCTCAAAGTACACAATATGTTGTTTGTACTTCAACCGCTCAGATTACATGAATTCCTTGTAAAATGCGCTAAATGCCACAGCTTTGCCTAGGCTAGAGGGCGTTAATCCACGTCCACTTACAGTTAACCGAAGTAAAAGTATATAGTTGGAAACATAGAACAATTCGACCTTCAATTGGACAGAATTTGAAAAAAAAGAATCCCTTTCGCCGCTGAACGATTCAGATAGTATAGAACTTCTAAATCGGGACGATAGTGATAGTGTTACAGAAGTCGATGCCAGCCTCGCCAGTTCACCAGGTGGTAGCAACGAAATATGTATTCTACCAGAAGAACAAAACACCAAAGATGATCTCATTGACGGAGCATTGTTTACCATACTTGGCGCAGCCGGTTGTGGAATGTGGGTGGAAATCAGCAGCATTACGCCAAGGACTGCTGCACAAGATAATGGCATGATCTGAAACATTGCTATTTAAGTGGTTCCTAAGGCAATAGTTATTCCAATGGACATCAGCATTTGAACACCCACAGTGGACTTAAGGGCGCACTAGGTCGGTAAACTGCCACCAGATAAAGTAGTCATATGAGAGAATAATAAGTGCAGTCTATAGCAACAGGATAATTTTGGATCTGAATATCCAGGGCTTCCCAAATATCCTGTGGCTTGTATAGAATGCTGGAAAAAAGGTCAAACTTTAACACAATCCTTGACAGTAGTATGGGTGAGCTTGCCAGCGTTACAATCTTAACCTCCCGCTACGTGTTTGGTACATATTTTCATTTTGTCAATGGAAAAATCTCTAAAGATATGGAACCGCGCTTTTCATAGCATTATCGCGAAGGTGTCTTCCATGGCTTCGTATTTATAAGGACAGGATGAGTTAATAGCCCATAATCGTACCCATTTCTGCCGCTGTTACATGCCGAATACTGTTATACCATTGCCACTATATTGACTAACTTGACTGAGCTCGCATTAAGCAGCCCTTAAAGCCGTCACAAGTCCAACATCCCGATCTCATCTGGTCAGGGAATGCAAAAACAAATTCAACTTGCTTGCCAACCATAACGAAGTCCGCCTTGTCTGGGTACCTGGTCACGAAGGTGTCACGAGGAATGTCGCGCCTGATCCATCTCATGGACAAAGGAATTGGTAACATTGTGGCCTTCACCAAAGAAACAGGAAGATTCGTCAGGTCAGGTTCCCGCTTGCCTATAGATCCATTTGTCCCAAACCTTCTCTATCTCTACAGTTTTAGAATTTAAAAGAGCGGAACACAACTGGCCCGACTAAAGCCTTCCGGTCAGTTGCTCTTTCAGAGAGCCACTAGAATACAGTATATATCATTTTTCTTATCCTAGCTGATTTATCTTTTTCCTCTATTTCATAACAGGAAATTTTCCACACCCTTATTGGATTTGTTTTCTTCACGGCATTGAGCAATTTGCTGATTGGCTTCATCGTTAGCAGGCTTCTCCAGCAATTTTTACAAGCATCTAGGAGAGAAGTCTTTACCACTGTTAGTCTCAGGAGATCTACTTGTCATCGAATCATGCTTCCAGGTGCGTAAACATATCTCGCAAAATTTCCTTAACCCTCTTTTCTGTGAAACCCCTACATAATCACATTATTTTATGAAAATTACTCTCAGCCTCTTCCAGACATTTGTACAAATAGACCTCCACTCGAAACAGACAAACAAGCTTTTTACGCAAATGGATTGACACAGGTCCTTCGCAAGCCTCTGCCATCGCTCGAGTCGCGTTCGTCCTTTTTTCTTTATTAATCAAACAAAAATAGTTTTTAATGCAATTCGACGAGACTTTTGACGAGAGAGTTGAGAGTTTATTTACGTTCCACCGCCCCGAACAAGCCGAATTAAAGGAGGAGATTTTCGGCAAAGTTAAATGGATACTTTCAATAATTGCATTACCCCGTTCATTTTTCTTCCTCGAGACTCTCTAGCGCAAGTGTCCCGTGGGGAATACCCTCACAACGATTCCATTCCAATGCAAACTCAATGTCTTAGGGGTGATTTTCTTCTTCTCTTAAAGATTTTCGAAGAAAAGCCAAAGATGATAATGCCGAATCCCAGAATCCTGAATGAAATTTCTCCTTGTGATGAAATTTATTCCTTCGAAAAGGGAACACTCGCCAGCAAAAAAACAGAAAAAAAAGAGGAGGCGATAGCAATGGCGATGGCAGAGGGTTGTATAAATTTTCACCGAGTTTAATTTCGAAAAAGACAATTGAAATGTTAAGGATTCCTCCCTTGGAATGAGGATACTTCTGAGCGAGAGAAAATAATGTTTACTTAAAATGACGAAAGAATAGGCCTGTACAGGTGGGTGGGCCGCACCGGTGAAACAGGACGAAAAAAAAAAATTTAAATTTATACCCCGGGAAAAAGGAGTAACAAAACGACAACGAACGAACGAACAAGGCAATAATAGCGCGGTGAACGCGAAATTAAATTCTCTTCCTTTGCTTCGTTTTTAGGAATGTTAGGGCCGTTAAAATTTATTTAGTTCTTCAAAGGCAACAACAGAGGGATCTCGAGATATGCTCTAAGGATTGGGATCATCTTTGTGTATGAAGGGGTGGTGAATTGATAAACGAGAGAGTGAAATGCCTTTGAGTGTGAAAATTGCTAAATTCACGGCATAAATTGTCGGTTGTTTCACACTTTGAACGCAAACCGCCCACCCGCCCGTATGACTTTATACAAATTAAATCGTTTTAATGCAGAAAGGTGGCAAACGGAATGCCTTTAGTCCTGTATTCTACGAGTGTGTGTGTGAGGCAAGCCAATAAATTTGCCACTTTATCACATTTTATTTTATGAATTTTTGAGACAAGCGACGCGGCGGCGGGGCTATGACTTTTTGAGAATTTATTTTGTAATTTCGCGTACACCAATTGGTTGGATGATGGATGGTGATGGAAGGTACTCTGCGGTTTATTTAGACACTCTGAGTGAGTTATGAGGTGATTTTATGCAAATCAGAAGGAAATTATCTCATTTAATTTCTGGTTTATTAAGTTCAAATTGATTTCGTAGGGTTTTGTGGCGTTTTTATCGGTCGGAAGTGGTTGTTTTTCCCAAAAATATTCGGAGTTCATTAATTTGAAGGTGAAGTTTATAGTGGTCGATTTGAATGAGAAGTGTAGATGGATTGGATTTCGTCTTGCTACTCATGGAAAAGGTCTAATTGATTTGTTAAATAATAACCAGGCTAAGTGGCGGTTTTGAAATTTAACGTTGGCCGGTTTGATATTATCTAGAGGGGTGTAGACCTTTGGAAATCTAGAGTTAGTGGATACTATTATCAAATTATAGCACATCCTTGAATCTACTCGCTCTGAGCAGTTAGAGTACCTATAGGAGTTCAGTTTCTGAGATCCGGTAATTGCCAAAGAGAGCTCTTCTTTTTTGAATCAGTGCTCTATAGTCCTTAAAAAGGTGCGATAGAATCTTTTCTGCACTGCTGCAGTTTCCATTCTAGTCTTTGTAGCTTCGCGATCTTAGATTCCTGCTTTTTGTTCACACTTCCACTTTATTTGCAAGAAATGTATCACCAACACTGATCCAAAGATCCAAGTCCCGGGGTAGATAAGTAGATAGGTAAATACGTGCCTTGTGATCTTATTGATCCATTCTGCTCATATTATTCAACTACCCCTGACGCCAATAAAAATAGGCTGCTATTTTTAAACCACCCAAATGATGATATAATTCTTAAGAGGCCTTCAGAAACTTGGAGATACTAGGTACCAAGAGCCTTTATTCTTCTGAGCGCGAGGGTAGGATATTCCCTTGGCAGGTGCTTACTTATTTACTTACTTACTTACTTAAGCACTATAGTCCGGGGTGGACCCGGGCCTTAACCAACAAGCGCCCCGAACCAGCTCGATCTTTAGCCAGCTGCCTCCAATTTCGCACGCCAAGTTGGTTGAGGTTCCCTTCCACTTGCGTGCGCCACCTCAGTTGCGGTCTTCCTCTATTGCGCCGTCCCTCGGGGGTGTGGATTCCAAGATTTTCCGGGCCGGAGCATTGGTGTCCGCTCTACATGATCCAGCCACCTCAGTCCTTGGACATTCACTCTTCTGGATAGGTCGATGTCCCTGTACAGCCCCTACAGCCCCAACACCGTCTATGCAGACAGGACCGAAAATCACTCGAAGAATTGTCCCCTCGAAAAAGCCAAGAGCGGCTTCATCCACTTTTGACAAAGTCCATGCCTCTGCGCCGTAGAGCAGGACTGGGACGTTCTGTGCCAGACGTCGGTGTTGGGTGTCCTTTCTTGTTGAGAGCATATTCTTCGTCTTGCCCTCATTGACCGCTTAGCCCATCTTCGCCGCTTCCATCTCAATACTCACGAACGCACGAGTGACATCACGCTGCGTTCTTCCGATTATGTCAATATCGTTGGCGTATGCGACTAATTGGACGGACTTTTCAAAGATTGCGCTTCTAGTGTTGGCGCGTGTGTTTTGCACAACTCTTTCAAAAACAATGTTGAAGAAGTCGCATGACAGCGTGTCGCCTTGTCTAAATCCTTTTTTTGACATCAAAGGTCTCGGTGAGGTCTTGACCGACCTTGATGGAGCAGCTGGCATTCTCCATCAAAACTAGACATGGCTCTGTATACCCCGTCTCTACAAATGCTGTCATACGCGGCCTTGAAATCGATGAAGAGGTGGTGGGTATCGCTTTAAAGCTCCTGACCTTCCTGAAATCACACTCATATGAACCGATCAGGTTGTTGACGAACGGCTTCAGGCGCTCACACAACACGGCGGATAAGTTGTTGTAGGCGATGTTAAGAAGACTGATGCCTTTGTAGTTGGCGCAGCTCAGAGGGTCTCCATTTATCGTGCATACTTTCCTCCGACCATATTTTACAAATGAGTTGGTGTATGCTTCTTACCAGGTCATCACCTGCCGCTTTGAACAACTAGTTAGGTATGCCGTCTGCACCAGTAGCTTTGTTGGACTTAAGTTTAGATATGGCTATCTTTACTACGTCCAAGTCGGGTGGACGGAATTGTTGGCCTTCGTCGTCTAGGTTGAATGGTTCATTCTGCCTGACAGCGGAATATGGTTCATCGTCGCCGTTGAACAGTCTGCAGAAGTAGTTCTTCCATATTCTCAGCACCGACTGTGATTCTACTTCGATGTTCCCGTGTTCCTAAGCATGTGCTGGCAGGTTCAATTTCTTCTTGGCCTCCTTCAGTTTCTGCACTGGTCATTGTCGCTTTGATGTTTAACGAGATTTCTCGTAAAAAACCATTAACCATTAACCATAAACCATAAACACAAGAGTCCTTGCGATTAAGATAAATCAGAGAAAGAGGTATCTTCTGGTGGTGGTTACGGATGTATATATGTATGTAGCTGAACCCAGCTTGTATTGGCTTGACTAATGGCTTCCTTTTCGACGCATGTTTTCAGAGAGCTGAATGGGGCCCTTACGAAGGAGAGATATGCGAGTTCATCACTTCTTTTATTGCCTTTAATATCCATATACCTTGGACTACGTACCAGGTTACTGCATTGGCTATTGCCTTCTGTATCTCTTATCAAATTACAGCGGAGCCCAGGACCTTAACAGCTTCCTGGCTGTTCTGGTAATAAAGCGTCCGATGAAATCGATTTCACGAATAATTTTAACAGCCTGGATAATGACTGCGTGGCCATTGTTGCTGGTCTGTAATTGTTGTTTATTCTTAAAGAGCGATTTACTTCAAGGACTTTATAGTAAACAACGGTTTCCGTTCTGTTCCAACGTCCTTTTCAATCCATCATGGACGAATCCATCTTGTGTTTTGTAGGATCCTCTAGTCAGATATTTTCTTAGTGAATCTGAACCAAATGCCAGCATCTGAGACGTGCGATCAGTTTCTGTCGACCTGTTTCTTTCCGTTGAAAATTCAAAAAGCCGGCTTCACCTTTCGAAAAACCCCAAGCAAAACTTTTTGCAATTTTTCAATTTAATCTAAGTGCGCCGAGCGTCATCATCAAATTATCTCCAATGAAATACCATAAAATCCCATTTCAAACATGGAAAACTCTTCTCAAAAGGCTTAGGCAGAGCGATATAACTTGGTTTGCCCTGCACAACCGCGCCGGTATCGCCCCCAAAAACTTTATCCACTTCAAATTTTCAAATAAAGAAAAATATTTGCAAAAAAAAAAAACAGCATCAACCAAAGAAACGAAAACAAAAAAGTAACCAGGAGAAGGAAAAATCTGCAAGAAGTGATATAGAGTCCTCTAAACTAAGATTCCGTCAAGATTCCTCTGATGCAGAACGTTTTTTGAAGGCGTATTAGTTACACTTGGCTTGATCTTAGGCTACACATACGCCAAATAGCGCACATCCTTTGCTGCCGCCCACCACCCAAGCACTTCATAGAGATTAGAGGAAAGAGCACAGCGATGGGAATGGGTTTTCCTCGCTAGGGTAAACTTGCATTTCGCTGAAACGGCGGAAAATTCGTTGGTTACGTCTTTGTAAAGGCTTCTCTGCGTCTCGCTTTTCTTAGAAAATTATTTTTCCCTTTTTTTTTCTCCGCCGCCGGTGCTGCTTTTTGGAAAACTCCTCTCTAATCCGTGTGCGGCGGTGTTTATGTATTAAAAAGTTACTCCGGACAGGCGTTATCTCATCATCGTTCGGTAGTTAAATTTAATATGCCACAAGGAGACTTTTTTTTCCAAGAGACACGCAGGATATTTTCCGTCTTCTTCTTGTGCCAAGTTGCGACTTCTCCAGCAGCTAACAACTAATTTGCAAGTTCAGCAGGATTCTTGAAGGAGAGTAGGTTTTGGGGATACAGATAGATAGAAGCGAGCGATACGATGATGGATGGTTGTAGAGATTTTCCCTGAGAGATTTTCATGATTTTACGCATCGAGTCGGAAGTGGAGGTTAAGCGTTCTTGGGTTAGTCGTAATGGAAAATTCAATAAAACTGACGAAGGAGTTAAATTAGAATGAATTATTGCTGTGGCGGGAAAGGATTATTTAACTGGAATTATTAATTAAAGCAGTTGAATAAAAGTGCTGAGTTGATGGGTGTGCTCATGGTAAAGAAGTTCAGGAACTCAGAGTGATGTCAAGGGTTTTTAAAGATATTCGTCCTGGTGACCGAAGCATTTTTAGACAGAATCGAATTTTACGGGTTTTTCGTCGTTAGTCAGATGTTTCTACGTCGTAGCTTAGTTGACGAACGTATTCATTTCATGGCCAAGTCAAGTGACATTCTGATGGCGAAGAAGTAGGCTTCCGCTTTGGATCCTCTTGGGCCGACCTTATCCACACTCTGCGGATCATATTGCAAATCTACGTTTACATACAGAAACAATGCAATCAGCTCCAGTTATGCATTCCAAGTTCGATGAATCCTCTTCTTCTTCGAAGCGAAGTCTTTCTTTACTGCGTTATTCATTCAGGTTAGGTTTAGAGATTCTGCGGGCTGAAACGTGGTGTTGAATACCTGCAAAAAGGAAAGTGGGATGTATTAGTAGTTCGAGGGTTCTCTTAGCCATTGTGCCCTGTAATGGTACATATCTATTAGGAGCTATTGAGAGCCTACCGTGTGACCTATTTTAAACATCAAAACTGTAGGGAAGTGGGAACAATTATCAAGTTTGGCACTAGTGTACGTGTAATCCGACGAATCTTCCAGTTCATTTGGTGAAGGCAAAGGTGTTATCGATTCCTTTGTCCTAAAGATGCCTTGGGTCTGGTATCCACATGGACACCAGGCGCTTCTGCCGCGTTCTCGCTAGGGATGGGCAATGGCATAGCAGGGGTTCGAGATCTTCTTCTTCTTTCTCGTAGTGTCTACAGGTCCCTGCGTCGGTGAGCCCTAGTCTATGCATTAGTTTGTTGAGGTTAATGTTCCCTGTGATCAATCTTACCATCAGCATCACTGGCTCTATGCTTGAACCTTGAATCGTGGAAGTCCGCAAGCTTTTCCGATGAATGGATGAAACGAATGAATTCCAAGCTCCGAGAGGTATCAAGCTCTGAAGAGGTATTTGTGTGCTGCTTGCAGTAGGAGTATCCAGAGTGAAACATTGCTTATTTGGCATCGAGTATGTTTTCCAGTCCTTCCTTTATCAGCTCAAGATTTGTTTTAACTGTTCCCTTTGCTACTACAAGTAGCACTTAGGGAGCTTGAAGATGATTCCTTTCTTCCAGTCATCGGAGAAGCTTTCGGATTTCCAGGGCTTCTCTACAAGTGGGTGCAGAACTTCAGTAGAAATTGTTGGCGCTGCTGCTAAAGGCTCCGCAGGTACCATCAAGTCCCACCGCATTGTTGTTTTTCAATGCTTTGATCACGGTAGTGGTCCTTACTTGGATTTGTGGTGCGTATTCGGGTAGTTGTTGCTTCGGGCTGCTCAACATGTTTTGGGTGTAAATTTGGGTGGTGAATAAACGGTGTAAAACCGCAGCAAAATGCTCCTTCTATCGGTTGAGTTGGCCCTCTTTCGAAATTAGCAGAGAACCATCTAGGGCTTTCACCGGGCGTTTGCTGGAATTTTTACCACCTATTAGCTCTCTAGTGATTCTGTAAATGGTTCTGCTATCGCACCTACTTGCTGCTACTTTCGCGCTTGTCTCATCGCACACTACGCTGCACTTCATGCGATATAGGGACTCTAGCTCACTTCTCCTTGCTGCTAAATAAGCTGCAATGCGAGCAGCTGTTTTCGTTCCTTTGATCCCCTCAATCTTTCTTCAGGTTTCTTCCAAAACTCAGCGCCGTATATAAAAGGATTTTTCACAGCACACCAATGCTTTTGCAATAGATGGTGGTGATTGTTTTCAGTCCTTGTGAAAAGTTATCCCTGAATTGCTGCCGCACTGACAGATCCCTTATTCTGTTGATGTCATACCTGGGCATTCGTGTGTTGGCTTGGCATCGTCGAATTTGCACATTTGGTGATCTGCTGCCATTCCCACATCGGCTCCTTGTCTATGCCGAATATCCAGGAGACAGCTTTTAAATATAACGACCGATGATGGCTATCAGTTAACACTCAATTGACTTTATGATAGGTCTTGTGCTCAAACATGGTGCCCACTATATCAAAGCGTTTGGCGTTGCTGAAATCTGTAATTCCTTAGCTATTGTCATTGCGGTTGCCTAGACCGTGCTTCCTGATAAAATGTCTGAGCCCTTCGTTGTCATTACCTTTCTTGGAAGGATTCAAATCACTTATCACCGTGGCGATATCTCCGTTTGTTGTTGTATTGAAGACTACGCCAAGCTGGTCGTAGAAGGACGTCAGACGAGAGCTCCTTTGCATTGAGGCGTAGCACCGTATGGTAATGACGCATTATACTCTTGTCCGGAATCTGGCCGTTGAATACCTGTCTCCGCAAGAAAAGTAGTTCTAGATTTCCGTGGATTTCCAGATGGTTTACCGGTGTAGAGTAATACAGTGTTACGCGTTGAGGATTGGTACCCTCCCGCATCTAACCACCATACTTACTTCACTTAGTCCAACCTGTATCGCATGAATTCTTGGTCAAGTTGTAGGAATCTGGCGCTTTGAGGTTCTTCACTCCCTGAGTCGAGGAGCGTCCTCACATTTCAGAAACCAATTTTAGTCCAGGTACAATAGCCAAAAGTCGTCAAGGTATAATCAGTCCTCATCCGAGGCGTAGTATCGGTTTCGTTAGCTGAGTAACATGGAATGCTAACCCATGTTGCCTGTTGTAGAACCACAAAACCGTTCCCACTTCCAATTTTAGCCTACGTTTATAAGGATTTTACATGTATTTACCAGGGGCCATCCCAAGGAGGTAATTCAGTAATTTCTCGATCAATCGTAGTTCAGACCACCCTCAAGCAGGACTCATGAGGAGTTAAGGCAGCTGAGAACAATAAAGACATATCCACAGGGACCAAAGAACTATCTTGTATATTGTGTGGGCGTAATAGATGAGCTAAGACCCATTCGGGGACACGGTATGTTAGGAATATCCTTACTCGATCGAAACAGCGTTGTTGAACTAAAATTCTCTTATTCTCTCTGTACAGAGATAGAGACTTTAAAAAATCTTCAATTAGTTGATCACTCATACACAGAAAACCTGTACAAAATAAACATTCTTCCCATTCGGCAAGGTTAAGTGAAGAGTCCTCTCAAAAGCTGCTCTTGAAAAACAATACACAGGCACACATAGCAACCCAACCTGTGGTTATACACCACTTTTCGAAAGTGACACGATAAACCTCTCACAAAGTCACACACGTATCCTTTGCCATCAGTGTCAATTCCTGCAGCCAAAACCTCACACACATACACTCGTAAATACCTTTAATATCATTTGCACTTGGAAAAGGAAAAGGGATTTGTCTCGGGTGTTAAATCCCACTGATCGCATTTATCCCTTCGCACACAGCAGCACAGTGCAGCCAGCCTCGGCAACCTTTGAATACCGTTGCGTTGTTGTTGATGTTGATGGTGACGAAGGATGCACCACCACCATCATCTCCGAGCCAACAACTATAATACTCTAGCACATATTTACGTTTTATCCTGACTCCAGTTATTCATCTTCTTCTTGTGCTGCGTCGGTCTCTCCCACAGGAAACCAGTGAGTAAAATATAAAGGAAAACATTTTGTTTGAGTTGAACTTGAAGTGATCTCTCCTCATTCATTCGGAGTAGACACTGGCACAGCCAGTGTATGTAAGAGGGGTGTAAACTTTAAGGTGCACCGCTTTTGCCGCAAAGGATAACATCGAAGTGTGCGATTGCAAAGGCGCAGAGCACCAACCAGCTAGAAGACAGCCGGCTGTGTGTAGCATCAGCATCACCCGTCAGTGTTTGTTTTTCAAATTATTTGCTAAGGTTTCGACTGATGATGACGACGACGACGATGGCGGTGAAACCTAAGCTGTTTAAACTATACCAGCAGTGGGGCTCTAAAGTGTGTAACCAGCACTGTAGCACTGCAGGGAAATAGTTTCAAGCCCCAAACGACGGGAATGGGACATTTAAAGCTTTTAAAGTCAATTCGATGCCAATAAACGGCAACGTCTTTGGTGTACAGAGACCCCGCCACCATCACCATCCCCATCTATCATCATCACTGAAAGCCAATCAATGGAATTCAGAGTTCGCTACAAAGATGCTCCTCACACGCTCGACGGCTGGCAACAGCATTAAAAGTGTTTCCCAATGTGTTTGTCTGTGCTATTGCAACGAGGATATGGAAATATGTTATGTGGCGCACGATGCCTGAGTAAATAAAACCAAGACACTTAAGCGAGGGGCGGCTTTTCCAAACTGAAACAACTAATTAAACTAGAGTTAGGCACAGCCGAGCGGGGGAGGGGGGGGGGGGTGGTGTTGCATTTGAATCCCTCACCACTTCCTTTGAATTCACAGACAGAGATTGAGAGTTATTTTGTGATGATTCCTTCGATTCCTTTGAGGACAGATGTAATTTCTGGATGCTTGTGTTCGACAGAAGTTAAATTTCTGGACAATAGATTCCAATTATATCACTTTCTTGGCTAGCAGCTATCTTCTCCTTTTTTTTTTTTATTATCCTTTTGCTCCGTTTGGTTATCCTTTTGTTCGGGGAAAAAAAATGTCAGTCCATTTTATCAATTGTTCAAAATGAAGAGCGCTCCCCACCTCTGTTTCCGAAAAGAGTTAAGCGGAGGTTGGTAGTTAGTGACCATTATCCTTTTGTTGGGAAAAAGGGATGCCCTTCTCCACCACCTTGTAATCCTCCACTCAAAAACTGATCGAAAACCGAATGAATAGAAATTGATTTAGTTGAACATAATAGAATTGTTCTTTCGTCCTTTATCACGTGTGTGTCCTATACATGTGTGTGTTTGTGTGCTTGCGGATGTCCCCTGAGAGGCACCCTTTCGGTGAAAACATTTTGCCGTCCTTAAAAATAATGACATTGCCAACAAGAAGGCGATTGTTTGGGTAAACAAAAAAAAATTACTGCTGTTGGTATCCTTTTTGTCCTTTTGTGTGGCCAATAAAAAGTTGTATATGTAATAATAATAATAACGGCATTTAAATTTTTGATTCGACCATGAATGGTCCTCGGTGGGTTTATTTTTTTCGTTTTTCGTTTTTTTTTTCTCTCTTTTATGACCTCGTTCGGTGCGATGTGAATTGGTCCTAAAGTGAGTTGTTAACAATTTAGTTTACATGACTGTTGAGGAGCCCAACAAGTGGCTGGCTTCGGCTGACATCGTCTGACATGGACTTTTTTTGTGTGTGTGATATTTCATATTAATGCCTTCATTTGCATGCTAAAATGTTGTTGAGTCGTTGGATTTTAAGGCGAGAAAGCCGCTGACGGAGTATGGCGTCGATGTAAATTAGGGAAGCTGTTATGACCGCTGTTAATATCAATTTGTGAGCCATAACCTGTGTCTTGATGGCGGCATAAAGATGTTAATGGTGTCGGAAGGATACTAACTTGGCATTCAATGAATTGAGGGAATATTCCGCTTTTGCAAAGAGACAGGAAAGGATACTTAACTCATCTTGGAATTTTGGAGAGATTTGCAGAATGGGCTGCTGACTGAAGCACTGTAGCTTTTCATTTATTTTGATGCAGGGTATGTCGCTTCCAGTTTTTTAGGCCAATCCTTCTGGTATTCGCGCGTTTCATCTTTGGTTGGTTTTCCTGATTGCGTTAAGTTTAAAGAGAGAGGTGTACATTCAGTTGTCGTCATACCGCAGATGTAGTTTCCTCTTATGTCCCTAAAGGTCGGTACTTAGCAGAGATGCATTTTAAATAGTTTTGCTGCCTTTTTGAGGTGCAAGTGGCAATCTAGAGCTGCCTTTATAGAAAGTGAGAACGATTTCAAGACCTTCGGCTGCCGCTTAGCTGTCTGTAAAAACGAAAAAGGTTTACTCAGAGGTTGGAAAGAGTTCTTCCTCTTGTAACGTCAGCCCTGGTGTCGTCTGAGTTGATAGCGAAGCCTAAGTAAACAAAGTTCCTAACTACCCCGTGCAAGAAGCTTCTGCCAAGAGTACTTAATCTTCTGGTGGCTAGTTTAGGATAGTCGTAGGAGGTTAACGTTTTATCTGTTGATGGTAAGATTTTGTGCTTTTGGCACTAAACCAATGGCCTCGTCTATCTCAACCCGAGAGCAAGCTCTAGTAATATCACGTTGCTTTTTTTAAAACCCTCGGCGTAAACAAAGTGTTGCACTGACTTCTTAAAGATTCTAAGACAAGGCTTTATCTTGCCGAAATCATTTTTAAAGCGTCAAAAATTCCGATGAGGTTTTCATTGACATTGGTGGAGTAGCGTGCATTCTCTATCGACGTAGTTTACAGACAAGTGAGTTCGGCAGGGATGCCAAAACTCATCTGTAGCTCATCTCCATAAATGCAGTTCTACGCGGCCATCGATCAAGAGATGGTCGGTATCGTTTTCTTCAGGACCGCCCAAGTGTGAAAGTTTGGTTTGCGGACTTGGCATAGGTTTTCTTAGGGATTTTTCGAGAGCATTATGGTATTCATTCGCCGTGGGTCAGTGGTTAGTGCGTTGAACTGCTGACCGAGCGGCGTAGGTTCAAGTCGCAGCCAGGAACACCGAAAATTTATCGCGGCACCACCTCTCGTCGGGGAATGACATGCCTCCGGGAGTATACTCTATCATGAAAGAACTTCTCAATTGGTCGCTCGGTGTCGGCAATAAATTGAAGGTCCCTTCCATTATAGATATAACACTCACAACATGAGTGTTATTATGGCGTTCATTCACCGTTGAATTTAAAAAAGTCTCTTTGATGATTCTATAAGGATCTTTGATTTACAGACATGTGTATGTTAGGTTAGGTGGCTGCCCCCGTTCAGACAGGGACACACGTAGACCAGATTGGCCCATTGTGATACCACGATGAAAAAACCGACTTACCGGCTGCAGGAAACCAGAGAATGTAGCACAAAGGTGGACAACCGTAGCGGTATTAACCCTAAGATTTGACCCATTTCGTTCCAGAGATGAAGTCTCTTATCATCTGGATGTCGAGTTCAGCTAGATCGTTAAGATTATCGTATAAGTATTCCCAGAGGGTTTTCCTTCTTAGCGTCGCAAGAGCAGGACATGTACACAGTAGTATAGCTTCTGCAGAAATCAACCGCCAGTCTGAGTGTATGCCTGCCTATCAAGCAATGTCCGGTGAGGACTCCTATTAGTGAACCTAGGTTTTTCGTATTTGTGGATAAAAGTCTCTACGTTTTCTTTTATTCCAGGTTAGGCCAGATTTGTTTTGACAAGAGACAAGTGCTGATATTGTTTCATCGGTGGTTTGCCAGTTTCTTGGCATCCGTATCAAGGAGGAATTTGGTCGATTCGATAGGCGCAGGTGGTTCCCCCAGGTTTTCGGGAAGATGCCGTCTTGCACCCTCTTTTGCTCACAGCTCGTCCGCTCTGCAGTTTCCTGGAACGTCACTGTGTCCTGGAACCCAGCACAGGGTTACGTCGCACCTGTCTACAATCTCGTTGAGAGATGTGCGGCATTGCTTTATCAACCTTGATTGTATTGTCGGCGATTCCAAGGCTTTAATAGCTGACTGACTATCTATGTATAGCGCTACAATCTATCGCATTACTTGAAAGTCAAGCCGCAGCTTCGCAGACTGCCGTGAATTCCTCTTGAAACACACTACAGTGATTTGGCAGTCGCGTGGTAATGGCTAAGCCAGGTGCGTTGGAGAAGACTTTAGCCCTTATACCACCCGCTGTCTTAGATCCGTCTGTGAATATTTCTAGCGTGGAATCGCTCAAAACTACCAGACTCCCAAGAGCTTTTGGTAGGAATCCGAGTTTTGTACCTGACGTTGAAGTCAATATGGGGGACAACGTAGTCCGTTTTACTAGGATAGTGTAGTTGCCCTTGAAAATCTAGAGTGGCCCATTGCTGTGCTGATCAGCTGGGAGGATTCTCTGAGCCTTAATGCTGCTTTGACTGCCAATAGCTTCCCAAAGATATCAACAGGAAGCAGATGGAGTGGGGTAGTGTGTATGTTATTGCGCACGAGCTTACAGCAAAACAATGCCACAGTGCCATCTTCCTAAAGCTTCGTTTGCAAAATATTAAATTTAAGAAATTTAAGAACGTCGCAAGCTAGTCCCCCGAACCATATTTCGTCGTCTTTCACTCACCCTCTCTCCACAGCTTAATAGTTCACAACTATCTTAATTAAAATTAGCATTTTGTTAATTTTTCCTGTCTCTCTTAGGACATTTTTTCATACTCTCCCGCACATTTCTCATCCGTAATCGCATTTACGTGGTGTGAAGCCCAAAAAATGCACAGAAAAAAACTTTTCTCATCGCTTCGGTGGCGATTTCATTTCATCTTTTTTTTTTACAAAGGCAACTTGGCTCATGAAATAGTGTCCATGCAATGCACCTACGTTTGGATTATAAACCGCATCCCACTCCTGGTCGTAGATTAATTTCAACTGAGTGTGGCAATTGAAAGGATATACGGACCTCTTCCCCATGAATGAAATGAACAAATTAATAATAATACACAAAAGTACAAATCCGCTTCCCAGCGGAAGGCACAAAATAAGTAATTTCATTTGCAGGACGAAAGGAAAAAAACGAAACAAAAATTCAGGACGAGACAGACACAAAAACTCATTTCATGGGTCAAAAAGTATATCCTCTGAGAAATGTCCATAGGGTTTCCCTTGGACTCACTCCCACACGCCCCAACGCCAGCTTAGTTTTGTGTGCCCAATTTTAATGCAGTTAGTGTGGTAGTTAACCTGGTGAGAGTGAGAGATGGAAATGAACAGATATGGCTTGGAGACAATTCAATTTCGCACAGATGTCCATTGTGTCATATTTAACTGGCTGCAAAGTCAGAGTGAGTCCTATACACTAACACAGGTCGGAGGGGGAAAATTCCCAGGGAAGTACACACATTCAGTGAACAATGGGGAGAGTGACAATTGTGCGGAAATTCTTTTTGCATTCTCGGCTGGCTGTAGCTGTCCTGCCACAGCCACTCCTGCCGATTATGGTGATGATGATGACTACAACGATTATGCACGAATCCTTGTTAGTCACAACGGTTTCGTGGAGGAAAAGCCGATTATCTTTTTGAAATCTTTTTGTCTTCAAAACAAAAAATGGTAAAACGAAATGAGCAAAGCAATTGGTTTTTGGCATTTACTAGGATTCATAAATATCCTTTGCACGGGGTGAATAGGACAGTTTTGTAGAAATACTGTTGTGAGGGTGGTAAAGTTGTGTAATTCACGAGGTGATTTCTCTTTTCATGTTCTGTTTTGGATGGTTTCTAGTGAGTCCTCAATCTGCCTTAGCAAATCCTAGATGCTGATACGACCTTTGCGGACAAGGCTCTTGAGAAACAAGTAAAATGGTTCTCGATCATTGCGTACGTAAGCCTCTCAGGTAGAGGGTGAGAATTCCCGCAAAAACAAGGAAGTAATATGTGAAGAACGAGGACCTCTTCTACTTTATCGTATGTAGTTCTTGCAAATCGTTGCGTTAGTGAGTTCTAGTATATGAAAAAATGATGAAATGGAAAGTATGGAAGGGACGTACAAATTATTGCCAATCCCGAGCGGCAAATTGAGAAGCCTTTTCATGACAAATTGTATTCTTGGAGGCTTGTCATAGCCCGACAAGAGGTTGTTCCGCGGAAAACGTTTGGTGGACATGGCATGGGCAGCTTGCACAGTAATCCATCGCACTAACCACTATCTGCATGTGTCACTTCATCATCATTTTTAATGACCCGTTTATCCACTATGAGGGTCGCGGGGTTAGGGTTCTTAAGTGGACTCTCCACATCTTCCGATCTTCCGCTATCGACTCTAAATCATCAGGGGCTTCCCCCATACGGGTAGAGGAGAGATTTCGGAATTGGTCCAGCCATCTGATCCTAGGCCTACCCAGGCGACGTCTACCCGATGGCACGAATTCCATGGCACGTCTCCGAAGCCGAGTTGGAGGGATGCGTTGAACGTGCCCAAACCATCAAAGTATGGACCTCTCCGTTCGGAGAAGTAGCTGCTCGGCATTGAATGCCTCGTTTACTCTGGTGTTCTTAACCCGATCTTGGTTAGTCACCCCAGCAATACAACGATCGCAGCTTGTATCCACGATCTTATTCTTTCGGTCATTACCCAAACCTCATGACCATAGGTGAGGGTCGGAACAAACACTAAATTGAAAACCGATAGCTTAGCTCCGATGCCAAGTGCAGCCCTCCTGATAACAAATTGACCAAGCTGTCTCAAAATTGCTCCAGCCCGACCAATC
Organism: Matsumyia berberina; assembly: GCA_917880715.2. NCBI lineage: Eukaryota > Metazoa > Arthropoda > Insecta > Diptera > Syrphidae > Matsumyia > Matsumyia berberina. The sequence continues at coordinate 64,376,700 of OU862870.1, forward strand.
CTACAGGATAACTCAGTATTGCTCCTACAATCACTCGTCAATAAGACCCCGAGATACTTAAACTTCTCCACCTGTTTCAATGGGACTCCATTAACATGCAGAGTGCATTGAACAGGCGTTCGGGAAACTACCATAACCTCTGATTTGTTTACGTTTACCTTCTTCCCAGCTTCAACACAGACGGCTACGAACCTATCTAGTGCGCGCTGAAGTTCGGTCTGGGTAGACGTAAGGATGACCAAGTCATCAGCGAAACGCAGATGACTTATCCTTAAGTCTGCCATTTGAACCGTTCCTCCCCAAGCCTGCGTGACAGAACGCACTCCTGGCGAAGTTCAACGCCCACATCGAAAGGTGTCGACTTAACGCCGTTCACTCGAACACAGCTCTTACAGTTAGTGTACAGAGATTGAATGGCCCTCAGAAGAGAACCGTCGATCTCATACTCCTGCAATACACTCCAGAGTTTACATCGAGGGACCCGTTCACATGCTTTCTCCAAATCCACAAAACAGCTGTAGATAGGTTTGGCATACTCCCAGGCTCCCAGGCCTTCTGACGTACCAATCTGAGAGTGAACAGCTAGTCGGTTATGCTTCTACGTGGACGAAAGTCGCACTGCTCATCACCCAATCGGGATTCGACCACAGCTCTGGAACGCGCTTTCAACACTTTGGCAATGACTTTTCCGTGGAGACTTAAAAGAGATATACCCCTACAATTAGAGCTATCCCTCTTATCCCCTTTCTTAAAAAGAGGAACAAAGACCCCAGTTTGCCAATCGCTAGGTGTTTCATCGCATTCCCAGGCCACTTTAATGACCTGAGAGAGCAGTTTCATTCCCTCTTCAAGGCTTCCCAAAGCCTTGAGCATTTCTGGCCGGATTTCATCCACTCCAGCAGTTTTGCCGACTTTCAGCGCTTTAATCGCCAAAGTGACCTCATCTCCGGTGGGACTATTCTCCGCCCTACTCAAAACCATGGGTCTGCCATCCTCAGTACCCTGTTCGGGATTGAGCAGCTCCGAAAAGAGCTCGCCCCATCTGCGCAAGATGTCCTTCTCAAGAAGTACATCATCTTTAGATTTGACTCCTTCGATGATATAAAACTTCTTTCCTCTGAGACGGCGGATGGTTTGCCAGATCATCTTGTTTGCAGATCTGTGATCACGATCCAATTTCTCACCGAACTCCTTCCAAGACTGCTTCTTCGCTGCTTTAACAGCCAGCTTGCTAGTTCTTTGCGCCTCCATGTACCGGCTTCGAGAAGCTGAATCCCCCAAGTGTATCCACGCCTTGAAGGCTTTCTTCTTCTCTCTGATGGCTTCTTTAACTCCAGATGTTTAAAACCACGCAGTTCTTTTCTCACCACCAGCCGCCACACCGAGCTGCTTCACTCCGCAAACATCTCCTGCAGAGGCAATAACTGCTGTTGAAAACAACAGCCATTCTTTCTCTACATTTGTCGGAACAGTTGGAATTTGTTCATGTGCATATGTTATGGAAAAAATTGATTAGTGCCTGGTCAATGTGAATAATGAGTAATGAGTTTAGAGTTTACTGGAATACAGGCCGCGTAGTGGCACCTTGAGGACCTGCATGTGAGTCCGAAGGCTGTGTGGTGTATAAGTCAAGGACATGTCCATAGTTTTTTTTTTGCGAGCGTATTGAGCTCAATTACCTTTGCTTTCCCCCGCTAGTCAATTAAATACTAAGTTGGAGAGGGTGGGATCGCTACGCTCGCCAAAAAAAAAAGCTATGGACATATCCTCGACTCATATAACGGACGAGCTTCGCGTTCACATTCAGATGTTCAGATGAAGCCCTAGGCGGCTTTTAGTCCTGAAACTCTAAACTCAATTATTACATTGCCCGATTCGATTTGTTATTATTCACATTGCCCGGGCATTAATCACTTTGTCCATAACACATACAAACATTTGTTCAGGTTAATGTGTTCTGTGCTTAGTCCCTGCTTGAATTGTGCTCAGCTTGGCCAAAGAACCTTTTTACGCACCTGCCACACATCGATGATCTATAGAAAGCTAACAAATGTCATAACATCGTCTTAACTTCATTTTGGTTCTCTTTTTAGGATGACCCTGGTGATGGCAGATAAGTGGACTTTAATTGGTTTTGTATTATGGAGCCTCAGTTGCTCAAGGGACAGTGCCAGTCTCTCCCACCGTGTATCAGCGACGACTTGCATCGATATTTCAACAAAGTTTCTTCAGGTATTTGCGTTCAGCTTAAATAATGCTTAGGTCATGGTTTTTTAAATTTGCTTATAGGTCTGTGAGTACTGTTCTACCCTTCCGCAATAAGATCGCCCTCATCATTCGCTATTTTGGCAGTTCGTCACCCTTTCATGCCTAAAATCATCACTGATGATCACCATTTCGGACTTCAGTTATCATTTTCAACCTTACAAAGTCAAGATGATCAACGCGACAGGATAAGGTCAGCAAATAACTTCCCATCGTCAGTTCAGCTAGAGAAAAGTACCAGAGACCGGTTCAAATTATTTGCAGACTTCAAAGCAGTAATCGGACTATAAGACCTCAGCAGGTAGGTGCCATCGAAGCACCCAATCTTTCTCCAGTTGAATAAGACAACCACATCAATCATCTACCAGCTACGCACATCAGAACATCACTTCAACTCAACAAACTCCACTGAATCACGCATATCTGACACTCGAGCACCTCTGCGTATCCCTGATCATCCGTATTTAAGAAAGCACTAAGAAAACTGTATCTAGAACCATGAAAAATAAAACGTTTTGAACAATTTAAACCCACTGTCTTTTAATTTCTGAAGGTTTGTCGTGATGGTTTTTATAATTTTACTTATCAGCGCATAACGGTAGATGGTACAGAATTTTCAGAAGTCTCATCTTGTAGATCGACCTTCAGCGCACAAAACTGTATACCACTTTTTTCAGGCCCGCCCTTCTTTAAACCTCTTTTGGACGTTTGAAAATAAATTGACGTGTCTGGGATTGGTCTGATACTTGGCAAGTCTTGATGTCCCGTTGCATTACGATACACGTTATGAAATTTCTGGGGACGCCATTCTGTAGAGCGACCTTGGGAGCATAAAACTGCATCCCAACTTTTCCGCCCCACCCCTTCCCCTCAGAAAAATTGTTGTATGAAAACTTGGAAATTCCACCAAAATGACCCCCGTCGTCCGCATTTTTTTCCACCCCGATACCACCTGACTGGGATTTTGCAAACATTTTTGCACGTTTTGATGTGTCACCGCTTAACGGTACATGCTACAAAAATGCTAGACCCTTCATTTTGAAGAGCGATCTTCAGCGCACAAAACTGCATTCCAAATTTTTCAGCCCCGGCCCTCCTTAGACCTCTTTTGGACGTTTGAAAATAATTTGACGTGGCTGGGATTGGTCTGAAACTTGACATATTTTGATGTCTCTCTGCATAACGGCACAAGTTATGAAATTTCTGGGGACGGCATTTTGTAGAGCGACCTTGGGCGCACAAAATTGCATCCCAACATTTTTAGTCCCGGCCCTCCTTACCCCTTTTTGAAGCATTTCTGCGAAATTTGAGCTGAAAAACTGGGCGCGATACCTACTACTTTTTCTGGGCGCCTAGTACCTCAGAAAAATTTTTGTATGAAAACTTGGAAATTCCACCAGAATGACCTACGTCACGGCATGAGACAATTTTTTTTCACCCCGACACCACTGGGCTGGGAATTTTCAAAGGTTTTTGCACGTTTTGATGTATTATTGCATAACGGTAAATGCTACAAAAATGCTAGGCCCCTCATTTTGAAGAGCGACTTTGGGCGCACAAAACTGCATTCCAAAATTTTCAGCCCCGACCTTCCTTAAACCTCTTTTGGACGTTTGAAAATAATTTGACGTGGCTGGGATTGGTCTGAAACTTGACATATTTTGGTGTCTCTCTGCATAACGGCACAAGTTATGAAATTTCTGGGGACGGCATTTTGTAGAGCGACCTTGGGCGCACAAAACTGCATCTTAAAATTTTCAGCCCCGGCCCTCCTTAAATCTATTTGAGGCATTCCAGAAAAAATCGCCGAAGAATTTGTACTTCATTGTTGGTTAGGTGGCACGATAGCTTGGCTTCTAGCACACGTAGAGACCTGAAACAAACGTCAAATGGTGGGGAGGAAGGTCTAGTTTAAGGGAAAAATAATAAGACTGTCATTTTGATGTTTATATGCACGTGTGCATTTTTATTTGTCGTAAGAGATGGCTTATTCTATTCTCTTATCAGCTAATTAAAACTAGGGCTTAAAAGATATTGAATCTGTAATGTTCGTAGAGATGATTTGGAACAATCCTGTGATGCAGTTGTTGGTTGAGGTGGTAACATGTATGATGGATAGGTGCAGCTAGGTGGTAAAAAGTTGTACGCTGCTGATGCTGTTGATTGTGGAAAGGAGTGTTTGATTCTGAAGATGCGGCGCTGAATATCACTGGAATCGGAGATATGTGCCTTCTTTATGTGTGCCGCTGTTGGACGATGCTTGAGTTATGCTAGAAAAGACTGGGATGCGTTGACTATTCTGATATTGGAGCCCTGTGGTAAACTGTACTTGGTGTGTGCCTGTGTTGGATGATGCTTGCGCTGCGCTACAGCTGCTTGCGACGGGGTGAATGTTCTGGTATCGGAGCATTGTAGGTAAACCCTTGCTTGGTCTGTGCATATTGAATGATGCTTGAGTTGTGCTACAGATGCCTGGGGTGCGCTAACTGTTTTGGTATCGGAGCGATGTGCCAAAGATGTGTGCCTGTGTTAAATGATGCTCGAGTTGTGTTACAGATGCCGTCGTTGGTCGCCACAGGTGGAATGTTCATCAATGATCACCCTTAGAAAAGACAAAAATAAATATAAATCAATGGGAGCCACTGAACTTGTATTTAAGCAAAACTAACACTGGCTTACAGTCTCAAGCAACTTAATGCCCCTATTACAGTACACAACATTAGTTGTAGTTTGGTCGTAAACGAAAAATCGGTATTATCGATTACAACCTTGAGACAACCAGTTGTCTTTCAGTTGTCAAATCAAGACAACTGCTAATTTTCAGTTGTGTTGTAATTTTTTCACGGTACTATGAAAGACAACTCAACTGACTATTGGTTGTCTCAACTGTCAAAACTACACAACTCCTATTCAGTAGTTGTGTCTATTATTTGGCGGAGTGGACTCTATTCCCACAATGGAAAAAACGTATGTGTTTATTTAAAATAATAACTGCCAAGCGTATTTTCTTCCAGCTTGAAAATTACAAATAAAAAGCAAATGGCAAAGCAAAATGCTGGACATGCAAATATCTTCAGACAAAAATCTTTAAACAAAATAATCCTAGGAGAGCAGAGACTTGGTGAAAACAAAGACAAACACAAAGAATTAATGTTTTTTTTTTTATTTATTTGTTAAATTACCAAATGTAGTTTTAATAAAATCTTTTAATGTGTTTGTTGAATAGACCGCATTATTTCATCTCGAATAGCTCTTGCAGCTGCTCCGCTGGTAACATCTTGTTCATCATTGACTTCGTTCATTTGTTGTGCATTCAAATCAATTTGTGGAACTTTAAATTCCACTTTAAAATGTTGGCTTACGTTATGTATTGCACAACAGGCATTAACAAATTTCGTAACTTTTTCTGGATTGTAGTGCAGTCCTCGAGCAGAAAGTAGACAGCGAAATTTGTTTTTAACAACCCTAATTGCTCTTTCAATGAAGTTCCTTGCCTCTGCATGCGTTCTATAAAATCGAACCTTCTGACTTCCACTTTCAGCCATGCCGAAAGGAGTAATCAGTGTTGTCTCCATGGGTACCCAGCATCCCTTGAAAAATAAATTGATCTTCAACAGAAATATGTAGATTTGAAAAATTTGCAGGTATACAACCTGTTTTGATAACGAACAGACAGTTTCTTTTAAGAAATCCTTCATTTCATCCAGGATGTAACAAAACGCTTCCTTATTCAGCCGAATATAGCTAATAAATCTGTAAGAACAAAATAAGTTTAGAATTTTTTTGAATATTTTACTTACTTGCCATTTGGAAGTTCTAAAGGGTTAGAACTATCGCGAATTTGCTTTCTTATACGCGCAACATCAACAATATCGTCCTCATACTCGTCACCGAAAAATAAATCAGAACTCGTTCCAATTTTTCTGTTAAATTGCAATTTATTATAAAACTCACAAAATATTGCTTTACTTTCTTTTGTTTACATCAAAATGTCTGTCATTTTTCAATTTCCGTACCTTAAGTTGGCTGCATTAGCTCAACTGAAAAAGGTTGTATTCCGTAATACCGAAAATTAGTTCGGTTGTCTCAAAGTTGCGTTGTCTTGATGACAACACAACTGAGTTGAGTTGTGCACTGTAATAGGGGCATAAATTGCAGATTTCATGTATTCGACAGGGGAGAACATGAACGTATATCTACGATTCGATCAAATAGAGATTTTGTCCACCTTTTGCAGCATTGACGACAGTAATTCGTCGTCAGTTATCAAATGTGTGATGGAGCAGTTTTACAACGCTGTGAGTCTGTATTCAGCCGGGAGAGATTTAGAAGGCGATTAAGGGTTTTAAGAGGAGATATTTAGTTTGCAATCCTAGCGATATTTAGCTAGGTTAGGTTGAAGTGGCTGCCAGATAAAGTCAACACACTTAGACACATGAGGGTTCCGTTGTGATACCACCAGGATCTCGGAAAGATCTCCTGCCTACTCATTGAAACCAATTGGAGCTTTTTATGAAGCGTAGGAGGCTAATATCGATGTTTATCATAGTCTCCTCCTCCTCCTCGTCCATACAGAAGTCGTTTGCGTAAACGCCAAGCCTTGTTGCATACTTGCCTATTAGACAATGTCCTGTAATGACACCTATTATAGTGCTAATATGCGATCTGTTAAGAGAAATCAAATACTTAGAACGTTTCAGATCCAGCTTTTGGGCGAATCTGCTAAGTCGCTAGACATGTTATACCCCTTGTCCACTTAAAATTTGTTCCTTCGATAGAAAGCTAGAGCTCTAGTTTAAGTTTACAAATAGCGATTGGTATACCTAAGACGCCCTTATCAGGCCCAATAGGTAATGTTGTTCCATATCTGCCGAGTTCATCAGCTTAGCATTTCCCTAGAATGTCACTGTGCCCTGGCACCCAGCAAATGTGGATATTGAACTGCTCCGCCACCTCTTTAAGAGACAATCGACAGTCTAGGGCTATTATTGAGTTTAAAGCGACCGATTTCAGGGACTTCAGTTCCGCTTGGCTGTCCGAAAAGATGCGAATATCTGTGGCTGGTATCACGTTTTTCTTCAGCCAAGATAAGATTTCTCTGATTGCCATGGTTTCCGCCTTAAACACATTACAATGATTTAGAAAACGGAACGGTAGGGTGAGGTTAAGCCTGTCGGAGAAAACACAAAAACCCACCCCCCGCTCTCCCCCCCATTACCAGTTTTTGAACCGTCGGTGGAAAGATTTCGTCTAAGTGCACCTCTTTTGTGAAGAACCACCTCAAACTAACGAATGCGACAGCTTCCAAATGTCAGTCAGAAATTTATGCCAGGAATTATTATTACAACTCGGTTAACCTACATTTGGAATCGAAATTCGCAGATAAAAAGTGGAAAAAACACTCTTCCTTGTGCTTCCATTCCGTGGATCCATTCACCGTTGGTGCCTTCGCAATACAATACTCTTCTACTCTGACAATCTCATCTGAGAATTTCACAACCGAAATGTTCCTGCACAGCTGCTAACAGCTCATTGCATGCCATGTCCATGTCACCGATTCCAACTATTTCCAAATTTGAACTCATTTCGTTGTTTCTGGCAATAGACGCAGTTGTTCCGCCGGAAAATTCCTCATACACACTTCGTGCTCCGTGAGGAGTTAGGCAATGAAAATCGCGAAAATTGTGCAAAATAGACAATCGGCGAGGAGAGAGCAAAGTACAGCGTTTCAGGTGGATAACCAGTTCTTCACAAAGTCACCAACCCAAACCGTATTTGAAGCTACACCAGGTAACCGTTGGCGGTGGTGGTGGTCGTCGTTCCGCCAAGCTTGTGCTACAATTACGTATGTTTACCTTTTTTTTTTTCATCCACAAGAGCTTTGCATGCATGCGTTTCACGACACCGACGACATTATGGTGCATGAATTTTCCACCTCAAAGGCTACCCGAACCAACCCTCCTCGCCTAGGTGCAGATGGATATCTATGGTGCAACATTTACGATGTGATGCTGTTTTAATTTTAAGCAAATAGTTTCCCGAGACACACGCGCTCCAAGACAGGTTGCAGTGCTGCAGCAGCTGGTTTGCTTGCTACTCATTGGCTATGGGTTTTAACCTCCTAACCGAGTTGTCCAGTATCGGATGCAAGTGCAATTGCAACCGCGAATAGTCGTCGTAAAGTTATATAATTGAATTGTCGCGTGCAGTCCGTGGTGCATTTGCAATTGTGGGACTCGGTCGTGCGGATTACTATCAGAGAGAGAGAGAAACTACAGACCACACCAGACAAGTCTGTGGATCCCAGGTGCTCGGAAGAAAGTAAAAGTTCTTTGGGAAGTTTCAATTGAGTGCTTCCGGAAGTGTGCAAGATGAATTCCAGGGTGCGGTTCTATTGCAAGTTCTTGTTGGCGGGAATTGTTGCCGTTGTGACAGCTGAAACGGATGATGAGCGTTTCCTCACAGATCAACGTAAGTCGTGCGATCAAGGAGGGTGTTCCGACTCTTGTGAATATGACCCAAATAGTCCCGAATGGAAGTGACTGTTGTGATAATCACACTTCGAATGGTGTGTGGAAACCGAAACTGGTTAAGTGACTTTACAGTGATTGTGCCCACAGCAACCCGCTACAGTTGGTTTGACCAAGGATAATGGATTTATTGCTTTTGTGTTGCTATTTGGGAAACTACTGCTGTGCTGCCTGCAGCTTTGCAAGTTTCACAATCAGCACGTTGCTAGTGTCAAGTTTTGGTCTTATCTTGTAGGGGTTGTGCAAACTGTTTTGCTTTTTAGAATGATGGTAATTGGTGTGACATTAAAGGTGGTGATTGGAATCAAGTCTTGTGGTTTCAGTGAGGCTCTGTGGTGGTTTCCCCATCGTTAGAGATAGCAACGGGTTTCGGTTTAACGAAACTGGTGTCCAAATGGACATTTGAGAGCGTGAAGTTTTAAACGTGTGCCTGCGTACGTGCTATTGCTGTTGTTAAGTTAATTGAATCCTTATTCGGTTGATTGTGATTGCGTTGTGTGTTGGAATAGGTTAACTGGCGTGTTACCAAGAGGTTATTTGTTGCCACAGAACGTAGAATCATTGGAGGAGAACCTAAAATAAAATTTGAGGCTAAATGTTAGCTTGAAACGCAATGGATTCAAAGTGCTTCGAGTGAGGTGGAGCATTTCCTACAAGGCCAACACTTTTTGCTATATGCAGGTTTGCCTTTGTTATACTTGGCAATTTAGCGAGCTGCTGCTCTTAACACACAAACCGGCTGGCTTAGAGAACGTTGATTGTCAAATGTAACCAAGGCAAATCTGCACATCCAGGAAAGTCCTCATAAGAAAGCGGAAAAGCTTTGAAGGCAATCGGAAGTTAAGAAATGGCTTACCTCTATTTCTGTTGCAAGGGCACCCAAAGGATCATTGGTATGGATCTTGGTCCTGGTATTGAAGTGCGTTTATCCGAGAGTGTTGAGCAGACACATATGACATCATTAAGGCTGAGAATCGGCAGATGTTCTTCGACGTCTTGAGCGTCTTCTTTTCCGTCATTGACAGGATCTTTGGCATAACGAGACTGATGATCTAAGTTTTTCATCACGGATGCGGCTATTTGACTTTTTACGAAAAATACACTAAAATAGGGCCCGCTGTCTGGTAAACAAGGGGGTCTGAGTGCCCCAAACTGCTTACGAGATGCGTTTAAAGGATAAGATGGCACGCAAATGGTCTGTTTTTCGATCTAGAGTCACCCAATGACCATAAAACTTTGTATCCACCACTTCAATACCATAACCTGTAATCATTTAGAACTTATAACTGCAAATGTTTGATTATTTACAGCAGATTACATCAAACAATGTCGAGTGGCAGATAAGGATTTCGTAAACTGTTCAACGCAAAGCATTCAACAATTGTTCGACAAATTGGGAACAGGTTAGTACCTGTGAATCCTTTCAAAGGACATCTTAAGAAATCATAATCTTTGTATTTTGTTTAACAGGCATACCTGGCTTGGACACCATCAAAAGTTTCGACCCATTCCACCTAAATCGAATCAAGATCAACCAGGGCAATAGTCAGGCGATAAATCTCAAAGTGGAACTGTCAAACATTAAGATCTTGGGCTTTGGACGCACAAACGTCTTGGAAAGCATGTAACTTACTTCCACAGAATAATGTCCACGTTGAAGATCTATGCTTAAGCATTTTGCACATTTCTAGAGTCTACCCGAAGGACTTCAGTTGGAAGACGACATTTATGCTGCCGACTATGAAACTGATTGGAGACTACAGCCTTCTTGGGAGAATATTGCTGATTCCATTGAATGGAAAAGGGAAGGTGCTACTGGATGCAGGTTTGCACAACAATTTTCTAGCTACACAGGTACGCATATGTAAGTCTATTTTTATTTCGTTTTAGAAAACATGACCGTTGTGATGAGTTCGAAGACCCATCTCTACGAAAAGGGCGGCTTTACCTTCTATAATGTGACAAACGTCCGTGTGGACTTCCGTTTGGATGGTCTCAAATCACATTTTTCCAATCTATTCAATGGCAATAAGATCCTAGGTGAGGTTTCGTGTTAATTCAAAAGGAAGCATAACAATTCCCTTGATCCTTTTTCAGAGGACAGTACGAATAAGTTTTTCAACGACAACTGGAAGATGTTAGCCGATGCGTTGTACACGGTGATAACTCAGACGATCGAGGACATTCTGTTGGATGTGCTGAAGGAAATTTTCCATTTTATTCCGGCGAATTTCTTTGTTGAAGATATTCCAACTCCAGCAGAGTTGTACGGTGGCCAAAAGAATGGCAAAGAAGGGTGAATTGTGAATTAACAGTGATGCTGTTAATATTCTGTAAAGTAAATGTTAGATGAATTTGAATAAATTTTGCGGCATATTTTTAGGGTCGTTGTTAAAATATCAGTGTGACTTTGTTGATTTATGGTTGACTAGCGAGACTAGTGCGTAAATACCAGAGAAGGTAGTCCCAAAATTTCTTACGATATTCAAGGATATTAAGGTCTCGAAACTATAAGCGTCCTTCGCGAAACTTCTCCCCTTATTTACTTATTCAATCTTTAAATGGTTTACGAGACCACATTTCACGTTTCTTGTTTCAATAAAACATCCCACAGCTATTTACCAAAGAATGTCTGACATTACCAAAGGTCCTGGGCGACAAAATAACTCCGCCCCTAGTTTATAGGCCTCTCGTCACAAAACCCTTTCCATGTAAACATTGCTTAACCACACATCTGAATTCGAAATCAGCCAGCGACAAATATTTATGTTGAACGCCGGATGCGTTTTGTTCCATCGTAGTACCCAGTGCACACATTCCTGACGTTCCCATTGGGATCTGCATAGTTTTTTTTTATTTTCAAAAAAACACAGCGAAGAACTATCGCCACGTAACGTATGTTAGTCACGAATGTACGAGTACGAACATCAAACCGAATTCCGCAAACAATGCAACACACCGACAACGTCTCTCCATCTGTCTATCGCTACCCTTCCACTTATCTATTCAAAGCTTGTGTCCCGCTGCAGTTTTTATGCATTTTCTACGAGTCGCCCCCCATAAAAAGTCGTCTACCAGGGGTGGCACAGCATTGAAAGCCCCACCACCATTTATGGAATGATAATTGCGCCAGTCATCTAAAATTTTCTTCATTTTTATTGCGGGCTTCAGGATCGCTGTGGGTGCCATAATTGTCGGACTAACAGGACCCCAAACAATCAGAGACGGTCGGGGGTTAAATGTCGTATTTTCGAGTGATTCCGGTCACATATTAGGACCTGCACCCCGTCCCTGGTATTGTCCCAACAAAGGTTGTCCCGTCACCCGTTCGGTGTTGGTTTTTCCAAATGAAAAGTCGACTTTTTCCACTCCCTACCCCGAGTGTGCTTTGTTTTGTTGTACGTTTCTCGAAAACTTTTCTTTTGGTGGCGCGCGTATTTCTAAACTTTAACCCCCTTCCTACACAGAACAACATCGGCGAGAGTGAAAGGAACTCTTTCCGGTTCGGCTTTGGGAGTGAAATTTATGCAAAAAGCGTTTTTGCCACAGAAACCTCTCTCTTGACTCGACTCTAGGGGCCTCAAGTTTTGTCCGTTTTCAAACCAAACGTATTCTCAAGCTTTCTGTTTGAGTTGAGGGCGGCGGCGTCAGCGGTCGTCGGGTGGTTGACGTTGGTCGGGTTGTGTGTACAAGTATTGTGTTAAATGTTAAACCGCTAGACAGGAAAAAGTTTCTATAGCAGTGTAAAGGCCTATTTATAGCTCTAAGGACAATTACGTCGTTACGATGGGCGGGGGAGGGGTGGGTACGGCCGACGGAACTATGTTGTTTGATACAGAACGCACTCGGAAGGAGAGGACTGCCGATGGAAAAGTTGTCGCAACTTTTCATGTCCATTTTATTGTTTAATCGTATCAACGGAGGGTTGGATCGACCAGTCTCTGATTGAATACACTTTGAGGGGATAAAGTGAGATCATGGGAAACTTAATAAAACCGATTAGGGAACTTTAAATTGTGGGGAACTCCAATCGAATTTCTGGCAATTGGCGATAAGTAGACGAGATATCACGGGCGATGATGAATTGGAATTGTTTCAATAAATTCACGAGTTGAGTTTGCATCGAGTTGAAGTGGATGCGATGATTGGAGTGAACCGTTTGGGTTGACTGAGGCGGAAAGGAGATTGCAGATAAGAGTGGAGATTTGATTTGGAATTATGAGTGATTGGGAGGGATGTCATCAATGGATTCTGGTCAATTGGCAAATTTCAACATGATATCACAAAGTTTTAAGAAACTGAATATATTCGCAAGATAAGGGGGTTTGAATGGGACCGGACCGTGATTGCATCGAGTTCTTTGAGGGAGGGATGACTACCAGAGAAGATTGAAGTAGTTGATTCGCTCTTATATTGCTGTCATGAAAAAGTATCTCTATTCGCCGTTCGGACTCGGCAATAAATTGTAGGTCCCTTCCATTCACGCGAAATATGTAAAACACATAACATGAATGGTTGCGAGAAGATAGGCCTTGGCTCATTCCGAGCTGTCGCGCCAGCTATTTATTTATGGAATGAGTGGTAAGAAGCTAAACAGCTAAATAGAGTCATATTTCCATGAAAAGACGAATATAATAGGTTTCTCAACCTCTAGGCATAGTCTGCTGATAGGCTTCGGTGATAAACAAAGTCTGTAGACGAGCCTTGTCAATAGACAGTGGGCTCCCAAGACACCGGCAAAAGCTTTAAGGTGATTTGTGATCAGATTCACAAAAATCTTAGATTTCTTGTGAGAAAGAGCAGAAAGAACCCATCCAAAACCGAGATTGTGCTCTTTACCAGAACAAGATCGATTCCACATTTCAAGAATCCATGTACGGACGGAATCAATCATACACTTGGAAGGACAGAAAAATATCTCGGCGTAATCTTAGACTTAAAATTGAGCTGGAAAGCCAACATCGAGAACCGCATTAAAAAGGCTTACATTGCCTTTTACGCATGTGAAAAGACATTCGGTAACACATGGGGCTTTAAGCCGAAAGTGGTACACTGGCTGTACACTGCTGTGGTACGACCCATCCCAACATACGGCTCGACTGTTTGGTAGAAGACACTTGAGAAGAAATACAATCTTACGAGTGTAACCAAGATGCAAAGAGCAGGCTGGACACCCATCTTTGGACAAATAGCACCTATGGTCACGCATCCGTTCTAACCCGATGGACTACCACGAAGGAGAACATAGACACCAACTACATCATTCCAACCTCAGACTTCGATAGGAGATTTAATATCAAAATACCAAGAAGAGAGGACTGGGATGATGGTATAGTAAGCACCGAAGAAGAGCTAGCCTTCTACACCGACAAATCCAAAGTGGAAGCTGGTACTGGTGCCGGTATCGTCTGCGAATCCAGAGGGGTAAACCAATCCTTCAAAATTCAAAACAGATGCAGCGTTTATCATGCCGAGATAACTGCCATTTTACAGACCCCAAAGCTAATCGAAAATGACAACATTGTCAGTGAAAATATTACTATTTACATATGTTGACAGGAGGCTATTAAGTCTCTGCGGTCAACATCGACAAAATCGAAGGTCGTAAAGGTCCACAGACAAAATCTGAACGATATCACAAGACGACCAACAAGGTGACCATATACTGGGTGCCGGGTCACAGGGATATACATATCAGGTAATGACAGCGCGGATGAACTTCCTAGGGGGGGTGCAGAACTGGATCCTGCATATACCCTTCCGGTTGCAAGGACACCCATTAGCACTCTTTACCGGAAAATAGATGAGGTAACCGTGATCAGGGCTAATACGCCTTCGATAAGAAGAATTCCAAAAATCTCGTGCAACTTAGTCGAAGGGATATACGAATCGTCTCCGGTGTCTTTACAAGAAACTACGGAATAGCAATCCATGTGGAGCGTCTTAAATTGCTGTACAATGACTACTGCAGAAGCTGCAGGGACGGAGATGAAATAGAATCCATCCAGCATCTGTTTTGCGAATGTCCCGCACTGGGCACAAGAAGACTGCGTACTCTTGGTAGTAGCTTCTTCCATGGGCTGGAGGACCTTAATATCGCTGATTTTAGGAAACTGCTGAGATTGTTATCCCTTTCTGGGTGGTTTCCGGATTAGCCAACCCTATCCCTTGGTTTGACTCCCATGAGTATACTTTTTAAGGGTACAATGGACCCGCTTGAGGTCTAAATAAGTCTTAAGGACTCCTACTAAACCAACCAACCAGGGATTGAATCCAATGTGTTGTAGATGGAAACTTTAGGATTGTTGTCGACTCAAGTCGTCGGGCGGAGGTGGTATTTATCAACTACCTGTACTGTACTCATCTCGCGTCAATATAGGAAATCTAGATCTGTTTTGGATTTGCAAAAGCCATTTCTACGTCTAAGGCTCTAATTTAATTCCCGAATCCCTCTGCAAATCAACGGGGATAACTTTATGATCAGAAATGGTTGGATTTGGATCCGGTTGTTGGGTGTGTTAGCTCCTCTTATAGAAATCTTGTCCCGACCACAAAACTTGCTGCCAATGACGTAAACAAAAAACTTTTTGAATCGAAATTTTATATTAAAATTCCAATTCATTTGTCGCTTTAAATGTCCAATTTAATCGGACAAATCAAATGCATGCATTCACTGCATTCATCATTCGTTTTTTTTTTTTGTGGCAAATTAAACCAATATTTCCGATGTGGTCACGGTTTTGTTCCAATTCTTCAAAATCTGTCCTGTCCGCCACATTGAATTGGTACAGTTCGGTTTATGCACGCAATTTAGCCGCTACATTAATACACAAACAGACACAAACGACAAAAAAAAATAACACAAAAATCCTTTATAACACAGGACAAATTATAATAAAACACACAAAGCGTTTTATTTCTCCTTTTTTTTGTGCTGTATTCTGTGTTATGTCCGATCCGCTCTAGCCGCCAATTAATTCAACACCACGCCATTGATTACGGGGAATGCGGGGCGGGGGTGTAGTGCGCTCGCGCCCGTGTAATTCCCGAGTCTAAATTGTTGCGTAGCATAAAATTAAACCAAACCGCAAAACATTCCCGGGGATGTTGTTGTCGGCCTCGGGAATGCCTACAACCGCCATCCGCACCCCCATCAACCACCACCACAGTCGCCGCTAAATTTCACATTAAGCCAACTGTGAAGAATGTCCTGCCGCTGCAGCTACCACCCACTTTTTATCAGGTAATCCTCATGTATCCTTTTAAATTGCAATTCGATATAGTTTGTCGTCCGAGGATCTCCGGCCATATACACTTTTAATACACACGACAGGGACACTCTCGCTCACGCACAGTAGTTGTATGCAATTATTTTTGCTGTTCATGCGGGGGATACAATTAAAATCAGAAAAAAAGAGGACGACACAAACCGGGATACAATTTGCTCGGTGTTAAATGTGAAATCCTGATGCTCTGCGGCTACGGTCCTGGAACGGGCACGGACCCGGGCAAAGAAGTAGTATTATCGGCACGATATTCAGCGGCGATTCGATTTATTAAAATTGGTATCAAATAAAATATTGTTAAAATCGATTTAAAGGACTTTTATTGGCGTAATTATGTTACCAGAGCCATCGAGTGGCGACCGGCCAGTACCCGACTGGGCTTGGGTGAAATGACAAAGTCAGCACAGAGAGCGAGAGGATATTTTTGCTTTTTCGGTTAATTGTCCTCGCATTGTGTGTGTGGCACCATGCTGTGGATATAGCCATCGTTATCATTGTTATAATGGAAGGCAAATAATTACGTCCTCATTAGCCGATGATGCTGGCCACTGTGGGGGACTATTGGAACAATTAATAAACTCTGCTGTAATTTGCTATTAACTAATAAAATTGCATTGGTAGCGTAATTATTTTCCATCATGGATTATCGGGGAGGTTAAGTGGAATCTAGATTTGCTGAGTGGTAATTTTTGAATTGGGAGTGCTCCCACAGGTGGAAGGACTTGATCGTAATGTATTGTCGATAAGCACTGTTATGACTATTAAATCAAACTAAATTTGTCACCAGTTAAAAAATTCAAAACGAAGCCTAAAGTACTCAAACATGATTTTAAGGCCGCATATGATTGTGTGAATAGAGATGAGCTACTTTGCTCAATTCTTGCGGAACTTATTCGATAACGTGGGATAATGACAAAGAACGCTCGCTACTCTGTCAGTGGCATAACTTGGTGACGAAAGGTCTCGGGGCAAAATAATTTGAGTCCTGTTATCAAGACTATTTTCTGATTTCAAATGGGACGATCTTCAGGGTCGGCCGCAAGTTTCAAAGCCACTGAATCACCGGTGTAATGCAATAACTTTACTCTCTGATTGCTACGCAACCATACTCCATCAAATTCGAACAAGACACCACCGAGAAATCACTAAAAGTTTGAAGGAAAGGCGACGCACTGCCATGCAGCTTCTTTTTATAACGAAAATAATAAAACATTTCCAACTTTGCTTGACATAAAAGATCTTATGTGTCAACGTGCTCTCCGGACTCACCTGGTGTATACAGAAGGTCCCAGCAGACGTGAAAAGACTATGCACAGAACTTGCAGGCACTTTACACACTGAGGTACAACCGACGCAGGGAATCAAGTTCTAATGGTGGCGGCAAACAGCAGAGGGAGTCCGCTCAAATTTTTTTTCTACAACAGAGGTTTTTGGACCATTTTTCAACGAACTATACATAGATAGTCAGGCAGCTAGTAAAGCCTTGGAACATTACAATCAAGGTTTGCAAGCCAATGCCGCGGATCTCTTAACGAGATTGCAGACAGTTGCGAAGTAAGCCTGTGCTGGGTCCCAGCAAATAGGGACGTTCCAGACAACTGCAGGACGGATGATCTGGCAAAAGAAGGTGCAGGACCGCATCTCCCGGAAAACCTGGGGAAACCATCTGCTCCTAGGTTGGGTTAGGTTAAGTTGAAGTGGCTGCCAGCTAAAACCAACACAATGAGGGCCATCAGAAGTCTGTTGTGATACCACCAGATCTCGGCAAGATCTCCTGCCTACTCATTGAAACCAATTGGAGCTCCTTATGAAGCGTAGGAGGCTAATTTCGGTGCTCATCAGATCGCCTGAGTTGGTGTAAAAGAAGGCTTCTAAGTGGAGTTTTCTTTTGCGAGAGAGAGCTGGACAAGTGCAAAGAAGATGGAGACTGGTCTCCTCCTTCTTCTCGTCTATACAGCTTCTGCAGAAGTCGTTTGCATAAACGCCAAAACTTGTTGCATGCTTGCCTATTAGACAGTGTCCAGTAATGACACCTATTATTGTGTTAATATGCGGTCTATTAAGAGAATTGAAATACTTAGAGCGTTTCACATCCAGCTTTGGCCAAATCTGCTTTGTCGCTAGACATGTTATACCACTTGTACACCTAAGATTTGTTCTTTCGATAGCACCTAGCTTTAGTCTCAGTTTACAAGTAGCGATTGGTATACCTAAGGTGCCCTTATCAGGCCCAAAAGGTAATGTTGTTTAATATCTGGCGACTTAATCAGCCTAGCAGTTCGCAGTTCACTGTGCCCTGGCACCCAACAAAGGTGAATATTAAACTGCTCCGCCATCTCTTTAAGAGACGATCGGCAATCTAGGGCTATTATTGAATCTAAAGCGACCGATTTCAAGGACTTCATTGCCGCTTGGCTGTACGAAAAGATGCGAATATCCGTGGCTGATATCACGTTTTTCTTCAGCCAAGATAAGACTTCTCTGATCACCATTTCCGCTAGGAACACGCTACAATGATTTGGAAGGCGAAACACTAGGCTGAGGTTAAGCCTGTCGAAAAAAACACCCATGCTATTTTTGCTCCTATCGAATTGATTCCTACTCGATACTGATGCTAGGAAATTTCCAAACAATAGGTGGAACAATATCAGCACTTGTCTTTTGTCAAAACAAATCTGTCCCAACCTGGGTTAAAAAAAGGTCCACTACCGGAAAAAAACTTAGGTTCACTAATAGGTGTCCTTACCGGACATTGCTTGATATGCAGACATGCATTCAGATTAGGAGTACTCTCCAATGATTTCTGTCGAAGCTATAAAGACAAAGAGGTGGAAGAAACAACAACTTACCTACTGTGCACTTGTCCTGCCCTGGCAACATTGAGAATACTTCTATGATGATCTTAACGATCCAGCCGATTTCGACATCCAAAAGATAAAAAACTTTGTTTGCGAGTCAAAGTAGTTCAATAAGTAGGGTCACTACCGATACAGTCACCTATCTCAACGCACTTTTCATTATACTTTTAGTTCCTGGGGCTCAATTCTGCAAGCGTTAGTTTACTGTGTACCCAAAAAAAAAGTGAACACAGGCTCCTTTCAAATCTGTTTACACATTTTTTTGGGTACACAGAAAACTCACGCTTGGGGAATTGGGCCCCTGGTGCTGTCTGAATGGGGGCAGCCATTCGCCCTATCCGCCCTTGTAGGAAAAAAATTAGAGCATATTACTCTGCGGTGGCCGCAACCTCTTGGAAAAAATATGATAGAGGTTGCGGCTACATATGAAGATACACCTCATGTTTGGTTCAGACTCATGATTCATAGAAGAGATATTCTTCATGGCATGGAATCAAACCCTTATACGTGTGCTGGTGTTTGAATTTAACTAGCAGAAAATGGATTAAAGATTGGGGTGATTTTGACAAAGCTGAACATACTTCAGACCTCAGTTACCCGGAATGCATCGCTAAATTTGCTTTAAAGAGCCTCAACAAAGGCGGCGGTACGCATGAATCGCCTTGAGCTCCTGCCAAATATTTCAAACCTCTGCTATAAGCACGCATATTGCATTATTCGAACGGTTATACCCTCACCCATAACCGAATACCAGACAATAGTCAAACTTTGGGGAAATTCAAAATTTTCGGATCAGCACTACCTCTCTCCACCAGTACACGAAAGGTGGATTGATTTGCTTCGGCAGAAAAAAAAAAACTGCAAACTCTTCTCTCTGCTGACGGGGCTAAAATTAATTAAAATATTCTCCGCAGAATAACTGAATATTAATTGGACCCAATCAATTTTATTAACGCAGCCCCCATCCACCTGTGTTTCAACCCCTTTTCGTTAAAATCCCACAAGGAAAGAGCATCGCATTGCAAAATTTCGAAGGTGTAAACGTAGGATTATCACCAGAGCTGTCTCTCCACCCCCGAGCCACACAACAAACTTTTATTGTCCTTGATTGAAATTTGTTATTTTTTCTTCAATTATCCCTGCGCACGCCGAAGTGTGTGTGCGTTGAAAACATGCACCCATTATGAATAAGAATCAATTTTAATATCTAATTTATATGCACAAGGAGAGGTATTTAGAATGTCATTGCGTCCGAAAGGACATAAGTGTGTATATGTTCCGCATGCATCCCTCGTATCAGTGTCCCAGGACACAGACTGAATGCCATGCTTGTATCTGTGCATCGGGACAAGAGTGCTGGTAATGGCAGCGGCACAATGAAAATTGTGTCGATTTGCATATTTAATCAAAATTAACATGGGTGATATAATCAATTACACACAACCGATACGTGTCCTGTTTTCGGTTCGATTGGTAAAATCCTTTACCATCCGCATACTCACACTCGACCACAATGCCAGCAAAATTCCAGCACTGTTTTGGGTGCGACCGAGGCATGTCGATGAACGACAGAAAATGTCTTCCCCCTTGGGAAGGGAAGGGCAGGGCAGTGAGACGGGGCGGGGTGGGGAAAGAAAAAAGTGTATTTTATCCTGGAATTGTTTTATCCGTTTCTGTTGTAGCGATAAAAGCCTCTTTCCCTCGGTGTGTCGCCGTGCCATGCAAAATCACACTATGGGAATATGCACAGCAATTGCACGAATGGGACATGAATGTTAAAGTAGGTACACCAGGCCTCTCTGTTTGGGTGGGATATATGCGAGACATGGATGGAGTGTGTGTTGTGTTGTGTGGATAATGTGGCAGGATAAGAAAATGTTTACTTGCTAGCTTTGCAGTGTATTACCGCGTGTAAAATAGAAGAAGATGGCATCAAGGACTTTTTTGTAGAGAAAACCTATTTTTCCAGACAATTGACTTGCTTTAACCATTGTAAGGACGTTTTGATAGAGCAACGAAGGCAATAGTTAAATGAAAACTAAATTTACCAAAACAGAAGTAGTGTAAGTCATTAAACAGACAGTTTCGTAACATATCCTACTTCAACGAAGGACCAGTCACATAGAGTGCAAGGTTGAAAGGACGCCTGAGTAAATTCTAGATGTACACATCAGACACTCACTTGAATACCTTAGTGTTTTTCCATCCTTTTGGAATAACGACCGAACGGCAAGAATGCCGCTGTTTGTAGGAAATCCAATAGCCAATAGAGGCCCTGAACGGAGACGCGAGAAGATCCAACGCAGGTTCCAATCCTTCCGACTTTTCTTATCAATATAATGTAGTGGATTTGTAGCGCAGTCCAGGCTCAGACTCCTGTCGAAGCCAGTCTTGAAAACAACGAAAGTCGACTTTAAATTGACACATCAGCCAAAGTTCTGGTGTCATTGCATCAGACGGGATATCCATGGAACTATGGTCATAGAATAAGTGCTACTCAAGGTAATCGAAAACCACTGCAGATGATACCAAAAGCCACCTCGTCTAAGACGATAGATTGCTTTGATAGTACAGCCCATGATATAAGTATTAAGGATACGTAGGTCAAGCAGAGCGTCTAGAGCAGAGCCAGGCCTACTCGGAAAAGCTCCCGTGCAGCCGAGACAAGCCGTTCTTTGAAGTACACCTAGGAACACTGCCAGAAAACTGAGAGCGCCTTGGATATCTTCGACTTGACATGCTTTCCCCAAAGAAGTTTTTATTCCGGACCACTCCTAGATTTTGGCTTCATTGGAGATCTGAAGAGTGACGCCATTTAGCCCACCCCTAGTGCACCATTCATCGACCATGTCAAAAGCCACCTGCACGTTAGAACAGACAGTCTAGGCATGACCCGACATAAACTATGGCAACATCCTCCACATATAAAGCAACAACATCATCTTGCAAAACTTGCAATGCAAATAATTTTGTAAAGGCGGGTGCCTTGTAAAACGTCGCTATAGTACGCTTGATTGTAGTTGTGGTACCGTAGTATAGTTCGACGTCAAAACGGTGCCTGCACTCTGAATTTTATTTTAAAGCACATGTAAGGGGGTCGCTTAAATGAGCTTCACGAGCTCCTTGGGGGTCGCGACCCACACTTTGAAAAACACTTTAAGGAAAGTCAGTGCGAAATGCAGGGACTGTTCTTGGTCCTAAAGGCAACCGGAAAACAAGCCAAATGCTGACCAAAAGGTACTACCAGCGCGTTGCGTTCCTAATCTACATATGTACATACATATGTCCCAGGACATACGGGCATACGTAGGCGGAAACAACGAGACCGATGAAATGGTCAGGCGAGGTTTAATTCTTGACAGTCTCTCTGTGTAACGGGAATACTTTCCCGTTGGGTCTGCCAAGAAAAGAATATTCGCAAACTCTTCCTAAAAATATCTGAGGGAAAATAGTTTAGACTAGGCTTGGTTTGGTTATACCTGAACTCAAGAGCTCTTAGGCAAAAATCGAAGGGATATTTTCGACTTGTTACAACCTGCACGGGTCACTGGACTGCCGGTAAACATGCAGCAAGACTAGGTATCTACTTCAACACTAGGTGCCGCAGCTGAAAACATGTGAACGAAGCAGAAACCCTCGACAACTTTCTTTATAAATAAGCAGCTCTTGGCAGAACCCGGCACCGTACAGTAGGCAAGTCCTTTCTCAACAATTCTAACGATCTTTCGCTGAAAAACATCTCTAATCTGCTGTCCTTTCTGAAATCCACAGACTGAACATGAGGACAAATCAACGATTTCACTCACGCTTTCATCAACGAGATTCCCAAGAAGCGTGGCATTAAAATGGCGCCATTATGCGCTCATTAGATCTCAGGCACGCTAGCAAGATCATCTCCACTTCGACCTAAACTAAGTAGAGAATAGAAGGGTTCGTTGAAACCCCACAGAGTTAATGTAAACTTACATCGAAAAGTTCCTCCATCACTTGCAACCGCACTTCATCTATTAGCCTATGCATTGCCCCCACAATTAAAGCGAGAAGGTGGAAAAACTCCATGGAACGGGCCTCGGATGCAATCAGTGTTGTAGTCAGTTTCGGAGATTTTACAGTGGATTGAAATCAATGCATTGCATGTATGTAGATGCAATTTACTCTAAATAAGGGACATTTGTCCGCCGCACACACATACACAAGTACAAGTCCACTCTAGGAGATAACACGGCAGTTCTATCCTCCTGCTGCATATATTATGCAGCACTAGACCATAGCGAAAGGATCGCGGAATGTCCTTGAACAGGTTCAACCAACTCGTCTCTGGGCTTTCATTAACATTGTCTCCTTTTCTCTCTGCTCTGTCGTCCTTCTTCCCTCTCATTCCAATTCATGCGATAAGCAATGGTTTTTCTATTTGCTGAATCCGGTCGTCCGTCGTGCGTCGCACCGAATGTTGTTGTTACAACTTTTAAGCGCTGTTGCCTGTTGTTGTTGAAATCAATTCCGAGTGACAGATTCGATGGTCGGCTGCCATTTGGAGCGTTCGTGAATCTATGTCAAATTGTTGTCCTACTACGTCCTGGACACAGTCCCGGCCGCACTCGACCGTGAAAACAATTCCATTTTGTCGACGTCTAACTAAACAGAGACATTTTCTCTGTTTTTCTCTGTGGGGAAAGGCGGCTTGACGCGGTGCTACATACCTACCGGGATAGTGCCGCTCTCTGTGATTAACTTGTTAGAGAGGAGGGCTTAATTATATCGGCGGTGCGATGGACGCTTGATAATGTGACATGTTACATGCTAATGATTCGAATGTCAATTGAAGGGTTAGTGAGGCACAGTACTGTCACAGATTGTACTTAACGTTGTGAAGTAACGTGGACGTGAATCAGGACAATCGCTTTGGATGTGCGTATGCGGAAAAATGGTTTTCTTAATCCAGGATATGTAGTTTAGTGAGGCTAACCGCAGTTTGTAATTAGTTGGTTGGTAAGTTTAGCGGCTGCAAAAGTAATGAAATGCAGGAAATCAGGTGGAATTAAATCGACAGGAATGTGGTCCTGTCAAGCTGAATAGGCAGATCACTGAGTGGTAGAACGCTGATTTTAATTGATTCCTATGTAACTAAGCTGTCATGAAACCTGGGTTAAGTACTACTAATAGAGAAAATTCAAGATACCCTTTCATTGTTTTTAATTGAAACTTTAAATCGCGGTTACAAGGTGGCGAAATGAGATTTCTTCGTTGTATTGCCAGAACATACGCAGAGCTCAATTTCGAGCAGCTACTTCAATAGTTTGGGTACGGTAAACCCATCCAGCAACTCAGCTTCCAAGACGTGCCATAAAATCCGTGGCATCAGTTAGTCATTCTCCCGGTAAGCCCAGGATGTGATGTATGGACCAAGTCTCAAATCTCTCATCTACCCGTGTGGGGACAGCTCCTGATGTTTTAGAGTCAATAGTGGAAGATCGAGAGGTATGCGGGGTCTACTTAGAGAAATAAATAAAAAGCTTGCGCAACAGTTCGGCTTGAGCCAAGGCCTAGCCTCTTGCAGCTATTCATGTTGTGAATGAAACTTTTTTTCGGACAACTGAAGGGACCTACAATTTATTGCCGATTCACACGAGGGAACAAACCCTGCTCAAATCTAATGCGATCTGGACTGGAATCCTGACCGGCATTCTAAGTGGCCACTGCTGACTAAAATAGCATCTCCACAAACTCAACGTGTCACCAAAACCTACCAGTAGACTATGCAGGGAAAGTGAAGAAAGGTCTTAACCCTGATAAAGTGATTAGCTTCCTGACAACCTCTGGAGCAGACAAACTGCTCTAGATATATTCGGGTTAGCACAATAGAGACCTAGTATGTGAGACGGCAGTGCTAGAGCGGACCAATAGCTCCCCTCTAATAATAATAACACTTAGCTCGCACAGCAGTACAACGCAGTAATCACTCAGCCACGGAAGCACCTTAAACCCGCAACCCTGAATATCAGGCATCGCTCAATGCACTTCCATCTTGCCAGACGCAACAGGATCAAGCTTTGTTGGCTACTTGTCCACCAAGAACTTGTATGTCGGGTGTTGGGTGACCACCAAGAAAGTGTCGCCAACGAATCTGTAGATGAATTGTGTAGGGAGGATATCTGTTGCCTTTACGTTTTCGAGCTATCGTGTGCAAGTAATGTTTGTGTCCTTGAATGAGCCTGTGTTGCTGGAAAGTGCAACTATTTAGATCGTTGTTACTTGTTTTTCACATTAATCGTACGCGGCTTCCGCACCTTGATATTCACAAAGGAACATGAAGATCTCCTGATCAATCAACCGTCAACCATATTGACCACACTGCGATCGACGTAAGGCACTCCTCTAGTATTATGGTGTCCGAATGTTGCGAAGGGCCAACATTGGCTCAGATCACTACCACTACAAGTGCACAACTTGTTGTAGCCAAGGTACGGCTCCGGATATCCCGAACACCACCAAGACAAGGAAATACTGTGAGGAAGTTCGACCTCGGACGGCTACAATCGCAAGAGATCATCAGATCCTTTTCCTCTCGAGTCTCCCTCAACCTCTCAAGAGGTCGTATGCCGCCAGCATCAGAATTGACGAGCAGTGGCAACATTGCCAAAAAGCCATCAAACATAACGTCTCTGACATTCTGGGTTTAACTTGGCCACCGCAACGAAACCTCTGGTTTGACTAGGAGTGCCGCTAACCACAGGCTAACAAAGCGGCGCTGCATAGAGAGGCCACAGCTGCTCGCGAGCTCTACAAGCAGAAGAGTAGAGACAAACACCGGCTTCTCAGGAGGAAAGGGAAGGAGCCAAGAAGCGCGTGATCGGAGAAAAAGATAGATGCTACTACGGGAATGAAGTTCGGAAGTTTTACCAAAGGGTAAAAAGTATCTGTCAAGGCTACAGGGCCCGAACCGAAGCATGCAAGGATGACCAAGGGAACATCGTAGTAGAACCGCAATCGATGCTAAAAATATGAAAGAACTACTTCTGCAGACTGTTTAACGGCGACGACGAACCAAATCCCGCTGTCAGGCAGAATCAACCATTCAACCTGGACGACATAGTCCAGCAACTCCGTCCACCTGACCTGGACGAAGTGAAGATAGCCATATCTAAGCTTAAGTCCAACAAAGCTGCTGGTGCTGACGGTCTAGCTGCCGAGCTGTTCAAAACGGCAGGCGATGACTTGGTAAAGAGTATTCACCAACTCATCTGTAAATTATGGTCGGAAAAGTATGCCCGATGAATGGAACCTCAGCATCGTTTCCCCGATCCTTGAGAAAGGAGAACCTCTGAACTGCGCAACTACAGAGGCATCAATCTTCTTAACATCGCTTACAAGATCTTATCTGCCGTGTTGTGTGAACGCCTGAAGCCGTTCATCAACAACCTAATCGGTCCATATCAGTGTGGCTTCAGGGCAGGAAAGTCCACCATCTACCAAATATTCACACTACGGCAAATCTGGGAGAAAACGCAGGAACTTCAAATCGATACCCACCACCTTTCCATCGATTTTTAGGCCGCGTGTGAGAGCATCTATAGAGACGAGCTATACAGAGCCATGTCAGTTTTGGCATCCCTGCCAAACTCGTCCGTTTGTGCAGGATGACGATGGTGAATGCACGCTGCTCCATCAAGGTCGGTCAAAACCTCACAGAGACCTTTAATGTCAAAAAACGATTTAGCCAAGGCGACGCGCTACTTCTTCAACATCGTTTTTGAAAGAACAGTGCAAAACCCATGCCCCAACACCAGATGCAGAGGATGGACACCAATGCTCCGGCTCGGAAAATCTTCGAATCCACACCCGAGGTAAGTCGCAGTAGGGGAAGACTGGAACTCAGGAACTCAACTGGCTAAAGATCGAGGTGGCTGGAGACGCTTGTTGGTTGAGGCCCAGGTCCACCCCGGATTGTAATCATTCTTGCTAAAAGTCCTTCTGCGTAATAGCGCAGGATGAGTATGATTAAAAAAATTGGACTTTTAAGGTAAAAAAAACTGCAATTGGCAACAGCAACACTTGGTTTAATCCTTAAATTGTGCTAGTGACCCTTTCAGAGCTCACTGCGGGGTTGAGTTCGTCCCATTAGTTGCACTAATTTCATTCCTGAGCCCAATTTTCCATTTTGTATTCCATTCTCCACATAATCGATGTAAATTTGAAGCCATTTAGCCGTGAATTCAGAAATAAAACCAATTTTGGTCCAGTCCTTCACATCGCATGGCAATAATTGCATCAATGTGACACATCACTCTTGTTCTCAATTTAAAATCCAAATGTCCGACCATTTACGCGGACAAACATTTTCGCCGGTGAAAAATTGTGTGATTACATTTTAAAAAAAAGGATATACAACAAGGACACGAATAAAAAAAAAAAACGGGCTTTGCGGTCCGACATTCCAGGACACAGGCATTAACAATATTTCCACTCGGAGAGTGTTAATGTTGCGATGCGTGATTGTCGTCCTTGTTTGGGTAATTTATTTTGACGAGCGAAGCGGCTGTGAGTGCACATAGTGCGAATCCTTCCAACCCCAAACCCGATCGTGTTCTCTTTAAATAAATTGCTTCATTTCAAGGAAAGACATGTGTACATTGCAATTTATACAATGTCCTGTTTAAATTTTGCACACACAAATTTGCTCCGAAGGACATTTCACGCAATGGATTCGCTGTTTCAAGTTGTTGAATGTCACAAAACTTAATGCTGAGGGTACAACTTTTGCAGGATAATCATTCTTAGACTGATGCGCCTAAGCAAGAGTTTTGCAAAAAGGACGCAAATACGCCTTCGAGGTATCAAAAGTTTTCATGTTTTCGCAAGCGTTTTGCACTCCTTCCTCAGTCTCTTCATCGAAGCTCTATGAATGCAGAAATCTTTTCCTTTTTTGCTGCATTTCCTGTGATGCAAGGATCATTCTGTGTTCCATTCGTCGACGTGGATAGGGAGAGTTAACTCGGATAACTTTTAGAGCCGATTGTGTTTCAGCGCGTTTTTTTAATTTAATTAATGCTTTGACTGTGCAAGGCTGCTGCTTCGCTTTCGCTTCAGTGCAAATACTTAGCCTAGAAATGCCAGTCCGCACAGTAAATTTATATTTATCCACATCCATCCGTTGTGCTCGCACTCTCGCTCGTTCGTCCTCTCTCTTGGGGTCCTTTAATATCCCTTTGTTTCATGGCATTCACTTTGTTTTATTGTTCGGAATTACTTTCAAGCATTTTTCTCTGTTTCTTCTCGACTCGATTCAGTCAAAGTTGCACGTTATGATGGAATCCAATCCCGACAAAACGAGACTTTTGTGCAGTTACTGTGAAAAATGACAGAAAAATTGCAACAACAATAAAAAAAAACGGGAAGCACCGGGAATAGGGGGCGGAAATCTACACACAGAATAAAAGGTTTACAATGGAATTAGCAAAATTACACCAACGGTTATGGGCACATATTTTTATTTAGTTGCTGAAGCTCTTAAAGCCCCGGTGAATGGGGGGATATCCTTTGAGCAATTTACGGTGCAATTGTCATAGACGTTATGCTTTAAGGAAAAGTTGAAGGTGTTTGGGTTGTCTTTTGTCTGCTTAACTTTGGCTGGATGTAGGAGTTATCTTAATCATTGGATTTTTCTGCACTGTTACCTTAGGTCCACAATCATAGGAAATCGCTGACAAAAACAACAGATGGAAATAACTAACTGCCTAGCAATCCCCTATCCGCATGCTCACTGAAGCTATCACAGGACACTGCGCCATACTTGCCACAAGAAACCAAATTTGAAAGATGACGAGATTTGTAACGAATGTGTTGACGAAGAGGTACATGAGGACACAAGTTCCAAAAAAAAAGTCGGGGCTGAGGCCAACAACGAAACTTTGGATCTATGTATGTCTTTAATCAAATTTTATCACTTATGTGGTGGAAAAAATTGGAGCAAGCCTCGGCTCAAAATGCTCCTTAAAAAATACAATGGTTTGCCTGCATCGGTATCACAGATTGACCAGCTCTCTTTAACAAGATGATTACTAATTGGGTTCCAGGTCTAGGGAATCGAGGGCAAAGTGATCGCAGATGAGGTCGGAAGCTAAAGAGCCCAATCTACTTTGACAGGCCCTTTCTTTTCTGTGGTGTAGGTATGTACATAGGTAGAGATAGCGGTTCAACTGAACTCAAAAAGCACTATGGCCACCCGTGATTATTGCCGTTATTCTGGCAATATCTGGGCGGGTTCTGCTTAGGAGATCCCTTGTTTTGGTCGTATCGTAGGTCGGCTATATCTTCTTTGATATTGCGCAGTTTGTTAATCCCCTCCATTGGAGGTTGTGAGTTGAGATTTATCTTTTACCTCTCCTAGCGGGTTGTGGACCCTTGACGCGATTGAGCTTAATGAAAGACTCTACAAATCGAACTCTACTCGACGAGTTCGCCGATCTAAGAAGTTCATCAACCCCAAGATGCAACAAAGAAAAGTAACGATTAGCTCTTCACCGACTTCCCCACTGGACATTGTGTTACAGACTCTGTGTGTGGACTGCAGAGCGTATTTTAAGCAAATTTTCTGCGATAGCTCGCTGCAGACTAAAACACTTCGGTATGGGAACTATCCTGATCCTATCACCTCGATCTTGCTCAACATTTTTCTCAGTTGTAGGAGAGCTTGCTTAAAACAAAAAAATCTTTTAGGTCGCAGTGTATTACCGGCAAACGACAGGTTAGACATAAGACCTCACAGAGCCTAATTTTGGTTATGAATACGAGAATAGGTGACATCCGGCTTAGTCTGCGAGGATAGCAAGGGGACTCTAAGCTAATTTAGCTTGCACCACGTGAAAGAACTGTCTTGGTGTTTTGCATGGGCAACCAGGGGACTGGATGGGTAATGGTTGGAAATCATCTCATCAACCCCCTTTTATAGAAATGTAAGTCTGCTTCAAATCACAGTTGGAAATTCATAACCTCGGCAGTTGCTTACATCCTGAACTCCGCTAGCAAGCGTAATTATTTATGGAAAAAGGTTTAATTACCGATTCGTCGTTGAACTAGATCAAACCATTAGTCTTTGTGTAGAAAGCGCGTATTAGAGCTGTGGTCGAGTTAAGGTTGGGCGATGAGCAGTGCAGCATTCGTCCAGGTAGAAGCACAACCGACCAGCTATTCACTCTCAGAATGATACTTGAGAAGGCCTGGAAATATGCCAAACCTATCTACAGTTGCTTTGGGGATTTGGAGAAAGCGTATGATCGAGCCCTCGAGGGAAACTCTGGAGTGTATTGCAGGAGTATGGGATTGACGGTTCTCTTCTGAGCGCCATTCAATCTCTATACACAAACTGTAAGAGCTGTGTTCGGGTGAACGGCCTTAGGTTGACACCTTTCACTGTGGGCGTTGGACTTCGCTAGGGGTGCGTTCTGTCACCTCCTCCGCGGCCGGGGTGGGAAATGTTTCGAATTGGGAGACTTAAGGACAAGTCATCTGCTTTTCGATGATGACTTGGTTATCCTGGGATCCACTCACACAGAACTTCAGCGCGCACTTGACAGGCTCGTAGCCGTCTGTGTTGAAGCTGGGATGAGGGTAAACGTGAACAAATCAGAGGTAATGGTCATTTTCCGAATGCCTATTCAATGCACGCTGCGTGTTAGTGAAGTGCCATTGAAACATGTAAAATAAATAAATCGCTGGCGCGACAGCTCGAGATGAGCCAAGGCCTAGCTTCTCGCAACCATTCATGCTGTGCGTGTTACATTTTTCGCATGAATGGAAGGGACCTACAATTTATTGCCGACTCCGGACGGCGAAGTGAGAAGCCCTTTCATGACAGATTATACTCCCGGAGGCTTGTCATTCCCCGACGAGAGGTGGAGCCGCGAAAAATGTTTGGTGTTTTCCTGGCTGGGGCTTGAACCCACGCCGCTTGGTCAGCAGTCAACGCACTAACCACTGAGCCACGGCGCCCACATGTGAAGCATGTGGAGAAGTTTAAGTATGTCGAGGTCCTATTCACGAGTGATGAAAAAAGAAATACTGAGTTATCCTGTAGGATTGGTCGGGCTGGAGCAATTGTTAGACAGCTTGGTCAGTCTTAGTCGCTGTGGCTCACTGGTAAGTGCATATACATCGAACATTTTTCGCGACACCACCTCCTGTCGAGGAACGACAGACCTCCGGAAGTATAATTTGTCATGAAAGAGCTTCTCAATTTGCCGTT
Source organism: Matsumyia berberina (assembly GCA_917880715.2). NCBI lineage: Eukaryota > Metazoa > Arthropoda > Insecta > Diptera > Syrphidae > Matsumyia > Matsumyia berberina. The sequence goes on from OU862870.1 coordinate 64,407,880, forward strand.
CGGAGTCGGCAATAAATTGTAGGTCCCTTCCATTCGTGCGAACAACACAAACACGAAAGAATAAGATTGCAGAACAAAGCTACCGAAATGAGGTTTCTTCATTGTATTGCTGGGGTAACTCGTCGAGATTGAGTTAGGGATACCTGAATACGCGAGGCCCTCAATGTCGAGCAGCTACTTCTTCGAACGGAAAGGTCCATACTTCGATGGTTAAACGCATGTCCTCAACTCGGCTTCCAAAACGTTACAGGGAATCCATGCCATCAGGTGGACGTTCGTTAGATAGGCCCAGGATGGGATGGCTGGACCAAGTCCGAAATCTCATCTCTTCTCGTATGGGGATAATTAAGAGTCGATGGCAGAAGATCGGGAGAGATGTGGAGAGCCCATTTAAGCACCCTAAACCCGCGACCCTCATAGTGAATAAACCGGTCATTCAAAATGAATGAATGACTTTAAGCTCGGTCGTATCGAGAAAGATTTGCCTATAAGATTTAATGAAAAAGTTATTCTATTCATTCACTAAGGTGGCTAAGCTTGAAGAGTTTTGGAACCCATCCCAAATCGAAAAAAAAGGCCTACACAACGGTATGACACGACAAAGAGGTCATGTGTTGGGTAAAGACGTTGAAAAATGAGGTAAGCTGAAAGGAACTAAACATGAATCTAGGAGGATGCTAAAGGGAAATGTCTCAAATAAAGACGGTTGAAAGCAGCTGTTTGAGTCTCCAAAGCAATGCTTTTTGGAGGCAAGGGCTTTTCACAGGGTGACAGTAGAAATTCCTTACTTTTTGTGAGTTCAAAGACACTATTTCTTTTGACATCACCTTCTAACAACCCACAGACACAATCATCTCTTTTCAAACCGATTATAGCAATGCAAATGGTACTCGGCACGTGAATGAGCCACTTTCATACAAAAACACATCTGCTCTCCTGACAGTTAATTTAAATGGCAAATGCTCCTTAAATCCACTTCTTCCAGTAACCATCCAACCGACGGCACCATTAGCTTTAATTTGCATTCGTCGGAGTCACCGCAATTAGTCGCACTGGTGTTTCGCCCCTGTCCACCACCGTGCGACCAACCAAGTCCATTATGCTTCTGCACCCAAGGTGACAGTTAATTTCTCGACGAAGAATCGCCTTCGAGCAATTAATCGAAATTTCATTCAAAACTTAAGGACAAAAGGTGCGGATTGCCTTTGAATCCCATTTTCGTCTCATTGGTCGTAGTAGTCGTCGGTGAAAGCGTTGTAATCGCTGTACGCTGTACGTTTTCTTTCCCAGTGACTCTCACACTTTGGCGCGAAATCGCAATTGTTTCTGGGACCGGTTGCTGGTACAGGCAAGAAATTCAAGGATAATCACCTCATTTCATGGCACTACCATGCCCACGTCGTCTCGTGTATCCTTGCATCTATGAAATTACCTTTCGTTTTCTCATCAAAAAGCCACTTGAAGTGGAGTCTCGAGTCCGCCTTCTTTCACACAGGATGCAATGTTTTCCCTCGTTTCTTATCCTTTTGGGACGATCTTTGGTGGTGTGCGCTGTTGATGCTGGTGTAATAATTAAAGACTACGCCGAACGGAAAACGACGAAAGTGGATAATTTCAACAGATTTATCCCCTCGTTTGGTCAAGTCCTTAACGACCGGGCGGGATGGGATGGGACTTTCTTGAAATACAGTCGGTTGCGGAGCTGTTTTTTTTAACCCTCGGACCAGCTGCCAGCTCATCCCTCTTAATTTTTGCTCTTTATCCTTCGATTTCATTACCCCGGCCTTTGGTTTTTTTTTGTTTTTTTTTGTGGATCCTTTTTTGGACCAACCGTTGAGGACGTCTTGTTCATCCTGACTTTTGTGTGTTTCATTGTTGCCATAGCAAAGCGGCAGTCAGTCAGGGTAGATAATTGGTTTTTGGTTAAAGACGGGAATCGGGAATCGGGAAACCCTGAGTTCTTAGCTCGCCCTGAATCCTCTTTGCATTGTTAAGGACGAAAAAAACGAAAAATTCATTCTGTAGAAATTAATTGCGATTTCATTACTCCGAGATTCATTCATTTCGACATTTGACAGGAAGCGCACCCAGGATACACGATTCATGGGTTACAATGTGAAAATGCCCCAGGGACTCGGGGCGTTTATTTTAGATCGGTAACACAATGCACCGAGGGTATTCATCATCGCCGTCGTCATTGGTGACACATTCATGTGTGAGTGTGCCGAGAAAAAAAAGAATCCAATATCCTACCAAAGGCATTTAAACAAAATACACCATCCAGCATCCACATCGACACAGAGAGAGGAAAACAATTTAATCCTGGATATGTGGGCGAAATTAAAAACATAAAATGAACAGAAAGCAAGAAAAAAAAAAAAAAAAATCCCCGGGTTTTGTCAAAGTCACAAAGGCCACCTCAGTCGTTAGTGGTCCTGGCTGCACATACTGCGGATACATGCATCTCGGTGTGTGTCCCGTATTTCTATTTGCTTTATCTCCACTTGCTCCACTCCCGCTCCTCCCTGCAACTTTGCATTTCAACTTGATTTTCAATTTGTTTACTATTTTTCTGGGAACACTCGGCAAAACCGCCCGGGACTGCTGTTGCGTTTGAGTGCCACCACACAGCCCGAAAGGGTGCGCGCCTGTGTTCAGTTATTTCAACTCATTTCACGGTCTGTAACTCTTTCGAGAAAAGTAAAATGTTCGGAAGAATAATATGAACAGACAGGAGGGAAACAGAAAAGAGTCCTGGAGGACTGAAAGGATCTACCCTGCTGTCTGCCCTTGCACCCCTATTTATTGCTTTCAATCCTTTTTTTTTGTTTCGGATGGGATCTCCTGCCGTCTGGTGGAGAGTCAAGGCGGGCATGACACTTGTTTTAATTTGATGAACGCGATGGAGTTACGTTTAAGTGGGTGTCATGATTTTGATTATTTTACGGATGCAATTCTTCTGATGGAGGCTCCGAAAAGGACTGGAATGGGAGTGCATGACCTGGCATGCAATTCAATCGCCTTAAATTTGGTTTATAGACTTGGAAAATCCACAAGTTGAGTGCGATTTTGAAGCTGTTGACAGTCTGTAAGAGGTACAGAAGCTTACAGCTATCTGGGCGAACGACGTCTCAAACAGTAGACCTATTTGAATCTGTGAGAACTTTCTCGTTCCCTTCCAGGAGAAGATAACAACCCACAAAGAAGGCAACATATACAGCTGCTAGGCTACGAGAGAGGGCTGAACAGACTAGCTGCAGACGGAAGAAGACGTATTACAAAAAGAATAGCTTGGGTGACCGACTGAAGGAGTGCTCTATGGTATGGTATGCGAGGGTGAGCAGAACTCTCTTCACTTGGGCCTCAGGCAGGCCTGTTGTGTTCATCTCCTTTATTGATCAAAACTGCACTAATGAGCCAGATATGTTGGTTTAGAGGGATCTAGAGAGAGTGGGAACAATTGTGGAGTTGACACTAGTGTACATGTAGTCTGGCGAATTGTCCTGTTTCTTTGATGAAGGCCAGGATATCACCAATTCCTTTATCTTTGAGATGCTTCAGGCTCGGTATTCACATGGATTTTGTGACGAAAGACTGCTCTAACGAAGAGAAGTGGTCTTGCGCTTCTTGATGCGATTCTTTTCTCTTGACGCGATTTTTCCTTGGTACGACGACCACTAAACACACTTTCAACAGAATCGAAGTGGGACCTGCGTTGGATATAACTTTTGCACGCAGCTCTCTATAAAAAAAATGCAAAGACAATCTATGTCATGCAACAGATTCATAGAGCTGGTGATACTTCTATGACCAGAAAAATTTCAGCAAACAAGCCAGGTGGTCGCCTTGGCTCAGTGGTTGGTGCGTTGGACTGCTGTGTGAGCGGCTTGGGTTCAAATCCCAGCCATGTCCACCGAACATTTTTCACGGCACTACCTCTCGTCGGGGAATGACAACCCTCCGGGAGTATAATATGTCATGAAAAAGCTTCTCAATTTCCCGTTCGAAGTCGGCAGTAAATTGTAGGTCCCTTCCATTCGTGTGAAAAAATGTAACACGCACAACATGAATGGTTGCGACAAGCTAGGCTTTGGCTCATCCCAAGCTGTCGCGCCAGCTATTTATTTTTTACGCGAATTGCAGGGTACTGGTGGAAAGACCAAATCGCAGGCTTACGTAAAGTGTGCCGGAGATCTACATAAAGGGTTTTCCAACAGGAACGGGCAGATTTTGACAGTTCATGGCGGCCATGTTGCTTTACTTGCTGTTAGTTTTCCCGATTTTTATTTTTCAGACCGTAAAGACAAATCACCACAGCGTCGAGCAACACGTGCAAATAATAAAACTGGAAGCGGACCTCGATTTCATCAGAAAAAATCATCCTTAGCGACGAGGCCCATTTTTGGATAGAAGTATCATCATTTGGATCTGGGACGATGCCAATCCACACGAGACCCACCAAGTGGCAATGCGTCTGCAGAAAGTCACTGTTGAGTGTGGATTGTGGGCCGGCGGCATCATCGGTCCATACTTCTTCAATGGCATTGCCATCACCATTAAAGGAGAGCGCTACCGACCGATGATAACCAATTTATTGTGATCCAAATTGAATTTTTTTTTTTGCGTGTGTAGGTGAAAATCTTTCATGAGACACCATGAGGATCTACCGCTCGTGCTCATGGTAGTGTGAGATTCTTACTCACTAAAAACACCTCCCCTTTTCGTGTTGACTACGACTAAGTTCAAAAAAAGCCTTATCAAGTAGTTTAGCTTTCGCAATAAAAGTTCGCGTTGTGCAGGTAGCTTTCCAGTTAAAGCACCTACTAATACCGTCATTATATGCGGCTATTCCTTATTGCGCTAAATCGAACGGTTTCGTTCTTTGTAGTCGGCGCACGAGGTTTGTCACGTCCAGAATTTGGAGTACGGCGTTATTGCAATGTCCCTGAAGCCGAACGCGGAGTTTGCGTGCAAAATTTGTTATTTCATCTTCGACGGTAGCTAAACCGAGGTCTCTATGGATATCGTCGTTTCTAATGTACCACGGCGCATTAACGATTGTTCTGAGCACCTTATTTTGAAAGGTTTGTAAAATATTTCTATTGCTGGTTTTGGTACAACCCCAAAGTTGTATACCATACGTCCATACAGGTTTTAAGACTTGCTTATATAAGAGCAATTTGTTATACATGCTTAATTTGGAATATCTTCCAAGCAGCCAATACATTTCTCTAAATCTAATTTCGAGCTCGTCGCGTTTCTTTTTAACGTGCGGCTTCCATTTGAGTTTCGCATCTAGTGTCATTCCTAGATATTTTGCTTCGTTTGCATACGGTATTTGTACCGAGTTAATGAAAACGGGTAAGTTGTTTATTTTCTTGTACGTAAAGTTAACATGGGTAGATTTGGTTTCATTGAGAACAATGCGCCAAACCTTTGTCCACTCGCAGATTTTATCCAAAGCTCGTTGAAGCTTTACAGTTGCTGACTTGACTGAATTATCTGTTGCCAGAATAGCCGTATCGTCCGCGAACGTAGCAACAACGGTGCCTTCTTCTTGGGGTATATCTCGAGTATAGAGCAAGAACAAGACTGGACCAAGAACACTCCCTTGTGGAACTCCCGCAGCGATTTCCTTGAATTCCGAGTATTCGGCTCCGTGCTTGACACGGAAGAGTCTATTCTAAAAATACGACTCTAAGATCTTGTACAACTCTTCCGGAAGTACCTGTCTAAGTTTATAATTCAAGCCATCGTGCCACACCTTGTCGAAGGCTTGAGAAACGTCAAGAAAAGCGCTAGAACATATCTTTTTCTCTTCTATGGCCTTCTCAATTTCGTTGGTTATTCTATAAACCTGGTCAATTGTGGAATGCTTGATTCTGAACCCGAATTGATGATCAGGAATCAAACGCCTTTCTTCAATTACCGGTTTTAACCGTTTCAATAAGAGTTTTTCGAAAACCTTTGATATTATCGGCAGGAGCGATATCGGTCTGTACGACTTTTTGTCGTTTGGCGGTTTTCCCGGCTTTGAAACCATTATAACTTCGGCGACTTTCCATTGCCTTGGAACGTATAATAGTCTTAGCGAAGCATTTATAAGGTAAACGAGCTTTATTAAAGGTTTCTTTGGCAATTCCTTCAGGACCTGTCCAGTTATTAGGTCATATCCAGGAGCCTTGTTATTCTTTAGATTTTTTATTACCTCACAAAGTTCGGCTAGTGACACGCTTCTTATTTTAAAGTTGTCTGGAGTCATAATAGTATTATTAATATTTTCTATTAATGTTTGCCCGGGAAATGGCTTAAACGTTTCTTCTAGATGCTCAGCAAATAAGTCGGCTTTTTCTTTATCGCCTTTTGCCCACTCGCCATTACTTTTTCTTATTGGTAGCGATTGTATTTGGGGTTTTTGACACCTTTTATAGCTTTCCAAAGAGAAAAATTGAATGATATGCATTAGAACGACATGTAGTTCCAACAGGACGGCCACAGTACGTGCCACACAGCTGATGGACATTCTGCACGAGCGATTTGAGGGCATGATTATCACACGTAGAGGCGACGTGGACTGGCCACAGAGATCGTGCGATTTGACCCCGTTAAGGGGTAACACCATTGTAAATTTTTCAAAAAATCGATTTATTTTTTTTTGCATTTTCTCAAAGTAAAACATTTCGAAAGTATTCTCTGAAAATTTCAGATAAATTGAACTGTTATTTATGGAGATAAATCATTTTGAACGGAGCCGTCTCTAGTGCATAACTACTCGTACTCAAAACTTTAAACGCGTTTTTCTCGAAACACGATTTTTCAAAACGGCACGCAGCATAACTCGAACAATTTTTATTCTTTTCATTCGAATTTGTTACAATATCTTGAAAATAAGATTTTGAAGAGAAATACGTAGGGGATTTTCGATAAGTTAATTTAATTATTATTTATTAACAAATGATTATCTTGTTTTTTGTTGAAAATTTAACGATTTAATTCAAATACTCACCAATCACACAAAAATCAATATTTTTAAAATCCCCTACGTATTTCTCTAGCTATAAGCATGTATAATAAGTGTTTTTTTTTTTTTCTGGATCCAAATTTGCAGCAGCTACACTGCGTGCCGCAGAGCGCCTCAAATTCTACGTGCCTCGCGAACCACCTCTGCTGTGGTGCCGTCATTTTTGAATATTTTTTTATAATAATTTTCTATTTTGTTACTTAAATATACGCTAAATAACTTCCTCCAATATTATAAATTTATTACCTTTCCTTCCACCCAAAAAAAATGACAGTTTTTTTAGGCTGTTACAGTGGTGTTACCCCTTAAGCTGGGTATCGACTACGCTGTCGATGGTCGGCGCGCGCGGCAACTCGAACATTGGAGCGCTCGAGCATGCCGCGCGTCGATCCAATAGCTGTGGATTTTTAATGCGCGGCGAGCGTTTTTCAATGTTTTGCTCGCGCGCAGTAGGGACGTTATTTTAATGTTTATAGTTTACGAATGCGCGGCAAAGAGCCAACAGATAGTTCAATATTGTTCGGCGAACACTGTTTGTGTCGACTGGAACGACGAGCGCACGCGGCTGCCGCTCTATATCAAAACTCCTGCCAAAATTGGCTCGCGCGCCATATGATACAATTTGCCGCAGTCGAACATGGTCCGCGCGGATGCCGCGCGTAGTCGATACCCAGCTTTAGACTTTTTCTTGTGTTCCTTAAAACGCAGGTCTATGCCAATAAGCTGCAGACGACCAGTGCCCTCGCTCAAATTCATCCTGATCTATGCGCCAGAATCATTGAAAATTGGACCTCTTTGAAGCGCGTCACCCAGCGTAGCCGAGGCGGCCCTTTAAACGACGTCATATTCCACACATAATTTCATTGATAGGCTTTTCGAATAAAATAAAAAATTCGTTGACATCTCACACACAACTTGTTTTATTCAATTTTAACATCAACCCGTTCCTATTGGAAATCCCTTTAGAAGGCCCCACAACTAAGTCAGAGGTATTGCCCTTTAACAAGTGCTGCAGGGACATTAAAGAATTAGGTGCAGAGAAGCAAAACGAGCATCTTCGAAAAACTATATAATCAAGCGGACACAAAGTCCTGGATCAGCGATTTAAAGGAGCGGTAATAAGACCGCCTCCCTATCCTGACTTTAAGACATAAGACTCAAAGACATGCCCTACGAAGGACGAAATAATTGAAGCTCCGGAGCACCTGAGCGTCTGAGAAAGGCCGGGTTAGTTTACGAGAGATTTTAACCAATTTGCCTGCCTGAAAAGTGCCACTCCAGGACGTACCATCGAAGTTATAGTGTATGCTGATCAACGAGCTAGAAATTGGCGACTCCCTTGGATTGTGTAAACTAAGCTAACTATATCAGTTACATATAAGCAAAATTCATAGCCAGATTGATGAGAAAGAAAATATTCAGTGTTGAACTTGAGTCTGCATGTTTTTTTAGGCGAAATCCTGCACCCGTTTAGCAGACTCTGAGTGAATACTCTGATCAGATCTGGGCTAGGTTTCCTGTGCCAATCACGAAGCCAGCCTTTATTATAATATTGCCATTGGTGCTTCCTCATTGAAGTCAATCAAATGGTAGAGGGCTTGGACTTGAAATTCATAATTCTTTCAAGGATCTGTCTTAGTGTACAAATTTGGTCTGAATATCGGTCTAAATGCAACACTGGTTTTGACATTGAATAGATTCTTACCCACAACAGTACTTTACAAGGCGGGACACCATCAAATCGAATGCCAGATATAACCTCTTCAGTGCGTTATTGGATGCACTTCCACGTCCAATCGAAAAACTTCAACTCCCAACTCCTAATCAAATCTCCCGTAAAAAAGAAAAATTTCCTATCAACTCGAAACGCAGCTCAATTAGAACTTTTTATTCGGTTCCACGAAATCCCATGCATTTCCCCAAGCGACCGTGGACCGTGTATATCCCTTTAAAATTTACACCCAGCAATTTCCTTTATTTCGTTTAGGTTTCTTCTTTTTTACGGTTTTCTCTGTTTCTCATTGAAAATCCTGGAAAAAGTTAAACAATATACTTCTGTGTAGGTACCCCATTCTCACAAAGCAAAAGCTGGCGGTTGGGGGGGAAAAGGAACCCATTTACAGCTCACGGAACTCAATAAACCGAAAATAAAGTTTAAATTGAACAGCCAGGAGAAAAGCGCTATAGCCAGTGCCAAACCAGTTCCAGTGCGAGTGCGAGTGCGAGTGGCACTGCCGCCATAGCTGCCATACCATGGCATGCCAATGCTATTTCAGCTATTTTCAACCATCATTTCACCTGCCTAGGAAAATTGTAAAAGTTTTTTTCCGCGAGAAATAACACGAACAATTTGAGAGCAGCTCCACTTGAGGCAACGAAAAGGAGAAAATCGGTTTTTTTTTTTTCCGCTTCGTCCTCTCCTACGCTCCCCGGGAAGTTAATATGTTTTTGGGATTTTTTTTCCCGCCCCGGGCGAAAAGAATTGAGAAACAAAGAAAATTTACAAAACAAATTGATGCGAATGAAATGTCCTAATCAGTGTTGAGGCACAAATGGAATTTTCAGATGCCTTCCCCCTAGAACAGTGTTCTTGGATGTTGGCAACTTTAAATTCATAAGCAACTAATTGTTGTGAGGAAGTTCCTTAATAGGACAGTGGAAATTCCACCGCGGGTGTGGTCGAAAAACGTGGTTGAGCCCCTTGGGGCATGGGAACTTTATTAGGTAAAAATGTTTTCGAGAGTCTTGTTGGAAGGAAAAACAAGTGGCTATCATCACGACGGTCACTTATTGCCTGAAAAAGTTCTCAACCAAAGCCGCGCCTGAAAGGCTGGATTGTTCCATCAAAGACGATGCTTTAGACAAGCCGATCCTGATTTTTATAAAAGGATCCGGTTGTACCTTTAAGAGACACAAGATACCCAATAAAATATAAGACATTCAGGCCTCCTGAACATACTGCTTTCAATCCAATGATCTGTCAAATCTTCTCACATGACTTTGCAAAGACTTTCAAAAAATTACACAAAAAATTACAAAAGTTCTGGCAACTCTATGAATGAGAACTGACTTAGAATATTACAAACAAATCTTCAGTACGACTAAGACGCAGGCATCTATCGCGGAAGTGATACTGAACATCCTACCAGCACACCTCGAAGCAATAGACTGTCAGGACACTCAGTGGCAAGACTGAAGCTTTTCGGATATTTCGACACGATTTCTTATATAGGGCACCGCAAAGATCAGAACGATCACGCCACTTATTAACCATCAGAGTGATTTGGAGACAAGCAAACCAGCTTTGTCAACAATTTAAAAAAAAGAATTTCCTTCAAGGGATTCTTGGGCTCTAACCAACGAAACAAGAAACAATGACGGGATAACTGGACGGCTGCAAAATCGCAGGCAACTCCGGTGCTGGTGTATTTTGCGATCCACCGGTGGAACTTGCGATACATCTAGATCCCTTCGTCACAGTATTCCAAGAAGTCGTTGCCAGTTTTAGGCTGATGCTGGGGCCCAGAACAAGACACATTAACATCAACAAACACATGTATAGACTGGACCTCGCTGACACAGAGACATGTAGGAACTGCGGGGAAGAAGAAGAAAACCTCGAACACTTCCTATGCCACTGCCCATCCTTAGCGAGAATTCGACAGAAGACCCTGTGGTCCATGTGGATACTGGACCTGAAACATCTCAAGGACAAAGGAATCGGCGGCATCCTGGCATTTACCAAAGAAACAGGAAACAGACCACGCATCTACTAGTGTCAACACCATAATTGTTTACATTTTCTCTAGATCCCTCGCATTATACGTTCTAAACAAAACTTTTCCCTGCAGTTCCGACGGTTAAAAGACGGGAATACAACGGACCCGACGAAGGCCTAATTGAAGAGCCTTCCGCTCACTCTTATATACCATACCATACCAAGACGAAGGTATTCCAGAATATTGAGGAACTAAGGAAGGTCGCCGTGGCTCAGTGGTTAGCGCGTTGAACTACTGGGCGAGCGGCGTGGGTTCAAGCCCCAGCCATGTCCACCGAACATTTTTCGCCGCACCATCTCTCGTCGAGGAATGACAACCCTCGGGAGTATAATTTGTCACGAAAGAGCTTCTCACTTCGTCAGCAATAAATTGTAGGTCCCTTCCATTCGTACGAAAAATGAAACCCGTTCAACATGAATGGTTGCGAGAAGCTAGGTCTTTGCTCATCCCGAGCTGTCGCGCCAGCTATTTAATTTTTTTTAAGCAACCGACGTATGAGGTTGATGTACCTTCAAATTGGATTAAAACCCAATAGGAGAGATTGCTCAACGAGCAAAGGATATTTTCCCCAATGGGTATCACAATGGATCTAAACTAACTTAAGTGTTGCGCAGAGGATTCTCTCTTACCTCACCAATCCATCTACCTAACCTTACCTAAGCGCAGGCATGGATGGAGAATACATACATACATACATACATACATTCATACATACATACAATCATATATACATAGATAACGATCAAAGATAACGACTAAGCCTCGAAAGATTTTGCCCAAAGAAGAAACTGGACTTGGATGGAGTCTATTATCGAATCTTTGCAGGGTTAAAACTCGCTTTCCAAGTCGCAGAAACTACTGCGCAGACCCACCAGTTCTTCAGAAGACGCTTTCCATATCATTCGACGACATGTTGTCAAAAAAAAAAACAATAAAATATTTCTTAGCTTGTCTACATACAAACCGCCTGGATTCGACGGCCTCATGCTACAAAAATTGCAATACAACGTGATTCCATGGCTAGCGTGAACATTCAATAGCTGCATTCTCATTGAGTTTGAGGAGATTGAACCGAAAGCAAGATTGAAGAGGGATTAAGATTTCAGGCCAATTGGCTTGACCCAGAGCACACATCTAATACCTTTACTATTTCTACAGTTCGAGGTAAAAAGAAGGGAATCACAAGGGGTCCGATTGAGTACTTAGTGATGGACCTTCACATCCTATACCGAACCATACCTTGGCTACCAGTTATGAACAATATCCGGTCGAAATGAATGCGCATGCAAATGACGTTGCTATTCTAAGGAGGGAACTGTCGCCAACGAAAAAAATGTCAGAGACATTCCTCTCACATCTAGGATCTACAGTTCAAGGTCGTACAATAAACGCTTGCGGTATACCAACGTGATGAGCCAAAGTAATTCACATTCTAGTGGAGCTCCCTTATTTTTCTCATGTTTGCCTTATCTTTTGTTTCAATTACTTCTTTCACCTAATTGCTACTCAACCCTTGCCATGCCCACATACACACTGAAATAATGCCAAATGTCCCCGGGGAGAAGGTCATGTGGAGACGTGCTCCTCGAAAAACTTTAAATTTGAATAATTATTGCTCGCCGACACAAAATGACAACACTATCAGCAGAGGTAAGGCTCGCACACACACTCGCTCTCGCACTCATGTAGGATGTAGGATGTATGATACGCTTACTGCACGTATGCGTGTTGAAGTGAATCATTCTCTCATAATTCCTAGATATCCTGCCTGCAGCACCATTAGCTGGGTGGACGACCATACCACCACAACGACGACGACGGTGATGATGCCGTTTGCTTGTCGGCCTTCTCCTCCCTGGGGAGTGAATTAACGTTCGTTAAGCTTGTGGCCCCGAAGCCACAAAACGAACGGACTACGACGTTAGACCTCGAACTTGAGCAAATAATTTTCGAAATTTATTCCCGAGCAATCGCCCGTGTGTCCGTGTCCCGTCTTCATGTGATTGTCTGGGCTGTATGCAGTCGAGCAAAAGAGCAGACAGGTGGGAGGGAGCGATACCAATCCTTTGGGAGATACGATGTTAGTTAGCCTTTTGCACCGGGAAAAGTGTTAATGATAATTAGAATCAATTTAAGGGATCATTAGAGATGGAGATGCAAGAGTCATCCACGACCGGTATTTGCGGTCAGAACACCGAAAATTCAATGACAGCAAGGACACTAATAATGAGGACAGCGGTCGACGATGGACCGATTTGTGTGGCGAATGTGGATCGAGGTAAATTCTTTGGCATCGACCTTTGGCCACATGGTCTGGTGCAACTCATTAATCCGCAATGGGTTGCAGAGTGGCGGACACGACGATTGTGTTAAGAATGTGAATTTTGCTGGTTGAGTACACCCAGAGAATTTTCGAAACAAATTGATGGACGTCTGATGGGGATGGCGAGAAGTAATGAGTGTCTAACAATTGTAGCTGCCACTACAGCTTCCTATACATTGACGAGGTTGAATGAAGCGAAGTCTGAAGATGTTGCCTCAAAACTGAGGTCGAATTCAAGAAATCCACTACTATCAAGGGGATCATTAAGGATCTCAACAAGTTTGCCACCACAGCTGCTTCAGTTGCAGCTGGAATTGTTTCAGAAACCGCTGCCTAGAAATCGGAAGGTGGAGGTTGCTTCGAATAAAAGTGAAAGGAGGAGGTGCACAGATACGGTCGCTATCGCCGTTATGTATATCGAAGCCGTTAATTGGCTCCTTGAATCGAGACATCGCGTCAAGACTCTTTGCTGAATTGATGAAAATCTGAGTTCTGAGCCTGAAAGAAGTGAAAAAATTTCCGTTTCAGTAGAATCCCTTCATCAGACTCAACTATATCTCTTAGAGGCAATGCCTTACAAATCTGTAGAGAGATTTTGACAGCAAGATTTCTGGTACTTGTAGCTGACTTTCTTCCTTCTTTCTGCTTAGAGCTTCTTATAATTTTTCACAGATTGATCTCGAAAATGGTTTCGTTTAAGAATTTTCTTAGAAGCAATGATCCCCAGTCTGCAGACGATCGACAAAATTGGCAATTCCTGTACTTGAAGCAGGGTAAAGCTTCTGACGAATTGATCTCGAGCATCACAATAGCATTCGTGCCTCTTTAGGATAGTCGTCTACCTACAACACGATCTGAATCTAATGCCTATTGGATAAAGCCCTCTCTCTTCATGACATCCATAACCCATTTTCGCACCCCAAAGTATTTCTCCCAGTGTACCCAGTTCCGGTACTTGAAAACAAAATTAGCATGTCCTGAGAGCAATACAACAATGTACCTGAGAACTGTATTATTCGCATGGCTAAAGTGATTACGGGAAACAAAACCCACCACTAACTATGCAGATGAATATGCTTCTAAGCTCACACACACTCGTAGAGAGTCATACGGTATGGTATTCGATTATGCGAGCAGGTAGAGATGGTTTAAATGGACGTGACCACTGTGTGCTTTAACTGTGTGACCTCTTTTGGCATAAATTTTCTCCCTTACATCCTTTTGGCTCGTTAAATAAATTTTGCACCCCATCACCTCCGCTGTCACCTGGAGCGTGTAGCCTTCTAATTCCAGTCCTAATTCAAGTCCTGTCTGCCCGCTGCCACCACCCACTCCAGACCAAACACTAGCCGGGTGACAACAATTTCCAAATGGGGAAGGAAATTTGCCTGATTTCGCATCATCACCAGCATCATCTAGCTCGTGTGTGCGACTGGAATGGGATAGGGACCGAGGTTAGTTTAGGTCACTCAAGGGAGCAGACAACTTTGTCCGGAACTCACTTGTTCTTTGCGAGCTATGTTTCTCTTCGTCCTCTGTGTGTGTGTTGTGTGTGTTTGTGTATGGCGGCGTATAGCCTCTAATCAAATCAGAACCTAATCATAGAGGGCGACGTACCATCCTTGCAGCGTGAGGGTAATTTCATCCCCTAAGTACACCTGCAGTGTATGCTGTGGTGGCGGTGGCAGCAAGGGAGCTGCACATCTTTGTCGATGACCATGGTGGTGGCGTCGGTGAATTAAAACCCCACAGGTGAAGGACGCAACCCAACCAATTAGTAACAGTATCCTGTTTGGGAAATAAATAATTAGCTCGTCCTTCCGGTCAATTTTCCCTTAGCAAAAAACAGAAAAAACTTCCAAGTCATCACAAATTTTGTGCTTTTAATTTGCCTATTAACTAGACGATGTAACCCTACCAGAACCTCCCACAGATTCATGCGGCAGACGCATATTTACTGGCATACGCTCGTTGCCGAAGCCCTCTCGTCCTCTTGCGGTTTACAATGTTCGACCCAGAGCCGAACACATTGTGCACACTTGAGCGTAAAATTAATTGCTGACGAGGCTTAAATCGTTGCCGCATTCTGCTGTGTCGTATGAATTTCTGGGCGGTGAATAATGTGGGCGGGCAACAGCCACCATGGGTGGACTATACCAATCAATCAAAATGTTGCTACACTTGGTGCTTAATTACTAGGGGAGGGGTGACAACGGTGGTGATGATGATGACGCTGGTACAGGTCCCGAACGACGCAGTTGATTCAAACGTATGTCTCCTTCAGTTCTGGGTAACGAACGCGGCGAAGGCCAACGCTAATGGCTTCGATTCGGCATGACACTCAATCATAATCAACGCTTTCTGCAACGTAAACGGTTTCCATAAATGCGTGTGAGAAAAAAAAAAATGGAATCGCGTCGCAGTGGCCAGGGTTAATAAATCTTGTCGATGATTGGAGGAGGGCGTTTTTTTGTGGTCGACATACACACTCTAACCGAGCCAGAAATGATGCATTTTGCAACTGAAATTTGACATAGAAGGCTATTGAAGTATTTGGCAGGCCTGAAAACTATCTGTGAACTCTGTACAGTTTTATCAAGAAAGGAATATTTTGAACGATGAATAGGCCTCACTTGCTCTTTTCATAATAGGAAACCCGATTACGTCAGAAGCATAAGCTAAAAGAAATGCTATCGCTTATCTCCCGCGGAAAGTAACTTTCAATCCTCGCAAGCTTCCTGGACTCTCAGCCAAAATCCACCTACCAAAGCCAGATACCAAGCCAGATATGTCTTCACTTAGCAAGATTAGAAGCTTAGGATCACGCTTACTTAATGCAAGAATTTGTTGACCTCCCTATAAGAAATTGCTTACTCAGTTATTTTTTCATCAAACTGGGTATGAGTCCTTCGGACACGTATCTCCAAGGTTTAGAAGAACCAGAAACTGTCGCGCATATCTTGTGCAATTTTCCCGCCACAGCAGGCCCACGTCGCCAACCCTAGTCAACAAATCAGCCACAAGCATGAGATTGAATAACCTCGATTTTGCTCTGGAACACACTATTTTGCAGTAGTAGGAGAATCAGAACTGTTTGCCCGATCCCCAAGGAGACCATCTGAACTGCGATAACTACAGAGGCATCAGTCTTCTTAACATCGCTTACAAGATTTTACCTGCCGTGTTGTGTGAGTGACTGAAGCCGTTCGTCAACAATCTGATCGGTCCATATCAGAGTGGCTTCAGGCCAGGAAAGTCCACCTTCAGCCAAATATTCATACTGCGGTAGATCTTGGAAAAACCCAGAAACTACAAATTGATACCCACCACCTTTTCATCCATTTTATGGCCGCGTATGACAGCATCTATAGAGACAAGCTGTACAGAGCCATGTCTAGCTTTGACATCCCTGCCAAATTCATTCGTTTGTGCAGCATGACAATGGAGAATGCACGCTGTTCCATCAAAGTCAGTCAAGACCTCACCGAGACCTTTGATATTCAAAAATGATTAAGACGACGCGCTGTCATGCGACTTCTTCAGCATCGTTCTTGAAATAGTTGTGCAAAACTCACACGCCAATACCAGAGGCACAATCTTTCAAAAGTCCGTCCAATTACTCGGATACGCCGACGATATTGACATAATCGAAAGAATGCAGCGTGATGTATTGAGTCGGAGGCGGCGAAGATGGGTTTACCGGTCAATGAGGGCAAGACGAAGTATATGCTGTCAACAAGAAAGGACACTCAACACCGACGTCTCGGACAGAACGTCACAATAGACAAATATAATTTTGAGGTAGTTAAAGACTTTGTCTACCTCGCCTCCGCTATAAATTCAGACAACGACACCAGCGCTAAGATTAAACGAAGAATAACTCTTACCAATCACTGCTGCTTTAAGCTAAGAAGGCAATTGAGTAGCAAAGCCCTCTCTCGAACGACTAGAGTGACCCTTTATAACACCTTAATCATCCCAGTCCTGCTCTATGGTGCAGAGGCATGGACTCTGTAAAAAGCGGATGAGGTTGCTGTTGGCTGTTTCTAGAGGAAAATTCTTTGGGTGATGTTCGGTCCCGTCCGCATAGATGGTGAATGTAAGAGAAGATACAATGACGAACTGTACGGGCACAGAGACATCGACTTAGCTAGAAAAGATAAGGTCCACCGACTGAGATGGCAGGGTCATGTACAGCGGATGGACACCAATGCTCCAGTCCAGAAAATTTTCGAATCCGCAACCGAGGGTCAGCGCTGTGGAGGAAGACCGCGACTCAGGTGGCGCATACAAGTGGAAGGGGATCTTAACTAACTTAGCGTGCGAAACTGGAGGCAGCTGGCTGGAGACGCTTGTTGGTTGAATCCCACCTTCACCCGGACTGTAGCACCATCTGAAGTAAGTACGTAGAAGAGTTTGTGTAGGTAAAAGCCCCTCCCACAACCAAATTCTGTTCGCATCAGATTCATTCCTTTTTCCGGCTTAGACCGAGAAGATTATTATTGGTAGTCAAAGCTTTTTCTTGGACTCCAAACTAAAGGTACAGAGAGAAAAAGTGACGGGGCCGCTTTACAATAGTCCACCAAACCATTGCATACTTTCAGATACTTTTAATTACTTACGAGATTTTCATTACTGATGCATATTTTCGGTTGTTCAGAAGACGTCACTTTAACGAATACTAACATTTATTAAAGTATTACTTTCAGTTGTGATTCGCTGATTTTTCTAAGATGTTAAGCGTTTTTTGCTTTTGTAGTTATGTTACTAAGCAAATAGGAAGATAAAACAGCAAATTATTCGCTTTTTTGTTTTCGAAAAATTGCTTTTCTCACTGGTCCATCGGAGACTTTAATTGTTTATAACTTTGTTAATAATAGCGTCCTCGCAAAATAATTTTTATTTCCGTGTTTTTGAGGCAATTTCACGTCAAAAGAAATTTAATTCCGGTTATTTGTGATAGTGGCCTATTGTAAAGCACAGCCAAAGTGACCATTCGGGGATGTGAAGAAGTCTGACTAGGAGCCAGTAAAAATAAACTCGTATACCAGTGTCTTAAGGGCACCACCACTACGACCTAAATATTACTACTAGCTACTGTACAACTATGGCTTACCAACATCCTTATGGAATGCATTATCCTCAAGCAATTAATAGTCATCGACATCATCCACTCGTAGCCGCAGAATTTTGATCTTAAAGACGGACGAATGGGTTTTTATGAACTTTTACTCATTGAAGAAACTTACTTGGTCGGGTCTACTGCCCAGGGTGTGGACGTCATCGAGGCCTCTAGTTACTATTGTCCTTCTTTTACAGTCTTCTTCCTCTTGCGGTTGCGACCCTTGAAAAAGAAACAGATAGAGTTTAGACTTCAAATGTTTGGAGCGATGAAATATGCTAATTTCACAATCTAGCTTAAGAATCTCCAGGACATTACCACTTGTGACAATGTACATAGGAGAGGATCGTGGATATTAGCTTCTCTAACAATTCTCTAGCTTTACAGAAACAACAACTGATTGACGAAAAATAGAGGGGACTTCTATATTTCATAAGCCCGATATAGGTACTATTGAATATGTCAATGGGAAGGCAACTTCATAAGAACTCTAGGAAGTCGTGTGACATCCTGTGACAAGTAAGATATTGTGAACAAAACTTATCAAACTTCTACAAGAATGTAACAAGCGTTAAGCCCTAATATTGTAAGAAAATTGCAAATAATTATCGAACCACTGGGGTGCCCTTAGAATTCATTTCACCTTCCCCGCACTAAACACCCTAATTACATGTCAACATCAGCTCACCAGGACCTACCGCCAGACTAACAAAAATAAAATCCGTATCATTGTAATCAACCTTTTTACACAGAACTGCATCCGGAAATTGATTTCTCACAGACCCACCCGAACCACCCCGGTTCGGGTCGAAAAATTTGCATCTGAAAAGGTTTTTTCCGCACCCCCACCACCTATGCATGGGTCACATCCTTATTGAAGAGGGACATCTTTGCGGAAATAATTTTCTTTAGTCGGCCCCTCCCCACAGCTTAGACGTCTCTCTCTCCCCGCTGACCAAACCAAGAATATAAAAAAAAGAAATCACTGCGGAAATTATCGATCCTTTCTGGAGCGCACACATACCACAGATAGATGGAACATGGACGCATGGCTTCTTGAGGCGCACATCCACCTCCATTAATGATCCCGAACACGTACCATAATCAAGTTACGTGTTCTCGAATTCAATTGGCATTGTAAAAATTAATTAAATCTCCTTAAACTCTGCATTGGACCGCAGCGCACTGGAGCGGTGCGATGCGATTCGATCGACCGATAGACAGACCGATGAGCCTCCATTTTGATTGACAACGAAACGTCGATAGAAGGATGTCTACCGGAAGTCGGTTCGAGAGGAAAAAAGCAAAACAGAAAACTCTTGGCAGATTGGAAATTTGAAGGTGATAAGGACATGAATAGAGATCCTTGCGCGCCACATTTAAGCCAAACGACGGGTCAAGCCGGATGAAAAGCGAAGGGCGCAACAAAAAAAAAATCGTGATGATTAGACGTGCACCATAGTATGTGCCATGAATTTTTAACACCCAAGACTTTTGTGTGTCCCTTTGCCCAATTTACGAAGCAAACCAGGAGACAGGAGGCAAGAGACGGTTGCGATTAAAAGAAGGAAATACCGAGAGGTAAAT
The DNA here is from genome assembly GCA_917880715.2 of Matsumyia berberina. Taxonomy (NCBI): domain Eukaryota; kingdom Metazoa; phylum Arthropoda; class Insecta; order Diptera; family Syrphidae; genus Matsumyia; species Matsumyia berberina. The sequence goes on from OU862870.1 coordinate 64,427,712, forward strand.
ACGGTTCATAAATGTCGCCTTCGGGTGGCGTGTGTGCATGCAGACAGATGAATGGAGACATAAATCCTTGTTAAATGCTAAAAACGACGAAAAGGACTCTACTGTGCTACACTACACATATTTGAAATTGAACTCAATGGTATATCTGTCGATTCGCCGCTGCCGCCGCCGTTGCCTAAATATGTGTGAGCGGATAACTTTGCATCTATCCATCTATTCATAGGATTTTCCCTTTGAAGTCTCGTGCCGCCCGCATCCCCCGCCCTCGCCGAACCAATGAAGATAAAAGAGGAGCATCATCATTTTTCTTGTGTGTGGATTTACGAGTAAATGTACTTTTGGGGAAAGAAAAAAAAACCCACACACACACGAGTGGAAAATTCCCGCATTTTAAGGATGAATTCGATGACGACGGCGACAGGAGGCAGGAAGGAAACACTGCGGAATTGGAAAAGTGATTTTTTATCATTTTAAATATCAAATATATTGGAAATTGCTAAAAGAAGAAGCACAAGGAAGATTGAAGTTAAATAAACAAGAGAATGTTTGGGTGCAGTGTTAAAGGAGGAACAGAGAGCGAGGGGAAGGACATGTAAGGCTAAATTATTGAAGGAAGAGGGAGATCCTGTGAGGCGAATAGATTTATTCCTGTGCAGTGTGATTGATATTCAAACGCAACGTGGAATATTCTTACAGACGGAATTTAAATGAAGAATCGGGTTGAACCAGAGGACACTCATTAAAAGGGATTGAGAACTGGGTGGCGACTTTTGTTGCAAATGATAGTCTAACAGATCCATTTACCTGATCTATGAAAAGGTTGTTTGAAAAACCTCGCAATATGACCACTTGTGACCTGAGGCTAGATCTCCACCGAGATCCACAAGGGTTTGGACAAAGCTCATGGTGTAGAAAAGAGAAAGTATCACCATCTCAAACAAAGTTGTAATCCAGTAAGCAGTTCCCTCCCGATTTGACCAATCAAATTGGTTTCATTGTGACACTTCTGCCACCCGAAGGACAGGACTCAGTTAATTCTTAAGGCGTCGACTCAGGCTCTCAGAACTTTCTGGCAGTGTCCAAGGTCATTACTTATGCACCCATAGTATGCTGCCCGTTCAACACTTACCAGGCTACAGAAACAAGTCTCCTCTCGCGTCAAGCCTCCCCATCGATTGCCTAATAACGACAACCCTTCCTTCTTCTAATTAATTCCCCCACTTGTACAGCAATTTTAATCAAGACCAACATACGATCGATGACAGCGCGATACCAACAATTACAACTGTTAACCCCCCACTCACTCAAGCCCACCGCACATTTCCTGTGTCACCCTTGTGCACGGTAACGTTTGTCTTATTCGCACGGCAATAAACAACCCAAACACCAACTCCAGAGCCCGGACAAGGATCGTGTCGTCCCGCCAAAGAAATCATTTACCAAAGGATAATAATGTGCGCTTTATTAACTTTAGGAGCGATGCGACATATTACTTTTGCTAGCATTCCGCCCCCAGACTATGGGGAAGGTGGGGGGACTGGTGCCACACCAAATGAAATAATTTCCATTGTTAAATGATAACAGTAAATCAAGTGGCAGAGTGTGGAACGCGTTAAGCAGCAAAAACCAGCAAAGTACAACAAAATTACCGTCTGAGGCAATTGTGGAATTGCCTTAGCGATGAACCTCTGAAGGAATGCGTGAGTGCGGATGTATGTATGTGTGTGCCTGCGCGCATTATCCCGAAACACAATGCAGTGTTGTTTGTTTTCTGTTTTAGTGGGGCACCTACCCCTTGAAAATGTTCGTACAGAATTAATGTGTTAATATTTCGGTTGCGATTACGAATGTTGTTTCAACGAACAGACAGAGTTCCATTGTCCTGTACGCATTTGGTTAAAGGGAATATAACGAAGTTATATCGCCAAATTGCCAACGAAGGAACACAATGACAATATAGTCGACGATGACAAGAACAACGACGAATTGGTGTGGATTATCTATAGTATTTGACATTAGAGACTGGGAGTTGGGTTGGATTTAAAGTGTGGAAAAGACAGTGGCGGACGGAAGTGTGCCTTTGAGAAGCTGGGTGGAGAAAAATAACCTTCTTGCAAGAGTCCGGCTAGGTAGGTGGGGTGGCTTCGCACAGACACACGCAGTCCAGGAAGGCATTTTGTAATACCACATGGATCTATACCCTGAAAAACGTCACTCACCTTATTGAAACCATTTGGAGCTCTCAATGAAGCTGAGGATACTTTTGACGTCAGTATGTGATAGTTCGCCCAAGTTGTAAAAGTGATAGGTTCCCAGATAGAGCTTCCTTCTTTGGTATAGGACAGGACAAGTGCAGAGGAAATGGAGGATCGTTTCTTTCTCCTCCTCGTCCCTGCAGCTCCTGCAGAAGTCATTTGAGAAGAGGCCGATTATGGTGCTAATGAGCGACCTATTGAACAAGATCAAACATTTAGATCGAGTAAGATTTAGCATAGGACAGACCTCCCTGGAGGTACGTGGTACCATTCCTCCATCTTGGGTTTGTTTTACTGATCGCGTCATGTTCTAAGAGGAGTTCACATGCAGCGAGTGGAATACCCAGATTCCTTCGTTCCGAAAGGATGTCCAGAGTAGTACCACGTTTGGCGAGTTCATCGGCCTTACAATTCCCTAGAAAGTCTCTATGACCGGGTACCCAGCATAGGTGAATTGTAAAATGTTCTGCCATCTTTATGAGAGATGAGCGACAGTCGAAAGTAGCTTTTGATGTATATGTTACCGATTCCAGGGATTTTATAGCAGCCTGGCTGTCGGTAAAGATTGTAATGTCCCTGAAGGATATCACATTTTGCTTGAGCCAGGATAAGGCTTCATTGATCGCCATGATTTCCGCCTGAAAAACGCTACTGTGGTTCAGGCAGACGGAAGGGGATGCTTAGGTTAAGCATATCGGAGAGAACACCACCTCCTACTCCGTTCTCGGTTTTGGAACCGTCGGTGTATGAATGGTGGCCTCTAGCATCACCACTCTCCCACACCTTTAGGGAAGTAATGGAAGTCCAGAAGTTGAGGTTGAAAATCAACTTGAACTGTGTGTAGTCGGTGTTTTCCGGAATAAAAGTTAAAGGATCTAAGATCGAGGAGTCGCCAGTATGGTTGTTTGACCATTGGGAGGAGGCTTTCAGTCTGATGGCTGCGCTAGCAGGCGGCTGATTGCCAAAAAGAGTCCAACTCCATCGAAATATTCCCATCCCGGCAGGCCTTATAGGAGAGTCGAAAACTCTGAATCTCCGAAGCCCAAATCCAAAATTAAAGTGCAAATATGTAAATGCTGCATTGGCAGCTAAAGTTTCACTAGCATTTCGAATCTAGCTATGGGGTGGCCATGGTGCAGTGGTTAGCATCATCGCTTGTCACGCTGAAAGTCCGGGTTTAACTCCTGATGTCGGAAAAATAGTTATTTCTTAAATAAATAAAAATCGATCAACTGTGAAAGCTGATAGCGACTCTATTGCGAAGGCATAACACTGGCAGTAGAGTGTCTTGGCTTGATGAGTTGATTGAGAGAACACTGAGTACGACATCAGGGGATTCGAAAAAATTCGTGTGATTTAAGCAATGACAAAAACACCACAAATGTCCCCAGCTAGCCTGGACACCACCCTTGGACGCCAATGAAAAACTTACGAAACCTGAGTTTCAAACCACTGTACCTCGCTCGCGGTGTGTGTATAACATTATAAGCGTATTCATATCCCCTTGAACCGCGCGTGGATTAAAAAAAAAAAAAAACTGCTACTCGCGACTACTACGTCCGTGTACGCTTTGGCCTTCCCCCGTTTTCAAGATTTTGATGAGTACGTATAGACTTTCAATTTCTCATATTAATTCTTTAAAACGTCCCTGTAAACATCTTTCCTGGTTTTTCTTTCTGGCTCGGGGATGACCAGGCTATCAGGTGAATTGACTCTGAGCACGCTACGGGAGAAACAGTCGGTTCTGCTCTGTTCCAGTACTTTTGAAATTGTAGACGTTTGAACTCAAAGTGGTAGTCTGATGGGATCAGAGGAATGCGGGGGGTGAAGATAGTTTCCCTGCTTGACAATTGTGAAAATCCTGGCTTCGATTACGTGTTGGTACAAAGGGTTTACCTGCACAGTTTCGAAGGGTTTAGATTGGATAACAACTTTGATGTCGAGGATGTTAGGTGGGTTTTCTGGTGAATAGAAAATGTCCAATAACTCTGCAGGTAAATTAATGTACAGAATCCTCGAGTTTTACCCCCGAGTCCAGAGATTCAGACTTTACATTCTCAGTTGGCAACTTCTCCAGCAGAAAATAATTGGCTGAGTCTTTTCAGTGCAAATAGCTTTGAAATACTTCAGCCAGATACCCTGTATATTGGCCCACAGTCATAGTTTTTAAAAACGGTAAAACACCTGTTTAATTATTTCTGTTCAAGAATATACCCACCAAATTTCAATTCCAAAATCCAATTTAATTTTTTTTCTCATACAAATTTGAACACTCTGTAACTCTGTAGGAGATAAATTTCGAAAAATTGCTTCTTAGGCCGTGTCTACGCCACAAAAGGAAACTACAGTGGAAGTCGCTTATAACCACGGTGAACGGAGCGAATAAACGCGGTCGTTATAACCGGCGGTCGTTACATCCGACTGTTTGTGTTTTCTTTCATTTCCTCTCATTGTGTCGTTATAAGAGACGACAAGATTTGTTTTTTTTTCGGTCGCTATATCCGTCGATAGAGTAGCTTAAAATATGAAGAAACCAACCAAGTGAACGGAAAGTGGTCGTTATAACTGACTCGTCGTTATAAGCAAGGTTGTTGTAAACGACTTCAACTGTACTGTCCAAATTTCATGTTTTTAGCACCAGCGGTTTAGGTTGTCAGTCAGGACAAAGCCTTTTATATACATGTATATGTAGATTCCTTGAAGAAGCCACGAGAATCCAAACGACAAAGAAATAATGAAAGCTGTTGTACGACATTAAAGATGGACCCCACAGAAAGGTTATCACTGCCGGAATAACACAGAACCTGATCTATGAAATACCTATGTACCTCCTTCCATGGGACTTTCAATATGGCGAAACTGTGGGCTAGCTTCGACAAAAAGCTAACTCCAACATCGATCAAAGATCTGGTGCTGGTGTCTTCATGGAAAGCGACAGCAAGAGAATTCACTGTGCGTTAGGCAATTATGCGAGGGAACAAGTTTTCAACTTCTTTATGAAATACTGCCCACTAAGCGAATTGTGAAGTTGGTCACCGTAGGCCTCAACATTCATTGTAGTCGAGGTTTTGAAAAAAAGTCATGGGTTTAGACGTCTTTCCCTGCATCTGATTTTCCACATTTATTTCAAGTCAATCAGCTCATAAAGGCACAGGTCTAGCGTCTTGTAATCAAGTTCCGCATGTTCTATTTTTTGCACGAATGGAGTGCATATCCCAATGCTTATTTCCAACTTCTCCTCCGAACTCTTTTCCACTCGACTGTACCCCAGATTGTGCCACAACACTAATGGCGCATTCACCGCTGTTTTCAACTCATTTCATTTCGAATGCAACATTAGTTGGTTTTTACAAAACCCTCCACGCTCACCGCAGCCTAGAAGAAACCACACTATCGTCGCGCACTTTAACCTCCTCCTCCTGCGGAGCCAAAAATAAAGCCTCGCAACGCCCTTGCCATGATCCCCACATGAAAGTGAAAAACTTATTTCTGTTGCAAGTAATTAAACGAAACAATGAATAGCACGCGACTTATGCCAGAGCATCCATTCCGCTGCTCTGCTATGCGTACTTTTACAACATTGATTGTGTCAGGATGGCAGAATAAATGTTTTCAAATCCTTACAACCACGCCAACTTCTACTGCTGCCTCCCAGGGGCGCATTGTGTCCTTAAGACAAGATAACTGCTTTTCGAAAATTTCCACTTCCAAAAAGAGCACTTCGTGTGTGTGTGTGTTTGTGTGTGTTTGTGTGTGAAACCCCCAAAGTTGGTAATTAAATTGTACCGAGCGGCGGTGTTAATAGTTTACAATGGCTTTACCAACGAGGGGAGGGTTGCTTGTTGGCCTGTTACTAGAAAATTTAATTATGCACGGTACAGAGACCACCAGCCCATTCCATCGCGATTAGACGTCTCAATTCCAATTTGTAACGGTAGACTAACGTGCCAAGGAATATTTATTTGAAGCTATCTTTTAGTACTACCGTGCCATCGCCTATCACGCTGATTTACGCTGATGTGCGACAGCGACACTATCACCAACGGCTGGTATAGGACGATGGAGGAACAAAAAATTGTCACACTTTATGTGCAGGCTTGGCGACGTTGTCATCATCGTAGCCCCGGCCACGTTTCACATGGCTGGTGTCTGTGGAACTATATATGCACCCTTCGTCTGGCAAAATAAATATCCCCCATGTGCTTTGACTTCGATGAAGTGGAACGTATGCAATTTTTCCAAGGTGGGTGGTTTAGAATAATGATGGCTAAAGGAGCACCCACCAGTGGTGGTGTCCTCTATTTTTTTTTCTCCCATCATTGAGGTGATGGGACGATGTACGTTCATTAGGACCGGTGAAGTACCGGAAAGTTAGCCATCCATTCAGTGAAAATGGGCAGAGACACACACTCGGTAGTTACGCCATCAGCTGTGTCGAATAGAAAGGACACCATGAGGCAGACGCAGAGAAGAATGGAAGAAAAAAGAATTAAATTTGGTTACCATTACCTAGAATTGCATGTCTCCATAGACTTTTAAAGGTATTTTGTTGATCACAATGGAGGGTCTATGCAATGAACTGGTGGAGGTACATACTTCGGAATTTTACTTGTTCAAGGTGGAACTCAAGGGTGTCGAGCTTAAGAAGCTAACTAAAGTCTTTGGAAGCCAAGACCGAACTCTGTTCTTACATCCCGAGCAGAGAGTAATATCGGAAGATCACAAAGACGCCATAATACGTGGTTATCTGCAAATATTCGAGAAGGACCTGAGTGGAAAGAACTTCAAGCTCGAATAGCAGTTGCTCACACAGAGGGAAGAAGCGAGCTTCATTCCTAGTATCCTAGTAGTTGAACAACCCAAAGATGCAGAGCTGTTTAAAGAATCAGCAAAGAGCTGGGTCATGGATCACAGCTCACGTCAACATCCGGTGAAGAGCTTAGGGGATTCCCTTCTGGCTTCAGATAAGGATCAATTGTGAAGTTGGAGGCCGAACCTATCGGAATGGACAGCTGTATGTAGTCGAAGAAGACTACGTACCAAATCAAGCTGTTCATTGGAACCCATCAACCCAAGATAGAAGGAGAGTGGGCCGCAATTGAACGACTTGCCGTCGAACTGTTTATTGTGAGTTTCGGCAGTTAAAAAGGAGCTGAAAGGAGCTACTATGTAATTCTAGAAACCGCATAATAGAGTGCATAGATCATAAGTTAGTAGACTACGACAGCAGTTTAGAAGCTGTCAAGGCTACAGAGCCCGAACCAAAGCCTGCAAGGATGAAGAAGGAAACATCGTAGTAGAATCGCAACACGCGCCAACACCAGAGGCACAATCTTTCAAAAGTCCGCCCAACTACTCGCATACGCCGATGATATTGACCTAATCGGAAGAACGCAACGTGATGTCACTGGCGCGTGCGCGAGTATCGAGACGGAGGCGGCGAAGATGTGTTTAGCGGTCAATGAGGGCAAGACCAAGTACATGCTGTCAACAAGAAAGGACACACAACATCTTCGTCTCGGACAAAACGTCACAATAGACAGTTATAACTTTGAGGTAGTTAAGGACTTTGTCTACCTCGGCTCCGCTATAAATTCAGACAATGACACCAGCGCTGAGGTCAAACGAAGAATAACTCTTGCCAATCGCTGTGTTTTTGGGTTAAGAAGGCAGTTGAGTAGTAAAGACTTTCCTCGAACAACTAAAGTGACCCTGTATAACACCTTAATCGTCCCAGTCCTGCTCTACGGCGCTGAGGCATGGTCGTTTCAAGAGGAAGATTCTTCGGGTGATTTCGGTCCCGTCTTCATAGACGGTGAATTTAAGTGAAGATGCAATGAAGAACTGTACGGGCTGTACAGCGACATCGACTTAGCTAGAAGAGCGAAGGTGCAACGACTGAGGTGGCTGTGATACCAATGCTCTGGCCCGGAAAATCTTCGAATCCACACCCGAAGGTGGGCGCAGTAGAGTAAGTCCGCGACTCAGGTGGCGCACGCAGGTGGAAGGTGACCTCAACCAACTTAGCGTGCGAAACTGGAGGCAGCTGGCTAAAGATCGAGCTGGCTGGAGACGCTTGTTGGTTGAGGCCCACGTTCACTATAGCGCCACCTTGAGTAAGTAAGTAGGTATACAGGGTGTTCAGCGTCTCCTGATTAAACAGAAAATAAAACGTACTCAACGGACTTCTCAAATTATTACTTCCAAAGTTGAGGTATCATGTAGAAGTCCATTGAAAGCCACAAGTCCTAATATATGGCGTTTTCATATCTCAAAATAAGAACTCACTTGGCGTACATCCTTACGCCGCACACACTACTGTGTGAAAAAAAGGACAAAAAAAAAGCACTATGGGAATCACGGGACCGTTTTTTGTGTTTTAAATATCTTTATGTTCGCTTTGCAGGTTCTCTTCCTTCCACCGAAATCAAACCAGGCTCTGTATATCCAGTTTGAAATCGGTTATCTAACGTCGAGGCCGCCACCGTAGCAAGGTAGTATGTACATGCAAAAGGCCATCGAAAGCCATCGATTCTGTCATGGGTTTCCACTTAAAAAAGGACGAAAAGCTTCCACATTTTTTTTTTTGTAAACATTGGCGATTCATGATGACGCCCAAGAGAGATTGAGTAAAAATAACGGTTAAGGGTAAGGACTACACGTGATATAGAGGTGATGCCGTTTAAAACAGAAGAAGGACCGAACAGTGTGTGAGTCAAAGGCGGAACGAAAGAAAAATTCTAAAAAAAAAAACTCTAAAGCCAAATGTGTGAAGGATTCACTAGAGTCCACAACTTTTACTGAACTATGAGCATCTTGATTGGAAATTTATAAAAGCCAATTTCATTAAAAGTAAAAAAATTCCGCCATCCGCACATTTTCCACATGGATAAACGGGAAATCCTTTTCCGACTTTGAAGATTCAGCAGCTAATTTCAAATCCAATTCATACAATAATTGCTTCTAGGCGCGCACTTACCGCAGGTGCACATGAGGTTCCTTTATGATCCTGGCGCGTATATCCGCAGCACACATGCAGTGTGCTTGGAACATAATTGGCTCCTTCACCATTTGCTGCCACTCGCAGCAGCAGCAGAAATACACTGCAGTATAATTGGATTTCGCAATCTATGGTGGACATAACACGTTCCGGTTTTGCCCCGTTTCATAACTTCTCATAATTCCCAATACGTTGAACGGAAGCAATTGACGGAAGGTCCTGGGATCTTGAAACATTTGGAAGAACATTTTCTTAATTCAAAATCCTTGCAGGGACAGGGGAAAAAATTTATATTAAACAGCCACTTATGTCCTTCGTCCTTCGCATTCAAAATTGAATTTCTGCTCCTGCTGGCGCTTTATTTGAATATATTTCGAGAAGCATTTCATTTTTTAGAACATCCTGAATGCATATTTAACAAGTACAGGAAATATACTCGAACATACACTCTCTGTGTGCAATATTTTCGCTCAAAAAACGAGGTCCTTGTTAATTTCATAGTTGAATGGATACTTTTTTGTGCGCCCAGCCAGCCATGTGGGGTGGAGTTTCATGTTGAAAACGAAAACTTATGAACTGTGTTCACCCGAATGCAGCAGCAAGAATCTTCCAACATTCTTGGCCACCTTTATGTTGGTGGCAAGCACATGTGTGAGTTTGTGTAAATTTTGTTGGCTACACTCCAGGAGTTTACTAACTGTGTGTACACATACTTTCGAATCCATTCAATTCAAATTTGCCAAACTCCTGTTTGGCCACTTCAGTTTTAGGAAAATCGAAAGAGAGTCCTGTGAATAAAATAAATGAATAGTAGACTTTTTCTCGTCCTTTTCGTGCTGGATGAGGGCACAGCGTTGAATCAATTGAATTGAGGGTTCAAATATGTTGTTGTTGTTGGCCTATAATGTCCTTATGCAATTGAAGTATTACTTTTGGTGGAACAACATTTTAATATCCTTCAGGGTTGTTGCGAGTTTTTGAGCACGGCTCCGTGTCCTGGCGTGGGATGGCACTTTGAATTAAGTTCACTGTCCATCTTTCTGCCCAGTGGATTGGCTTTTTCGAGGAATGTCAAGTTGGGTTAACAAGAGATACATATTTCTGGCCCCCGGCTGGCGGGAGCAATCTACATTTCCGGAATATTTGTGGGCTCCATTCGAGATGGGTGCAGTGGAGGGTGAAATAATCGGTACAAGGGGTTATATGATGCCGTTAGGAAAAAGTTTGTAAAGACTTTGGTCTTAGGGCATTTCAAATTGGAATGAATGGATGGGCAGTGGTTAGTGCGTTGGAGCAAGAGGAGCAGGTTCGACTCTTAGCGAAATCAACATTTTTCGGGAAAATTTTCGAGATTTGTCATTAGGAACCTTCTCGTAAATTGTCATGAAAAGGCTTTTCAATCCATGTGAACATTATTCAGTCAAAACCGCTTACAACGACATCGGTTATAACGACGTATCGGTTATAACAACCAAATTTTTAGGTCCCGGCTGAGCTCCATTAACCAATTTTGATATTGGTTATAGCGACCTTTCCCTTATAACGACCAAAAACATCGGTCCCTTGAAGGTCGTTATAACCGATTTTGACTGTATACGCAAATATTTGCAGAAACCTACGCCTTGGCACCGGCCAGTCGCCCCCACTCAAATGAAAACCGGCTAGCTGCGCGGATTTTTAGTTTTAATTTCCAACAACAGCTTCTGCAGCATTTTTCCATTTCATCCATCAGTTCGAACACTCTCTACCTCCACTGTCCTCTGAATGGCATTCTAGGGCAGAGGAGAAAATCTCCCCAAAAATTAAGCATCAGCGTACTTTGAATAGCATAAATAACCACAGACTTTGGGTCACCGCATACTACTCTACCAGAAGACGCACTTCACTCCGATTTCCACTCTCCAATCCACTTCAGAGACCCACTCATAGCTCTCCTCTGCATGCGGTGAACTATGACGTCTCTTAAAATAATTTTTGGTTTTGCTTCTGAAATCAAGTGACACCCGCCCACACCCATCGTGTTCGTGCTCCAGAGAATGATGTGGTCGAACAGAGTGTTTGATACACACTCTAGGTCCGGTCCGGTCGGGTACGATCCGATTCCGATTCCCGCCATAGAGAGAGACTCTCGTTGGTGGGTGGGTGGTAAACTTTTTGAATTGCCACTTCAAGATGGGGCAACCAATCGAAGCCATTTTTGTTCTTCTGCATCTTCTGTGTAGTGTATTCGAACTGTCAGGATGGGCTGCTTGAAAACACACAAAATCCTTACAGATGGTCTTTTCGATTCCATTCGTTACAAGTGTGTGTGTGCACATGTAGCATCCGTCCGTCCGTCTGTCCATGCACATTCGTATGCAGCAACGGCGGCATTAATGCAATCTCCTCGAAGCCAGACCAGAGCTACGAACCGAGCAGCTACTGCATGCTGCAGCAACCAACCGGCAGTAGCCGTAGCCATAATCATTAATTAATTACGATCCTTGCAAAATTTGACATTTTAATTCGATAATGAATTTGAGGCGAGGTCAGCAAAGTGTCGCACTGTGTTCGTGTCCCATAAATCCCCTTGCAACACCCAGTGTGTTGCACACAGACACTCACCCGGTCTCGCCGCTCTATAAGGATGCATACAACTTTTTGACCGAAAATTAATTCCGCAGCTGTCAGATTTTGCGGCAGAGGATAGTTCCCGTCGCATCGCGAGGGATGGGAGTTGGAAAATTGAAACTTTTTCGAAAACCACGCACAAAATGGAAATTGGTTTCGAATTAAAAACATCACCTCGGGGGCGTCCTAATCCTAACCTGGTGGATACTTTTCCAGCCACCCGCCAGTTTGTTGCTGATGATGACATAACGAAGGGGGTTGTCCTTGCTGTTTTTTTGTTAAGGATTTCGGGGCTTTTGAAGTCGTGGATTTTTAATTTGGCATTCGCCGCCGATTAAAACCGAAATTGCTTGATTGGAAATCGAACTCTGGTTGATGAAGAGATGAAAGGATGTGTTCATTTAAATTCGAACGGAACCAGCGGCAAGGGAGGACGAGAAAAAAGAGAAGGAAGACCGACTGTTGGACTGTTGTTGGGGATATTGGCGAAGATAATTATTAACATCGAGGCGGGAGTCTATAGATTTACGAAAGCGTATTGCAAGTGGACAATGATACCGACAGATTGCAAGGGATTTATTTACGAAGGACGATGGCGGAAGGATTTACTTACTTTGATGAATATCCATTGGTTTTAAATATTTGCTCTACCGTGAGAATGGGCGGAGGGAAATAAATTAAACGAAGGAAATAAAGATTAAAATGCAAATATTTGCTTATTAATCGACGACAGAGAGGGTGTCAATGATGGAGATATGGAAGCCCTAAAGCAGAGAGGGAAAATTCGTTGAGCAACGAGGAAAGCAAGGGGATTTAAAGGATAAATGAGTCTTGGAAATACAATTACAATGAAAAATCTATTACTGTATGAACACAGTGGGAAAAATGAGGTTCTTTTCCCTTTAAAAAAAATTAGTAAAGAAGGACTTACTTGTCAAGGGCCTCATGTAAAGACGTTTATAAGTCCAATGACATCTACGACTTCGATTATATTCGATTCCTGTTGATGTGTTTTAGTTCTCAGTAGCAGCTTTCCAACTATCTAGGCCGATTTACAGCTTCCGAGTTCAAGTCCATCCCGCTTGAGTTAATTTATTTCACTGCACTTAGCCCAGCTCTGCTAAAAAGGGAAATAAGAGAACGACTGGTAACGAGCTCTCCTGTTCAAAGTTAAATTTTGTTGGTTACAGGCGTTGTCAACGAGTGCCGTCAGAGATGCACCATTCCTGCAAAAAAAAATATCAGGATCATGTTGTCGATCTAAATCTAAACTAACTAAATCTAGATGCAGATGCGCTGACTTAATCTGCTTTAGTCGGTGCCGGACCAGTGATACCTATACGTATGAGAGCGACAATTTCTTATGCTGATTTGGTGGATGACTAGAACGAATCCAACCTCTAGCCGAAACCTGCATGACAGGCTGCCAGTGCACTATAAAAAAAACGCATGGAAGAACAATAGATGAGAAGCCTGGGGCCGAATTACCGCTATCGATAACGAGTGAGTGAGTAGGACTCGTGATCGAAAGATCGATTAACCTTATAGGGATGATGACACTCGAAAGCCCACGTATCGAATGAAAATCAAATTGTACTAGAGATATTCTACTACAACTCACAAAGTGACGTTTCTCCGGTTGATATAAAAAGTAGAAATATATTTTTTACAGTGTAATTTGAGTAAAGAATGGATCTAATGGAATGGATTAACTGGTGGCCCTTCTGCATTTACCATTCCCGTCAGCTGTTGCCATAGTCGTAACGATGTTGCTTTCGCTGTCTGCAGTTCGGTAAAATATTCTTTGCAAAATCGGGGTGTTTGGCCATAAAATCGGTCAGAATATTTTTTGCAACAAATTAATTTTGTTGAGATTGGAACTTAATTAAGAAAATAACGGACACTGTACTAGTAAATTCCTTAAAAAAAGAAAAAAAAAATTGAAGCAAAAATACTCGCATCTTTGCTGTTTCACTCAACGGCTCGACAGCATAATAGTGTTCCAGTGAAATTATGCACTATAACGCGTGCTGTCATGTCAAATTTCGATACTGAATACTAAATCACGAGAGCGGTAATGGCAAATCCTCACATTTCGACAACGAGTGACTCGTGATCGATTGCGGTAATTCGGCCCCTGTTCTTAACTTGGTTCAGTGTAGTCTCGCGAAACATACTAGGATAAGCAGGCTGCTATTCCCCACACCAGTACAGGAAAGATCCAATTTTCTTGTGAACCACGATCGGGACAGTGGCCAGTGGTCATTTCAAACATGTACTTCGAATGAAGCTTTGATAAGATCCACTCTGTAGACAATGTCTTGAGATTAAGGAAACCTATATTCACATTTTTACAAACATCCTTGATGAGCCAAGGCCTAGCTTCTCGCAACCATTCATGTCGCGCCTGTTGTATTGTTCGGACGAATGGAAGGGACCTACAATTTATTGCCAACTTCGAACGGCGAATTGAGAAGCTCTTTCATGACAGATTACACTCCCGGAGGTTTGTCATTCCCCGACGAGAGGTGGCGCCGCAAAAAATGTTCGGTCAGCAGTTCAACGCACTAACCACCGAGCCATGGCGACGAGAAGAGTTTGACTGAAAGAAAACTTCGCTGCCAACTATCAAACTTCCCTGGAGCTTCATCATTCAGGGGTTAGTGCCCTGGCCCATCTTTGAAGCTCAACCATTCTGCGAATGACATATTTCATGCATTAGTACCCTCACTCACCCATTAAAAATTGTTGGTAACATTTCGGTTGATCTTAACGACTAGGACGCAAACAGAAGAGCTAAGTAGTTAAGCTGACATTAGAAATGAAATGAAAAGTGATTCATAGCCACTGTATAACGACCAAACACCTCCAGTCAAAAGCAGACAAATTTTCAACGCCCTTACAAGTCCTGGCAGTCTCCTACAACACCCTTCCAACTTTGCAACCACATAACAACCGTCTCAGTCTTCAAATTCCATCTCTCAACAAGTACTTTTGGTGGAATTCCCTCCGCAGGCACCCACAAGGGAACAAAACTCTCACGCTATGTGTCACCTCAAAGTGCCGAGACTCCAAATGAATTTTTAATCGTCCCGACCACCAACATCACCCGGTTAACCGCATCACACCCGGAAAATACACAAAACACACATTCTCGACCCGAAATTAATTAAATATGAAAGAGCATCATCATCATCAGCAGGATCACACTTTTCCGGTCTTGTTTTGCGGGGGCAAGATGTTGAAAATCATATATTTTTCCTGGCGCGCCCGTTAGAGTCACCCAGCGCAGTCGTTTTCTGGTTACTTTGGGCGACAACCGCAGGAGCAAAAATTTAATGTTCTCAATGTGAAAACCACAACAAGAGTCTTCGTCTACCTTCCTGGGAACGTGAGTTCCTCAAAGAAAACTTCTGTCGCACCGGAAATGTAAATTAGACGAGGGACACCGAAGCGTATGTGAAACATCTTCGACTCTGTCAGGTGCTCGCAGACAACATTCATTGTCTCTGCTCTGCTCAGGTTCAGGTGCTACAATTCGCAGGCATGCATTAGATTCCGATTGCGACTTAGTCCTTGCCAAGAAATGGGCGGTGGTGATGGCAATGTTGATGGTGATGGTGATGATGATGGTTCGTCCTTCCTTCCTACTTACAACCCGATTACAATGGAGGCGAAGAATTGGACGTGTTAAACACTTCAATTATTCCCAAGAGCATTCTTATCGAATGGGAAGGATTTTCTTTTTTTTTTTTTTCTCGTCCTTATTCGATAGGAATTCTTCAGTTTTCCCAGGATTACGAGGAACACGAGTGTGTTCTTTTTTTTTCTCATCACTAAAGTGGTGAAATTGATACTCCACCAACCAACAAGTGACAACATACCACCACCGCCACCTTCGGCTATGGTTTGGGGGTGAGTGTGAGTTTTTCTTTTTTCACAGGCACCGTCGTTCTCTTACACTTTTCATGTTTTCGTTCGTGTGCATCCTGAAAAGGGATATCATAGGCAGTGGCAGGCTATATGCCATGCCATGCCATGGCGTGGCATTCGTTCGTTCTCGACAACATTTCGATTCATTAAAAATTTAACAGTTCAAAGTGCTTTCCAGTCAGTGCATCCTGGATTTCATATCCATCTCCGCAGTTAAAATGAATTTCATTGCGGCTACGAGAAGGACTCGAGAGGCGGGCGGTGCTACATAGTTCATGTCAGGACGAGAGGAAGTGCCAGTATTCAATTTTGAGTTGGAATCATTTGAATGAGATGGTTTATTTCGGTTTTTTGTTTCGTCCTTTTTTGGTTCTCTGCACGCCCAATTCGATGTTACACACATGAACGCTTTGGTTGGTGCAACACTTAAACGATTTCGTTAACATATTTCGTTTAATTGGAGAAGATTTATGGTGAAGTGAAGCACTTGGATGGTGAGGCAAAAAAAAAGTCCTTCAAGGTGTTTTGAGAATGTGGTGTCATGCAATTCAGCTACAAGTCCTTTTTTCTAAAAAGGGGAATGGTGGAGAGTCCTCAGGGTTACTATAATTGGTTGGAAGCATTTAAATTGGTTCTGCGGCTGTTGGCCACAAATGGCCACAAATGAATGTCGCCGATGACAACTTGAATCTGACCCTAACTCAGGAACCGTGGATTTCTAACTATCGCGCATCAGTGACCAGGCGATATCTATAGATATGCCAAGCACCACCAAAAAAAGAGGCCAACAAGAGCCTAAAGCCAGATCGTTAGCTAGGCTGCCTCCAATTCCACACGCCAAGTTTGTCGAGTCCCCATTCCACTTGCGTTTTACAGTCTTTCTCTACTGCGCCGTTTTTTTTTTAGGCAATTGGAACATTTTCCTGGCCGGAAAACTAGTATTTTTCCTCTCTTCGTATCCAAGCTACCTTCTACGATGTATTTGAACTCTTCTGGCTACAGTCCACATAGTTCATCACAAAGGAACTTGCAAAAAAACAGAAGCCTCCCAGGAACGTGTTATGGTCGCGTTGGACTGCTGCGTCAGCGGCGTGGGTTCAAGCCCCAGCCATGTCCACCGAACATTTTTCGCGGCACCACCTCTCTTCGGCGAATGACAAGCCTCCGGGAGAATAATTTGTCATGAAAGAGTTTCTCCATTCGCCGTTCGGAAACACCACCTAGCACTCGCTAGGTGAGAAAGAGCAGAGAAGACTTCAAAACGCCCTGGACTTCTTGGAGGGGTTGTCTGCAGAAGTGAACGAGCCACCAGCTTGAGCCACCTTTCTGGGGGCAGTACCAACGGAAGTCCTCGGTAAGGGGGATTTGATGCGACCACCCCTGCCTGTGATGTGCCACAGGGGACATACCGGATATGCTGGCTGACACCGAGGAAAAAAAGGCGGGCAATCAGCAGGCAGTTAGGGCCATAACGAGGGGCCTCTTGAAGCAGCGAGCCAACGCGAGAAGGCTGCACAGCAGATTCAGGCACCGCGACTCCAAGTCCTTCACGGAAAGGAAAGGGGAGATGGTAGGCAGGGCGCATGCAACCATAGAATCCATCAAGGCAGCACGGCGCGAAGACTATAAAGCTAAGAAACAGAATCAGAAGGGAACAAGAGATTCGGTCAAGTCAAGGAAGGAATGCCATTTGCCTTCCACCTTAGGCAGGGCCGAGACAACTCAACCACGAACCGGCCCAGGCGAGGACATGTCCGAGTCTGAGCAGGTTCCTCGCTGTTCTAAGAAGGTTACCAGTTTTATGAGGTCAGGTAGAAATGAGAATAGGACGCAGGTCCAGAATAGCTGGCGAGAGACTGGTCGCATCAAGGGCGAGAGGCAAAATGCCCCTCACTTCGGCTGCGGCCAGACTCGTGCGACCCGTAGCTGCCTCAGACAAGGACAAGTCCAAATCTGACTTGACTCCGGCAGGCTCTAAAAGAAACAAAAGAAAAGCTTTTGAAACATGACAGGAAATCGCTGTCAATGTTGGTGGGTACACATACCGGCCACAACCTTCTAAGAAACCACACAATGAAATTCAAACTCAACGATGACAATATATGTAGGGGCTCCTCGTTTTCTTTGCCACTGCTCAAGCCTATGTCACTTGAGAAACAGAACATTAGGAAGACATTATTATCAGGACATACAAGAACTACCTCATGTTCCAATAAACGATCCTTCCAGGTTCCTGAAGACATCACGATGGCTGGAGACCCAATTCAACAACGAGCGGTAAGGTAGAATCCCGGTAGAGCCGGAACCAACCCCATGGGCATCACAATAGGTCCACAAGGGCCTAAGTGTGATGAGGTCGAGTGCTTTCTCCCTCATCCTAGATACCTAACCTAACATTTACTCTATGAACGATCCTCTCAGACAAACTTAATAGGCGCTAGATTCAAAGGATACACACCCATGGATGGAAGAAAATCAAGTTAAGTCACAGTGATGCATGGAATATCTCTGATATTATTATTGGGCACTGCGGCATTAGGGCTTATGCATGGTATCTGAGGGTATTTCTCAGTGACTATTGCAAAAGCTTCGGGGCCGAGTAAGAAACTAAATCTGTCTATAATATGCTTAGTGACTATCCTGCCCTCGCCGATAAAAGTATCAGGACTCCTGGTAGTCACTTCTTCATGTAGTTGAAGTTGGAGGACCAACGAAAAGATGAACTGTGAGACCTCTTGGGGTTCACAGCCTTTACTTACAGGTTCCCAGGGTCATCACAATGGACCCAGCTGATTTTCTTATGAGCAATGACCACCGTCACAAACATGAGTGAGCTTAGAGACTTCTTGTCAAAGAATATCTTTCCGGTCGTTTGAAACCATTAAATTTAACAAAACGGTGAATGAACTAAGCCCCCGAAAAGAAAACCTCATTTCATAGAATCCCCAGCACATTCAACTCGTCTAACAATCCTCAGCATAATTACAACACAAGGACATCTACCGATAATCACTGTTCAATCCTTTCCCCATAAAAATCGCTCATCTCAATGAAAATCGACAAACGAATCTTGATATTCAGCTCCCTCGAGCATCTGATACAACCACATCTGAACCGAAGTAAGCGAATGTACATTACCCAATTGAAAAGTAATTTCATCTCAGAACCTTCTGCGTTTTAAGCGCATCACCGCAAAGCAAGTGAAGGAATCTTCAGTTTCTCAAAGGAAAATTCCGCACTTGATTCGCCAATTTGTCCATAGAGGCAGAACTCTGTCACATTTTCGGTACAAGGCAACAGGGACGAAATACAAAAAAAAAAAAACGCCGAACTAAACCGCTTGATCCGATTTATAATGACAATAAAATCGTCACAAAAGGAATTCATGCGAATTGAATGGAAACTCATTCATGGAATAAATGTCAAGATTAAGACCAAAGGCGACGCGCTGGTCCCAGCCTTCAGATATTCGGGAGTGCAAAATCGCATTTCCATCAAATTGTGAATGAAACCAGATGGAAGCGAACGAAGATGTCGAAGTAGAAGAAGCTGGTGCCGGGGTTCACCCTCAAATCGGTATTTGTACCTTTCATGTCCTCTGGACCATGCACAACCGTGCTATGTGGTGTAGTTCTGGGGTAGAGTGTGCTTGAAATGCGATCCACTGCCACCCTCTGACTCTGCTGGAGTCGCATTGTGTGTTAGTTAAATTCAATGTGAAAAGCGTTTTATGTAAGAAAAGCTGCGGGGTGGCGCGGGCGAGCATTCGATTCGGTTGTGTACTCAAAAGAGCATGAAATTTCTGTCAACTTATATTTTGTGAGGACCTTCTAAGGAGTTTTTTCTGCTTTCGATGGAAGGTAGGTAGGTAGTCCTGGATGGAGGCTGGAATTGATACTCATTAGTTGTCTATTTGACTACAAAGATGCTGAGTGAGAGCGAAATGAAAAAAGAGAAGCACAACGATTACGATTACTTGCGGTCCAAGGGATGTCATCAAACGAATTTGATATCTCCTTAAAATGGGATTTGGGCTTGGAGATGTATTGCATTCGATATTGGGATGACGATGGGTGGGCGAGGCGTGGATTAGAGGATTCTCTGAGCAATTAAGGATCGGTTGGGATGTAGGCCACACATCACGCTTATAAGTCACGTTGATTCCCGGTGGTCTGTCTAAGGGGAACGAGAAGGCATTGTCAGTTTTACACAGAGTCCTCTGAGTAAATTGGAAGGAGAACCAATGACGAGCGTTGCCCATCAACTTAAAGCAAAGAGACAATTTAGATTGTGCGAAACAATTACAAGCCATTGGTAGAAGTAGTTTTTGAACTCCAAACAGATCACATCACGCTAACGGAAAACGTATACAATCCCCCTTCTTCACGAAAGTGTTTTGAGGTCGGAAAAGATCGCTTGGTGACAAATTGTCGAATACAGAACATGACCTTTGCCATGGTTACGTCTACCACGAGAAGGGACAGCAGCTGTTTGGACGCGATTTTGCTATCAGAGGAAGAGGCGAAAAGTCTTAAGCTCTTTCCTTAGCTCTTGTGTCATCATCATCGTCATCATCATCACCATTTTCAATGACCCGCTTATCCACTTAAGTGGACTCTCCACATTTCCCAATCTTCCGCCACCGACTCTAAATCATCAGGGGCTATCCCCATACGGATAGAGGTGAGATTTCGGACTTGGTCCAGCCATCTTATCCTAGGCCTACCGAGGGGACGCCTTCCCGATGGCACGGATTCCATGGCACGTCTTGGAAGCCGAGTTAGGGACATGCGTTAAACGTGCCCAAACCATTGAAGTATGGACCTCTCCACTCGAAGAAGTAGCTGCTCGACATTGAGTGCCTTGCGTATTCTGGTGTTCCTTACTCGATCTTGACGAGTTACCCCAGCAACACAACGGAGAAATCTGATTGCGGCAGCTTGTATCCGCGATCTTATTCTTTCGGTCATTACCCAAACCTCATGGATATAGGTGAGGGTTGGAACAAACACTGAATTGAAGACCGATAGCTTATCTCCGATGGCAAGTTCATCCCTCCTGATAACAGATTGACCAAACTGCATCAACATTGCTCCAGCCTGACCAGGATAACTTAGTATTGCTATTTCCATCACTCGTACAAAAGACCCCGAAATACTTACAAATCCTCCACCTGTTTCAATGGCACTCCACTAACATGCAGAGTGCATTGAACAGGCATTCGGGTAATTACTTTTACCTCTGATTTGTTCACGTTTACCTTCATCCCAGCTTCAACACAGACGGCGACGAACTTATCTAGTGCGCGCTAAAGTTCGGTCTGGGTGGACGTAAGGATGACCAAGTCATCAGCGAAAAGCAATTCGAACCACGGCTGCGCTGTAACATCCAATCCGTAAACACTATAAAGAGGAGAGGTGACAGAAAGCACCCCTGGAGAAGTCCAATGCTCACAGTGAAAGGTGTCGACGTAACGCTGTTCACCCGAATACAGCTCTGACAGTTTGCATATAGGGATTGAATGGCTCTCAGAAGAGCGCCGTCAATCCCATATTTCTGCAGTACACTCCAGAGTTTATCTCGAGGAAGTCTTTGTTTTTGGAAGTCTTGTGGAATGAAAGTCCTTTGCATTTGTTTGTAGCGATGCCAGTCTCTCTATCTTTTTCGGTTGCTATTCTGTCACTGGCTTGGCCAGGATTAAAAATATTCAAAACTCTGCATAAGAAGTTTTGTGTCATCATTTCTATGCTTCAGGAATTTTCTATCCACTGGTGCCGAAACTTTTGGAGGTTACAGCACCAGCTTTATCCAGACTTTGTACGCAGATAACTCTACCCGCGACGACCCTCCAGCAGAAGTGTGGGCTTCGGTTGCACACACTCTTTCTTGGCCAGAGTTATTTTCTTCGGTTTTTCCGTCGACCTAGTCCTCTTTCCCTTCGCCACCGAAAGCAGACTGCGCTCGGCGCTTGCGCCTTCAGCTGGTTTTGCTTCTTTGCGCAGCTCAAACGCAGCCTTCTTTCTTGTCCTCTTCCTCCGGGTTTTTTTTTCTATGTTGAAAGAGATAAAGCGTACCGGGTTAAGACCTTATCCCGAATTTCTCTTTCCCTCCAGTTCATCCTCAGGAACGAGTCAGAGAATGAACTGCAGGAATTTTCAGATGTGCGCGCTGTGCCTGAAGATGCGACGATGCAGATGAAGATGCATATATTTGCATGTTGAGGCCTCCAGAATCCGTGCCTCAAATGTGGTCAAAAATATCACAGGTGGAAATGCGGTTTCGCAATTACTATTCGGAGAAATAATACCACTAGGCATACTTTCAACAGAAAGATTGAGTGTCACAGACAAGACGTGGATTTTAGTCGCCTCTTACGACAGGCATGGCTACCTCTACCTCGGGTGAATTCTAAGCCCTACCCAAAGGGACCTGCTCATTATAGTTCCATTGAAATCGCCAAAAAGAATAAGTCCTCCCATCCTCCCACAACTGCAATGATTCCTGAGCTCAAAGAAAAGAGAAATCCGCTAACAAAACAACATAATTGGCTTTGTTCCGCTTGAGCTCACACGAAAAAGGAAAAACTTTTACTAGTTCTTTCGTTCATTTTACTTCGTACTTTTTTTCTCAGTTTGTTAAATCTACCATTTCCACCCGAAAGTCCTTGTAGCGGCGACTACTTCATCCCCGTAGTGGACGCAACCACAATTAACAAATTAAACGGGTCAGAAGGCTTTACTGGACGCCAACAAGGAGAAACAAAAAAATGGAAAAAAAAAACTTTCAAACGCATAAACATTAATCCTTATTTCAAGGAGTAGCCTCTTCAACAATTCGAAACTGCCTCTCCCATTACAAGAACAAATTTATTTCCACTCTAATCGAATGCGAAATTGACTTAATAAGGATTAAAAAGGATTCTCTCACGAATTCGCAATAAATATCGATTAAGCTTGTTCAAAACTTCACCAATTACTACGGGAAAGCTGTCTAACAAAATGTTTTGGGGATGCACATCTATTCGGTTGTTTCTGGAGGTGTCCTGTATATAAACTTAATTAAGCCTTGAGGCGATGCTGCCATACTTGCAACGGCATGAGTGCGAACATTTTTAGGGAAAAAACTTTTGCAAATCGCACGAAAATTTCTGTAATGATATTATCCTTCGGGCATTATTCACAGTTTGGTCATTAGTTTTAGTTTTTTTATGGGTTTTAGCGAAAGGAGAGAGGAAGGATAGTGAAAATTTGGCATTCCTTCCTGTACATGTGCTACAACTCTTACTCACATCCTTGAAGGGAAATTGTAGAATTGTAGAATTTATTCAAAGTTTTCTATCGCCCCTTCTTCGTCTTCCAATGGAAGACTTTTGATAAAGTTTCCTAATGAATCATCGTTTCTCCAGTGAAAGGCGGCTTAATTTTTCAGGACAAAAAGAAAAAGAAAAAAATAAGTAAAAGAAACATTGCCCAAGGATATATGATTTTTTGTTCTCGTTTCTTGTACGATTGCTCTTGCCAATGATTGGGAGGAAAGTTGCGGTAATTTTTTTTTTAGTCTGATTGGAGGGATGGTTTTTAATTAAAATTTGCATTTTAAGTGGAACATCGGCTCGTGTAAGTCTTAAGTAGATTGGTTGTCTCATTATGAATTAACGAAAGCATTTGACAGGATTAAGGATGAAATGAGATTGGAGGCGAACGAGAAAAAATTGTGGGTGGAGGTACTCAAGGAAATTAAACTGTAGGAACCAACTTAAAACGGAGAAACGTTTCAGGGCGACAGTAAGACCGGCTATGAAGTCATTTCTTAGACGGATGAGATGGTGAAACTTCAGGTTTGATGAGGTGAGCTCTCGTGGCGTAAGCTTTTCATCACTGAAACGCCTAATTGTCTTTTTACGACAGACGTAAAACCTGGTTATGCAATGAACTAGTCCTTGATATGCTTTGCGAACCCCGATTTGGATAGAATTTTCAACAAGTAGGTGTGTCAGTCCAAGCTCACAACCTTGTGACATGAATTCGGAACTTGAAGTGGATTTCCACGGCAGAGAAGTGTAACAACCTCGAGATGATTACTGATCGGGACTGTCAATATTTTAAATGAAATCCAATTTTCATATCCGAAAATTCCCACATGAACCATCAAAACCTTTCACTAACCAGACCTCCAGTCAGTATCCATATCCGTATCCTATCCAAGTCGAGTGAAAATCTGAAATTCACTTAATGTAATTGGCTCTTAATTTTAACCGCAACCTAAACAGTAAAAAAGAAGAAAAAAATATAAACTCCAATCATTTGTGTAAAAGGAGATCCTTGCAGTTGTGCAGTAAATACTCTCTACAATCGAGCCCTCTTCTTCTAATGTCATCATCATCATCGAAATCCTTCTGCCTCAAAAAAAAAAAAAGGAAACAAAAATCCAACCAAACTTTTTCGGTTTTCTTCGAGAATGAATTTGTAAAATTGTTTTCATCTCAACTTTCAAAAAAAAAAAAAAAACAAAGAAATCGAACGCCAAGACCAAAGCAAGGAATGTATCCTTTTTTTTTCGTTATTGTCAAGGATAAAAGAACAGAACCAAAACCAGCACACAAGCAGTTTCTATTTATCCTTCAAAGCAGTCGAAGCCGAAGAAGCACAAGAAGAAGATGAAGTTTTGTGTATTTTTCTTCGACATTTTCTGCAAAAAAAAAATTCAAGATGCAAGAAAGAATGATACCACCGTGCTATGCCCACCACCATCATCGACTACCGTTAAGCTCTTGACAATTTCTTTAAAGATTACCCGAAGGATGCGCGCCAATCGGCTAAGGATTCAAAAGTTTATTTCGTTTTGTTTCTCTTTTGATTCAGAGAATGAAGAAAAGTTTACTTTTCTGTTTCGATTTTTCTAAGTGAAAGCAGAAGGCGGAGGAGGTCTTGGAAGGCTCGTATAAAGGACATGCCGAACCGTTTTACATTATTTCGCGCTTGTTTAACATGTTTTGAAAACATATGGCGCGCGAGCGAGCGGAATTTCAACGGAGAGAGAAGCAGTTTAAAAGAGGAAAAGGATAAAGATTTGGTTTGAACTGCGGAAAGGATAACAATGGAAATGTATATTTGCTTTCTTATACTTTGTCCTGTCCAGGGAAGGATTTGGCAAGGAGGGCAATAAATTATTTGATAAGCCGTAAAGCTTCCTTTTAAAATGATTGTTTCAAGAGGGATCGTAGGGGGGCTGATTTTCCATGTGAGCTTCTAGGTGCTCCTAGGTGAATTCATAACTTCGCTTGGTTACGCAAGAAGATTACCGATCCCAAGCCCCGATAAAGGAGGAGGGTTTGAGGTAACGGCGTGTTCTATCATCAGTATAAACTCTCTCAAACTTCCCTTTCATATCCTATCCTATGCATTCCAAATATTGAGACCGGTTCTCTTTTAAAAGCGGGCAGTAGCGTCGTGCTTGGGTGCCGACCCAAGCTGTCTACTGGAAGCGCTCTTGAAGAGCTGCCCAAAAGAAGGGTTGTGGCAATAGCCGCGTGGAGCCTACGTATACAACCGCCCACACACGGTCCAGACAACAGGCCTTTTAAAGAGCGCCGCACTGCAAGCCGTATTCTTTAGAGTTTCGGAAAAGTTCCGAAGGCAAAAGGAACGACGAAAATGAAGGAAAACCTAGCCTGGCCGGAAAAAGCGACTTAACTTCAAAGCGACAAGGATTGTTGGACGAATCCGTTTCGGAGTCCAAAAGGGTGCACAACACCGGCACCTCTCCCAGGTCCTCCAATGTCCCGTCTAAGTCCTACAGCGAGGTCCTCAAAGACAAATTTGTGCTGGCAATTATCGACAGAAGCGATGTTGATGGAATAAACGTTCATGTAAAATGCAAAATGATCCCAGTTGAACTGGCATCAGTTTTCCTTGGAATCATGAAAGAAAATCCTGGCACTCCTTCTATCAGTCGCGACGGCGGGTGGCAGGAAGGCCATGTTAAGCTGCGGTGTTTTCTCCGACAAGGTTAACCTCAGCCTGTTGCGTGTTTCAGGCGGAAACCATGGTGATCAGAGAAGTCTTAGCTTGGCTGAAGAAAACCGTGATATCACTAAAATAGCTGTCATTATAGGACAAGCAAGCAAGCAATATGGCTTGGCGTTTACTCAAATAAAAAAATAAAAAATAAATATATAGCTGGCGCAACAACTCAGGATGAGCCAAGCCCTAGCTCTTCACAATAATTCACGTTGTGCGTGTTTCATTTTTCAAATAAATGGAAGGGACCTACAATTTATTGCCGATTCCGAACGGCGAATTGAGAAGCTATTTCATGACAAATTATACTCCCGGAGGCTTGTCATTCCCCGACGAGAGGTGGTACCGCGAAGAATGTTCGGTGGACATGGCTGGGGCTTGAACCCACGTACTCCCATAGCAGTCCGACACACTAACCACTGAGCCACGGCCACCACTAACTGAAATGACTTCTACAAAGGCTGAATAGTGTGTGAACGAAGAGAAGGGGGAGACTATTCTCCATCTGCTTTGCACCTGTCCAGCTACCTTCCGTAAAAGAAAACTCCACTTCGGAGCCTTCTTCTACACAAACTAAGGCGACCTGATAAGCATCGATATTAGCCTCCTACGCACCATAAAAAGCTCCAATTAGTTCAATGAACAGGCAAGAGATCTTTCTGAGATTCATGTGGTATCACAACGGATCCCTCATGGGTCTAAGTGTGTTGGCTTTAGCTGGCAGCCACTTCAACCTAACCTAACCTAGGTGAATTCATTTTTCCAAGCTTGGAGCTTGATGCCGCCAAAAATTTTAAACGATCACCACGGAAAAGTGGTAGCCTTTACTTTGGCCTGAGATCTCCCTATTTCGAAGGATTCAACGTCTTCTGCTGTCGATCTTACACAATTTGAAGTTCCTTCTAAAGCAAATAACTAAGCTTCTGGATCTAGAGAGATAGAGACGGTAAGCAAAGATTTGAACGTTTCAGGGCATCGCAAGATTCTAACTCCAATAGAACTTCTAAAAGTCTACCCCAGACTGCTTAAGGTTGGGCGAAAGTAGATGCAATGCGTTTAGATACATCAAACCTCTGCAGGTGCAAGTCACTTTCTCTGCGAGTAT
Organism: Matsumyia berberina; assembly: GCA_917880715.2. Classification (NCBI taxonomy): domain Eukaryota; kingdom Metazoa; phylum Arthropoda; class Insecta; order Diptera; family Syrphidae; genus Matsumyia; species Matsumyia berberina. The sequence continues at coordinate 64,454,634 of OU862870.1, forward strand.
TCATGTGGTGAGGCAAATAGGAGGGTGAAGTTGAGATCGTCGGCGAAGATATTGAGTAGTGCGAATAAAAACTGAGGGAAAACTCTGGACAAACCCTCTTAACACCGTCTCCACGAGAAAGATTTCCGTCTAACTACAAATCAGACTGTATGTCCGACTTTTCTTTTTTTTCCTTTGCTGGGCAATCTCTGTCAAGAATCGTCATTCTGAAAATGCCATTGAGAAGGAAACAGCGCGCAATTTTTGCATTAAAGCCTTTAAAAGCATTGGCAGAAATAGAGAAATTAACTGGAAAAAAGCGAAAACATAGTTTCTGAGTAAATCCATTTTTGCCAAAAAGAGAATTGCATAAATTGGAAGAGCATCTGCTAAGCGATATACGCCAAACCGCCATGCTCACTCAATGAAAACCAATAAACGAATGAAAATCTACCTGCCAAACGCTCAAATGTCAAAAATCCGTCAGGGTTTCAGTCTGGAACCGAAGACACGAAATAAATCCAGACGGAAGTGTCGCGTCGGAAATCTGTCTAGAATTTACCTGTCTCCACGAGCAGTTTTTCTTTCCAGTTCCGCTTCTTGTCTGAAATTCCGACTCGTGGAGACGGGGTGTAAGGAAAGGGTTTTCTGAAACTTGACGAAAGTCATTTTTTTTTTCAATTTAAATTGACTGTTTTTCCAAAAAGTTGAGTAAACACTCTGCCTCAATTTTTATTCACACCAACCATTGTGATAGACAAAATGTCTTATTGGTTTGAGCTGTGATGCAATCACGGACCACAGATTTGTGGTAAAAGTAGAAATTATTGAAGAGGAACACCAGACGTGCGAAGTCGCAAGAAAGGTTTATAATTGTAAAGAAGAATATGAATGACTTGTTGTTGAGGTGACTTAACAAGTTGGTTTTTTTGCAACGAACTATATGGACTGTACAGCGACAAAGACCTGATCAAACTGGCCATTGAACATTTCAAAAGTTTATGGCATATACAAACGAAAGTTGCAGTCCCCACAGTCTTCGAAAACCTCCCCTAAGCTGTGGCGCACAAATAGACGACAACCAACTTGGAGTTCACAACTTGACACTGTCATCAATGAACCGGACTCGGGTGCTCACCGAACTATAGCGCCGCCTAAGCAAGCACTCACATGATCGTCAAGGCGATAATTTAAGACAAATTCGCTCCTGTTCTAGCTGCCATCAACTCTATCTGCTTAGTAAAACCCTTTCCATCTAGACGGCTCTACGGTCTATGAAAATAGTTCCGCTTTCTACGCTTCGAGTTTCCTCATTTCTTTGTTCTTCTTGTCGATTTTTCGGCGATTTATTCCTCCTCCTTCCCGGGCGGATAATTCTGGAAAAATTGTACACGGATCGTTGCTTAAAGTTTTTGGCAAGACCAACCCCAAGCCTCTCCGCAAGTTTCTTTCAACTTTCTGTTGTGTGATTTGATGCTGCTTCACTTGGACGATTTCGAACAATCCTATTTTCGTTTCGCTGTGCAGGAGGAGATCAAAAGTTTCTTTCATTTTCCGAAAAGAAAGTCAAAGAAAAACTAGGAAACTGTAACTGCACTTTGCCGAGGGAGAGGTGTGGTGGTGGTTGTCCCACCCCCAGCAAGACAATTTTCCTTTTCCTAGACAAGAGAAATAAATCATTTTCTCTACCCGTCACACATCCACCCCGGCGGAGGTGGAACATAAATTGATACGTTATTCGCATTTAATTCCTGCGAGCGTGTTATATTCTTTTTTATGATTGCTCACCGGGGTGAGGTCGATCCGAGGGCGGGGGTTGAAATTACTTTCATTCTTAAAATTGCACACATTCTTATCTTAACACCCCTCAGCGAGCACTCAAATTAAATGGGAAATACCTGAGAAAATTAAACACAGCGCCGAGGTGCGGGAGGACTAGGGCATAAGCAATCCTTGGTCGGTACACTCAAAACTGTCATCATATGACAAAGACAAGGGCGAGGAAACGGCGAAAATGAGATCTCAAGGCTGGAGGCATCCTTTGGGTTCGCGATAAATTTAATTTAATAATATTATTATATCCTCTCCGGGGAAGGGGAAAACCACTTGAGTCGAGTCTGTCGGGCTTGGTGAAGTAGTTATACAGTGTCGGTCGCTGTGCGCACCGGCACAATCAACAAGGGCATTCAAAGGGAAAAAAGGGTTCACAAATGGTTCGGAGAGGGTGGGGGGTGGAGTATTTTATGGATTTCGGATATCCACTATATGTGTCGGCAGCAGATGTCTGCGAGATAACTATTAGAATTCCCGTGAGCCAGCCAACACACCTGTGGAATGGAGCGTTGTCGGGGAAACATATTGAAATGTCTATCTCGTCGTCGTCGGGTGATGGTAATAACAGGAGATGCTGCGGTAATTGGACGGAAATTTTCTGTTAATTGGTGGTTCAATGTTCTGTGGAGAATGCCTGGTTTAATTAAATAAAGAAGGTGAAGGGTGAAAAAACCGGTTGCCTAGTCTTTGAGAAGGGAAAAGCTTTGAGCTTGGCTAAGTTTTTTCGGACGAGAGTATGCGTATTTCAAAGGGCTATATGGTCTTTGCTACGAAGTAGTAGACAAAGTTAACTTATATCGGCTTACTTATAGAAACAGATGCGACAGACAGATTTTAACTTGAGATGACTACCGCTATCAACTATTTGAACTAAGGCCTTGGAGTAGCAATCTAACACTTGATGACAAAACGAATCCGTTGAAGAAGCATCTTCCAACGTATGTGAACCCGCTAAGCAGCTAGAAAGACCCTCTGCAACCGAACATCTTGCACTGGGTGTTTAAGGATTTCAATGCCAAGATCGAAAACGATTGAACTGCTGCGAACCTCTGTGAAATATACCCTGCAATGGAATCCACTCATCTATACAAGCAAAGGAGTGGGTGGCCCTAGGCAAATGTTTTTTTCATTCATTCATTTTCAATGGCCCTCTTATATACTATGAGGATCGCTTAGGAAGCTTAAGTGGACTCTACATAATTCCCGATCTTCCGCCATCGACTCTAAATCATCAAGGGCTGTCCCCATATGGGTGGAGGTGAGATTTCGGACTTAGTCCAGCCATCTCGACCTGGGCCTACCCAGAGGACGCCTACCTAATGGCACAGATTCCAGGCGCGTCTTGGAAACCGAGTTGAGGACATGCGTTGAACGTGCCCAAACCATCGAAGTACGAAGAAGTAGCTGCTCGACCTCGAGTGCCTCGCGTATTCTGGTGTTCCTAACCCGATCTCGACGAGTCACCCCAAAAATACAACGCAGAATGTAATGCAGAAAATTATAAAAGGAATACAAATTCAAAATTACTGCAAAACACTGCATAAAAAGATACGCAGTCGTTGTTGACTTCCAATAGTCGTTTGGGGGTCAAAGGATTTGAAGAATACTCTGGCTCTGATGTGTCCTCTGGCTAGCATTTTTGAAGCCCCATGCCCCACGAGGAGTGGAAATAATTAAAGAATACCTCAACTAGACGTTACACTTACAATACAAGCCCAGCACCTACCGACGAAACTGAAGATCCTGCTAAAGACTATTTTTAAGACCTCTTGGACTGACCCTACGCAGCCTGTCAGGAGTATGATGTTTTGTAAAAATCGTACTCGGGGACTTCAGTGCCAAAATCGGTAAACAAAACACATTTGGCGATGTCCTCCACGACACGACAACAGGAAACGGCTTCCAATTTACTGACTTTGCGGCAGCAGTTATAAGTAGCATAAAAGGATCCACCCAGCAATCTGGTTATCTCCGGATGGTCGAACCGCCAATCAAATCGACCAAGTACTCATCGACGCAAGACACGCAAGACACGTCGTCGAACATTCTGAGTATACGAACATTCAGAAGGGCAAATGTCAACTCTGACCTCTTCTAAGTTGCAGCTCGATTCAAGGCTCGTCTGTTCAATGGAAGAAAGCTGCAGCAACCACCAAAAAGAAGGTTCAACATTGGACGCCTAAAACGTCTGAAATAGCCAGAGACTACAAAGAGCAACTGATTCTCCAATATGCCTCTACCGAACACAAAGGAAGTAGCTGAGACTACTTTAGACTACCAGCTACCACCGAAAAGAAATCCGTGATATGATGAGGAGTGCAAATAGAAGAAGACGGTGAATGATGAGGCATATCAGAAGGCGCTCAAAAAAAAAAAAAAAAAAATAAGCCGGGACAGCGCGGGATGCTTCGTAGAAAGAAAAGAGCTTTCGTAATCTTCTAGCTCAAGGACATCGAAGAGTCTAGACATCGAAATGCTGTACGTAATTTATATAAAAAAAAACCAAAAGCCTGCAACAGCTGCTAGATAGAATATGAGGACAACTCAATTTCAGTAGATGAAATAGTCCTTCTATCCGGCTAAGAAGAAGTCGGTATAGCTATCAGAAGACCAAAGAACGATGAGGCCGCGGGCTCAGAAGGCTTGCCGTCAAAGCTTTTCAAAGCCAGTGGCAATGTTTTGGTAAGAATCATGCATCAGATCACCTGCAAAGTTTGAGAGGACGAAAGCATGCCGGACGACTGGATTATCGGCTCTATCTGCCATATTCACAAGGCTTGCGACATTTATCGGAGCATATCCTTGCTTAATGTCGCTTACAAGATCCTTTATGTGAACGTCTAAGTCCACTTTGCTCTAGACAAATTGGCCACTATCAGTGTAGCTTCCGGTCTGGCAAATCGAACACTGACCAAATTTTTACATTGCGACATATTCTGGAAAAGACCAACGAGTTCCAAGTTTCCACCCACCATCTCTTTGTCGCCTAAGACAGCATTCATTGAATCGAGCTATATAATGCTATTGTTGAATTCGGGATTCCGAAAAAACTGATCTGTTTGTGTCGCACAAACCTCGAAAACTCGCGATGTGCCGCGCAGTTTGAAACCAGAACCTCCGAATTATACCAAACATGCACCGAATTTCGGCAAGGAGATGCGCTGTCGTGCGACTTCTTCAATCTTGTGTAGGAACAGATAATGTGGCGGGCAGGCATTAGTACGGAAGGCATTATCTTCTCGAAATCCGGCGAGATGAAGCCAGCAGTTCAGGCTCTGGCCCTCCAAGGGTCGTTCGTGTAATAAACCAATAAGCCCGTGTCTCTTGTTCTAATAAGTGCCAAACAGGGCCACAGGGATATATCAGGTAATGAGAGGGCGGTAATTTTGCTAGGGGCGGTGCAGAACTAGATCCTGCATATACCCTTCCGATCGCGAAGACACCCGTTAGAACTCTTTACCATGATCATGGCTTATACGCGATGGTGTCACATGCATAGATGCGCAATAGCCAGATCACTATGGCCAGCCAAGCGAAGCGTCTTGGATTGCCCTACAACGACTATTGCAGAAGCTGCAGGGACGAAGACGAAATAGAATCCGCCCGGCATCTGCTATGCGAATGTCCCGCACTGGCCACCAGAAGATTGTGTACTTTTGATAGTAGCTTCTTCCATGGGCTGGAGGACCTTAATATCGCTGATTTCAGGAAACTCCTGAGATTTCTATCCCTTTCTGGGTGGTTTCCGGATTAGTTATCCCTATCCCTTGGTTTGACTCCCATGAGTACACTTTTCTATGGGTACGATGGACCCGCTTGAGGTCTAGATAAGTCTTCAGGACACCCACTAATCCAACCAACCAACAAAGTGAAAAATACCTGCAAAGAGAGTGGTCTAGGGTTTCCTTCTCGTTTGTGTGTTTGCAGCTGCGGCAGTGCTTAGTTTTAGCACTGCAATTCATCACCTAACCTCCCATACGAGTTAGGACTCTCCCTATCGAGGTTCACAAGAAAATTGCAATATGTTCTGCAATGGTTTTGGGAACATCATGACGCGTTCTGTCAGGTTTCATTCAGCTGAGATAAGCATAAAATTTTAAGTTGGCGTTTGGAGAAGTGTAAAGGGTCGATATAGCGAAGGAAAGAGAGATAGACTAAGTAATTTCTTAATCTGATCAGAATTTGGATTCATTTTAGTCTGTTGGATATAAGGAGAAAGAAGCCAGACTTTTCCAGAGTCTTTATGGTTTGATAGTTTATGAAAGACATCTCCAGATCCCCTCCTATCGTCCTGCGAATCAACATAAATTATTTCACAGTGCTATCTACCATCACCTTCCTTGACAAACGTCCGCCACAAGAAATTCAACAGGATATGGCATCAGCTAACTGTAGAAATTAAAATAATTTATCTACTCAAGGTGTGATTTCCAGAGTGAGCCCCATCTCGATTAACTCTCCTCAATAAATTAACTAAATCGCCTCCGCTCAGACACTCAACAGTCCGTAACGATTTAATTACCGGCTCTCGTTCCGCTCAACCGCAATATTAATATCCTCAACACGTTTTCTATTTTTCTAATTTATAATTTGTTGGTGTAATTAATATTCCGTCCCTCATTACATGGATTTCCTTAAAGCGAACCCTTCGAGCGTAAAAATGTTTTTCCCCGAACTGAACTTAAAACAGGATCTGCATGAATAAAATCAAAAAATTGTAAAAAAAATGGATATGAACAGGAGAAAAAAAAATGCGATATAAAATGCAAGAGATACTCTCTCTCCCACAGCGACCGTTAAAGTTGTATCCATATATAATTCTCATTAGGACTTGAAGTACCGCCCAGCCGATCCCATCCATCCTTGGCATAATCTCGCGCTCGCTTGCCTTCGAGTTATCAATGGAAAACTTAAACAATTGAAATCCCAGCTTAGTAATATTTATCCTAATGAGATTAACGAATAGCAGGAGCCAGGGTGGTGGCACTGCCTTGCTGGGGGTGGCCAAACCACTCACTGGAAAATCATGGAAAAAAGTGAAAAAATCCTAGAAAAAGGACAACGTGCCGCGGCAAAAAATAAAAATGATAAATGAATGGAAGGATTCATGTGAAAACGGAGCAGGCTCTCGGTGGAGTTCTGTATTTTTTTTTGCCTCCCCCTCTAGTTCCGCCAGGGATGCGGGTGGTGGGAGGATTTGGATGAACGTCCTACTTGGTATCTTAATTATAAATCTTAAACCATCCTTCGGTGACGGCAGTGGTGGTAGCGGTGATGGTGGTCTCGGTGAAACAAAAACGCAGCCTGGCGGATCTGTTTCTTTCTTTTTTCACCCACGCCGGTCGTTTCTCAAATGAGCACTGCAACTGTAAATGATGAAGCAGGACTCAAAAGTTTGCAAAGAAAAAAAAATATATTCACGCGCCCGCAGGCTGTCACATTTGTAGCAGCAGTAGCTACTTTGGTTTCCTCCACAGTTCCGCTTTTAGCGGGTGACACATTTTTTTCCCCCTGATCCGCACAACCGGGACAAAAGAGAAAGTTATTATTGTCCTGTCGCTTCTTTTCCACCTCGCACGATGCTAATTGCTCAGAGATCTTATCGAGCGCGCGCCTGCTACCCGCTCGTTCTTAATTGTGACAGGTGACCAGGGCAGCACGTTCCTTAATGCTTCTCGCCGAGTGTTTCTAATTTATTTACACTCGCGAGCCACGAATTGCTGCAAAAAAGTTGGTCTTCCGCCACATTGATCACTGACAAAGGTCCAGTGGTAATTTGGATCCACAATTGTTCTGCCGGCTATTACTTCTCGGCCACCACCTCCACCACCACCAGCACCAGCACCGCCGCCAACAATTAACAATTGAAATTCACTTAACTGTAAAAACAAGAATTTATTTAATAATTTTCCACCCTCAATAGCTGACCAGAGCGAGCGGTGGTCGGTATGGGTGGGTGGCAGCACCACTCGTTATAAAAATAAATTTCACGCGCTACCAGAGGGAGGCGGCGAAAAAAAAGCAGTGCACTCATGCATACCCAATAAGTGTAATCACTAAAACGTAATTGGCCAATCAATATTGTCATTGTTCTGGATGGTCGGCCTTATGCCTGACGTGGCATGCACACTCGCATGCAGGGAGCGAGACCTTAGTGTGCTGCTGCAGCATCATCAAAAGTGGAGCGCAATGGAACGGGACAGGCAGACGGTGAGGATATTCAATATAGAAGACAACGATGTGGAGTTGATCCGAGCCGAAGACTGGGAAATTGGGAGACGAACGGCCAAGGTTGTGGTGCTGCACGCCCAAGTTAAGTCATTAGGGATTAAGTAGCCAGCGCCCGTCAGGCATGTGTTACTTGGCACAGTGGGGTGAGGAAGTCCACTGACGACAGTTTGAATTGCACAATGGACCCGGGACTCAGTGGCTAGGAAGAGTATGTTAGACTATTGGGCGAACGGACGCTCGTTCGAATTTTCTGAAGGGTTCAACAATCTGAGGGCAGACCTGCAGCATAAGATCGTTGTGAAATCAAACTCAAATTCTGTGCTTCGACGAACCGGAATCCGGAACGGACTGACTAATCGTGTTATGGAATTTGACGCAATCGGCAAAGAAACTCAATGCCGAGAACGGATTTCCACTCACAATGACTCCCAACTTTTAAAGGTCCGACGAATTATATTTTCTTTCCAGCAGCTGTCAATTCATAACAGCCTGCGAAGGTTACCAGCGTCTTCTCGCAAACATTCATTTTGTTCGTGATACGTGACCGCTGAATTGAGAACCTTTTCGTAACATAATTGACTTTTGAAGTCTTGTCATAGCCTGGCGGTAGGTGGTGCCCTGAGAGCTCTCGGCTCTCTCAGCAATCCAACGCACTAACCCTTGAGCCATGACAACAATTTTATGTACATATAACGACTTGAAAACTCATTCAGCTATCGGAAGATGCAAACTGGATCTTCAGAAAACATTGCCTCCTCTTCGGAATGATTGATCTGCTTGTGGCCATTCTACCTTCCGTCCTGCCACTGGTCCCAACCTCCACACCTCACTGTATATTCTCACTGCTTGTTCAGATGCCAAGTGTGCCGATGGATGTGAAATAATAACATTGATGATGCCTGGCGATGGCAATGACGACGATGGTTGGTGTTGGTTGGCTGGTGGCGGCGCTGACCCATTACCGGCACAGCCCAGTCACATTGTGTGTGTATGTGCGCTCTCATTTTATGGCATTGTGCAATTCCAGCAATTAACTTTAAAGGACGAACAAGTATAATCGTTTCGTACGTGAAAACTCACACATGCGAGGACGTTGGCACTGCAGCAACATCACAACCAAAGCAACAAAGCATGGAACAACGACGCTGCTCGGTAACAGCTAGTAGAGCTGCTGCTTCGACTGTTCCCTGATGCTGATGATGACGACAATTGTTATGTGTGCCCAGGCAGATCCAGGCAATAGCACCCTTCAGTCAGTCGCCCAGACGTCAATGCTAACAGGAAATGCCTGAAGGGGTTGATGCGGTTCAGTTTCAATGGGATGTGACTGCAAGGACGGCAGGCGGAAGCACACAGGCGTTATATGAATGTTTGTGTGTGTGTGTGTGTGTGAATGTCCCAGCCAATGTAACGGCATATTAATCTCGTTAATGATGAACTGAATCAGCGTTTTAATCGACCGAACCAATTCAAGGACCAGCTCCCGAAATAGATAGATGGATGCCATTCTCTCGTCTGATTGCCATCAGTTCCCCCTCCATATGCTTATTAGTCCTCACGCTGCTTCCCCCTGCTCTTCCTCCGCCGTCTCCCACCGACAGGACGAGGACATAAATTGCAGCCGACTGACTGATGGAGTTTGAGAGGAACGAAAACAAAGGTTAGCGGTGAGTTATAAGTAGGAAAACGTTTCCGCCACAGAGTGGGCTGCAATGCGTGAATGCCAGGCAGCGAGCTTTGCTTTCTAATGAACTTACATTGACATTTAGTTTCCCAAATCCAAGGGTGGGGGGGGTTGTGGAACAATGATACTGATTACGTTGGCGACGATATTGATGCTTATAATCCGTTGGCATTAGTTAACATAAAATGATTGTGGTTTGATCTATGTGTGCAGCTGGTCCGTGAACCCCGACCCACTCCACCTGGCAAACGCATCCAGTTGATTAGACAATGGCGGGCGTAGAGGTGACAGAAATTATTGGTCGATATGACTTTTCTCACGGTAGAGAGGAGATCAGGTCACGCAACGTCACGCGATTAATTGTCAATTCCAATCGAGTTGACAGCGGCAATTTCGAAAAGTTTTGCCCTCTCCCCCATCCGTCAGAGTTTGACTTTTGTTTGGCAGATCCTTTGTTGGATGCATGACGAAGTTCTAACTGAGATGTCGACTCTGTAAAAATAATTACCAAGTTGCATGTGCACGCCGTCTGGCGGGAGTTCATTAAAATTCCCTACAATCTCCGTTGTCGTGTCGTCGCGTGTGGTTTTTTTGACGCGAAAAACTTTTTCCCCGGGTGGGAGATGCACTTGTATGCAGAGTCTCGACGCCTCCTTTCGTTGAAAAGGATGAACGAAACTAATTTTTGTCATTTGCGCATATTTTATTCAAATGTGAGATGCGGATTCGGTGGGACCCGAAAAATTGAATTCAAAGTTTTTGGCTATTTAAATTTTCGGTGGAAGAAAACGCAGGGAACTCGCAAAGGCACTCTCGCACAGGACATTTCGTTGACGAAAGAATAATTACCTCGTAACAACTGCTGGTGTTGGTGCTACGTTGTGTTTGGAGAAGAAAGAAGTACTTTTGTGGGTTGTGTTCAAGGAGGTGACAGTTGACGGAAATATGGGTCTTAGAAATGCATTAGCTATGACGGAGTCGCCTTTAAAAAATGTATTTCCGAACGGAGGACTTAGAATGGGTTTGGGTAAATACCTCAACAGAATGTGAATTTCAATAATCTTTACAACCAATATTCAAAGCAACACCATTCTTCGAATTCAGCGATTACTAAGGGAATTGTGTATGTGAGTGAATTCAATTACCTGGCTTTGAATTTGATTGTCCATGGCGTTCATAGCTATTTGTAGCACTCTCTTGATGTAGCCTTTCTTAGATAAGTTGATTTTAACTGAATCCATTCGATTACAATGTCTTTCCTTAAGGGGCAAAACTCGTGTGACCGCCTGAAAAAAGGTTTTAAGGATATATGTATAATAAATACATGATAAAATTTTTGGATCAAAAAATTGAAAATTCAGCGAGTTATTTCCAATCTCCCGAGGCCCCAAAAAAAGTCCCCCCACTGCTGCAGTGATAGGGACCTTCACAATTCCCGAAATCAAAAAAACCAAAAAGTTTATTTAACTAGAAGGTATTGCCCGTACCATGACCCTCGGTCGAAAAATAAAATTGAAATTTAACAAAATGGCGGGGTTTAAAAAAAAAATCAAATTTCTCGCGAAAATTTGATGATTTTTGGCCAGCCAAAATTACATTTTTTATTCGATCGGAAAACTGGAAGTTCATAGTATGGAGAAACATATACATATATGTAAAAGAAGCTGCAAAAAAAATCAAATCGATCAGATGATTTGTCTTCGCGTTATAACTGCAGCAAATTTAAAAAATGTAGTTTCGAGAAAAACGCGGCTGAAGTTTAAGTTACTGGTAAATCCGATGAGTGGCTGCTCTTCAGATGACTGTAACTCAAAAAATATTTGAGATAGCAATTTTTTTAGTGTGTTGTTTTTAAAGGTATATCGAAATATGTAAAAAGAAAAAAAAAATTAAAATTTCACACTAGTGGTGCCCTTTAAGTCACGTGTGAAGTTGCTGATGCGTCAGCCACTGACCTGAAAGAAAAAATGTTATTGCATCAGTGGCGGATAAAAGATTTATATAAATGATTGACAAAGGTAGATCCTTCCACTTTTTGATAAGCTTTGCGGCCTGTAGAATGGCTGTTATCTCAGCATGAAAAACGCTACATCCGTCTCCAATTTTGAAGACCCCTCTGGATTCACAGAAGATACAGGCACCAGTACCAGCATTTATTTTGGATCCCTCATTGAGTGTACACTATACAATCATCATTTCACATTAGTGGTGCCCTTTAAGTCACGTGTGAAGTTGCTGATGCGTCAGCCACTGACCTGAAAGAAAAAATGTTATTGCATCAGTGGCGGATAAAAGATTTATATAAATGATTGACAAAGGTAGATCCTTCCACTTTTTGATAAGCTTTGCGGCCTGTAGAATGGCTGTTATCTCAGCATGAAAAACGCTACATCCGTCTCCAATTTTGAAGACCCCTCTGGATTCACAGAAGATACAGGCACCAGTACCAGCGTTTATTTTGGATCCCTCATTGAGTGTATACTATACAATCATCCCAGCCCTCTCTTCTTGGTATTTTAATATTAAATCTATCAAAGTCTGACGTTGGAATGATGTAATCGGTGTCTTTGTTCTAATTCGTGGTAGTCCATTGGGTTAGAATGAAGGCGTGACCATAGGTGCTAGTTGTCCAAAGACCTACTTCGGTTATTTTGAGTGCTATTTTTGCTGTCTACTACTACAGTGGATATCCATCTTTGAGATTTCATTCTGATTTCAACAAATTCTTTGAGATTTCAACCCGATTTCATTGAAATATTTGAGATTTCACTCTAATTTCACTGAATCATTGTGATTTCACCCAAATTTCATTGAAATCATTTCATAAGCAGTAGCAGTCACCCAGTCTTAAATCAGAATCAGTATGGGTTACTTCGCGACGGGCTTTTACAGTGGAATTTTCCCTTTATCACTTCTATTAACTCATTCACCGCAGGAGCACAGCGGTAGAGTTCTTTCGCTGTGTGGTGCTGCGGCTCCCTCTATCCATCACCCGGGGACGCGCCCTGTAAGGAACCCCCATCACCCTGTTCTGCATTTCCCATCAATTTCCTACGATCGATCTTAGTTTACTGAGTCGTAATATCATCACGAGCTTAGTTGCCTTCTTCTTCAACAAAAAGACGATGTTTTCACTGTTGATAAGCGAGTCCTAAGATCAGGAGTCTGGTTGCCTTCTTGGACAAAAGTGTTCAGTGCTAAATTCACCAATTGAATTCTTTAAATAAATTTATGAAGACAAGACCGGAAACTGTTTGTAAGTTGTCATCATCGGCCGAGTGGCTTCATCTTCATCCACAAATCGGGCATGCATGCTTGTATCTCTCATTAAATTTCTATTTCACCGATCACACTTCTGTCCAATTAGACTCTCAACACACAATTGACCAATCACCGATAACGATCCCAGGGAAAAGTCGTCGAAACAGAACCCCAAACAGGACGAACGAATGTCCTTTATTTCACTTCCAGTAAATTTAACACGTTCACCTTCGTTTTCCACATCGTGCTCCTTCCACTCACCTGCCGAGAGCGGGCGGGGGGAATAAATAAAATCGCAATTATTTAGGGAATCTCTGGATCTCACTTCGCCCGCACGCCAACGCGACGAAACAAATAATTGCGTTCCATTAAATTTGTCCGGAGCTTGTCACCTTTAAAATCGTTTACACCCTCGTCGCCGTGCCCGGAGCGGAGGGCGAGATAAGATGTAGATAAATCGATAGACGGATGGTGGTGATTCCCTCCCACAGTTGTTGTTGCACCATTGGAAATCCACTCAACACCGAAACTTTTCAATCAGTTCACACTTTGTTGCTCACGCCGCCGTACCGCCGCACCATATCGTCTCCAATCTATCTATCCATCCGTCAAAACGATTGTCTCCTCTCAAAAAACTTTCTCCTCTCATTGCCACACACAAACACACTGAGGCAGAGGGATATGCCAGGAAATTTCGGTCGTTATCCCAGTTATGCGGGTCGGCCCCATGCTCCAGCGGCTCCTCCCGGGAACGTGGAACAAGTAGAAGATAGAAAAGTATTTAAACGGAAATTGGCACCATTATTGTTGCGCACCGTGTCGTGTCGATTCAGTATCGTGTACGTCTTGTCGTGTAACCGGTGAACAGTGAACAATCCTGCTGCTGGGCAATCTCAAACAACGCTCCGTTCTGGGGTGGGTGAGACGAGGCAAACTGCGGGATTCTATTGATCTCGGCAGCTTAGAGTTTAACGTTCTTGACACTTCCTGCAATCACACGGTAGGGCTGATGAGAAAACGAAGGATATACGAGTAAGTACCGTTTCTCGAGTGATTTCTCGATGGATAATCATATCCGCCGATTTATTTATGCTCACCCCATCGAGATGGCTCCGGCCCGCTTCTTGTTGGGGGGCTGGGATGGATGATTTGTCACACATTTACTTGACATGATTGGTTGCGAAATGCGGTGATGCGTAAAGAATGTCTATGCCACACCGACAACAAGGATTAGTCGTTGAAATCTGGAATCCCACTGCGATAATTACGATTCATCGAATTGTATCTACTCCTTGACACGTCTGCTGATGGGAAGCGAGTATACTCGTATCTCCCCGTATTTGGTGTCAATTTGACATCTGGGTTTCGAAGATGTCTCTGCCCAATTGGTGTCTCTAATTGGACGAATCTTCTAATTGTGATTTGGAGAAGATTCAAGAAATCAATTGTGTATAGATAGTGTCTGGTCATATTCGGTTGGGAATCTAAGTGGAGTGTGAGTGATTGGCCAGAGAAATTGAGGTAAGGCAACGCCACATGAAGCTAATGAGGTTGGTTTTGTACAGTGGTGGAATATTGGGGTGACGCATCATTAAATTTTGACTGATGGACAGGCAGGGAGAGAGAGAGACAGAATTGCTTTCATAATCTTCAGAGTCTAGCACTGGGAGTTGGGAAGGCTCTGTTCAAATGGGATTTGGGTGACAAAAAACGGAGTAGGTTGCTTTTGATGGAAGTGCCTATGACGTGGAATAATTCCGAAAATCAATCCAAGGACTAACTTTACCGATGGGAGTTTTGTGTCATCGCTAGAGAAATCAAAAACTAAATTCGCAGTGCTTAGTAAAACCACCCAAGTCTTTGAAGAATTCTAGTGCATCGACGGTAGTTCATCTTCTGCTATCAGCCCTTCATTCCTTCATTGGTAAACTAACCCAAGTTTTCGGAGATTTATGGAGCATCGAAGGCAGTCCATTCCCTGGTATTTTCGCTTTAGTACTCTTAGCTACCATCGTTTAATTGAAATGCCTTGGGGAGCACTTGGATTTAGTCTATTCCGAGCAACCGATCGGACAAATCTAAATCGAACAAAGCACAAAGGCTGTCTGGAAGCTAATCAGCTTCTCTGGTTGAGTGTGGCAAGCGCAGTTAAAAAAATACAAATAGCTGGCGCAACTGCTTGGGATGAGCCAAGGCCTAACTTCTCGCAACCATTCATGTTGTACGTGTTGTATTGTTTGCACGAATTTATTGCCTACTCTGAACGGCGAATTCTCATGACAGATTATACTCCCGGAGGTTTGTCATACCCCGATGAGAGGTGGTGCCGCGAAAAATGATCGGTGGATATGACTGGGGTTTGAACCCACGCCGCTCGCTCAGCAGTCCAACGCACTAACCACTGAGCCACGGCGACCACGCGAGCGCAGTTGGTGAGACAAATTCACTGCCTAGGTTTCGGGTTCTTACATGAATGAGGGCGGGGCTCGTCGCTCTCTAAGCATAGTCTGCAGGTAGGGTCCGGTAACAGGCCAAGCTTGTGTAGGTGGCGTTTTAGTAGACAGTGGCCACTTAGAAAAAACTCAGATTTAGAAGAAACGTGGATTTTTTTTGTGATAGATTGGGGAAGAAGTGTTTGGTACATTTCTGTCCTACACTTCCCATCCAAATTTTGCGGGGTTTGTTTCCTCATGTAGCTTTTTAAAAAGAGACTTGTTTATTCCACAGGCTGGTTTATGACCAGTGAGGAGTGTTACTTCGTTAGCTATGACCATCACCGCAGGAAGTGAAGGGTGTAGATGCACCTATCTTGGCCAGTGCGTCCGCTGTTTCATTGACTGCCTCTAGAACTGGTTTCGATTTTATCATGGCTGAGTTCAGCGCTAGATTGTCGGTGTAGATAACGATGGTTTTGCTATGGAAGTGAGAGAGCTAGTATACTGATTTATGGCACATATTTCTGCCTGGAAGATCGATAAGCATGTATGTGTCTAGACTGACCAACATGTACATAAGTGCTAGACGATCCTCCGCGTATTCCGGTCCTAGACCCACTACCCATTTTAAAGCCGTCCGCGTACCATACTTGATCATGCTCTTAAGGACGGGATTTGAATTTTTTCCCAGTCGTTACTCGGAGGAATGACTATTGAGGAGTTTCGTAACAGTAACAATATTTTGGGAGAGTGTCATCCAACATTCTATGCTCAACGCGCTACCTTGGAGTAGGAAGGAAAGTGTGTTAAGGTGACCTTCAGGAGGATGTTAAGAGCTGATGGAAGAGCCTATTCAAACTGAGTTTTCTCTGCATTTCTATATGGACTTCAATGGCGTCACACCGATAATATTATTCTTGGCTGTGGTGGACTCGTTTGTCTTTGTCCACCAAACTATTGCCTTATAAGCCAGGGTAGGTCTGACGATCAAGGTATAGATTTGGAGCATGGTTTTAGGACTTAATTCCCAGTTATTGACACAAATGCGGAGATAATCCGCTCAATTCGGAGATTCCAGGACAATTTACTGCCCACGATTACCCCCAAGGTACTTTAATTCGGAAACGGCGATTTCATGACCCAATAGTGGGTTTGTCGTGGACTCTTTTACCATCTGGGACCAGGAATACCCCTATGTCTGGCACCCAACATTGTGTAACATTGTGCTGTGATTTGAGAAGATTTAGCCCTTTGCAGCATCTTAGAAGTTGTGTGGATGTTGTATGACTCCTGTGACTGCTATATGATAATTTACAAGCTCTCGGACTCACTATAGTATTACAATGCGTCAAGGAGTTCATCTGAAACACTGCGAGGCTCAAAGTGCGTTTGTTAGTCTCCTTTGAATGGTCATGGAGTAGGAAGATATTAGCAAATGAGTTGAACAGTTGTTATCATAGCTTAAGAGAGTGGTCCAGGTGGAGGAAGGATACTAGTTGCCATTTAGTTTTGTTGGAATTTGGTTAGAGTGACTGTCTACAGCTCGATGCAGATGAAAAGGTTTACTGAACCAACTAACATTTTTGTAAAGCGCAGGATACTTCAGACGTCGATTTTCGCAAAATCCGGTGAGGAGACTGACAACAGTACTAATAAACATACGTGCGATCGCTAAAGCAGGATAAAACTATTGCATCCGTTCCAATCATAGGCCAGATCTGTCTACAGATTTGGAACATTAACGGATGGTTTTCATGCTCCTAAACTCCTTTATGGTCGCGGTGGAGTGCTCTAGACCATGAGATCATTTTGTTGGAATCTTTGGTTTCGAGCTCTTTAGGGATCGATGGGAAGTCTTTGAAAACAGACTCTGATATTGATTTGGCATCGTAGCCTAAAATCCGTGGAGGAGTATGGGGATTTTGGACTGAGATGGCAATATCGATTCCTCTTTAAATTTTTTCTCATATAAATCAGACAGAAAAACTACTTCTCCTTTATTAAATCCACTTTACATCAAGCGACCCTCCCAGCATTGTTTCATTTTGCTTGCCACGTTCTTTGAAGTACCCCCGTCCGATGATCCGATAGTCCCCAGGCCTAAGGTACATCGCCAAACTGGACTGTTCCACTAGCAATCCTCGCAGAAAGTAGTACCCCTAAAATCACACTTCAATACAAGCTTCAACCTGTCAAACAGTAACCTCACCTCTGGCACTGGACACGTCTCCATAAAGTTCCCGTACTTGATCGCGTTCTTATACCACTTCTTCATCAGGTTGTCTATAAACGCGTTGTTCACCATCTCACACACGTCAAAGTCATCTATGAACAAGCTCTGATACCGCGTTGAGTGCTTCAACTTGATCTGGACATCAACCACGGCATAAAAGTTCCTGAGAATCGGTTGCAGCAGGGTTATGTCCATATTAAAACAATGCGGGTCTTTGCCGATCGAAGTTGTAAAGTTGGACACATATTTCGGGTTAAAGTATCGCGTTGTGGCGATAAATTTGACATCTGCCATCTACTCCCAGAAAGGAACCATGATTAGAACAGAAATCTCATCTTAAACAGATGCAGAACCCACCTCCAAGAGTGCCGGGAGAAGTATAATTCCCCAGCAGACCACAAATAGTTGCTGCATGGCACTTAAGCGTCTCAAATGAGTTTCGAACAGCGCCGTGCCAGCTAAAACCACAATTTAATGAGATGGAACACACATGGTCATCCCCGACATTGGGATTTTAATCAAAGATCTCATAACACATAATGAGATGGCACATTAGCATTAGCATATGGTTAAGGGTGCTGGACTGAAAATTGAGCCATCATCAGCGGTAAATTGCCTCTCATTAGTGTCGATTGGAAACTGAAACCATTCAGATCGATGACTATACTGCGGATACTGGTCATTCTCATCGGAGCGATGGGGTTAATGGATTGCGGACGAATGGTGAGTTCCGGTCGAGGAATCCACTTAAGGAATTTAATAAACTCGTGTCCCGCATCTGTGTTTGTTTTCCAGAAATCAGCGGAAGTGCAGTTCCACAAAATCACAATGGCTTTCAATCCGGCGTACTTGGATTTTTGTAATTTTTTCATAACTCCCGACTCGAATGGACGGTCATTCGAGCTGAGAGCGATGTTGATTCGGAATATGTCGAGTGATGTGCACGTGGCTGTGGACTTTTTGATGAAGGGCACGCAGGATGAAAAGTATAAGCTGATTTTCGTTTACGATTTCGACTTGTGTAAGCTTTGGGACGGTCTGATGCAGCAGTCGATAGCGAGGATGTGGTTTAAGAATTTAAAAAAATTTAGTAATTTTCCAAACACATGTCCTTTTTTGTCGGTGAGTATTGCCTTCACCGGTTAATGCGTGCTCAGAGTGATTTGTTTTTTTTTTTTCAGGGATACTACTACATCAAGAAGATGAAAGTCGATACAAAGAGTGTTCCGATGTTCGTGCTGAGCGGACAGTACATGGTTAAGGTGTCGATGTATGAAAAGAAGGGGAATCTGAAGGACTATCTTACTAACTCATCTATGGAGTTAAGGCTTACTAAACCTTGAAGTGTGCTTAAAAAGCGTAGCAAAAGTTGTACAAAATATACGTTGTGGTTACATAAGATTGAGAAGGTTTTCTTTTGCGAAAGATTGAAGGTGGAGCTCGGATTTAAAACATGGCCAGGATAGTCAATTAACCCTAGTTCACTCAGCATTTTTCCACCATCAACCCCTAAGTAATGACATTCTGTTGAAGTGGAGTTCAGCCTCTTAAAACACTAACATCCCACTCAGTGGAATCTAAGTCAGTCAAGTGCTACAATGCCTGACCATCGCTTTCCAGACGCAACAAGGTCAAACATTGTTGGTCAACGAGGAGTTTTAGGCAATGAATCCGTGAATCAATTGACTAGGCCCAGCTCTAGTCTCACGTTCTTACGACCAGAACTTTTCTGTGGCCTAAATTTAACTACCTATACGGCGCTGAATACCACTTTCGTATAGCCCATTCGGAAAATGCCGCGAAACTGAGGCAAGTCAAAAGACTTATCAAATCCTTAACATCGACATTGCTGCTGTAGTCATTGCACGGGGTCCCGCTTAGAGAAAGTTCCAATGCAATGCGTGTGGACTACGAAGTCTGACAGCAGAGACGACTTCTGTTTTTTGACTGAAGGAGGAATGTTCACGTTATTGTTAACTTTGAGGTTATATTTATTAAGTGAAGAAGCAACGAAGTTCTTGGGAGGGAGGCTAGACATAAAGTTCACATTTAAGCAGCTCCTGACAGAGCCGCAAATGTCACCACATCGTTGAGTAGACTGATGGAAAGCAAGCACAAGATAACCCACCATTAGAAAAAAGCAAAGACTCTTGATGTCGAACACGAACTCCATCCTTCTGTACGCCGGCGCTGAGACATGCACCGTCTCACTCAGAAAGGAAACGAACGGCTTCAAAGCAAAGGAAGCCGGGTTAGGGTACCAAAGGTTCTCGTAGTGACAGGAGTGGTCCCAATCAATATATGTAATAGCAGCAGAGAAAAAATACGTCTTCAGGAAGAAAACAAATGGCAACAGCTCAAGCAAAGGAACTTACCTACAACGCCAACAGGAACATTGGTGAACGAAAACCAGAGGAAGATGAATCGAGGGGCTAGGTTAGGTTAGGTTATGGAAGAAGTTATGGAAGGACACTGCGAAATAGGAATCCATGCGGAGCGTCTTGGATTGCCCTACAACGATTATTGCAGAAGCTGCAGGGACGAAGAGGAAATAGAACCCGTCCGGCACCTACTATGCGAATGTCCCGCACTGGCCACCAGAAAACTGCGTACTCTTGGTAGTAATTTCTTTCATGAGCTGGAGGATCTTCATATCGCAGATTTTGGGAAACTCCTGAGATTTGTATCCCTTTCTGGATGGTTTCCAGATTAGCCAACCCTGTCCCTTGGTTTGACTCTCATGAGTATACATTTTATGGGTACAACGGACTCGCTTGAGGTCTAAGTAAGTCTTTTGGACACTCACTAAACCAACCATGGGAGAAGTGCCCAGTCCAATGACTGAGCGTCCACAGGGGCCACACTTTCCCCGAGCGCTCTAGATCGTCAGAAGGGCGGCAAAGATTGAAAATGGGGCTAGAAGTCATCATACTGATGAGAAGTGATGGAACCGGGCTTGCTTCTAATATTCCAAGAAGAAGAGAGAAAAGAGGCTGCAAAAATCAGAAAGCAAGAAGGACCCCCCATGGCCTTAATGGTAGTTGTACCACCTAGAAATAATGCGAAAAACAATTCCGAGTTGAGCTAAGTCATTTAGATCAGATTATCACCGATGCCGAAGCTAAAAAAAAAAGGAAAGCCTCGTCTTCTACGGCATGCGTGAATAGAGGTTGATCTAAACCAACTACGTGTATGTAACTAGATAGGTAGGTAGGTAAGGTGGCTGTTCATGCGAGGCACAGACAACCGTATGCCAAGGAAAGCCTTGGATACCACTTGGATCTACCCTAGGTGCCACTCCAGCTAATGAAACCATTTGGAGCTCTTGATAAAGCTGAGGATACTTTTGATATCAATATGTGATTATTCGCTCGGATTGTCGAAGTCGTAGGCTCCTAGATAGAGTTTCCTTCTTTGGGACAGGGCAGGGCAAGTGCAGAGAAAATGTTGCGACGAGGCCCATCCTATTGGCATGAAAGCCAATAGGACAGTGACCGTTGAGGACACCAATAACGATGAAATTGGGCGACCTTTTAAGCAAGATAAGAATCTTAGATCGAGTGAGGCTTACCAAAGCCCATATCTCTCTGGAGGTGCGGTGCATGTGGTGCCGTTTCTCCATGTTTGGTTTGTCTTGCTGATCGCGTCGTACTCTAAGAGTAATTTACATGTTCCTCCGTTCTAGTAGGATCTCTAGAATAGTACCACGTTTGGCGAATTCGTCGGCCTTACAATTCCCTGACCGGGTACCCAGCATAGGTGAATGTTAAAATGTTCTGCCATCTCAGTGAGAGACGAGCGACAATCTGAGGTAGCTTTTGACGTATATGTTACTGATTCCAGAGATTTTATAGCAGTCCGGTGTTTTCTGGGATGAATGTTAAGGGATCCAAGATCATTGACTGGCCAATATGGTTGTTTGACCATTGAGAGGAGGCCTTCAGTGTGAGGGCTGTGTTAGCGGCTGACTGTTTGTCAACAATATCTAGAGAGAGTAGATGTAGGAGTACGTCAAGTGCCGCGGATGGGGTGGTTCGTAGTGCTCCGCTAATGCATATGCATGCTGATCTTCGCACTTTTCCCAATAGGTTACGGTGAAGGGCTTTTTCTAAGGCCGTCCACCAGACGATCACACCATACAGAAGTGTCGGTCTGATAACGGACACGTAGAGCCAGTGCGTAATACGAGGTTTCAGGACCATTTTTTACCAATGGCTTTCCTGCAGCAGTACAGCGCTAGAGTGGCTTTTTTAACGCATTCAAGAGTGATGGCCTTCCAGTTTAGTTTACTGTCCAGAATGAGATCCAGAAATTTAGCTTCATTAACAAAGCGCAGGCTGGTGCTGTTTAGAGAGGGCGGGTCGATTGGAGGAATTTTGTATTTCCTGGTGAAGAGGACCATCTTGAAAGGATTGGAAGGGCCTTTTGAAGAAGTTCACTAAGGGTGCCCGGGTATTTACCGGAGGCAGAAATTGCAACATCGTCCGCATAAGCAATCACTTCGCATCCAGCCCTTGCCAGGTCGAGCAGCAGTGTATTAACCGCCACAATCCAGAGAAAGTGTATGCAACTAAAGACAGCTGGAAAAGGATCGTACTGGCTGGAGACACTAATTGGTTAAAGTCCTGGTTTACCATGATAAAGGCTAAGAATGACATTTTTATCTGAGTGAGCTCAAATCAACTGGGGAAAATTGTCATGAAGGATAAACTTGACTATGCGAGCCGATAACAGATGCCACAGTGCTGACTCTAAAAGCTGTTCCATAAAAAAAAAAAAACATTTTCCTTCAATTTTGAAGCCATGATACTCTTTTATTCTAACGCCTCGGTTCTAGTGTCTTACGAAGCACAAACGTGTGCATGCACAGCCATATTATGTCTTTTTGTGGACTCCACTCTTTAATAATTTATGGTCCCATTTTTGTTGAAATCGCATTAGTAGACGTTTCAATAATTTTTCCCGGAAACTTGGTAAGGCCCGACACTACCTAGTTTCTCGATTTAGCCATTGTGTCAGCGTGCAAAAGGATTCAAATGCCGACATGCTTTCAGATTTTAAGGCACGGTGCTCAAAAATTTACAGAAGTAAGTCCGTTGTTACTAGAAACAGACGAGAGCTTCTTAGGCATGCGTCCTATTAAGTGAGAGCATAATTTCACAACACGGTTATTGTATTACTTGAAAAGGCCCCTCCCCCTTTCCGCTGCGTCTTGATTAATTTTCTGCGAGAAAATTAATTTAAGACTTCATTACATCCTTAAACAAATTCCCAAAAGACTTAATTTATTTCCCGTCGCTCTCATCCATAAAACCGTGCACGCCAGCTAATTCCCAAAATTTAATTTCCGAATTCAAATTTTAAATAATAAAACCCCCGGCCACAAATCCCCACCCACAAAATTGTCCGTGTTCCGAGGGATTTTTCAATTTGCCACTACAAAACCAGTTTCGCCAGTTGTACTCTCGGTAAAGGTGTCACGGATCCATGTATCTCTAGGCCGGGCATGTTTGTAGATAAGAGTCAACCTCACATGGTGTCCCGAATTGTGTGGACTTAAAATACGTTCAAACAAAACCCGACGCTAGAGATACACCGCTCACAGATCGCAAATACAGAAAAAGGGGAAAAATAGGCCAAAAAAGAGAATTGCACAGCATATAAATCCGCAATGTCCTTTCAATCAGGATCTTTGAGGTTGCATGTGTCTCCCTTACTGTGCACATGCCATGTATACTTTTGTCTGTCGCGTGGTGCCTACATATGTATGGTCCCTGTGACATGTCTAAACCACCAAAAAGTGGGCGCGTTGCACCGAAGGCGAAAAAAAAGCGAAAAAGCTAAAAAAAAAACTCGAAAAAGGAAAAAAAATTCAAAGGAGCATAGACAAAAAGGGTTAGTATACTACTCCAGTACGATGCACCATGAAAGGAAACACAGAATCAAAGCCCAGAACCTGTGGGCCAAGAGATTTGTCACCTTCACACGACGCCAACTCACATCGCACCACCAATGGTAGGTGTGTGTGTAAACTGTGTGTATGGTAGGCAGAGTGTTACTTCACTGCGCAGATATAGGCATGGGGGCGTCACTCCAGGACATGCAACAAAAATGCATTCCGTGCGCATGCAATAAACCTGTCACACTGATGAGTTTATGAATTTAATGAGCGAAAGCTTGCTGGGAACATCCCTGGAGCGCGGCAATGGAGTTCCATCGATGAGATATACAATCGTCTGATTGGCCTGTCCAGGCAGAAGTTGTGGCTTTTTGGTTTGAGGCGATTGGCTGTGGCAATCGGTGGAGCACAGTGCGCATGATAATGGCTTTTTCGAGTCTACTGCCTCTTGCGGGGGATGATTTTCCATGTCGGCGGTGGGGGCGAAAGTTACGAAAGTTTCACTGTTTTGTTTGCATTGCAGGGTGGAGTAATGTTTCTAAATGGGGGTATGTTGGATGGTGTTTAGGTTGGTAAAACACAGTGGCGTGCTACAAAAAAATTGTGGGTGCTGCGCCATTGGAAGAAATTATAGTTATTTAGTTTTCAGAACTGTAAACGTGTTTCAACAGAGATTGAAACGGTTGCGTTACTGATGATTGCTGTGATGCTTCTTAAATAGAAGGGAAATACAGGTAATGAAAAGTAAAGGCTTCATACGAGCTGATGTTTTATTTATGAAATGGTGTAACCAGTCACCATTCATCATCACATTAAGGTCTTCGTCAGGAGTGGTCGTACAAATTAGCGCTAAAGACTATTCTTAAACGAGCTGACATGAGCAATCCAAGAAGTTCACAATTTGAACTTGGAAAGTTCTAGAAAATACTTTGCTGGTCCAACTTTGATTCCTTTTGAGAAGATTGTCAGTCTCCTATTGACTCCCTAGTGTGAAAACTTCTTGGCAGAAGAACCAAGATTCTGTAAAGTCCTTCTGCACTTCTGTGCTTTCACAGCACTACTACTGCATTATCTTCGCTCTGTCGTCAAGTCTTTGAATATTTTGCAGGTAAAGCGTCTTTCGCTTTGTAGCCCAGTTGTCCAAATTTTCGATATAAAAATCCAAATCAAACTAATTTACAACAGAAAAGACCTCAAAATTCCCAAGACTTTAAAGCTTTGCGAGGACCCTTCTTTGAATAAGAAGATGAATATATTCACACATGACTTAGGGGCTACCACGTCATCACGATAGACCTCCCTTCAAACAAATGCAGGTGGCCAGCTTTGACAAACATTCTAAACAATAATGTCTGCAGTCATGATGCTTACAAACTGGCTAAAAATGGTCCAAAGATAGTGAATAGTTAAGCTGAAGAACATTCACAAATCAAAGGACCTTTCACATTCCTTAAACCGCCGCTGAGATGAATGCATCTAAAGACCTTGAGTCGTCTTGCGTCGAAGGAAGGAATTTTCATATTCCCATAAACCATGCTTATGGAAATACGTTTCAAGACAGAGAATTGTTTAGCCTTGAGTTCAATCCAGGGTACTTCAACCAAGCCAGGACGAAGCAGAAAATGAAGCACAAAGCCCAGAGGAGCCATTCATGTGCTTAAACTTAGGCTTAAGTTAATGCGCCTGAAGACAATAAATCGTCTAGACTTGACGACTTATTCCTTAGCTCTGCAAAGTTCTTTTGAGCTTTTTTGACACATCATGCCTCAAAACAAAATTTTACCCACCCTAGCTGACTTAGCATATTTTTGGTTTAGGACTTTTCGAAAACCCAATTCATCAAGAAAGAATAATGCTTAACTATTCCCTTGATTGCGCTGTAAAAATTCCTCTCAGTGTATTAAGCTTTGTATGACACGCAAAGTTTCGCTCCATCCAAAACTTCCATCGTGCAACACTTTCATACGAAAGCTTCACGCATTCCTTAGCTTTTCACCCGTCCATCGTGTTCGATTACCACTTCTTTGCGCACACAAAGACCTGAATTTCACTTCCTGGTACTACCATGACCTCAATTCTCCCAGCACGACCACAACTCGTCGTCCTGCGACAGTTGTTTTACCCTGTGGTAGGTTCTTTTCCTTCGAATGCACTGCAGCCCCACATCAAGGACATTCCATACAAAAATAACTACTTGAACAAGCAGATGTCTTCAGCCACCATTACGCGGCGAATTCAGCGGAATTTTGTTGTCCTTCGAACATGCTTCGCATGCCGAGTAGTGGTTGCTTGGGAACATTTTTTTTCCACAATAAGGATCTAGGCTCCAATCGAACCTCTCGAAACAGTTTTTGGCACACGAAAGGGCACCTCTCTCTTACATCCTTTTCGGTACAAACACACACCGTTGCCATTGCTGTTGCTACTACTCGCTGCTACTACTGCCCCGCTTGGTTGTGGATGGAAATCAACGGCCGACCATCGCGTAGGCAGATAGCAGCTAGGATAGTTGTAATAAGCCAACGTTAGTGTATCACCGACATCCCTCGGTCACAGTAGATTCGATATCCTTTTTACAAAACATTTTTATTTATCGCTCAGTATCGGCGCGACTTTTCAGTGCAAGCAAACTATATTATACACGCTCTTCGTTCGCAATTGCTCGATTTTTTGTCACACAGTTCAGCGTGAATTACGGCTGCGAAAGGATGCGATTGTGTTAATTTTTGTTTTGTAACTGAACGAGGCATTTAAACTTAAGAAAAAAAAAGGACGACAACGCGGCGGTTCTACTGAGTTTTGTCGCGGCTCAAAAGAATATCCTTCGGTGTAAATAAATTCATAAATATTTAGACCGTATCCTTGTAGTGTTAACTAAGCAGATTTAAAATTTTGTTTCGTTGTCCTTCTGTCCGAAGTTGTTGTTGTCGCTCGCTTAAAGTGCTACGGTTGTGAACATAGTATTACTTAGCTTTCTATCGATAAGAGTTAAACAAAAAAATAAATTTAAGGATTCACACACACATACACACACACGAAAGGAAAAGGAACATTTACGATTGAGTGAACAATCGCGACTGTCGCACAGGACTTTTGCTCGCGTTCAGCGAACCATGTTCTGGGAAACGTTGTGAACGATTTCCTGCTGGAAAATTGTTTTGCTATTTTCCCAACGAGATACGTATATATCCTTGAAATTCTACGAAAAAGAAAACACGAGAAACTCAAACTTGTTCCAAGTCCTTGTTGCGTTCGGTAAAAGCTGAAAAAAAAGGAAAATTGTCTTAGGTTTCTGAACCACGTGCTCGAGAAGGAAGAAAGGACTTCAGTTCGGCGGAAGAAAGGACGAAATAACCTTCTCCGTCTGCTTCATTTTTGTGTGTCTAATATTTGGTTTTATTTTTCCTTATTTTTCGTCCTTCTTGTGTGTGCCTGTGTATATTTGTGCGGCAAGTGTATTCAAAAAGGAGTCGAGTTTTTCGCGCGATTCCTGTGTGTGGCTCAGCTGTTGCTGGCTTAGTGGTGCTTTCCTGGCAATCCACCGAGGAACTTTGGTGAGTAAATGTACTTCTTGTATTTTTTTTTGTATCCTTTTTGCCTGTATGTTGTGTGGAGTAAATCCTTTTTGAATGAATATGCAGCATTCTGCATCATTAGGTGAATTGAGAATTTTGATTGAATGCAGAGCAATGCAAACATTGAAATGAATAGATCAGGCGGAAAATATGCACACACACACCCGGCACCCGGTGGGAGGACGGCCCGGGATGAGAGTATATTAGACGAGGATTGAAGGCAGTTAGTTTAGTGGAGTCATGAGGATTGTATTCAATTGGGGGTTGGAAAGTCACTTTGTATCGAATGAGTGCATTTTAAAGAGACCGACGACAAGGACGACGAGGAGATGATGTTTTATGTTGCTGCACACTGCACTGGAATGCATTCAATATTATATGACAGATTGTCTGAAATGAGTTCCCTCTGGATGACTGCAGTTATGGCAAAGTTGATTTGATATATAGAATTCCGAGAGAGAATGGTACTTTATATCTCGGTACACACACACACAAATTGCGTAGAAGAAAGTGTTCTTTGAAAGATGGTCTCTTACCTAGATGTTTGTTAGTTTCATTATGTTTGGTGTAAAACAGAAGTCCTGGATTCTTGATTTTATTACCATGCCTGTGATTTCATTCGTAGTCTTTGAGTTGGGGCATTGAAATTTTATCTTGAATTGCCTTTGAATTGATTCTGGTTTGAAAAGCCAATACAAAGGATTCAAAGCACTTTGTTCGGGCAGACTGAGAGAATCTTTTGCACAGGAAATGGTTCATTCTACATGATCAATCTCTAGGTGTATTATTAATTCTAAAGAAGTTTTAACACCTAACACACTCCTCTTGTCCGAAGGAGACATCTAACGCTAGAAGAAAACGATTTATTGAGCCTTTATGCGTGTTGTAAAGAGGCACTGGTTCACATGCCTAAACCTCAAGATTACTTGCCTTTGGCTACTCTCATCAGTGTTTTCTATCTTTATGACTGGCCTACCCCACAACATTTCTGAATGGCATTCATACCGTCTTAGTCGACGATTAATAAGAATTCTAAAGGGAAGGCTTACTTACTTAAGGTGGCGCTACAGACCGGGGTGGTCCTGCGAAGGCTAGCTATCGAAAAATCTTCAACATAGGATCCCACAACATTAATACTCCAATTCCAGTCTCAATCCGACATTTTTTTTCCAAACAGGCTTATTGTACACAATAGAACTTTTAAACTACGAAGGGATTCGTTAGAACTATTTCAGGTTTCCCAAAGGATAGAGAAAACTTATCAACCGCAAGTATTCAAAAATATTGCAACAGAGATACTAAGAAGCCGACAATAGACAGCGGTTCCAGATTGCTATCTCTACTTGGATTTCTATCCTCCTTGAAGTTGGAGTTACGTAGTTGATTTTTCTCAGACGTGTGTCCAATTTCTGAATGATTTTCACCTCTTAAAAGTCCAATGGCAACCATTAAAAAATAAAAATAAAATAAATAGCTGGAGCGACAGCTCGAGATGAGCTAAGGCCAAGCTTCTCGCAACCATTCATGCTGTGCGTGTTGTATTGTTCGCACTAATGGAAGGGACCTACAATTTATTGCCGACTTCGAACGGCGAATTAAGAAGCTTTTTCATGACAAATTGTACTGTCGGAGGTGGTGCTGCGAAAAATGTTCAGTGGACACGGCTGGGGCTTGAACCCATGCAGCTTGTTCAGCAGGCTTAACACAGGAGAGACTGAGTAAACATTAGTGCAATGACTGTCACATTTAAAGCGGACATACATATGTACATACATACAGACCAACAGATTGGAGGTCCTGTTCAGAGTACTGACCGCAAACATCGTTCCCATTCTTTTCCCTGTGTTTTTAGGAAGCCCCATCTTTCTTCACTCTGATGCAGTGCCTTCTACTAAGCACAGATTGCTAAAAATTCTTCGCCATTCCGCTAGATTTTTCATAGACTCCAAGATGTTTAGACCGTAGTCAAAGCAGCTTAGTCCGAAACCGTCAAAGTCGACCCCAAATTATTTTAATTGCTGGACTATAGGGCCTCTGCGAGCTTCCTAAGCCTGGCTTTGTTTGAGAATATCCTGCAAATTTCGTTTCATGTACATACTCGTGTGTATGTGTATTGCAATAACAGAAGTTCGCTCTTGATGGCTGCCTTGCGGGTTCCAGCAAAAATCCGAATTTCCCAAGCAGGTTCTAATGTTCCGAAACATGTGTCTGTTCCATCGAAGAAAGGAACTCTAAGATGGAATGGACCAGACATTATTTGTATTGAAATTGCTTGAGAAGAGATCTAATTTATTGGCGTGGTGGGTTGTAGGAGAGTGCAAGGACATCAATTATGGTGCTGATATGCAATCGCTTAAGAAGGATTAAACCACCGGATCAGCCCTGATTTACTCTAGACATGTATGTAAGGTCTGTACGCGAATTAAGCGTTGATTGCGTTGATTCTAAAGCTTTTATCGGCAACTGAAAGTCTAATTAGTTCTCTTTATTAGACTTAGACCAACGTTTGGTCCATTGTGATATCCGAGGAGTGGAAAGTCTGCAGTCAAAACTATTTCGATGTAACATTCGACGTCCATTCTGGTAGTGTTCAGATTTTAGACTCTTCAAAAGGCTGGGTTTCTCCTCTTCCATCTTCACCCTTCCGTCTCCGCAGCTCCTACCTACAGAAATCGCTACAGACTATGTCCAATCACGGAGCATCTCTGCTTTGAAAGGTTGTGTATTCTTAATCCGATTAACGCTCGAAAATGCATCAACCGAAAAGAGGATATACTTTGGCTTCTCATTTTTAGATCATTGCTGTAAGGTATACTATCCTCCTAGAGGTTAAGTCAGCCTTTGAGAGTCTTAAAACATATTCTGAAAGGAATTCTAATGCAAGGGGAACTCGTATGGGCGGACAAATCTTTCTAAGGCAAAAGGGACACTAGATCGCTAGGTCGCCAGTGCCGTGCAAGTTGAAGAAGGCCAAGCATCTTGGAGTGCACTGCTTGCTAAAAAGCAAGTTAAACTGGAGAAGTTTTTTGGCTAAGGCCTTGATTAACCTTAAACTATAGTGCCACCTAAGTACGTGAGCTTATTGGCACATTCAAAATAAAAAAACAAATAGTTGGCGCAAGAGGGCCAAGGGCTAACTTCTCGTAACCATTCATGTTGTGCGTAGTGCATGTTACATTTTTCGCACAAATGGAAGGAACACCGGACGGCTAATTGAGAAGCTTTTTCAGGACAAATTATACCCTCGAAGGTTTGTCATTTCCCGATGTGGTGCCGCGATAAATATGGCTAATGCACCGACATGGTAAAGTTGCCCTGTTAAAACATACTGCAGTCTTTCCCTGTCGTAGAAAAAAAGGCAAAGGCAGTTTTTTTTTCCACAAAATGTAGCGGTCTCAAAGACTTCAATGGAATTCGTGTGAAGTCTCAAAGACTTCAATGACATTCGTGTGAAGTCTCAAAGACTTCAATGAAATTTGTGTGAAGTCTTAAAGACTTCAAAGAAATAGTCTTAAAGACTTCAAAGAAATAGTGAAGTCTTAAAGACTTCAATGGAATGCCGATGACTATAAGTGAATGCAAGTGATTTCAATGTGACTTCAGAGAATGTTGTGCAGTCACAAAGATTTCATTCCAGTGACTTCAAATCTCTTGATTGGTTCAAATGATTGCCACAATCTACGACTTCAAATCTGAATGGTGATTTAATTTTTGAAGCTGAAGTCCAAAAGTGAAGTCAATTGAATGAATTCTAAAACATGAAGTATTTGCTGTGAATTCACGGAATGCATTACTGAAAGATTGCATTCTTCTACAACCCTGCTGCAGATACTGTAAAGACCTTTGCGCCGCTGAGGACATAACACACATATTATGTGAATGTCAGGGAATTGCCAGGACTCGCATGAAACTTCTCGGCAACTATTTCTTACAGGAACATGGTAAAACTCTGCAGGGAAATCAAATGTTTTCAGGATGTTTAGGTTTGCCATTTTGGTTTCACATGGATCCCGATGGGCTCACTATGGTGGCTAGTATCTTATGCAAGCGCTGGCTGCATAATCCTACTCTACCCAACCTAACCTAACCTTCCCTGTCGTAGATCTGCTCGCAGATTGGCCGGCAGTATTTGCTATGTAGATAAGTAGGTGCAGCGAAAATGTTTCTGTGGGACTATAATGCATCAAACCAACCTCTGCGTTTAGCATTGCGTAATGGAGGAGGCTGTCGTCATATGTGCATCACAATATCTGTTCATGTTTCTGGGTTCTTTTAGGCATACGGCGGCAAACGGCGGTTTGACGTTCAGCTGCAACTTTGGTCTGAGCCCTAAACTGGTAATTTGAGGTATAAAGCTTTTAAAGAGACATGAATACAGAAGCCTTGAGTGTGAAGCAAGCTCTATCATACAAAACTATCGCAGACGCCGACTCTACCTCCCTCACTTCAAAACTGCTTTAATCTCAATAATTTTTGCTGCAATTCAAATCGGTTGCTCCTTCGCGTCCTCCTATCGCCAAATCGGAGTCGCATAAGCGAAAACTTCTCTTGCACAAACATCCGCACATGTTATGCAAATATTTTTCAAAAACCTATTTGCAATGTCTCATCGCGTTGCAAACTGTTTGTTTGTTTGTTTATTTGTTTGTTTGTCTCTTTGGAAAATCGCTAAGCGGACGAAGACAGCATTAAGTACACACACAAACAAACAAACTGCAGGGACACTGCAGTTGCCATTTTCTTAGAGCAAATGTCCTTTTTCTTTTTTTTTTCTTTTTGTTGTCCTCTCGTTGGGTATTAATTTGACTTTCTAGTTCCGTCCCTGAGTAGATGTGGCTGTGTATACTATGTGCCGCTGGAAAGGACAATCATATTAAACCGTTTCGGAAGTCATAAAAAGAACATAAGGACATTTTTTGGTAGCTTCACTCTACCGCGAAGAAAATACCGCGGCGGCGACGGCGGACCGATGAACAAAGTCCGATAATAAAATTACCATAAATAAATATGATGGGGGGAAAATGGGTAAAGTTTCCTGCACCATAACAGCAATTCGTCCTTGGAGCGCCGATGATGATCGTCATTAGGATTCTATATAGTCGTCGCCCCCCACCACCTTCCCATCCTCGAGCAGTTTTTGGGACTAAAAGTCAAATTTGAAGGAAAAGTGGTGTGGGAGGGAAGGATGTGGATGTTTTTCTCTCCGATGATTATGACACAAGAAACCGCCTACCTTCCCACCCGCTCTAATGCAGGCCTATTCTCAATTTCCTATTCCACCCTCGATTATCGTGCACGAAATTTCTTTTTAAAAATATTTTTACGATAATGTGCGACGACAAGAAGCCCAGATTCATCGATAGTCACCCACCGCGCGTCAATGAGGCGGAAATCCTTTCAATCCGTTCGCGAAAGGATTTCAGCACGGAGAAGATGCCATGTGAGGATGTGGCACTGGCACGGGTGCCCATGAATATTGTTTACGTAAATTTGCAACCGATAAAGCTCATTGCAAAGCCGAGTGGCAACAATGTCTCCCAGTCTCCCCATGTAGTTGGTGTCTTTGTTTGTTTGCGGCACGGGACGGGACGGGAGGCAGAAGGTATCCTTATGGCCATAGCGCCTCATAAATTGCCTTCTTCCTTCGCCTTTGTCGTCGTTGTGTCCTCGTTGTCGTGGCAGAAATAGTTGTCGCATATAAAGTGGCGCGTTGGTCGTTATGACTCTTTGGGGCGTGTTTATTGTTTTAATTTGCAATGCGAACATGTTTTATTGAATTTCGATTGCGTTTGACGCCGAGACTGGTGGGAGGACACTGGTGGTGGCGGGTATGTGGTTGTGTCGTAAGGTGCGCCGAGGGTGGAGGATTTCCGAGAACAAATGGCTCCTTCCAACGGGTGGGATATTGAGAATATTTTATTTAAATTAGGCTATCTTGGGCGAATGAATTTATTTTAGAGCGAGCAAATCTTTTCGAGACTTTTTTGGATTGTACGGGGTTTCAAGTTGGAGATTTATGTTGGGTTTTCGAAACTGGTGGTAGGAGGAGGGGAGGTCTTTAATGCTTTTGGGAAAACTCAGGTGCGGTGGAAGCGAAAAATAAAGGCAATGTGCAGGGCATACAAAACCATAAAGAGTCGTAAATGTGTCACGGATTAGAGAAGCCGACCTGATACCGATGTCAATACTTTCTAATGGGCAAAGGAGTGTGGAACGCCCTGGGCTAGCCGATGGGCTTCCAATCAATCTTGTCCATGCTGACCATGTTTACAAGATAAGGAAATTGCCGAGCACATTTTCTAACAGTGCCCGGCCGCCATAAAGAAGTATTCTAGCCTGAAGAAGTCAGAAACGTCTCTTCCAACGACATAATCTCTGGTAATCAATTAAACCGTGGGTCAGTGGTTAGTGCGTTGGACTGCTGATCAAGCGGCGTGGGTTCAAGCCCCAGCCAGGTACACCAAACATTTTTCGCGGCACCACGTCTTGTCGGGGAATGACAAGCCTCCGCGAGTATAATCTGTCATGAGAGAGCTTCTCAATTCGCCGTTCGGAGTCAACAATAAACTATAGGTCCCTTCCATTCGTGCTAAAAATGTAACACGCACAACATGAATGGTTGCGAGAAGCTGGACCTTGGTTCATCCCGAGCTGTCGCGCCAGCTATTTATTTATTTTTAATCAACTAATTATTTTCTTGGTTAACTCTTTGGCAATTTCTTGAAGGATGAAGGATGTCGGTAGCTTAGATTATACGAAAATTGTTTCAATAAATTCGTTTGTCCCTCAGGGAGTGCGATGGTCCTTTCCTACTCAGCCTAATTTTAAATGGAACATATTCCTGTTACTAAATCCAATTCCCCAATCCAAAAATCATGTAAAAGTCCTCGAATTTAATAGAATAAATCCGACATTTTTACAAGTCAATTTAGAGAGAGTCAAACGAAAAAAAAAAAATGAGTGCCAATAAGCCCACCATCAACCAGACTACAAAGTACATTTTGTAAGTTTCTTTTATTTTCCATTGAAGTCTATTTAATGAAATAAAAACAAAAACGGTCTACACACGAGTACAAACTACAAAAAAAAAAGAAATTCCTTTTCGGGCCAAATGTTGAATTTTTCCAGACGACGGCGACGAGGAAAAAAACGAGAGAAATAACTCACTTGGGCAAATATTGCCCAGATTGCCGGACAAACATTAAACAGATACAAATGGTCAGTGTCCTGTATACTGCTATCTTCTCACTCTTTTTCCGTCCATAAAGGATCGACAAAAAAAAAGCGAACAAAAATCTGTGCTTCAAAAAATCAGAAAACTCGATTGGAATCATTTCTCCAGCCGCTTGCTGCTGCTGCATTTAAAAATGCACAACTATGATTTATTTTATTTTTATTTTTTTGTTTTTAAAGATTTTTTTTTTATGTTTATTTGGTTTTCAATATATTCGCTGTTATTTTTGTCGTTGTGTGAAACTATTCAAGCGTATTGCTATATTTAAATTGTGTAATCCTTTTGTTTTCAATCGGGCGCAGCAGCAATTTCAATTGATTGGGGTGGGTGGACAACAGCCAAGGGGTCCTTTACAGCGTTTCAATCGTAGGGTGTTGCTCATTTTGAGTTAAAACGAACAGAAAAAAAAGAAGTGGTAGAGAGCCATTGAATATGGAATTGAACAATTTCAGGACAACGTTTGTTTAGCAATCTGCTCGTTGTATGGAGACAGGAAATTGAACACTTAACAATCAATCTGTCACTATATGGTGTGTTTTAGTTTGTAATGAAGGACGTTTAACAGAGATGAAGAACCTCTTGAAAAGCCTTCAACTATCCAGGCATATTGTGACTGTGTACGGTGTTAAATGAAACAAATAAGTGCCTTGCTGTCAATTTACAATCGACTAAATCTTTAAACAATGGCAGATCTTGAAAAGAAACCATTTCAAATATTTCGACAGAAAATCC
Source organism: Matsumyia berberina (assembly GCA_917880715.2). NCBI lineage: Eukaryota > Metazoa > Arthropoda > Insecta > Diptera > Syrphidae > Matsumyia > Matsumyia berberina. Next base: position 64,489,730 of record OU862870.1, read on the forward strand.
GGTCTTCAATCTTGTGCTTGAACAGATTGTACTTACAGTACTGTACAGTATGCTGTACAGTATGCTGTAGATGTGAAACGAAGCGGCAAACTAGCTCCTCGTTTTACAACTCGGACGGTTTGATCAGCAGAGACAAGATATTTTGGGCTTTAAAACTGCAGTGCCAGACGGCATTATTCCAAGCGAATTTCAACACTCATCGGGTATCATCCTGCCTTGGTTCGAAGCTATACTGGAAAGCAGTCTGGATCTCATATATATCCCAAAAAAATGGACAAAGTGGTTTTTATACCAAAGTCAGGCAAAAGCTCACACATACACATCTCACCTATCACCATTCCTTTTAAAAACGCTAGGATCCTAGAATAGATATCCATCTTCGCACAAACATCGACCTCAAAATGTTATCTACATCTCAACATGCGTACTGTACAGGAAAGTCTGTGGAGACTGCTTTACACACGCTAGTAAACTCCATTGAAAAAACACTGCATTGCAAGGAATACACAATGGTTTCTGGATATCGAAGGCGATTTCCAAGACCTTGAGAGACCTCAACGTAGAGCAATCACTAAGCAAGCTGAGGGGTGCAGAACTAGCATATGTACCCTTCCGATCGCAAAGACACCCATTAGATTTCCTTACGGTGATAAAGATGAGGAAACCATGATCAGGGCTAATACGCGATGGTGTCACATGGATACATGTGCAATAGCCTGATCACTATGGCCAGCCTTCGATAAGAAGAATTCCAAAAATCTCGTACAACTTAGTCGAAGAGACTAAGACCCCCCTTCTCTAGAGGGGGAAGGCTGTAAAGTGATCGCTTATGCCATTGCCTTCTATGGAAAATATCCTGATACCTTGAGCGAGCTGCTCCAGAAAGCGCTCTCTAAGCTCTCCAAATGGGCAGTTAAATGTGGTCTTACTATAAATTCACTTAAAACCAACCCGTTTACAAGGAAGCAAAATACTTCTCGTATCACTCCTTATACTCTAAACTGTGCCAGCCTAGCCCTTACAGACAAAGTTAAATATCTGGACAGAAAGTTAAGGTGGTAGCCGGATATCCAAGAACGCAAAAGGAAAGCAACCGTAGCACTTTATACAAAAAACCGTAGGTAAAAAGTGGGACCTGCAACCGCATCTAACTCACTGGTTCTATACCGCTGTCATCAGGCCTATACTTATGTACGACGTCATTGTCTGGTGGACTGCTTTGGATATAGCAATACACCGGAAGAGTTTAGGTAAGATGCAAAGATCTACATGTCTTTGTATTACCGGTGCGCTGAGAACAACTGCCACCGATGCTTTAGACATCATCTTACACCTGATTCCCATAGACATTTTCGGCAAACAAATGGCAGCCAGTGCAGCTATTAGACTTAGATAATCTCAACGTGGACCAGTAGACTAACTGGCCATGTCCTAATTCTAAACCAACACACTACTATTTCGCAAGGTATTCTTTTAAAATAAACTTCAATATTGCTAATCCCCCAAGAGATTTCAGAGAGAAGCCAAAATCACCTAAGAAAGAAACCTTGGAGATCTACACAGATGGTTCTAAAACCAAAGATGATGTGGCGCGACATCTCGGGATGAGTCAAGGCCTAGCTTCTCGCAACCATTCATGTTGTGCGTGTTTGTATTGTTCGCACGAATGGAGGGGAGCTACAATTTATTGCCGACTCCGAACGGCGAATTGAGAAGCTCTTTCATGACAGGTTATACTCACGGAGCCTTGTCATTCTCCGACGAGAGGTGGTGCCACGAAAAATGTTCGGTGTACCTGGCTGGGGCTTGAACCCATGCCGCTCGGTCAGCAGTCCAACGCACTAACCACTGACCCACGGCGACCACCCACTTTATAGGAAGCTGTGACTAATTTCCTTCATTGGCCCGCAAGTGAGTAGAATTGCGATAAGGCCAGTGGTATTATAAAACAGTCAACCCAGCCTAACCTACCTTTCATGACACACAACTGTTCAACTTGCATGCATAAATGTTTTCACCGAAAGAGCCAAGAAGACCAAAAAGAAGTGCGCGAGCTGTCCTACATCCTTTTTCCCCATTCGTCCTCGATTCACTACTATTTTTATTAACCTCTGTTAATCTCACAAAGGATTCATTGAATGCATACTTTAAATTTCAAATTGTCAACACAGATGCTTGCAAAAAATGTCCTGTAAACCAAGGAATCCAGCTGCGAGTCCTTTCCATCCGAAGGCCCATTAAATAGTTCACTCAATTCGAAATTATGTCAAAAATCTTTAAAACAAACATGTACAGACAAAAAAAGCCTTTAAACTGACTGCAGCATAAAAACAAAAAAAAGGACATGTGTCAGCTGTTTGCTGCTGTGTCGCAAAAGTGGGCTTCACTTCTGCACCTGGCACCCGGTCCTGAAGAGCAGGTTATTAAATATCAATATTTTGAAATTGTGATTAATTTCATGGAAATTCGTGCGAGAAAATACAAAAAAATAAAAAAATAAAACAGAAAAACGTCAGTGCAGTATCCCCCGTCCAGGTTTGCATGCATGCATGCATCTCTGCCTATGTGTGTGTGGGAATATCCCTTGGGATTAATCGTCGAATATTGGGCGGGATATCGCACTAGTGCGACTGTCTCTGTTGCTGTGTCATATGCATCGATTCTGTCAGTTTCGGGTTTTTTTCGTCGCCGCTCCTTTTTGACAGCGAAAAAGTTACAAATAAAAAAAAAAAACTCGTCGTCTTTTTTTTTTTGTTCGTTGTTTATCCTTCTGGAAAGGAATACAAACAAAAAGGATATAATTTTATGCGATTAAAATCCAATTGAGATAAATGATGAAAAATGACTTTTAATACGTTTCCCATCAGCTCGCATGTGACCGAGTACTTATGCGAGTGTGTGTGGTTATTATCCTTTTTGTGAGTCAATTCAGTGGCGAATCGGGGTGGGGCTTTGATTTCTCAATCAAGAAATAATATTGGGATGACAATTTATTGAAATTCTTTATCCGCGATAAACGGTTGCCATTGTTTTGGCATTAAGTCAGCCGGCAGGGATTGGGGAAAATTATTTTTTGATTGTTTGCCTATGAAAATGGGGACGTAGCAGGGCAGTCATTAACTGATTTTAATTGTGAACATGGAAGCACCAATTGAGTGGGAGGAACATCAGTCAACAAGGCTAAGCAAACACATCGAATTTGTGGGAAGTATGTACACTGAGACTTTGTTTGCTGAAATTGTGTCAGAAGTCGCAGAGTGGAGTTGGATCCTGGCAATTCTGTTGTGTTTATAAAGAGGTCGAATGGAGGAAACATTGTTGGTTATCAGTTGATTCGCTATACTAGAACTTCTGTTTCTCAGGGAGATTTACTATCCCAACTCATAATTTCCTACAGTAATTGGTTTAGTTTTGTAGAGAGCACACATCAACTCATTTCAACAATCTGGTCAGATAAATGTATGCCTGATGAATAGAATCTCAGCACCGTTTGCCCGATCCTTAAGAAAAGAGACCCCTTAAGCTGCGCCAATTACAGAGGAATTAGTCTCCTAAATGTCGCATATAAGATCTTATCTGTGTGAACGCATGAAACCCTTCCTCAACAACATGATCGGTTCCTATCAGTGCGGTTTTAGGCCAGAAAAGTCCACAATCGATCAAATTTTCACACTTCGGCAGATACTGGAGAAAACCCAAGAAGTCCAAATCGATACCCACCACCTCTTCATCGATTTTAAAGCCGCGTATGACAGCATCTATAGAGACAAGCTATACAGATCCTTGTCTAGTTTTGGCATCCCTCCCATACTCTTCCATTTGTGCAGGATGGCTATGACGAATGCACGCTGCTTCATCAAGGTCGGTCAAGACCTCACCGAGACCTTTAATGTCAAAAAAGGATTTAGACAAGGCGAAGCGCTATCATGCGACACCTTCAAAATCGGTCTTGAAAGAGTTGTTCAAAACCCATGCGCCAACACCAGAGGCACAAAAGTTTATCCAAAAACGCGCATACACCGGGGATATTGACATATTAGGAAGAACGCAGCGCGATGTCACTGGCGAGTATTGAGATGGAAGCGGCGAAGATAGGTTTAGCGGTCAAAGCGGGTACAACAAAATATATGCGGTCATCAAGAAGGGACACCCATCATCGACGTATCGGGCAGAATATCACAGTGGACAGCTATAACTTCGAGGTAGTAAGGGACTTCGTATAGCTAGGCTCCGCTATCAGATCTGACAACAGCACCAGCGCAGGAATAAAGCGAAGAACAACTCTTACCAATCGCTGCTTCTTCGGGCTAAGAATTGAAAAACTAAGGAGACTCTATATAAGACCTTGATCAACCCAGTCCTGCTTGATGGCGCTGAGGCATGAACTCTATCAAAAGCGGATGAAGATATTCTTGGTTGCTTTGAAAGAAAAATTGTTCGTAAGATGTTCGCTCCCATTTACATTGACGGGCTCTAGAGGAGAAGATTCAAGAATAAACTCTTCCAGTTGTATAGCGACATCGTCCTAATCAAGATAATACGTATCCATCGGCTCAAATGCCTGGGGCATGAAGGGCGAGTGGACAGAAATGCTCCGGCTCGCAGAGTCTTCGAGTCTAACCCGAAGGAACAATGTAGTAGAGGAAGACCTCGCGTAAGGTGGCGCGCACAAGTGAAAGGGGTTCTTGGAGTGCGCAACTGGAGGCAGTTAGCGAAGGACCGGACTAATTGGAGAGGCTTCTTGGCTAACACCCAGGAGGTTCACCCTTAACAGTAGCTTGGTTTAGCTCAGAGGTTGACAGGAAGTTCATTAGCATTTTGAAGTGTAACGCAACAAGTACAGTCGGTGAGTGTGAAAAGGGGAGAATTTCCTCCAAATTCAACCCACCAACTCAACATTTTCGAGGCCAAAGAATTACTATCTTTCTCTCCCCTATCGCCATTCGTTAACAAGTTCGAAAATTATGTACATGCTCAACCTTATAAGAAAGAAAAAAAAACCCTAAAACCATTTCTAAAAGCTTCTAACAATGAAAGTCCACTAAAAATCTTCCGCAACCAGTTAAAATTTAAGGACGACATCACATCAATTCAATATAATCATCCAATTTCCTATTAACACGCATTCGGTTGCCATAAAACGATAAAAAAGAATCAAAACTCCCATCGCTCCCATTCAATTTAAGAGTTATCCCTTCCTGCGTCGTTTATCTCTGACCCCATAAACTCTACAAAGACTCGAAGCGCCCGCCTTCTCCCTGTTTGATGACGAATAAACCATACAAACGTGTCGTTTCGGATGTGAACTCTGACGTGTTATCCTTAATCTGAATTGAAGAGTCCAATTAAATGTTTTCGCCTCCGTAGTCCTGTCACCTTTGATGCCAATGTCGATATGCGATGTGTGAGAATATAATCCAATATGGCACACTGATGGTAATCTAGCGTACACTACTCGCATCCTTCCTTCTATAAGGATCATCATCGTCACCATCGTCATCATCATTTAGTCGATTAAGATTCACCCCGAGGTGGTGGTGGTAGCAAATCAAGTGCGACAGGGACCCACATGCAGGGGGTTGGAAAAATCACTGCGACCGAGTCATATCCATCAGAAGGATATCGATCTCGATCCATTTTAGAGAAGCAAGCCACACGCCAGAGCCCGACTATGAACGAACATGTGAACAATTTTAATGGAACACTTCGGTCATCATCGACAAATATACACTGAAAAACATCCAATTAATTGCCAGATCTTGTTATTGCGGTATCAACCCAAACCCAGACCGAAACGACCGCCCCTCGACCCCACACACCAAGAACAACACGAACCGATAAATCGCTGTCCAGATAAGTACTAATAGATGTCGTTTTCACTTAAAAACTGTCATTGTGTGTGCGCGCATCCAGAAAGTCCTTCTCGGTCTCATCGCGGCGAGAACGACTATAAAAATAAACTTAACTGTCGATTCGAATATGCTGCGACCGGGGGTTGGTGTGCTCCTTCGAACCGGATCGTCGCGAAGCCGAATCGAGTCCAATACGGTGGCGAGATGGTGGCAATGCATATAAAGTTTAATGAGCCGCAATTAATCGTACACGACACTATAAAAGCATTAAAAACACAACGAAAAAAGGACGACGAAATCCACACACGAACATGAAGTCTGAAACGGCCTATGCCATAAAAGCGACGACCAGGATGAACGGATTTCAGTTCAATCTGCAGACAAATTGAACGACTGAGTGCGGCGGCTGTGGACCATGTCCAAATGCATGGACGCCTCACATGGATACGATGCAATTTTACACAGACTTCCTGGTCTTATAACCGTTAAACCAGCCCCCGTAACATTTAATGGCTGCACACCGTTAATTTGCTTGATAAATTATCATTGCGCGCACTGTAACTAGGCGCGAATAACTAAGGTGCAACAACCAGCCCTCCGCTAACGACCTCTGGCACCAGAACAACCCCAACAATTGGTGTAACGCAATTTCGTCCTGAATGGCATACAAATTCATTAAAAGTACACAACCACCACCAGCGTGCTCCTAAAAAAAAGGCTCGTGTGCATAAAAATGCATTGCTACACCTCTGGGGTGCATTGTTACCCCTAACGCATAATCAGACTCAATACCGAAACCACCGCCGTGTCGTCCTGGCGAGGATAAAAAGTCATCGCGCGAAAATTGCACATGCAAAGCTTTTAATCCGTTTTAACTTAATTTTTTCCAACCCCTCCCCCTCCACCCAGCTCCACCTGAAAATTAAAATAAAAGTGAAAATATGAACGCCAGACGGTGTTGTGTGTGTGTGTGCGTGTGTGGGTGTGTGAAAAATTGTACGGTCCACGGGCAACATCTGGAGAATACACGCGCAAACAAAGGAGGCAAACAGAGAAAGAGGATTTTTTTTTTCGAATTTTGGATTTTTAACGCCGGGTCTGGAGGAGGCAATTGCATTCTGGAAAGGGAATGCGTTATACAAATGATAAAATTGTAAGGAAAAAAGGGAATACGCGACCTGGATTTTATTGCGTTTCGTATTTGGGTACGCACACACAGAGTGGAAGATGGGAATGAAAAGCCAGCGCGTCATGCCTAAATGAGTCGCAAAGGTTTGGGGTGTAAGTGTGAGACGATAAACAAAAGAGCTTCGGCTTGATTAGAGTTCTCTTTTACGTATCCCTTCAGCCTTAGGGTTATAAACTTCCAACGCAATCAAGCGAAATGAGGCTTAATAAATTGAATACGAGTCGGTGGTGGAAGGAAGGTTCCAAAGAAGTCACGGGTTTGCTTTTAACAAAAAAAAAAAAACTTGGAACGTGGACGGATTGTAAAGACGACTTTGGGAAATTTCAAAACGAATATGTATTTGAAATGTAGCTCGTAAGAGGGAAGGCAGTGTAGGTTGCAACTTAAGAGTGGCGGCTCTTGGCGAAGGGAACTGGTAGGTGCGATTACTTACAGAAGAAGCAGAAAACTGCTGGCTATGTCAGTTTTCACTATCGGACAGACGTCCAACTGTCTTATGCTTAGTAGGCAAAAAGCTTTTGACCTAACCAAAGTCTGATTTGGCAGGACCTGGACACATTTATAAGAGCGAGAACTCGTTATACTTAAATGGATATCTAGAAATGCTATTTGCAAACAAAGGTATGTGTAACTAAAAAACAAAACAATAGAGGTGAGTTCACCCTGATTCAGTCGACCCCTATGGTGGAACCCTGTAGCTGGAGCTAGTCCAAGCGAGATTTGATTCTGCAGATCCCTTGCTATGAGACATAGAGGTCATATATGCAATTTTAGCTTTGCCATGAACCAGTTGTGTAGTTGTAGACTGTAAAGAATAGGAAAAGTGTAGTACCTCTACTTGGCCCATAATCACACTATACCCACAGATGTCTAACTAATTTCTCTGAACCTGACCCGTATCTGCAAGGTCTGTTCCATATCTGTGAACCCATTTCTACAATAAAATAATGCTCCAGATAGGCACATGTACATCAAAAGCTACTTCCCATCTCGCAAGGAGATAGCCCGTTCATAGGGACATTCCAGGGAACTGTAAGGCCGGTGAACTCGCCAAATGTGGTATTACTTTGGACATGCTGCCGGAATGAAGGAATCTGTGTAATCCACTCGCTACATGTAAACTGCTCTTAGAATACGACGCGATCAGTAAAACAAACCAAATATGGAGGAATGGTACCACGTGCCGTACCTCTAGGGAGATATGACCTATGCTAAACCTCGCTCGATCTAAAAGTTTGATCTTGCTCAAAATGCCGCTTGTTAGCACCGTCATTGGTGTTCTCACTGGCCACTGTCCCATTGGCCTTTATGCCGGAAGGATGGGCCTGTTCTCAAATAACTTCTCTGCTCTGCACTTTCCTGCAATATCCGGCAAGGTGGTGTAAGACGAAGGGCCTGATCATAAATCCCAGTAAAACTGTCCTTGTACACTTTTCTAGAAAGAGGAAACACAACCTCAAACAGGTTTTACTGGATACCCCCATTGATCTGTCCAGCGAAGCAAAGATTCTTGGTGTCATACTTGACAAAACGCTTCCCTGGAACTCTCATCTTAACATGGTTACCAACAAGGCGACTAGGGCAATGTTCATGTGCCAACGTCTGTACGTCAAAACTTGGGATTTGAACCCCAAAATGGTGTATTGGTCGTACAACGCCATAATCAAACCAATGATCACATACGCGTCATTACCATTTTTTTTTAATTGTTTGCAAGAGAATACCTGCGGAGAAGAACCGAAGGAACCCGCATCTACATATTTTCAGACAGTCAAGCAGCACTATTAGCCCTTAAATCCTATACGATAGGGTCCAAGCTTGTCTAGGACTGTCTCAACCTCCTTGCATCGGTTAATAAGATTACCTTAGCCTGGATCACAGGACATGAAGGCTTCAAGTGTAACGAACGGGCTGACTGCCTGGCGATAACAGGCGCTTGCCGCACACTCGTTGGTCCCGTACCCTGTTTTGGGGTACCACCTAATAGTGCCTTCTCCAAGATAACACAATGGGAGATCAACAAAAACGCCGACCACTGAGCCAACATCCGGGGCCTTAGACAAGCGAAAAAGTTTATGAACCCCAACCAATACAAGGCTTAGACTTTTCTTGATCTCACCAAAGACGAGTTAACGAGTTAACGGGCTATCTGACAGGACATTATCGACTCAGATACCATCTGCATAAAATGAAAGTATTAGATACTGATATTTGCCGGCTCTGTGAAGAACAGAAAGAGACCGCTGATCATACTCTGTGCGTATGTCCAGGAGCCGCAAAGAAAAGACTAGCCCACTTGACGCGGGCCTCGGTCAACCCAGTGGAAATTCGGAAAATTGAACCTAAGGCTATACTGAGGTTTATCAAAAGCCTCAATATAACCTCTGGTTAAACCATATGGGGCACCATAATAGACCTGATAGGTCGCAGTGCTCATTTAGGGCCCCTAATACGGAATACAGAATCCCAAAGAAGGGAGCTCTATCTAAGAGTCTTTTACTTCGACAACTTGGATCATCAAGAGCTCCAAATGGTTTCAAAAAAGCTTCGCACAGACAGCCACCATGTCTACTTAGACCCCAGCTTGTATGAATACACTTCAGCTGTCGAGGATTTGGCCATCGAGCACTAAACTAACTAAAAGCCAAGGCAAAAGTACACAATCTAGCGTCTATACTCCAACGACTTAATTTGAAGCTCTGATACCATCTTCCCTTGGGCATTCTCTGACGTACACCTATCTTTCTTCTAAAGCCTAGTGGCTTCGTCGTCTTACTCTCTCTCTCTCTTGGCCTTAACTCGCTCCGTATCCACCAATCAAATACTAGATATCCCTACCACTCTCATTTACACTCATCAAAAGATAAGACCGAGCAAGGAGTGTAACCCTTTTGTATGGCGCTTCATAAGATTCGTCTTGAGGAAAGCAGCGAATGGGAATATTCTTGCAATACACCCTGTATCGCCGTTTGAAATATAAGAAAAAAATAAAAATCGAAAATGCATCACAAAACCTCCTTCAAAGGGCCAATCATCGTCGTTCACCTACACCTGTGTTAGCTGCAGTTTTATTCTAATATCCTTTAAGAATTCTACACATGTGCTCCTGACAGCTGTGCAATTTGTACTAAAGGACTTCTTTTGCCTTGGATCACCCAAATCCTCCTAACTGCAGAGGACAGTGCCACACTCAATTGAAAAATAGGAAATATTCTTTGCATTTCAATTAACTGAAGAGGAAGGACGCGTCATCGGGAAAGGGCTGCCCTACCAAAATCCAATTGCACTGCAGGTGCGGACCATCATCATCGTCATCAACGCCGCCTTAGACTGCATGGCACATAACCAATTCGAACTTTAATTTCGCCTTGGCGCAGGATTTTTGTCAATGCAATAGGAAAAATGGGGATGTCCATGATGGGCCACACATAACCAATGCAGACAGAATAAATTCGTATCCCGTGTGTATGATGAAGACAGGCAGGCAGAGAGCTTGAAAGGACTTGAACAAAGTTGCATGCATTTATGTGCGCCATCGTGCGTCATCGCCACCGCCGCCAACGTTTTAAATTCATCGCACACACATCGTTGTCATCACTTCTGGTGGAAGGAAAGAAGGAAAACAAAAATTTTTTTTTGAAAAAAGAAATAATATTCCTCTGCCGGAAAGGACATTTTTTTCTGGTTATCCTTTGAATCCTCTTTTGCAGCACGATCAGCATAATTTGCGACAATTTTCTCAGTTGCAGGTGGCGCGCCGCCATAGGCATTATCTCCTACTCGTCCTCCTTCTTTGCCACCTCACATGAGGAAACACAATTTTCACATTTCAATGAAAATTGCAAAATTGTCGATGTGACACTAGATGGTGGAGTGTGAGAATATTCCCTCCGCAGGACGAGGAAATATTTGAAAATTCGTGGGATATTATTTGATTTTTGCTGATTCGGATGAAAAATGTTGTTTGCAAGAGGAATGAATTGGAAAATTACCACCGACGTGCATGATGAAGGGGAGGAAATCGTGATGGTTTAGGGGAATGTCTTAACCACGTCTGGGAAGGAAAACTGGATGAAGATCCTCTTTGCAACACACACTCGCATTTTTGAATGCAATTAGTTCGAAAGTGTCCTTGATTTCATGGCAAAAACTGAAGAAATTGGATGAACCTTTACTGAAATTGTTGGTTGCAGATCCTAGAATGGAGCCCATACAATCCACTTTTTTTAGTTGAAATGAGAAGTATGATAGCTATAGATAGAGAGAAAGAATACCTTATGCGAGCCTCAGGTCATATGAAAAACAAGTCTTAACCCTAATCTGCCTACCCGGTGACTCTCAGTCACCCTTTCAGTTTTAAATAAAAATATAGAAGAGGCTACACAACGAAGTATCGATAGAAAGAATGCGTATTCTTCCGTTTAAATGGTCTTAAATTATCCCACAATTCTAAACAACAGTTAGAGACCAATCATTTTCACTATGTACGTACAAGAATTCTATCTACAGTCTGTCTCTTTTGAATTATTTTCACTTTTTCGAGTAAATCGATTGCATATTCTTAGGCTTCTGTAGTAGAGCAAGTAAAGCAGTAGTAAATGTTACAACCCAACTATTGGTGATTTCGGAGATTGTTGTGATCAATAAAAATAAGTTATTTGTTGCATAAGGCTAGGTAATACGAACTCAAGCAGTTGCAAGAACTTTCAGAAAGGAGGATATGTATGTACAAAACTCACCTTGTAAAGAGCTGGTTGGCTAGGTGATATTATAGATGGACAGCTGCGACAGGGGCTCCCAATCAATGTGTTTCTGTAGTCTATTGTGCATCCATCATTTATTGTGTCTGCTTTGGCTGCCACTCTGAACATCTGTGAATAGATAAACTATGAGACAAACACGAATGAACGGAATCTGGCACAGTACCCAATATTTTACTTGGCAAGACAGTAAACTTCTTTATCAAGCTCCTGAGATGCTGCAACTTTTGCATTCACGATCATTCAAAAATCCCTTCAGCTATGCATTCTATCAGCAGTCAATGAGAAACTGGCTTTTGAGTGTTCCGGTATACTTTTTGAGGCAGTACTTCTGTTAACTGGCTGTACTTTAAGAAATAAGTCCAGTATGGAACTTGGTCATAATTCTATAAAGAGAACAAAACGTGAATCCTTCGTAAAGACGTTAAGTATCAAAGATGTAGCTACATCTATGTATGTACACTACATAGAGTGTTCATTCGACATTTTTACATAGAAAAAGATTGGCATTGTCACTGCAAGCAGATGTGATATTAGAACTATTAATAGAATATTTAAAAAGCTGATAGGTGTACATAACAACGATTACTGCAAATGTTGCAGAGACGAACCAATGTTCCATTGGTCGGCTTATCCACTATGAGGATCGCGGGTTTAGGGTGTTTACGTGGACTCTACACATTTCCCGATCTTCCGCCATCGACTCTTAATCATCAGAGGGTATCCATATACGGCTAGAGGCGAGCTTTCGGAGTTGGTCCAGCCATCCCATCCTAGGTCTACCTAGCGGACGCCTACCTGATGGCATGGATTCCCTGACACTTCTTCGAAGCCGAGTTGGGGACATGCGTTAAACGTGTCTAAACCATCGAAGTATGGACCTCTCTGTTCGAAGAAGTAGCTACTCGAAATTGAGTGCCTCGCCTATTCTGGTGTTGCTAACTCGATCTCGACGAGTTACCCCAGCAATACAAGGAAGAAATCTCATTTCGGCAGCTTGATTCCGCGATCTTATTCTTTCGGTCATTACTCAAAACATCATGATCATAGGTGAGGGTCGTAGCAAACACTAAATTAAAGACCGAAAGCTTAGCTCCGAAGTTCGGCCCTCCTAAACCCAGATTGGACAAAAACAAGCAACCATTCATGTTGTGCACAAAGGAAGGGACCTACAATTTATTGGCGACTCCAAACGGCGAAGTGAGAAGCCCTTTCACGACAGATTATACTCCTGGAGACTTGTCATTCTTCGAAGAGAGGTGGTGCCGCGAAAGATTTTTGAGCTATGGCGACCAAGACTGACCAAGCTGTTTCAAAATTGCTCCAGCCTGACAAATCCTACAGAATAACTCCTTCCATCACTCGTGAATAGGACCTCTTCTTCTGTTCTCCACCTGATTCAATGGATATTACCTCTGATTTGTTCACGTTTACCCTCATCCCAGCTTCAACACAAATATCTACGAACCCAGAATGACCAAGCCATCAGCGGAAAGCCGATAGCTTATCCCTAAGTCTCCCAATTCGAACCATTCCTCGCCACGGCTGCGCCGTAACATCCAATTCATATACACACTGAAAACGAGAGGTGACAGAATGTACCCCTGGCGAAGTTCAACGCCCACAGTGAAAGGTGTCGACTTAACGCCGTTCACCCAAACACAGCTCTTACAGTTTGTGTATAGAGATTGAATTGCCCTCGGAAGAGAACCGTCAATCCTACACTCCTGCAATACACTCCAGAGTTTTCCTCGAGAGCTCGATCATATGCGCTCTCCAAATCCACAAAGACCAATAAGAAATTGAACTTGTCTGTGGCCTGATATGCGAGTGACCTACTCTCACTGACTAAAAAGTGAGAACTCTCGGTATTGACTTCTTTACGGAACTGGAGGACTTCCGGAACCAAGAAGTGATTATGCGAAAATTTAGATGGCAATGGATCGGTCACATGCCTTGAACAAATGACGCTTCATTGTCGAACGCAATTGGAGACATCGAGAGTCCCAAAGACCCTATTCACCCAAAAACAATGTGAGAAATATATTCTCACATTCACATTTCTGGCTCCTCTTTATTAAGCGCCTACTATAAAGCCCCTCTTATCAATTCCCATTCATTGTCACCGATTTAAGCTCTAAATTAATAGTTTTCATCGCCCTAACTAGCCTGCAACCGTAATTTAGTTTCCGCTTTACAGATTATTTCGATATCAAAACCCATTAGATGGACCCAGCTCCCAATAAACACTTCCACGCAGAAAAAATACCTCCCTCCACGTATACCTTCCTTATTGGTATGCAAATCGCATAGGCCAATGTAATTGCCGCTTGATGCAGTTCAACCATTAGATGCACTGGTCTGTCAATATAGTCCTCGATTCCAGGACAAAAATCCACCCATACGTGGCATCACGTACACGTGACAACAGATTCTAACTGTCAGCTGAATTTAAATTATTTTAAATCCACCGGGACGCTAAAAAAAACTGAACTGATGGCCCTGGCTAACCCCGTCGGGATGTTCTGAAATCATTTTAGGACATTTTCGGTTGCGATTTAGATATTAGTTAATTGGAATTTATATTCGACCGTGACCACGGTGGCGGTGGCACTGCCCTATAGAACTTACGTCGACGGCGGTCATTGCTGGCCGCACCGCGCCAATGTGTTAATAACGTATAAAAATGTTGATTAAGTCTTTAATTTATAATGAATTTCATTTAAATAATTTGTAATTGCAATCGACTCAAAGGGTGTGACAATTTTATGTTCATTACGAGTCAGCCCACCAAAGTTGGGGTTTTCCGGTTGAAGCAGGAGTAGGAGTAGCGCCACCATTGGGTTGAGTTAATGCGAAAAATAAATTTTTTAGTCGTCAATTGAAATAAAAACAATCCGAAAGCCATATAAGAAAAGAATTAATTAACCGATTAAATCAATATTAATTTTAATATTTATATGGTCGGCTGACCCGAGGTTCTGCAATGGAAGAGGATAAGGGGTTCTACTTCTGCCAGTTTTGTGAGGAATAAATCCATACTAATATTATAAATACGAAAGTGTCTCTGTTTGCTACGTTTTCACGGCTAAACCGCTAAACCGAATTTGATGAAATTTGGTACAAAGATAGTTTAAGCCTAGGGAATGAACATAGGCTATTTTTAAAGTCCTCCCACTGCCACGCCCATTTTTCGAAAAACGCACGTTTTTAAGTAATTTTAGAAGGAACTCGAAAAACCTTACTTAAGTAAATGTGTAGATATTCATTTACTCTATAGATAATCCTTACATTATCTATAGCCACGCCTACTTTCTAGGGACACTTTCCTTAAAATAACTGTTTTTCTGTCGATTTCCTTAGAATATCAGTTCTTACGAACACTGACTTATCAACGCCTCGCTCAAACCCTTGGACATAGAAAGCTGAAATTTTGCACAGATGATGTTTACAAGAAATAAGTACGGAGATTTCGAAATTCGGCTTCTACAGTGTGTTACAGGGTGAAAAAAGGAGAGTTATTTCTTTAATTTTTCTTTGTTGCTGTTTCCTTCACTCGTCACGATAGACGCTTCGACAGGGCTTTTGACTGGTGGCTTCAGACAGACTAAGTAGCCTGTTGTCCCACCGGGGACACGGCAAATGAAGGGAAGGCCTGGCTCAAGTCATTCATCTAATAGCCTTACATCAAAGTTCTGTCCTTGAGAGTTAACATACATTCATGTCCATCTTCAACGTGACTTGAGGAAAGAGGAGTTTTCTAACTTTTTTCTTGATATTAGTGATGGAAAGAGAAGGGAAGAATAAATATACCAAGTAACCCTTGTGATGTTATGGAAGATATGATAAGTTTGACTGGCAGAAAATTATGTACCTTAACGTTCATCAGTTTGGGGTTCATGGCTGAGCTATTTCAGAGCTATTTTCATTCATATGAATGTCTCAGCCAAACAGCATCAACAATTTTCTGCTGGAGAAGTTGCCAACTGAGAATATAAAGTATGAATCTCTGGACTCACGGACCTGTAAAGTTATTGCACACTTTCGATTCACCAGAAAACCCACTCCACATCCTCAACCTCAACGTTGTTGCCCAATCTAAACCTTCTAAAACTGTGCAAGTGAAGACTTTGTAGAACCACGTTATCGAAGGCAGGATTTGCATAAGAGTCAGTCAGAGAAAAAACGTCTTCATCCCCCGGTGTGACTTTTTCTCCCATAGCGCGCTCAGAGCCAATTCACCTGACAGCCTGGTCATCCTCGAGCCAGAAAGAAAAACCAAGAATTATGTTTACAGAAACGCCTTGAAGAATTAATACGAGGAATTGAGAGTTTATATTTACTCCCTAATGTCCTGAAACCTGGGGAAGGATATAGGGTATAATGAGACGTCTTCCACACGGACGTAGTTGCGGGTATCAGCTAGTTTACTGTAAATCCCACAGTCCTTAGTCACAACTGCTAGCCTTAGACACTAATTTCCAACTATTGCTCATTTCCTTTCCACACTTCCGCAGATCGCATGCATTTCTTAGAATTTTCTACTCCTTCCATCAACTCTTCGTTCCATCAACCTCGTGCCAAAAGAAACTACCTCCGGTCCTAACTAGCCACTCTCTATTCGCTATCCAGACCAAATGCATTCATTTGAAAAAATGACACTTTCCTGGAATTGATTTAGTTGTCCTTCGCCATCAGGAGCCACCCATGCTGATTCTTCTTCTCCAGAAAAAACCTTTTGAATTCACAAGTATTCTTACCAAGAAGAAGAAGGTGCTGCTTCTGTTACTGTTGCTGACTACCTACCAAACAGAAAAAGAGAAAAACCACTAGCGCAAGCAACATTTTGAATTTATTTAGCTGCCCGAGAGCTCACTTGAGTGGAAACACAGTGAAACAGGAACAGGATGCGAAGACATAATGAGCAAAAACAACCCCCCTCTCCGGCCGACCATGCACACAGACCGACCAAAGCCACCACCTCGAATGTTGTGAATAAATGTTGCTTCCGATTTGCATTCATTCTTCACTTTGAATTATGTTCATACCTTTTGCTTGTAAATAACACACCACCATGCTCACAGTCTCATTCCCCCCAATCATCCCCGTAAACAGAAAAAAAACCATGTTGAAACGAAAAATTAAGTTGGCAACCTTTCGCAAGGACTTCTTCCGCAAGTCATTAAGCCCGTATAAGAAATTATTTCATTAACAAGCTAAAGAGGACGATGACTAGCGTAGAAGCAGAACCGAATTTTTTTTTGCTTTTTTTGGAAGGACGAAGCAGAAACTACTGTATATGCTGAGAAAACATCAACAAAAAAAAAAAAGAAAAAGAACGGCAACAAAAAAAAAAAGAAGAAACACACGAAAGTAGTCGAGCAAGCAATACAAAACCCGCAACTAAGCTAACAACTCTACTATGCCACCCACCAGCGAAACACTATTCAGTTTTTAAGCGTTGTGGGTGAGTGGGTGGGTTTTAGGGGCTTCTTGGAACAATAGCACTTGTTTTGCCGCAACTGGATATTTTATAGTGAGGTAAATCACTACAAGGAGGTTTTTACACACTCTGGCCGTGTTCGGAGGTTTTCTGCACAAAGGCAACAACCCCTATCTGTGAAGGCTTGACTCCTAAAAACGGTGCGAAGCGAGAGAGCAAATTGTGCACCCTGTACATAGCAATTTCTTGTAAATAGTTCCGCTGCGGACAGGTTTTCTGTTCCTCTTTTGCAGAGGGAGCCACTAGTTTGGGGAGGCGGCAGTAGTAGCCTGATGGACAGACGCGCGCGTTGTGTCTTGGATTAATTTGCATATAAATAACTGAATTACACGGTCCTTTGAATATTGTTTTCTCGGAATGGCTTTCTTGCTACTTTTTATGAAGGCTAGGCGGAGGATGTTGATGGGGATTCCACGACTACGTTTTTTTTTACTCCGCTCTTCCCTTTCCCATTTCTGGTGTTTTAGGGGAGAAAATGAGGCTAAAATTAGGTTTGCAAAAGCGGGGTTCATTAGAATGGCTACTGGATGTACTATAGTGCTTATTGTTATCACTTGGAAGTGGATTGTAATGATAATCAGTTAATTTTTGTTAACAAATTGAGATGGAGAAAACAGACGTATGCTGGAGGGTGGATTAAGTGTCAGTAGGTCAAGAGGAGTCGATGTTTTAAAGCTGAAGCTGTTGTGGACTCCACAGTGAGAGTGACGTATAAACGACGACTGTTTTGCACTTTTCTGGCTTCTAGCTGCCGAAACTAGGGAAATTCGGAATCCTGACATTCGAAGCAACTTGAAGTTCAGAAATTTCGTTTATTTACATGACGACGTCAAACTCAAGCAAAAAGTCTGACTTGGAGAACCCAGCGAACTGAAGCTGTCTCGGACCTGTGATACTTCGACAGAATTTAACCAAAGCGAGCCATTTCTAGAGTCTATCCAGAAACTTCGACTGTTCACAATAGTGAAGTTTCAGAAAGGGTGTGCAAGGTAGTGGGAATCACCAGTAGTCGCTGTTGACAAAAAATTGAAAATTACACTGGGGTAAGATGGACACAAAATCACACCATTTCCTCGACTTGAACAAACTTCATGCCGATTTCTAGAGAGAAGGTTTGGAAAGGCTATACTGGAGCACTCAGACGCAACTGGTCCATTGTGCTAGCAGAAAGCTGGAAACAGTTTTTACCAATTTTACTGGAATTTCTTCGACTTTAGGATAAAGCCAAGAAGGTTCATTAATGATGAGGAGCTTACAGTATCAGCACTCACCACATCAGTACCGAAAATCTGCCATCTGATCCGTTCAAAGGCAGGACAATCGCAAATTGTGTCACACACAATTGTGTTCGTAGGAAACCCAATCGTCAATGGAGGCCCTGACCGTGGACGCGGGAAGAACGAACGCAGGTTCAGGTCCTAAGAAAACATCCTCTGAGCCTTGTCTAGCAATCTCATCGGAGATCTTATTTCCAGAGACTCCAGTGTAATCTTGGGGCCAGACAAGAGTCAAAGAGTTCAGCCTTGCGACCGAATTTAGAGAGTTCTTGCATTCTCGCACTATTTTGGAACTGGTTAAAGGGTTGAGGAAGGCCTTGAACGCAGTTTGGCTATTGATACAGACGCAAATGCTCCGACTCTTCCACCTATTCTTAATAATATAGTCTGTGGCCATTAGGAGCAAAAACAGAGGCATGCTTGCCTAACGAGTAGTGATGTCTGGTGTTATCGACCTCCACGAAGACACCAGCACCGGACCAGTGACTGGTTTTGGAGCCATCCGTGAAGATTCGACTATATCCCCGTCCAGGCTCACACTCTGGCCGAAACCGGTCGTGAAAGCAAGTAGAGAGAGAGAAAAAGAGAAGACGCTTGCAATTTTTGAACTCCTTATCTCTATTGAAGTCCTTGATATCAAAAAAATGTTATGTCAGATGAATGTTTGCCTGATCAATTGAAATTTTAACCTCAGCATTGTTTGCCCAATTCACCGAAAATGAGACTTTCTGAACTGCATCAACTTCACAGGCATCAGTCTCCTCAGCATCGCGAAGAATATGTGATCTGCCATATTGTGTCAACACATTAAACCTATCAGAGCAATTTTAGGCCAGAAAAGTCCACCATCCGCCCAATTTCCACACTTCGGCAGACGTTGAGCAAATCTATGCAGCCTAAATCGATGCTCAGCACCTCTTTGTTAATTTGTTGATGCTACCTATAGCCACATTTACAGAGATGAGCTCTGTGGAGATTTGGCATCTCTGGCGAGCTCATCCGTCTGTGAACGATGGTTAAAGAGAATACTATCTGGTCCATCAAAAACGAAAGAGTTGGTTGTTTCCAAACAAAAGTTCTTTTGAGTGATCTTCGGTCTCTCGTGCATAGATGATAAGTAGAGAAAAAAACGATAACGACGAACCACAGGGGCGGTTCAGCTACATTCACTCAGTCAGAAGAGAGATGTACATCGACTGCGATAGCTGTAGATCGAACGAATCTATCCCGAAGGAACGAAGCAGTAGAAGAAGGCCTCGATTCTGGTGGTACGTCACAGTAGAAAAAGGCCGCGACTTAGTTGGCACAAACGATCTGCCTCGAGAAGCTTGTCGGTTGAGACTTAAGTCCTACCTGGACTGCATCTCGTAACTCTATGTACCTCCCTCATGATTCTTTTCAGCTTTGTTAATTCTTAAACTTATGTCCTAAATGTCCTTTCGAATGCTTACATATAGCCTCAATCGCGCACTCTCTCTTCCTCAATCAATTCTCAATCACCCACTTTGCTATCTCACTTCCTATATCTTTCGTAATTGTTATTAGCTCCATAACTTAGAATCCTTCAGAATAATCATCATCGTTGTCATCGTCCTTCTTCACTCTACGGTTGCTGTTGATCCATCGTGAATGATTAATAATCCATTGAAAAGCGAGTTTTTTTCCCTCCTCCCGGCGGCGTTGCCTACCCCGGCCAGGTCCACGGATTCCACTTCTTTTCTTCTTTATTAATCACCTCATTGACTGCGTAATCGGAAAACTTTGCTATTCGATGAGCAAGCGAGTGAGTAGGAGTTAAGGAGAATAAGTGTGGATGGCATCATCAACACGGCGACGTCTTCATCTTCATCACAATCTTCGTCATCATCAAATATTTTCGACCCACTTAATTTCAAAAACCTCCTCGCTCCGTCACCATCATCCACCATTTACCAACCGGCAACCCTTAAAGTCAACTCACCTAGCCATGGCCATAACCACCCTCCATCGTCGAGGGGGTGCGTGCAAAGGCGTAGATAGCCGGTGTGTTGGATACTGCCGCGCCACCTTTATTTGTTAAATTTTCATAATTCGCTGTTGATAGTAAAATTAATTTGTGCAGATTTTTTTTTTCCTCTTCTTTCCTTCTATTCTTTATCATCACGGGATGGGGGTAGGGGGTGAAAAAAAATCTTTGAATTCTTCACTCAACCGCCATCATCATCGGAATTGATGAGGAGTGAGAGCTCTACCGTAACTTTGACTGACTGACTGACTCGCTGGTGGCTGGTTGGTTGGTTGCGCTTTGCGTTCAACAATCTTGTCGTCGTGCCTCCCCATTTCTTCTTCCTCCTGCCCCCTCCGACCCTCCATCACTTTCCAATTTCCACCTATTGCCGGCGTTCAATCCTGTTCAGCAAGAAATTCCGGAAAATTATCTTCGCGCAGTAAATTTGGAATTATTATTATTATTGTGTTTGACGTTAATAAGTTTCTTCGGGATTCACCCTCTCAGGAGATTTTTCCCTCCACTTTTGTGTACGAATTTTAAGCGCGAAAGAATCACTAAAGAACGGATGGCTGCCGGTTGAATTTTGGGCCCAGGATGAATCTAGTAACACAGACGAAGGAGGCAAAAAGCGAAAAAAAATGATTATTTTCCCTTCGCTTGAAAAGTCATTATCCTTAATTTGAAAAAAAAAAATAAGAAAAAAAAAATCTAAAGAGCGCGATATGATGAGTGGAAAGGACACGCTGCGCGCACGGTGGATCCGCTAGATTGTTTGCGGGAATAAAAATGAAATCTCCATCCAGGTGTGGAATGGTTTGGCGGAGGAACTTTCTCCGTTCGGTAGACTTGTTCCCAACATTCAGTGTCGTTCAATTGGAACAATTTTTTTTTTTCACAATGAACGGCAGCCTTGAGCAATTCTGACGGAGAAAATTCGAATGAAATTTACATGAAACTCATTTTAATTGAAAGAGTTACGAAGGAAATTGGAAAGGACATTCTAGAAATGTTACGTGACGAGTGAAATTCCTTTAAAATTGCATCAGCCTCCTGAAAGTGTGTGTGCGGTATTTTAGACGACAAGTTACTGGGGAACTCTGCAAAGCTATTTTAAGGACAAGGACATGTCGAGAGCGAACGTAAAGTGTTATGATACAAGTTTTACGACGTCATGGTATCAGCGGTAACTGAAAGGCCTAAGCGAATGCAGAAAGACGATAAGTTGCAGATTCGGATGTTAATTGTTTAGTAGGCGAAATTACGAGAGGCGCTACATAGAGAAAGACCAGAGCTGCTCGCGAGCTCTACGAGAAGAAGAGGAGAGACGAACGCCAGTTTTTCAGGAGGAAAAAAAAAGAGCATGAGAAGCGCGCGATCGAGGAAATAGAGAGATGCTACTGCAGGAACGCGGTTCGGAAGTTTTTCCAGAGGGTAAAAAGAACCTGTCAAGGCTACAGAGCCCGAACCGAGGGCTGTAAGGATGAACAAGGGAACATCATAGTAGAATCGCAATTGATGCTGAGAATATGAAAGAACTACTTTGCCGATTGTTTAACGGCGACGACTAACCAAATCTCGCTGTCAGGCAGAATGAGCCATTCAAACTGGTCAACGAAGGCCAACGATTCCGTCCACCCGACCTGGACGAAGTGAAGATTGCCATATCTAAGCTTAAGTCCAACAAAGCTGCTGGTGTTGACAGCCTAGCTGCCGAGGTGTTCACTCGATGACTTGGTAAGGAGAATACACATATGGTCGGAGGAAAGTATGCCCGATGAATGGAACGTCAGCATTGTTTGCCCGATTCTCAAAAAAGGAGACCTTCTGAACTGCGCCAGCTACAGAGACATGAGTCTTCTTAGCATCGCCTATCGTATCTGCCATGTTGTGCGCACGGCTGAAGCCGTTCGTCAACAACCTGATCGGTAAATATCAGTGTGGCTTCAGGCCAAGAAAGTCCACCATCGACCAAATATTCACACTGCGGCAGATCTTGAAGAAAACGCAGGAACTTCAAATCTCTGATGTCAAAAAATGATTTAGACGAGGTGACGCGCTGTCATGCGACTTCTTCAACATCGTTCTTGTAAGAGTTGTGCAAAACTCACGCGCCAACACCAGAGGCACAATCTTTCAAAAGTCTGTCTAATTACTCGGATACGCCGACGATATTGACATAATCGAAAGCACTGGTGCGTTCGTTAATATTGAGACGGGGACGGCGAAGATGGGTTGAGCGGTCAATGAGGGCAAGGAGAAGTATATGCTGTCAACAAGAAAGGACACCCAACACCGACGTCTCGGACAGAACGTCACTGTAAGTTTGACTTTGTCTACCTAGGCTCCGCTATAAACTCAGACAACGACACCAGCGTTGAGATTAAACGAAGAATTACTCTTGCCAATTGCTGTTTCCTTGGGCCTAAGAAGGAAATTGAGTAGCAAAGCCCTCTCTCCCAGTCCTGCTCTACGCCGCAGAGGCATTGGCTCTGTCAAAAGCGGATGAGGTTTCTCTTGGCTCTTTCGAGAGGAAAATTCTTCGGCTGATTTTCGGTCCCGTCCCGTCCCGTAAACGGTGAGTGGAGGACAAGACACAACGTCGAACTGTACGGGCGGAATCCCCCCTGAGGGATGACGCAGTAGAGGAAGACCGCGACTCCTGTGGCGCACGCAAGTGGAAAGGACCTCAACCAACTTAGGCAGCTGGCTAAAGATCGAGCTGACGGGAGACGCTGGTTGGTTGAGGCCCAGGTCCACCCCGGACTGTAGCGCCACATTAACGCCACCTATTGACTGAAAACTTCAAAAACTTCCAAGGCATTAGGCAGGAGTCTGGGAGCAAGCAACCAATTTTTTCATAAAGAAAAAGGTTATGCCGCCAAAGGTTGTTCCTTTAACCTTCGCCTTCATGAACCAATTAACGAAGTTAGCAATCGGCACTCCGATCATCCACAACTTAGAGGTCGGAAACACCATTTATGAAAATGTTCAGGTGATATACCATCCAGTACATCCAGTACGATGACCACGCACAGTTTCATCACAAGAGAAACCTCGGAAGCAAACACATATAAAAACAACGCAAGCCTCTTTCCAAACCTGCACACTTCCATTCTGATTAAAGCTTAAACCAGAGAAGTGGCCAAAAGGTCTTTTAATCCGTGCAGCGCTTCGCAGTCTTCACACGAAAGCAGCAACTCTCTTTACAAGAATTCGAATTACCCTTCTTACACTTGGAGTTCGACTTAACTTTTCCGTCACCTCCTGGAGGGGTGCCAGTGCCATACCTCTCACTTTAAGATCAACGCCAATGTCGAAGATGAAAACCATATTTAAATTTTATCTCAGAAAAAAAAAAAGTTCTCCATGTATGCACTCTCATCAGGATTCTGTGTATTTCGCACAAAGTACCCATTCATCTGGTGTCCTCTATGGCATACGATGTCGATTTCAGGCCGCAATCATGAGGATGAGGCGATGGTGATGCTACTGGCTGCTGGCTGTTGGCTGGTACTGCTACTGATGATGATGTAATCACATCGCATTCCCAAACAAAACAGCATTATGTAAGATTTAATTAAAATTAATTACATTAAGTGCATCCATATCCTTTCGGTCTCCATCTCCATCCTTGTTCGCTCTGTATATCCTCTTATTATGCGGTTCAGTTCAGAGAAAAAATGGAATGCATTCCTCCATCCTACACGCCGTCGCCACCACTGGCATCACCATCATCATTATCATCATCAACATCATCATCGTCGTCGTCTAAAAAAGATCCTTTTCATTCGGCTCTAAGGATTGGCCAACTATATATACACCCCCACACAGCCGGATAGACAGACACCGATGGAGACAAACATATCCTGTGCACATTGCGGCCCCGTAATACCAGATTTTTTTATTCCTACCACTGTGAATCCATCCAAGTGCGAAACCAAAAAGGATACAAAAAAAAAATGGAAAAATCTGTTTCACTCTCTATGTCCTGCGCGTCTGGCTGTGTGGGTGAGTTACAACTAAAAACATGAAATTCCAAATTAAATTCACTCAGGCTGCTGTTTTAAATTAATCAAAGTATGCATGTCCTGCCAACCAGACATCAATCAAAAGCGAATGATATCCTTGTGCCCCTGAGAAATCCGCTGCCGTCCACATCCTTCAAAAGTATTTAAAGCCCACCGACGCGACGAGGGCATGCATATCGAGGATATTAATACAAAGTTGCTTATAATTTAATTGTTAACCCTTTGCGGCCAAAGGACCAAAAGGTCCGTCCCGCCACCCGGCCGACACTCGCCAAGTGCACAGACGGACAACAAAGGCTCCACCGATATTGAATTAAATTTTGAACGGACCCGCGCATCGCATAACGCGGTTTATTGGTTTCCCATTTGGCGGCTACGACCCTGGGAGGGCTTCGAAAATTATCACAAAATCCGAAAGAGGAAGCACTGCTGCTGCTGCTGCTGCAGTAATAGTACTTCAAAACTACTCGCACTATTTTCCATCAGCAGGAGCTCAACGACGACGGTGACTACGACGATGTTTCAACAGAGACGGACCAAGGTCCCGGGGAGAGAGAGAGAGAGTGCAAAAAAAAAGGAAGTAAAACCTGGTAACTCTCTAACAAAACAATATTCATAATGGATTGCTTTGCCAGTGGACCACTTTTTGGGAAAGGCTCTGTGGCGAAGCGCTGCTGGAAAACTCATATGAAGCTAGAGATGGAGATGGAGCTGGACGGTGGTGGATGTTACTAGCGAAGAACGGTTTACAAGAGATGGATTCTTTGTTGGGGGTAAACAAACGAGTAAACGATGATGAAAGGTTTTGACCCTTATATCGCTGTGATAGTGATGGCTGATGGTTGATGCTGATGCAGATGGAGGTGGGTATGTGGACGGGAATGGGGTAGCTCTACCGTGTTGTAATAAGATAGAAGTGCTTTGCGGATGGAATTGCTGGATGAGTGGATGACTCTTGTGGCTTTCCTCTTTTTGTTAAAGAAAAAAACGATAGGAGACTTTGCTTAGCCTAAGAGGAAAACCAACACAAACGGTTAGGTACGGCTATGTGAAGATGGACTCGTGAAACATTGTTCCGCATACTTTCCTTAGATCTTTGCGAATGGGCCCAAGGACCGACAAAAAGAGAAAAAAAAATGTCTTCTTGGCGTGATGTTGAGCTAAAATCACTGGATATTCGTTACTCAATGAGTACTCCAGCAATATGGATTCAAGGACATACATATCTACATAGACTATGTTTCGAAGACTACGAAACTATTGTTCTTCATCGCAGAGCTATAAAATTCAGCTAGTCGGCCTGAGGATGAGAACATTTTGTGCTATTCCGGCCATAGGCCACGACAGAGAAAAACAATGGAACCTTTGGAATCAGAGAAATGTTTAAAAACTCCAGGCTTCGTTATAGGCTGATATCATTCGCCGACGATGCTGTGAAAAGAAATTTGCCGGTGTGGCGTCAGTAGAATATATCACCAAAATAAGAAATACCGACAAGACGAACTATTGAAGATCCCTGTAAATAACCCTTTTCGCAACATCACCAATCACTTAGTGTCAAAAAGTTCATCTTGGGTGCCTTTTTCGACATCAAAGGAGCCTTCAACAATGTCAAATCAGGAGCGATCACCGATGTACTCATGAACCTGTGAGGAGAGGCCTTGTTTAGGCTTTTAACTGCAGAACTGCCCTCAGGTAGAACAATTAGTACCAAGCTGCAAGCAAGCGGACTGTACGGTCAAACCGCCACTCTGCAACCTAAGGGCGAAAATTGGACAAAAAACCCTGATAGAAGCAAATAACAGGTGGAAATCTCTAACCACCTGTGAAGTATCAAGAAGGTTGTGGCCAGAATATGACAAGGCAAAAACCTGCCAGATTTCGCAAAAATACAGGAGATCACTGTCAGTGCACTGCAACCTCGTACCACACACTGGCTTTACGTGTCCTATACCTAAGTATGGTGTGATCGTCTGGTGGACGGCCTTAGATAAAGTCTTACACTGTAACTTATTAAACTGCTCCTACATCTACTTTCTATAGACATTTTTGGTAAGCAATAAGCTATTAGCGCAGCAATCAGACTAAAGGCCTCCTTTCAGTGGTCAAACAACCATATAGGCCACTTCTCGATCGTTGATCCCCTAACATTTAATCCAGAAAACACCGACTTGTCCCGCTCGGCAGCCGGTCGGGTTCAATCCAAAACGGCTACGAGCTTCACTGCAATGGTCTCGCAAACCATTACGGGGTTCAAAGAGG
This sequence comes from Matsumyia berberina, assembly GCA_917880715.2. Classification (NCBI taxonomy): domain Eukaryota; kingdom Metazoa; phylum Arthropoda; class Insecta; order Diptera; family Syrphidae; genus Matsumyia; species Matsumyia berberina. Next base: position 64,516,591 of record OU862870.1, read on the forward strand.
AGAAGCGCTATGCTCCGATGGGGGCATAAGCGGACTTTCGGCTTTTCGGCAACGCCATCGACTTAGGATAGTCATATGGAACGTTTCCTCGCTCACAGGAAAATATCTTGAGCTTGTTGGGGAGGCTACTAAATATCGTCTAGATAAAGTTGGTATTTCCTCAACGAAGCAAAGAGGCTCTAGAAATGTGGACCTTACGGATGGGTGGAAACTCATGTCAGGAGTAACACCTTCAATGTCTGCTCAAGCGGGAGTGGGTATACTCACGAGTCCCAGGCTGGCAGGCAGGGTATTGCAGTGCAGTAAGGAGGGAGAGCTGCGATCTTAAAGCTAAAGCTTGAAATGTCATCTCTTGCTCTGGTGCAGGTCTATGCGCCAAATCTGGAGTCGGAGTACGCGGCTTTCTTGGATGAAGTAGATGACACCTTAGAACAGGTGGCAGATATGGATTCTTATGTCCTGATGGGTGACTTCAATGCTCACGTGGGTGTGGACGTAATGACGTGGGGAAGTGTGATTGGGAGGAGCGGTGACCCGGATCAGAACGCAAACGGAGAAGTTGTTGGACTTTTACTGTGCAAATGGCATGTCTTCTTTTCGCACAAAGACATCCATAAATGCACATGGTACGGTCAGAGTCTTCAGCAGAAAACGCTGATAGACTTCTCTGTGGCACCATCGTGTATTAAAAGGATCGTTTGTGACGTTCGTGTAGTTCCGACAAATGTAGAGGAAGAATGTCGGTTGTTCTAAACAGCAGTCATTGTCTCTGCAGCAGATGTTTGGGGAGTGAAGCGGCCCGATGTGGCGGCTGGTGGTGAGAGAAGAACTGCGTGGTTTAAAACACCCGGAGTTCAGGAAGCCATCAGAGAGAAGAAAAAAGCTTTCAAGCTGTGGATACACTTGGGAGATTCAGCTTCTCGAAGCCGGTACACGGAGGCGTGAAGAACTTGCGAGCTGGCTGTAAGAGCAGCCGAGGAGCAGTGCTGGAAGAAGTTCGGCGAGAAATTGGACCGTGATTATAGATCTGCAAACAATGTGTTCTGGGAGACCATTCGCCGTCTCAGAGGAAAGAAGTTTAATATCATCGAATGAGTCAACTCCAAAGATTGTGTACTTCTTTCCGATGAGAAAAACATCCTGCTCGGATGGGGCGAGCACTTTTCGGAGCTGCGCAATCCCGAACAGGGCACTGAGGATGGCATGCCCATGGTTTTGAGTAGGGCGGAAAATAGTCCCACCGTAAAGGGGGTGATTTTGGCGATTAAAACGCTAAAAGTCGGCAAATCTGCTGGAGTGGATGAAATCCGGCCAGAAATGCTCAAGGCTTTGCGTAAAGAGGGAGTGAAATGGCTCTATCGTGTCATCAAATTGGCCTGGGAATGCGGTGAAACACCTAGCGATTGGTTAACTGGGGTGATTGTTCCCCTTTTTAAGAAAGAGGATAAGAGGGAGTGCTCCAATTGTTATCTTTTGTAGGTCTCCCCGGCTGTGGTCCAGTCCAGGCGATGAGCAGTGCGGCCTTCGTCCAGGTAGACGCACAACCGACCAGCTGTTCACTCTCAGAATGGTACTTGAGAAGGCCCGGGAGTATGCCAAACCCATCTACAGTTGTTTTGTGGATTTGGAGAAAGTATATGATCGGGTCCCTTGAGGTAAACTCTGGAGTGTATTGCAGGAGTATGGGATTGACGGTTCTCTTCTGAGGGCCATTCAATCTCTGTATACTAACTGTAAGAGCTGTGTTCGGGTGAACGGCGTTAAGTCGACACCTTTCTGTGGGCATTGAACTTCGCCAGTGGTGCGTTCTGTCACCTCTCCTTTTCATAGTGTAAATGCTTTGGTGAGGAACAGTTCGAATTGGGAAACTTAGGGACACAGCGACTGGAGGTTTCGGATTGATTGTCGTTGCTTAACACGAAAACGAGGCAGATGTTTGACAAGCTCTCATTAGAGATTATTTGGATCTTAGTGGCTGTCTGAACTTATAACGCAAAGCTCTACTTAGACCATTTTACAGCTTACAGGTACTGTACGCTTATTTAGCGGAGCGATAAGTTTCTTGTGAGTCAAGAAGCCTCTACTTCAGCTAGTCGGACTTCAATGTGAACAGAGGAAAACCTAGCTATGACCACATCAAACCTTCACCTGTATCTGCATTGTAAACTCATCCTCATCCCAACCTCTCGAAACCAGTCAAAATTCCATTCACCGCACCTCTGTCATGCATCCCCCAAGTCAACTGTCATTACCAACTTAAGAAAATTTCTTCAAACAACAATTTGTTGATTCACTTTCTCTCCCGGCCACGCTCGCTAAGCCCGAAGAACTCAATGCCGAGAAGGAAAACTTCCAGGTAATGAACCCAAGGATAACTGACTTAAGACAAAATCCACTCGAAAACCCCGCACCCAGCCCCACGTCTAGTTTCACAAGTTTTCGTGCCCATGCCCCGGCCGACTCCCTCCCCACTGTATAACCTGTAAAATGACGCGGTAGCTGACGGTGGTACTGCAGGCTATTCTCAGATGGTGTCGGAGGAAAAACCGGTGTAATAACTCCAAGAAATTGTAATTTCCCAACTTTTGCTCAGATTTAATTTCCATTCATCCACCGCCCCATTCCACGCGAATGGGGGGCAAAAAAAGATCTTCTTATCCTTCATCCTCATCCCGCGTTTGTCTCTTTTAATGTTTCTTGGCCGCGACGTCAATGATAGACCGGCCGATTATTCCAAGGACCAAAGTTGCCACCACCATCCACCCCCTGTTCGTTGCTGCTCCATTAGCTGCTTTATGTGTGTGTACCAGCGAAGAAGGACATTTCTTTTGCTGGGAAGGATATTTATTGTTAAACTTTCTACTTCCTCCTGCTGATGGCGTGCTGGCTGTTTTTTTTTTTTTTCGTTCGTTCTCTTCTCGCGTTGTTGTTTAATATTTTGCTCTTTCATTTCCTCATTTTAAGTGCCCCGCGGGTGGACATGGGTGAATCCTTAGATTTAGTCCATTAGAACCGAATGTGTTGCTGTTGCTGTCACTGTGTGTGTTTGTAAACGAGCGCGCAAGAGTAGGTCCTTAAGAGGTGTGGTATGGCATGGATATCATTATTGTTACAAAAGATACAAAAGAAAGACCAAGACCCAAACTGAAGAAGGACCAAAAAGGACTAAACAATTTCATCCGTTATTTGTTGCCGGCTAACTTTTACCTTTTGCCAACATCATCAAGTGCAAAAGTTTTTCCTGCTGCGAATCGCCAGCTTCTCATTCCAAAATGACGGAGAATGTCGTTGTCTTCGTCGTTTTTTTCGCCTCCTTCGCTTCTTTTTTTTTTTCGTTTTATTGTCCTTATTGGCTAAATTTATTTATTTTTATTTTTATTTCTCAATTTATTTTTCGTCCTTTTTCGTTTGCTGGCCGTTGTTTTTTTGCGCGTTGTATTCATTATTATTTTTATTTTTATGATTATGTTGTTGGTGCGCTGTGTGTTGTTGACTCCATTGTCAAGTTTAAAAGGATAATTCAAGGATAAACGAAAAGTTGTTACGCACACACACGCTTTACAAACTCACGTTTGACTTTGAACACTTTTCTCACTGGAAGCTGGAAGATGTGTCTGGCGATAGATTGATACATTTGAAAAGTGAATCCTTTTTTTTTTTGGTCCTTTGTGTGGTTCGCAGAGTCTATCTCCTGGAAGGAAGTGGTTTTTCCTTTGTAGAGGGACAATTTTTCTTTGAATTGTGAGGAGGAGGCAGGGGACGGTCTGAGAGTCATTTTTGCGTGGACGAGGTAAAGAGACGATGAGATGATGATGTTAAGAGATTTTTTTACTTTTTAAAAAGGATTTTTGGGGAACTTGTACCGACGATGTCCTGCAATCTCTTTCAAACGAAATTGATTGAAAATTGCAAAATTATCGAGACATTAAATTTATTTCGCTATCGTCGTTGGGTTAAATGATTTGAAGGCGAAAGTTAAAAGAAATCTGATGATGGGACATGTGTACATATGTCATCGGAGAGCGAGGGTGAGGACGGCCAGGAGGGGCTTAGAAAAGATTAAATTGAGCTGACAATGATCAACTGGGGATAAGAGATATGATGACCTTTTTGGAAAGAAAAACACAATAGAAGTCGATGATTGGAGGTTGGAGAGAAGACTCTCGTCGGGATTTGCTAACATCTTCGGGGTGATTGATTTATTGTGGCTTTGGGGGAGCCTACAATGGCGTCAACTTTGAAGGACTCCTTCTGTAAGACGACGACAATTGTAGCTAATACGATATCGACATCGATGACGACTGACTGTGGATGTGACAAAAGTTCTTATACATACGTTAAAGTGCTCCTTGGCCTTATTACAAAATATGTGCCTTCCGGTTTAGATAACAATTTTATAAGGGATTTTAAGACCGGCTTCCTACAGGCAGAAATAACTTGTAAACGTAGATTTTTGAGTTTGTTAGGAAAGCCTGTGGGGATATAAATCCCAGTGGCACCACAAAGAGCCCCGCATGGACAGCCACCGTACCTAGCTACCTAGACAAAACTACATTGAGTTAGAGAAACGTTTTCCTAAAACATGAGCTCACTGAACGTGAGCTACCTGCACCAGAGTAAAAGAAGGAGTGGAGATGGGTAAAAGCATAGAAAGCAAAGAGCGAGAGTCCTCTAAAAAACAGGCACCGGAGCGGGAGTATACGGGCCCCGAACTAAGTTCTCGAAGCCCATGGGAACATCGCCCAGTATTTGTGATCGAAAGACATGCACAAATCAACCTCAATAGAGGATATTACGAGGAAAACATCGCGACACTATCAGACAGTCAGGCTGCCATCCAGGCACTGAGTTCCTATGAAATCAAATTCAAACTGGTCTACGAGTGTCGAGAGAGAAAAGAAAAACTGACTAAGCCGGAATAATAAAGTCACCCTCTACTGAGTGCCAGGTCATGTAGGGATAGAGGGAAATGAGGCAGCCGATGAACTGGCAAGGAAAGGGTCAAAAACACCATTCATTGGACCCGAGCCATTCTGCGGGCTTGGAATGGGAATGAAAGCAAACGGAAACTGCAGATTCTGCGCCGATGCCGAGAAGACCCAGTCACACCTCCTTATGAACTGTGGAGCATTGATCCACTTTCCCTGAAATGGATCTCCCATTGTTGGACCCAATCCAGATACTCCGATTTCTCCGAGTGATTGGATTGGAGGAGGGGCTTTAGGTCGAGACTTATTAGCCAATATGAGTACGGGGGAGCACAATAGATTTATACAGGTCGCAGTGCATACACACACCCCAACTTTTAACATCTCACATTTACCTGAACCAGAGGCAAACAAATTTCTGCAGCGAGATAGGCGCCACCAAGGCTTCCACTAGATTTGCGAAAACTCTATCGAAAGAACATGCAGCACCAGGGCTTTTGAAAATGGCTCGTGGACAGACTTGTGGGACCTAGAAACACTCATCAGGACCTATTTCAAATGTTGCTATACCGAGGAACGAATCCATAACACAAACTTGGTTACGACATTGTGGATGAGAAAAAAGTCACATGACCCATTGACTCTTTCTCTCCATATAAAACGCATCGACGACGCCCCGTCTTTACCCTCATCATGCTGCAGAGAATTGAAGAAGGAAAGGAAGGAGTCAGGTGGTAGGGTAGTAGGGATGGGCCTACCCCCAGCTACTGCGAATCATTCATGTTCTACGTCTTATAGATGCCCGCACAAAAAGAAAGGACCTTCAGTTATTATTTCCGATTCAAAACAAAGGATCATCCCGCTGTCAACCTGGACGACGAAGACCGACCATTCCGTCCACCCGACCTGGACGAAGTGAAGATAGCCATATCTAAGCTTAAGTCCAACAAAACTGCTGGTGCTGACGACCTAACTGCCGAGCTGTTCAAAGTCGCAGGCGATGACTTGGTAAGAAGCATGCACCAACTCATCTGTAAAATATGGTAGGAGGAAAATATGCCCGAGGAATGGAACCTTAGCATTGTTTGCCCGATTCTTAAAAAAGGTGACCCTCTGAACTGCGCAAACTACAGAGGCATCAGTCGTCCTCACATCGCTTACAAGATCTTATCTGGCGTGTTGTGTAAGCGTCTGAAGCCTTTCGTCAACAACCTGATCGGTCCATATCAGTGTGGCTTTAGGCCAGGAAAGTCCACCATCGACCGAATATTCACACTGCGGCAGGTCTTGGAGAAAACCCAGGAACTTCGAACAGATACGGACCACCTTTTCATAGATTTTAAGGCCGCGTATGACAGCATCTATAGAGATGAGCTTTATAGAGCAATGTCTAGTTTCTAGAATGCACACTGCTCCCTCAAGATCGGTCAAGACCTCGCCGAAACCTTTGATGTCAGAAAAGGATTTAGACAAGGTAACGCGCTGTCATGCGACTTCTTCAACATCGTTCTTGAAAGAGTTGTGCAAAACTCACGCGCCAACACCAGAGGCACAATCTTTCAAAAGTCCGTCCAATTACTCGAATACGCCGACGATATTGACATAATCGGAAGAAGGGAGCGTGATCTCACTGGCGCGTTCGTGAATATTGAGATGGAAACGGGGAAGATGGATTTAGCGGTCAATGAGGGCAAGACGAAGTATATGCTGTCAACAAGAAAGGACACCCAACACCGACGTCTCGGACAGAACGTCACTGTAAGTTTGACTTTGTCTACCTAGGCTCCGCTATAAACTCAGACAACGACACCAGCGTTGAGATTAAACGAAGAATTACTCTTGCCAATTGCTGTTTCCTTGGGGCTAAGAAGGAAATTGAGTAGCAAAGTCCTCTCTCCCAGTCCTGCTCTATGGCGCAGAGGCATTGGCTCTATCAAAAGCGGATGAGGTGGCTCTTGGCTGTTTCGAGAGGAAAATTCTTCGGCTGATTTTCGGTCCCGTCCCGTCCCGTAAACGGTGAGTGGAGAAGGAGACACAACGTCGAACTGTACGGGCGGAATCCCCCCCGAGGGACGGCGCCGTAGAGGAAGACCGCGACTCAGGTGGCGCACACAAGTGGAAGGGGACGTCAACCAATTTAGCGTGCGAAACTGGAGGCAGCTGGCTAAAGATCGAGCTGACTGGAGACACTTGTTGGTTGAGACCCACGTCAATGCCGGACTGTAGCGCCACCTGAAGTAAGTAAATTGAGTCTGGCGATGTCCTCAATTCTGAGTTTTGTGTCTGAAGAAAATTGTGTTGCGTCAAATTCCTCAAGAACAGTGACCAGACTTTTCGTTTTAGAAAAACAAGTGACGTCGTGCTCATACACATTTGTTGAAGTCAGTGCCCGACCAAAAATGCCACTTCCCGACAATTCCCCATTAAAGCCACACTTACACTCTACAAAAACCTGTAACAGCAGTCCATCCAAACTAGTGCACAAAAAAAAAAAAGAAGACAAACTCCAACAAAACCGTTCCGCTAAATGTCATTAAACAACCAAAGTCATTTCTCTCTGCAGTAATTGTCACCCACACATGTTCCACCGGGGTGGACAACAATTCATGTCCTTTCTGCGCAACAAAAAGAGGACAAAAAAAATCAAGCAAATAACCGTGCAGCAATAAATAAGTGCAACTTCTCGAAATGACGTTTCCACTCCATTATGCAAAAACCCCACTGTTCCACGTCCACTTTCAAATCCAACAGGACTCGCTCGCTCCACAGTTGAAAAGTTACATTTGCAAAAATAAAAAGGAGCAAGCAACACACACACACACAGTGGGAGAGGGAAATGAAAAAATATATTTGATTTACTGTTGCAACGTTGGGATTGATGGCCGCAGAAAATTGTAGATACTCCAAAGTCATGAATTCCGTCCGCTTTTTTACCCTCGTCCTTCACAAATTACAAGCCGTGTGTCCTGACAAGCGGCAACTGCACAGAAAACATATCAAACGATTCGCTACGTCATGGGGGTTGTTAAATGTTAAACGGCTGTAAAACAACATTCCAGGGAGAGAGGCACCGACCCGACCCAACCCGACAGATCCTATTCCTGCCCACCGCACCGGCACCGGCACCGGCATCACCTGTCCGCTTTGCACCGACTCGTTAAAGTGATTTAAGGGTTGTGTGCCAAGGTGTTCGGCGCTCGCTCGAAGGACGAGGGTGACTTCTACAACACATCTATTTACGACCGATAATTTCCATGGCTGACACACAGAAATGCGGCCGTAAAAAACCGGAACTGGTTGTGTTGCTAAATTTATGACATGCCTTGCCGCGCTCGTTGACGACTGACACATATGTGTAAATTTAGAGCCGCTTGCCAAGAAGGACGACGCTCTGTCCCCAAGTCGTCCCGTATCTGTGCTAACAATGCCAAACACATAGGCGATGACTTTTTTCACCTCTGCCAGGGCCTGTGCCACCTTCTACGGTGCCCGAGCCCGTCGCACCTCGGGCAAAGATGTCACACAAGGATTTTCAATTTAATTTAATTTATGATCCTTAATTTGAAATTTGCCGCTCATTTTAGGAAGCTTTTGGGGAAATTGTTTCTCTTGATTGCGCGCCGCACAAAAAACCCGTTACAGTGATAATCAGACCGTAGGACGCGATAGGCCGTACACTGGATTCCGCAAGGAGCTAGAGCCGACTCCTTAGAGCAGAACCCTTTTTTTTCTTCCGCTGCCAGTGATTGGGGGGATTGTAAATTCCTTCTCGGAAAGGGTTTCTCGAAATTTATGCGCCACACACCGACGACCCAGGATGAGATGAGGACGGCAACGACAACGCTGACAATGACGACGACGACGACGACAATCCCCCGGGGTGGTGGAAGATGTTGTTATTAGAAATTCCTTCGCCTTTTCGTTGGGAAGATGACCGAATTTCAGTCCCGTTCCGTCGCGTCGCCCCGTAAGGATATGTGAATGAAATGAGGTCTTGCCTGACTGGGCTGTATGCCTTTGTGTGTGCTAATTGCTTTGTTTTACATGTGTGTGACATTCCTAACGAGGTTCTTATTTTCGGAGAAAATGAAAACTTTCAAGCGCCGGATGCGAGGAGCGTGGCTGCGGTGGTGCCGGGCGCTTGGCGTTGGGGGTTTTGCGTTTGCGTTTGAGTTGTCCTTAATTACTTGCGGGTGAAGGAATTTGCCATGTTGACAATTATTTCGAAAGTAAATATGAAAAGTTGTTGGTAATAATTTTTCCGAGAAACAAAGGACTTAATTGGGTTAGGGTGATAATTGTTTTCGTGTCGGTGTGGGGTAACTCGGGCCAACCAGCCCCCACCGAGCATAAATTTAAGTTTTAAGACTGAGGCACGCATATAGAGGAGCGAGTACGCACTGGGGTTTTGTTTATGAACAAATGAAATGGAATTGGGATTTTGTGCGAGGATTTTAAGCGGATTTAAGTGACCTTTTTGTGGTCCCTAACTAGGCAGGCACAGATCAAATTCAACTGGATGGGGTCGCTGGATGCTGGATGCTTCGCAGAACTGCCTTCATAAAATCAAACCGATGCTGGGAAAAGGGTCAAAGTCATTAAAATCACACAGCCACGTGTCTAGGGAATTATATAAAACGGAGTGATCTGTGGAAATAGCCAAGTGGACCTTTAGCCGTTATCATAAAGGAGAGGGAGAATCGGTCTCATTTTGTAGATGGAGAGCCGAAGTTGTGTAGTTTTTGCTGCTGAGTGGCTCCTTTTACACCGTAACAATGGGTATTCAGTTGTGATTTTGTAGGAAATAGACTTTGGAGGTATTAAATGCGTATATTCGACCGAAAAGAGACGACCTAACAGCAGAAGTGTTGAGAAAAATTAGGAAAAATGTCATAAGATTTCCTCAACACTGGACATTTGTCCAACAATTCCTTCTGATTTCAGTAAAACGCAGGTAAAATTTTAAAAAGCCAACCCCCATGCAAAATAAAAAAATAATTGTTTCGAACGAATTAATTTTTTTTTAGCACCAACCTGTAGTCCACGAGTCGGACATCTTGCAAATCGTCTGCAATGATTGAATCCATCGAGGGCTATCATGCACAGTTTTGCTTTTGATGATTTACGCGATAAAACTCATCACTTCACACAAAAAACAACACGAACGTCTATAGCCAGATTTATGCACAAATTTTCACAATTTCTTGCACCACTTCGGCATCGAAATTCACTTAAAAAATTTGTTAAATTATCCACTTAGACAGTTAGGGTCCAAGAATATTTCACAACTAAAATGAAACGATGAAAATCGACAGAAAGAGAGATCCCCCTCCCTTATCTTGCAAATGAGAATTTTCACTTTGCACAGTACTACCTCTTACATTTTCAAACCCCTTTCACATGCACTTAAACAATACTTTCTGTCGAAATGCACAAGTGGTATTACCGGCGAGGATCTCACTTGTTGAAATCCATAAGAAAGAGTATGTAAAGTGAGAAAGAGTAAGCACCTAGCATGTACTAGATTTTAACATTCTACAGGGTACTTTCTGTCTATTCCAGTAGGAGAGGTATTACCAGGCGTGTTTTTGAAAATTAATTGGTTTTGTATGGGGAATAGAACACTCGTATTTGAAAAGAAAATGTGTAGTAGAAGTGTATGACTGGGACCACAAAATTTGAGGAAAAATTAAGGCGGTTTGAGCAATTAAGTGTGTTATGCGTTGTAGCAAGCTGATTGTATCAAATTACAACGCGAAACGTTGGATTTTAATGTCTTAATTCATTATGCTAACAGTCAAGAAAATTCACGCTTTCGTTATAAGGTTACAAAAAGCCAAAACGCACTACAAACTATCTTCTAAATAGAGACGTCGTGACGAAAAAAGCTCAAACTCAAGAAGTATGAAGAATCTCGGGTTTATAGAACACTTTATAAGAAACTCTTAGTAGTTTTTCAGTCCGAATTATCAACATTTTTGGCTTTTGAAGCAAGTAGGAGTAAGCATTGCTAAAGTGGGCTTCAAACAACTTTGAATTGAAGCAATAGATACAGTGACGAACTCTATGGTTTGTACAATACAATGTAAAAAAATAAATAAATAGTTGTCGCGATAGCTCGGAATAAACCAAGGCCTAGCTTCTCGCAACCCTTCCTGTTGTGCGTGTTGTACTGTTTGCACGAATGGAAGGGACCTGCAATTTATTGCCGACTCCGAACAGCGAAGTGGTAAGATCTTTCATGATAATGACATCGATCTAATCATAAAAGTCTAAATACTGCAATAAAAAAAGAAGGAGAGACGTAGGCCAGCGCTCTGGGGTGAAAAATCATCGAATCTACACTGGAGAGTAGATACGGCAATAGAGAAAATCTGTTCTGTAAGACTAAGCTACAATGTTAAAATAACGAAATAAGCGAAAGAAGGAAGGTTGTTAGGAAATTATAGAACAGAGCTAAACTCTTCAAGGATGATTCAATCTGGAATGAGTGCATCCCAAGCAAAAGGAAGCTTAAATGTCAAGACATATCTGTAGCGTCTAAGAGGAAATCATGAAAACAATTCTGCGAGTCGATCATAGGGACTATTGAGGTGTCATGACTTCGCAAGTTGCGCTCAAAATAGCCAACCGTTGCAAGCTACATAAAGATAAGCGATAGAACCTGGGCTGAAAACAGGCAGGAAGTGCTGGAAATTCTGGTTTAGCTCCATTTCCCGGGTTGTAGGGCACTAGAGTATACAGATAATAGGCAATCAGCTGGCGATTACTTACAACTTTCAGAGCTAACGATAGAAGCCCACATTAACTGGAAGAAGTAACACTGCCAATTATGCTACAAAGTCTCCGTACAAAGATAGAAGGAGGCCCAGAGACTGGCTAAGACAATGCCTTAAACTTAGAAGAGAAAAGGTAATGTGATCTTCATATCAAAAGCGGGTAAGCAGGCTCACTATACGCCGAAGGGCTTCAGGCCTATTAGTCTCAAATCAAATCAAATCGAATTTTTATTTGCGATAGTCTCTCTATTAGTCTCTCGTCGTTTTTACTCAAAACCCTAGAGAGATTTTTCGATGTTCACATCAGAAATATTTATGGAGACAGGTTGCTGAGCAAAGCGCAGCACGCATACCTAAAAAGCAAATCGGTAGAAACTGTTTTGCACGACAAAGTAGGGAAAATAGAGGCGAGTCTTCGTCACAAAGACTTTCCCCTAGTGGCCTTCGTGTCATTCCTCGACAAGAGCTAGAGGCGGTGCTGTGGGTTCAACTGAGCCACGGCGACCACTGACTTCCTCTCTTTCTCTCTCTCTGACTTCCTAACCAAATATCTCCATAGTACGGAAAACAGAGGGAGATAGCCGTATACACAGATGGCTCTAAAACACAAGACATCTGGTCTCGTGCCATCTTCATTCTCGCGCCAGAACCGAAAATATCTATAAGACTTCCGTATATATGCAGTGCGTTCCAGGCTAAAGTTCTAGCTGGGCTTAAAGCAGCAGAACAATTGGATTCGAAGGCGATATTCAACAGAAACATCGCCATCTACAATAAGTCGGTAGTCAGGGCGCACTCAAAGCGCTAGAATGAAACGTCATTCGATCCAGACTAGTCCTGAACTATCGCACAATACTTAAGACACTATGCACGGGCACGCAGAACCATGCAAGACTATGCTTGGTGCCTGCAGATTGCGACATGCGACCTGCGATGGTAATGAACGAAGGTAGAAACTGGGAAAACTACATTAAGACGACGTTGTAATCGTCCTGAGCAGTTAAGGCAACATAAACAGAAAACTTAACCACAGATGGTCAAATATAAGAGAACATAGAGTATCTAAAGCCTTATGGCCGGGTTTAGATCAAAAAAGAGGACCAGGGAAATTTTTAAGCTAGAAAGCTCAAACCTGGGAATAGCTATATGAATTTCATCCGAGCGTTGTCTTGTTTCTAGCCCTAATTAACTTAACATAACCTTATCTACCCCGGACGGATGGCACCGTAAAAGAAGATCGTGGCTTTAGTGGCGTGCAAGTGAAAAAGAACTTCAATCATTGGCATGAGAAAATATAGGCAACTAACTAACGCTTGAGATGGCTGGAGAAACTTGTTGCTTGGAGTCCTATTTCACCCCGAACTGTTGCGCCTTCATAGATAAATTAGTTCCACAAGTCAGCGGAGTTGAGGTCCTTTTCTTCTGCGCTTTTCTTTAAGGGTGATATCGGCAATTTTTCGCTCATTCGGTTTTTATGTTCATGTATCTTTTGAACCAGGGCAACGACTCTGCCCAGCTCATGTCATATCATGTCCAAGAATTCGAAGTGTGTTGTACGTGCATACATATCCCTTCCAAGACTATACTATTTTTTAAAATTTATTTTGCTTTAAATTGATCTAAAAAAAAATTGCACACCTCTGAATCACTCTCTATTCACAGCGGTGTGCAAAATTATAGAGAGGCATCAACAAATTATTAAAATCGATTTCTATAAAAACAACATTTCCAGTTTGTTATTCGCCACCCTGTGTTTAAACACCGAACTTAAAATTGCCGTTAGAAATTACTGCCTCTTCATGTTCAAGAGCTTAGTTGAACTCAGTGCATAGGTTTCACCAGACGCTTTTCTCACGGTTCGCGATTTGGTGCTAGAAAAATATTAATTCTCGCGATTCGGGCTTGAATTTTGAATAAATAAATGCACTTGTCGGTTTGTTAAGTGAAAACGTTGTGAAAATGTTCAGTGAACGAAAAATTGTGCCAATATGGCGGAACCTCCTATCGCCGTGAGTTTAAGACATTCGTCGATTTCGTGAAAAATTCGGTAAAGTGTCGGTTGCGTGTGTTGCATTGGCGGTGAGCTTCTTTGAATTTCGTTGGGTTGTAGATTGTTTCGCAATATTTTTTCATTTAACATTTCATTGCATTTTCCCTTTCATCGGTTCAAACTCAGTACATTTCGTACAAGAAAGTCGATAGCTAGGGCTATATGGCCAAACCAACTTCGACAAGTTGCCAATATTCGGCATTGAAATTCTCTTTAAAGTGAACAATTCACATAAAGCCAAAGCAGAAGGACAGAGATGGAGTAACACTGCTTTCTCTAGCAGAAGAGCAATTTTTTTCACACAGTATTCCCACTTGCATTTTTAAAATTCTCTTCCATACATTAAAATAGTACTTTTTACTAAGACGCACAAGTGGCATTACCGGTGGTGATATTTCTCATTGGATTCCACACACATGCATACGAAAGATTGAGGAAACTTCAGTGCAGTGCAGTTACAGATGATGTGTGTCAGTGCGTGGGAGAAGAGATAGGCTTTCGTTGTCACGCTCACGATCGAGTGGATGGAAGGAGAGTGTAAAATACGCTCCTAGCATGTTCAAGTTTGTTACATTTTGTCCGGTATTATCTGTTTACTACAGCGGAAGGGTATTGCCAGATGATGTTTAGAAATTTCATTTAAAATTAATGTTTGGAAAAAGTATACTTGTACGTGATACATATAAATGTGTTTGGGGATTGCAAAATAGGGTTGTACTAGGTCGTTTGGTGTGCTATTTTGTGCAGAATGGAGTTAAGTGAATTAAATATCAGATTTCTTTGTCATAATTTATCATATTTACAGGGGAAAAGAATCACACTTTAGTCAGAGTTTACAGATTCCTCCTTTTTCGCTGTTTATTCTTCCAGACCTAGTTGTTGCATCATGCTTGCGATGATTTTATTTAGAGTCTCTCAAGTTAGTCGCTTGGCAACCAATTTTCCCCTCTTCGCTGTTTGTATTTGTTGTATGTTTCTGGCATTCCACCAGACCATGTTCCGTTTTATAGTTTTGGCTGGCAGTATAGGTCATCCAAGTTCTTTTATTTGGAGGGATTGTCCCGGAAGCTTCCATCACCCGACAGAAATTGTATCCAAGTAAAGGTTCATCTCTCCACGTCTTCTCGCCTTCTCTGATAGGTTGTAGTGTTCCACTTGTGTTACCATTTCGCTCACATAGCCTCGCTGGTAGTTTTCGCCCTTCAGCTCCTCCTCGCTTGCCAATCGATGGGCATTTGGCTTGAAAAAACACTGTCCGCGTTCGCTAACATCGTTTTAAAGGTGTAGCACACTCGTTATGATGTGTCATCCGTCTCCGATCCGTCACTAGTGTCCATTTAGGAGACGCATGCTAGGGTTCGTCTTGCTCACTATTGCTAAAAGATTTCTTATGGAATACCTGAGCCCTCTCTCTGTTTCTATTGTTTATCAAACCTGCCTTCCCCTTTTCCCTCATATTTCTGATCACTTGCTTGGAATTTTCGAAACCTTGTTCTAATTATTTTGCTGTAAAAGCACAAGGTAGCCGGTGACGTCGACTCCGCTTGGCATCAGCGTTCTCATTAGGCCGCCGTAAGACGCTGTATGTCTCCTGCAGTGTATTCCTCTAGCCTTGCCACAGCGACCTGCACGACGACGGTTGCTCAGGTGATTTTCGTGGCGGCTTCTTGGACTTTCTTAGTTGTGACTGGTGGTATTGTCTCTGTTTCGTCTTCTATTTCTTGCGGTAGGGCGTATCCATTTTTCCAAGAGAATAGGGATCTGACAATTGATTACATGATGTTCGGGCACGTCGGTGCAGCTAACGTTTTACTCTGTCGTGAAAGCGCCATGAAAATAATCATCGGTTCGGGTAAAAGTGTGAATAGTGAAACTAACATTTGACAATGATAGTGAAGTGTAGAACATTTTGTCGATTGCGTGCCAAACTCGTAAGATGTTGTAGGAAACAACCCCGACGATGGCGAGATTCTTTTAATTTCGTTCGCTTGAAGGTAAGTGCATAAACTTTCTACACAAATTCTTGAATTTCTTGAAATCCTTGAACTCCATGTACGTGTACATGTAAAACTTTCAAATCTCATTGGGTTGCCCTTGTCCCTTCTCTCTCTCTTACCACGATGATGATGTCAAAATTAAAAAAGATTTAACCAAGGGTAAGGATAATCACTGAGAGCTGACTGCCGACTACTGACAACTGGGGACGACCCCAGCAATTTACTCCGTTCCGCACGTCGTCGTCGTTCCATTGATTCACCCACCACCGACTTGAGGAATAGAAAATCCATCAATCATCGTGTGGAACAACATCCAGCAGCAGCGATTCTAGTGTTACACAAATGAGCTTTGCGTTTGTTTAGTTATTCCGGGGGTCCTTGCATTGAAAAAACATTATAACCATTAACTGTGGCTACAACGGCGTAGGAGGACAACAACGAAGATGACGACGACGACGACGACGAGGACGCCGGCGATATGGATGTGTTGTTCCATTATGTATGACCTTCTGTTTGAGTTTGGTGCGGGACGGGCACATTATACAACAAAAAGCGAAGAATTTCCCGAAAACATTAACCAAAGTTGTTGAGTCCTGCCGCCGCTTGTCATCAGCAGGCTCTGCTTGAATCACTCACACAATGCGCAGTCATTTATCTTTTTCGGGACATCATCTCAAGGAGATGGTCGTCGCCATATTTCCTTTTCTCCTACTGCTTGCCCCCTTTTTTCTTGCTGAGATTTATCAAGCCGAAAGCCTATGCTCGCGCATAATTGTGGAACGTTCCACCGGATGGGCGTTAGGGGGGACGGGTGGTGATCTTAATGAACTCGCAGCGCCTTTGAGATTGACGGACGAGCATAAGCGGAACAACTGCGCGTGAGAATGCAATTACTTTGGAGAGTGCAAAACTTTTGGTTTTCACTTTGACGAACAGCTCGCGGGGCATTGTCCTTCGTTAAAGTGTGTTGATATGTACATGCATAGATACCAAGTTTTTTTTTTGTACAGGAAAAATCCTTTTTTTGTGTATTCACCTCGTTAAGCGCTTAAAAGGAGCAACGATTGTATACACATCGTGTCCTGTGTTGAACAAAGTTGAGCGCGGGGCAAAAACACTCGTGATGTGCATTCACTTTTCCATCCGAGTGTGATGTGAATTGTGAATGCGAACGTAAATTTATTTAATTTTTAACACAAAAGTATGTAAAAGGATTGCACTGTTCGTGGAGGATGTTAAGAGGAGGGCGGTGGGTGGGGAATTCATCTTTGAGCATCGTCATGCAGACAGATGATGGTTTCAAACTTTTTTTTGGGGAAGTGGAAGTGTTTCGAGGTGCAAGTCTGTCCTTGTGACAATAATCGCGTCTGCAAACTATTAATTCTATGAAGTCCTTGAATACCAGCACTATATGTCCATTCAATGGATGGGATAAGTCAACAAATTGTGGAAACTGCACAAAATTTCGTGGAGCAGCTGTTGGGATCCTTGCAGAGAAACTTAGTCAGATCGGAGGTTTCGTTTGGGAGCTTGGTCCTTGAGACCTTTTTATGCTGGGAGGACGATGGGCACGTGTCAAACTATATGCAATCTTTCGTATGTACGTCCTGACACCCTGTGTTTCCTTTAGAATCTTAGGGCTTCTATCACGCCCCTGAGGTATTGTGTTCGAATCTTGAAACTTCGATAGTGAAACGCTCATTCTTAAAATAATAGTCACAAGCAACTATCCAGGCTGGTTAGACAGCTAAGCGCGTCTGGGGTTATTTTATGGATGTCGGTCCACCATTAAACGATCGTAAGTTGCATTTCCTTACTATGTGTTGAATGGATTGTCGGGATTCTCTGCAGTCACATGTCCACGGTAAGGCCTTATTCAGTTTAATCTAGTCCAAAGGTCTTAGGACAGTTGCAAGCCAGGTGCTGAAAAGGTCGGATCGTCGATGAAAGCGTTGGTTTGAAAATTGTTCCACATCTTTTTTCACTCTTCCATAATATCGAAAACTATCTCCCGTAGCTTAGTTGCTTGTCTTAAGGGAGGTTTCCTTGACTTGAGTCGGCTCCGGTTATATGATTCGTGGTCTTCGCGTATAGACAGATAGGCGTTGTCAAGGATTTTGCTGTATTCTGTAAGCAGTAATTTTGACATTCTTAATGCTGGCGGTGCTATGTTATAAACCACAGAAAGCCATGGAGACTGTGTTGATCAAAAAAATCCGAGCATTGGTGTCTATCCGCTTTACTACCCCTCAATGTGCCTCAATTTTCTCTAATGTTTTCTTCAACTCGCTATGAATTCTTCGACTGAGTCAATTATTTTTGTCTGTCAGAACACAATTACCGCGAATGAGATTTTGGATAGAACTCCTGTGGCCTTGTATAATTTTATGTTTAAAGTCTGTAACAAGTGTTTGAGAGAGCTTATCTCGGTCAGAACATGTCCTGCCAGGGTTTTGTGTCTTAGCGCCTCTATGGCGGGACAATCGTAGTGAAAATGTTCGAGGCTTTCCTCTTCCTCCTCCTCAAATCCCGGGCAAGTACTTGATTGCACCAGTCCCAATCTGTGGGCATGTTTATTCAGATTGATGTGTCCAGTGTACAGGCCGATCATCAGTCTTAGTTGCCTTCTGTCAAACCGAAAGCAGGGGTACTATATCATGGATTTGGCCGCTTTGCAAATGTAAGATCGCTGGCTCTAGCTCTAGCCAGCCAGTCAAAGAAAAAGTTTAGCAGAGTTTTACTTAACTTGTGTTGTGTTGCAGCCACGACATTGCGTTTTGAAGGGGATAAGTGGGTTTCCCTCATTGCTATAATTGATATCTCAAGATAGTTCTGTTGGTTTGACCGATCGTTCTGTTATAATGCCATGTCTTTCTGGATGTGGAACAAGGTTCGTATCTATTCGCAGTTGTCTAGAGTAGAAAGATCCTTTATCCTTGGCGTATGGTTCACTTTTGGCCAGTCTGATAGTTTTGTGCCATTTTCCTCAGACCTCTGATATTTCCACGATGTATTGTGGCTATTGAAATCCCTAGCGTAGATTGCCAAGTGTTGATAAATATGTAGAAAGAGTTGCTATTGGCCGAGAAGAGTTCGGTGCTGATAGATTTTGGCAATTTGAAGGCCTTCTAGTTCCATAGTTACTAAGTAAATGTTGTCGCTATCCTTCGATTCAATAAGGTCTTCAGTCGTTGATTTGACCAATGTATGTGAGCATGCTGTAGGCATAGTGGACCGCACCAATGGGGGTCTAGCTGTTTCTGTTGTCTATGCATTTCATTCTTTGCAACAACATTTAACTTTCGAAGAGGTCGCACAACTTCGTATCTATTCTTGGTAACCTACATACAATTTCACAGTTTTGCTACTCAATTATATCTGCATTCATTCGCATTGTGTAACGAGTCAGAGGCGTTACACCAAATCAAATCAAATCAAATCAAATCTTTATTTACAATAGTCTCACACAGTAAGATACAATATCTTGTTGAGTAGTGCAAGCTTCAGTATAAATATAATACTACAAGAATATAATTCAATACATTTGTGTTACTAAGTTTGTAGAAAAAAGAAAGAACAAAGCTTCTTAGCTTTTACAATTTAAAAAAAAAAAATTTTAAAAAAGAATATTAAGAATATGTACATATGCAATATATAAAATTAAAAGAAAAGAGAGAAAAAGACCCAAATAACCGAAACAAACAAAAGACAATCATCATCATCGAAGCGTCTCCAGGTATTGCCTGAGTTTCCTCCTGAACAAAGCTGCACAGCCAATCAGTCTAATAGACTGGGGTAGGGAATTCCACAGCCGAATCGCGTGAACGAAGAATTGTCGCTCAGATACTAAATAAGCGTAGCGCACTGGAACAAGGTCACAACTTCTAACAGAGCGAGTGTAGCGAATCTTATTGAAAAGGTTAGGCGGTTGACGTGTTTGCATGATCTTATTAAGTAGATTTAAGGTTCTCAGTTTAAAGAGGTTTTCTAGAGTAAGGCCATGAATTGTTTTGGAAAAGGAGGAAATGTGGTCATATCTTCTTTTTCCATAGATGTACCGCGCAATCCCATTATAGGCAACGTTAAGCCTTATTTTGTGCTCGAAGTCACAATTGCAGAACAATTCACAACCGAACAACATAATTGGAATCAGCAAGGTTTTGGCAAGTAACATTCTAGTTTTCAAGGGAGTGATTTTGTGAGTAGCCCAGAGCGTGCGAAGGCCTCCATATACTCTACCGAGAACAAGTCTAATGTGGTTATTCCAGGTAAGCGTTTTATTGAATGTTATGCCGACATCGAATCAGTAAATCATTTTATGAAGCTACCTAGATAAACCTTATCTCCTCCTTCCGTTTTCAATGTAAGGGAAAGTCAGAGTGGAAAGTCTTTCATTTCATTTCTTTGATTTCTCGTCTGGTAACTATCGAAATAGAAATGGCCACTTCCATTTTCGTAAAAATCAAATCCAAGCATTCGAAATGCCTTTTGAAATTTTATGTACCCAAGTCTAAGAATAAGTCTCGTTAAGTTAAGGAAGCATCCTTGTGAACAGTATTTATGTCTTCCAATTAAAATGATTGCAGATCATTAAAATGCCCCAACACCCGAGGAATACAGTGTACACTTGCTGTGTTATTTTTATTACACTTCTGACCTTCGGCCGCCTGGTCCTTTTGTGTTGCCGCCATCCCACCCTGAAGTATGCCGATTTTAATCTCCCTACTTTTCCTGAATTGGCCCTTTACCAAGTCAGAGAGAGAGAGATAGAGAGGGACCTTTTTTCTGCCAGAATCCTGACCTAAATAATGACAACTTTGGCCTCACTTGTACTTGTACGTCGGAGAGGTAAATTAAGCCAACAAAACACTTAAAATTTAGGCGATTACGTCTCGTTATGGAACCTTAAATGGTGTCACTATTCCGTTGATACAATTTTTTTTCAAATAGTCCTTCAGAAGGAGTGGGCTCAACTGCCCATTTTTATTTTTTTTTTATGATTTCCGACATCGACATCTGCTGCTTCGATTTAATTTAACGGCAAAAAGCTTATGTTATACAATATACAGCAACCAGGAAGGAACTACGGTACCTTGCACACTATGAGTGATGCCAATAACTAGAAGTTTTTCTTCGTGTCTCGCTGTTATCCTTGCTTTCCCCGCGGGTAAGTTTTACAACGATTTAATGACTTCCTTTTCGGCACACATTATTATCCTGCGTCAGACAAATCAACTGTTGGCACTGTGTAGTCACAACTTTGTGCTTTTTTTTCTACCTTTTCCCTTTTTTTCCCGTCGTCCTCGTCCTCGTCCTCATCGTCATCGTGATGGTCCTTGGCTGCAGTGTTCGTAGTCAACGTCGTGGATGGGATTTAAATTTACAAGCCGTGTTACCCGTCTTTATGAGGACTTAACCGTTGAGCAAGGATTTCTTGTTACTTTCTTTCGGTTTTTTCCCGTGATTCGATGGCAGGATGTTGCAGGGAGAGCGGCAGGATTGTAAGCGGGACTTAATGTTCGATAAATATTGCAATTAAAATAAATTGGCAATCGAATTGGAAAACCTAAACTTATTGTGAGGTTTTTATTGTGCAGCCAAGGATGGAATGGACCAAGGAGGTGGCCGCATTGATACATTTTTGTGTGGATGGATGGATGGTTTTTTTCAGAGTCTAGACAGGGATTCATCGGTTATGTGGTGGCTATTTTTCCCACCCCGGGGGTAGGCGAAAATCTTGCATAAACACTATGAGGACCGCAGACGCGTGCTCATAGTAGTGTAAGGTGTCTAAAGGGTGTAGCTAGGACGGTGTCTTCTTCTTGCGGTATATCACGGGTATACAGAAGATACAGAAGCGGGCCAACGTCACTTCCTTGGGGTACGCCGGCTGTAATTTCTTTGAATTGCGAATATACGTTTCTGTGTCTGACACGAAAGAGTCTATTCCCAAGATATGTTATCAGTATGTTACATAGGCATGCAGGCAGGACCTGACGAAATTTAAGCTTCAAGCCTTCATGCTACACCTTATCAAAGGCTTGCGAGACATCAAGAAATACGCTTAAGCAGATATTTTCTTCTTCAAGAGCTTTTTCTATTACATTAGTGATTCTATGCACCTGATCAATAGCTGAGTGCATGGTTCTGAATCCAAACTGATGATCACGGATAAGATTCTATTCCTCGATGATTACAGATGAGATGTAAAGGAAATATTGGCTACTTCTTACCCGTACCGTGCTAACTTGCATTGTTTCAAGCTCTATTTTTAGGTCTTCCGAATGCTTGATTGAGTCTTTTATGTACAAAGATGATCCGCCTCTCGCATTTTCCGATGGATGATAAGCGTGATAGTCACTGTAGCCTCTTATATTTGCATGCGATTTCTTCTTCAGATGGGTTTCTAAGATGAAGCATATGGTCAATGTCTTCCTTTTGTATCAACATTTCCAACTTGTCCAGTTTTTGTTGAAGTCTGTTTGCATTTCATGTTCATGTTCTCGTTCGTGTGCGCGTTTTTCACCAATTTTTTTCGATCTTGCCTAACCTCTCGAAAATAAGCTTATTTATTTTACATTGTTCCTCAAGTTTTGTAAGAATAACAGAAAAAACGTGAGATACAGGATCCACTGGACTTTCGATTCTTGCATTTACTGCCGCTGCGGCTTGGGCGTATGTTTGCGGGTTTATTGTCCGACGAACAGAGTCCGATGACTTTTCTTTTTTCACTTCTTTCTTAGTGTTCTTGTGACCAGAGACCGATGGCGTGTCTATTGCTTTTGCTACTTTGTCTTTAGCGCTTTTAGGCTTTACCGTTATTCTCGGTTTCGAGTTCTGATTTTGGGGCTTTAGCAATTGATCACGGCTTTTTTTGTAGCTCTTTGGCTACTTCGTGGCCTCGATAGTTAGCGGAGTGTTTTCCTTTGCAGTTACTACACGTTGTGACTTCCGGCGCTTTTTACACATCGCGGTTCTTTCTGACAATACGTCTGCGTGTGATTGAATCCTTCGCAGCGTTTGGATTATTTTTGTATTCTTACTCACTACGATGTTGAGAAACGTCATTATTTCATAGATTTTTTCTATTTTTTCGGTTTTATCGAAGGTTAACATAAAAACCGGTAGACCGCGCTTAACCGTAGTTTCCTCACCTTTCGATAGTTGCTTCTCCCGTTTAATGATATTGACAGCATCAGCAATTTTAAAGTTTCTATTTCTTAAATCACTGACTACATCTTCTTTTGAGCATGAGGCATGAAGTCATCTAGCTACGACACGTATCGGCCTTTCCAACTTATTCTCGTAGGTATACCCTTGCCGGATGTAGCTTTGCCGGCACAGTTCGAGCTCGAGGAAGCCTCAGAAATAGGTTGCGACGTATTCTTTGTACCTTTTCGAGTATCTTTCTTTTAGGTGGATTTCATAGAAATCCTATTGCAGAGGTCCTCATGACGCAACTTTCAAAAAATTTGAATGCCATTTGTCTTCGCTATCATAGCAAACACAAACCTCATACTCCATTAAAAAATGTATATATATACATATATATCTATATATCTATATATATAAAACTCTTTGTCCTGACTGACTGACTGACTGACGCAGAGATAGGCGCACAGCCCAAACGGCTGGTGCTAGAAACTTGGAATTTGGACAGTAGGTTCCTTTTGTGGCGTAGACACCCACTAAGAAGGGATTTTTCGAAACTCAGCTTTTACAGGGTGTTACAGGGTGTTAAAGTTTGTATGAAGAAAACAAATTAAATTGGACTTTGCAATTGAAATTTGGTGAGTATATTCCAGAACAGAAATAATTAAACACGTGTTTTACCGTTTTTCAAAATTTTGACTGTGGGCCAAGATACAGGGCGTCAAAGTTTTGCTATTTATAGTAATGCACTACCGTAGTCAGCGGCACATATCGTTACGTGATCGTGTGTTGTTTTTGTTTTGCCCAGTTGTACAAGGGTAGTTTTTTTAATTTTTCTTTGTGCTGCTTTTCTTCACTCAGCACGGTATCTATTCATGTATGTATGTATTTGATGGAAATATTTTTTGTTGTAGTCGCAACTTGAACACAAATATTATACTATACATAATCCCACCTATTTGGCAGGAAAGTATTTACACATGTAGGTACATACACATGAATATTTTTGTGTATATTCTTGATCTTGTGTTGTGGGGTACAACTAGCGGGGAAAGAAATACTGCCGTCGCCAGGATTGTTGTTTACGGGGACACGTTGTAAAAAAGTAATATGAGAAATTGAAAGTTTATACCTACTTTTTAACGACTTGAAACGCGGGGAAAGATATAGGGTATAATGTGACGTATTTCCACGCGGGCGTAGTCGCGGGTATCGGCTGGTATATGTATATATGTATGTATATGCAATATAACGGATTCTTGTGGACACGATTGAGGCCGCAATTATGAACCGATTTGAATAAAATTTGGTATACACGTTCGTATGGCGAATAGCTCGGCGGAATCGGTTCGTAGATAGGCGGAATCGGTCGAGAGGAGGGCGGGTTACGCCCCTTTTTATGTCTCGAATGGTACAATTCACAACTCAAACAAATCCTAACTTCCGGTTTGGTTTTTTAACACGAGTAATATAGCAGATAACAGTCACCAGAATCCGCCTGCTACCAATTTGGGCGCCATCTTGGATCCGCCATCTTGAAATTCTTTAAAAATGCTCGGATTTTGTTAAAATTGAAAATCCTTACACATTTCGAGGTAATGAGTACAAATTCATTCTTAAGGTGGAAATTTTCGTCCGCGATGATATACGAAATCCACCTACCTCTTGCGGCTTCTACCGGAAGGTTCTTTTTTAAGTTCCTCTAGCTCTTTTTTGAGTTCTTCGCAGAACAGTTCCATATTAGTTTTCCTCCCTCAGGCTTTTTGTTCTCGTCGAAGTGTTGTGGCTTTTAGAAGGAATTTTTAGATTTATCGTTCTGGAAGTCAGAAAGGAGTGTTAAAGGAGGATGTCTAGATCACTGAGGATCTGCAAAACTCTACACTCAGTTCTTTAAAGCCTGACTATGCCTATACAAAACTTGCTTCAGCTCCAAGTTAAATCCCAAGAGCCCTGTTAAATCACCACTTTCTCCTTGAACTATTCTCCAACTCAGCATTATGACCATAACCCTAAATTATCCCCAATTAAATTGCGGTCACATTTTAAAAATCAACACACTTCGACTTCCTGGAGAAGGAAGAACGTACGAACGTACTTCGGTCCACTGAATGGCATTTCGGTTCACAAAACATGCCCAGAATTCTATCTCGAACTTAAATGAACTCCGGCAATACAAAAACTTTGTCGTCACGATGCTGGTCGTGGTCGTCTCCTTCTTCTAATCGTCCACACGGATTCATTAGGCATTCCATAGGCAAAAGACACATTCCACAAAACTCAGTCAGGAGGAAGCCGAGAAAGGAGCAAGAAAGGACAACGGTTGTTCCAGTTGAATTTTTCATTTCGTTTTCATTCTTTGAAATGTCGTTTGGTTTACCAATGAACCAGATCCGCATTCAAACACAGAAACACACACACACACACATCTAACTCGTTAGGTTTGCCGCTACCGCCACCGTTGCCGCCGTCAGGCCCACAGTCGAACTGAAAATTCCAAAAACGACCGCAAATTCAATGAGCAAACTTTATGTCCCGCTCTAATAGTTGTCAATTAGTCAATAGCCTTCGGCCGAATTAAACTTTTGGCCTGCGCTCATTAATTTATTTAAATTATCCCGTCGTTGCGTTGGCTATGTGAGTGTACGAAGGGTTAGAGGACCTTCAAAGTTTGCGGGCGAAACAAGTGAGTTTTTTTTTTTTTTTTTTGTCCTGCGTCGAGTCATAAAGAGGGATTCAGCTCTCGCCCCGAACCACAACCGCAATCAATCAGCTTCAAATGGTGTTGGGCCCATCGAACTCGCACCCCCAGCCACAGTCAATGTTTGTATTGCATTTCCATTGAATGCGTTGCTACAAATCAAATTATATCCCCGACGACGACTATGACTGTGACGATGACGATGGAGGTGTACAAATGCAATCAAGGTCTCCTAGTAAGCTTTCACGCAAAAACATCGATCTCGTCTCGTTATACACTTTGAGTGGCGTCGAGCTTCGAATACCCTTGAATTGAACCCGTCGTCGCTCTGACTACACAGAGGAATGCGTCCAAAACACATTCAGGAACATTAATTAAGTTTGCAGGCGACGTGACGATGTTAATTTTATAATCTCTACGGGCGGAAGGGGGGGCTTACGATTGTGGTTGTTGCATTCACCGGATACCTTCGATGTGTGTGATTGGTTCCTTCAAAGGGTTTTACGATTACATTTTCGTACTTTTGTCAATGATGCTGAGTCTGAGTGTCCTTGCGTTAGTTTTTGGTATCCCATATCGTGTATCAGTGTCAAAGAAAGGTCGATGTACACTTTTGAAACTTGAGTTTGTGTGTCTAAACACAAACGACCCGCACCACGTGCTCCCTAATAAGCTAGGCTAACTAAATATTTTCCTCTTAATGAACAAGGACATGGAACTTATCGTACGCGGAGGTGGATACACACATACGATCCCCGAATGCATCTTAATGAAGAAACTTAATCATGGTTTATGTTTATCTTCCACCCACCCATCCACCCTTTGGGCCCACCTGAAAGAAAGACAACAAAATCCTTCTATGGTTGCATAGGTTATGTAGTATCCTTGTGTTAATTTAATGAAAAGCTAAGGACAAGTAAATGTAAGTCATCTTATCAAACAAGCAGTATCAGCATCATCAGGAGGAGTACCACCAGCAGCAGAAGCATCATCATCATCAGTGGCAGTAGCAACATTTGTAAACATTAATTCATTTATCCTTTCCAATTATCCTGATTGCAATAAGCGTTGCGCGCTGCGCTCATCACTTAACCGGAGAGGGAGAGGGGCGCAGGGCCAAAGCAGGAGATATCCTTCCGAAAATATTTACCTCAAAAAGTGATGAGAGTGAGACATCTTATGCTTTCCACAGGACGAGGAACTGTTTTTTTTTTTTTTTTCTATTACCTTGTCGTCGTCGTCCTTCTCAAGGATATATTACATCCACTTTGTTGAATCAGTGGAAGTCTGTGCGGAGTAGAGGTGAAAAAATACCAAAAAAAAAAGAACTGAGTCTTACATTCAAAGACGATCCTACTCCTACTGGTGCTGTTGCAGTTCCGTGAATTTCTCAGTGTTTACCTCATCATCATCAGGATGAGCATCATCCCAGCATCCTCAGAATCCCCAGAATCCTCAGAATCCACAGCATCTCCAGTCTCCACCATCATCATGATCTCAGTGATTATCATGTTTTTCTCGTAGTCCTTGAAGAAAACCGTTTAGATATCCTTCGACTCTGGTTCTTGTTCGCTGCTCTATCTCTCACTCTCTGTCTGTGTGTGTGTGTTTGCATTATAAAGAAAATTTAATTACATATCCTTGGCGTTCTCCGTGTTTGGTTTAGTTGCCTGAGAAAAAGGATACCTGCTATGAAATGAATTTGTGGTGACAGGCGAGCGGGGAGGGGGAGGCACAAGAATGGAATCCTTTTGGATGCCGAAAGAGCTATATCTTCTTTTAGTTGTGTGACTAATTTATGTCCTTTTTTGTTCTATCCTTCAGGTTAATCCCGGTGCGTATTGAGGGAGCTAGTGGTCAGCACACACATACACTGCACGTCTATACAATGCTACATGAGGCAGCAACCAACCACCGAACTTTAAAGCAACCACTCTCAAGCGAAATATGAATTATCCAAAAGGTGAGTCCTAGTTTTGTTAAGACAATTTCTGTTGCCTACTTTTGCATCCATTAACATCTACAATCGTCCTGTTTCCCCTGGGAAGCGTGCACATTTTATTGCCACACCATGTCCAACTAATATGTCAATAAACGGAACGACAGAGACAGGGTTTTCCCTATTTTTATTGTTACTGGTCCTGTGAGGGCAGTTCCGCTCTTTTTTTGCGAGAGTGGTAACCCCTTTGCAAATTGCATGGCATGCAGCAGGTCGATGATTGCAAAAAGGATAATCACCGTGACAGGCGTGCAACGGACCATTTGGTTGAATGGTCATTTAATACTGTGTGGATGTGTGTTTTTTTTAGGGGGGTTGGGTGGGTGCACACCAACTCGATGTTTTAGAGGGTTGATTAGTTCGGGGGTATTACAGAACCGGACATGTTGTATACGTGTTTTTTGATGGCTCATTGAAGTAGAAATCTGCTCAGTGCTTGGTGATTTGATTGAGAGGGTCGCGAACGAATCGGGGGTGGGTTCATTGATTAGCATTTAAGATAAATGCCTAGATGGCATGGGGTTAATTGAATGGTCATTTCGAACCGTGTCGGCATGATGATTGCCCTTGAAATGGTAGTCCTTTCAGAAGAGTGGGTTTTTTTTTACCGAAAGGGTTTTCGCTGAGTCAGAGTTTCATGGTCTGGTGGTCATGTAAATAATGATAGAAGCCACCAAATCATTTCCATCAATGATGATTTTAAGGCTCAGAGAGCCAGTCATTGGAAACTGCTTTTCCTTTACTGGAAGGAATTATCAGGAAAGCCTTTGAGAATAACGGGCCGTCTTGCCTGTCGCTACCAATTTGCTGATAGACAGCGGTATCCTCATTGCCGACATCCTTTAACAGTCCACCGAAATAACTTTTTCCAAATAATCCTGACGGTATACGATATGTGCTTCCTATAGAGATGTTTGTAAACAAATCGAAACACTCGGTGAAATCTGTAGGTTGGTTTAAGTTCTTATAAGGGACTCGGAGTCACTTAGAAAATTTTGATGGAGACTTTCAGTCTTCTGCTGAAAACTCATTTTCAAAGAAACCAGATAACGATTGGGTCACAGCTTGGCTCCCTTGCATAGGTTAGGTTAGGTAGATGAGTTGGCGAGGGGAAGGAAGCCCCCAGCAGTCTCTACTGAAGCCACACTCAGGTCAGTAGAGACCCATTGTAATGCCCATTTTTGGGGGGGAAGGTACCCCTTACTCGTGGAGCAGTACCGAAAGCATTCTCCTTTTGGCCCAGGCTTTCGAACCATTTTGAAGCCTTAATGAACCTCCAGATGTCCTTGATGGGTACGTCCCTAAGTTCTTCGGTATCCTGGAAAAAGTGCCTTCCAAAGGCTCTTTGTCTGAGGTGACAGAGACCTGGGCAGTGGCAGAGGAAGTGGGTTGTGTCCTCATCCTTTCTCGTCTCCACAACCAATTCAAAGGTCGCCTTCAATTAGCCTTAGCTTCTTCATATGATAATGCAGAGTTGTATGACCTGTAATTACTCCTACAAGGATGGAGAGGGTTTTCCTGTCCTACATCAACGTAACAGTTCTGGCAACATTGTAGCTTGGCCATAGTTTTCTAGTTATCTTGCAGGAGTCCAAAGAGCTCCATCTTTCATTCGCTTCCGATAGAGTCCTGATCCCTACTTCATGTTTGAGTTTACATGGCAGGATTTTCACTGACTGATCAGCCTGCTCCAGGTCTAGCGTAGATCCTTTCCTTGCCAATTCATCAGCCTTTTCATTTCCTGGTATGCCCTCATGTCCAAGGACCTAGCATAATTTTACCTCATGCTGTGTGCCAAGAGCACTGAGCTCTTCGCGAAAACACTTCACAAGCTTCGATTTTATTTCAGTAGCAGAAATCGCTTTTAGTACTGCCTGGCTGTCAATGGAAAAGGTGTCACGGGCAGCAATTGTCACTGGTAGGACCTTAGAAAACGCTACTGTGGTCCGGAAGTCTGACTGATTTAAAGAGGCTTAGTTTGTCTGAAAATATACCTGCTCCCACGCCAATGTCATTTTTGAATCCATCAGTGTAGATGGCTTTGATTCGTGGGTTTAGTATTGTTCCCCTTGTCCATTCTTCTCTGCTCAGGAATGAGCAAGAGAACGGTAATTTAAAGTCTAGGTAGGGCACCGTATCATCAGTGGTAACTACAAAGCCCATGTACTTACTTAGAATCTGAGTCGCAAAACTCGTGATAACAGATAAGGCAATCAAATATGCTGTGGCACCAGTTGAAAGTCTCAAATCGCCTGTCACTGATGGAGTATTCCCAGCCTTGCTGCAACAGGGTACGAACCAGTTGCTCCCAACTCTGATGAGAATCTTTACTGCGGGTTTGGCGAACGGTTAGATTGGCCTTTATACCAAAAATTGGTAAAGATGACTACTTTCTCGCCAAAAGTCTTAGACCTATAGTCTATCTTCTTGCATTTAGAGTGTTGTTTTGAGGATGGACCCTCTATCGGAGATGCAGTATGCTGACCAGCGTGAAAAATCCTAGGTGACTGTGTCTCAAGATCTAGTTGCTAGAATTGAAGGCGCGCTTAATTGACTGCCTGTGTGACTCTGCTAGACAACACGGGGTGGATGAAACCCTGGTTCTGTGGATCCAAGCAATATTGATGAATAGAACTTTGGTTGAAGATGCGGACTGTGGCCGCTATGTCACGGAAAGGGTAAGCAGAGGCTGTCCGCAAAGCGACTTTCTGTCTTCACTGCTTTGGTGCATAGTTTTTGGCTTTGTTGCATACTCTCAATTGTTCTAACGCCTATGCTCAGGCACATGCTGATGATGTTGCCATACTTTCTGTCGAGTCATGCCTTAGGACTGTCGTGCTACACGCATATGGCTTTAGATATTATCGATGAATGGTGCACTAGAAGTGGGATTTTGGTCAAGTACAGGGTTTTTCAATAAGAGCCCTACAAAAGTTTTTTTAAATAAAACAAAAACGGTTTTGGATATCAATGAAATTCTTTATTCCTATGAAAGTACGTTCGATGCCATTATGTATGGAACTCGATTTCTTTTGCATGGCCACCACGGGCACGCTTGCAGAAGTCCAGACGCTGAACCCAATTTTCGACGGTTTTCAAGCATAAATCGGCCGATACTGCTGCAATTTCACGTTCGATATTCGTACGAAGTTCATCAATCGTCGCTGGCTTGTTGGCATAGACCATAGACTTGACGTAGCCCCACAGGAAATAGTCTAACGGCGTCAAATCGCACAACCGAGGCGGCCAAGCGACTGGACCATTTCGTGAGATAACACGTTCTTCAAACTTGGTTTCCAATAAATTGATTGTGACATTCGCTGTGTGGCTTGTGGCGCCGTCCTGTTGGAACCACATGTCCTCCAAGTCCATATCATCCAATTGGGGCCAAAAATATTCGGTTATCATTGAACGGTAGCGATCCCCATTCACAGTAACGTGCCAGTCTTGATCATCACGGAAGAAGTACGGCCCAATGTCGCCGCCGACCCATAAACCACACCAAACCGTAATATTTTCGGGATGCAATGATGATTCATGGAGTACGTGTGGATTGCTGCCTGACTAATACCGCATATTTTGTTTATTGAAGAAGCCATCCAGCCAGAAATTATGACGACCATAAATTGGACGTAGCGCTCTTAACGTTGAGGCCACTGACTCCGAATTTCGGTAGTAAATTTGAATAATTTCGACTCGTTGTTGGCTCGTATATCTTTCCACCATGAAATGGCAAACCTTACTGAAGAGAAATGTCAAAAAACCGCAAGAAAAATATGGCGTCGTTTGCTGTCCCTGTCGCTCTACTTTTGTAGCGTCCCTATTGAAAAACCCTTTATTTGAGGTTGACTTCTTAACAAGAAGGAGGATTATGACTGGTCTAACTCAGCCAGTGCTAAAGGGCGTCACTATTCAGATCTTCGATGAAGCGGAAAATCTAGGACTGATCATGGATTAAAAACTTCTTTGGACATAGCATGTCAAGTCGAAGACATTAAAGGCGGTCTCAGTTTTTTGGCAGTGTAAAGGTGCCAAAACAAATAATATAAGTGATGAATTGCAAGAGACCAAAACTGAGATTAATGCTGGGACTCCCGACAGGGTACATAAATCTCAACAAGAACGTACACAGAATAGGACTAGCTGACACCGCAAATAGACATCGAGAGCGCTTTCGATTACACCGGCTACGACTTGATAGCAAGGGAAATCGGTAGTACAGGAATCGAGGACTCGGTAATGAATCTTCACAGATTGGACTACAAAGCTTTTGTTTATGCTGCGATTATTAAAAGTAGTAAACATAGTGGTTGTCTTGGCTCAGTGGTTAATGCGTTGAATTGCTAAGCGAGCGGCGTGGGTTTCACGAATCAATTTGACATGAAAAAGCTTCTCAATTCGCCGTTCGGAGTCGGCTATAAATTATAGGTCCCTTCCATTCGTGCGAAAAACTAGCACGCACAAGATGAATGCTTGCGAGAAGCTAGGCCTTGGCTCACCTCGAGCTGTCGCGCCCGCTATTTATTTAATTTTAAACATGACATGACGATTTCCAAGTTATGCATAGTGCTTTACTGCATGCTTTAGAATGGTGGTTGACGAATCTTCCATCAATCCTTGCAAGTGCCTTTTATAAAAAGAATCAACCAATTATAAAAAGATCAATCTTGGACCTATCAACGTCAACGGTGCAACTCTAATTTATTTCAACGAGGTGAAGTATCTCGGCGTTGTCTTAGCCACTAGAGCGTTATGGGCTAGTCTACGCCAATACAGCAGAACTTGGGGTCTTAGTCTCAAAATTATACACTGGCTGTACATTTCGATAATTGGGAATAGTTGACTCAATTCCAAGTACTGACATGTTCTGCACTATCCCCGACGTTATGCCCAGGGAGTACTGTTCCGGAAACCACATCAACCTTCTTTCGAACTATTCCATGCATGACAACACTCCGAGCATAGCTTTTCCCTCCAACGACGGCCTATTCCGCCCACAAAATGATTCAATTCCAGACTCGGTGTAAACCGAATTAAATAAAACAATTTTCAATTTTCAAAAACATGTGTGTACAAGACAAGGACAGGACTCCCTACATGCCACCATCCGTCCGTGAGGAATTTTTTTTTTTTTCAAAATTAACTTGTAATCAATTGAATCTCGGAAATTGATTGAAATCGTATCCATCTGAGATTGCATATTCCTTTCCAAGTTTACCCATGGGCCCGATACTGAGGTCAACCAAGCGTGACAAGTCTTGTTAGGAACACAGACCAAGTCAATATAGGAAAAAAACGAATGTAACATGTGTCAATTGCCTCGGTTTGTCCCCTGCCGATGCAGGATTCTCCACTCAAGGGGATAATCCCTGGAAATTCAAACCATCATCGTCCCGTTTTCGAATTGAAAACCGAATGCCGTCACCCCCCTAAGGAAGCCAACCTTAAACATATTCCAATTAACTTTGTAGTTGACAACGGCCGCCTAAGTAAACACCGCAATCTGTTACGCGAATCCTTTGCAATAATAACGGAGTCATTTCATCGAAACACAGACTTCCGCGTGAACGTACGTACCTACGTATTTATTTGGGATTTTCAAAGTTTCAGGGATGAATCCTGGCAACAAGGATACACATTGTGCCCGACACCGCAATCAAAGGGTATTTGCCACTTTTTATCCTTTTTCGGTGTTTGTCTCTGTGTGTATGTGTGTGCGTGTTGAATGCATGCGTTTGCATCTCTTTGGCGTCAGTTCGCAATAATTTAAGCACTGATTTGAGAGTGAATTCAGGTTTCACTGGAGGGTGCACTTTTAGGATGAGAAATTGCAATTGAATGTGTCCTTCGGGGGTGTGTTTACCTAGTCGTGGTAATAAAAGAATCATAGTTGTGACAAAATGTTGTCGATGGGTAAACATTATATGTTTTCATTTTCATTCTACGGAGGAAGGTCCTGTTTAAATGAAACAGGGTGAGTCTAGATTCTGGAAGGGGAAACGTTGAGTAAACATTTTAAGTCTTGACGGCGATTAATCGCAAAAAAAAATTTCAAAACTCGTGTGAAATTGCTTCCAATCAAGTGCGGATGCTGTGGACAGATGGAAATATGGTCGGTATCAGCTGGGGAGGTTCACATGTAACGACGGATACCTCGAGAAGGAAGTCGAAGTTTAAATGCTTTAAACAGCACAGCAGGCATTAAATGGCTGCAATCGCCAGTACCTTTGTCCATCGAAAATTTCTCAATCTCTGTCCATCATGTCCAACGAAAATTTTTCGCTGCACCACCTCTTTTCGGGAAGGTGAAGTGGTTTGAAACTCAGGTAGTATTAGGTTTCACTGACTTCTGAGGGTGGTGTCCAGACTAGCTGGGGATATTTGTAGTGTAATTCACAGGAATTTTTTCGAATGTCCTGGTGTCATAATCATTGACAGCTTAATCGACTTTTCAAGCCATGACACTCTACTGCCAGTGATATGCTTTCGCAGTAGAGTCGACAGCAGCTTTCACAGATAAATTTTATTTATTTAAGAAATACAGTGTACTCTCTCATAAACGGACACCGATGGTTCCGAGAAAATTGTCCACTTATGAGAGGTGACCGCTTGTGAGAAAATAAACAAAATCTCCGTTCTTTCAAATTTGTCCGGTTATGAGGGGGGTCCGTAAGGAGAGAGTACACTGTAAATGTTTTTCTGACATAAGGGGGTCAGCGTGAGATGCGATGATGCTAACCAGTACACCATGGTCACCCCCATGAACGAGTCCACTGCCCATTTAACCTTTTTAGGGCAAAAGATTCTGCCTGACAAGGTATGATTATACTGGTGACGCAGACCCTAGTTTTAGCTGCGTTAGGGTTTGCGAAAATAGACGAGCCTGGCAAATGCACTTGAAGCAAGGTTACAATTGTATTCGTAAACAATTTGAATACTTATGGATTCCTGCAGCTATTGGCCTGTCAGCAATGTTTTCACAGCATTTCCTTCGAGCGGTTCGTTTCGCTGTTGATCGTCTTAGTTCCACATTGTTCCTACCGTCCGTGCAACCGTCAATGCAACTTCCTAACTCCCTCTGGTGTAAAGGAACTTCTCTTGATCATCCAAGCAAAAGCATCGTAGAACTTTAAATAAACCCCAGTGCCAGAGATGAGGAAAGCTCTCCCGCATCATCTCTTCTCGCAAGATTTACAAATTTTCAAGGCTCCAAACTGAATTTTGTGTTCCATAAACCTCCTTGAACCAAACTCGTCAGTTCTCCACTTAAAGATCCACAAGTTTCTGTCTTGCCAGGAGAAATAAAAGTATCAACTTTCACTCTCTTCCAACCACACCGTCTCTCATAAATATGCCACGAAATGTGTTGTTCCCCTCATGTCGTCCCTGGGTCCACTTAAACCCTCAAAAAAAACGAACCCAATCGAAAAAATATCCTTAAAAGTCAAACAATTCATTGCCAACGATAACTCTTTTTCTTATTTTCGTCCTTTATCCCTCCTTAACCCTTCTCTTTTCCATGTGCTTCTTCGAAGTAAGAAATCCTAAATAAGGTGCTAAAATCTCCTAAAAATCTTCACCATTTGAAGGCAGTTTAACGATGATGATGCCTTTGCCTCCTTAGTGTATCCTTAGAGTATTATATTCTCAAAAAAAAAAATCGAAAAACAACGGAGCATATGGTATTCAATCCTTGGCCATAACAGATATTTTCCCCTCCTCCTCTGCTCCTCCTCTGGCCACTTTCGCTCAACAAATCCAAATGAATTATATGGGCAATTCTTTTCCTCTCCCAGTCTTCCAGTTTCTGTCCGCCTTCTTTAAGGAAGCAATTTCATCCCATTTAGGATATGAAAGGACATAAAATATAAAAAAAAAGAAAAACGGATCGGATCTCCTCAATCGAAAGCCAGAGAGAGTGCCTGCTTGGTGCCTGGATGTGGGAGGTCTTTTAATAAAATTAACCGTCATAAATAAAAAAGGCTTGCCAAGGCATATGGGGAGTGTTGGCTGGGCTGCCTGGCTATAGGTAGGCTTCGCATGCGGCGCGTCCTGTACGTGATATTCATAAGGATATTCTCGAATGGCAAATAAAGATATGAATCTCTATCTATCTATGGGCAGTCAAAAAAAAAAAAAAAACGAAGGCAAGGAAGTCATCTCATCTCATGCCGCCCTGAACCCTGTGTTATAACTTTGTCCATATTTCTTCCATCGATTTGCAACCCCCTCGGCAGCGATTACCGATTTTTTCGTAGATGAATAGACTTTCTATCAATTTCCTTCGATTATCGTAAATGGAAAATCCCATACGTGCGTATGCGGAGATGGCTGCTCTGACTATCCGCCCTCGAAAGTCGAATGAGTAGTTGACTGAATTGGATTCGCTTCTTTTATTTGGCAGTGGATTTCAGGATCTGATTGTGAAATCCACACGCGGTCCAGTGACTTCAATTGTCGGACACATCCTCAATGTCTTCTTCGCTCATGCGACCGGGGTTTCAATTAATGGATAAATTAAAATTAACACAAACTGTTTATCCGAAGCGTCCTGCCGTCATGCGTTTGCTCTTATCGTGGCCCACAAAAGACAACGAAGAGGCAGTCAATTACCACCCCTCCTCGTCGATGGAGTTATAATTGGTGTCAATATCCGATAGTGGACCATGGTTGTCCATTCGATCCATTGGATCCACCTGCCTCGTCCGTCCGACCGAGGTTTAGTTGTGCGCAGCCCCTTGATTTTCATGCAGTAGTGCCGGGACAAATTGCTCGTATGTGCTGCAGGGGCTGTAAATTGTTTGATATCTTTAATAGGCTATCCATAGCGGTGCTACAGTGATGGCAATGGTTGGTGGTGGTGGTGGTTGTTTGGTGCCCGATGCTATAGTGGTTCTGATTCCAAGCCAAAAGTTGTTTTGGGAAAATGTCCTGCAACAACAGTGCAAAATTTCTCATGTAGTTTATAGCTTGGGTTTTGCATGGTTGGCTGTCTGTCGCCTGACCAAGAACTGTTGCGGCAAACTTTTCAGCTTCAACATGAAAATACTGTGTATGATGTCAGGTAGTCGATGGCAGGAGCTGCTACTCATAGTTGAACTTAAGTAGGTAAACCGTTGAAGCAATGTGCGGGCAATTAAAAAAAAGTTAAACCTCTTCTCAGCTCCATGAAATACTTGGACAAATCTTAGGAAATCTAAGGAATTCCTTAAGAACTCGAGTGCAGAATGAGCCTGGTTATCGTATTCTCTATGACCCGCAGAACTTAGAACGAAACTCACCTTTCAATTTCGAGGAGAACCAATTCTCTACGGACCTTCACTCGAAGTTGAAAGTGCACTTTCCGCAGTAGCACTGATACCTCTCCACAAGTGCCTATCACCGGTAGAGATCATTCACTCGATCCGAACTCCAACCCTCTTCCCATCACTCTTAACTTTACATTCCAAACACAAAGTAAGCTCCACTTAGAGCCTCCGATGGACAGGCATTTACGATACGCCCATCGTCCCCATATCGATAAACCAATCCGAGAAGTGACTTCAAAAGCATCTTCCTCCCGATTGTACACATTCAAGTCCAATGTACACCACGTATCGAAAATAAATTGAGTTCATGCGAGAGAGAAGCCAATGGTTTCCCGTTCCCGTCCCGTCGCCTTAAGTTCATTATCCTTCAGCGGATTAACTGACACACACTCGGATATTTCGACAATTTAACGATACACAAAGCTTCGCTGTTAGTTGAGCTCCATGCAAAAGTGGGTGGCAGTGGCTGGCGCTGTTGGTTGTCAGGTCCTTGCGTTGCGTAAATTCATTCGCCATACACTAATACACACACTCGCATGTACTGACATATGTATCGTAGAGAAAATTGAGCGATCCAAGCGGCGATAAAAATGTCTACCGGCCTCTAAAAGACCGATGACGGGGTACTACAAGGGACCGGCTACACTCTGGTAGAGTAAAACTTTTACACAAAATGCTATCGCAGCAGAACACACTAAACCAGGACCTTTTGCAAAACCAACCACTAATGGCACATCGTAGTGTACATGGCAGGCAGACGGCTCTGTGTGTCCTGTCCCCCTCTGTCTCTGACACAAAGTTTAAAACTATCCAAAAACGAGACGAAGACTTTTAGTTGCATTTTACAGCTAAAACTGCGAAAAGCGACATAATCTGATTAGTGAAGTGGTGTGGGTGGGAAAAAAAAGGACGACTAGCACCCGACGGCGTGAAGGATTTAAGGACTCTCTCTGCTCGAAAGGGAAAAGTTTTTGTTTCACAAATTAATTTGCTTATAATTTTTCCGCTTAGTTAAACTTCATTTGAGTGATTTGTCAAGGATGAAATGGTGGATCCTGGTGGAGAGTAGGGATGCTGAACGACAAAAAAAAAGGATAACAAACACTTTTGAGAGCGGAAATTTATGCACACACACTTGCTCGTACAGGATGTGTGCAACTGCTGGCAGAAAGGCACCTTTTTTATCCTCAGCTGACAATGCAGAGTCCTTGTAATTGCCACCCATCGCACTCAGGACATGACTTCATTAATACGTTAAAGCGTTTTTCACACTTAAACAAGGCAAACAATCTGTAAATCGGCCTTTATCACTACCCTCTCCCGCCCGCACACACACACACAAATACAATTGCCTCGCAAATTCAGGAGAAAATCACTCAGCAATCCAGTGGCGCTCAGTATCCCTGATCCTGTTCGTGATATGTGTGCTATGAAGCCGTACTACGCGCTACACAAAGCGAATAAATGTCCCTAAGGGGCGGCATTATGAATTCAAAACACGTGTCCTTTCGTTTCAATTTGATTTAATTGAATCATGTGGCGGGGGCGGCTACAGGCCCGCACACAGTACGTATTTATCTTATGCAAGGATAAAGAAAGGATCGTACCCGCTATTGGCACCTCGTCGGCATGAAAATTTTCCCTTTTTTTTTCGGGGGCTTTTCTCGTCAAATATATGAAAATACGTGCACACAACGGAGAGGCGTAAAAATAAAAATTAAATAAAAAGAAAACGAGAATAGGAGGAACCTGATTGTGTGTGATGTGAGTGAGGTCCTTTTGTTGTTTGCTCTAGCGGTATTTGTGTATGGTATCGGATAAACACACACGTTCAACTGTCAGTAAGTGACAGCACACATTTGAACAGATGATGCCCCCCGACGTTTGGCGATAGTGGTGTGCGAATTGGGTGGGATGTGACTGCAGGACAAAGGATTTTCAAGCGATCACGTTTGCATTACAAAAAAAAAACAGAGGAGAAAACAGAAAATTGTTTTCTTTTTGTTCGGAGGACGATTAGTAATGGGAGAGACAAGTACCCGCAAGTACCACCGTTGAATTGATAGTTAAGACGGTGTATCTGAAGGACGTGTTAGCAAATCAGTGAAAGGTGGCGGTCTGCATACTGATGCGAGGATGCGGGGATGCAATTCAGAGTTTAAGCAAACCCCGGGAGCTTTAAGTGTCCTTGCGCTAAGTGAATTGTTACAATTTAAACGAATTTGGACATTAAAGGAAGTGCCACCAAGGGTAACGTCAACGTGTACATGTTTCGGGAAGATAAACTAAATCCATTGAGGACTTCTGTTTGTTTTATGATTAGTCAGCGATTCCTTGAGAGGAAGCAGTCGTTTTGTGAGTTTTTTTCCAGTTCAACTACGATGCTTCAATTGAATGCATTCATAGGAATGAGAACCTGACTGTGTCCTGAGAGCTGATGCTTTATACCAATGAAGAAGGTCGGATAAGTACGAAGGAGATGAAAAACTCTTTGACGTTGCTGCAGTTCCTACCGAAGTCGTAGGGATTATCTGGTATTTTACAGCGTCAAAGTTAACTTTTTCCTTCCTTCAAAGTTGTTGTCTTTTAGGCCAGGTTTCGATGTACAGTGCTAACTTAAGACGTGTATCTTCTACCTGCATTGGCCTATTATCGAAGTCTTTTCATATTCTTATTCAAGTTTCTTACTTGGGTGGCATTACAGTTCGGTATGAAACTTGGACTCTTCAGTTAGCTCACTTGGGCACTCCAAGTTGGTTGAGGTGTCCATTAGATTTGGGCGCGCTACCTTAGGCGATGTCTTTATCTACTGCGTTGTCCCTTTGTGTTAGACTCGAAGCATTTGTGTCCATTCGCTCTACAAGCCCTAGCCATCTGAGCCGATGAATTCGTATTCGTAGAGGATATTGCTATACAACTCGTAAAGTACATCGTTGAATCTTTCTCTCCAGAACCCGTCAACGCAAATGGGAGCGAACATCTTATGAAGAATTTATCTCTCGAAGCAATCAAAGGACTGAGATGATCAAGGGCTTTATTCGTTTGGGATAGGACCTAACTGTATAATTGCCTTCTTAGCCCGAAGGAGCAGCGATTGCCAAGAGTTATTCTCCGCTTTATTTCTGTGCTGGTTTTTGTTGTCGGATGTGATAGCGCAGGCGAGGTATACGAAGTCCCTTACTAACATGAAGTTATAGCTGTCCACTGTGACTTTGTGTCCAGTACGTAGATGTTGGGTGTCTCGTCTTGATGACAGCATATATTTATTTATCGCTAGGCCCATTTTAGCCGCTTGTGTCTATATATGTACTTGCAAAAGCACCAGTGACAGCCCGCTGAGTTCTCTCAATAATTTCAATATCGTCGGCGTATGTAACTGCACAGATTAGTAGAAGATTGTGCCTTTGGTATTGGGTTGTGAGTTCCGCACAATGCGTTCCAAAACGATGTTGAAGAAGTCATGTGAAAACTCGTCATCCTGTCTTAATCCTTTTTTGACATCGAAGGTCTTGGTGAGGTCGCTACCAACTTTGATGGAGCAGCGAGCGTTTTCCATCTTCATCCTGCACAGACGAACGATGCTTCTGTAGCTGGCGCAGTTCAGAGGGTCTCCCTTCTAGAGGATCTGGCAAGTAATGCTGAGGTTGCATTCATCGGGCATAGTTTCCTCTGACCATAGTTTACAGATGAGTTGGTACATGCTACTTATAAAGTCATCGCCTGCCGCTTTGAACAGCTCGGCCGCTAGGCCGTCAATACCAGCAGCTTTGTTGGACTTAAGCTATCCAGGTCAAGTGGATGGTAATATTGGTCTTCGTCGTCCAAGTCCAAATAGTTCTTCCTTATTATCAGCATCGCCTACGATTCTACTACGATGTTCCCTTGTTCATCCTTGCAGGCTTCGGTACGGACTCTACAGCCTTCACAGGTTCTTTTTACACTTTAATAAAACTTCCCAACATCTGGAGTAGCATCTCTCTATGTTTTCACTCGTGTGCTTCTCGTGCTCTTTCTTTTTCTTTCGGAGACGCTGATGTTCTTACCGTTTTTTCAGCTCGTAGAGCTCGCGAGCAGCCATCGTCCTTCTCTGCAGCGCCGCTTTGTATGCATGTGCACTTGTCGGCATTCTCGTAAACACAGAGGTTTCTTGGTGGTGGTCTAGTGAAACCCAACACATCATTAACAGTTTCCAAAGTTCTGGCAGTCTGTTGGGTATGTAGCTTTTTGACTTCGTATTTACTAAGGGGTTTGGGATATCCGTATTCGTACCTTGACTACAACAAGGCAGTGGTCCAAATCAATGTTGATCGCTCGGAATGTTCGGACATCCAGAGTACTGGAGGCATGTCTTGAGTCGAATGCAACATGATCGTTTTGGTTGACGGTGTGTTAATCAGGAGATCGCCATGTGGCCTCATGAATATTAAAGCGTAGAAACCGCATACTAAATACAATGACGTTACGTCCCGAAGCAAAATTGGCTATGTTTACCAGTCGTGCTACCAAATGTCCTTCACGTCATACTTAAAGCACTCCTTGGCAGCGTCGTCATTTTCCTTTGTCGAGGCGTGACCGCATATAAGGCTTATGTTTGTGAATTTACCCTTGGTGCGAATTCTTATTAACTTAGATGTCGTTCACTTACAAACTCAAGACTTCGTGCCTAAGTTTGTTATCCATAACAAATCCACACCCAAATACTTGCTGCTTTTGCTTTCTGTAGCAGTCACCGTAGGAAATGCCCACATTAACCCATCGCATTTCCTGGATGACGGTAACGTCTGCTTTATAGCAGTCTAGTGACTACGCTAATTGTTCGGCTGCACGCGGCCTGATCAGGGTCCGAACATTCCACGTACAGATCTGAAATTCATTGTCCATTTTTCGTTTTGCAGGGTTGTCAATACTAAATCCTCTCTCCTCGGAGGTTATTGGTGGTCCCGTAATCTTATTTTTCCCTATGGTGGAGTCGTTAATCCCGCACACAGCTCTCAACAATGGGGGTCAGGCCCTTTATTGAACGGTTTGGGCTTAAGGGGTGGGAAAACCAGGTTCTCATTGCAATTTAATCCGATTACTTCGGAGCAGCCTTTGGCCGTTCCCACGCGATTAGCGGCAAGCGACAATGCGACAGAGAAGGATGCTCAGTGTTAAGAATATCGACATCGATACTAGACGGTCCACTAGCGGTTATGTTTTTCTGTTGGGACAGTCTGCAATTTCTTGGGGTTCACGTAGACAGCGTTGTACAGCACTTTCTTCAACTGAAGCTGAGTATGTTGCGGCATCCGAAGCTGTAAAAGAACTTTTATGGGTCAACTTACTAATGAACGATCTTCTTACTGAGGAAACTACGAGGCCAATGCTGCATTTAGACAACCAAGGTGCGCTAAAGCTGATTAAGAATCCCGAGTTTCATTCCAGAACCAAACATATTGATGTTAGAGTGCATTTCATTAGAGAAAAATATGCTGAAAATCTTTTTGATATATGCTTTGTACCAACTAATGATCAATT
This sequence comes from Matsumyia berberina, assembly GCA_917880715.2. NCBI lineage: Eukaryota > Metazoa > Arthropoda > Insecta > Diptera > Syrphidae > Matsumyia > Matsumyia berberina. Next base: position 64,559,019 of record OU862870.1, read on the forward strand.
AGCCGATTTGTTTACTAAACCTCTGAGTAAAGACATTTTTGAAAAACTTAAAGTCATGATTAATGTAATATAATGAAATTTAATAATGAGAATGGCATTATTAACTTTCACATTCATTGTATAGTTGAACACACTCTTTAAAGAAACACTGAACTGTATTGTATTATAAAACCATCTCTTCCGTATTAATAAACTTGTATACTTCCTTCTTGTTCTCCATGAAGTCAACCTGATCGGACGTGTTTCACTTAATATTTAGAAATGACGCTTGTCGCTCAACGACAGCGTGGCCACAACCATACGACTTCATACGTTGTAATTTTGCCGCTAGGCCGCTTTCTAGCTTGCTGCTCATTACGTGGCCTTGGGCTAAGGTGTTCACTAAGTATATAGTGCGGCCTAACTGGAATTGTGGACCCCATCGCTGATTCAATCCATGGAACTCCTTCTCTGCCGTCCAGGTACTGAAGAGTGCCTCATTGCCAGGTAGTTTAGTGAGTAAATATCTTTTACGCAGCATAACGCGTCCTTGATCTCTTCTGATTAGGTCTAAATCACTAAATCAGCACAAGATGTGACTTTTTGTGGGCAGAGGACTTCAGTGTATCTTTCACGATCATTAACGGACAAGTAGGCAGCTTGAATCCGCGTCGAAATCTTGATTTGGAACGGATTTAGACAGTCATATTTTACTCAAAGTGTTTAAATTAAAACTTCCAATAGTCGCTATAGTGTCTATGGCGATGACTTTGGCTTGGATACAGGATAACTTTTATATTTTCTCCAACAATCCTGTTGTGTTTTCACTGGGAAATTCGAGGATAGTGGGATTCAGCTTCTTTGCTTTAAAGGCAGTCAGAGCACAACAAAAATAAAATACTTCACACTGCCACCATTACCTGTGTATAGTTACTAATCGCCTGACAACTGCCTTAAAGCCTCGCTTCAGTTGGCCCCTTCCCTTCTGTTTCTTTCAAACTTCACCCTTAAAGTTATTCCGGGGGTGCCAAAATTTATACGCTTTTCGCAATTGCAATTGAACTTGAGAAACTTGGAGTAAAAGCAATTAAAGTCCACCTCCTCGAGCAGAAGCAGTACTCCAACCTAAACAGTTCCTTAAGGGCGATTGCACGTTATCGAAAAAGTTTTTTTTTTTTTTTCTTACTTTCGTTCGTCGGGGAAACTTCGTGATCCTGCTTCCTAACATAAACACTTCTCACCTTAAAATATCCACCCCACCGCCGTGCCGCACCGGTTCGACTAATTTCCTATCTCTCTCGCTTATCTCGTGCCTCGAATCGATGAAAAATATTTTCAAGGATTGGGGCGGGAGTGGAAAAGCGGAAAAAAGAAGTCGGAAACGACGTTCCACTCGATATCCGTCCGAGGAGCGCTTTGAAATTTAATTGCTGGCAGGAAAAAAACGAAAAATGTAAAGTGAGTCCAAATAGATAAGACAGTCACGTAGACGTGAGAGACGACGATGCCTAAGTATCATTTGTATCTGGGAGCGATGCGGCAACGGAGCCTACCTTCCCCGAACGTGAGCTGCAGACAATCAATTCGAATCGAATCGAATCTCATTAGAAGTCACACCGGTGGAAGGAGGGCAGGGGGGCAGAATCTCAACTGTTATTGTTTCAATCGATATCAGTTACCAAGTACTACCCTCCGGGACATATGATTCCGGTAACACATTCCTGCAACTTCAACTTCAACATCAACTGTGTGGAAAATTACTTAAACGGGGCGCCCCGCTACACACACAAATGTAATTAATAACGTTGTCATAGTGAGTGAAGTGATGCATGGCGCTCCGAGGGCAGATGGGATCTGGCGCAGGTGAACTTCAAGCGCTCCGTGCACCATGCGTATCATTAATTGCTCATAAGATGGAAATTGGAAAGGAAAAGAATGGAGCATGGCTCCTGTGCGCGCTTGTCCTCATTCTCAAGAGAGAGGTCCTTGAGTGGAGCGGCGAAGAATTCACAGGGGTTGAAGTCAAGGTTTAACTTTTCGCGGACGCCAACAACCCACGAATTGAAATGGAAATTCCTGGAATTAAAGACGAATCCGCACGGGACATCTCGCCCACCCCCAAAACGGGCGAAACAGTTGTGATTTCAATCAAAATCCCTCGGCAACATGTGTCACACAAGAACGACGAGACCTTTAATCCACCCCCTGGGAGCGTTTGCCTAACACACGCGAATCACTCAATCGAGAGCACCCACCGCAGACGACGACGCACGCACGCCTCTCCTTCAATCGACTGTCATCTGTCTCGTTACTGGGATGACTTCTCGGCTGTGACCCCTTTTCGCATCTCAGTCTCTAATCGGATCAAGACCCAAGGAACGGGGACCCGAATTAATATTCGCAAAATTGGAAAATCCACTGCTCCTGCCAATCAATTGAGTTGGCATGACCCAGGAAGAAACAAAAACAAATCGCATTCGTCTCCTTGTCTAACCTTATCGTCGTCGTCGATCTCCACATCGTTTCCATTCCGTCAGATAAGGATTTCATCCGAAATGCCAGTGTCACATGACTGTGACAGGAAGGAAGGAAGTCTCAGCGAATTATGAGTGCAACATGGATGAGATGGATTTTGTACACAATTTTTGTGCGAAGTCCTTGACTCCTCGTGCTAATAATCTCTGTTCGGCGGGCAGGCTAAAACGTCGTCATATTGCAGGGTGACACACTCTGGCGCGCGTATTGAATTTCACAACTCAATTGACACCCTCCAGTGGGTGTGCTGAACTTTTGCGGATTACAAGGGTGTAAGCCGATGGCCAGGATAAAAGGTCCTTTTTTCAATAATTCGCCTAAGACGGTTGCACACTCGGGTGGAGTTATTTAATTTTAATCTGATTTCGGACGCCAGTTGATCCGTCATTGCTTTTTCAAGTCAAACCGTCTAAAAGGTGGACGGGGGTGTGGATTTTGACAAGTGACAGCTTGTTTGCATACGAACCGAGTGACATTCCGATTAGAGTTGTGGGGTCTATAGAATCCTTTTTTGTTGTTTGTCGAGGGCGTTGACAGGCTCAGCTGTGGCCATAAGATCAGTGTGGGGGTTTCAAGTCAAGCGTACCGGGTGGGAAGATGTTCTTTTCCGAGAAAAATGGAAGAATTTCGACCGAGCTGATAGGAATCGTTGCTCTGGCAAAAAAATTTTAACAGTACCCAGCTAATAATATCTCAGAGCGGTTTGAACTTGAACTGTTTTCACTTTGAACGCTTTCGTAGGAAGCAACGCTTGAACTCTTTAGGACTAATATTGGCTTTCTGGCTCGTTTCTACCTTTCAGTCGTCCCTCGGAAATTTGTGTTTCAGCATGTAAAGGAATTGCAGTCCTTATTATGGTTTGCCTTTGGAATAGTGGTTCATGGTGAAAGGTCGAGAAAAGTCACCCTCCGACGATGGATGAAATCGGGAGACTTGTTAGGAAAATACAAATACAACGGCAGCTTCGATGCAACTGAAGATAATGGCGACAGGCTTGTTGATTTACGGCTCAGTTCGTTGAACGGGGGTTAGGTTAGGTTAGGTGATTATCCCCTCTCAGACAGGGACACACTTAGACAAGATTGGCTTTGACAAGAGACAAGTGCTGATGTTGTTCGACCTGTGGTTACCCAGTTTCTTGGCGTCCATGTCAAGGCGGAATTTTCCTCCTTGGTTTTTGGGGAGAAGCCATCATGCACCTTCTTTTACCAGCTCGTCCGCTCTACAGTTGCTTGGAACGTCCCTGTGTCCTGGGACCAAGAACAGACTTACATCGCACCTGTCTGCAATCTTGTTAAGAGATCTGCGGCATTGCTTTATCAACCTTGATTGTACTGTCGGCGATTCCAAGGCGGTAATAGCTGCCTGACTATTTATGTATAGTACAATAGCGCTACAATCTATCGCGTTAATTGAAAGCCAAGCCGCAGCTTCGCAGATTGCCTCAATTTCCGCTTGAAACACACTACAGAAACCCGGCATTCGCGTGATAATGGCTTACCACCCGCTCTCTTAGATGCGTTTATGAATATTTCTAGCGCGGAGTCGCTCAAAACTCTATCAGACTCCCTAGAAATCCAAGCTTTGAACCTGACGTTGAAATCAATATGGGAGACAACGTAATCCCTTTTACTATGAATAGTATGGTTGCCCTTGAGGATCCTAGAGTGAATGGGGGTTAGTTGATTTAGTGGGTGTCGTAAAGACTTACTTAAACCTTAAGCGGGTCCATTGTGCTTATAAAAAGTTTACTCATGGGAGTATAACCAAGGGGAATGGTTTGCTATTCTGAAAAGCACCCAGAAAGGGATAAAATCAGCAATAAGAAGGTCCGTCAGCCCATGAAAGAAGCTACTACTAACAGTACACAGTCTTCTGGTGGCTATAGCGGGACATTCGCACAACAGGTGTCGAACGGACTCTATTTCCTGTTTGTTTCTGCAGCAGTCATTGTTGGGTATTGGGATTCTTATTGCACAGTACCCTGTGAGGGCACTTACATATGCAAAACGATTCGTATTCCCCTTCGACTTAGTTGTACAGGATTTTTGGAGTTTTAATCGAATACTGGCTATAGCTATCTGGCTATTAGCAGATGGTGTCCAAAGAGTGCTGATGTGTGTCCTTGCAACCATAAGGGTATATACAGAATCTAGTTCTGCACCCTTCTTGGCAAGTTACCCAGCATACCCAGCGTTTATCTATCGTTGAATGTTTGGTTCCACTTGTAAGATGGCTTGGCAATATAGATCTTCTCTACCCGGTCCTTGATCCTCGGGGTATTTTGCCGTCTTCTTAAATGTCAGATCGGTTCCGTCCATGCATGGATTCTTGAGAGGTGGAATAGATCCTCTTCTAGTGAAGAGCACAATCTCGGCTTTGGATCGGTTAACTCCCAGACCTCGATTTTTGAACGGGAGTGGTTCCTGTCTTCTCCGCCATGCACCAACTAGTGCCAAAGAAACGACCCTCTATAGATATCAGACGGATTTAAGACGAGAGTGAGAAATAAGATCCAGAAGTCCATGCCCGTATGAAACCGATGTTTCTCTCTGTGTTATCTGTTTCGCTGTAGATTTGATGTCTACGGTGAAACCGATTTTGATTTCGGGTTGACGTTATGACTAAAGCTCTGTCCACCTTGAATCGTTTTACGCTTTTTCCCCCCTATTTTCTCATCGATTTTCGCTCAATTTTTGATCGTTTTTTAATGAAAATCGTTCCAGCAATTGCAAGGACTTCCTCTCTCATATCCGTTCGCAAGGTGCATGTGCCTTCCAATTGATAGACTTCTCACCAAAGTTCAAATACCTCTCCGCCTGCCGCACTGAAACACCAAAATAACAATACTTGTCCCCCATTACTTCGTGGAAAAGAAGTTCCCATTCGTAATGAAAATGGAATTGAAAACTTTATCCTTGCCCGGGAAAGCAAGTCCTGCGCCACCCGAGCAAGTCGACTCCAATAGCAATAGTGTAGCCATTGTAGTAAATCCAATTTTATTGATGACTTTTAATCTGTTCTTAATCAAAAGACCATTTTTCGCCCAACCCTCCTCGTTGACCCAGCGCGGCGGTGGTGGGACTGGGCGACGCCATCAATGGTCGATTGGCAAAAATCTGTAATTAGAGCTAAGGTCCTTTGTGTAGCTTATGCTGCTTCTGCAGATAAAACCAAACAAGCTCCTCAGGAGGCGAAGCTACACACGCACACAGGGTTGCGTTTATTCGGGGGTTAATGATTCGTACTGTGCTGTGCTGGATTGTGGTTGTGTCCCCCCCGTCTTGAAGCTGCGGCTGTGTGTGATAAATATCCTCTGGAGGATTCCACCATTCGAATCGTAAGACAACAAGGACAAACAGAAAAAAAGTAAGAAGGATTCCGCCGCAATCAAACTTTTCTTATTACCCATGGAACTTCATTCAATCGTTCGTTAATTTACGAGGTACGACGAAGATGTGCCTTCTCCGTCCCAGATGATTACCACATGTACACACAGAGAGGCGGCGACCCACACTGGTAGAAGAAACATTTTCGTGGAATCAGGAGTCATGCCTTTGTTTCTTTATTTTCGGGGCTCAAATCCCAAGTGTTATCGTGCCCAGTCCCGCGCTGCCGCCAAATCAGAAATCACATTGTTTATCGTGCATCCTTCAGCTTCAGCCCCACCCATCAAGGAGTACCGGCACCGGTTTCAAAAAATATCCCCCCACTCGCCAGCCCGCCGAGTCATTAAAGCAGCTTCACAATCTTGAGAAATCAAAAGTTTGTCTTTCCGGGTGCCGGGGCTTGGCATAGGCGGAGAGCGTGTCACCCCTCCGGGTATTTACAAGTTTATGGATGTCAAAATCTCTTTGTAAAGACCACAGGACACAGACACCATATGGGCCACGTCTTTGAGTGCCGGAGCGGCGCTCTGTCTTTGCCCAAAAGAAAAAGATTTACTCCGAAAACTCCGAAAAACTGCTGCCAAATGATGTGGCATGGTGTCGTCTCCTCAGCCCAAATACGAGTACGAGTACTTTTCTTTCTTTTTTTCGTCAATGGGGTGTGTGTGCATAAAATTGCTTCCTCCCCGCACCGGAAAATCGAGAATTAATGAAGTCATTTGGCTTGTTTCGTCCTCCCAACCGCGCGCCGAGACGACGAAGACGACGACGAGGATGACGACGATCCGAGGAGGAAACTTTTTGAAACCAGTTTGACATTAATAGTCCCGCTGTTATTAGTTTCGCCAAGAAGCAGGCAAGATGTGGCGCGGGACTATGTAAGTGAGGGGTGAGAGAGAGAGAGAGAGGACAGAGTGTACAAGAGATTGCCATTGTTATCCCTGATGTTTGTTGTTGTTGTTATTATTATTCTTGTGTTGGTTGTTGGCGCACTTCGTCTTTTTTTTTTTGGAGGAGGGGAGGAGTGGGCCCACGACGACGATGAATTAATGAGTCACAGCAAGTACTGCGTGTGTGCCTTACAACCATGACAAATAAAGTCAGCTCCCGGTTTTTGGAGGTTCCCTTTGTTTTTAATTTGTTGCGGAAGAAGCAGCAGCAGTAGAAGCAGCGAATTTTGAGCCCGATGGGCGCCACACAATCAGTAATCATCCAATGGGAATATATTTTGATGGGAAAAGGGGAAAATAAATTGGTTGCCTGGGTTGTGTTGGCCAACGCTGCTGATGATGATGATGTTGTTCCTGATGTTGATGTGGGGGCTTTTAATTATGGCATTCGAGTGTCGAGAGGTTTTTGAAAAGGGTTTTTGGCCCCCTTCCCGAAAAATGGTCGGCAGAAGATGTATGGTAATTAAAACGTGGTGACGTTGACACCTGATGTCGGATTGAGGTCTGGTATTAGGTTTGCCAGTGTCTTCGAAGAAAGTTGGCCATTGTGTCGATGTTGGGTGGGGGATTCATTGAAGGGTTTTGAGATTTCCACACTTCATTCGGTCAAATGTTGGTGAAGTAGTTAATGCTGCATATCGTTTGGTAACATTGTGTTATGAATTTGCCTGTATGACGTGTTTCGTATATAAACCATTCTCTGCTGCCTATTTCTTTATGACCGGTTAAGGTGGCTGCCAGCTAGAGCCAACACACATGGACCAATGATAGGTCTGTTGTGATACCACATGGATCTTGGAAAATTCCTTTGCCTACATCTTGAACCAGTTGGAGCTTTTGATTAAGCGAATGAGGCTTCTGACATCTGCATTTGTCAGATCGGCTAGATTGTTGTAAAAAAGGCTCCTGATTGACATTTGCTATTACTGGAGAGAGCTCAGCATTTACACATTAGGTGGGGAATAGTTTTCTCCTCGTCTTCGTCCATACAGCTTCTACAAGATTCATTTGAGTTTCATGCCTATTAAACAACGGTGATTCGTGATGACACCTATAGCACCGCTGATATGGAGCTCTTGAGGGAAATCAAATCCTTAGGTTAGGTTAGATTAGTGGGCAGGTGAAAGGAAGAACCACATCGCCACACTCAGGTCAGTTCAGACCCATTGTGATACCCGCTGGGGGAAAAGAGTGTCCCCTATCCGTAAGAACGCTACCCAATAGTTAGTTTCATACATACATATACTATGTGGATATTAGTACAACATGACCAACTTACTGTGATACAAATCACCCTGTGGATTTGCTGAATCCCATTATTTGGTCCACCGGTGTATCGGTTAACTCTTTATTGTCCTCGAAAAATTGCCGCCCGAGGAACTTATTTCTTAGATGGCAGATACTAGGGCAATGGCAAAGGAAGTGGGTTGTATCCCCGTGGGTCTCCTTTTCGCCACACCCCCTACAAAGGTCTTCTTCTGTAATTCGAAGGTTTTGCATATGGTACCGCAGCGTATTGTGCCCTGTGATCACTCCTATAAGGGTATATAGGACAGAAGAAGTCTGTCGGTCCTAGCCTTAAAGAATTTTGGCCATATCTTCCTTGTGGTTGCACAAGTGTTTAGATAGGTCCATCTGTTATTAGCCTCCTTTAAAGCTCTATTCCCTGCTTCGATCTTAAGTGCGCAAGGCGAGATGTTCACCGAGACCTCGGCTTGTTCCGTGCTTGTTGCCGAGCTGTTTCTTGTCATTTCGACAGCATTATCGTTTCCTGGTATTCCCTCATATCCAGTGACCCAACAGAGTGTCACCTTGTGCTGAATTCTAAGAACCTTGAGCTCTTCTTGACAACACCTCACAAGCTTCGATTTTATTTCATTAGCAGAAATTGCTTTTATTAAATCAAATCCTTAGAGCGTTTCAGATCCAGATTGGGCCAAAACTGTTTTGTCGTCAGACAGGTTCTGCCACCTGTATGCCTAAGGTAACATATTCTGGTAGAATGGGCATATGTACATACAAATATGTATCTGTGGAGTTCATCGGCTTTCATCAACAGAGGTGTATATTGAACTAACCCCTACGAAAGACGAAGGGCAATCTAGAGCTACCAGTAAATTTGTAGAGAATGATTCCAGGGACTTAATTCCTATTTGGCTGTCTAAAATGATTCGGATATCACGCTTTTTCTTAATCCAATATAAGACTTCCTTAATCGCCTTTATTTCTTCCTGGATCACGCTACAATGATTTTGGAGACGGAAAGAGTGGCCAACAAAACACCTTCATCTACCCCTTCATGGGTTTGTGATCCTTCAATGTCGACTAGGAATGTTTCCTCCTCCCAGAATGACCTGGACGGGATGGTAGTTTTTGTCAAAATTTTGTTTGTGCAGTAGTCTATGTTTTTTTGGGGGCAATTTTGGAACTATGTAGTCAGAATGGAGGAGTGACCAGACTCTTGACTGGACCACTATGAGATTGCTTTGAGATGAACACCCGCACTGGCAGCCATTTGCTTGCCAAAGATGTCAAGGGGTGTCAAAAGAAATAAAGTCAAAATCGCTTAAAACGACATCGGTTATAACGACGTACCGATTATCACGACCAAATTTTTAGGTCCCGTATAAGCTCCATTAGTTAACCTTGATATCGGTTATAGCGACCTTTCGCTTATAACGACCAAATTCATCGGTCCCTTGAAGGTCGTTATAACCGATGTTATTATCCAATTGTTATCCAATGTCTTGAGTTCCACCGCCTGTAACCATTTTGACAGTCCTTGTCCTGCACAATGCCTCGGTTGTTTTCAACAGCTTTGCCTCTTGCCTACTTTAGAGCTTCTGCCCACTCTTTTAATGACTGTTCTGTGGAATTAGTAGAGTGTCCCTACTCAAACGCAATCACTTTTCCACCATAATCACCCCTCACTTCGCCAACCCGCAAAGCAATTAAAACAAAAACGTTGGAAATCTGACTTAAAGCCATCACCGCGCATCCATTATCACCAAATGATGTTTAATTAGCGGTTAACCCAGTGTCCACTTTAAATATTGGAAAATATATGTATGCACATATGTATGTGCACCCGTAGGTTGGACATGCCTTCCACGGCCATCATGCCCCATAAAAGTTGAGCAAACATTATAGGGGTTCGCCCGAATGCAAGAGGTCGCGTTAAAAATCCAACTAATTACAAAAACCTCTCTCCCCGGGCTCCCGTCCTCACGTCTGCATTCAACAAACAACGACAACTAAGTGGCAAGTACCTAAATCCAGAATGCAAAGCAGCGCGCTATTGCCAACCCACCGCGCGCCATGTCGCGGGCGTAATAACGCACTTGTCACAAATTGGCATTTAGCGCATGTCGTACATATGTACACTCATCCGCCATCCAGCTACCTCCTCCAAAATGTACACAGAAATAGTTTCAACTTTGAACGGGAACCACCTCACAAAGAGAATTTAAACTTTAAAGAGGGGATAAGTATCGGTGGAGGTGCGGCGAGGGACGCATGATAGTTGTATCGGTTGACAGGTACAAGTTTCCATAAAGCAAAGCACATCGACAAGGGGTGAGAGTGTAAATTCCTATGCCAAATAACTCATGCATGCTTAAATGAGTCGCATAAACATGACTTGACATGGAACATGCTTTACAGACACACACATACAGGGAGACAGAGGGGCGCACTTAAATTCACCACGGAACCTCCCCAATAGAACAACATACGTTACAAATTATAAATTTCACCTGTAACCGATTCCGGTGTAGCTACATGCAAACGGTTTTCCGTGGGGTGGCTGACAATAGTTCTAAATGCAGCCAAGAAGGGCGCAGGGATGGGATAAGGTATAGCGAGAGATTTATTGTAGTTTTATGTACTCTCGCAAATAATTCGCAATATATCTTGTCAGTTGTGAAGGGGCCGGATGGGGTTGAGTGGGGTACGGGGAGTGAGGTCGATTGGGCTGCCATTTGTTAGCTGAACTGCAGCACTTTGCATCGAGGATTTAAGCAAACAAGACAAAAGCAATATGGTCGCCGACATAGGGGGGGGGACACGATGCCTGCTCACAGCTCAGCTGGCCCCTCTTTATGTTAATTTGACCACATTACACCATACCAGTGCCTGTGACTCTGGCTTCGTATTTGATTTGCATCAATGATGTTTGATGTTGTTAATTGATTTCCAAAGTCGATGACAAATCGATAACAATTTACGACAACGACGATGCCGATGGTGCTCCCTCTCGTGCTCCTGCCGAGCACGACGCCTACGATGACGATGACGATGATGTTGGTTGAACGGAGTATTGTTTTAGCTGACAAACAATAGCTATGTACACTATCCATGCGCTAACCACTCTCAAGGTAACATAACTCCTTGGCTTTTCATTTTGGAACTGAAGCTGACGCTGAAGCCTTAATGGTTACAGTTGCCTCCCACTTGCAGCAGTGCAGTGTCCTTGAGAGAAACACGAGAAACAAGTTATGCTCGGCATCTCCATTTGTCTATAAACACACACACGAGCCAACCCCACTTATTCACTCACCCACTCGCCTTTGTTGACTGACTGACTGACTGACTAGCTAGGCTAGCTGGGGTTGTCTGGCTTAGTTCGAAGCACCAAACAGATGAAGTGTTTGCACACCTCTTTTGAAATATGTCCTGCTACGGCACACAACAAGGAAGATACATAAAACTGATTTCATTATTTCAACTTGGAGTACCCGGTTTGTTATGTTGGAGGACTGACATGTCCTGCAGCCCCTCGTCTGTCAAGTGAACTCTGGATTTATTGTATTGATTAAATTTCGCATTTTATTCGAGTGGAGTGGATGTGCTCTCTCTGTGATGGGCTATAGCACTATCGATGTATCCTTTGTGAATTATTTTCGGAGGTCCTCCCACCTAATTGAGGTTAATTTCGTCGTTTAATTAATTTCCACTTATCACCACGTCCAGACACATAAAACCCCAATTTGTCCCACCCAATGTGTCAGGCCATGCATGCAGTTGCAAAAAAAAGAACCGAAGACGAACCCACAAAGAATACCACAAAGGGTGTCCTTAAGTCTATTCATTTATCGCCTCACGAACACAGGGGCCGCACAAGACGGAGCAGAAATCCTTCACAGGACGACAACGATGACAAATTTTCTAACAAAACCATCTCGCTCTCTCTCTCTCTCAAAACCGGGGCGGTCGCCTAAGCGCAATCCTTAGCACTACACTGGATAACAGACACACTTACCTCCCAGTCGCTAACTCACTCATTGTCGCTCGGCTTTGGCGGTGGTCATATATCACTGCCAGTGGCTCCGTCGGAGGACGAGGGATATCAAACGTTAATCCAAATTAATTTCGTGTAATTAAAATCACCTTAAAGCCAGGTTATATTTCACGGAGTGTTTAAGTGTGTCCTTCCTGTCCCAGGCCACCCAAACGCCCTGGAATTCTTCACACGAGTGTGTTTGTGTGTATGCATTGGGGTTGTGTTTGCTTTTTTTTCCGTTCAGTGGGTCTGACATTATCATCTCCGGTTGTGCTCATGCCCACCCCACACATTTGAAGACGACGACGACGCGGATGAAGAGTGCATTCTGGATTTGGACTTTCGAGCGCGGTAATTTGAATCGGGCACGCAATTCAATATCGTATCTGCATTTGATAGTCCTTGTGTGTTGCGTGTTTGGTGTAGAGGGGCGGTGTTGCAAAGAAAGAAACCCTCAGCCATACGTTAAATTGTTTTTCAAGCTCGACTTATCCCAAATGGATTTTCCTTCACCGATTTTTTCCTCCGGAGAGCTATTTGTAAGGACATGCGAGGACGACAAGGAAAATTGAATGCAACCATTGCAAGACAAACACCCTCGCACAGAGCAGAGTAGAGTTATTACATCGCGAATTTCATAAAACACACACCCAATTGGAGAGGAGTCGGAGGATGAAAAGCGAATTGAATGCTAGATTGTGTGCAAAGGGACCAAGCCAAGCAAGCAGCGGAGGCCTTTCGGTGCAAATGACGGATGACTGGTGGAAGTGGAAGCACGTTGCAGTTCTTTAAAAAATTAGAAAGTGATATCAAATCGTGGGGAAGGACAGCAGGTAAAAAATCGTTTCTGATACCCGAGTTGATGGTTCCTTCATTCGTGTGAGTGTGTAGACCGTGTGCTGATTTATACACAATTTTGGCCAAATGGGTGTTGCAACACGAAGGACTTTCCTGCTGGGGGTATGTTGTGGGTAGAACTGTTGCTTTTCATCGAATTGAGTGTGAATTGGAAGATCGCTGGTACACTGAGAGAAATTAATTGGTAGTTTGTGGTAACGAGGAATGTTACTTGTCTACGTTTTTTGTAAGAAATAGACACAGAAGTATAGGATTAGAGCTTAGATGTTGAAATAGAGAATAGGTATAACGACGCCGACGGGAAAAGAGTCGTCTTTTGTTGGTACTTATCTACTCAATGTGTGTTGTCTCAGCTAAATCGATGATAATTTATTCATTTTTCTATTCAAACGGAGCTACAGGTACACACAACCTAATATTCAAGGCGGCGTAAAAGTTTTCACCAGGTGTTTTTTGATTGTAATTTTTTTTATAAATGAAAAACTTTGGTTTGTCTTAAATTCTTTTCAATTAAGTCGAGAAAATGCTATCAGCTAAGTAGCCGCCGCTAGAATTGATGACCATTCGGGCCCGATTTTTGGCATTTTCCATTACTCTTGCCAGAACTTCCGGCGATAGGTCTTCGCATTCTTGACTGATATTCTCTTTGAGGGCTTCAAGAGTCTGAAGCTTGTTGACATAGACTCGTGACTTCAAAAAACCCCACAAAAATAAGTCTGGAACGGTTAAATCAGGCGATCTTGCCGGCCAGTGCAAATCGCCAAAATGAGAGATTAGGCGACCCGGATATGCAGCCCTCAGAATTTCGATTGGCTCCATCTTGTTGGAACCATCCAGTCCCAATTCATCATATTGAGGAAGGAGAAATTCATTGAGCATGTCTCTGTAGGGCTCGCCGTCCACAGTAGTCGTTTGCCTCGCGGCGTTTTTGAAAAAATAAGGCCCGATGACGCCTGCAGCGTAAACAGAACACCATGCAGTAACTTTGAGCTGGTGTAATGGCTCTACGTGGGTTATACGCGGATTGTCAGTGCCCCAGAAGCGATAATTTTACTTATTCACATATCCATAGAGATGGAAATGAGCCTTGTCTCCCTCGTGGTCGAGATCCAGGATGACTTGAGCGTCAGTTACAAGCGCTTGGCGATCAACAGCTAACAGCTGGTGCACTGTCTGCACTTTGTTAGGAAACATCTTACAGTCTTTCATCAAAATTTTATGTAAAGACCGCCGATTGATGCCCAATTGCGTTGCACGTCCTCTGATCGATACTCCGAGGTCCTCTGCGACATCTTCAGCTCTGGGGCCGGCCAGACCTAACAGCATCTCGTGTTGTCCCATACTCTTCTAGGCGAGCGGGTAAACATCGTAGTGTTTGCCCAGTTGGTGTCGGACGATCGAAAAATTTGCGCCGACGAATTATTCCGCAAAAAATCTGACCGATGGCATGGGTTATGTTGTCTTTGAGGGCCGCTGTGGTTTTTGGCTTATTCGCATAGACCTGCGACTTCAGAAAACCTTAACGGGGTCAAATCGCACGATCTCGATGGCCAGTTAACATCACCTCCACGTGAGATGACCATGCCTTTCTTATCGCTCGTGCCGAATTTGGAATGTGGTGTGAGCTGCGTGCCACGTAGCGCCGTCCTGTTGAAACCACATGTCGTTGGTGTCCATATCATCCAATTCAGGTCAAAAGAAGTTGGTAATCATCGACCCATAGCGCTCGCCGTTGATGGTGATGGCCTGGCCAACGTCGTTCTCAAAGAAATATGGACCGATGACGCCGCCAGACCAAAATCCACACCAAACAGTGACTCTTTCGGGATGCATTGGACGCTCTTGGATCTCATGTGGGTTGGTATTGTCCCAATTTCGACAATTTTGTTTGTTGACGTACCCATTCATCATCGCCTCATCACTGAAGATGATTTTTCGATGAAAATTAGGGTCAGTTTCCAACTGCTCCAGAGCCCATTCAGCGTACACACGTCGTTGTCTATGGTCGTTTACCTTCAGCTCCTGGGTCAGCTGAATTTTGTACGGGTGCAGGCCCAAGTAACGACGCAAAATTCGCCAAGTTGTGGTCAGCGAAAGGCCGACTTCTTGTGAGTGACGCGAAATCGACTGCCTCGGATTCTCCTGCAAACTCTCACGGACAGCGGCGATGTTTTCGGCAGATCTTGCGTTTCGTCAACGTTCGGGTGTTGGTTGATCGGAAGGACGATTATGGCGACCGTAAAATGGGCGAAACGCGCCGAACTTTGCCCGAACAGAACACCCATTTTGATAAAACAATTTTATTATTTGCACGTATTGTTGAACGCTATATCCATCCATGGTAGTTTGGCAAAACAGACTGAATAAATGACAGTCAATTTGACAGATGTAGCTTCAACAATATGGCCGCTATCAACTGTCAAGGTTCGGAAGTCCCTATTGGAAGACCCTTTAGCATCTTCCGATAGGGTGATGACTTTGCGCCACCCTGTAAATATTTATCTTAATCACCACCTCACTTAACCCTGCCTTGCGCTTCATCAAGTACTTTCTCAAACAACACCGCGAAACTAAAGATATCCGTCAATTGCCTAAGTTTCTCCATTTCCTTTGCCATTAACCCAAATTTTGCAAGTTCTCCCGAAAGAAATGCAAACAACTTGTGTTTTATTTCGTCCTTGCATAACTGCATTTACTGTGTTCGTTCGTTCCTTCTCTCCGTGTACCAGCAGTCCACCAGCCGTCGTTGGTTGCACAGCAACAGCTGGAAAACATTCACTCAATGCCATTTTTACTGCGAGAGTATTTGGGGCATTTTCACACCTAGCCGGAAGCTCACAAAGGGTATTGCATGCACACTGCACATATACATGTACACTCTTTCCCGAAAGGACCTCAAACTGATACGAAAAAAAGAAGATCAAGACACAGAGGAAAGGAAATGTGAATCATAGCGCGTACTTTAAACAGGTTATCATCCAACGAAAATAAAAAAGGATAAACTCAACCGGAGGAAACATAAAGAATAAGAAAAGAGGAGAAGAAGGAGGACGGTGCCATTGTTTGTACGAGGACGACGATGTGTATGGGAATGAGGATGAAGACGACAAGAGTGCATTTCGCACTCGAATGGAGGATTTTTATTAGTTGAATTCCTTTGGTTAACTTTTCCTTAGTCTTCCCGGTTGGGAAGTGTGGGTTGCATCCTTGTAATAATGTGGAAAGCCATTCGATCGGAATGAGAGGATATAATACAGCTCAATCCGGCAGGATCCCACCCTTCCCCCTCCCCCCGTCTCGGCTACTAGTTTCATTTTACTTACTTACACGTCTGAATAACCAGAACAAAGATGAGCTCGGAATATGGGGTCCTTTTTGTGCGTCCTTCACGTATTCCTTCGGTCGTGTGGATTCCGTTTTTGGTTTTAATGAAACCATTCTATAAATTGATTTAATTTTCTGATTAAAAGAGAGGTGAATGCTGAACCCTTTTGCTCTGGCAAATTAGAAACTAATGTGGAATAAATATGGTTTAACAGGACCTGACGAGGTGGGGACCGACCCCCGGAGTGTGGGGCTCTGTGTATGCCCTTAAAATTTTATCATCGGCATTAATTGTATTAAAAGAGAGAGAGAGAGAAGAGAGCGGCGGTGAAGATTGTTTTAAAATTGAAACTAAATATCTACTCTCGTACCACGAGCGAGAGAGCGAGTGTGTACTTAGGTTTATTGTTGTTGTAAGGACGAGGCTCGTTACCAAATGCATGGGCTACGAGTTAAAGGATCCCAAGGCTCTCTCGCCTATCGCATTGGAATGTAGACAACGGCGAGTGGGTTGACGACAACGACGTCAGAGGGGGAGTGGGGAAGATTTTGCTAAATTAAAATCCACAAAGTCTTTACTTGCCTTTACTTGCCTTTTATTATCCTTTTCGACGCCTTTTTCCCCGTCCTCTCAGTGTGTACGCATTTAATGAGGATTGCAAGACTCAGCTCCTTCAAATTTAATTTTCACTTTCACTCATGTCGGTTGCGGGTGGTGGTGGTGGTGGTGATGGCGCCGGCAACAGCGGTACCATCGACAGTAGAGGGTCCTAGTGGGTGGCTGAGAATTTTAATTAAATTTTTAAGTGTTCTCTGTATCCCCGAGCAAACGATTTAATAATATTACACACAAAATCTGCCTCGACATGTAATTTTGTGTACGAGAATTGCCCCGCTTTGGCACTCTCTGTTTCTGTGTGGAGGTTAAGGATGTGAGCTGGGTGCAGAATAATGTTTTCATTTGTTTGGAGTTGCAATAAAAATATGGAAAATTGCCTTTTGAGTGCACAATAGAAGAGCGGATAGACAAGCAGATAATGGGAGGTTATGTTCAGGTTATACGGCCTCATATTGCTCGACGTGAAGAGGAAGTTATTTTCGCAGGAACAAATGATATTCGGATTAGAGGTTGTTAAGTGGCGGTGTTTAGGTGGTCTCGTCTATTAATTGTTTTTTTTACAGAGCCCTGTGATGAGGCAGTTTTCATTGAAGGAAGAAAAAAACACAAAGCTGCTGACTGAAATGAAAATGAGACACAAACTTACTTTGCGATGAGTTTATAGATGCACAAGTTGCTGTAGAATCTTGTGAGGGGATTGCGACTGAGAAAACTTAGCCTTGGAAGCAGCATCATTATCCATCGAGAACAGTCGTTGAGTTTTTAATTTTGCTGAACTGATTCAGTGAAGGTCCTTAATATGCAGGATTGAACCATTTTCTAGAGTTCTTACACAGAAGACTCTTGAGAAGTTCAAGATTCGTTGTTGCAAGACAGAGCTGAAATTTGCTAAGCCGCTGACGAGTTAAATACAAGGTTTGGATCTGTCTAGAACTAACTGCCAAGATAGTCGAAAGACAGCGCAGATATGGGATTGGATGCGGTGGACTTTTTTCAGCTCAAGCACTTCGTTTTCTTTTGAATGCTCTCATGCCATTCCATAGCTAGAGTAATTTTTGTTTTTATTCCAAAGACAATCAGGAAGTCGAGACTTCCACTTCCCGTTTCACTTTGTGAGGAAGAATGGTTCCCTTACTCCCAAGAAGTAGTCTGAGAAGTGAAGCTAGGCCTTTGGCCTCCAAAAGCTGGCGCGCCTTAATAAGCTGAACAAAAAATGTCCAAGGAAAGCAGCTGACTCTAATTAGTATCACAGGGGTTCAGCTAGGTATTTAGAAGGCCACGCTTGATATCAAAAAGCTTCTATGGTAGACAGGCAAAAAGTCCGTTTTGATTTCGTGTGAAGGCTAAGTTCCATTCCCTCTAATCTATACGCGTTAAAAATTTGTCTGCGAATTGTAAGCAAACAATTGTAGCTGTTCGATATGAGAATGGTACCGGGTTTCTGGCAACAGTAAGGATTTACTTATAGGCAGTGGTAGTCAGATTCAAAATTTTCTGATCAGTGAAGCATAACGTCCTAACGTTCCCTCTGTCAATTTGCTCGTCTTGCCAATGACTACGTTCCTTGTATCATTACTTGTCAATAACACGCTTTTCCTTCTTTTTTTCTTTTCACGAGCTGTTATCAGGAGGGCCGAACTTGGCATCGAAGCTAAGTTATCGGTCTTTAATTCAGTGATTGTTCCGACCCTTACCTTTGGTCATGAGGTTTGGGTAATGACGGAAAGAATAAGATCGTGGATACAAGCTGGCGAAATGAGAATTCTTCGTTGTATTGCTGGGGTGACTCGTCGAGATCGGGTTAGGAACACCAGTGTACCAGAGGCACTCAATGTCGAGCAGCTACTTCTTCGAACGGAGAGGTTCATACTTCGATGGTTTGGGCACGTTCAACGCATGTCCCCAACTCGGCTTTCAAGACGGGCCATGGAATCTGTGCCATCAGGTAGGCGTCCCCTGGGTAGGCTCAGGATGAGATCGCTGGACCAAGTCCAAAAACTCACCTCTACCCGCATGGAGATAGTCGCTGATGAGTCGATGGTGGAACATCGGGAAATGTGGAGAGCCCACTTGAAAAATGATGATGATGATGATGCTTTCTTCGCGAATTCGTGAATCCCCTACCAGAGTGTAACAGTCTGTAGCGATTAAAGCTTTAAGCTCTTTCTTTTTGACGCTTAATCAGTGTTTTAAGCTGCAACCAGCTATATACATTCGTATAAAATATACTCTGGAGTTGCTTAGTCTTCCAAGGACTTGTTGAAATGGCAGCTAGCCGATGTTTAGCTTGTTAAGATGGTATTTGAGTGCACAATGTCCGGTGGGGAAATCCGTGAGGATCTTAGCATCTCTTGAGGTTTCCTTCTTTATCTCTACAAGTTTCTGTACGGGTTATGCTTCCCTGACGTGCTCTTTTTACATTTTGGTAAAACTTCCGTACGTTGTTCCTGGAGTGTAATCTCTCAATATCCTCGATCGCTTGCTTCTTATGCTCTTTTTTTTTTTTTTTTTTGAAGAAGTCCGTGTTCTTCCCGTCTCTTTTGCTCGAAGAGCTCAGAATCAGCTCTCGTCCTTCTTGTTTGGCTTCATGCACTTGCCTGCATTTTTCGTCAAACCAGAGGTTTCGGGGTGGCGGTCGTGTGAAATCGAGCACATCAGTTGCGGCGGTTTTGATAAACTGTTGGCAGCGTTGCCACTGGTCTTCGACATTTGATGCTGGCGCCATAGGACTTGTTGAGAGATTTCGGGAAAACACTGAAGACTCGATCGCAATGTGATCAATTTGATTGACCGTTTGATGATCAGGAGACCGTGTTGTCCCCTTATGAATAAAAGCCTATCTCCAGTCGAGGTACTGGGCACTCAGGGTGAACGCTTGTGTTTTCTTGGATGCACATGTCTACCCTTTAAACACCCTTTTAATTGGTTCGAGAATTTCTTCGCTTCTCTTGTTGTTTCAGGTGTTAATGAGCTTTTTAGATTTGCAAAGTCTTGGAGTGGAGAAAGACATAAGGGTAATAGGCCTATCCATCCAGAATCTCATTGCCCTCAATTCCTTGCGACCTGGAACACAATAAATGTTGATATTGTTGAAGAGAGTTAGTTGCTTGAGAGTGGTTAAGCAGCTCCAGGCAAGATTGGAGTCAAAGTGAAAGAGCTTAAAGCTTTAATCGCTAGAGACTGTTAGCCTGAAGTTTTTGATTGGAAGTTGTTAGTGATTGCTATGTCGCTTTTCCATACGGTGCGGTTGAGGATGATTGGGCTGTGCGGGGAGGAGAAGTTGATACCGGAGGCAATGAAGTCCGTGAAATAGATGGCCAGGTTCGAAGGAAACGGTATCACTTTGAGGATCTGTAGATGTCCTATCAGCTCCTGCAGCTTTATGGTCCACGCTGCAGCCGAACTTATAACTGTGGTGTGTAAAGAAGTGGGCCTCTGAGGGCTACGAAAACTTTTGTGATGCTGGTGCTTTCAAGCCTTTGTATTTTTTTGAGAGTATTTTGAGCCGAGGCTTGCTCTAATTTTTTTGACCATTCGTTGGGAATGGGATTTGTACGCCGTTTAACGATAGAGTTGGGAAATTGAGCATTCTCTTATTGGTGAAACGAATGATGATCATTTTTGTAGGGTTAATACCTAGCCCTTCAGATTGACCCTACAGCCACACCATGTTTAGTGCACTTTGCATAGGTTGGAGATGGTTGTTTTGTGATTGCCTCTGATGGTGATGCCCAAGTCGTCAGCGTAAGCTTGCGTTGGAAAGCCAGAGCTGTTGAGGCCAGAGTTGTTTAGCAGCTGGTCGATGAAGATAGACTATAGGAGAGGAGAGAACTCCTCATTGTGGGTAACCTTTGCTGACTAGATTCAGATGTTTGTCCTAATTGAGATCAAGTTAGGGGATCATTGCCCTTAGCAATGAGAGCTCTTTCTATGGAGGGTGCCTTTGATTTCTCTTACGAGGTAGTGTAGGGCTGTGACCGTTGATTTCCCAGCTTGATATGCAAATTCGTTCTTGTTTAGTGGGTTTCCTCTAAGAATCGAATTGTAAATATGAAAATATACGACATATGGAATAGCAGTAGAGCTCCGTTTCGACTAGAGGTCCCTATAACAAGACCGAACGCAAACATCCCATTTCTCATCACTTTCAAGTTTCTTCAATGAAAAGAGGTAGTATGCGGGAGGGGTGACCGAATTATTGAAACCCCTTCACAAGACCAAAAGTCAGAATAGTGCCTACCGAAGCTCAAAAGTTCCTCCCCATTTCTCATCATTAACGAGTCCCTTCAACAGAAAGTGCTGGTAAGAGGCAAGTGGCCAAACCATTTAATAGAAACGAACTACTTTTTCGATGACTTAGTCTCCTCAGACAGGAGGTCCTTTTAGTCACCCCCTACTGAGGCTCGAAAGGATCCCCATTGCTCACCACTAACAAGTTCCATCAAGGACTGTGATGGAAGGATTCCATTTAATAAAAAATTGGTTAAAATTAATTTAATGTATCCACATGAATCCTCTTCATGCCCTTGACCCCCACCAATCAACACAACACAATGTCTCACCCCCGAAAACAAGAAGAAATCTCATCCATCCGGAAGGCTATTGTTGTAACTTTTCGGTTCAATTAAATCCCTCTAATATTCATGTCCTCATTCAGTGTCCTGCTCTGATGAAAATTACTTTAAATTTTCCACTGCTAGCTGGCCCCCGGAGTCTTCTTCAGCATTTTGTATTGTCCTCCGTCGAAGGACTTTGGACACCAATGAGAGAGAGAGAAAAAAAAAAAAACAATGGAGCACATAATGTGTACCCAATGGATAGGGAAGACACACACATACACAGTGTCCTGCTAGTAATGGCTGTTAAAAGAAGTTTTGAGGTGCCATTTCCTGGATGATTCCGGCACAGGACAATGGAAATCACTCTCACACTTATTTTCATTCTTTTTTTTTTTGTTGGATGTGTTTTATGTAAGGATATAGTTAAATGAATTACGTTGATAGGTCCTTTTGTCGAAATTGTTGAAGAAGAGATGTGTGTGGGTGGGGGGTGTGTGTTGGGATGAAATACTTTTTTGTTACATTTGCGTAATGGGAAAACTTTTCTCGTTGGGTTTGGTGACCCTTTTTAGGGGCTTCAATTGTTGTGTGTGAACGGCAGCGAAGAGTTCGTTGATTTTCGAAAATCACGACTTGGAATCAATGAGGCAATGAGGTGGTTAGCTGGAGAGAAATTAACAAAAGATTGTGACGTTAGCAATCAATGGTGACACTGCTCCGTGGAGTACATTACCACATGCCTTCCATTCCCAAATCGAATCCAATCAATAATGTCACAACACATTCATTCCATTAGTCGACTGTCTTCTGACTCTGGCTGCTGATTGCGTCCAGTTTAAGAATAAAAATACTCCGGTTCCGTTAGGAGTAGTATTGTACCTCGCGAGTTCGTCCGCCATGCAGTTTCCTGGAATAAATTTGAGGCATGGTAGCCTTTGTTACCTAAGACTTAGGTTGCAATTCTTTGTCGAACTGAGGGCAAACTATGGAGATCTAACATGTGAAAGTGTGGTCGTTGTGGTTTAGTGGTTAGTGCTTTGGACTGTTGTGCAAGTTGCGTGGGTTCAAGAGTATAGTTTGTCATGAAAAAGATTCTCAAATCGCCGTTCGCCCGGTCAAACCTCCCCAAGCTTGCCTATGATCAGTTGTAGAGATCGCAAGATCTCCGATCGGCACAAGCGATCAGCTTTACGTGGCCTTGATGCCGCCCGCCGTCGCGACAGATAGGAGGAGGGCCAGGATTTGCCTTCATGATCCTAACTGTTTCTAGTTTAGCTGGGATCGTTCTCCATTTTTCAGGAGCAATTGTTCTATCGCCATCGCTTCTGTCGATAACCGCCAGCACGAACTTGTCTTTAAGGACGTCGCTGTAGGACTTGGACGGGACGTTGGAGGGCTGGGAGGGGTTCCGGTGTTGTGCACCTAAGACCTTTTAGATTCCGAGACGGAATCGTCTAACGATCTTTACCGCTTTGACGTCAACTCGCTGCTCGTCGCAGCACTTTAGTTGTTGCCGATTTTCGTAGCCCAAACTAGGTTTTCCTCCATTTTCGCCGTTCGCTTTTCTTCCGGAATACTTCCGAAACACTGGAGGATACGGGTCGCTGTGCGGCGGTCTTTATAGGCCTTTTTTTAAGGCGCATTTTGTCTCATGACACGTTTTGCCTTTGGAAGGTCCTATTTGGACCGAGAGTGGGTGAGTTTACCCCTAGGCTATTGGGAGAAGTTGGACCATGTTAAGTCACAATCCTTCTGTTAGCCAGCTCTTCCGGAGCACTACCAGTAGACAGGAGAACCGGTCTCAGAATTTGTTTGCTTTATGCAAACAGCATTAGTTCCCACGAGTGGCGGGGAAAGGAGGTCCATCTGTACAGAGATCCGCTAGCTGATTCGGAGGTCGCCAGGTATCCGAATACTCCGTTCACGACTGAGCTATTTTTGGAGTTCCCCAGCCAAGTTGATTATCGGCACGGAACGTATAACAACTTGATCCAGCCCAACGGAGGCGAGAGGGGAAAGGATAGGATGGGGAGTGGAAGGGAAGGTTGAGAGAGTTTTTACTGAGGATATGACAAACCGTTACCTCAAACCCTCCTCCTTTATTCGGACTTGGTACCGGCAAGCTACTTGCGTAACCAGGCGGTAAACTCCTTAACCACTTCGAAGTTATTGTTGTCAACAGCGACGTTTCGTCCTAGGTGGTGGATAGAAGCTTCGTTGTTTGTTGACAACATACATATGTATACTTGGTTTAGTCCTTTACTTCAATGCCAACTTGTTTCGTCTGATCTTCAGTTGTCATGAAAGATTCTATGATGGCAAGTTAAAAATAAGTAGCTGGCGCGACAGCTCGGGATGAGCCAAGGCCTAGCTTCTCGCAACTATTCATGTTGCGCGTGTTTGTATTGTTCGCACGAATGGAAGGGACCAACAATTTATTGCCGACTCCGAACGGCGAATTAAGAAGTTCTTTTATGACAGATTATACTCCCGGAGGCTTGTCATTCCCCGACGAGAGGTGGTGCCGCGAAAAATGTTCGGTGTTCCTGGCTGGGGCTTGAACCCACGCCGCTCGGTCAGCAGTCCAACGCACTAACCACTGAGCCACGACGATCTCGGCAAGTTGGTAACGACCAATGATGTCGATGTCATCTGTCCCAATCCAACATTTAGAGAGATTTGTTGAAGAAAATGTCTTCTGTGCTTACACTTGCCCTGCACACTAACACTTGTCTTGCACGAGGTTGAAGGAAACACATGGTAGCGCCTCTCTTTACCGAGATCCATTGCAAGTTCGAAAGATCTCAAAAGAGATATTCCTAAACGGCACATTACACTGCGTATTCTTCAGCATTACGCTGCACATCTGGATCAGTTTGGGACCCGTTATCGGCCATCGCACTGTAGAGGTTGAGACGATGAATCCTATCATATGCGACTTTAAAGGCGATGAAAAGGTGATGAGTCTCGACCTAAAGTTCGTTGGCCTTCTTCAGGATTTTCTTTGGTGAAGTCACAGTGGTCTGGTACGTGTGTCACAAAAGGGCTTCAGAGGTTCACACAGTACCTTGGATAGTATCTTATAAATGATCCCCTTCAGCATCGCAATCAAAATCACCTTTTTCGTCACTTTCTGGGAAAAAAAATCGAAAAAAAACTCACAGAAGACCTTGTTTCCCAAAATCCTTTCACAGGAACTAAGCCACCACAATCTGTCGCGCAATTCATCTATCTAATCCTTTTAATTGTTCCTTAAATGGCCGCTTTTCCTCTACAGTCGCACCATATTTGCCACCAAACAATTGCCACACAAACGTATCCTGACATTCCATCCTTTGCTGTGTTGGTCCTTAAGGCGCAAATTAAAATAAATAAAACGAGATACGCATTCGGAGCGGTAGCAGCGCAGAGCCCCAAAGACAAGTCGCCGGAGATCGTAAACATGTTTTATGCGTGTCGTACTTTAACTGCTCTCACATTAAGACCGTTAATGTCATCTAATTTTTTTTTCGCTCCATCCTGGTGTCCTTGTGTCCATTTCGCTTGTGTACAGTGTTACCAGACCAGTCACCAGTTGCCCGATGCCTGCCAGTATCACATTGTTCTTAATTTTCCTTCTGTTGTTTTTGGGTGGCAAAAAGAAAAAAAAATCCTTTTGCTCATAAAACCACAAAAAGGGAAATCCTTTCGCTCTTTGCGGTTGTGCAGCACCTACACCCTGGACACACTATGACCACATAAAACTTAAGCAAAGGACGTACCGGGGAAGTGATGAGAATGCCACTTTTGGTGGCGAGTTAGTGAGTGAAGCTCCTTCATAATTTTTTTTTTATTAGGTGGTTGTGCCTCGCTCTGTTGGGGTTTGCGATTGGACTTGATATGGTTCATTGCATTAATTTGGGGGGAAGGGTGGGTTGGTTAAGGAGTATGTGAGTTAGTGGCATTGTCCTAGGAGGATATTATCATCATCATCATCATCATCATGATCCTCTTCCTCCTTCTCATCGTCTTCATCGTCATCGTCGTCGTCGTCGTAGTTATTATTATTACTACGGGTTGCAATTTTTTTTTTCTTGCGCGTCTCATACCTAGCTACCGTTACGGCTGTAGGCCATTACAGAGTGTAATTTGCAACTTGGCAGAGAATTGGGTGTTAAGTGAGCGTTTTATTAGCACCACGCCACACTGGACTTAAGCGATGAATAATGTGCCGCCATCCCACTGGTATCACACGCTCTCTCCCACCAAGGAGGCTTTTCTACTTAAAGAAAACTTTGTAATCGACTCTCTCGCCCCTCTGTGTGTGTGTGCAAAGTTTTACAATCCTGCAGTTATCCTGTTTAACATGCATTTGCATGCAGCTCATGGAGCTTCATAAATATTCTCATCTGGCATTTGCTTGACTGCATTATGCGTTCCTCGTAAATTGGTCATTTAATGCCGCTGTGTGTCCTTATCTGCACTATCCTCCACCACCCCCACCCATCAGTGCTCCTCTCCGATGTCTAATTAGTCATTTACAGTTTGATATGCGCGACATTAGTTGATGGGGCGTCGTCGGCAGCGGGCAATAAACAGTTTGATCTCTGTCTCTCCGGCTCCTCTTGCCATCTTGTGCGGCCCATAAAGGATACACCGAGAAGTTGTAAATTGTCCTTGTTTGCTTGTTTGTCGATGTGAATGCATTTGGGGATGATGAGGATGCCATCGAGGGGAGACTGAATAAAGGCCATTAATCCAGTATACACATTGAATGGCAGGAAATTAATGAGGGAATTTGATGGGAAATTATTTTATGTGAATGTTTTCCTAAACACACTCGTGTGTGTTTAGCTGACTGCTGGTAACATGTTTTGAAATCCTTACAATGGTGCATTGGTTAGGAGAGAGAAAAAAAAGTTGCGAAAGTTAATTAAAGCCCAGTGGATGGGGTTATGATTGCGAGAGTGCCCCCTTCACGAGAGATGATGTCATAAGGGGTTCGTTCGAAAACCCAGAACTTTTTCAATATTTGGACGGTAATCCTGATTGGTATCTGGACATCCCAGTCTCTGATGAGGATGTCTTAATGATGCTCTTAGTTTGAAGTCAAACATTGAATCAGAAATGAAGATGAATCAGAGGACGATAGACTAATGGAATGGATGTGTCAACTCGGCCTTCGGTTACATTATTGATTGGATTTGGGTCGGGGAAGGGAAGGCATGCGGTAATGAGTTCAATGACAGTGTCATCCAACGCCTCGTCATAAGCCACAATTCAACAGTTTTGACAGAAGCAGGTAGGATTGTTGGTCTTTCGTTGGTCTTGCGCTTGCTAGCTTTTAATTTTTTAGGATGCTGCTCTAAACAATTTTTATAGAAGTAGCCAGGATTGACATACTAAGTAGGGACCACCTTTAATCTATGGAACGTCTGAACAGCTAGAGCCAATACATGGTCTTAGAACGATACGGGGAAAACCTGGTGCAGGGAAATAACTCCACGGGAATTTGGTCCACCTGGGAATTTACTCCACATTCGAAAAGGGAATTTACTCCACCACGAGTGGGAAATTATTCCACATTCGAAAAGTTTTCCCGGTGCAGGGAAATTACTCCGCGGGAATTTGCTCCACCTGGAAATTTATTCCACCACAACGCAGAAGGCATTGCGATCAGGAATGGATCGAGCGATGTTGGTTCCATTACTGTTTTGAAACGTGTTGGGCAACCAAAATATTCCTTCCTTTGTAGATCAGCGTTTCACTTTTATTGAGCTCCGTTGAATGTCCAGTGTATTCTCTACGCCCAGTTGTAGTCCTAGATCAACTTATCTACGCCAAGTTGAAAAGTCGGCAAGCCCAACATGCCCCACCACCCTAAAAACCAAAACTAATCTTACGAAACACAAACTTTTCAATTAACGGCAACGGAAATGGGCTTGAATTACTTACAAATGCCTGTGCTGCAATGGTTGTCAGTCAATGTGGCACATCCTTGAAAACTGTGTGTGAATAGCCAAGTTCCATCCTTCAAAGGAGTCGTCGTCAGTCGTTGCGCCTGCCTCCCATTTTCTATTTTTGCCACAATTTTTAATCGGTCGCAGCAGAAATTGCGTATCCCACTTCGTCCTTCTTAAAGACATCCAAAAAGGGCCTTCATTGCACACTTCCTTCGTGTCGCTGCAATAAGGATACAAGAGTTGTAGTATTTTTTGAAGGATTTCCTTCTTTGTGCCCCCATTCTCCCACTCGTATACTTATTTCGAATTATTTGTTACAACACGTGTATTTGTGTGTATGCTGTTGGGGCATGTTCAGTGAATTTTCCATTTCAATGGCAGAGTACACTCTACTGCTGGCTTCAGTGTATCAGACAGACGTCGGAAATGAGCTGTCAACTTTTGCAGCGCAATCATGTTGTTGCTATTTGCTGCTACCGCCGACATCGTCGCTGCTTGCACCTCTAACCGTTCCGGTACACAAAAATAATACGAGTCCTGGTACAGCAGAGTTTTGAATGAAGTGTTAATATTAGAAAACGGGATTTTCTTCGTGCAGCTTATGGTGTTATACATATGTATGTCGGTCGGTTGTGCACATTGTTAGTTTTGGTGGTAAGAATAGCAGGAAACTTTCGATTTGCTTGTGGACGGAGAATTGGGGATCAGCTGGCTATTTTCAAGAGTTAGAATGAATTGTCAAGGGAGCGGAGCGGGTCACAGCGGGTGGGGGCTGACATACACAAAATGAAGTCGGAAATGTCAGATTTTGTGTTTGTGTGTGTGTGAACTGTATGGGAGCAGTGTAAAGTCATTGTGCTTAAGACAATGTGGCAGTGAATTGAAAAGTTAATACACTCGTAAGATGGTTAAGGGAAGGGGGACTGAGTGTAGGCACATATGCATTGAACGTTTGCCATAAGTTTGACACTCATTACTGAAGACAAAGGAGATGCAGTGATGCTCTTTTACTGCAACTTGTCAAAGTTTTCCTTGGCCTTTGCTGCTATTCGGAAGGGAAGATGGGTTAGAAAACATGTGTGACATCAAACCAAAGCATCAATGTAGTTTAAGGAAGAGTGGCTCTTTTGACTTAGTTTCATTGTAATTGTGCCATGACTTTCTTGAGATGACGCAACTGGACAGGCCGTTCCATCTATGATTGGCAAGCTGGAGGAAGTGGAAAGTGCCCAGAGGAATATCGACATTTTCCGCAAGAGAACTGTTCAGAGGCGATTCTTTCCATCACGGAACGGGTTTCGGTATTTACTTCCAAGAGGCATAACTCTACTACTCTACCCTACCTACCTACCTTTTCTGGCCAGCTCGCCGACACGTTCATTGCCCTCATGATTGATATGAGCTGAGATCCCGATGAGTGTAATTGTGGAGTGGATACTAGTCGCTCAAGCATCAATGGCTTTGATAGCTGCTAGGTTACCTGAGAAAATAGCGATATTTTGGTTGGATGTTTGGAGATTGTTCAGCAAGCGGCAGGCCTCCCGAATCGCGAGAAGCTCCGCCTGGAAATCACTAGTAGAGTCTGAAAAACGAAGAGACTTTGATGTATTCAGTTGGTTAGAAAAGATACCTGCGCCGACTCCGCAATCCATCTTCGGCTCTTCCGTATAGTTTCCTAAAATTGAGGGTAGGTAAGGTTAGGTTTGTGGGCTGATGAGGGCTGTCTCATCACACTTAGGTCCATGTAGACCCATTGTGATACCCATGATATTCCCTACTGCGGTTTTAAATTCCTTGGTGTCAACCATTCAGTCGTCTTAGCATGTTGTGGCCAGTAAGCACTCTCACCAGCATCGACAGTGATCTCCTATATTTTTGTAAAATCTGGCAGGTTTTGGCTTTGTCATATTCTGGCACAACCTTCTTGATACTTCACAGGTGGTTAGAGATTTCCACCTCTTATTTGCTTCTACTAGAGTTTTTTGTGCAATTATCGCCCTTATGTTGCAGAGTGGCGGTCTGATCGTACAGTCCGCTTGCTCTTGGGCAAAATTGAGGGTAAGTGTCATGTAATCAGTCGAAGAACCGATTAAATCTCCTGGAGTTGTTTACGGGATCTTATAGTGGCCGTACGGCTTGCGGTCAAACACCCAGATTCCCTGAGCTGGACCGTACTGCAGGTAGCCCTGTCTTTGATGTGAAGGTCAAGGGGCATCACGTGCAGGATCATACTTAAAGCATCATTAGGACAAGATTTCAATGCTCATGTAACACCTACACACGCCGATCTCTGCACTTTCTTGCAGGGCAGGCCACCAGATGATGGCGCCATAAGTGAGAATTGGACGCACAACAGCAGTGTACATCCACAGGGTTATCTTTGGCTTAAGTCCCTATTTGTTGCCGATTGTTTTATTGCAGGCATAGAACGCTACGCTTGCTTTCTTTACCCGCTGTTTATATTGAGCTTCCAACTCAGTTTCGGGTCTAGTATTGTGCCTAGGTATTTTGCACTGGGTCTAGTGAAAGTGGGGTGGATTCCGTAACCTTGATTTTAGTGGTTAATAACACCATTAGTTTAAGCCTTTAGGCCGAATTCAAAGGCTCTTATAGGTGAGATATGAGAACCATTTCGTACCATCACTTGTGGAAAGTAACAGAAATGGTCGCTATCCCCCAATTACCAGGAATTCCCTCACCTAAGCTAACCTAAGGCGCCCACTAAAGCGCCCATTTCATGACCACTTATCTATTCATTTCGATTGCATCGCGATTGAACCCTCAACAAATTCAAGATACGATTACGATAGAGGGTGGCATTTTCGCCCCACACCCAGCATCCACTTACAATCTGTTCTTCTCGATTTCACTCCCCGACCCCTTATCCGTCCTCGATTTCAAAAAATATCCTGATTGCGATATTTGTTTTGATTTTTAATGAAATTTTATATTTTAACTTTTAGTCTCGTTTCGTTTTATTTGAATTTACCATATCTAATTTCAATACACACACCCTCACACAAATGAATCTAGAGAAAGGGAGTAAATTCCTCCACCCTGTCCTTTAAGAAATTCTTCGAAGGTAAAAGCGTATGTCTGCCTGAAGCGTTTGTATTTTGCGGTATCGATTTTATTTGCTTTGTCAGACCCCATAATATGGCTTCTATTTTCTTTTTGGCGTATCTTTGAGTATTTATCTTGCATTCTGAATAACAATTTACCATTCGCAGAAGGAGGGGAGCGAGAAAAGAAGATTCAGTCTCTCTACGTTTGTGTGTGTGTATTAAAAAATAAAAAAATTGTCATTTGGTCCCATTTACAAATTATATTTGAAACGTTTTTGATATTCCTCCTACTCGTTCGGTAAACATTTGAATTTACAAAATCTTTCGTGTGAGGATTTGAGAGTCAAATATTCTTCACGTCAAAATTTACACACGGTTATGGTTGATATTTTTGAACCAAAATTGTCCTGAACTTTGATTCGATTCGATGCTTCTAAGTCAGTTATTCTGATTCGTTAGAAAAAGTTAGAATTTTCCACTCATGTTTGAGAGATCTCATCCCACAATTGATGTACTTACTTACTTAAGGTGGCGCTACAGTCCGGAATGGACCTGGGCCTCAACCAACAAGCGTCTCCAATTTTCCTCTCGAAAGAACCAAGAGCGACCTCATCCGCTTTTGACAGAGTCCATGCCTCTGCTGGGGCTGGTCTTATACAGGGTCACTTTAGACCTTAGTCGTTCGAGAAAGGGCTTTGCTACTCAATTGCCTTCTTAGCCCAAAGAAACAGCGATTGGCAAGAGTTATTCTTCGTCTGATCTCAGCACTGGTGTCGTTGTCTGAATTTATAGCGGAGTCTAGGTAGACAAAGTCCTTAACTACCTCAAAGTTATATCTGTCCACTGTGACGTTCTATCCGAGACGTCGGTGTTGGATGTCCTTTCTTGTTGACAGCATATACTTCGTCTTGCCCTCATTGACTGCTAAACCCATCTCCGCCGCCTTCGTCTCAATACTCATGAATGCGCCAGTGGCCCCACGCTGCATTCTTCTGATTATGTCAATATCGTCGGCGTATCCGAGTTATTGGACGGACTTTTGAAAGATTGTGCCTCTGGTGTTGGCGCGTGAGTTTTGCACTATTCTTTCAAGAACAATGTTGAAGAAGTCGCATGACAGCGCGTGGCCTTGTCTAAATCTTTTTTTGACATCAATGGTCTCGGTGAGGTCTTGACTGACCCTGATGCAGCAGCGTGCATTCTCCATAGTTATCCTGCACAGACGGACGAGTTTGGCGGGGATGCCAAAGCTAGACATGGCTCTGTATAGCTCGTCTCCATAGGTGCTGCCATACGCGGCCTTATCGATGAAAATCGATTTGAAGTTCCTAGGTTTGGATTTTCTGGGATGGTGGACTTTCCTGACCTGAACCAACGCTGATATAGACCGATCAGGTTGTTGACGAACGGCTTTAGGCGCTCACACAACACGGCAAATAAAATTTTGTACGATGTTTAACAAACTCATGTCTCTGTAGTCGGCGCAGTTCAGAGGGTCTCCTTTCTAGAGGATTTCCTCCACCCATATGTGTATTCTCCTTACTAAGTCATCCCAAGCAGCTTTATTGGGCTTGACCTTAGATATGGATATCTTCACTTCGTCCAGGTCGGGTGGACGGAATTGTTGGTCTTCGTCGTCCAGGTTGAATGGTTCATTCTGCCTGACAGCGCGATTTGGTTCGTCGTTGCCGTTAAAAAGTCTGCCGAAGTAGTTCTTCCATATTCCGTGCGTCGGCCGCGAGTCTACTACGATGTTACCTTGTTCATCCTTGCAGGCTTCGGCTCGGGTTCTGTACCCTTGACAGGTTCTTTTCACCCTTTTGTAAAACTTTCGAACTTAATTCGTGCAGTAACTTCTCTGTATTTCTTCGCTGACAAACCAGGGGTTTCGTTGTGATGGTCAAGTGAAACTCAGAACATCAGAGGCGGCAAGTCTGATAGTTTTTTGGCAATGTTGCCATTGGTCTTCAATACTTGATGCTGGCGACATAGGACCTCTTGAAAGATTGAGAGAGACTCGATCGGAACTTCCTCTCAATTTTTCCTTATCTTGGCGGTGTTCGGGATATCCGCAGCCTTACCTTGGCGACACAAGGTAGTGGTCCGAGTCAATGTTGGCCATACGGAATGTTCGGACATCCACAATACTGGAGGAGTGCTTTGCGTCGATCGCAATGTGGTCAATCTGGTTGACGGTTGATTGATCGGGAGATCTCCATGTTCCTTTGTGGATATCGAGATGCGGGAACCGCTTACTAGCTACGACAACGTTCCGCCCCGCAGCAAAGTCGATCAGCCTAAATCCGTTATCGGAGGTGGTGTCGTGTAGGCTATACTTTCCAAAAATTCTCCCAAAGTCTTGTCCAAGAGCTCGTGGAACCTGTCTTTGGTGTCATCGTCTTTCTCCTCGTTGGGGGCATGCGCACATATCAGGCTAATGTTGATGAATTTAGCCTTGATGCGGATTGTCGTGAGGCTTTCACTCAGATACCTGAAGCTTAAGACTTCTTGCCTAAGTCTGCCTCCAACGACAAATCTACATCCTTTTATTGCCAGTAGCAATCGCCGTAGTAGAAGTCGCAGTTTTCTATCCTCTTTTTGCCCGGCCCATACCACCGCACTTTTTGTATTGCGATAATATCTGCTTTGCAGCAGTTGAGGGCTTCCGCTAATTGTTCGGCTGCACGTGGTCTGTTAAGGGACCTAACATTCGTAACATCCAAAATTCGTTGTCCTTAGTTCGTTTGCATAGGTTGTCATCAGTGAATCCGAGGCTTGTCGTTGTTCCCGTTCCGGAAATTGTAAAGCCACCGTTGAATTCGTCCGCTGTCGTGTTTTAATTTTTCTGATCAGCATTCGCGCTTATTAATTTAGCAACCAGTACCCAATGGCTACCGCGAGGAGGTAAACTAAGCACAATTGATGTGTAGTAATAGTTACAACACTCGACAATCAGAGTCTACCCTCTTACTACAACACCCAGCCATACCACCATAGATATGTTCAATTGAAACGGCTCGTGATCCATTTTCCCATCCCAAAATGAAATCTAAATCCACACCCGACGGGAATACCATCAAGTGCAACACTGAATCTAAAAGTACTGATTATATACCCACGAGAGGACGAAGATAAAATGTCAGCCTTAACGCCCCCGACAACGAATCATTTGTCAAGGTTCAATGCATTCAACACTTCCACCATCGTCCACTCTGCTCCTTTCGAGAGGGATTTTGAGCGAAACGACCGGAATCCTTAAGCCAGCCACTAACCCGACCAACGGTGTCTGATATGATTTTTAAATTAAACCGTAAAAAGGATAATGGAATGGAACCATGCCACGAGAAACAGAGAAAGAGAGAGGAAGACAAAACTTCTCAGTTGCGCATTCGAGTGTAACAGAATTTTTGGCATGAAAATCCTGCAAAAGGAGATGATTGCCCAACAGGAGGTTGTATCCTTCTTTTAGCAATTCTAATTGTGTTTGCTAATATTATGCGAGGATACTCGTGCAAAACTATGCATATCGCCTTAACGCCAAGGGTCCCTTGCCTCCTCTCGGTTGGCTTTCATAATCCAAATGATGTATACGAATTCTTATCCATTTTCTCCCGAATTGTTTGCAGTATATAATTCGCTTTTTTTTTTTTGTTATCTCACTGCCGAGGGAATAATAATAACATTGTGATATCCAGGCACCAGCGGCACCACCCACCACTCAGACTGCTCTCAGCACTTTCCCTGATTTCAGATTCATTTGATAAAAAGGAGAAAAAACAATCGAAGAGGAATGGTATCCCGAAAATGAGATGCAGTACCACCATCAACATGGAGAGGATAATGGTTCGTTGGTTGCTTGCTAGGGATTAGATTATGAGTCTTATCTCCCTTGGTGCACATATCCGAACAAAAAAAAAAGTAATTTTATTTCCTCTTCTCGACTTTCACCTGGTTTCACCCCCTCACACTCCTGTATGGGATAAAGGTTGAAGAAATGAAGAAGACATCCTCTTTCATCCAACCATCCTTTCACCAAAGCTACACGAAAGCTGATTATATTTAACGATTTAAGAGAGCGAATAGTGGAATGGGAGGGTTACATTCAACCAAAGGACATGGAACACATTTTTAGATTGAAATATTGCATGGCAAACAAAAATATTGACGAGTGTGTGTGTGTTGTATGTGTCGTCCTTTGGCTTCCGATTTCTTCTTCGACTTCATCTTCATTCTAGCACCTTCTGACTACCTCATGCCGCCGCCTCCCCCTCCTGACGACTAGAATCGAATTATCGGATTTGAGATTGATTTTTTATTCAATTTCAATATTCATCATCATATGTGCTAGGATATGGAAGTATATATGTATATGTACTTGTGCATACCAGGGCTATGTATAGACAGAGATAAAAAAAAATCAATCATGTAGTGTACTCTGGTACTAGTAGTATAAATAGGTCTTCGATATCCCCGCTCCTCCACCTTCGTCCTTAAAATTGGCTTTCTTTCGACGGGGTTGTATTTGATGAAGGAGGAAATGGAAATTGAAGAGCGCCAGCCCCAGTCGTCAAGGTGGTGTAGTGTTTTGAACTGCTGACTGGCTGCCTACCTGTCGTATGGTATGCATGCTGGCCTGGAGATTGACAGGTCCTTTAATTACCTGATGGAGTTCCTTTTCTTTTTGGTAGTCGTGCACCTTGTAAGTGGAGTAAATTCGGAAATCAATACGATCAACTGTTTTAGTGCTGATTGGAACAAATTGATTGCGACAGGAAATCGATGATGCAACTTGGAGTCATTGGGAATATTTTTCGTAAAACTTGGTCAGTAGATCGTGCGGGGGGAGAGGGGGGGATGAAGGACGAAAGACGAAAATTGATAAGCAAATTGAAGGGACGTACAGAGCATTTGGTAATTACTTAGGGTGTTTGCTCTTCTGTCCTAGAGATTTGTGTCGATAGGTGAGGTGTTGCAACCGATTTTCAACACTTCACTGTATTGGGTGCAGAGAATAGACCGCCAAACATACATACATCCCTCAGTCATAGAGTAGTCTTTTGTCCGC
Source organism: Matsumyia berberina (assembly GCA_917880715.2). Lineage (NCBI taxonomy): Eukaryota > Metazoa > Arthropoda > Insecta > Diptera > Syrphidae > Matsumyia > Matsumyia berberina. The sequence goes on from OU862870.1 coordinate 64,594,585, forward strand.
GGTAGGTTATGTCAGGTTAGGTTAATGGGTGCCTTGTGACATTGTCACTGCTCACTCAGACCAGCAAAGGGTTCATTGTGTCCATCTTCCAATTTTACTCCGGGAACCTGTAAACAGAAAGAGAACCGCTGATTTAGCTCGATGTCACCCAAGTCCTCCAGTCCCGTGAAGAAGCAACCACCAATAGTCCTCATTCTTCACATTCACACAGCAGGTGTCGGACAGATTCGATCTCCTTCTCATCCCTGCAACTTCTTCAATAGTCGTTGTTATGTATACCGAGGCGCTCCGCATGAATATTAATTGCGCAGTGCCCAGTAGTGATACCGGAGACTATCCTCGCTTCACAACGACTTAGTCTGACCAGAGACATAGAGCTCTTCTTATTATAACTTGTCCATAAGGAGCCACATGGAGCCACCTTGCATTGGCTCGACTTATGGCCTCGTCAAGGCATGTTGCTGCAGTACAGATCCAGCGGAACGAAACTTAGCATGGTTTCCATTGCCGCTGTTGGTGTTGTTCTCATTGATCCTAAGATTCCTATAAAGGCTGCCCTCTGAATCTTAGTGAGGTCTGAAAGCTAATATTGCTTCTCAAGCACCTTCCACCAGACTAAAATAGGTCTCACAACCGTGTACAGCCAGTTTACCAGGCCGGTTTGCAACCCCATGTATTACTGAACGTTTTTTGCATGAGTAGAAGGCTACGCATTCCTTCTTGATGCGCTCATCGATGTTCTCCTTCCAGTTTAGTTTGGAATCAAGAATAACGCCCGGGTAGCGTGCTGATCCCGCAAGACTAAGTTCAACACCCCTGATCCTCGGAGGTTTGAAATCAGGGATTAATCTCTTCTTAGTAAAAAGCACAACCTCTGTCTTTGTGGGATTGACTCCCAGCCCTTTGCTGCTAGTCCAAGTATTGACTAGTAGTAGCGCATAGTTGAGCCTCTCGCTTAGGACTGGAAGGAATTTGCCTGCTGCCAGAATGACCACATCGTCGGCATAGGCCGTCACATTGAAGCCATTGTCTCTGAAGCGATATAAGAGGAGAAAGAACTTTGCCCTGAGGAGTTCTCCGACAAAACTTTTTCTTACTGCTTATGTTTCCCAAGGTCCAGTTGATGGTACGCGATTTAAGCATCAGTCCAATGCAGCTACAAAGTCCGTTGTTGAGTAGGGCGCTTACGTTGTTGAATGCGCCCTCGACGTCGAGAAATATCCCAAGAGTAAATTCCTTATGATAGAGAGATCTCTCTATCGTCGATACTACCCCATGAAAGGCAGTGTCTACCGATCTACCTTTCATATACGCATGTTGTGATTTTAATATGTAGCTATTGCCGATCACATCCCTCACGTATACGTCGATCAATCGTTCCAGTGCTTTCAGCAAGAAGGACGACAGACTAATGGGTCTGTAGTCGTCGGTTCTCGGCAACATTCTCTCTCTTACCGCTTCAACAAGTTCATTGGAACGTCTTGGGTGTTGTTGAACGGCATATCGACGATCTCCCACTCTCCCGTGCTTAACAAAACTCGACACCAAACGACGAATAGTTTTGTGAGACGGTGCTTGTTGGCCACGATGTTTTCGAGGATATGCACGATGAGTTAACACAACGGAACGATTTTTTTCAATGTATAGCGCAGTGATGTCAGATCCTGGGATTTATCCCATATTTCGGAATTTTGACGCTTAAAAGGGATAAAGGGATTTTGCTTCAAATCATGGGAAGAGGTGATATTTCGGACTTGATCCAATATTTTCATCCTGGTCCTACCTAGGGGATGCCTGTTGGGAATGTTGCGGGCATGTGTTCAATGTGGCCAATTCACCGAAGCGTGGACCTCTCCGTTCAGAGAAGTAGCTGCGCATCATTGAGCACCAGGGGTGTTCTTAACCCGATCTCAGCGAGTTACCCCAGCAATACAACGAAGAAATCTCATTTGGGGAGCCTATATCCGCGAGTTTTAGTTCAGTCCTTCTGTTAACAAAGTGACCAAGCTGTGTCAAAATTGATGCAGCCTGACCAACCCTACAGAATAACTCAGTATTGCTCGTTCCATCCTCGTGAATAAGACCCCGAGATATTTGACCCCCTCCACCTGTGTCAATGGCATTCCACTAAAAAACATTTAAAATGAAAATGAGCCTGGAATTTTTTAAGGGAATTTTGGTTTACTCAAATGGGATAGATGGGGGTTTTAAACCGAAATTTGGGATTTTCAGCAACTATGATCTGACATCACTCACAGCGTCACTATTTCGGCGCATTGTTTCGGTGTGAAGCGATTCATCAGTTAAAATTGTACTGAATTGACGTTTCAAAAACATGTCTACTGAAGTCAATCGGTTGATAAATGTTAACGTTATTTAATGTTTACCGACATAAAGGATGGCACACCCTGTACATATTTACCATTATTTCACTTCACAACGCTTGAAAAAAATTTTTCGAAAATTTAAATTTATTGCAAAAGTTGAGTCAAGTCTGCTCTCACACTGTCACTGTCAGAGGACAAGTTTTGAAACCAATTTCCTTCAAATTACATCCCCTTTCGATGGGTCTTTTCATTCTACTCTCAGCACCCCTCCCTCCAACAAGCAATCATTCACCCGATTCAAAACCAGCAAAAAAAAAAAAACAGAAAAACATTTCACTTTCGATTACCAACTAACCCAGTGCGAGTAAACCAAAAATAAAAAAAAGGATAAACAAGGATAACGTCCAACCCATAAATCTCATTATCAAGGTGATAGCTAATTTCACGACAAAAAGAAAAACAGAACTTGTAACCGAATATTTTTTTTTTGTGGCGAATTTTTCATCCACATCGTCATCGTTGTAATCATCATCAACAAGGACACGAAACACACACAATTGAGATAAACAACTGCCGCTCGCTATACTTTCCCTTGAAATCCCAGCAGTGTCACGAATAAATAACCAACTAATTCACAGCGAGAGGGAAAACAGGAAAATCTCCCCAAAACAGAAGTAAAATGGAAAGAAACCAACTTATCCCCGAGGGCACGTTGTATCCTTCAGTGTCCTCCTCGTGTCGACTACCATTACACAACGCACCGAAAATTCAAACGAGACAAACGCGCGAACAATAAAAAAGGAATCACATTTCCCAGGCACCCCTTCTCGAAATCGCAGTGATTTTTGTTGATTCCGCTTGTTACAGTTTGTATTATTTGTACTCACCTCATGCTACTCTCACCCCTGTCTGACAGCAAGTCCTTTTTTTTTTAGGACGAATAGGGTTCGAGAAAAAAAAATATTTTCGTTATTAGTGCACGTTATTGTGTCAAAATTGTGTATCCAACCAACAAGCAGAATAGCATCCTGCCGCGTATGTCATACAGGACATACTCACTGCTAGGCAAAAAGGACCTCTCGGTCATTAACTATTGTGACACAGGAACGCAGCAGAAAAACCCCTCCGGCCATCGCCACCGCATGGGCAAATGAAAAGGAATCGGAATCAAGGTGGTGATTATGTTGGATTCTCACCCGGCGGGGTGTTGAAAAATTATTCGCTGATTATTGTCCTTCCGCCCGGAGGCATCGTCACACACACACACACAGCACGACTCTCCTGCATGGTTTTGTTACATATTTTTGTTTATTATTAGCCTGATTTTTTTCCACCGAACAATGCGTCATTCGAACACGTTCTGTGATCGTTTTAAGTCACATTTATCATTGCGCAAAGGACCAAGGACAACGACGAATGATGGCGGTAACAGTAGCGAGCGCACGTTCTCATCAACGGTTGGATAATTGCGTTTTAATTTGGCAACACACACGCAATTCACTGTGACAACAATAATTGCTGTGCCCGCGTAGATATTCATTCATTTTTTTTTGCCATGGAGGGTTGAAAGGATGCAAAGGACATGACTGCTCGTTGACTATTTGCTTTCAATGTTGTTTGATTTCCGTTACATTTCTGTAGATACACACGCAGTAAGTTGCGTTTGAACTAGGATTTAACCGGCGTTTTTTGTGACAATTGAAGCAAATTAGGCGGTCGAGTGGAGCCCAAAAGGGGCTAAGGAAGGACTATAGAGTCCTAATGAAGTTGTCCTTCCGAGAGGATGAGGGTTTCGATTGTTACATTTCTTTTTGCAATGATTGAGATTTGCTTGTGGTTGAATGCACTTTTTTTCATTGATGATGACCGCTTGGGTTCGAGTTGGGATGTAGATTTTGGAACGCAGTTTGATAAGGACAGAATGTGTGGAAATATATCCCTCATGTGGGTTGGAGGAAGTGCGGAATGAATGCCTGTTATAAAGATTCGAAATTAGATTTTTTGCCTTTAAATCGGAAGTACATACATACACACAAGGTGTCGCAAAAGTTGTCATCCGATGTTCTTTGGCTGTAATTTTCTTTATGAATGAAAAACTTTGGTTCTGCTTTTGAATTATGTTTATTTCATGTCTTAAATTTCTTTCCATTAAGTCGAGAAAATGATATCAAATAAGTTGCCGCCGCCAGAATTGATGAACGTTCGGGTCCGACTTATGGCATTTCCATCCAGAACTTCCGGCGATAGGTCCTCGCATTCTTGACGCATATTCTCTTTGAAGGCTTCAAGAATCTGAGGCTTGTTGATTTCGTGATTTCACAGAACCTCACAAAAAGAAGTCTGGAACGTTTAAATCAGGTGATCTTGCCGGGCAGTACAAATCGCCAATATGAGAGACTATGTGACTCGGAAATGCAGCCCTCAGAATTTCGATTCATCCTATTGAGGAAGGAGAAAGTCGCTGAGTGTGGCTCTGTAGGGCTAGCCGTCCACAGTTCGGAGAAATAAGGCCCGATGACGCTTCCAGCGTAAACAGCACATCATGCAGTAACTTTCAGTGATTATTTTCGGTGCCCCAGAGGCGATAATTTACTTTATTGACATTTACGCAGAGATGGAAATGGGCATCGTCGGTCGTGATGATTTTCGATGAAAAGTTGTCTCCCTCGTGGTCGAGATTCAGGATGGCTTGAGCGTAGGTTACACGCGCTTGGCGGTCAACCGCAAACAGCTGATGCACTGTCACCAAAATTCTCTGTAAAGATCGCCGATTGATGCCCAATTGCGTGGCACGTCGTCTGGTCGATACTTGGGGGTCCTCTGCGACATCTTCAGCCACAGCTGCGATATTCTCAGCAGAACGGCTGCTCCGGGACCGGCTAGACCTGACAGCATCTCGTGTTGTCCTATACTCTTATAGTAGTGTTTGCCCAGTTAGTGTCGGAAGATCGGGAAATCTGCGACGAAATTTACACTGCTACAAAACCACCGACGAATTATTCCGCAAAAAAATCGAAACAATTATTCCGCGTTCTTTAGGAGTATAGCGATGCATGTCTTGTTGAAGAGTATTTTATACCCGTTTACTTCACAAATGTCAAAGTAGTATTGACATTTGCCGCCATTTGCAAGAATTATAGCATCTTCCGATAGGGTGATGACTTTTACGCCACCTTGTACATACATACATAACGTACATATGCACAACTCGCGACAGTTCGGGATGAGCCAAAGCCTAGCTTTTCGAAACCATTCATGTCGTGCGTATTACATTTTTCGCAAGAATGCAAGGGACTTACAATTTATTGCTGACTCCGAACGGCGAATTGAGAAGCTTGTAATTCCCGACGATACATAGTCCACGGTTTATGAGTGAAAACCACCCACCTCAGTGAACCATAGGCCCACATTCGACGGGTCTATAGTCCACAGAAATTTCGTGTAGAATTTTGGCTCGCTTGGGTGGGTTATAAGTTTACAATTTCTTCGTGGGTCAAAAGTCCATTGTGGACTTAAGACCCTGCGCTGTGGGTATTTTTTTCAAGAGAAAGGGCCTAAGTTGGAAGTCGTGAGGTACTATTTTAAGAATTTTTATGAATCTCACGTACCACAATGGATTATTCAAGCAGAGAGTGACCTCAGTCAATGCGGCTTTTTCCGAAAAAGAACATATTAACAAGTCCTGACCTCCGCTAAAGAGGGTAAACTACACCCTAATCTCAGTCATGTACAAAGTTCATAAAACTCCCTCGTAACCTTAAAGTTAACAAACATAACCTTAAACTCTTCTTTAATCAACTCCTCCTCTGCTGTCAAAAAAGAAAAAAAACACGTGAAGATCTAAGTAAACGAAGGGCACCCAAGCCAACATTAAAATCTCTGCTAGTGCAATGGCACACAGTCAGCCTTGTGGACAGCTGGTTTGGTTACTTTTGATCTCACTGCTTCCAACTCTCGCTCTCTGGTTTGTCTTTTGTTGTTGTTCTTGAAAAAAGGATGATGAAAGCCTTTGATCTGAAGGTTGCATCGACACACAACACATCAGCCTCACCATCACCATCATCATCACCGTCGTCATCATTTCCACCATCTTCACTCACAACACGTGCACGGTTCAGCATCTCTCATCGTGCCTCGATTTCACTCCCAAAAGGTGCACAAGAGTCGAGAATTTAAATATTTTCCACTAAACTTATGAAATATTCCTTCAGCTTCATGACCTTCTATGTCTACCGTCGACGTCATATGCACCGCGACGCCGTCATCAACCACCTGGTGGTGCTCACCTGGGGGCCATATGCCAGCCGTTTTGCATGGTATGTGTGTGTATACTTGAGGAATACAATTGGAGCTGCTCGAGAGCTTGCTGCATTTCCATCTTGCATTGTCGAAAAATTAATTACATCGAAAAAGGACGAGAGAAGGCCAACCATGAGTGGCTCGACGATGGTGGCTGCGGCGGTAACGTTAACGTTGATGATGATGTGCACAGGAAGCATAAAAAACGGCACTCGGATGATGAAAATGATTGCACACAGGCAGGCAGTGTTTGGAAGCCTTTTGCTTCTTCTCGGGGATCGGGGATGAGGTGGTGCTTAGAAAATAACCAAGGCCTCGGTGGGAGATTTTTCTTTTTTTGTGCAACAGTCCTGTGTTGTGGTCCTTAAGGACGCTTATGCCTGCTGTGCTTTCATTGCCAATTGCATTTCCGAGAAGGATTTTCTCTTCTTTTTCGTTTTTTTTTTTGTTTTTCTTTTTGAAGTATGAAAATATTTTCACGGTTGAAGTGATGGCGCTGTTTGTCCTTATTTTTTGTGGTTTAAAGAGGTGTTGTGGAAAAGCGGCTGGAAGAGGGACTGTTTCTGAGAAGAAAATGTGGTCAATGTTAGCAAATTGCCTAGGTGACCTTGAGTGAAATATTTATTGCAGAATTGCGCTTAATTGAACGTATAAGACGATGGTATGTGTATTAGACTGACGTTCTTCGTAACTCTCTGGTTAGAAGCTCTGTAAAAGAATAAAGAGAAGATGAAAAATGAAAACATCGTTAGAGGTTATTGTGTGTCTCATCACGTTAAGATCTCATCGCTTAAAGATATTGACGTCTTTGATGCTGACATTTTTTGAAAAATCCTCTTTAAGTTGGAACCGTGCCTCCATTGATAAACATATTTTGGCAAAACACCACAAAATTGAAAACACGTGTACAAAAATCAACAAACCGATCAAAAGTCTTACAACACAACACTTGAAATCTATATTCGACGAATTTTCCAGAATTCAGCTCTTACGCCTCCTTGCAACATGTGTCACGACTTCAGTGATTCCTCGGAAATATCCTGATTAATTAAAAATAGTTGTTCAACGCTTCGAATTCCTCTGTCCCTCTCAGGGCCGTCGGGGGATAATTAAAACTAATCAAACTACAAATAGCCCACCATGTCGAGCATAGTTTTGTTTCATCATAGCACGCTTCCTCACACCACCACCTCCACCAACTCGAGTCATCATTAAAAACATTCTCCGATGGCAAACCACTTAATTAACGAAAAAACAAATAAATAATTTATTTTCGTTTTCGAATTTTTTGAGAAATCACTCCCCCGAGGACTGCTGTTTAATTCCCTAACACACTTGAAACATATCGAACGTTAATCGCTGGTGGGCCATGGGCCACCCCCCACAAACTCTCAAGGAGCAAAACTTTTTCCCAAAAGGATACACACAACTTTTACGGTTTATCAGCAATTAAAATTTTTTTAATTTCATGCATAAATATGGTTGGCTGAGGTGGAGTGTGCTTGTCGGTTACACCCTCATGCACTGACGACGCCACGTCTTCCACACAGACGACAACGATGAGGACGACGACGAAATTAAGGACGATTAATCATGGCGTACCTCGAGGCGGTGAAAACTCAAAAACTTTTGTCATAGTTATCGCGTCCACGTTCGATTGTGTCTCTCGCGCGATGTGAAATATTCAACTGATTTTCAAAAATTCTTATCGGAATTTTGAAAGAAGGGGGGGAAGGGTGGGTGAAGGACAAAGTCTTCCTTCTTTTTATTGGGGATGAAAGCTTGGGTGGTTGGTAGTGGTGGTTTCAAAAATTTTCCAATTTGTGGTTTTCTTTGAGTAGCATCATCTGGTGTGGTTCCCAGACGAGAAACAAAGTTGCATCCTGTATTTCCCCCCCCCCCCTCCCCTTTTATAGCTGTGCACAAGTCCTTTTTGCTTCTCTTGCAGCATTCCGATTATAATTATAATTGATGAAGCAGGTGGTATGTGGGATGAGACTGGTTTCATTTTCAAGAGGAATTTCTTTTTATTTTTATCTTCAACCACCTGCAACTGGCAAATGAACCTGATAAATATTCATATTTGTAAATTAAATCATGAGAAGGTAGGAGGACGGTGGGTAGAGGACCAATTGCAAACTGCCGAGTTGGGGGGTAATTAAGTTCACTGAATATAGAAGTGTGATTGCAATTATTATGCAAATTGAAAAGTTGAAGATAGTAAGTCTGTTTGATGGTCGAAAAGAATTATGATGATGAGAAGCGATTGTCCTCTATTGATTGGATTGATCTTTGGATATTGTGGGCGGGTAGGGAGGCATCCTTAATTTATTGCCATTATGTGAGGAGAGTTCAAGGATTTTGACCTTAAAAATTGGTGGGGGAGGGGTTTACTCACAACGTGGCGACAGGTGAAGATACATCATCGCAATGGAGTCAAACTGGAAATACACGACACAGTCGTTATACAACCCTTGTACCGGCGTAGGTTGGTCCAATATCGGTACAACAGTTTCATGTAGCACTCACACTATACAATCTGCATGCGATTTTCATGCAACCAACATACAACCGCAGGTTTTCGATTGAAACCGTCCGACCGCGCGATATTGGTACAACCGTCGTTATCTTGCAAACACACTACACAATCGTGGCACACAATCGCAAGTTGGTCACAACCGTTGTACAACGATTGTATCGTGTAATTGCAACTTAAGAGTTATGTTTGGAGTGAAAGTACGAAGCTATGATGAGGCTACAGTTTAGGGTTGATCTGTGCCTGAACTACTAAATGTCTTCAGCTTGTATTGTGCTTAGCGATCTAAAAAATAAATAGCTGGCGCGACAGCTCGGGATAATCCAAGGCCTAGCTTCTCGCAATCATCCATGTTGTGCGTGTTGGATTTTTCACACGAATGGTTAGCGATCTGTCTCCAGTAAAATATGCCGAGTTAGTCGAGGTATTAGAGTTAGAATCGAAGACCATCTTCTAGTAGGCGAATGCAACAATTTCTTAGGAACTGATTACAGTGTTAGGTTAGGTTAAGTGGTTGTCCTCGCTCAGGCAGGGACACACTTAGATTAGATTGGCCCATTGCGATATCATAGTGAAGAAAACCAACTTATCGGCACCAGGGAACCAGAAAATGTGGCATAACTACAAGCAAGGTGGGCAAACGTAGCGGTGTTAACCCTAAGATTTGAACCATTTCGTCCCAGAGAGGAAATTTCTTATCTTCTGGATAACGAGTTCAGCCAGATCGTTAATATCATCATAGAAGTATTCCCCGAGGGTTCTTCTTTTTAGCGTCGCAAGAGCAGGACATGTGCACAGTAGGTGGGTCGTAGTTCCCTCTTCCTCCTCGTCCCTGCAGCTTCTACAGAAATCGTTGGTGGGGACCCCCAGTCTGAGTACATGTATGCCTATGAAGCAATGTCCGGTGAGGATTCCTTTTAGTGAACCTAGGTTTTTTTCGATTTGTGGATAAAAGTTTTTCCAGGTTAAGCCAGATTTGTTTTGACAGAAGACAAGTGCTGATGTTGTTCCACCTTTGGTTATCCAGTTTCTTGGCATCCGTGTCAGGGAGAAATTTGATCGATTCGATAGGCGCAGGTGGTTCCCCCAGGTTTTTGGGGAGATGCCGTCCTGTACCTTTTTTTGCTCATAGCTCGTCCGCTCTGCAGTTGCCTGGACTGTCCCTGTGTACTGGGACCCAGCACAGAGTTAGGTCGCACCTAACTCCAATCTCGTTGAGAGATCTGCGGCATTACTTTACCAACTTTGATCGTATTGTCCGCGATTCCAAGGCTTTAATACCTGCCTGACTATCTATGTATAGTACAATAGCGCTACAATCTATCGCGTTAATTAAAAGCCAAGCCACAGCTTCGCAGACTGCCGTAAATTCCCCTTGAAACATTCTACAGTGATCTGGCATTCGTATGGTAATGGCTAAGCCAAGAACGTTGAAGAAGCCTCCGTACCACCCGCTGTCTTAGATCCGTCTGTGAATATTTCTTGCGTGGAATCGCTTCTGCTAGGAAGAGCTTCTGCTAGGAATCCGAGTCTTGTACGTGGGACAACGTAGTCCGTAGTCCGGTTTACTAGGAATAGTATGGTTGCCCTTAAGGATCCTAGAGTGGCCCATTGCTGTGCTGATCAGTTGGGAGGATTCTCTGGGCCTTAATGCTGCTTTGACTGCCATTAGCTTCCCAAAGATATCAACAGGAAGCAGATGGAGCATTACTTTCAGTGCACCCGTTTATACTTTTTCAATCAGGCTGCTGTTGATTTTTTTGTTCAGTGCTGTCCACCACACCAGTACTCCATACATGGACGGTCCAGCTGAGTTTCCTATCGAGTATGACCCCCAAGTATCTAACATGGTCTACAAATTGGATTTCAGTGCCTTCTAATTTTGGAGGGGTGATATACAATTTTCGAGGGATTAGCCCCGAGGCCGACCTTTTTCTACCATCCTGCCAGTACGGTCAGTGCAGATTTCATAAGGTCTCTTATTGTAGGGAGAAATTTACATATCAGTGGTTGCTATTGCAATGTCATCAGCATATGCCGTTGTAATAAATCCCTCCCTATCCAATACCGTTAACAATTCGTTAAATACCGTTCGCCAGAGAAGTGGTGCTAGTACTCCGCCTTGCGGTGTACCTCTGAAGACCGTCCTTCTCATTAAACAATTCCCCAGCGTAGCCTGAATTAGCCTGCTTTTAAGCATTTTCTCGATCCAGAAGCAGAGGCAGTTGTCCACCTTCAGATTGCGAAGTGGAGCGGAAATTGCCTCTGTTCTGACGTTTGATTACAGTCTTAGTGTGAAGTCACTATTCACTCCTCTATTCTCTGTTCTTTTGCTTCAAACATCCGTGTCCGGACTGCTCCTCTGTCCCAAAGAAGGAAGGTCTCCTTCGAAAATAACAATTTCGTTGTAGGTCTCCTTCACCTATATCCAACCATTTGTCTAGTTCCTGTTTGGCTTAACGACATGCAATAACATAGCACTTTCAAGTTTTTGAGCTCAAAAGTTTCGGATAGATACTAACTCCCTAACAGCTCACCACCCACATTCACTTTATACGACCAAAATAAGGTAACTTAATGACTCTATCCAACGCGCTACGATGTTTTTAAACACTCTCCCCTGTCATTATCCCTAATGTCCCTCGTAAACCTGCTCCTCTGTCTCCATTTTCTTAAATAAAATTAGACAACTGCCTCTACACCCCGATCAACAGACAAAACTTCCGCCATATGTGACCCATTTAAACGATCCAAAAAGGCCTATGCCAGCACGCACACACATGAAAGGAATTAACTGTCACACACTCTAAAATCAATTCACTAAATTGTAACAGTAAAAGAAAGATCCCATCCCGTACCGGAAGTCGTTTGCGACTGCGACTAGCTCCAACCTCCCTCCAATAAAACCCATTCGCAAATTTTTTTTCCCATCAAATTTCGAAACGAGGAACGACGAAGAAAACATGAAAATCCCAACAATATCCTGTGAATACAAAATGAAAACATTAAAAAACGAAGAAAGGACGACGAGGAACAGGCACACCCAAAGACATAAAGCAATCCCGGCCCCGGCGAATGGGTGGGAACGGTCTTTTTTCCTTAACAACCTTTCAAGATGACGCTTTCCCGCTTTGCAATAAAATGGGAGAGAAGAAAAAAAAGAAACTTGAAAGGACGAAGTGAAGGCGGTATGGCATACCGCCCCATATTTAGTATGATAATAGACCCAAAATCACTTCATTTGTGCGACACTTTTCCATCTTCATGTCTCCGAAATTACCCAAGGAGGAGGGCGGGGGCTGAGAAGCTGCCGCAAGGCTAAAAAGTCAAATAACAACAACAGTCAACAAACAACAACAACAGGAGCAGCGGCAGCGGCAGCTGAAGATGGCACCATTTTAAATTGCCAACGGTGGGGTGGTGGTGATGGTGATGGTGATGGTGCCCTTGAAGGATGAAGAAGAACTAAGTGCGACAAAAAAAAAATACAGAAAGGATATCCCCCGGCTTATGAAGGGTTAAAAGGATTTCAATATCAAAAAAAAAAAAAAAGCGAAGCAGGATGCAGGGAATCGATCGAAGGGTAATAAAAATCTGGGAATACCTCAATTTGCGACATTTTTTTCCTGTGTATCCTTTTCGTGCCCATCACAGCACAGCCATGGGTCGGAAACTGGCCCAATTTGGTCGGATGATAAGCGTTTTGGGGGGAGGCGGACAGAATCCCCAAGTGTCCTGTTTATCACATGAAAAGGTTTCTGTGCACTCGCATATGTATGGGGACACAAAAATTCACGCAGGATATGCGTAGTCAACGATGGAAAAAAAAATAATAATAGTTCAAGGGATTACCATCGTCGTATTTCATTATCATAATGCTATGAGCTTCTATTTTTTTATTTTCTTTTCATCGAAGGATCCCTTTCAAGTCAGCATATCCCTTGTGTCAATTGATGCAGAATAAAGGACCGCATGTGTACGCCAAGTAGTCAAAAGGATAAATGAATATGAATTTCAATTACTACTCGGGGATGCCCTCAAAGGATTCTCTGCTCTAATTATGTCAACATTTGTTGACATCCTTTCATTTCATTATCCTTTTCAAAGAATTTTCATGGCAAATCCTCTCCCGATTGCAAAACCACGTGACATCCTTTTTAATATCCATCCGAAGACCGCCGTGCCGCGCAGAGATTCCTCTCGATAATGCCACGGCTGTCCCTCGGGGATAGTGATTCATTATCACACTGTCATGTCATCCCGGTTGAGAGCAAGGACACATTAGGCTCACCAACATAACCACCAGCGACATCATTCAATGTCGCAGTGTCAATAGCGAATCCTTGGCGCGCCGACAAATCCTTCTTCATCGAGTAACATCTCTTCACTCCACTCGTTTGTAGACTAAATTTCCATTTTTAAATGCAAGGACATCTGTTCGAGAGGGTTTGTATGCCGCGTTGAAATCTATGATATCCATTATCCTGCGGGAGATTTGAATCACGCGAAATGCCACATTTCGTCCTTTTGATTGTCATAAAAAAAATAACCGAGGACCAAAAAAAAAGAGAGAGATTCTACAGATTCGATCAAGGGGATGATATAAATCAGGATGTGACATCGATCCTGTCCGCCTTACTCACTCCTGCTTAGAAGTTTAAAAGCATTTTCCCCGACTGACATCGTTTTTAATTAATCGCAGGATTAGGATTCTTTTTTTCCACTCGTGTGTGTTGGATCGATTTTGGCCATCGTTTATGATATCCTGGATGGATTTTTCTTATCTTGATGGGTTTCGAAATACCACTATCACCCGACGGGGTAAAAAAACGGAACAACACCACGTTAAACCACAAACATTCGAAACCAATTTGCATAGCAACCACCATGTTTGTTTTCATTTTTTTTTATATTTTTGTTTTTGTTGCCCTGTCTCGTTGTTTTGTTATGCATGTCCTTCGTTCGGTGCATCCCTCTGGTAGCGGCGATAATCCTCTTTAGTTGGGTCATGATAGTTCACCAAAAAAAAAATGAGGTAAACCAAAGGAGCCAGGGACTGAAAAAAAAAATGCAGATAGAGGGCCAGCGTCAGAGCCAAAAAAGGACGGGAAGGAACAACGGACATGGATTAACTTTTCAATGCACAATGAGAAAAGCCGATGCAATCAAATTGAAGTGGAAATTGCCGATCGGTGGAGGTATACCTCTAGCTGAACCAGTATATGTGCACTTGTTTTGATAGGCCGCTCTAGACGAATGGCCAGGATACAAGCCAGTCGAGGTTATTGGAAATTACTTTAAGGATTTTTATTCGATTTTGGCTTCCTCTCGTTTTGTGTTGCACGAAATCGATGGCCAATGTTAATTGGTCAATTTTTGTTTTTGAAAATTTCGTAAATTGCAAGTGTTCCGACGGAAAGGATGCCGGGACGCAGCATTTTTTAAATGGATTTGCTGATGTCAAGGGCTTTGAATGACTGGCAGTGATGTGAAAATCGTTTTTATAGGACGGGTAACATGACTCACGAAGGACAGCGGGATCGGAAAAAATTGGTATTTTTGCAAATCTACATCTTAGCTGCTTCTATTCTTCCTGACTCCCAGTAGTTATGGGGCAAAAATCCCGTGATGAGGTGTCCAAATTCCTAGTCGTACGATTTCTTCTTGGCGTCACTCAAGATTGAAGGAACTAAAATTAAAGCAGCTCTTTGCTCCCCAAAAGTTAACTCGACCCATCTCTCATTAATGCCTGCCCTACCAAAACTTTCCCTCATCCCTTTAATCCTTGGAAAAAGAATTGAACCCACTCTACTTCTCAACAGCACTCATGCACATCTGCCATTTCTCAATTAACGAATCCTTTTCCGTTTTCCTCCATTTTCGTACTCAAAATTTGCATAAAATTTCCAAAAAATCACCCGCCCAACTCCACTTGTACAGTTCCTAGTGTACACCCTCTGGCTACCACTACACTCCAAAAATCAAGGGTTGTTGCGCATTTAATAGTGTTTCACCACAAAAAAAAAAGTGGAAATCCTCCCATATCGCCTCACTATTCCGCCGCCCGCTTTGCGCTCTATCGCTAGATTCCATGTTTTGTGTCCTTTTGTGCATAAATTTCGTTCGCTCTCTCTCACATCCATAACAATAACTGTTTGTTGTGATTTTATGTGTTTCACACATCATAATCACCAGCATTGTCTATATCTATCTGTCTGACTGCGAGTGACTGACAGGGCTTGGGTATAGGAACGGCTTCGGGTCTTTTCAGAGCAGGGCGAGTCGCACAACTTACTCAACCCTTTAATTACGAATTGAAATATGGCAATGTTCCAATTAACCAATTTTGTAGTCGCTTTTGTGTTTTCAACTATGCAAGTGTATGTGTGTGTGTGTGTTTGTTTTATAACGAATGAACAACACAAACGAACCAAACCAAACCAAACCAAACCAAACCGAAGCGAAGCGAAGCGATGCGATGCGAGGCGAAGTTTTGCATATAGCTTCTCATGTGAGCAGCAGAAGCAGCGACAGCGACAAAGGTGGGAGTGGCAGTGGGAGCTGGTCCTGGGGATCGGTTGAATAATGAAAGGAGTGGATGTGAATGTGTCAAGAGTTGGATGTTGCTTCGTGTGTGTTTGTGTAGCTGTGTGTTGTTATTTGCCTTTTTGTTGATTTTTTTTTGTGGCGAAAAAGTTGTAGATAACAAGGATTCGAGGATGATAATGACGAGAAATGGCGGAGGATTTTAATTTTGAAAATTTTAAGGACTCGAACCGTTGTTGATGCCTTATTCGTCAAAAAAAAAAAGTTGAAATAGTGGTATGCCACGCCAAGTGTTTGGTGTGTGTATGTGTGTTAGCTCAAGCTAATGAGGTGACAGTTTAAATTGTGTGCGGCATGAAATTGAAAAGATGGGGAGGAAGACGAAATTATGGAGCTTAATGGAACCTATGACGATGCTTAATGATGGGTAAATGTTGAACTTTTGCGGTTTTGAATTGAACGCAAATAATTTAGGAAACTTATGGGTTTGCAGGAAGTAAGTAGTGAGGGCACTTCTAGATCGAGAACATTTTTAGGTTGGTGGGATGATGCCTCTACCTCTTCTTAGAATTATATTTCCCAATCTTAGCAAGCCATTCATTTACTTACAGTCCGTGGTGGACCTGGGCCTCGACCAACAAGCGTCTCCAGCCAGCTCGATCTTTAGCCGGCTGCCTCCAGTTTCGCATGCCAAGTTGGTTGAGGTCCCCTTCCATTTGCGTGCCCCACCTGAGTCGTGGTCTTCCTCTACTGCGCTGTCTCTCAGGGAGGATTCGAACATTTTTCGGGCCGGAGTATTGGAGTCCATCTGCTCTACATGACCAAGAAACCTCAACCGTTGGAGCTTTACTCTTCTGGTTAATTCAATGTCGCTTTACAGCCCGTACACTTTATCGTTGTGTCTCCTCCTCCATTCACCGTCTATGCAGATGGGACCGAAAATCACCCGCTTCAGTTCGGGCTCTGTATCCTTGACAGGTTATTTTTACCCTTTGATTAAACTTCCGAACCTCATTCCTACAGTAATATCTCTCTACTTCCTCGATCGCGCGCTTCTCATGCTCTTTCTTTTTCCTCCTGAAAAGGCGGTGTTCGACTCTTCTCTTCTGCTCGTAGAGCTCGCGAACAACTCTGGTCTTTCTATGCAGTGCCGCTTTGTATGCCTCTTGTTTCGCTGCATATGCTTGCCGGTACTCGTCCTCAAATTAATGGTTTCGTTGTGGTGGCCGAGTGAATCCCAGCACATCAGAGGCGAAATCTCTAATGGCTTTTTGGCAATGTTGCCACTGGTCTTCAATACTTGATGCTGGTGGCATCGGACCTCTTTAGAAATTGAGAGAGACTCGATCGGATCTGGTGATCTCTTGCGATTGCAGCCGTCCGACGTCGAACTTCCTCACAGTATTTCCTTGGCGGTGTTTGGCATACCCGCAGTCGTATTTTGGCGACACAAGGTAGTGGTCCAAGTCAATGTTGGCCCCTCGGAACGTTCGGACATCCATTATACTGGAGGAGTGCCTTGCGTCGTTCCCAATGTGGTCAATCTGGTTGATTGATCAGGAGATCTCCATGTTCCTTTGTGGATATCGAGATGCGGGAACCGCTTACTAGCTACCACAACGTTCCGCCCCGCAGCAAAGTCGATCAGCCTAAATCCGTTTCTAACTTTGCGTTAAAATCGCCTAGGACAATTTAAATGTCATAGTGGGCGCCGTGGCTAGTGCGTTGGACTGCTGACCGAGCGGCGTGGGTTCGAGCCCCAGTCAGGAAATCACCAAATATTTTTCGCGGCACCACCTCTCTTCGGGGAATGACAAGCCTCCGGGAGTATAATTTGTCATGGAAGAGCTTCTCAATTTACCATTCGGAGTCGGCAATAAATTGTAGGTCCCTTCCATTCATGCGAAAAAATGTAACACGCACAGCATGAATGCTTGCGAATAGCTAGGCTCATCCCGAGCTGTCGCGCCAGCTATTTATTTTTTTTTTTTAGCAAGGGCACTGCTCGTAAGTTTGTCCGAGAGCTCGTAGAATCTGTCTGTCGTGTCGTCGTCTTTCTCCTCTGTGAGGGCATGCGCGTATATCAGGCTTATGATGGCGAATTTAGCCTTGATGTGGATTGTCGTGAGGCGTTCACTCACATACCTGAAGCTTAAGACTTCTTGCCTAAGTCTGCCTTCAACGACAAATCCACATCCTTTTGTTGCCGGTAGCAATTTTGCAATTTTGCCCATCCCACCGCACTTGTTGGATGGCGGTGATGTCTGCTTTTGAGCAGTCTAGGGCCTCCGCTAAGTATTTGGCTGCACGCGGTTTGTTAAGGGACCGAACATTCCACTTGCAAATCCGAATTCGTTTGCATGAGTTGTCAGTATGATCCGTCTGTACCCGAGGCTCTCTGAGGCTTCGTAGCAATGTTTTTTACGTAGTGGAACCGCCCTTTGTTGGACCCCTTCCGCTTAAAGGGTCGGATAGTGCGGCCCTCATTGTCCTTTAATCCGGTTACGTCGGAGTAGCCCGAATGAGGTATTCACTATGTAGTTCGACCTGACTGGAACTGTAGACGCCACCGTTGATTCCATCGTGGGAGTTCTTTCGCTGCCATCTGGATGCAAGGGAAGTGCCTTAGTGGGAACACCCTTCCCCTCCTCTCTCGTCAACTGCCACCAACAACCTTTCACAGGGGTTTGCACCCTATCTTCAGTTGAGGTACTAGGCACCTAGCGTTCAGCCCGGAGGTGAGAGTAGGAGTTGGTAGACAGAGGTTGGTTTGAGACAAACCTGTGGACGCTTGTGTCCTCTTGAATGCACATATCTACCCTTTAAACAGTCACTCATTTGCGGCAGAGAAATAAACTAACTCAAGGGGACTGATGTGTTTCTTAGATTTTTAAGCTTCGTTCTAATCCATTTCAAAACTGGATTCTCAATAGTGTGTCTCAAATCACGGTTTTGTCGTCCCTCCCCCTCCCATCCAACTTACACACTTTTAGTTTACCTCCGTCATTTTAATACCTTCAATCAGTTTTCAGCCATTATAAACTTTCTTCAATTTTATCGAGCAAGTTCCAATGCCGACCATTTAAATTTCCAAGTCCCATCACACTTAAGATTCCCACTTTTAATGACTGCCTTTTGTATTTTTTTCAGGTAAATCCCGTCACTACCCAATTAATGGACTAACACCAATCGCTAACAGTGACAAAACGACCGGAAGCACCTATCAAACGCAACAGCAATTACAGCACACTCAAGCGAACAATTTAACAGGCGGTCGTAATATTTACAATAATCCTTACACACCGCCCCAGCAGCATCGTCCATCGTCGGCGGCGGCATCCTATCAGCATCATTACAAGTCGGCCGCACCAAATATCATCGCCGGGAACGGCCCTAATCCCTACGATTGCAATCCAACGCAAGTGGCACGCAACTCGGACAACATCTCAGAAGACACATCAACCCTAAACGAAACTGATTTGGTCCTCGAAAGGGATAGCGCATTCCTAGTGCAAAGAGGTGAGTACAATCACATTTGCTCTAAGAATATACATATACACATACCCGTCCACACATACAAATAAACATTTACCTCGATGGTGCCGACTCTTGGGCGGAAAATTGTATATCCAACCTTCATCTCAAGGATTAAGTGTCATTAATCGTCGTAAATCTTCGAAAGCTGCAGAGGAAAAGTCTCCCCCAGAACTCTGCCTCTGCTTCTGTCTTCTGTGGACGATAGCGGTGGTAGTGGTGGTGGTGGCGGCGGCGGCGTGACTCCCTCCGGTGGGTCGACTCAGGGTGTCTGCCGTGGAACTTTTCCCGCAAAAGTTATAGCCCAGGGCATAAATTCGTTTTAATAGTAACATAACTTTATGGTGTAATTAGAAAATTCCAAGAGGTGATATGTGTCGGGTCGGGGATGGGATGGAATGGGATAATAAACTGAGCTTCGCCAGGGATGTGCGAATGGGGTAGTTATGTGTGCATTATGAGCGTGGATTTCTGGTTATGAGCGTTTGATGATAGCAAGGACTTGTGTGTTTTCTCAAACAGAATGAAGGGCCTTAAAGTGGTATCACCTAACAGTGGCCTCATTTTTTTTAGTATCACCAAGGTATCCATGTAGGATAGGTGTAGAGTACAACTTGGTTTCGGTGGGTTTAATTGGGTGAATCCTTGGGGAAAGTTCTTGAGAATTGAGGATAAGAGACTTTCATCAAACTGGAAATTTGAACGGTAATGAACTTCTGAGAAAAGATTGTGAGGTTTAAAAGCTTCATAAGCCGCTAAGGGTTGGCATTTTATGGTCTAATGGGGTCGTTCAACCCTCCGTCGCAATTCTTATATACTCTTGTCCGAACATATGATTTCTACCTTCAGCTGAGCAGCTACTTCTTCGTACGGAGAGGTCCATACTTCGATGGTTTGGACACGTTAAACGCATGTCCTCAACTCGGTTTCCAAGACGTGCCATGGAATCCGTGGC
Organism: Matsumyia berberina; assembly: GCA_917880715.2. Taxonomy (NCBI): domain Eukaryota; kingdom Metazoa; phylum Arthropoda; class Insecta; order Diptera; family Syrphidae; genus Matsumyia; species Matsumyia berberina. Next base: position 64,614,782 of record OU862870.1, read on the forward strand.
ATCAGGTAGACGTCTCCTGGGTAGGTCCAGGATGAGATGGCTGGACCAAGTCCGAAATCTCAACTCCACCTATATGGGGATGATTTAGAGTCGATGGTGGAAGATCGGGAAATGTGAAGAGTCTACTCAAGCTCCCTTAACCCGCGACCCTCACAGTGGATAAGTGGGCCACTGGAAAATGATGATGTTGATCAGGTCTTTATGATACCGTGACGATCTAAGTGTATTCCAAACTGAAGCCTAAGGTGCAATAGAAGACAGTTCGAGTATTGCGATCAAGTAATATTGCACAGCTTTCAGACTCTACATAGCGAAGCAGACTAACGACTCTTAAGGAGATTATGTGTACGTCACTGCAGACTTCCATTCTTTTTGATAACAGACATCGGTACGAGTTCTTCAGCAAGTTAATTCTTCTTTGTTGTCTCAACAAACAACTGGAACCAACCTCTTTTCAGTTGGAGAAGGGTGCTGCTTCTTCGTTCACTGAACTCGTGACTGGGGTCACTTCTTGTCCTACCACACCCTCTGCGAAAAATTCTGCCTGATTAGGTTAGGTGAAAATGATGAGACCCTCTACATCTCACTTAGGTCTTTGTAGACCCATGGTGGTACCCATACGATTTACCTACTACTTCCTGCATGGTTCTATCTTACTGATGATAGCCACTTAGTTGTCCTTACAAACTTGAGCAGAGCCGATAGTGAACCAACGGCAAAGTCCTAAGTAGGTAGGTAGGTAGAGGGGGCCGTTCGGCTGAACTCGTGTGACCTGGTTGATGATGTGTGTTGTTGAAAGTGCGTGGGACAGCCGGGAGTGTGTAGATCCAACCTGTGGAATTTAGAAATCGAATTAGATCAGGTATCCTTTTATCCTATATATCGCTGAAGTCGTCGAGGATTGCTTGGTTCAGTGCACGCAGTCTGGCTCCTGCAAGTGCCGGACATTTGCAGAGGAAGTGGACGAGAGTTTCCCTCTCATTTTCATTTTCACAGCTGCGGTAGTGGGGGTTGTATGGAATACCTAGTTTGGCCGCATGGCCTCCAATCGGCCAATGCCCCATGATTATTGCCGTTAATCTGGCAACATCTGGGCGGGTTCTACTTAGGAGATCCCTTGTTCTAGTCGTATTATAGGTCGGCCATATCTTCCTTGATATGGCGCAGTTAGTGAATCCCCTCCATTGGAAATTGGCCTTCTGTAGGAAGTGTGAGTGGATTTGTCCCTTAACTACTCCTAGCGCAAGCTCCTCGATATCATCGAAGAAAAATCTGCCCAGAGTTATTTTTCTAATATTTCAGAGGCTTGGGCAGTGACAAAGGAAATGGGATGTGTCCTCATGTACTTCTTCGTTCCCTCATCCTTTGCATAGATCGTCTTCGGTCAAATGCAGCTTTTTTTTGCATGATACTCGACCGTATTATGGTTTACCAGAAATGACGGGGATTTCCTATCCTGTGGCTCTAGCCATAGTCTTCTAGAAGTTTCGCAGGTGGTTAGTGTTTTCCACCTATCATTCGCCTCAGTTGTGGAGGTTTAATTGTGCAATCTGCTAGCTTTCGTTCTACTGCTGATCCCTTCCGGGCTTGTTCGTCAGCAGTCTCGTTTTCTGGTAAACCACTGTGGCCAGCAGAGTTTTAAAATATGCCGCGTGTCTAGAACAGTCAGCTTTTCGCTACAGCACTTTACAAACCTTAAAGTGATTTAAGCGGCAGCTAATACTCTTATATGTAGCTGCTTGGCTGTCTATAAAGATCGTGATATCCTTCCTTGTGGTCACCGTGGCTCAGTAGTTAATTCGTTGGACTGCTGACCGAGCGGCGTGGGTTCAAGCCCCAGCCAGGAATACCGAACATTTTTCGCAGCACCACCTTTCGTCGGGGAATGACAAGCCTCCGGGAGTATAATCTGTCATGAAAGAGCTTCTCACTTCGCCGTTCGGAGTCGCCAATAAATTGTAGGTCCCTTCCATTCGTGCGAAAATGTAACACGCACAACATAAATGGTTGCGAGAAGCTAAGTCTTGGCTCATCACGAGCTGTCGCGCCAGCAATTTTTTTTTTTTTTTTAGATTTCAGTTCAGTTTCCTGTCCAGAGTGAGTCCCAAGTATTTTACACTTTCACATAGTTTAAGGGGTATTCCCCCAATGGAAGGAAGTATGAACTCTAGTAGTATTCTTTTGTTAGTGAACAGTACGAATTCGATTCACCTCCAGGACTCATTTTTTTGTCCAGTCATTAAGTGTGTTTAGGAGAAGCTGACTGATGGTTTTCGGATACATAACCATTGCAAGCAACACCATATCGTCTGCGTAAACTTTCATCTTTACGCCGCTGTATTTCAAATGAACTCATCCCAGTTCTATACTAATATGCCTCTTGTTCAGCAAATCATTTAACAGTTTTACAAATGTACTGTTTACGTTACTGTTTTCCGATATGCCTCTTTACCGCAGATGACTCAACATTGTTGAAGAAACCTTCAATGTCTAGAGATGCGGTGAGCTTGTATTCTTTATAATGGAAAGATTTCTCAATTTTGCCAAGAATGTGAAAGCACTTTCTATACTTTTGCCCTTTTTTTTTGTCGTTTTTCGAAACGCTATACTGGAGCATTCAGATGCAACTGGTCCATTGTACTACCAAAAAGCAGGACCCAGTTTTTACCCATTTTACTGGAATTTTCTCGACTTTTGGAAAAAGCCGAGAAGGCACTTCAATGATGAGGAGCTTACAGTATTAGCACTCAGCACAACAGCACCGAAAAATCTGCCACTTAATCCGAGCAAAGGCAGGACAAACGCAAAGGAAATGATCCGAAGTATCGTCGCCCTCTCCACAGGCTTCGCAGACAGTTGTGTCACTTAAGCCTAACACACTGAGATGCTTGGCAAAAACCAAGTGTCCTGTTAGAACGCTAATAAATTGTATACAGTCTTTTCTGCTGCGTGACAACAAGAATTCGTTTAGTCTGCCTGCATCCTGGAGAGCCATGCCACACACAATTGTGTTCGTGGGAAACCCAATCGTCAATGAAGGCCCTGACCGAGGGCGTTGGAAGACCCAACGCAAGTTCAAGTCCTGAGAAAACATCCTCTGAGCCTTGTCTAGCAATCTCATCGGAGATTTCATTTCCAGGGATCCCAGTGTGACCTGAGATCCAGACAAGAGTCAAAGACTTCAGCCTTGCGACCGAATTGAGAGGGTTTTTGCATTCTTGCACTATTTTGGAACTAATTAAAGGGTTGATCAAGGCCTTAACGCAGCCTGGCTATCGCTACAGACGCAGTACTTCGACCCTTCCACATATTCTTAACAATACACTTTTGCCCTTAATATAAGCAGTCTGGCCCAACGAAATGCTGCCTAAACACATCTACAATTACCAGATTTCTATAGCCTTCATTGCGGGTTTAAATGTCGTTTGAGGGGATATTGTCTAACTTAATTTGTTTACATGTTAAATTAGTTATCCCGAGGGCGCAACTACCGACCTGGAGGGTCGGCGGGGGCCGGTTAGGAAAAAAATATCGATATTTTGCTTTGAAAATCCTTAATTCAGAAAATACCCACGTAGCTCATAGAAGATCTCCACTGATCGGACTGGAATAGTCTTGTCACTGCTCTGTACGACTCTGTCGACAAAAAGTTTGAAATATTATTGGCGTTGGTGTTGTCGAGGATTCAACTTTTTTTTTTTGAGACGTAATATCCACCTTTCATTCCAGTCAGGGTTTTGAAGTTCTTTTGTCTTCCAGGCCCGCTGCTTTGTTCATTTGATTGGCTAGGTCCAAATTATTTTGTCTGTTGCCTAGGTAGACTCGATAACATGGCTCTTGTCGTTTGGTCTCTGTCAATGCATCGAATTTGTCTTGTCCACCTGCCTCAATTGGTAGGAAAAAATTTCTTAAAAAATCACCTTCAATGGATTAAAGAGAAGTCGAAGCCAGCCCAATCCCAAACGACAGATAAATCATTTCTTGTCAAAACATGCCTCGAAGCCACTCATAATCCACAGAAGCCATCAACTTAAACGAACTTCCTTCCAAAATAAGCTTCGATTGAGCCGAGTTAAGAGACCGCCCAAGTCCACAATCACCCTAAACGCTGTGTAAAGCCTCTCCGGCGATAGGTAAGTCAAGTGATAAATCTCAACTTGTTCATCTATCTTCATCTCCTGAGTGAACCATAACTCTCCATGGAGTTTCGAAACGCTTGCGGGCCTCACATTACACCACTAAACCGCAAAAAGGAGGTGAAAGCGCTTCCAAAAAACCTCTCGGACAAACTTACAAGGCACTATAAAAGGAGATGACATGGTTATCAGTATACCAACACCCCGAAAGCCATTCAGGACTGCGCCTTGTTTTTATCCGCCCGCAGGGCATATGACAATGTGTTTTGTTACCGACACACCGCACAGCAGGTGAAGGACGATGGATGGCACACGGCTTTATGACGGGCACACACCGGTAGAGCATGTAAAGGTTATGATACCTTGGTGAGATCTACATCACGGCGAGAGAAAGAGAGTCCCCATGAATTCATGATTCAACATCACTGTCATCGTCTGGCTGGAGGTGGATGGGGCGAAGAGTGGTGTAGCTTCCTATGTGTGTTGTCCACACATTATACGATGCCAGGGCGACATCTTCATCATGTCCACACAGGAGGGATGCACACTGGATTCTCAAGACCAAGATGCTGGAGGACTACTGGATTAGAAAGGGTCTCTATCATCCGCTCGAGGGCGACCAACGATTTGCCTTACCACTGGAAGGGATAATCACACTTTTAATCGTGATTTCGCCTTACTCTGTGGGGTTGATGCAGGACACAGACAAGGATGAAGACGACCAGGCACGGAGGAGGAACTTCTTTTTGGTCTTTAACAGTTTTCACTGTGTCGTAAGGAGCTGGGTGGAGTAAGGAGCAGCACTGGCCAGGGATCTTATGCGGCTCCGGGGAACAATTTTCATGGCGAATTGCAGAAAGCAGACGAGGGCGGAAAGAGAAAATATCTGTCGAGCTCGACCATAATCGAGTAGGAGATACTGGCTGTGCAAGGACCTTCACTGTGTGTTGCGGCGTGGGGTGAAAGGGCAAAAGCGAAAGAGTGGCAGAGTAAGTTCCAGCTCACCACAGGAGAGTGATTTATTTTTAATTGCTCACCAAACTGACGGATTTATGGTTTGAATTTTCACTCAAAACAAAAAAAAGGGGAAACGGGAAACAAAGGACTCTCAGTTTTGGCAAATTAGTAGCCACTCAGTCAGTGCCAGGAAATCCGAGTGTAGGATAGTTCATGTGCCAAATTAAATTTAGGGGAATGCACCCCAATCTATCGACAAATATTTGACACCTTTGCCGGCACATATGGCTCGGTCAGCGAGTGCCCTTTTGTCACATGTGTTTAGAATGGAAAGTCAAATTCTTTGATTAATAATCCTTTTCCTTATCTGCGGTGCAGTGTTTTGACAGTCGAACTGTTTCGAGGGGTCACTTCAATCACTGGCACTACGAACAGTGGTGTTTTTGTGAAAAGGATAATCTCAAATGTCCACATAAATATTTGAATTTCCCTTCCGTACACACACGCACACACACACACTTCTCGCACAGAACAAGAAATGACTTGGACTTTAGGGAATATGCTCTGTGTGTGTGTATGTTTGAATGCTTGCTCGTGCATTGTGTGTAAGTTCTTAATTAAATTACTAAAAGGGCCAGGGCCAGTGTGTTTGTTTCTGCTGCTTGACCATGTTCCCGGGAGGATGTTTATGTTTTCGTTATCTGAAGGACAATTGTGATTTTACTTTGATTCTTTTTTTTTTTGTCCAGTTTCCGTCCTGGTCTCTGTGTGCATATATTTGTGCATTGTTTCGGTTTGTTTGCATTTTGTCCCAAGACAGGGCAATGCTTTGCAAGGATGCGGCCGATAAAAAGGCCGGAGAGAGTTAAGGGGGCGCGTGGCTTGATTTGCAGTAGATGTGTCATGTCTTGATTGACAAACGAGTTGATAGAGACTCGCTAGTAAACGTGTGGTGAATTATTGATAATGTAGGCAGTGCCTTGGGTTTAGATTTCTAAGAGGCTTGTAAACTGATGACCGAGGGTATATTTTCTTTGAGAAGCGGCACTAGTTTCGGGACTTTCCATTACTTACTTACTTAAGGTGGTGTTACAGTCCGTGGTGGACCTGGGCCTCAACCAACAAGCCTCTCCAGCCAGCTCCTCCAGCTAGCTGCCTCCAACTTCGCACTCTAAGTTGGTTAAGGTCCCCTTCCACTTGCGTGCGGCACCTGAGTCGCGGTCTTCCTCTACTGCGCCGTCCCTCGGGTATGGATTCGAAGATCTTCCGAGCCGGAGCATTGGTGTCCAACCGCTCTACATGACCTAGCCACCTCAGTCGTTGGACCTTAACTCTTCTGGCTAAGTCCATGTTGCTGTACAGCCCGTACAGTGCGCCCTTGTATATCCTCCTCCGCTCACTGTCTATGCAGACGGGACCGAAAATCACCCGAACAATTTTCCTCTCGAAACAGCCAAGAACAACCTCATCCGCTTTTGACAGAAACCATGCCTCTGCGCCGAAGAGCAGGACTGGGGCGATTAAGGTTTTAGTTGTTCGAGATAGGGCTTTGCTACTCAATTGCCTTCTTAGCCCAAAGAAACAGCGATTGGCAAGAGTTGTTCTTCGTTTGATCTCAGCTTTGGTGTCGTTGTCTGAATTCTATAGTGGAGCCTAAGTAGAGAAAGTCCTTAACTAACCGAAAGTTATAGCTGTCTACAGTGACGTTCTGTCCGAGACGCCGGGGTTGAGTGTCCTTTCTTGTTGTCAGCTTATGCTTGGTCTTCCTCCCATTAACCGCTAAACCCATCTTCGCCGCTTCCATCTCAATACTCACGAACGCGCCAGTGTGATGCCACTGGCGTTCTTCGATTATGTCAATATCGTCGGCGTATGCGAGCAATTGGACGGACTTTTGAAAGATGTGTCTCTGGTGTTGGCACGTGAGCTTTACACTCTTTTTTCAAGAATGATTTTGAAGAAGTCGCATGACAGCGCGTCACCTTGTCTAAATCCTTTTTTGACATCAAAGGCCTCTGTAAAGTCTTAAAAGTCGTCATCCTGTACAAACGGACTAGTTTGACAGGGATGTCAAAACTAGACATGGCTCTGTCTATATAAATGCTGTCATACGCGGCCTTAAAATCGATAAAAAGGTGGTGAGTATCGATTTGAAGTTCCTGGGTTTTCTCCAAGATCTGCCGTAGTGCGAATACTTGGTCAGGACTTTATACACATCAACAGGTATACTCCACCTGATCATGAATAAGGCACAGTGGATACCTTTTGTCCAATTCCACTTCCTGCACGGAACCATAAAAGTCTCCCGTCTTCTGATGTTATGTGCCGTCATCCTTTTGTCCAAAAATGACCGCCCATGGGATTGCCACGGTCAAACATTCTCTACTCTCATACAATGCAAAGATTTTGACTTTTGGACTGAGCGCATTAAACTCAGCACTTTGTGTAAATTTTTTTTAAATCGACCCTTGAAACATACGTAAGAATACCTTCGTTGCCCAGAATGCTTTGTTCAACAGCACAGTGACGTGTTTGTTGCACATTACATGGCCAACCCCACCGCGCCACCCACACGAACTGCAACACAGTCCACTTCAAAAAGGCACATACCGACATAAACAAACAAAAAGAAAACAAACCAACACAATCCACCCACAAAAGTGGAAAAGTGAAAAAGGCGAAAACCGTTTAACTTGTTATTACCCTGTTGTTTGGCCATGATACGTATACCCGTTGTAAGGATGCGCGATGCAAGCCCTCCAGAACTAATAAAATTATAATTTTCCCTGACATGACTCTTATGCTCCATGTGTAGACCAACATACACAAACTGGATATTTGTGTAGTTCCTCATAAACGCCGTAGGGGAATTCACACCATTTCGCGGGGGAAATTTTACACATTCTCGCCCTGGAAATTATTTTCGTGGTCCCTGTGAATCGCCAAATTATACGAATCCCTTCAATATCACGTGAGCTCACACATAGGGTACGTAGGTTGTGGAAACCATTTATTTGAACACGCCATTGAAGATGAAGTCGTCCTTTTCTTCACAGTTACTCGGAATCGACGTAATCACGCAGAACCCCTTCAGAAAAGATATTTTTTAATGCCTACACCTCAATGAAGTACCACTTTTTCTCATTGAAAGTCTGAAAGCCAAGCATTTAACTCAATAATTGTATTCGTCTACCATTATCTATAACATACTTGCACCTACCAAACAACTTAATAACATATAACCCCCGTCTCTCCACATGATGATGCACAGGCATAATAATTTTCAATTCATCCCCCGCCGGCCTACCGCTGTTCCTGCAACACTGCTAAGTATTAAGTTCGCCATAAGGACAACTACGGTGCAAGGAATTTATGTAATTTCCATGGAAAGCTCAGATTGGAGAGAGACTAACACTCAGACGTAGAGAGAGCCCAGTCTGCTTTGAATTGGATGTCTTTACACAAAACCACTTCGCAGATAGAAGAATTCGTTCTCCTAACCCAAAGCCAAAGGGCTGTATATACTCCTATCCTCGGAGTGGATCCATGCACTTCTTAGTTTTTTTTTTTAAATGGCCCTTTGCCTCCGTTGGTAGCATTCAAAGGACAAAATCCTGTTTATACATGGCTAGCATCCTGTCGTCTCCAACAACAAACACATACACTTGTACAAAAGTGCACTTTCTTGCCGCCTCAGTTGTGATATTATTATGCCAGAGAAAGGACACAACAAAACACATGGAAAAAAAGAAAACGCAAAGCATAATCATAAATTTAAAAAAAAAATGCAACAAGGATACAGAGCAGACCCGCAACGAGAGTCTATGTCCCCCCAGTTGCCTGGCCTAAGCCGTTTCGAAAGGATTTATGCAGATATTCATTGGGATATCACCAGAAGCAGCAACACTGCCGCTATCAACATTAATAATAACCCTCATCCTTGGTGTCGGCTCTGTGTCTCGGTGTGTAGGTGGGAAATGCAAATGTCCCACCCGTTGGAGCCCAGTCGCGCAGCGTCTGTAGGCGACAATCTTGTTAATTATATTCTTCACACTGCAATTGCGAGGAGTTTTTTCTGGCCTGTATTCCTGTTGATATTTTTACCATAGATCAGTTAGAGGAGGCGCGGGCTGGTGCTCGGCATGAATATCCTTGCAAAGTCGCAACTACATCGTTGCCGTTGTGCAAATTCATGATGATGCGCTCCTAAGTGTCTCGTTGTTCACCTAGGATACAATTTCCCTCTTTTTTATGTGTCTTCTCTTTCTTGACTCCTCTTCATGAGTGTGTGTGTGCCAACAGAGTATCCTTTCGCCGCCTGCCACCTTGTGCTCGGGTATGTAGCGAAAGAGGCTCCTTAAATAACTCATGTGCGGCCATAAAAATGGCTTAAAGTGATCATCATAAACGTTGAGTGAGCAAACATTGCAATAAAAATTCTTCCTTCCTTACTTGTCCTCTCCGTCATGTCCTTGTAAAGTGCTGCGTTTCATGCTTGACTCTCTTATTCGCGAACCAAAAAAAAAAAAAATATCATACAGATTGAGAGAGACAGAGAGACAGGATCGGGGGAGGATGGAAAGGATAATTTTTGCGTCGTGCAGTAGTAAATTTATTTCATCCTAATTTGGTTTTATTGTGCAATTTGAATTTAACGCCCGGTAGAGGGGGCTGCAAATGGGCGACGGCAATTGAAGTCGCAGCATGGACTTTTGGGGGGAGGAAATGTTGACTTTTGCTCGCCTCCTTGTCGATTTGTTTTGGCAGACAGAATGGTGACGATGTGATTTTGTTTTTTCTTCTGCTGCTACTCCTGTCAACATTTTTTTTTATTTATTCTCGGGTGAGGAATGGAGTCTTAGAAGCCTATACATCCTAAAGGGGGTAAACGACTCCGTAATGGGAGTCTCGAGAACATTTGGCAAAAAGAAAATGCGACGTGAGTATGTGATTAAATGAACTGAAAAGTTGAAATAGATAAAGAAAAGTGCACGATAGAGAGGGACAGAGGGAGAGATAGGGTCTTTTTCGTTTTGAGGAGGCGATAAATTGTCCTCAAAGCCTTTAATAGTTGGTGCGTCGTGGAGCAGGAGTTTTATTTCGATTTGATGACATCTTGCAATGGAATTTTTTGAAGACTCAGCAAAGTCGAAATAACTGAATGCAACTTTGGGTTCATTTTGTTGGTTTTAAATGTTCGTAAAATTTAAGCGGATACCCTATGACGAAGATTCTCACTTATCCCTTGAGGGAGTGGTAACACAGAGGCCTGCTGTCTCAATCTGAACAGAAACAGGGTCGGGTGCGAAGTAGAAATATCTTTATCGCGTTGGACAACCAAGCTGTGAACAATGTCTTAAAGCAGATCGATGTTAGTGCATCACTGGCAATGGAATTTTTTCAAAGGTATTTTCGTAGGATAGAGGACGTGCTAGTTTCGATAGAAATGAAGGTTATGTTAGGTTAGGTAAATGGGTGTCTTGTGACATTGTCACTGCTCACCTAGACCAGCAAAGAGTCCATTGTGCCCATCTTCCAATTTTACTCCGGGAACCTGTAACGAGAAAGGTAGCCGCTGATTTAAAACCACCCAGATAAGGCAATGAATCTCAGCAGGTCATGTCGGGGTAAGGCACAACTTGCCACAGATCATGCCTGCGCATCTGTGGGAGCTCGTTAATGGCTGGTTAACCCCCCAGCCTTTCATCCTTCGTCACGGTTTTTAGTTCACTCACACCACCACTGAAATTAGGGTGACCACCTCCTAGTTTTCGAAACGTCTGATTCAGAAACTGCATAGTACTCGCTGGCCAGCTTCCGCAATCAGCGGCCCGACTTTAGCCCCAGCACCTCGACAAGGTGGGTAGAAATGAAGGTATCTACAACCTGGTGAAGCAGAGGTCAGCCTCTTCTGGGTCTTCAATTTTTATTTTCCCTAGGATGGACACCTTAAAAGTTGTAAACACATGCTAAAATCCTGATAAGAGGCCCTTAGATTCGAGGCGCCCTGCTAAGCATTCATTTAGAAGACCAGTCTGACTTTTTTGACCTGCGCTCACCTTGCTGCTTCTACTTAAAAACTGTTTTTTTTTTTTTTTTTTTTACGAGGGTAGGTGAAAATCTTTCATGAGACACCATGAGGATCTACCGCACGTGCCCATGGTAGTGTGAGATTCTTACTCACTAAAAACACCTCCCCTTTTCGTGTTGACTACGACTAAGTACAAAAAAGCCTTATCAAGTAGTTTAACTTTCGACAATAAAAATTCGCGTTGTGTAGGTAGCTTTCCAATAAAAGCACCTACTAATACCGACATTATAAGCGGCTATTCCTTATTGCACTAAATCGAACGGTTTCGTTCTTTGTAGTCGGCGCACAAGGTTTGTCACGTCCAGAATTTGGAGTACGGCGTTATTACAATGTCCATGAAGGCGAACACGGAGTTTGCGTGCAAAATTTGTTATTTCATCTTCGACGGTAGCTAGACCGAGGTCTCTATGGATATCGTCGTTTCTAATGTACCACGGCGCATTAACGATTGTTCTGAGCACCTTATTTTGAAAGGTTTGTAAAATATTTCTATTGCTGGTTTTGGTACAACCCCAAAGTTGTATACCATACGTCCATACAGGTTTTAAGACTTGCTTATATAAGAGCAATTTGTTATGCATGCTTAATTTGGAATATCTTCCAAGCAGCCAATACATTTCTCTAAATCTAATTTCGAGCTCGTCGCGTTTCTTTTTAACGTGCGACTTCCATTTGAGTTTCGCATCTAGTGTCATTCCTAGATATTTTGCTTCGTTTGCATACGGTATTTGTACCGAGTTAATGAAAACGGGTAAGTTGTTTATTTTCTTGTTAGTAAAGTTAACATGCGTAGATTTGGTTTCGTTGAGAACAATGCGCCAAACCTTTGTCCACTCGCAAATTGTATCCAAAGCTCGTTGAAGCTTCACAGTTGCTGACTCGACTGAATTTTCTGTTGCCAGAATAGCCGTATCGTCCGCGAATGTAGCAACAACGGTGCCTTCCTCTTGCGGTATATCTCGAGTATAGAGCAAGAACAAGACTGGACCAAGAACACTTCCTTGTGGAACACCGGCAGCGATTTCCTTGAATTCCGAGTATTCGGCTCCGTGCTTGACACGGAAAAGTCTGTTCTCCAAGTACGACTCTAAGATCTTGTACAGCTCTTCCGGAAGTACCTGTCTTAGTTTATAATTCAAGCCTTCGTGCCACACCTTGTCAAAGGCTTGGGAAACGTCAAGAAAAGCACTAGAACATATCTTTTTCTCTTCTATGGCCTTCTCAATTTCGTTGGTTATTCTATAAACCTGGTCAATTGTGGAATGCTTGATTCTGAACCCGAATTGATGATCAGGAATCAAACGTCTTTCTTCAATTACCGGTTTTAACCGTTTTAATAAGAGTTTTTCAAAAACTTTTGATATTATCGGTAGGAGCAATATCGGTCTGTACGACTTTTTGTCGTTTGGCGGTTTTCCCGGTTTTGAAACCATTATAACTTCGGCGACTTTCCATTGCCTTGGAACGTATAATAGTCTTATCGAAGCATTTATAAGGTAAACAAGTTTTATTAAAGCTTTCTTTGGCAATTCCTTCAGGACCTGTCCGGTTATTAGGTCATATCCAGGAGCCTTGTTATTCTTTAGATTTTTTATTACCTCGCAAAGTTCGGCTAATGACACGCTTCTTATTTTAAAGTTGTCTGGAGTCATAATAGTATTATTAATATTTTCTATTAATGCTTGCCCGGGAAATGGCTTAAACGTTTCTTCTAGATGCTCAGCAAATAAGTCGGCTTTTTCTTTATCGCCTTTTGCCCACTCGCCATTACTTTTTCTTATTGGTAGCGATTGTATTTGGGGTTTTTTGATACCTTTTATAGCTTTCCAAAGAGAGTAATTCGAACTTTTTTCAGCAGACAAGCCTTCGAGATATGTAGAAATCTCGCGATTTTTAAAATCCCGTATCGCTTTTTTGAGCTTATTGCATAGGAAGTTCGAATGGGTTTTGTGCTGGGGAGCGCGAGACTGTTGCCATCTTTTGTGTGCTCTCCTCTTTGCCAGCATCAGTTCTTTTATTTCCGGCGGATATTTAATTTCCCTATTTCCGACTACTTTTCTTTTATATGGAGTGTTGTTCCACGCGGCGCTTTGTAAGACTTCAATAAATCTGCCGACTTCATCCTCTATTTCGCACGGTGTTCTAAGCGACACATTCAGGACCACATTTTTTTCACAAGCTTTTCTAAAGCCGTCCCAGTTAGTTTTGTTGCTAGTTAATCTGGGCGCGCCTTCCTTCTTCATTAGACGTTCACTTATTGTCAATATGACTGGTGAATGATCTGAGGAGAGATCAAAGCTTTCCTCGACGTTCATAAAGTTTTTCACTACCCCTTTTCCAATAAAGAAATCTATGAGGTCAGGGGTTTTTGCTGTGTCGGAGGGCCAATAAGTCGGTTTCCCCGTCGAGAAGAAGTCAACAGCAGATTGCATGCCGGTTTCGTAGAGAAGTCTGCCTTTAGGTGAAATGCATCTCGAACCCCAAAAGGTGTGTTTCGCATTGAAATCGCCACCAATAATAAATTTCGATCCAAGTGAGTTGAATAGACGTATTAAGTCATTCTTTTCTAGCGTGTATCGCGGAGGACAATAAATGGACGCGATGTTGTAACACATATTTTTAGTTTTTACTCGAACTGAAGTTATTTGCATTGCATCGAGTTCTATCGGTGAATTCAAAGAGTGCTCAATACAGTCTTTAATTAAGAGCGACGATCCGCCCCTAGCCCTTTCGGATGGGTGGTATGCATGATAAGCATAGTATCCTCTAATTTTAACCCGAGATTCCTTTGTCAGATGGGTTTCAGAAATCAAGCATATGTCAATGTTCTGTTTGCGTAGGAATACTTCCAGTTCGTCGATTCTTTGCAGAAGGCCGTTTGCGTTCCATGTTAAAATTTTAAGTAACTGGTTCATGTTCATAATTTTGTCCGTGGCTTGCGAGCATTATGCTCGAGGTTGTTAAGTTTTTCGAATATGAGCTTATTTGTCTTGCTTTGCTCCTCGAGTTTTGCGAGAATTATAGAGAAAACTTGTTGCATTGGATCTAGCGCAGGCCTATTTTGCTTATTTGCTTGCGATGCGGCTTGCGCGTACGTTTGCGTATCAGCAGATGGCGGTTAATCCTGGACTTTTTCCGTTTTCTTCTTTGCGGGTTTGCTTTCATTTTCTAGTAACTTTTCCGGTTTATTTTTATTCGGTTTAAGTTGTGGACGCATGTTCTTTTTAAGCGTATCGCGCCTTTTTTGTAGCTCTTTGGCTACTTCGCAGCCTCGATAGTTCGCTGGGTGCTTCCCCTTACAATTTGTGCAAGTCGCTGCGGTTTGCTTATTTAAATGGCACTCATTCGAGAGATGTTTACCGGCACATTTCACGCATCGTGGCTCTTTTTTGCAGTATGCCTGCGTATGGTTGAAACCTTGACAGCGTTTACACTGTTTATCACAGTAAAATAGGAAATAAGTCCCTTGAAGACCAAGTAAGGCTTCATTCTTTGATCCAGAAGACCAGTGTCAATTTTTTCAACGAAGTTTAACCAAGGAAAGAGATTTCTTCTTGTAATAAGCCTGTCGTAGGTTCCACTGGAAATTTTATTCGATAACGACCATGTTTCAGTCTAAAAGTCCTGAATCTCAAGCTGTCAATCCCAACTATCATTTCCCCGACTTCTTTCTGAACGAAATCACGATCTATTTGCCGGCTATTTATCGATTCACGTTGCCACACTTCGACGTCCTACCATCTCCAGCATATGCTACCCAAAAGTGCCACCCCCATATCATCGACTTCATTTTATTCTCAAACCAGGTTCGACACGAAAAATCATTGGCAATCTTTTAAGGACTCACCAACTGATTGCTATCACTTGCAACAGCATCAAAAAGTTTTCACATAAAACAGGACTACTGCCATCGGTGGAGCAAATAAAAGCTTTAATTTCCCTTGAAGCATCTAACCCATAAGACCCATAGCCGCTGGGGGCTGTGGAAGGGCGACAAAAGTCCTTTGGGGCAATTAAAGCGCCACCTAAAGTAGGAGCTTAGAACTTGGTTAACCCCTAGCTAGAGAGAACTCTGTTTTAAGGGGACGAACTCTCT
Source organism: Matsumyia berberina (assembly GCA_917880715.2). Classification (NCBI taxonomy): domain Eukaryota; kingdom Metazoa; phylum Arthropoda; class Insecta; order Diptera; family Syrphidae; genus Matsumyia; species Matsumyia berberina. The sequence goes on from OU862870.1 coordinate 64,630,062, forward strand.
GTCTCTCTTTATCATCTCACTGGGGTAATACCTGGGGAAACTTTCGTTCAATTTAAGGGGTTATTGGAGCGATTCTGCGCGCTGTCTCTCTCCGTCTCATTGTGAGGATGAAAGCTTTCTTTCGCCAAATTCCAGTGAATCCACATATTTCCCTCGGATGCATTGGAATTTTCGAACGAGGAACTTTTTAATCCAGGACAATTAAAGCCCTCGCTCACTTTTCACAGAGAGAACCCCTCCGATGAGGTACGTCAAAGGACTTAAACTCCCATTCACAAGCTGTCATCGCGACTAAGCGATCAGAGCTTTTCCGGGATTTCTGGGAAATTTTCTCTAGCTCTCTGTGTACTTCCTGGTCTATCAATGCATACGTGTTTTGTATCCTGGAATTTTGTTGGCCAGTTCTCCCTTGCTACGCTCTCGTTCAAAGTGCCAACTGCAAGAAAATAAATAAGGATAACACGGCATAAAAAAAATATATTTTAGCAACAGTATTTCCTGCATATATACTCATCTCGTTCCAGCGCATGACGTGTTGGCATCCTGTCTCACACTGAGCTCGAGTATATGAGAAGAGAACAAATAAAATACACACACCAAAACGACGGTAATTTTCGCATCCTTTACGGATTTGCAAGCAAAGTTTTCAGTCGACCAGTGTTCGCCCGTCAGTTTTGCAAACCTTAACGTTTCAATAAAACGAAAATTATTCTATTTTTTTGTGCCTAAATTTAAGGAAAAAAAAACCATAACCTTTATGAAGTGAAAAAAAAAAATCAATTTTCAAATACCAGTGACGTGTTTCCTTTGAGTGCAAAGTATTTCCTGTGGAACTTTATCGCGCGAGTTGCTTCGAGAAAAAACTTTGGAAAAATGGTGGCAATAAGGATTCCACACTAGGTTGGAGAGAAATCAGGACGAAAATAAATAAAATTAAAGCCGAACAATCTAAATGAGATTTCACATGTAGGAAATCTCATTTCCTGCCACTGTATGTGTGTGTGGTTGTTGGTTATATGCGAGTGTGGGTGCTCAAGTGTGACAGAGACAAGACGACGGAAGGACATTTTTTCGCCTGTTGTCGATGGTCCATGGCACGGGATATGCACAGTATGGTCTCGTTTTTTTTTCCTCAATTTTGGTAGTGCTCGGTTGCAGGCATTATTTATGTGGGCTTCTCAATCCTTGTGTCGCGGTTTTTGTCTTTAAAAGGATACAAATGGCCTAGCTACGTGGAGTTCGAAACATCTGTCAGGAGATCCTTAGAAAATCACCAAGCCTTCATTTTTCATCGGGTATCAGATATGTTCATAATACCGCTTTAAGGACTTTAAATAGAAATCAAATTTTCTAAGGCAGTCTTGAGGGAAAACCGGTTTTTGACTTTCCGTGATCGATGTGACTTTTCGCGTTTTGGTTTTTCGTGAATTTCAGTCTCCGAAAAGGATTTTAAGGATCAAGAAGTTCGTATCCTGGATAAATGTACTATGAAATTGACAGTCCAGAAGGTAAGCACACCATACGCTAGTTTTAAAAGAAAAAAAATGAAAAATTCCCTCAATCCCATGACACATGTACACGTACAATCTATCGTTAGCGCGTTTCCATTCGTCCCTTCTGACGGAGCTCAACCTCAGGACCCCCTGAGCTTAAAAGCTGTCTCAACAAATTATTGAATCGCTTTCATTAATTTGCTGCTACTTCTCACTCACCCTAGGGATGTTGAGATAGGTCTTCGACAGAGCAGAGGCATTCGACGGGACAACAGAACGTGCTATGCATGCAGCTTGAATAGGGTTGGCGCGGCATGGAAGGATGACTCTTTGCTTCGATGGCTGATGGAATTTTAATCAATCTCTGTGTGTACGCGCGAGAAAACGTTTCGCTCATTTATTATTTAATAAAATATTGCACAAGCTTTAGGGGAAAAGTGGAGGGGAGAGGGAGATTGCAAGTGGGATTGGGCTTAAGTGGGTACGGATGATGATGCTGCTGATGGTGGTGTTTGATGCTAGATGCACACGAGGGGTAGAGAGTTGGGGCAGAATGATGTTTGTCAATGGTGCTTCATGGCCTTGTTTAAGATCAAATGACGAAAATGGAGGATGAAGGAGGTGGACTCTTGTGGTTTGGTCTGGAAAATATTGGTAATGAAATTTGCAAATATCCTTGACTGCTTTGAGTCGAAAGAAAACACTTCTTTCGAGGGCGATTCACGTAGGAATCGTCGAACATTTGTATCAAATTGTATGACGGTTTTGACCGAAATTGAAATTCACATGCAGTTTTCTGGTCTTTTGAGTAGAATTCATGAGTTCATGTCTTTGAGGCGAATTCGTAGGAAAAGGCCTAAAATTTTAAAAGAACTATTTGTGGTTGGGGTTTATATTGAGCAATCAATAGTTTTCCGATAAATCGCCGTGCACGGCCGGGTAATTAAGTTCATTTTCGACAGCAAGGCCACAGAACTAAAGTAGGAAAATTTATCTGATTATTCAGCAAAGTGCTTGTAGGAATGTAACTTTTCTTAGCTTGAACTGACTGTCTGAAGTTAGCAAAAATCGACGGTAGTCTTTGGCGTCTTAGTTGAAGCTCAACAGCCTTTAGAACTCTGAATAGAAGGCGTGTTCAAACGGCTTCCAAACATGCACCTTCTCGAGTTATACGAGTTCAATTCCTACGACGGTCACCTTCTTATTACTGACAGCGCCATCTAAACGACTTTTGATGAATCAAGACTGCAATGCTGACATTTACAAAACAGTGGTGAAGAGTAGACACCATGCCATTGCTGGGAATTAAAAACGCTTCCACCTCAGCATGAAAGTATAGTTTTTCCTTCAATATCTCCCAGTGCCTAGATTGTGGCCAAAAGTGAAGCAATTTTGATCACCGAAGTGATATCACTCTCGGCTCTGCCAACTCATACAACTTCTTTGAATACCAAGTTTCACCGCTCTTCAACCTGATTTCTACCTCGTGTCGATGCCAATCGTCTTTCAATCGACCACAGCTATTCATTCTCCAAAAACTCGATATCATCACCTCGTATGTCACCCCAATCGTGATGCAGCACGTACTTGTGTAAGCCTTACTCACCCCAACTAATGGTTTGCCTGACACACTGTCTTGCATACTAAGAGCCGACATTAGACCAATCCATTGCGCGTCCACTTACTGCCATCATATCGGCACACATGATCTTCTCGATGTCAGATCGTTATGGCACGCCCGCCCAAGTGACTCCACCACGAGCGTGTAACTAATAAGTAAATTCCCAGAGTGACCGCTGTTTTCTGTCGCGCCGCTGCCAATTTTGATCGTTTGACGAATGTCGATGCATGACAGATAGGCTTGCCAGTGGTATGCTAAGGCGCTCTCGGGCTTTCTATTATGGAAGTCGTGTTATGATTCGATTCTGTCGCTGGGCGACGTTTGCATACAAATCACTGGTGATGACCAAAAATTAGAGGCAACAAGTAAACAAGACTCTGTGACTAATGTCGTGCCCTGAGTCATGGTCAACCGCAAGAGTCGTGCGGATTTTTCCCTGGGAAAAGTCAGTTAATTTCATGTGAAAAGTGTTTTATGCGCTGAAAATGCACAGCACCACCACGCACACAACTTCATTGCTTTGGCAATTCTTCATCCCCAACTGGTGGATGGAAGACTCCTCAAAGACGACTTATGGCAAAGGAGTGTGTTGAAGAGATAGTGGCAGCAGAGAGAAAAAGAAATCTTTAAGACAATTCAAAGTCCTGGACACGTAGTGTTGCTTCCTTTCACCGCACAGTTCTGTTGCGGCACTTAAGGGATCCTCGTCACCCTCTGTCGAAACCGAAAAAACCAACAGAATAGCAGAAGGTTTTCCTTGAACACGAGCACACACACAATACATCATTATCAAACGGATTTTCGAGGATAAAAATAAAAGGAAAGATGAGGGGATATCCTTGCATTTTGTGAGCAAGTGTTGCCTTCTTCTATGCCTGTTAGCTTTTCTTATTTCTTGTTCTCGTCCTTTTTTTTACTCTTTTTGTGGCGTTTATTATATTCTTATTGTGTATGCTGGCAGTATCCTCGAATGTTGCACTTTTAGTTGTGAAGAAGTTGCTGAAAGGATACTGGAGCACCAGATGATTCTTCGTCTTCAACGTCGTCATCATCAGATGTGTGGAAATCGTCATTTAAGGATAAAGCTAACACAATTCCGAACACACACACACACACGTTCGCACAAATGTACATTATAGCTTCAGAAGACCACTAACCGCTTGCATAAAAGGAGTAAAATATTAAGTGGTTACGGGAGAAACGTCCGTTCTTTGGCGCTCGCTGTTCCTTTGCTTTTGTTTTGTCGGGTGAATCCTTTGCGTGCAGAGCGGAATGGTTTGAAGGAATAGTGCTTTGAGGAACGGAAATTGTTCGTTTGATTTAATACACAAGTGTTGGGAATGAGATTATTCGTGTAAGGAAATGAAATTTTCGCAACAAATTGTGGAAGAATGAAAATATACACTGGGTTGGTGGTTTATTTCTTTGAGTTGGAGTACCACAGGGTTTCCATTAAACAACTGAGTTGATGAGAGGGAGAGTTTTTTTAAGTTGAAAAATGTATGCTAATGGAAGGTGTACTTTTGCCATGTTGTTGAAAAACTGGGTCAGCTTATCTCATTCAGAGTCACTCCAAAACTTAAGTCTGATCTGGTAAAATGTTTCCAGTGCTTTATGCATCAAGGCGTCTATTCGTCTTGACATCTAGACCATCACCTCAGTGCTATAAGAGTCAGGCACCATTTTTTTCCTTTAGGAGAGGGGAAGGGTTGTTACACTCACTTGATGTGTCAGACTCTTACTGACTTAGCCCCCTCCACCTTTGGTATCCTACACAACCCCCCTGGGACCGCTGATTGCATTACTTCAGGAGGTGGGGGGTCTTCTTTATGGCTAATAGGGTTTCGGTATGATTCTTATGAGGTTATGTTTTCGTTTTCCTCTCTTTTTTCCTTGCAGCACGAACTCGATAAGGGATTATTTGGTTCCACTTGTTGTCACTCGAGATCATCATTCTCACGACGATTTCCGAGGCGATATTGCTTGTCTCTAGTTCCAGTGTGCTGTGCGTCATCTCCTAGGGAGACGCCGTATCGGCAAGCTGGGCTCCCCACTTCTCCCATCTTATGGAGGTATGCGTTGAAATTTCCATGTCTGGTTAAAAACTGGGTGATGTAGTAGTTTACTTCTCCAAGTTTCCGCTCCGTCCATTCAGAAACGTCCCTAATCAGTCTTGCCGTCCAGCTTCCTCTAGTTTAAGAGGCCCACCGCTCTTGCCATTGTGGTGTGTGGTTAGCTCCTTCGCCTCTGTCGTCCCCACTTTCACTTCTGTTTCGGTTTTATGACGAATTTCCTCTCGGCCACAAGGAGATCGATGGGAGTCACTCCCGCCACTACGAGGACAGCTGGTTCCGACACCGTGCAGTAACAGCTTGCTACCTGCAAGGCTCCGCGTGTCTGTAGTGCTGCCATCTGTTTCCTGTACATATTTCTATTTTCAAAGGGCATTGGCTCAGACCTCACAGCCATATAGAAGAATGGCATGCTTGATCGTTTCGTCTTTGAAGTGTCGCCTACATCGATCGCCTACATTTACCATGAGTCTGCTGGGTAATGTGGTTACTTTGGCAGCCCGCTTCTATGATGGCTTTATCTGATGCCAAAGGTGAGTTTGGAGTCAAGCGTCATTCCCAGGCACTTCACAGCACTTTCCCTGGCTATTTACCTCCGAGACTATTTTAAACTCCACACCCGCTGAGATCTGTCTTCTAGTCAAGAGGCCTATTTATTTTTTCACCGCCACCAGACTATGGCCATGGTCTTCCACCCAGGTAACCAAGCGTCTCATCACTTGGTTAAGTTTTCGCTGTGCATCTTTGGTGTCCCTGTAATCACCGCTGCGATGTCATCTGCGTACACGACCAAGAGGGTATTTTCGGGCGTTTCCATACGAAGAATACCATCATAGGAGATATTCCAAAGATCAAGTCCTAGGATTGAGCCCTGCGCTGCTCCTGCAGTGATTGCCTTTTTTCGAGGTCAAACCTCGGTGTCGTCTAACAGCTTCGGGTTTTGAGGTAATCTTTAACGATCCAATATGCTGAAGGTGTTCTCGAGTGGGTTTAGCATAACTGTCCAACTTTCTGAGTTAAAGGCATTTCATACTTCAAGGGCTGCCAACAGGACGGTTTTTCTCAATCGTTGATTACCCTGTTGGATCTCTTAGACAACCTTAACCACATTCTCTATATCGCCTATTGTGGAATGGTCCTTTTAAAAACCGTATTGTGTCTCGGATAAACCACCTGCTCTCTGGACAGCTTCTGCCAGTCGCGGCTTCAGCATCTTCTCCAATAGTTTTTAACCCGTGTCAAGAATGCTCAAAGGTCTGAACGCTGACGGGGAGTCCGAATTTCTTTTGCCTTTTCTGATCAGAACCAGGCGTTGTGTAGAACACTCCGTCACGCGCTATGAGGTCATTACATTTCCTAAACCAGCCTTTTTCTCATTGGGCTCTGTTAGTGGCTTGAAGAAGATGCTCTTCACACTAAGGTCTGTGTAGACCAATGTGGGTTAATGAAAATGATTTAGACTCTCCATTGCATTTAAATCTACGTAGGTCCATGGAAAATTAACACCAGAAAAATTGTGGTAAAGGCTGATGAGCTAGCCAGGCGTGGATCAATTTATCACAGAGATCTGTTGAGGGAGTAATTTACATTTCGGTGGATACTTTTCACAAACCTTTTACCAATGTTGGAGGGAGATGTACCCCTCCTACAACTAAGCAATAGCTTTTAAATTCATTGCTAGCGTTCTGATGATCTAGATGAGTCACATGGCCTTTAAGGACCCATGCAAGCAAACTCGAAATCCTCTTCAAAACACACTGTCAAAGTTATAATAACGACGACGGACAGGCAGTCCTTTATCACTTCCTATGCAAATATCCGTGACTAGCCAGAACAGACCAAGGAAATGTCCAATTTTGCAACAGAATCTAGGGCTTCGATAGCGGCTCGAAAACGACCTTAAAAGAATTTCATTTCGTTGGAACTCCGGATCTGCGACAGTCTTCTAAACATACAATTCGACAATCGGGTCTGGTGGTATTACAATGCATTCAACAATGCTCTGTAGGCATTCTCTGAGTAGATCGCCACTTCCATTTGTACAAAGTCAGGGCAAACAAGATTTTTTCTGACATCAACTTACTTCGACAATCCTTTCTCTGACTTCAATAGGCGAATCCTTCCAAAGCCTTTGATGTTTCACATTTTTTTTTCGAAACCAATTGATCACAATTTTCTTAACGAGCTCCACCGTCTCGTATAACCCTCTTTCAACCCTTTCTCAAGCTTATCCTTTGCTGTAATTGGACATTGAAGAAGCACGCTCTTGGAAAATTATGACAGCTACCTCAAGGTAAAGAAGTTCATTATCCGTCACCATTCACGAAAGGCCATTTCCAATACTTCAATTCGAAGACAAGTTTGTTCTTAGTTGACCTAGATACTTCACAAAGGCCCATAAAGACAGAAGGACAATTAAAAGGCACAAGAGAGATAAAATATATCATCAAAGGAGGACTCCCTTGTCGTATCCTAAGCACCGTCTAGGATTTTTTTCAAAAATTATTAGCATATTCACGGTCTGGTACATTTCTGTTCAACGTTTCATTACCAGTTCAAGTTCAAAGCCATGCGTTCCCTGTCCTCCGGACCCCCTCCAGACAATAGACAAAGAGAGACAACAGAGGAAAAATTAAAAACAATAACTCATCAATTTATTTGCCACGACTTGGAACTGGAAAATGAGTTGTTTTAAGGATTCCGGTGCCGTGACCATCACCATCATCATCATCGTCATCGTCATCATTATTATCGTCAGCATCGCATCTCTGAAGGTTAATTGGAAACAAGTAGAGAGAAAATGAGGAATCAGCAAAATGGCAAATAAACAAACGAAACACATTCCAAAATAGAAAAGAAAGTATGGGCAGGACCCCGACTGGTTGAACTTCAAAAGACTGCAGCACAGCGCCCCTAATTGGGATCAATTAAGGCGCATAGTTGTAGGAAAAATGCTAATTTTGCATATTTTTTGCTACTTCGCTCGTCTCTGCCGTGGATGGATGAATTTAAAATTGTTGGATGTCGGAACGTCATCCAATTTTGCGGTTGACCATGTGACCACAAGATGCACACATAACACGACGATGGATATGTGTACAAACCGACAACCTTGTGCGGTTTCGGTGAACCTCAGCGCGTTCGATTTTGTAAGCTTTTTCGATGCACACCCGCTCTCTCTCTTTCTCTCTTCCAGGACAACCGGTCGACGTTGTCTTCGTCGGTTAATTTGTTTAATCAACGTGGGGATTATGGTTACCGACAAGCAGAGCCACAGAGTAAGCAGACGATAAAGACGCGATGAAATTAAATAACAATAACAAATAAGAATTGAATCTTGTAACGCAGGCAGGAGCCACCGCATAGGAGACCGCATGGTTGGCAGTTGGTAGTTGTCACTGACCTCGGTGAACCTTGTAGACTCTTGTATGTGATTTACTCTGAACTGAGGTTAAGTGGGGGTGAATGGCGGTTCTGGCTTTGGGAACCCATTTTTCGGATGCTCAATTGTGCGTTTTACGGTCGCATCGTCTGAGACAAGATTGCGATGGGATTTTTCTCTTTATGTGCCATTCGGTCGATTGGTTTTGGAATGCAAAACGTCTGAGGATTTAAGAAATGTGAAGCACTTCATATCGCACACCGGCTGTTAATGTAGATGTCCTTCGTGGTCGGGTGGACCTTTTGTGGGCCAAGTTATTTACTGTTCACTGTGGACCCAGTGTCAGTTTTTTTCTATCAATTTTGACACGTTAGGGATGATAAATCTGATGTCTGACGGTGTTGAAGGGCGACTTGGAGGTATTGATGATGTAAAAAATTTATAAAGAGGCGCAGAAGTATAGGGGGTCCTGTGTAAACTTAATTCCATGACTGAATGCACGATATGTTTCAAGTTTCTAAGATAAAGAACAGCGTTGTCCTATACCATCATCATAGACCTTGAAGCTGAAGTTAAAAATTTGTCAAACTATCTAGAGCCTCTGAACCCTTTATAGCAAATCATCGAAGGTTCAAGTCATGTTCATTATTTTTTTTTTATAAATTGCTCGACAAATGTCGATAATCGAGGTTATAAGGTTTCGCCTACGGATATTTAGCGTTAGAGGGTCTGCAGATAATAGCTCGCGCGACAGCTCGGGCTAAGCCTAAGGCCTAACTTCTCGCAACCATTCATGTTGTGCGCGTTATATTTGTCGCACGCATGAAAGGGACCTACAATTTATTGCCGACTCCAAACGGTGAATTGAGAAGCTCTTCCATGACAAATCATACTCTCGGAGACGTATCATTCGCCGAAGAGAGGTGGTGCCGCGAAAAATGTTCGGTGGACATGGCTGGGGCTTGAACCCACGCCGGTCGCTTAGCAGTCCAATGCACTAGCCACTGATTCACGGCGACCACGAACTTATATGCAGGATGATGACTTGCAAGTCGAGTTTAAAAATAAAGTTACCAGTGATCGTTCCCGCGATGGTTCAGGGTATTTGACAAATTTAGGACACATCGTCCAAATCGAAGCCTACCTACAATCGCCTCTAAGAAATTATTCGGCGAATTTCGAAATAAGGGCTACATAACCAAGTCCAAAGCCAGGTCGTCTACCGTCCAAGTTTTGAGCCTGAAAGGAATTCAAATAGCCGTGGAGTGAATCTGGATCTCCTGTCGCTAAGATTTCTTTGTTTCAATTTCGCTTTCCCAGACTTAAAGGAAATTTTTTCAAACCACAAGCCACTTTGGACTTTCCACACTTTCATCGAACAGCGTCATCTCTGGAGGCCCACTGAACCCAGACTCCGTATCCATACCCATACCCAAACCACCTACTTGATGGTGGAAAATATGGAATTCACTTCGAAATTCAAATTCCTGTGTGTAATTTTCGCACAATTTCCATAATATTCCCCATGGCCCGCAGGAGCTCCCACCCAACGTCTGCCCAACTATCGTCAAAGTTCCCACTTATTCTGATTATCCATATGCATCAGCAACAACAACAACATGAAATCCCATTCAATTTTGAAACAAAGGCGTTGTAAAAAGCCCACAAAAGTATATATAGGATCGACTCGACAGACAGAAAGGACGAAAGGAAAAAGAAGAGTGTATGTAGCACTCTTACAAGAGCCACACGATGAATGTTAGTACTTCCCAAGTGCCAATAAGAGCTCAGACACGGTAAAAGTCCTCGCATCTGTGAGCGCTCTGAAGACGATTCAAAACGCAACAAAGGGCTACTTTGGGAAAACTCCTTGGGTAATGGGTAAAACTAGAACACACACATATACATCCACGCATATCCTCAGTTTCAAATGTAGAAAATGCTAAATAAATTTATTTATTTGCCTCGCGCGATAAGGAACGAGGAACGGGCTGTTGTAACAGACCTTGGAAGTCGACTGGGTAAGGGTATACAACACACAGCCGTACATTGTTTTGTAACCTTTTCTGTGGCTTGGCAAGTTTTTCATCTTTGAAAAGTTCCCTTGGGGTCTCTGTATAGCGGGGCATGTAAAAGAAATGGTAGCAGCGTGGCAAAAACACACACACACTCTCATATCCTCGTGTAAGGACAATAGAAGAGTGAAAAAGGAGGAGAGACGTGGTTAAATTTGGAAGGGAATTGTGGAGGCACTGGGAATACGATGACACTAGGCGGTCGGAATGGAAATGGCGAAAGGACGAAGATAAACACATGAAATGTGAGAGAACGACGAGATAAGAAAATTTTGACGGGACATGTGTATTTATGAGCGAATTGAAGATAAATCGGAAAAAAAAGGTCCTTATGCTTGCAAAACAGACCCCAGGTCCGATTTTTAATTCATTCGAATGACTTTGGAGTCAATGGGCTCTGATCCTTGCAAATCGAGGGTACAATACTCTCAGTTGTTGCTCATAACGTGTTATGCTCTTAGTCAAATGAAATGAGTTCTGGTCCAATACTAGACAGACTGCCAACTCGTGACGAATCTCTACCTGAGACACATGTTCGGAGTTTCAAGAGTACTCACTCAGTTTTTTGTGGCTTGTGTGGAACAGTCACTAAACAGGTGTCGTCCAAGTTGTATTTTATTCCTTCAGCTTCTACAGTCTTCATTGAAGGTTAACCCAAGTCGCTTTTCATGAATTTCTGTCACACAGTGCTCTATGAATCGCTTGTCGCGACTTATATAATTGAAGAGTCTTTCTTATGAAAATATCTTTTAAGCTTCTGCTTGACACCACTTGCTGACGCTTAAATTTTTGTCTGAAAGAAGTTGGAGACGTGGGCAGGCTTAGTTATGAAGAACGGTCATTTAAAGTCTCAGAACTTAGTGCTGTAGTCGATTACGCCTTAGATTGTTTCAAGAAATCCCTTGTTAGTTTTACGCAGTTGTTGTTAGTTAGGCTTAAATAAATTCATAAAGGCACAGTCGGGCTCCACATCTGTTGAATGAATAAGTCAGACTCACGCAGCAATTGCAAGCCTTACGCACTTACTTAAGTTTGCGCCACAGTCCGCGATGGACCTGGCCTAAGCCAACAAGTGTCTCCAGTAAGCTCGAACTTTAGCCAGCTGCCTCCAGTTTCACATGCCCAGTTGTTTGAGGTCCTCTTCCACTTGCGTGCGCCACCTAAGTCGGGGTCTTCCTCTACTCCGCCGTCCCTTAGAGGAGATTCGAAAGTTTTCCATGCCGAAGCATTGGAGTCCATCCTCTCTGCATGACCCAGCCTCCTCAGTCGTTGGACCTTCACTCTTCTGGCTAAGTCGATGTTGCTGTACAGCTCGTGCAGTGCGTCCTTGTATCTCCTCCTCCGCTCACCGTCTATGCAGACGGGATCGAAAATCACCCGAACAATTTTCCTCTCGAAACAGCCAAGAGCAACCTCATCCGCTTTTGACACAGTCCATACATCTGCGCCGTAGAGCAAGACTGGGATGAATAAAGTCTTATACAGGGTCACCTTAGTTGTTCGAGAGAGGGGTTTGCTAATCAATTGCCTTCTTAGCCCAAATAAACAGCGATTGGCAAGAGTTATTCTTCTTTTGATGTCAGCGCTGCAGGTGTCGTTGTCTGAATTTATAGCGGAGCCTCTGCCTAAGTCCTTAACTACCTCAAAGTTATAACTTGTGTTTTGTCCGAGACGTCGGTGTTGGGTGTCCTTTCTTGTTGACAGCATATACTTGGTCTTGCCCTCATTGACCGCCAAACCCATCTTCGCCGCCTCCATCTCAATACTCACGAACGCGCCAGTGACGTAACGCTGCGTTCTTCCGATTATGTCAATATCGTCGGCGTATGCGAGCAATTGGACGGACTTTTGAAAGATTGTGCCTCTGGTGTTGGCGCGTGAGTTTTGCAGAACTCTTTCAAGATCGATGTTGAAGAATTCGCCTGACAACGCGTCATCTTGTCTAAAACCTTTTGGTCTCGCTGAGGTCTAGACCGACCTTGATGGAGCAGCGTGCATTCTTTATCGTCATCCTGCACAAACGGAAGAGTTTGGTAGGGATGCCAAAGCAAGACATGGCTCTGTATAGCTCGTCTCTATAGATGCTATCATACGAGGCCTCAAAATCAAAGGTTTGGATACAAACCTGAAAACACAGTCAAACTTCTGTCTGGTTTGCCTCTTTTCTTTTCTTTTTTTATAATCTCCTCGCAGTCAAGGGGTTATGAATCCCCTTATGATGCAAGTAAGGTGCAGTGGTTCGAATCTCGGATAGTATTAGGTTCTGATGACGTCCGAGGGTGGTGTCCAGACTAACTGGGGATTGAATTGCAGTATTAGCATTATCTATGCGCCACCAACATATGTATGCCTTATTCCGATAAAACTGCCTTTCACCTCAAACCCCCTCAGCAGCCTCTCTGCCTGGTTAAGGACGTTCCTATTGGAGTTTCACTCTCGAATTTCCTCATATTTTCCTCACCAGAGTGGGTCATTTAAATTGATGGCCTGCAAGTCGTGCTTGATACCTTAACGAAGGGCGCCGCTTCTAGCCTGTCCTCGGGATAATGCACTTTATTCCAGGCCAAACCCTGTTCGGGAGAAAAACTTTCTCCAAAGCAACAACAGCAGAGCGAAGATGGAACGTACAAGTTTCGTTTCTTGCAGAAGGAGGCACACAGAGTGGTGGGGGAGGCTTTTTGAGAACCTAACCCAGACGAGAACGCTACAAGTAAAAATTATTGCGCGGTGAATATAGCGCAAAAAGCGCCGTTAGGTAATTCGATAAAGCGTAAAATTTTGCGCTCAACTCAAATAAGTTATACGAAATGGGAGGCGCGCACTAGTGGTGCGGAGGGGTGTGGGGGATGGAGGCGATGGGAAAGAGGCATGACTGGGTTCTGTAAGATGGAAAACTTTTGCGCAAAGTAGATTTTATCGTAGTTTTCTGCAGACTGCAGCACAAGTTGATAATTTATTTGCACGCGTTGCTGTTGCTTCGGGTCCTACCACGCCTCCTTATCACTTAGCTTGTTCTGTTTGTGGTGGGTGTGGGGGCTGGAGGGAAAATTGTGCTAACTCTGGCCGAGACAGTTCAACCTGATTTACGTGTGCATTTTGTCTCTCAATTTACCTCGGCTCTCTACGACGACGACGACGCTGGTAGACAAGTGAAATGAAAGTTTTTTTTTTTTTTTTTCGTTTAGTGGTGTGCGCGCTGCTGTTAATTGGAGGAGATGAGGGGATTACTTGCGCCTGCAACACGCAAAGATGTAACGCTAGACAGTAAATCTGACAATGACGTCCAGTGAGTTGTGCGGAAATTGAAGAGCTTACGCGGCACGCAGGTGGCGGAAAAAGAGGTCGAGTTTCGCTGAAAAGTGGAATAATTTAATTAGAAGGAGGTCGTTGGGGTGGGTGGTCGTCGGATTACATGGGATCAGTTGCCACTAAGTCAGGGATTTTGTGGGTTTTCTACTCAATTTTGGAACGAAAATCGCAAAAGTCGTAGGTTTCTCAAAAATCTTCCACTCGTGGTCCTTTCCCAATCACCGCACAACAAAACAAACCACTCAACGTCACCCGGGGTCATAAACCGCACTTAATCACATGTTCCCCATGAGAGTCTTCGTCTTGGCCATGGCATCTCAAGGAATCACGAGGTGTACACTGTACACGCATCCAGCGCGCAGCGCACCAAAGGCAACCAGGCAATGTAGTCGATATGCTTATCACATTCGTGAGGTACGCGTAAAATACAAATTTTATATATATACGCCGTCTACGCCATGTAACCACTTTCACGATCGCACATGGTAACAAGTCCATTAAATGTCCTTCCCGTCTCGCGCACATTCGCCATTGCCATCGCCATCGCCGACCGGCGAGTGTGAGCGAACAACATTCCACTTGTCCGTTTCTGGACAACGACTACAACGGCGATGGTACAAGACTCTATGCGCTAACCTTAGCTCAGTAGAGGATGATCGCATAAATACCATGGAGAATTGCCATAAGGTTCGGCCATGGCCACGGTCATCCTGATAGAGAGAGGCTCACCGTCGTCGTGCAAGCCCCTGCGCGCATGTGGTGCGTGCTAGCCTACCCATGGTCATGGCCACGATGATGAAGAGGACTAGGAATGTCCAGAGGGGTCTTTAATTAAGGAAGTAATTTCTGTACACACACACACGAGGTTCACTGCTAAAATCGTGATGGCTTCGTGCGGTTTATCTATTTGCAAAGCCGCCAGAGAATGGATGGAAGCCAAGAGATCATCCTCTGGAAGACGATGGAAGGGAGTAAAAACTGTTCTTATCATCATCGGTGGCGGTGAGGAGAATGGAATTTTCTTCTCAAGGCAGAGGAGCCGGGCCAGCAGTGGACATAGTCCACAAATGGTAATGCGTCAGCTTGAATTGCTTATTGGGAAAATTAATTGCCTCGGGTCGATGGTATTATTGGTCATCGTTGCGTTTTTTTTTTCTCCAAACTGATCGCCATCAGACGCTGTGTGCATCGTCGTGTTACATGGTTGCATGTTAGGTGAACCTTGGGTCCTGGCCGGTTGCTAAATTGCTTCCGTGTACTTAGTCCCAATTGTTAACCTCCAGTTGGTAGTGCGAGTTGATTAGGGATTTTATCTAGATTGTTCGGTGCGCCTTGGGCCCTGGAGAGTAAAGGCCCTAGACGGGGCTAATTAGAAATTATTGTGCAGATAAGACGCATAATGAGGGAGGATAAGGATGTTGAAAATGTGTTGCATTTGGAGGTGTTGTGGTTTCCTTGGAGGGTTGATGGCATGTGAATGTTGAAAGGAAATTTTTTGGCAGTGGGTGTTCTGGGCAATAATGTCTCGCATAAAGCATATTTTTCCAAAAGTTCAGTATCTCCTCCGCTTTCTAACCTAGCAGTTGCGGTCCCAAACATAAAAGAAAGGCTGTTGAATCGTTTTACGTTGAAATTAAACCAAATTCGACAGATTTGCTTATGTTCGACACCAAGAAGAAGATGAAGAATCTGTGAGGCCATTTGGTCATTTAACTTTACTTCTAGAGTCGAGTGAGCTTAAATTCAGAGAAACTCAAGTACTTGGAAAACTCCCCTTACGGGGCACCTTAGATGTCACAATTTGTTGGTTGTGACCAACCCGACAATATACTGTGAGACAGGGGACTGCCCTAGGAGTGAGCTTAGAGAGGCATCTAGGTTTTTACTCATAACTCGTCAAGTTAGCTTGAAGTCGCAGTCACAATTTCGCAACACTTTGGGAGGATCGAAAATCATTTGTTTTCAACAGTAGTCATTGCCTCTGCAGGTGATGTTTGCGAAGTGAAGCGGCTCGTTGTGGCGGCTGGTGGTGAGAGGAGTTCAAGAAGCCATCAGAGAGAAGAATATGTGAATACACCTGAGGAGATTCAGCTTCTCGCAACCGGTATATGGAGGCGCGAAGAACTTGCAAGCTGGCTGTTAAAGCAGCTAATGAGCGGTCCTGAAAGGAGTTCGTCGAGAAATTGGACCGTGATCACAGATCTGCAAACAAGGTGTTCTAACAGACCATCCACCGTCTCAGGGGAAAGAAGCTTAATATCATCGAAGGAGTTAAATCCAAAGATGGTGTACTTCTTTCCGAAAGACCATGGGTCTGCCATCCTCAGTTCCCTGTTCGGGATTGAGCAGCTCCGAAAAGTGCTCGCCCCATCTGAGAACTTTTCAGAGTGGCTCAATCCCGAAGAGGGCACTGTGGATGGCAAACCCATGGTTTTGAGTAGGGCGGAGAATAGTCCCACCATAGAGGAGGCGATTTAAGCGATTAAAACTCTAAAAGTCGGCAAATCTTCTGGTCCTGATGAAATTTGGCCAGAAATGCTCAAGACTTTGGCTAAATGGCTATCTCGTGTCATTAAAGTGGCGTGGGAATGCGATTGGCAAGCTGCGGTGATTGTTCCTCTTTTTAAGAAACGGGATAAGAGAAATTTCTACAATTATAGGGGTATATCTCTCTTAAGTCTCCTCGGCTGTGGTCGAGTCCAGGTTGGGCTACGAGCAGTGAGCTTTCGTCCAGGTGGACGCACAACCGACCAGCTATTCTCTCTCAGAATGGTACTTGAGAAGGCCTTGCAGTATGCCATACCTCGGGTCCCTCGGGGTCCCTCGAGGTAAACTCTGGAGTTTACTGCAGGAGTATGGGATTAACGATTCTCTTCTGAGGGCCATTCAGTCTCTATACACTAACTGTAAGAGCTGTGTTCGGTGAACGGAGTTAAATCGACACCTTTTGCTGTGGGCATTGGACTTCGCCAAGGCTGCGTTCTGTCACCTCTCCTTTTCATTGTGTGTATGGATTGGATGTTACAGCGCAGCCGTGGCGAGGAACGGTTCGAATTGGAAGACTGAAGGATAAGTTACCTGCTTTTCGCTGATGATTAGGTCATCCTTACGACCACCCAGACCGATCTGCAGCGCGCTCTAGATAGGTTCGTTGCCGTCTGTGTTGAAGCTGGGATGAAGGTTAACGCGAACAAATCAGGGGTTATGGTAATTTCCAGAACACCTCTTCAATGCACTCTACATGCCAGTGGAGTCCCATTGAAACAGGTAGAGAAGTTTTAGTATCTCGGGATCTTATTCCCGAGTGATGGTAGGAGCAATACTGAGTTATCCTGTAGGATTGGTCCGGTTGGAGCAATTCTGAGACAGCTTGGTCAATCTTTTAGCAGGAGGGCTGAACTTGGCAGTGCTTATTTTGACCCTCACCTATGGTCATGAGGTTTGGGTAATGACCGAAAGAATAAGATCGTGGATTCAAGCTGCGGAAATGAGATTCCTTCGTTGTATTGTTGGGGTGACTCGCCGAGATTGGGTTATAAACACCAGAGTACCGAGGCACTTAATGTCGAGCAGCTTCTTCTTCGTACGGAGAGGTCCATACTTCGATGGTTTGAATGCGTTAAACGCATGTCCTCAACTCGGATTCCAAGACGTGCCATAGAATCCGTGCCATCAGGCGTCCCCTGGGTAGAGCAAGGGGAGATGGGATGAAGTCCGAAATCTCACCTCTACCCGTATGCGGATAGCCTCTGATGATTTAGAGTCGATGGCGGAAGATTGGGAAATGTGGAGAGTCCACTTAAGCACCCTAACCCCGCGACCCTCATAGTGGATAAGCGGGTCCGTGCCATCAGGTAGGCGTCCCCTGGGTAATCCTAGGATGAGATGGTTGGACCAGATCCGAAATCTCACCTGTACCCGTATGAAGATATAGCCCCTGATGATTTAAAGTCATTATGAGAGAATCGGGAAATGTAGAGAGTCTTCTTAAGCACCCTAACCCCGCGACCCTCATAGTGGATAAGCGGGTCATTGAAAATGATGATGATAAGTGATGGTTGTTCTTAAAAGAGCGTTGCCAAAGTGTAGCATCAACTAGCAAATCCCGGCTCTTGTTTTGATCACTTCCAGAACAACCTGCGGCTAAAATTCATGGAGCATATGCGGAACCATTCCCCCCTTAAACGCCAAATGCAAATGGTCCCCCTAAGTACGAGTACACCCCCCTTAAGCCATTCAACAAACAATTGCCGCACGCCAAATATTTGCGAATTGCATTTGAGCGAGTAAATTTGTTTTTCTTATATGCTTTTCCAGAAGAAAAAAAATTAATAATTTAAGTCGAATCGTCTGTATTTGTCTTTCAAAGGAAAACAGTTTTCATTGCCTCCCCCGCGCCTACCACGTCAAATATTTCAATTTCCTTTTCTTTTCTTCTTTTCTTTCGTTTTTCGCTTTTTATTCCGTTTTTTTTTTCTTTTCATATTTTCTTTTCGTAAATTTAATTTCGCTTACAACATTTCACATGTTATTGTCGAAGAGGGAGGGGGTGGAGGTCCTGCGACTTACGCTTACGCTTTATCCGCGCACAAGGATGCTCTCGGTGTGTTGCAGTACACACTCGTGTGTCGTCTTCGTTCTGCTTACTTACTCGGGGCCACTCCTTTCCTGTTGAAGAATTTTTAAATACCCTTTGGGCAATGAAATTGTTATTGAATTGAGCTGCGAGTCTGTGTATGTGTGTGTGTGTTTGTAGAGGTAAGCCCTTGTGTCACCCTCTTGGTAATCGACGGAGGACCCAAACAAAAGGTATCTCTTCGCCTTGTGGAACTCCAATTTCTTTAAGCAAACACTCGGGTGCTCTGGTACACCCGCCACCCACTCGGAAATTTTCTCTTTCTCAATTTTTTTGGTGTTGAAAGTGAAATTTTTGCCCACACAGCGATGAGCGTGTGTGCAGGAGAGCACATAGCCATCGACAAACGAACACGTAAACCGTCGGTCGTTGTCGTCGTCGCCATCGTCTGGGCCATTTCCTCGTTGACACATGCGATGCGAAAGAATTGCCGCCATCGTGTGGACAATCCTTCTTCAATTTCTGTGTATGTGAGTGTATGTGATGATTTTGTTATGCAAAAATGGATTTTTTGCACCTTTTTTGTCGGAATGACATTATGCACCTACGCAGTGACAGCGGCGGCGGGACTCTGCAAGTGGAAGACAGAACGTGTGACATATGCAATGGTTGACGAAGTAAGTAGGGTTCGGTTGGAGTTTGTTCTTATTCTCCAGCACTTCAGTCAGAGGCTTGTTTCTTTCTTTTTTGTCCCAGCGGATGTTAGCTGCATCTGCATATTTGCATACTTGATTGCAGGAACACAGAGTCACACAACAGGAGAAGCGACAGTGGTGTCGACAACGACGAACGATGGCGGCGACAGCTGCGATAGGTGTAAACTGCAGTGCATTCGAGTGGGTGTAGGTTGTGTCTGCCCTTTTGTATTCCAACCCGGGGGACTCTACGGAGTTTCGGTTGAATTGAGTTACACCGAATCGATTCTAGGTGCTTAAAATAATTTATTTTACTGGGAACAGAACCCCTTCTGTGATGAGATGCAGTGTGCAGATGATGGATATTTACTTACGCTTACACTTTGGATTGTGGATTCCATGGAAATGCCGGTAGTCATTGGTTTTTTTAACCAGTAGAGAATGAACTTAAATTCCGTTATCCGTAGTTCAATTGAGAGAATTCTGAAAGCTGTCTAGGGTTTTCAACACCAAGGCATTTTTTTAGCAAGCAGTCAGCTGTTAGCGCAGCCCTCAGACTGATGGGCTCCTCTCAATGGTCAAACAACAATATTAGTGACTCCTCGATCTTGGATACCTTAACATTCATCCCGGAAAACACCGACTATACATCGTCTAAGTTGAACTTCAACCTCAATTTTCGGACGTCAATCCCCTCCCGAGTGGAGTGGGAGGATTATGATCCCATAGAGGAGCACTTCGTTCACTTCTACCTTCTACACCGACGGTTCCAAAACCGAGAACGGAGTGTGTAGTGGTGTTTTCCCCAATTCAATTTGAGCATCTTCCTCCTCGTCTCCCCGACCATTGTAGCATTTTTCAGGCGGAAATTATCGTGATCAACGAAGCCTTATCCTGGCTTAGGCATAATGTGGTATCCTGCAAGGACATCACAATTTATACCCATAGCCATGCTGCTTTAAAATCTCTGGAATCAGTATCGTATAAACCAAAAACTACCTCAGATTATCGCTCGTCTCTCACTGAGATGACAGAACATTTTAACATTCACCTATGCTTTGGACTCGGGAATTGTAAGGCCGACGAACTCGCCAAACGTGGTACAACTCTAGAGATTCTACCAAAACGGAGGAATCTGGGAATTCCACTCGCTACATGTAAATTACTCTTAGAGTACGACGCGATCAGCCAGACAAGGCACAGATGCTCAGCTTTGTCAAGAGCTCCAAATGGTTTCATTAGCTGGAGTGGCACCTAGGATATAAATCCCAGTGATATCACAAAGGGCATTCCTTGGCCTACGTGTGTCTGTACCTTACATGGAGAGCCAAGTTACCTACCTAGGCTAATTGTTTAAGACCATGTATGAGTTATAAGCTACATATAGGCGTGCTCTAGCCTATGTTTAGCTCATTCATACTTGCAGACTTCTGAACTGCACTGCGTTGTCGTTTCTTTTGACGCTGTATCTTCATAATCGTTGCTAACTGCACTCCAACCCATCTGTGGCTGAATACCGTAGAAGATCCTACGAATCAGTGCAGTCGAAGCTGTTTCGCCTCTGAATGATAGGTGCAGTTTGTTCCCTAGTTTCGGGAAAACTTTGCACCAATTGTTCTTGCAATTCTTCGAATTTATCTCAATTGACGAACCGATTTGCAACTCATCCCATTCCAATCAGGAAGCAAGCTCATGTGCTCCAAGTCTTTCTATCAACAACACTTTCCCTCCAATTGGTTAGTAATCAAAGCGAAATGTTCTTGACAAAATTCCGTCAATTCATTGCCACATCTCACTGCCCACCCTCCTTTGCCTGTGTTCTTCGTGTTCAACAAGCCAACCCATCAATGACAACCTCTGACTGGCGTCAGAAGTGCAATTTTATAGCGCGCACTCATATAACTTCAGACACCTACGTCGTGCCACACACAAGCCGCCCACACATCGCATCGAGCGAAAATAGCAAACCCAGGCAACTTTGTTCGGTTTTGTACGACCAAAAAACACAACAACAACACCTAACTGACAGATTGTAATATCCGTCATGCCACCATGAAAGGCGACAACAAGATGGCACAGCCAGAGCAGAGGCAGCATCTTCTGTGCGCTCCAAGAATGCAAATTGCATCTCTCTCCCCATGTGCATTCGATTTAAATTGCCACCCAAATGCGGCTGCAGAAGGAAGTGTAAGACATGGCATTACAAGAACCACCACTCCTCGAGACAGAGAGCATATGACTCAATCAACGGAGCAACAGCAGCAGTCCTGGAACTCAAAGCACTAATTAGTGGATGGCTGTGCCAAACCCAGTAATTGAATTATTTCCTCGCAATTGATTTGCGGAATTAAGCCAAATGGCCATCTCATGCCACGCCACACGCATACTACATGTGTGTCATACATACACGCAGGCCGAAGACCGGTCTTGCTCGTGGTCTTGGTCGCGGTCCTAGGAATCACATCAAGGCTTTTGCGTGCGCGGCGATTATTGCGAGTGAATTATGCAAACAACCGCCGCCCGAGACACAATGCCAATCCTGGGGGGCGCCGGTTACAAACTGCACTTGCCTCAACGAGGAGCAGAAGGAGGCACAACAACAGAAAAAAAAAAAACCAGAAACCCCGAAACACACAATAATTGGACTAATTACAGTTTTAACAACTTTTGCTGGTACGCTACGCTATGCGCTCTGTGTGGTACGCCGTTGCAATACAACCTCTCTGCGAATAAAGTCGTTACTCGCTACAAAAGCACTTAAACGGTTCAGGAAAAAATACTTTGACTTGTACAAAACTCGACTCACAATCCATGCTGCCCTGCTCCCCACTGCTGCGTCACTGTAAAGGACTCAATTTTTATTTAGTGGCTCAGTTGTGCTGTAACTTGCCGAGGGACTACTGTGACGTGAAGTGAAAGCCAAGCCGAGCTAACTACTGGCGTCAGCAGTAGCAAAGCGTTTGTGGCCATGATATGGATGAATTGCCAAAGGAGCGGGTTAAGTGGTTGGGGTTGCCTCCGTTTGGGGAGGGGGGCTGTGAGCGAAATCAACACGAGAACTTTATTAACGTCAAACTTAAATTTCTTTTTTTCTTTTTCTTGTTTTTTTGTTTTTTTTTTATTTTTGCCTTCACCCCCTCGAGTGATGGGCGAAAGAAAGTAAATAAAAACAAAGGAAATTTACGAAGCTAAAGGCGATACCAGCGCAGTATAGTTGTTCAGCAGTTTCGAGAGGTGGTACTGTAAATTATTGGCGTTGCCTTGCCTTGTTACTTCCCCCCGTCTCTCGTTTCATTTTTTTTCTTTGCGGCAATTAAACAAAATTTGTGCGGGAAAACTATGAGAAAATCTCTAATTAGAGAGAAAAAATGACCTGTAACACGTATTAATGTCTGTGTGTGTGTGGTTGGTGGTAAAGTCTGACGGCGAAGCCTTAGGATTTTTTTTTTGTACAGAGTTGATATATTGTTACGGAATTGTTGGTCCTTGATATTGGGATTTTTATTTCTCGCAATGGATTTTGCAAGAGGAATCGACGGAGTGAAAATTGTGAAAATTACAAACCTACTAGAGTGGTTTTTGTTATTAGTTAGTGTATTCTGGAGCTGGGTGCTTGGGTTTTGGAAAATAATTGCATCACTTAACTGGAGAAGAAATATACAAAGGTCGTCTCAAAATTGGTCCCTAAGGCTGTCCTTGCAATTAAAATGAGATTACAAATAATTCGCAGCGCGCTACACTGATGCTACTCCAGTCGACCTTGTGATGATTGGCACTTGATTCTTTGGTAAATAGAGCCTACCAAGGACCTTTACAGACTTTCATATAAATCACTACTTTACTCATCTCTGTTCTCAGAATGAAACGGCCGTTTATCTTAAAGATCAAGAAGCTCTCGGCCACATCTTGAGCCAAGTCCTGTCAAAGCTCATTGCAGCCTTAAAATGATGTTACACTGAGCTCTTGACAGACACTTCCACGAATTATTGCTTAGTGTAAACCATTTTCAGAAAGAAGGGCAAAATTCGCTCTGCCTATGATATCAAGACCAGTTCCGCAGAAGTCAGTTGTAGACTCAAACATTTGTGTGGAGCTTCACTGTCCTTATCAAAATCAGGCGCTTGTGCACTGGAAGATGCTCATGTTACTTTCCGGATCCTCTTCTTAGGAAACTCCTCCCGGGTAAAATAAGTTACTATCTCTCAGAGAGGTTCTGTCTCAGGTGTAGTTGCCTCTTCGTTTATCAGCGTCCATCCCAACGTGGAATACAACTTAGTTTCGAGTGGCCTTGCTTGTCTTTGTTGAACTAATTTTCTATCAACCTGATTGATTTCAAGGACGGTAGAAGCCTTCTTCGCGAAAAGGGTCGTTTGGTTGATGCTTTGTTCCACTAATAGGATCCATTCTCTCGTTGCATGACCTACATATGGCATTTTCAGCCATTCTCATTAACAAATTTAATTGACACATCATTCCATAAAGCATGCACATAGCTCTGCATGTAGCAACATAGACAACGACGCTATCCCTGCGCCAAATTGTAAGCCTGCAAACATCATCCGGCTCGAAGGACCAACATTTCCACAATGCTTAGTTTCGCCTAAAGTTTCTGGCTCACAACTTTCTAGTGCAACAAGGCAGCGATATTAATCGGATTATCCAAGGACATCCAACTCAATTTGTCCCGTTTTCTGAATAATGACATAAATTCGCCGTAAACTGTTTAATTATCCTCGAACTAGATTAACAGGACAAACTTTCTCATACGTGAGCTTAAATAATTTTTCCAACATTAAAGAACCATCACCGGCTTTCAAGTCCTGATCACTGTCATGAAAAAAACTGAAACTTTTCTCATTCCTGAAAGGGATGACGCAAGAGACCAGAGATAATTATCAGGCATTCTTCACGCCGCCGATTGCGTTCTTCTACTGATGTGACTGCGTCCAAAAATAAACTCCCCCCGCCCACTTGCGGTGAAAAATTACAGTCCCCAACATAAATACAAAAAAAAAAACAAACAAACAAACACCCAAACTTTATCAATAAACATTAGGAATATTGTATTCTTCGTGGATACACATATCCTTTTTCGTTATCCAGGTGTCCTCGGAGATGCAATGACGGCAGGCACGGGGGGAAGCGAAAAAAAAAGTCGTCAAACTTTCTGACATAAAAATCACTCACACGAAATGATAAATATACGCCAGCGCCAGAACTGCGGCAGGATAAGGGAGCATCAGCCAACAAATGATGCCTTCACCTTGGATCAAGGACACCTTTCGTTTTCTCTTCTTCTTTTTTTTTTTTTGTTCAAATCGAAATTAAAGAAAAAAAAAAGTTTGTTTTGTTCCTCCCTTGTGCGGGGTTGGGTTGTCAGGGTGAGTGTGCCCAAAAGATTCTAATCATCAGACTCATGGTGATGTCCTTCGAAACAAAATCTCAGGATCTACCTGGCAAAAGATTTCCCAAAGAAAAAAAAAACAAAATCATCCCAGACCCAGAAAACTTTCAAATTAGAAAGTTCTTCGGAGTTTTTCTCCTCAGCCAAAAAAAAAGGACGACCATTCGAAAGGAAATTAAAAATAATTCCAAATTGGAACAGCTGGACAAAAACTGGATGTGGACACTGAAAAAAAAAAAACCGAAGAAAAATCCTTTCGTCAGAGAACATTTCAACTCGGTGTCTCATCGTCTCATGGCCTCCCGCTGTCAGGTTTTAGAGCACATCTTCTCGACGACGCATCATCACAGTGCTTATTCGCTCATTCACTCACGCATACTTGAAACGTGGGAGCGGAATGCACGTTTTCGTCCTCTGTTACGAAATGTAAATATTTTAACCATTTTCCACTCTTTTTTTGCTGAGGAAGCTCTGGCGTTTGCCACCTGCCTTGCGGAATGTAGGGGGTTGTACGCACAATTACCGTTTCAGTGCTTTGGGGGCAAATTCGTGAAGACGAAGGATATCACACGACGAGGACGACGACGACGTCGGTAACAAACAGAAGGAAGTAGAGGCACAAAAAAAAAAAGAGAAATCCCATCCAAATTAAGCATAAAACGCGGAGCTGAGTTGTTTTAAAATTCCGAGCGTTTTCGGGGTGTTGGAATGCGCTGTTGTTTTAGCCGGAGTGGAGGCGAGGAACCTCCGCCGTAAGCTGTGTTTTTTCTCTTTTTTTCATTGTTTGAGTGCGGATGTAGGTTTTAAGAAGGTAAGAGTGGACCTAATTAAGTTCAATGTGACTTTTTAAACAACAGTACTTAATTGAATGTGATTTTTGGCATTTAAACGGAGTGGGAGGAGGGGGGGGAGCTCTGGAGTTGGGTACTTGCTGGGTAATGAATTCCACGGCTATGATGGCGCATATTTTATTCCAAAGTCTATTTTGGTTTCGGCTAAAGAGACAAGTTGTCAGACCGTCGTTCTTTGGCTCTGACTGTTGTGTGCTAATTTTGGGAATGTGATGTTTGCATGGTGCTATATCCCTCCACGTGGAGATGAGAATGGGGGATTAAAGTCAGTTAATTTCTATGGAGGTCTTGAGATTTCTGTTCAAGTCGAAGTATGGCAGTTGAGTTCGGTTTTTAGAGATTCTCTTTGTGTTTATTCTGACGAGCCTTGCGTTTCAAAACCTAGCTTCACTGGGATTTTCTGGCAGCTCCAACCACGTTTACATTGAAAAGATAAGACCGCACAGCTTTAATCGTTTAAACGCTGTCTGTCTGTCTGAAAGAATGGCAATCTGATAGGTAGGTAGAGGTGGCGGTTCCACTGAACCCAATTAGCACTAGGACGTGCCTTCTTGTGACCACGACTCGTGTTCCCTGGTTGATGATGTGTGTTGTTGAAAGTACGTGAGACAGCCGGGAGTGCCTAAATCCAACCTGTGGAGTTTAAAAATCGAATTACATCTTGTATCCTTTTACCCGAGATATCGCTGAGGTCGTCGAACAATGGTTGGTTCAGTGCACACAGTCTGGCTCTTGCAAGTGCCGGACATTTGCAGAGGAAGTGGACAAGAGTTTCCCTCTCATTTTCATTTCCACAGCTGCGGCAGTGGGGGTTGTATGGAATACCTAGTTTGGCCGCATGGTCTCCAATTGGCCATTGCCTCGTGATTACTGCCGTTATTCTGGCAATACCTAGGAAATCCCTTGTTCTAGTCGTATTATAGGTCGCAGTTGGTGAATCCCCTCCATTTTAGATTGACATTCTGTAGGAAGAGTGAGTGGATTTGCCCCTTAATCACTCCTTGCAGCGAATGAGCTGTGTAGAGCTGACCCCTGCCTGGATAGCTCATCTACACGCTCGTTTCCTGTTATGTCGCTGTGCCCTGGAACCCAGAGCAGTGATACTTTGAATCGCTCGCCCAAGCGGCAAGTTCGTACCGGCACTCTAGCACAAGTTTGGAGGCTACCATAGCCGAGTCAATGGCCTTGATGAGCATAGCAATGTTTTGTTTGTGTGATCTCTCACGCCCGAGCTGCGTGCAAGCCTCTCGAATGGCCAGTAGTTCCGCCTGGAAGACGCTGGCAAAATCATCTATTCAGAATCTGCTTCGATTCGATTCGATTTCACTCTCTAAGAGTTGCCTTTTAACAATCTGCAGAACCTTACCCTTGAGTAGAAGAGCTTTCTACAGTTCATATCCCAATTTGGGTCAATGTAACTTTTCCTGACGTTTAAAGACTCTACAGGACCCAACTAGCGGCCTAAGTGAGACAATGAATCATATTACAGAGCATCCATCCACCTTCTTCGTGTGTAATAAGTTCAAGTTTGAAAGACAGACCAAGACCAAACTACCTTTTCACCTAGCATTGAATCTGTAAATTTTTTATCCATCACACATTGCTCCTTCAAAAATATGCCTCCATCGGGTCCCGAAACCACAGAAAACTAATAAGAACCTTAAGTCAAGCACATGTCCGTATTCATTTTCCATTCATTAACCTCCGGCCCAAGTAATAAACTGCGAATTGACATTTCCAAACCAGTAGGCGGTCTCAAGCAATATCTCCAACAAAGGTTAACACATGGATCAGAATAGTGATTTCAATATTGAGCCTGTCAACCTCACAATACGACCTTTCCAAGTCAATCAAAAGCCCAAATTCCAATAATCTCTTCGCCATCTGTGCCGGGACCTTTTTCTCTTCATAAAATATTCCACTCAGACCGAACAAATCCGGCGAAAAGAAAATGGGGGAAACAAAACTGAAGGTGCAGCGCTTTGATAATTGGAAACGAATTTATGACCAAGTCAGCTCGATTTCGGGACACAATCCGCAGACGGGCCGGACCAACAGCGCTCCGATTAAGCCGAAATGAAATTGTATAAAAATTAACCACACACGACAAGCCCAGCGAACCAACGAACCAACGAACCAAGAAACCACCTACTACACCACTTTCACTTGGCTCACATGCAAAGCCAGGCGCAAGGATACACACACATACACACACGGGAGTACGGCAAAGATCCTCCTGGTGGCACCGAAAATCCGAATTGGAAATGATTTATGTGGGTCAGTTGGGAATTTGTGTGTGAGTTCGCATTTGGATCCGAATGATTTATGATTTCGCTTTGCCCAGTGCCGTTGTGAGTCCTATTGCTCCTTGCTGCTGTTGGTGTTTGGTTGGATTTCTTTTTGATGCGGTTTACCCGTGACCCATGCCTCGTCGACCCACCCGGCCTGAAATTCGTTATAAATGGTTGAGATGCCGAATTATAGGGGTGTAAGGATAGCACACGATGAGTTGAAGCAATCCCAAGGACCCCTCCATTGGGCATTTTCAACTTTGCAAAATTTCCACCTTTTTTTTTTGCGTGTGTTGGTGTGCCCTTGCGAAATCCCTTTTTTCGGATTCCGGTCAGATTTGAAAACTCACGATAGGTCTCTATCGGCAATCCCCACGGAGTTGGCAATGTCGGGCGCCGCCAGAGTACAGACGTCAATCGGGATATTTATTACAGTTTTTGTGGTGCGTTTGACACATTTCTCATTGGATTTTGGGTCTGTGTGAGTGGAGTGGAGCGGAGCCTATTTTTATATTTTAATCCTTCAGAGGAACGGCGAAATAAATAGCAGTATAGCAGTGGCTCTGCGCTTTTTTGTCCACCACTGGATCCGTGGAATCAAAGTAGGCCGACTGCCAAATCATTAATCGATTAGAGATCGACCGAGTGGAGGCCCCACAGAAAAAAGATGACGAGCCTGTACGTAGTATGCTGGGTAATAGTTCATCAGGAATTAGGACATTCGGGTGCGGTAGATATATATATACATTTTTTTTTTGCATGTTTTCCTGATAAGATGGAACTCTCTCACAAACAGACCTCGTTTCTGTGTTTGATTAATGGACAAAATGGTGAGGAAATCCTCGATAGCAGCACAAGACAAACCGAAACCGGGCCAATACATGGTTTTTGCGTTGCGTTTTTATTTTTTCCCGCCGAAGCCTCCGGAATTGATGAACGGATTGAGCAGAACAATTAATGAATCTGGTAATTGCCATGCGGAATTAATCAAAATGATTAGTCGTTGAACGGAAAAGATGGCCTAAGATTTGTTTGATTTACCACGACTTCCATGGGCATGTTAACAGGGCAGGGTTAGACGGATAGATTTAGATGGCTGGGATTAAGTCCTCACGCTTAACGGCGATAACTGGGTCGCGTGGAAGCAAGATGGACCCAATTTTGGTGGATAGCCACCTTCCCCAACATTACCTAGGGCCTAATGGTAGGTTATGTATTCAGTATGGTGTTGATGTCTTGAAATGAGTTCGAGACGTGGTCCACTTTTAAGGATTGGTTTAGGTAAATAAAAACTCTCTTAGAATATACAACATGAGTCAAAGAACCAAGTAACCATGTTTCCCCTTGGGGGTCCTATGGCCTCTACTGCGCCTACGCGCCATCGTGTGCGGTTTTTGGTAATATGCCTCAGTTCTCTCCATCTTTTCCCCAATTGCCGAAACTCCACCTCAACTGTTCTGCATATTTCTCGTTCGACCCATTCTTCTGCCATCTTGAGTAAGCGGATTCCATTGCATAGTGTAGTTAACAGTCGTCTTTTCGAAATATGTGACCAATCCACTGACACTTTCGTTGTGCCTATCGGTTCCTGACCCGTTCTCTGGTAAAGATTTTCATTAGATATACGGTTAGGACAGAAAATCATCAGAATATTTCGTAGGCACGTATTAACGAAGATTCGCAGCCTTCTTGTAATAGTAGAAGTAAGTTTCCAAGCACGGATTCAACATTGACTGATAACATGGAGTCGCCATGTTTCGGACAAAATTCCAAACGCAAACTTCGCTATGCCGATTCGGCTGGTAATATCTTATTCGATTCCACTATCGGTCGAGACAATACTCCCAAGATATTGAAAGCTCTCTACTTTCTCTATCGGTTGTCCAGCGATGCCAACTTGTGATGATGGGTTCGTTCCGAAGCTGATGATCTTGGTTTTGGCTGCTTCAACCTAAGTTTGCCTTCCCTTCAACACCCGCTGGTGCAGTTCTATGGCAGTTTACCCAGAAAAGTTCCCCAGCAGTTCAGTAGTAAAAACAATATTGGTTAAAGAACGCAGCCTTGTCGAACCCCGTTTTGGATCTCGAATTCCTCTGACAGCCTTCCTCTGTGCAGAACGTGGCATCTTGATCCTTAATAAGTTGCCTTAATAAAAGCTATTAATTTCTCAGGGATACCTCTCCTGAGCAAGGCAACCTAGATAAATGTTCTGTTAGGTTAGGTTAGGTTAACGAGCTAATGAAGATGATGAAATCCTCTTCATCTCACTTAGGACTATGTAGACCCGTTGTGGTACCCATGTATTTTACCAGCTGCTTCCCACTGCGTGATTTTGTATGCCTGATGACAGCCACTTGGCTGTCTTTGCGAACTTAACTAGATCCGATAGTGAACCATCGAATAACTCATCGATGTCATCGAAGAGAGGCTTGGGCACTGGCGGAGGAACTGAGTCGTGTGGTCATGCACCTCTTCGTCTCCACATCCTCTGCATACGTCTTCTTCGGTCAGGTGCAACTTTTCTGGATGGTACCTAAGCATATTGTGGCCTGTGATTAATCCTACCAGTAGTGACAGGGATTTCCTGTCCTTATGTAGGAGCTTGGTTGTTCTACTTTTATCATATTTTGGCCATAGGCTTCTGCAGATCTCTCAGGTGGTTAGTGTTTTCAACCTAATATTCGCCTCCGTTGAGAATCTTAGCCTTATTGTTTCCTTCAAGTGACGAAGTGGAGGTTTAATTGTATCGTCCGCTAGGTCTGGTTCTAGGGCTGATCTCTTCCTTGCCTGTTCGTGAGCAATCTCGTTTCCTGGCATACCACTGTGGCCAGCGAGTCCCTGGCAGGGACCCAGCAGAGTTTCATATTATGCTGTGTGCCAAGAACCCTCAGCTCTTCGCGACAGCACTTTACAAGCTTGGATGTAATTAAAGTAGCAGCTAGTGCTTGAGTGATCGTGATATCTTGCCGTGATACCGTGGCCATTGACGCCAATTGGGCAGCTTTAGTCACTGCTAGAACCTCTGTTTGGAAAATACTACCGTTGTCAGGGAGTCTTATTGCGCTGCTGAGTCCTGGCTCCTCAGAGAAGACACCAGCATCCGTGACTATGTCCATCTTAGAGCCATCCGTGTTGATGAACTTTGTCTCATTAGGAATTTTTTTGTTCTCCCACTGTTCTCTGCCTGGAAAGATGCGAGAGAAGGGCTTGATGAAGTCAAATTTTCTGTTAACACTCTCAAACGCCTTCTTGATATCAATGAACAGCAGGTGAAGTAGCGAACGGTTTTCAACGTCCTATTGATGATTCGCAGGGTGTTGGTGCGGTCATAAGAAGAACAGGAGGATCCAGAGTGAAATTTCTTATTCGGCATCGAGTGTGTTTTCCAGTCCTTCCTTTATTTGCTCAAGTTTTTCCTTGACTACTGCAAGTACCATACAAATAACTCTCCAGTTTTCGCACTGCATAAGATTACCTTTCTTGGGGAGCTTGACGATCATTCATTTCTTCCACTTATCGGGAAAGCTTTTAGCTTCCCACGCCTGCTCTACAAATGTAGATGCAGAATTTCAGCAGACATTTTTGGCGCTGCCGCTAAAAGTCCCTCAGGTATACCATCGTGTGCTACCGCCTTGTTGTTTTTTAATGCTTTGATTGCGGTAGTGATCTCATCCTTACTGGTAATTGTGGTGCGTTTTCGGGTAGTTGTTGCTTCGGAGGGCTTAACCTGATTTAGGTGCACATCGCTGGCGAATACACGGTTTAAAACCGTAGAAAATGCTCCTTCCGTCGCTTGAAGGGGTCTCAGCGGGTGTTAGCTGGAGCTTTGATCACCTCTATAGGGCCGCTCGCTCTAGTCACCGTGGCTCAGTGGTTAGTGCGTTGGACTGCTGACCGAGCGGCGTGGGTTCAATCCCCAGCCAGGAACACCGACCATTTTTCGCTACAACACCTCCCGTCAGGGAATGACAAGCCTCCGGGAGTATAATCTGTCATGAAACAGCTTCTTTTTTTTTTTTTTTTAAATGCACAACATGAATGGTTGCGAGAAGCTAGGCCTTGGCTCGTTTTCAACTTTCGTCTTGATTTCGTTTATACAGAAATCCGAAGCCAGGAATTTGTGTAATGAACGCCATTCGGTCAAAAAATTAAATAATGGCGTGCTATCAAGGACATGTAAGCCATTCCATTAAGAGTGGGACACATTTTCGAAAAAAAACATGCCTACCCCTCGTCAAGCCTTCGATAGAGTCGAAACTCGCTTCAGACCCATCAGTCATACTCATCTAAAGTCCATCTCTGTCACTTGCAGCTTCTATCTACCACTTACTCATTATAGTCTTACGTTGAAAAGTCCTTTTTTCGAAACAAAAAAAAACGGAAGACAGATGAATCAAATGAAAATTATGTGCACATCCAAACCCATTCAAATCCTCTTCAAAAATCACACAAAGCCCCTCCTTTCACTCCCTCCCTGTGTGTCATTCAGAATATTGGCAAAAGGATAAAGCAACAACAACAAAAGGAAGAAAAAAAAAACAATAATTCTCTAAACACACTAACGAGCGCTTTAAAAATCGGACAACAATGAGGATATAACCGATGACAATGGCACAAAATGGCACACAAACGGGTCCATAACACCACACACAGATGGAAATGTTCCATTTGGAGGAGAGTGCATCCTCGCCTCTTCACATGACAACCCAAAATGCAAAAAGTGAATCCCAGAAAAAAAAAGCATTTATCCCGACAGCACAAGAGATAGAGAATGGTGGTCCGAGGGATGATGGTAAAGCTAAACAGGACGAAGCCATACAAACGAACAAAATGCAGCACATCTAAAAATTATTCCTTTTCATTTCCATTCGTGTCCGGAATACCTTATATCCCAGTCGCTCCTGCAGTAGCTATGCCATGCATGTGTGTATGTGCCTGCGGCGAGAAGTCACACGATCCTCAGACACCTCGATACCCCCCCACTGTTGTTGCAACGATGAGAATGTTATGCTATGCGATGTGTGATGCCTCATCCTTGCTATGCTGTTGCTTCTCTCCTGAAAGGAGCAGGTGGGAAAAATGTTATTGTTCCTTTTTTCCTACCTTCCTCTCTCTGTCTTTGTCATCCATTTTTTTAAGGATGCACATAATTTAGAGGAAAAAATATTCAACCGAAAATCGACGACACGGCGGCGACTAACTCAAACTACCGACGTAATTGGTCAGTGCCACGAATCCTTTCGCTAATTGCTTTAAATGTCCTTTTACTTCGAGAAAGTTTTTTGCTGTTTTTCTTTTCGCGATAGTTAGACGCGAGAAATGTTTTCCGAATTCGTCTTTTTTTTTGTGTGCTGTGATACTTTTTTCGTCCTAAAATCAATTTCCTTCATTGATTAGTTTTGCAGTCGCATGCAGGAGCAGCAGCAGCAGTGGCAACAACAGCAGCAGGAGCAAAGTCAAAACTTTTCAATTGGATTCCCATTTTCTCGTCGTTTTTTTCAAATTAAAGTTTTTTGGGGGAAGTTTTTCGGGATTTTTTTCTTTCTGTTTTTTTGCAGCCACTCATCGCATTCAAATTTTTGTTGAGGTACACTCGCTGAGGTAGGGGGTTGGAAAAATTAAATTAGCAATGATAGATGGAAAAAATAGAAAACTTTTCAATAAAAAAAAAAAAGATGGAGACGGCGAATGAGAACGAGAACGAGGATAGGGGGAGGCAGCGAAACGAATTAATGAATGCCACATGGTAACTTGTATGACGACGGACGACATTTTTGGGCAAATTTTTGTTTTTCTTTTTGTCACAGTTTCCTCAAAGTTGTAGTTTGATTTAATTAATTTTTATTTTAAGCTTGTTAGAGGTACACCAATTTTGTTTTGCATCATGCGAGATGCGAGTGCCTGACGGAATGCTTTGAAGGGACGTTTTTTGACAACAAATTGACGGGAGATGTTGACATTCTCAAGCAAAAGGAGTTGTGAGTGCAGTCAATAGGGGTTGGAGAGGGTTTTTGCCTTTCGAAAACAACATGAAGACCTTTGGTTAGGTTAGACGACGTGATGTTAGGCGCCGCCTCACTCAGATCTGCAAGGATTCATTGTGTTCCTACATGTCTATACCTATTGTGAAACGTTAAAAGGTTAGAGCTGTTATGTACTGTTCGTCTCCCTGAACCGCTCGGAATTCAGTATGAATTTTTGGATGGCTTTCATTGGCATGGTTGAGGGTTGGAATGGGTCACTAAAGAAGTAAGCGCCTAGGGTTGTCTCTCTGCGACCTGTATAGTCTCCTCGGGATCGCTGCAAAATCTGCAGTTTCCGTTTGCTTCTATTCCCATATTACTGAAATGCTCCCTGAGTCTGCAATGACCCGTTAGAATACAAAGCTGGGTTTTGCTCGTACCTAGGCAGGCCTTGCTCCTCCTTCGGTCGTAGTTCCCGAGGAGTTCCTTTGCCTACATTAGTCTTGGGAATGTAGCCCATAGCCTCCTACTTTTGCACTCTTCCTCTCTTCTTAGTTCCTCTTGGATTCGATGCGTTCCCGGCTCGCAGAATGGCTCAGGCCAAACGAATGGTGTTTCTGACCCTTTTCTTGCCAGTTCATCGGCTGCCTCATTTCCCTCTATCCCTAAATGACCTGACACCCAGTAGAAGGTGACTTTATTGTTCCGGTCAAGTCTGTTTATCTTCATTGCTCCTGTGATGTAGATGCATGCCAGTCTCTGCAGTTTTTCGAGGGCTCTCTTTGGTGTGGTCTGACCATCATGATGTAGATGCTTACATTCTACTGCGGCTTGGTCAGTCGCAGAGGTATTGTGTCGTGTCCTTTTCGGCACATCCGCTGTAGAGATTGGTCTTTCGTAGTCGCATTCTCCTAAGATGGGCCGCCAGTAGGTTGTGGCCTGTGAGGATGCTGATCACTAGAGTTAAATCCGATCTGTTCAGCGTATGTTTTTCCTTTCTTTTTCTTTAATTGAGTTTTGGCCACATCTTTCTTGATATGCGGCAGGATGGAAGTGTCATCCATTTCTCATCGACAAGCTTCCAGAAGTTCAAGTTTATCTCTTGCTTTAGGGTTAGAATCGTGTGATCGACCATAATTTTTTCCAGTTTGGATCCCTTTCTTGCCAAGAAAGTGCTCAGTGCGTCCGCGTTAAAGACTAGACGTGCGTTTCTTTCTCTCTCGTTTTGCGATGTCGTGGCACTGCGCCAAATGCAATATTCACCTGCCCAATGATAGTTCTATTTCCTGTGGCATTTGCTAAGTTAAGGTGCACCAAACCTGTGCTAATATTTGTGATAAAACATTAAAACTGATGAAATCTAATTTTAATGTATGTTGGAGATGTGATGAATGCATAAATGGGTCTCTGACGGCCTGCATACGAAAAATCAGTAATCTTTCTGACTCTCTGAGTGAACTCAAATCTGAGTTTGAGTCTTTCAAAAACTCTCGCGCTGCCGTGAATATAAGCGGTAAATCTAAGTCCAATCGTGATGTTAGCAGTGAACGACAAATTATTACTCGGTCGAAGCAAAATGAACCTGCACTCTCTGCGTTGACTAAGAACAGACTTAACGTTTCTTCTCCTTCCATCGGGCTTAAAAAAATTCACTAATAGTATCGATCTGCCCACTCAACGTAAGAAGCTGGTTTCAAAGTCCAACACCGCGAAAGTAAACAAAGAGAGTGAGACTGCTCTTAATGTAATTGTTGATGCTAAAAGTTTAGCTCGCTCAGATGTGGATCTGGCTAGTATGCCGACTCTAACTGAAAACGGTGATCGTTGCGCCTCTTTGACTGCACATGCTATCTGTGCCAATGCTGCTGATGCTTCCGTTAACCAAAATAATAATGCTGTGGCTGCTTCTTCTTCGAATCGTTGCGAGGTTGCTGCTGCTGTTTCTACTGCTAATGATGTTGTTGCTGGCACTGGTTTGGAGGTGGGTGATGATAC
Organism: Matsumyia berberina; assembly: GCA_917880715.2. Classification (NCBI taxonomy): domain Eukaryota; kingdom Metazoa; phylum Arthropoda; class Insecta; order Diptera; family Syrphidae; genus Matsumyia; species Matsumyia berberina. Next base: position 64,665,789 of record OU862870.1, read on the forward strand.
TTGCAATGTAATTGCTTCTAGTGCCATTAGTCCTCGATCGCTGCCAATTTCATTTGCCGATGTCGTCTCTAATGCTAATGCGGATGACAACGTTAACGCTCCTAACTCTGTTGCGGATGATATTTCTTCTAATGAATCGGGTGTTGCTGTTGTCGATGTTACTAACGTTCAAGCTCCTGGTGCTCCAGCTGGTAAATTTGATAACGCGGGGAATGCTGACGCGTGCGTAAAACGGCCCAATAAGCCAAGGGTGATTAATGGATCTAATCGTGATTACAACAACATTGGCGTAATACAAAAACTCAAATGGTTTCATCTGGGGAGTTTTCGCCCGTCTACAACCACGGATACTATTTCCAGCTATGTGGCGTCTAAGATCAACGTTAGTCCCACAATTATCTCTTGTTTTAAGCTCATCAAACATAATAGTGATGAATCGAACCTAAAGTTCATTAATTTTAAGATTGGTGTACCTGTCGAATTTAAGCATGTTATTGCCGAATCGAAAATCTGGCCAGTTGGTGTGAAGTTGCGTCCATTCCATACTCTTCAAAAAAACGGAGTAGGTCTGATGGTACCCAACAAAAATTCAACGATGTCTTCACACCATCAGCCTCAATCGTAAACCGGACATCTAAGACGCCCTCATCCCTAAAGCTTTTTTACCACAATGCTAGTGGAATGCGATCTAAAGTGTACGATCTCCATGTTGCTTCCTCCCAGCTTGTGTATGACATAATTGTCATAACTGAGACGTGGCTTTATGATGGGATTTTCTCGTCGGAGGTATTTGATAGCTGCTTTTATACCGTTTTTCTTACCGGTAACGGATATTGAACAGGTATCTGTTCTGATTAATGTAAATCCTGATTCTCAATTCATCTTAATTGCTAGTTATGTTCCACCGTATAGTGCTGCGGATATTTATCTTAAACACATTGATAATATTAATCATGTATCTAATATTTATAATAAGGCATCTCAGTATCTTTGTGTATTAGGTTGTGTATTTTCGTCATGTGAAATGGTCTTGGTCAGAGGAGGATAAGATGTTAATCCCTTCAAACTTTGACTCAGATCATGTACATTCTTTTATCGATTCTTTATATTGTCTAAACCTTTCGCAAGTGAATACAATATATAATTCATTAAATAGACTCTTAGACCTGGTATTTGTTTGTGTAAATGAAATTAAAGTAAAAACATCTTGCGCTTTCCATGAACTACTTAACAATTCAATCCACCACAAGCAAACTGAGTTCGAATTTGAATTTTATTATATTTTTAAGTCGGTTGATACTATAACTAATAGTTTGGATTTCTTTAAAGCCAATTTTGAAGGATTAAATAGCTGGATCGACTCATTCGATTGGACTAAAGAGTTTCATGACATTAGTCTTAATGAGATGTACGTTCGTTTTAAAAACATTCTTAACGTTGGGTTTGAAATGTATGTGCCGACAAGGTCTAAAAAAAAAAACTTTCTAAACCTCCTTGGTATAATCGTCGTCTTATTCATCTAAAGAACTTAAAAAGTAAAGCTCTTAAAAGGTCTAAAAACTCTAATAATTTAAACGATTACGTTAATTTTTGTTCCTTAAGAAAACAGTTTAATGTACTCAGTAGGTTTCTGCATAGAAATTATATCATGGGTATAGAGAATAATATTCTAAAAGATAGCAAATTCTTTTGGAATTATATAAAACATAAACGCAACACGTATGGTATTCCCGATGTAATGGAATACGAAAACACAGAATCTAACAATGTTAGATCCTCATGTGAAATGTTTGCTCGATATTTTCAGTCAGTTTATGTCAAAAGCACCCCAACTCAAATAAATTCGTTCATCAATATCGACCCTAAAGTAGATGTTGGATGCATTCGTTTTGATTTGCAGGATGTCACTCTGGCTCTCGGCAACCTTAAGCCATCACCAAACGCAGGTGTGGATGGAATTCCTGCACTTGTTTTAAGAAGATGTAAAGACTGCATTTGTTATCCGCTATTGCACATTTTTAACATGTCGCTTAAACTTGGCATCTTTTTAGATGAATGGAAGGTCTCGTTCTTAGTACCAATTTTTAAAGCTGGCTCTAAGAATGACGTCAAGAATTACAGGGGAATCTGTAAATTGTCAGCAATCCCAAAGCTTTTTGAAAGTATTGTTAAGAGCAAACTCGAATTTTATGTCAAAGAACATATTTCCGATTTTCAACACGGATTTGTCTCAGGGAGATCTACAGCCTCCAACCTAGTGTTTTTTACATCCTCCGTTTTAAAATCTTTTGAGTTGGGTTATCAGGTGGACACAATCTACACAGACTTTAGCAAAGCTGTGAATCACAGGATCTTAATTCAAAAGTTGAACTCCTTTGGTTTTCACTCATCTACATTAAGATGGATCCCATCTTTTTTAGTGAATAGTGTGCAGATCGTAAAACTTGAGTCCGTTCAATCAAAACCATTCCACTGCTGGTCAGGCGTACCTCAGGGGAGTCATTTGGGGCCTCTACTCTTTATTATTTTTATTAACGATATTACGTCCGTTCTTAGATACAGTCAATGTCTTCTTTATGCAGACGACTTGAAACTTTTTCTAAGAATCTCAAGTTTAAATGATTGCATACAACTTCAATCTGACGTTAATGCTATTTTTTTGTCTTGGTGCAAAATAAATTGCCTTCATCTTAACATAAAAAAATGTAATGTTACCACATTTTGCAAATCTCTTAGTCCTATTATCAACAATTACGTAATCGACGCCTTAGAGCTTACTCGGGTGTGTAATGTCAAAGACCTTTTGTGATCACGTTGATTACATAACGTCTAAAGCAAATTCCATGGCAGGTTTCATTAAAAGAAATACAGCTGAATTCTCTAATCCCCATTCCTTTAAAACGCTGTTTATCACTCTCGTTCGATCCCTCCTTGAATACTGTGATATCGTATGGTGTCCTGTTTATCGGGTCCATATTGACCGAATAGAAAAAGTTCAAAGAAGATTCACCAAATTCGTGTTCTACAAAATGCGGTGGACCTTTTCACCGAATTGTGATGCCAGGTGCCAATTGCTTAGTTTAGAAAAACTTTCGACTAGAAGAAAGATCCATGATATAATGCTTGTAAGAGATCTCCTGTGCTATCATATAAGAAGCCCTTGCTTATTGGCTTTAATTCCAATTTACGCTCCTGAGAGGCCATTAAGACATAGAGCGTTTCTTTTCCGCGCTTTTCACAGAACCAACTACGGATTTAATGAGCCTATTTCCCGTGCAATATCAAATTTTAACTCAGTTTGGTTTGTAGTCAACTTAAGCTCCAACAGAAATATTTTTAAAAGTTTGCTATTTAGCCTATCATGTTTAAAGAATTAATTTTTTATTAAGTTATTGTTAATCTGTTATTAATGTATATACATATGTAAGTTATCTTTTCTTTTTTTTTGTAATCTGTAAAGTAATACAACTTGTAGATGAAACAATAAATCACAAATCACAAATTCATCTGCCTTTTTATTGCCATCGGTGTCTTGGGACCCAACACAGGGCTACATTATGTCTTGACCTTAGGATTCTAAACTGGCTGCGACAACTCTTTACTACAGGCGATTTGAGTATTGTGGCCTGGCTGTCAATGAATATGTCGATATTTCTTCCCTTCTCATGAAAACCATAAAAGGTCGAAGAATACAATTGCAAACATAGGCGAGCGATCTTTGAACAAAAGGCTTGTACTGCCTGCTGTTGGGGTCAGAATTATTTTTCCCGATCAATCATTTCCGACTGTAAGGAAGCAATTGATACACTATGTTCAGTTCAGTTCAGTTCAGTTTATTATACAAATTGCTTACAACTTTAAGATTACAGAATCTTATAAATTAGAAGAAGCCTAAAAATTACGTTAGTGATATTAACAGAATTAAGTTAAATAATTTATTATTATTGATTATTAAAATGAAAATGAAATTGATTGTTAAAATAAAATGAAAAGCTATATGATTATTATTTACGGTAATATTTACAGTATCATTGAGAAGGAAAAAGTGAAAAAAAAAAGAAAAAGAATTATTTGCTCATGCATTCAGCGGCCAAGTGTTCTAAAAGGGACGGTTTAAAATGTATTGTGTTTTTGATTCTTCTAAGACTAATTGGTAGAGAATTCCAGAGCCGGGTGATATTAACAAAGAATTGACGTTCCGATGTTAGACATGAGTACTTCGGTTGTACCAACATGAATGATCTACGAGATTGAAAGAACTGAATTCTACTGTAGAGATAGTCTGGATGGCCTGTTTGTATGATTTCGTGTAGGAGACATAGAGAGCGGTGCTTCATAAGGTTGTCGACAGAACATCCGCAGATTTGTTTGGAGTAGACGGAGACATGGTCGGAATATTTGAGGTCATATACGTAGCGGGCAATATTATTATAGGCGACATTGAGTTTTCTTTTGCTTGTATAGTCCATATTGCAAAATATCTCACAACCGTACAAAAGTATGGGTGGGAGAAACATTTTTGCCACCAGCAACTTAGTCTTTCTCGGGAGGAAAGGTTTGGATGGCCAGAGACGTCGGAGTCCACCATAGATTTTGCCAATAGTGACGTTTAGATGATTTGTCCAGGTTAGGGTTCTATTGAAAATTACTCCTAGATTTTTGGCAGACTCAACATAATCGATGGTAGTATCACCAAGTTTGATGGCCGGAAAAGAGGACAACTCCAAAACCTTTTTGTGTATAACCAGTACGCTCGACTTTTTGGGATTTAAGCACAAGTAGTTTTCTCGCGCCCACATTTGTATACTTTGCAGATCTTCGTTAAGAAGTCTAGAAGCTTCATCAGCCATACCTGGAGGGCGACTTAGGTTAAGTTGAACATCATCGGCGTATAGGTGTATTGTACAGCTTTTGATGATTTCTGGAAGTTCGTTTACGTCAAGTGAGAAGAGGAGGGGCCCAAGTATAGACCCTTGCGGCACTCCATTATGAACCGATAGAAATGTCGACAATTTATTACCGACAACTACTCGCTGTTGCCTCCCGTTCAGATATGAGAAGATGAGCTTACTTGACTCTAGCGAAAACTTGAATTTTTGACTAAGCTTTCTAACTAAAACAAGATGGTTCACTGTGTCGAATGCCTTAGAAAAATCCAGAAGAGTTAAAAAGGTGAAATTGTTTCTGTCGATTGCTTTTCTAATTTCATCGACAACTAATAGAAGGACCGTTTTGCAACTCCTTTTAGCTCGAAACCCCGATTGGTGGCTAGTAAGAAGTTTCGCCTCTAGAAGATGTTATTGTATTTGTTTTAAAATTGATTTTTCAAATACTTTAGAGAGGAAGGGGGAAGTATTGCAATGGGTCTATACTCTTTGATGTTTGAAGGTGACTTCTTTGGGATAGGAGTAATTTTTGCCAATTTCCACTCCTCTGGGAATGTTGAGGTGGTCAAAATTGAGTTAAATAGGTATATAATGAAGGGTAATAAGAGTGGCAGTATTAGCTTTACGAACTTCGGGTCGATTCCATCTAAGCCTGTGGCATTAGACTTAATAGCTAACAGTGCTTCTACAACATCTTCATCACGTAGCCTACTGAAACTGAATGTTTGCTGAGTTCCTTCAATGTCTGCTTGATCAAAGGGATTGACAAAAGGCAGGATATTGTTTGACACAGATGTTGATGTGACAAAGTTCGCATTCACTTGATCACAGTCAATGTCTTCTGGTATTGATGGCGTTTGTTTTCCAAGACCGATTTTACGAATTTCACTCCACATGCGTTTACCTGGAGACAGCTGATCAAATTTCCTTTTATAGAAAAGAGCTTTGGCGGCTCTGATTTTCGACACACACAAGTATGTGTCGTCAGAGATGCCAACTCTTGTGTTGATTTGAATTGCGGGCCAATGTAAAAGGCCCTCTTCGATTCCTTGATCCCCAAATCTTGTTAAATGTTTTATGCTCCAATTGTGGTTATTTGCGCTTCTACTACTCTTACGCTCATCGTGTATGGTTTTTGGATATATATCTCAGTTTCCTCCAACTCTTCTTCCCTCCTGGTAACCGCTCTATACGTCAATTCGTCTCTGTCAGGATTTGTGGTATGAAATCGCCTGTTGGAAGCCATTTCTCTTCAAAAAATCCCCATGGAACTCCGCAATTTCTTTGAACATCTTAACGACCTTCTGAGTCCTCGTCTAACTTTCCATTTTCTCAAGGCGACACTCACACACTCGTCGGCAGAATCTCCGTCAAGACACATCCATCACTAATTAAAAGCAAACAAATTAAACGACAAAACACTTTCATCTAAAAACAACTTACGCCCTCCTGCAAACTCCACAAGCTCCAGAGGCCGCCTCCATTCTTGTCACACCTCTGCCAAAGCGACCGACTATGCCAATGCCAGGAGGCAGCCACCCACTGTCACGGCCGCAATTGATTGTAACTTAATTCCTGTCGAAAGTGCACTCATTCCACTAATGAGCCATTTTCCCCCCATTAAAAGTGAAATAAGTATCCCGGCAGTGCTGCAGTGGCAGTGGCAGTGGCACTGTGGCACTGACACTGCCAGCAGCCCCGAACACAAAACGTGAAGATGTTTCACACATGTTGTGTGCCGATCCAAGATGTGCTATTTATTCCATCCCAGCGAGTGTGTCAGTAGCTAGGCAGTAGACGAACCAGCACGAAGCACACCAGTGAACAGAGAGAAGAATGCGCGCACGGTAGCATGTTGTTCCTTGCGGGCTGTCGCTTTTATTTGTATCTTGGCGTTCATCATTCCGGTTTTTGGCGCGGGCAGAAGATGCAAGGCCCAGCGGGGGGAACAATTAACGATCCACATGTCTCTTTGAATTTGTGAACGAACATGTTCTTGGGCACCCTCGACATCCGACTGTCGTTGCTTCTTTTTTTTTTTCTTGCGCATCAAGGCGCACCCAGGTCGACTGGTGGTAGCTCGTCGAAGGGCACACAAGTTAAGTAACGCTTCTGCTTTTCAATCAAACAGACTTCCGGTTTAATTAATCTTCCGATCGACGACGGAGCGACGAGAACATGCAAAAACGATCCAAAGTCAACAGACACCTTGACGTAGGCGATAGCCGACACCGAAGACAAAAAAGCGGAACGGAAGAGATGACACACCAAATATGTGCATTGGACGACGTTTAACTCAGAGAATGGTTAATCACCTTTAATCGAATCGATTGCTTGGAATTCCTCTGGCCCCCTGGTCGATTAGTTTGTTCTTCTGCCGTATCTACCCACCTACCCTGCACTTCCTCCCTCACTAGGGCGAGGCAGTTCTTTTTTTTTTTTCTCGGGTGTGTGTTCAGTGCCGGTTTTGTCTCTCTTGGGAGTGTAAATTAACACCTGACCATCTGGGCGGTCTGGCAAGAGGGTACACTGAATTCAAAAGGAGGTGGTTGTTCCTCGTTTTGGCTCACACTGTTTGCTTTGCTTTGCATTTTTGCATTTCCTTCCCGTTTAATGGTCGGATGGAGGCGATACGGTGTGAAGACATCCTGGTTCGAATGACCAATCTCCCAGGGGAGAGATTTACCAATTCGCTATTCATGCCGCATCGTTAGGCAGTGGAGGGCTTCTCTGTTATTTATTTTTTTAAAGACTGTGGTAATGGGGAAATTAAATATTCGTAATTGGCCCTAAAAATAGCTTACGAACGGAGGAGATTGGTTGGTGTGTAAGTCTCAAGAAGAAGTGCGATGAATGTCAATAGTGGCTTGTGGGTGTATTTTTGTCAACAGCCTTTCATAGCAGTTGGAGAGTGAACCAAGAATTTGTGCTTTACGAACTCTTGTTACTTTCTACAGAAGTTGTTTAAACATTTTCTGTGTTCCTTATAGTTCAGTGAGGTGTCAGCTTGACTACGATGGAGATGTGGGTTGGAGAAGCTATAAGTGGAGGAAGTCCTTATCGAAATAAAATTGATTCGGACTGTCCAAGTCAAGTTTGTCCTCTTTATACATTGGAAACGCTATTCTCTTCCATACAATAACCCTCCAGTTTCCTTCTTCTTATCGAGAAGCTTCTCCATCTCGTTCTCTGTTTTCTGATTTAAACTTGACCACATTTTGATTCCACAAGACACGATTGTCAGTCAATCCTGACAGAATCGTTATAATCGTGATGTAACACCTAGAGAAGTTTAGTTCCCATCACGATAGATATGTCATTTGCAAGGCCAATTTTTCGTGACGACTTCGGGATGCTTAGTCTTAAAATGTAAGGCTCAGTAAGGTTAGAGTTAGCGATTGTTATAAGTGGTTAGCATGACTTGATGATTTCCAACGTCATGCAAAGTCCTTCACTGTATGCTTGTTCTAAAGCCTTTTACCAAAAGAAGAAGAGTCAGTCTTGGACCTATCAACGTCAAAGGTACCACTCTAATCTATTCCAACGAGGTGGAGCATCTCGGCGTCTTACGGACTAGTCGGCGCTAATATAATAGAACTTGTTGCCTTAGCCCCAAAATGATACACTGGCTGTACATTCTGATAGTTACTTATACGCTATGTTGGTTTAGGTCCCCTTCCACTTGCGTGCGCCACCTGAGTCGCGGTCTTCCTCTAATGCGCCGTCCCTCGGGTGTCGATTCGAAGATTTTCCGGGCCGGAGCATTTGTGTCCATCCGCTCTACATAACCCAGCTACCTCAGTCGTTGGACCTTCACTCTTCTGGCTAATTCGATCGTGCTGTACAGCCCGTACAGTTCGTCGTTGTATCTCCTCCTCCACTCACCGTCTATGCAGACGGGACCGAAAATCAACCAAATAATTTTCCTCTCGAAAGAGCAACCTAATTCGCTTTTGACAGAGTTTATGCCTCTGCGCCGTAGAGCAGGACTTGGCCGATTATGATCTTATACAGGGTCACTTAATTGTTCAAGAGAGGGGTTTGCTACTCAATTGCCTTCTTAGCCCAAAGAAACAGCGATTGGCACGAGTAATTTTTCGTTTAATCTCAGCGCTAGTGTCGTTGTCTGAATTTAAATCCTTAACTACCTCGAAGTAGACAGCTACTGTGACGTTCCGTCCGAGACGTCGGTGTTGGGTGTCCTTTCTTGTTGACAGCACATACTTGGTCTTGTCCTCATTGACAGCTAAACCCATTTTCGACGTGACGGGTATCCTGGGTATCCTGGGTTTTCTCCAAGATCTACCGCAGTGTGAATATTTGATCGATGGTGGACTTTTCTGGCCTGAAGCCACACTGAAATGGACCGCTCAGATTGTTGACGAACGGCTTTAGACACTCACGGAACACGTCAGATAAGATCTTGTAAGCCATGTTAAGAAGACTGATGCCTCAGAGGGTCTCCTTTCTTGAGATTCGGGCAAACAATGCTGAGGCTCCATTCCTCGGGCATACTTTCCTCCGACCATCTTTTACAGATGAGTTGGTGCATGCTCCTTACCAAGTCAACGCCCGCCGATGAGTAAATATCTTTTGTGTTTAATCCTGATCCTTTCCGAGCTAGTTCATCAATCTATCTTATTCCCTTCGCAAATTCGTTTAAGAGTTTGTTGGAAGCTGGAAACAGCTTTTGAACTTGTTATCTCGCTGTCTAATGCCTTGATTACTCCTTGACTATCTACAAAGATTGGTATCCTAGGTATATAGTCTGTGGTGGCTTCTTAATGAGAAAGGTTTTAACTTGAAATATACTGCAGACGTCCAGTAATTTATATGAGTCGTTGAGGTCAAGTGACTTGCTTAAAACTTCGAAGCCAGTTCCTTTATCTATTTTAGACCCAACAGTGTAGATTTGGATATGCTGTTCATTGGTGAATGTATTGGACTCCCACTCTTCTCTTCCGCGAGTAAAGATGGAGTAGTCTTCGTACTAGAACCAGTTCTTATCATCAATCGTTTTTATTCCTAAACAAACAAACAAACAAACATACAAACAAAAATCCTGTAAAATAAAACTATCTATGTATCTATCTATCTAAACATTTCTCTAAATTTATTCACGTTTAACCAAACGTTTTTTTCTCTCTTTTCAGGTATGTACACACATCTTAACCGATCTTCTACGATGATTTTTTTAAGGTAAAAGTAGTTAAATTTATTAAAATTGCTATTCAAATTTTGGAAGAGTGTATCGGGAAGGGTAAAAGGGTCAATGACAGACCACTCTGTCTTCTGCCAATTATAGTCCCATTGTTGAACCACACACTATTCCTAAAAGCTCATAATTATCAGTCCTACCTCTCATCCGAAAACCCACTCACCGAAAACACAAAAATCCCATAAAACGGAACTATTTACCTCGCAACTCCTCCATTATTATCCATCACTCTGGCCGTATCCGCCCAATCAATCAAAACCAATAAAAGGCAATAAAACCACAAAAGAAAGAGACCGTATCTTCCAGCGACTGCTGGGCATTGCTCCCGCATTTTCTAATGCTGCTCTGTGTCTAGCGTTTTGCGAGAATCATTGCATTTAATTGCGTTAACACACTTCAAGCCATGGTCGGCTCGGTCCAATCGGGCCAACAAAAGACCATCATCCAACGGTTGAATTAGCAACAATCGGAACAGAGTGTGGTTGGGGGCCATTATGCATTTCTGAGCAGAAGAGGAGAGCGCCATCATTAACAGAAAGGTTGAGGTGGAGGGTCCAGATGCCACCTCATTATTGTGACAGCTAGCTGTCAAAACCGAATTTCAGTGGTAAATTATTGTTTTGTCACTTTTTTCTTTCGAATAGGTCCTGGTAACGGTCCATATGCAGACTAATGATGACCACAAGTGGGTGTGTCGGGCAGTCTACCTGTGTGATGCCCTGGCGAAGATGCCTTTTGTGTCAATTGTGTTCAATCGGAGGTCGTTATGCTAGGGGCTCTCGCCATTATCATTATCGTTTCACGGCTAACGATGCTAACGACGCGACGACGTTGGATGCTGTGGGTGCTATTGCTCCAACGTTTTGTCCTGGTTTTTTAATGGCTATGTAATTATGATTGATTCGTTGACAAATTGTCCATCCACGATGAGGGGGGAAGCAACAGCCACAGCGGCAACAATTGATTGACGTAATCGACCGTTTATGGTCGCTTCATTCTGCATTTTTTGTTCGATTTTCTCCATGAAAAGGAATCCAAAAAGAATAATGAGTCCCGACAGAGACGCGGGAGAACGAAAGAGAGAGAAAAAGAGAGGTAGGGAGAGAAAAGATGGATTACCTAAGAAGCGTAAATTATTTCAGATTTACATTTCCGAACAAAGTTACCACCACCGCCGCGCCGGTCGATGGATGGGTGAAAGAATCCTTAATGGGATGCGCGTTGTAACATTGCCACTGCAACGGAACGCGGGCTGTTGTTAATGCAAAAATATGCAGGACCCATACATTACCAAGTAATTAGCATTAATTTCTGAAGTGATAATCCAGCTTACCGGAACGCTTCATCGTTTTTCTTGTGGATGTGAAATGGTTCTACCACCTGGAACTAGTTGAGGGTGGCGGTATTCAGTAGCTGGTGGTCAGGTGAATGTTGGAAAAAAAAATGAGAAAAAATAAGTTAAATAAGGATTCAGAACTGGAAGTGGAAAAAAAAAAAACGAGAAAAATCTGCAAAAAGAGGAAAAAAGCTACTTAACTGGAATAATAATTTCTACAGTCAGAAGGGGTGGTAAATTTTAAATGGGAAACTCGATCCTGGCCGGCAGAATGGGGGAAAAGCAGTTGAAACTACTTGTGGGTTTTTAATTGAATGCCGACTTTAAAGCTGTCTGGAGGAATTTAAGTGATTGCGGGGTTGATAGGAAGGTCACAGCTTGCGGGAATTTGAGTCGGGCTTACTGGGTCCACAGGAATGTCGAATTTAATGTCACTGTGCCGTGTTTATTCACATGTTCGAAAAACTATCGAAACAGAATGCCTGGGGTTATTTCAAAAGTTTCTCGAAGACCTCAATTCATTCTTTTAACATCTACACTTTGAGACTGTCTTCGAGCTTACTCTTTACAAACTCCAATGATCACATTTGTAAAAGGACACACAGGAGCCAAGAGAATTTGGTTTTTGCCTGGCCTAACCGTTCTCCTCGTTACATTCACGAACCCGATCTGCGTAGTGTAAATACTTGATCGGTGTCGAACTTTTATGACCTGATACCGCACTGATATTAACATCTTTACGGACAGCCAAGCGGCAATTAAACCCCCGGAATCGTCCTCACTTATTTCAAAGGTCGCTCTAGATTGTCGCTTGTCTCTGGGTGTCAGGCGACTGAGACATTCTAGGATGGCTGATGAAATCGCAAGACATGGTACATCCTTAAACATTCTGCCGGAACGATTACGTGTAAACATCTACGTAAACTAGATGCAATCAGGGAAACTAAACGCAGATGGTAGGAAGGCACGATATGTCAAATTTCCAGAGCGGTCTGGTCGATATTAGATCAGCATCGTTCCAATGGTTTGGTGCTGCTAAAACTTGGGCAACTTATCACCATTATCTTCACTGGCCACTGTCTTATAAGAGTTCATGTCAAGAGGCTAGGTCTCATTTCCTTTAATTTTTTTTAGAAGCTGTAAAGATTCTCCACTTCTTCACCTGTCTAACCCTGTCCAAAAGGAGACTTGGAGCGCCTTTCTTCGATGACCTCGGCGACACTGGGAAAATTGGTGTCAGAAGAATCATCCATTTCATAAATAGCTCTGGTAGGTTCAATTAGTCCTTGGTGTGGCTATGGATCAGTGACAGATCCTGGACCTACTCTGGTCTAAGTGTGTCTGCTTCTATAGAGCCACCTAACCTAACCGCATTGATAGAGGGCAATAAGGTTATTAGCAAACAGCTTTTAGCATTAAGCAGTTAATAACTTCGTTTTCCCGTCCCGTCTACCAATATAATACTCCCAAGGTCTTGTACTTGCCCGATTTTTAGACCAGCAATACAGTCATCGTCAATTTTATGATCTTTTCGTTCAGTTAGACACGATATCCATGGCCTAGGAACAGGGAAATATTATTGCACACCTTTCACATCGAAAAAGTTTCAATTGAAACTCAATTTCCAGTTGCATTTGCATTTCAAAATGAGCTAGGAGGCCCGCTTGGTTGGTTGGGATTGGTTTTGTGGGTGACCTAACTACTTAGATCTCAAGCGGGTCCATTGTATTCATATAAAGTTTTCTCAAGGGAGTCTAACCTATGGTTGGCTTATCTGGAAATCACCCAGAAAGGGATAGAAATCTCAGGAGTTTCCGAAAATCAACAATATAAAGGTCCTCCAGCCCATGGAAAAAGCTACTGCTAACAGTACGCAGTCGTCTGGTGGGTTGTAAGGGCACATTCACACAGCAGGTGTCGTATTGTTTTTCTCTTCGTCCCCGCAGATTCTGCAGTAGTCATTAAATGGTAATCCAAATCATTCCGCGTGGATATCTGTCCCACAGCGCTCTAGGAGGGAACCCGAAACGATTTGTATTTCCCTTCAACTAAGTTTTTGGAGTTCTTCTTATTGAGGGCTGGCCATAGTGATCTGGCTATTGCAGATGTGTCCATGTGACACCGTCGTTGTATCTTCACCGAATTTTCTATAAAGAGTGCTGATGGGTGTCCTTGTAACCGAAAGGGTATATGCAGGATCTGGTTTGGCACCCTTCTTGGCAAGTTTGTCCACTATTTCATATCCTGATATACCTATATGTACATATCTTTGTGGCTTGCTACCAAGCATAGCTTCACCTTGTTGATATCGTTGAGAGATTGTTTGCAAAGCTTTAAAAGCCTGAATTTTACGATGTTGTCTGGCCGCCTGGCTGTCAACATAGATGGTGATAGTTCTCCCTACGATTTTGTCGTTTTTGATTAGCTTTGCGGCCTGTAAGATGGCGGATTGGTTAACTCCTTTGAATTGAATTGAAGATGCGGGCACCAGTACCAACATCCGTTCTGGATCCGTCGGTGTGGAATGCTACTTCCAATTCAGTACAGACTGTACCCTTATCCCAGTCCTCTCTTTTAGCTATTTTGATATAAAATCTCCTATCGATGTCTGAAGTTAGAATGCTGAAGTCGGTATCTGTACTCTCGTTTGTGGTAGTGTATCGAGTTACGATAGAGACGTGACGGTGGGTGTTAGTTGTCCAGAGACCTACTTCCTTTAGTCTGAGTGCTGGTTTTGCTGCTCTATTGCTACAATCGATATCTACTGGAACCAGGTTCAGCATTGTTTGAAGTGCCGCAGTGGGTATTAATGTTATCGATTCTGTTATTCCTAAGCAGCGCTGACGTCTGTCGAACTGATGCATGTTCTAAGCAGATGGCCAATCAAGTTGATGTCGCGGAAGGTACCCAGTATGAGGAGACCCTTTTCTTCGGCACTGTGCCAAAAAAGTATAACTCTCAGGGAAAGCCTGGAATTCACGACTTGAAAACAAGTTACAAGCAGAGGGAAGCTAACAAAAGATGGACCTCTCTAAACACTTGCGCAACTACAAGGAAGATATGTCCTCAATTCATTAAGGCTAAGACCGACAGACTTCTGCAGATCGACAGAATATCCCTATGTTCCCTTATAGGAGTGATCACAGGGCATAATACGCAGCGGTACCATGTGAAAACCTTAGAATTACAGAGGAAGACCTTTATAGGGGGTGTGGCGATGAAGAGGCCTACGAGAGAACAACCCACTTTCTTTGCCACTGCCCTAATCTCTGCCATCTAAGAAATAAGTTCCTCGGACGGCACTTTTTCGAGGACATTGAAGAATTATCTGGTAGGATAACCACAGGGTGGTTTGTATCACAGACGCAGTAAGTTGGTCCTTTTCTAGTAATATCCATATGTATGTATATGTATGGGACTAACTATTGGGTAGCATTCTTACGGGTGTGTCCCCTACCCTCAACGGGTATCACAATGGGTCTGAACTGATCTGAGTGTGGTGATATGGTTCTTCCTTTCGCCTGCCCACTAACCTACGAGCTGATAGACCCTTTAAAAATCCCTTTAAACCTGACTAAGGACTTCCGAAGTAATCAATTGTTACTCCCACTTTTGCCACCACATTGCTCTCAAATTAAAATTTGCATACATCCGGCGTCCTTGCTCAAGGATATTCCCCAATCCTTTGCCACAAAATTACATCTAAAATACCTCGAAAAGACTTTGAATTATCTTCAATAAATTGCAAAAAGCAATCGTTTACCTGGAAAAACCGAACACCCGTTCCACACGGAAAAGAAAAAAAAAAACGTGATAAATCCTTCCTTAATACGTCCTTCATTTTCCTTCATTTTCCCCCTGAGTTCGGTAAACTCAACTTCCTAAATCAAACCATCAATCCCACAGCACACATATCCTAAATCCTAAGTCTACACACACGTGTGTATCTGTGCATATCCCCACCCATATGTAGTAATCCCTTCCAACTCAAGTCACTTTAAAACAATTTTTAAGTTTCTCCCTCGATGCCACCGTCGGTAAAACCAATTCCGGGACCAATTCCACCCGCAGATTTCTTTGTTTCATCGATAGACGCAAAACCATGGCACATCCTTGTCTTGAGCAACCAACAATCTTTCCCAGAAGCAAAAAAAAAAGCGGAGGAGGAAACGTCTTCCAGTGTGACTGTCAATCTAATTGAAATTCTAGACTGAATCTTCCGCAAATTACCTTCATTGACAAAAATCCCTAATCCCAATCCAAACATGCCACCTACCACCACCGCTCGGCGGATGGGGTGTCTTGGAGCGGCATACCCCCATCAGGGTATTGAGAAGTAGTTGAAGCGCCCATGGAATTATTGAGAGAAAAATCTTCAAAACGACAGCAGAACAGAACGAAAAAAAAGTGAAAATCCGCTCCGTTTTCGACCTTTTTTTTCGGTGTGTCGTAGGATGAGGCAAAATCCAAGAGAACCACAAGACAAGACAAGGAAAAGGACTAGGACGAGGACGACAACGAGAGGTAGTGGGGTTATCCTTTATTTTTATTTTAAAGAATCTTGCAGGAGACCAGGATGCCAAGTCTGCAATCTTACCGCACAGACCCTTCAGAGTAATTTAATCAGAGGAAAAGAGATGGCAGCGGACGAGGGATGAATGCAGTAGTTTTCTTCCACTACACACCGTTAGTTTGGGGGTAACCTCGAGGAGAAGAAAAATCGAAGAAATAGAAAATAGTAAACTCAATGATTGCACAGGAGTTGCAGATCGATTTCCCCGTGGATTTTCTGTGTTCTCCTCTGTTATTGTCAAAATAAATTGTCCCCCACACACACAACGAAGGGAACGATAATTTAAGAAGGCGATCCCCGAACAAGGGAGAGGGCATAAAAAGAGAAGAATTGAAGAATTATTTGACTAATAGACGTTAGCAATCCTTCATTTCATCAGCAACTCTGTATCTTTTTTGGTTTTCTGATTTCACTGAGCTGGTCTGAGTGGGTCTTTCCTTGGTACCATCTCCTTTCCTTAGAGATCTACATGTTTCTCACATGGTTCTTGTCATATTTCTTATTCTACCATGACCGGCTTTCGATACCACATTCCTCTTTACTGAAAAGTTTCGGTCTCACTATCCAACCTTGTAGCACATTACTTCAAACTTTCGTTGGTTTCATTTAAGCGTCACATCAGAACTGCCTACATCCGTCTGTCCATCACACCAGGAAGTCTTAAATCTCCCATTCCACTTCGAATCGGTTCTATGACCCCTGCACACTCATACTAGAACTGACCGCAAAAGGCTTCCCTGACCATTTTCTAAAATTGGTCATCATTTCTTCCGATCGTTTGAGTTTGAAATAACTCAGGTCGTCGAAGAGCAGAACACATATTCCGCGCGCAGTCCGGTTGCGGCAGTCGCAAGTGTGTGGTGCGCACACATCGCAAGGAATCGACCATCGACTGTCATTGGCATTGTCGTCGTTGTTGTCGGCTCTGTTTACCACTATTTCCCTACACTGGTGCGCATCCTAGGATGGAAAATGCCATCAAGGCTATATATGGTCTGACCAGAGATAGGTTTCAGGTCCACTGGAATCAGTGATTATCATCATTTCCAGAGCGAAGCGAAAGGGGAGTGCTATGAACCAAATGCATTCTTTCGGAGCATGGTTGTGCGGCAACACAACGATCTCTCAATTGGAATCTACGACCAGAGCTTCTGACCATTTATAGATTAACTTCTTGCGCAGCGATGACCAGGCAATGTGACTGTGAGTGTGTGTGTGTGTTTGGGTATGAATCTTCGTTAGCATCTTCTTCGGACCGAAATGAAATGAAATGAGATGCAATCGATTTTGGACCTTAATTACGTCCAATGACAGTTATGTTGCATTTTACATGTTAGCGCACCATTGGCCATTGACATAAATGGCAAGATGGGAATTCCGTATATGCGTTGAAGAATTGCCAGAGTGAAGCGATGAAGCGAGTGGTTTAGGATCATGAAGTTCGATCATAGGCTTAGGAGACAGTTTTTGGCTCAGCAATGGCTGAGATGATGATCGGTTGGGAAGATCAGTCGATCGCTTGAATTAGGTTATTTTCTTGATGTAGGTAGGTGTGAAAATCCTTTATGGATACTCTCCGGCGCGTGCTCCGATTCAATGCGCCTGCATGTCTACGTGCTAAAAAAAAACACATCCTCCTTGCTCTGTCTCCTGGTTTGACCCCTGCGTCACTGCCAGTCAAGGCATTCCTTCGCAGGAGCGGGTTTGACATTTCGTCGTCTCCTTCTCAACAGCTAGCAGTTTGTTGATTTCTCGCTGCCCTTTCCTCTATTCGCAGTTGCTGCATTATGCTGGTGATAACTTCACTTCCAGTCTCCCAGCCTTCGTGCGTTTCCAGCTTTCCTTCGCAGAGTTGGCAAAATGGGTCATCCACATGCTTGTACTTCGGGCTCGCCTTCGCGCAGTGCCGCAGCCTTCTTCGCTTCTAGATCGATAGACATGCGGCCTGAGATTACACTTATAGCATCCCCTGACACAGTTCTAAAGGCGCAGCATACCCTTAGGAAAGCAATCCTATGCGCCGAGTTCATCCCTCTGATGTACAACTTATGATGCGCCTCTGACGCCCACATCGGGATCGCATACAAGAGCATGGACTTGCTCACGGTTGTCAAAAGGTTTCTGACCGGCTGCCTTGGTCCTCCAATGTTTGGCATGAGCCTGCATAGGCGTCTCGCCTGCGTACGTTAGGTGGTCCTTGAAGCTGAGTTCTATCTTCGAAGTAGCTGGCTATTATACGCAACAGCAAGTTTGGTACCTGCAGGTCGTTTAGTGCTCTTACTACACAGCTCCAGTCGGTTGAGTTAAACGCATTTTTGACGTCAAGTGTTATGACAGCGCAATACTGTTTTGTTCCTCCTAGCTTGAATTAGGTGACAATCTCCATTTGTCTAGAGCATCGCAAAGCCTTACTTAAGTGGTGTTGCGGTTCATGGTGAAGGCGGCGTCAAACTACAATCTCAAGAATAGACGCTCACACGTTGTTGTTCCTCAGTTAACCAGACCCTCAAGTTCGATAGTCCTGTTGACAAGTATTTGATCCAAGTCACGATGGGACGCAGCACACTGCTCGAGTTTAGAGATTGGCCAAGTTAGTCATTTTTTTCGAACAACAATGTTAATCGGTTCATGCATATTCAACTGTCAATATCAGCCCTTGAGCAAATATGAATGCAATGCAAGACTTGCAGCTCCTTAGAACAATGTGACCAATATCCACTGCAGCACTTGTCTCGTATCTCTTCCATTTTAAAGCACTTGTCCTCGCACCTTACCGCACAAACGTCCTACTAAATTCATAAGCCATTTTGAATTTATGACCACAAAACATTTCTACCGCAAGAATATTCAGCGGCCATTCAAAAAGGATATCCGCCGAAATCCCCTGACATTCCTCACCACCTTCGTCGACCAAAAAGACGCACAACAAAATCTAATTACGGCCAAAAAAAAAAAGCCTCTTTCCGTCTTTTGTCTCCTTTTTGTTTCCCACTGCACAATGTCCTCGCTGTGCGGTCCTAATTCAAATGAAGCCTAGCCACATCCTGTCCTGGTCATTGTAGTGCCGCAATGCTTTAATAATAGCGAATAAATTGGATTTATCTGGCGCTTAAAGAGGAAATTGTTTGAATTTATTATAACGGAGAGCAGCCCCGTTCCCGTTTAGATACTAGGCAACAACCCGTTCCAAAAACCAAAAACCAACCGCCCATCGTTGTCGGCATTCGTGTTCGGAGACGAGTGGTATAATCCTGCTCTTAATTTGAGTGAAAATCCCACTTCACTCATACACAGACGCTGTAGTGTGTACACTGTCAGAGGCTATATAGTGTTGTGTACTGGTGTGCGTTCTAAAAACACAATTTACGCATCCATGCATTTCAAATCAAATTAAAAGGTTTCCATCATCAACATTTCCTCTGTGTCTCTGTCGGTTGGAGCTTGTGGTATCCTTTCGTCCAGAATACTGGGCAGGGGCAGGTCTTGGCTGGGAAAAGAAATCCGTGCCAACATTGATTTTTCCACACAAATTGTGTCCTGTTACGAAAACCACTGATTAACCAGCTCTCCCCTGATCCCATCGAATTACCGCATCGATACCTTTGACCCAGATTCCAATTGAGATGAGGAATTCCAATTTCGACCGCAATCTTCGGAAATCCCAAGCATTCACCTGAGATTCCAAATCCATCGTCGGATACGTATTAATTAATTAGCACCACCATCGTCCGTCCGCCTTGCGTGCCTCTGCATGCGATCGATCCCGCATAGAGCGTTTCGAGAAGATTTGTCAAAGCTCCTCACAACAATTAAACGGGAGCACACAGGGCAAAACTGCGCCCGATAAACGATACAATTGGGGCTCGTATTTGGATTTTAATGAGATACGCAGCGAAAGACAAATCTTCTTCGATGTTATTGCATGGCATGGCGTTCGGCGTCTACTATTCCGTGTAAGGTGTCCGTATCACGCAATCCGTGATAAGCCACAACACACACAGTGTAGCGTGACACCAGGCCATCGGTTTAATTCCCACACACAGGTAAATCTAGAATTAAAGTGTAGATTATGCACATCGAGTTGTCACTTGAATTGTTGAGTTTATTGCGATGATTGTCGCTGGGAATTGTTTACTTTGGGGAGAAGGTCTATAAATGGCTGAATGATTGCGATTGTACTTATACTAAGACGAGCTAAAGTAGGACTTCCTTGCAGGGGGCATTGACACTCTGACTCTGTGTCACAATTGTAAGTGGAGTAGAATTATATCTAGGACACGCAGAGTGCCTTTGAGAAACGATCCGTCGATTCAGGCTGAGTTGTTTGGTTGAGTGTATCTCCTTGGACCTGAGAGGGGTCAATTGTGATCTTAACAATTTACTCATCGGAATCTGGTTAAAGTTAGTGCGTTGGACTGCTGTGCGAGCGGCGTGGGTTTCAAGCCCCAGTCATGTCCGCTAAACATTTTTCGCGTCCATGTCCACCAAACACCTCTCGTTGAGGAATGACAAGCCTCTGGGAGTATAATTTGTCATGAAAGAGCTTCGTCATATTTATAAACCACCCAGAAAAATATAAAAATCTCAGGAGTTTCCTGAACTCAGCAATGCTAAGGTCCTCGAGCCTCAGTCTTTTGCTGGCAAGTGCGGGACATTTGCACGGCACGTGTGACGCAATTTTAATTTTCCTTTCGTTTCTGCATTTTCTGAAGTAATCGTAATCCAAGTCATTGCTATCGCGGAATGCCCTGTAAGGACACTTGAAACGACTCGTTTTTTTAATGGTTGACAGCTCCCCAGAATTGTATCCTTGAGCACGACTTTTAGTTTTGCTCCCGCCATCAGCCTGTTTGGAGACCCTACAAGTCGCACTCTTCCTGACATAAATACCCTGTCATTGGCTTGATTTCAGTTCCAGCACCGCGTCAAGGTGGACAGTTGCGCTGAGCAAGATGCCGTTAATTGAATTCCAGCAGTAGATCCGCCATGTCCATCGTTTCAATTTGTTCATCATGAGCACTCTCCCTGAGGCACATCAGTTCCACATCATAAATAAGGAAGTGACAGTCACTGCCATACGCCTGGCAACGCTGTCAGTTCGCAATTGTCAAACAATTTCTTCCAAAACCGGATGCGAACAATTGCCCATTGTTACTGACTTTCCTTGTTTGTCGTAATGCTTCTCCTGCTTTGGACAACTTTGTAGCTACTTCAGCAGTCCCTGTGTATGTGTGTTAAACTGCGCGCACACTTTATTCCTCTTGTTTTCTTTGCATATTTTCCCCAACTGTGCACGAGCGCTTCACTTCGCCTAATTTATATGTTGCTCCCGATGCACACATTGCATCTTTCAAGAGTCGGGACCATCTCGTGAACTCAGAATTGTCGATAATTTATGTGCGTCGCAGCCTTACGACCATGTAGACATCGCTTCTGTGGAAGAGATACACTACTGCCGAACATCTTGTCGTCCATCCCACCAGCAGCGTGCAGCGGCGTCGTCGTGCGTTTTTCCCTAGAAATTGCACAACAATTCTGCGTGGGCTCCTCCATTGTTCACCGGGAGGCCGGCATCTCTCGCTCTCTCGGGACAAGGTGGTGGGAAGATTGCCTCAGTTTATTATTATTACCATTATTACTGCGCGCCGACGTGCCGCTGTAGGAGGAGTAAATAAATGAAGGCACATGGCATACAAAACAGCGGCTTACAAGGAACAATGGCTATGACTACGAGTAACATAATCAGCATTTGACATCGAACATAAAACTGTTGAGGATTTTTGGGCTGCGCCGCTCTTTCATCGGCCCACAAGAGGGAGAAATTATTAAATGCAGAGCAGCGCTGCTTTGAGGGGGAAGGAATCTCTATTGTCCTGTCGACGAAGGTACCATTTTAGGGACCTCAAAGCGCAGCCAGGGCCCGAATTCCAACTCGTGTGGGATTCTCCTCTACAGGCCATTAGCTTGTGCTTCCTTATGAGGGCAACCATTAATTTTTTTTTTGTTGCTGTTCATGAGGAGGCCTCTCAAAACATGGCACGTCGTCTTGTCGTTGGATGTATAAAAATCATGTCAACAGGACATCCTCCGCCTCGGGGTGTTGTGACGAAAGTCCGACCTGCAGGCCATTCGACTGTGGACTGTGCCCTGTGTACACACACATGCTCACCCGACATTGTCATGTGTCACACAATTAACATTACGATTGCATGACATTAAATGCCATTAAATTGATCCAAATGCAATATGTGTGTGGCAGGACACTCTCTACAGCAGATTGGAGGGCAAACAGCCAGTCAGCCAGGCAGTCAAGCATGATGATGTACAACGTTTTGTTATCCTTGGCTGTCCATATATGATATTAGCTCTTTATCTGTGTTGAAATAGGAGAATAGGCTGGGTATAGGGACCCGTACCTGCGATAGCCCACCCGTCCACTGTTTGTGTATGTGCGTTTCGTGTATTCTAATTGGCATAATTATAAGCCAGGTTAAGGCAGGCACCGAGTGGCGGGCCACTCTATGCCGACTTTCGACTCCACACGGTTAAACGATGATGATTTGTGAACATTCACAGGTTTTGTTGTCATTTAGATGGGGAGATAATGGGTGAGGTAATAAAGTGGGATTGTTTATTAAATACTCGTACGAGGAGGTAGTTGAAAATTCAAATAGCAGAGCGTGGCTAATAAGTGGTTGGTATTGGAAACTCGGGATACATTTTATGGCCTGTTCCGTGGGCTATACTTAGGTTAATCCATAGCTTGGGTGGTGCAGAGTTTGAGCGACATGCTTTAAAGGGGGTGGCTCTCAAGTGGACATGTCTCCTTGGCTTATGTCTTTATACATTCTTTAGTGCTTCCATCGTCGGTGTCATGTGGTGAAGGTTACATCAAGGATGTGCTTACATCAAGCAAGTCGAAGTGAGTTATTTGATTTGGTGACATTAAGAATGGAAGTCTTTCAGAATTGGAGAGACTGCATTATAGACTTTCAGCTGTTTCAATCATCAAGCCTTTTCCAGATATCATGGATGGTTTAGCTATCGCACCTGCTTTATGCTGTTTCTGCTTCAGCACTGTGTTGCACGTCTTTCATTTTCATGTGATAAAGAGACTCCCTGCTGCTTTAGTAACTGCAATTCAAGTCTTCAACCATTTTCGACCGTCGCGACTGTCAGTCACTTTGCAGATATCTTCGATAAGTCACATAACAAGGCAATTGGCGATGCAGAACTCCACAAATTGAACATCTTCTTCATCTCTGCAGTAACGCCTGGGGAATAGTATCCAAGAAAAAAAACTGATGGCAAACAGATCGCCCTTTTGGTCAATTTTTGATTTTTGGGTATTTTCAGTGTCTGATCTTTGTCAGACCGGACAAATCTTTACATCTTGAACTGGAAATAGAAATAGAATAGCAGAATTTTTGTTGCTCTTCGCTCCTATTAGTAGGATCCCCACTAAGAGCTGCAGGAATTTCCAATACGTCATGCTATGCCAAATTCGGAATGCCTTTTCCAGGTTCAGGCTTCCTGCTCAAAGCAGAGTTTTACCAGTGAGTTACCATGCTATAGTTATTTCTAAGATTTCTGTTTTAGCCACACTGGAAGGACGATCAAGAGTGGTTCCCCCCTCCGTGTGTTGCCGCTCTCTACCTAGCCTGGACAGTTCGTCAGCCCTTTCGTTTCCCTCAATGTCGCAATGACCCGGCACCCAATTAAGTCTTACTCGATTCTGTGCGCACAATGCTTTCAGCATTATACGACATTTCAAGACGACATTTAATTCTAGCGCTTTAAGTGCGGCCTGACTATCAATGTAAATATCCCTTCCAGATATCTATTTCATCCCTAGTAATTCCGCAGCTGTAAGCACAACCAGAACCTCTGCTTGGAATACGCTAGAAGTATCCGGGAGTCTCATGTATTCTTTGAGATCTGCCTGGGTTAACCCCTTAACCCGTTCCGTTGGCGGTTTTTAAACCATCCGTGAAGAGCACAATGTCATTCTCTGAGATGACAGCGTTTCTCTGCCAGTCTTCCCTCTCAGGATACGACGTGATGTATGGTGTATCGAAGTCCATGACGAAAGCCGTCTCATCTGTCCTTATTAGAACTTCAACGTTATATTCATTTAGGATGGAGCAATGTTCATTACTACTACAGTGTACTCTCTCCTTATGGACACCTCTTATAAGCGAACAATTTTCTCGGAACCGTTGGTGTCCGCTAATAAGAGAGTACACTGTATTCCTAAATAAGCCTGAATTAGTGAGCCTCAAAGCACTATTGGCTGCCTGGTGTTTTATTTGTAAGTCTAGCGGTAGCAGATGCAGAAAGGTGTCTAGAGCTGCCGAGGGTGTTGAGCGAACAGCCCCCGTGATGGCGATACTGTCAGTTCTTTGTCCTGCTGCTACCTTATTTAGCGTTGTTTTCTTTCTTTGAAGTTGCCTTCCACCATACATTAAGCATTAAGGGCCTTTCCAACCCTTTCCTGTGTGTTAAGATTCCAGTTCAGTTTTCTGTCAAGGTTTACCCCGAGATATTTGGCGCTATCTGACAGGAACAGCTCAACCCCTCCAAGTTTAGGTAGTCTAAAGGGGGGTATCTGGTGTTTCCTTGTCAAGAGAACTAATTCTGAATTTACCGGGTTGACGTTCAAACGACAATCTTTTGCCCACTTACCCTCCATAATGTTGATGATTGTGTCTAGAAATTTTAGAAATTTTTCCTGTACAATTATGACTACGTCGTTGGCATAGGCAAAGACGTTTAGTCCTTTAGAGCAAAGTTTCTTCAAGATTCCGTCCATAACCAAGATCCACAGTAGAGGCGGGATAACTCCGCCCTGTGAAGTGCCTATGGTAACAGATCTCCTTATTGAACTTTGTCCTATTACGGAGCTGATATTTCTTGAGCATAGGATCCTTACTTTAAGCTTTCGGATGTACGAGGAAAAGTGACTAATTTCGATACTTTCTGGTAAGTTAACTCCAGGTCGCAGATAGAGTAAACAACGACTATTTATTAACCAACGACTACTTACTGCCTTACATCGTTCCTCTAAACAATTAAAAACTTACACAGCAACCTTTTGTTCAACTTGAAAAAAGACCTTGCACATCCATTGAACAGACCATTGCCCATGCTGGTGATCTTATCCTCCTCATCCATTTTACATCCGTTGCCGGTTCCAAATGAATGTCAAATAATTTATTGTCAACTCCAAGCAGCACGTCCCAAATCAATTTCCGTCATCGCCGAAAAAAAATCACTTTAAATCGATTAAAATACTTTTACTCGTCTAAATGAAGTCCTGCCCCCACACACTCGCTCGCAAAAAGGATACAACTTCATCATCAATCGAATCTGTTTAAAATTTATCATTTGACACGTTATATACATACATCTGTGTGTGTGTCTTTCTATCCAATGCATTGCGACTAACCATTGGAAGGATATGATGGCCGACTTAAGAATTTTGACAAAAAAAAAAAGAAACTACATTGTGAAGCACTGAAGAGTGCCTCTTCATGTTCATGAGCACAAGGAGAATAAAATGAAATGACATTTATTTTCAAATTGAAATGGACAAGGATAACACAGACACAGACCTAGAATTTAGGTCAAGTGTGTAATATCCTGCAAATGGTTGAAAAAACGACAGACTTTCTTCATCCAAACGAATTCTTCTTTTGCAGGTTTTCGTCCTCTCTATCATCGTCATCATTGTCATCATCACTCGTCATCGGTCTCGTGCCCTTTTTATCGACTCTCCACTTCAAGTCAACTTCGCGTCTTGACGTTCAAGTGACATTCAAATGGAGAGAAGCCTTGAAAGCTCTGCGTTTTTTTTTTTTCTTCCGCATTCATTCAATAATTGTTAGCCTGCCCCCGCTGTCGTATCTCTTTTTGGTATCTGTCACGCCATCTATTGTGTGTTAAACAAATTTCTCTGTATACAATGCAATTTTATGACACTTTGACACGAGCTATAATTTCGTTTAACGACTTAATTATGTCTTGCCGGCAAACTATGCCCATCTCTGGTTGTAATCTCTCTATCGGGCCAACGGGCTCGACGGCAGTGCCATGCATGATTTGATTTAAATAATTTAATGGGTCCCTCTGGCGGGGCGCTCGGTAGGTAGGTAGGCTCTGGGTAATTTTGAAATGTGTCAACCCGATTACCGCTGTCAATTTAGACTGACAGGATGTTATTAAACTCCCGCGCGCCATCTATCGGTGTTAATTCGCCGGAAATCACTTTTTAACGACAAGTTAACTGCGAAATAAATTTTATAATTTGCGGGTGAATGTGGGTGAACAACCCTTTTGCTGTTTAGGCCGCCCCTCAGGGGTTTACACAAAAGTCACAAAGCCCGCTCAACGCGCGTGTTAATTGAAATTCATTATTTCAATATTTGGCTGCAGCAGGACTGCTGCAACCTTGAGCTATTTACACAAGCCTGGGTCGTGCTTTCCTAGCCTAGTGTGTTCGGTGTTTGTGTAAAAAATTTCATTTGTACACACGCGACTGATTCCAAACGACAACATTCACACGTGTGCATATTCGGCAACGGCGCGGCGTGTGCCACCCCCAGATGGTTCTATTAAGGATCTTCTATGAGAGTGTACGAGGGGGGTGTGGTGTTGATATCATTCGCAAATATTCATGTGCGTACTGTATTCGTCTATGAGCGCGGGAGTATCCGCACCGTTGAGGGATGCGTAACCCATTGTTTGGTGTTGATTTAAGTACGTCAGGATGTTTTATTCGCTTCCGTTATTTGCAGAAGGATTTTTTTCGCTGGGTTATTTGGTTTTTCATATAAATATGTCATTAAGGAAGATTTGTGGGGGGGGCGGGTTTTTTTGAAAGAAGACAATGACAGCGGGTAAATTGGGACTTAATTGTGCGCATATTTGACGGAGAGAAGAGCACGTGCTTCGTCCTATCTAACTCGTAGATGACAAGGTAACAGATACACGTCAGCGTGCAGACGTTGGAAACAGAAAACAATCGTCCGGGCTAGCACAGATGCCTGGCTCATGCCCATGAAAGGGCATGAATGGCCATGATATCATTATCATTGCCAAGGATATCCTACATATGATGCCCTCCAGGGATGGCATTAATGTCAAATTATTTTCTATACACTCTGTTTCCCTTTTTTTTGGTTAATAAATTCGTTGAGACTCGTTTTTCATTCGAACTTCCACATGGGAGCAGCATCAAACGCAAGCGTCAGTCAATCCGGTGGGCGAGGAGGGAGTACGTAACGAGCAAGTGATATGCCTCTGGGCAGCTCGGCTTCAGTCTGATTCGGTCTCAGATGTCAGGAGTAGATTTTCTCCTTTTTTTCTCGTTTCTCTCTGGCGGTTTGGTCTATAAAAAATCTATTTCATGCGTGAGTGTAAATTTAAGGCCTCCAGGAAGGGACGTGCTCGCAACACACTATGAATGTTCGATTACACAAAGTTTCACACAGCAGCGTCGCGGTCGTTGGTGCTTGCATCCACCCCCCGCTCTGTGTCGTCCTGTCTCTTAATCGAGAGAACATGATGCGTTGAATATTAAAAGAAACTTTTTTTTCTTTTTTTTTTTCCTGTGTGTGTGCACATATGTATGGAAAAATAAACTTCGCCCGAAACTCTGGCGAGGACTCCAGCGAGGATTCGAGGTAGCAGCAGGCGTACACAGAACCTACTCAAATGAAAACGTTCCGTTCACCCGCATGTGTGTACTCATGGGTGTATGAGTGTGTAATATTTATTGCGTGAATTATTGCCACCTCCGGGGACAGGCCGGGTTATTTATGAATTTATGAAGTTTTATTATGTAGCGTTGCTCGTTGGTTGTTCGGTATCTTCCCACACCCGCCCCGCATGCATGTTTCTCGAGAGTACTTTGTGTTTTCCGTTGAGTGGAGAGCAGCGACTCCTCGATTAGGTTTATTTTCAGTTTAAATTTTTTATTATGGCTGCCACTTTTACGCTTTCGCAAATCACTGAATCTGTACGTTCCATACATATGCGTGTGCGGATATTCTGTAAGGTGCGGGTCTGGAGGTAATGTGATTGACTTTTATGGGCAATCAAGTTGGGGTTTGAGTGAAAATCATTGATGTAGTAATGAATGCTTGCAAAATCGAAATGAAAACCATTGTTATGAGGGTGATGGTGGTGGTGGACAAGGGGAAGTTGAGTGGATTTTTTGGCAATAAAGTCGGAAGAGGCTCTTCTCGTATCGAGTTTATTTCCTTAAATTGACGATTCGTGAGTTGGCATTGTGTGATGTTTATGACGGTTTAGATCAAGTCGAAGTTTGGATCGTCATTAGTGATTTTTTTGGGATAGCGACCGTTGTATTTGTGAAAACTGTAGTTTGTCCATCAGCTCATAAGGCCTAAGTACTCACCTGTCGGTATACACATATTTATAATAGTATTTACTTTGGTTGACCTTCAAACCCATGAATGTCTGCACGTCGATCCTTGTTTGCTAATAAATGGTCAAAATCGTTCTCCTTCCGCGGAAAGTTTTTGTCTCCAAATATTTATGTTTGCAGCAATAAAAACCGATTAGCTTTCCTTACAAGCTGTAAAAGCCTTTGTCGCAGTAAGAATTCCATAGGTAGGTACTTAGAGGTGGCGGTTCTAAGAACCAAATTAGCGCAAGGATATGCCGTTTCGATACCACAACTCATTTGACCTGGTTGTTTGTGGGGTTTATAGGTTGATAGACGAAGATATTTGGACCGAACCTGTGGAATTAAGGAACAGGATTAGTTTACTAATCTTTTTTTTTTTTCGGAAATATCTTTCAGGTCGTGAAGAAGGGTTTGCTCAGCGTGTGCTGTCTGACCCTCGCCAGTGCCGAACACTTGCACAGGAAATGATACAGAGATTATTTTTCGCTGTTATCCTCGCAATTGCGGCAAGAAGTGTTGTGGAGAATACCT
This sequence comes from Matsumyia berberina, assembly GCA_917880715.2. Classification (NCBI taxonomy): domain Eukaryota; kingdom Metazoa; phylum Arthropoda; class Insecta; order Diptera; family Syrphidae; genus Matsumyia; species Matsumyia berberina. Next base: position 64,694,766 of record OU862870.1, read on the forward strand.
AGCTTGGCTGCATGGTCTCCCACTAGACAGTGGCCCGTACTACCGGCTTTGAGTCTCGCAATATCTTGTCTTGATCTGCTTACTAGCTCGTTTGTTTTCTGTTTGTTGTAACCGGACCAGGTCTTCCTCGATATGGCGCAGTTGCTTAGCCTATTCCACACTTGGTTGGTCGTTTTCAGAAAGTGGTGTTGAATATTGCCCTTAACGGCTCCTAGCGGGATATTAACAGCTTCCGCCAGTGAGTTGTAAAGGGCTGATCCCCGCCTGGCCATGTCGTCTACTTTTTCGTTTCAGTCAATTTTACTATGACCTGGCACCCAGGTGAGAGTGACCCCTGCACTGGACTCCCAGCTGATTTAACTCTTCCTGGCATTGCTTTACCAGCTTTGAGGATGAATTGACCGAATCAATAGTTTTGATAGCGGCTTTACTGTCAATGAAGATAGCAGTCTTGTAGATGGGTGTTGTAGAATTTTTCACACGGGAGGCTTCCCGGATGGCAAGAAGCTCTGCCTGGAAGGCACTGGCAAAATTCAGAAGTCGAAAGGAGTTCGATATATTCAGTTTCAGTACTTTACTGTGACCATAGGGTCTTGCGGTCCAGCAGCCAGATTCTCTGAGCCATACTGCACCGCACAATACTATTTCTTTGATATGTAGATCAAGTGGAAGTAGGTGAAGGATGACAGTAAGGGCATGCGTTGGGCATGATCTCAGTGCGCCTGTGATTCCTATACTTGCTATTCTTTGGTATTTTTTTAATTCTGTCAATGTTACATTTTTTTAATAAAGCAGGCCACCAGACGATGGCGCCGTAAGTGAGAATTGGGCGTACATCGGCTGTGTACATCCATAGGGTCATTTTTAGCTGAAGTCCTCATTTTTTTACCGAAGGTTCGGTTGGAGGCATAAAAGGCCTAACGCGCTCCTCGATATTCAATTTTCAGCTAAGTTTAGGGTCGAGGACTGTGCCCAGGTACTTAGCATTGGAAGATAATGTGAGTGGTTGACCGTTCAGTTTGGGGCGTGGGAAGTCGTGTACTTTGGTTTTAGTAGTAAAGAGCATAATTTCGGTTTTGTCTGGATTCACCCCTAGACCACAGCTGATGGCCCAAGAGCTTGCCTTATCCAGAGCGCTCTCCATGAGTTGGCTTATCACCGAGAAAAACTTTCCTGAAACTAAAATGACTACGTCATCCGCGTACGCCACTACCTTAACCCTTTCCCTGTCTAGTCGCATCAAGATTTTAGTCATGACCAAGAGCCATGGGAGAGGAGAGATGACTCCGCCCTGAGAAGTTCCTCTGTTTACTAACTTGGTCAAACTACTAGATCCTTGGGTTGTCTGAATAATTCGTACTTAGCATGGATACTATCCATTGATTGATCGACTCCTCTACCCCTAACTCGGTGAAAGATTCCCGAATAGCTGTGGACGTTGTAAAAAGCGCCTATGTTTAAGAAGGGAGCAAGAGTGTATTCTTTATAGTGAAGGGTTTTTACGATTATGCGTACAACTTCATGCAGAGCTGTCTCTGTGGATCTACCTTTAAGATGCGCGTGTTGGAAGTAGGAAAAAGGATAGACTTCTACAATTTTCCGGATGTGAATGTCTAGGTCAGACCAATGGGCCTAAAGTCCCTTACGGATTCATCTCCTCGTCGACCTACTTTCGGTATAAAGACCACGCGGACACGCCTCCAGGATTGCGGTATGTGGTTGAGGAGTAAACAGCTTCTATAGATCGGTACAAGCCAAGGAATTGCTATGTATTGCACATTCTGCAGCATTACGGGCATTATACTGTCATAAGCTGTTTACGGCCCAGGAGGCCTTATCCTCGGAATTCCATACTTACTGGTTGCTGTGGTGCTTTTTTTCTAGCAGTTGACTTTGAATTTAAAGGAAATTTGTACCCGTAACTGTCATTCCGCGAATCCTCCGTTCAAAACAACAGATAATATAGGTCGATACCACATTCCGTCTTGTAGTTTTTTAAAGCCCCAATCCATCATCGCTTTCTACAAAAAGTTATGTAATTTCTTCTAAATTCTCTACAACACAACCAAACTGTGATCCATCCCTACAACCATACACATCCCTTGCACATCAGAGAGAAGCAAAAATTAGAAACGATTCCACTCCTCCAGTCACCTCCCACTTCACACAACTCTCTCCATGAAAAAAAATACCATACCTCGACTAAACAAAACATATTCATTTGGCCTGCCAAAATCCACACATGTCAACGTGTGTCCTTATTTCATCCAGCACACGCTCCAGGCGATTTAATCAATGTCTTACCTAACAAAATTGTCATTTATCGATGAAGTTTCCTTGGCCACATGCCAACAGAAATATCCTTTCGACTTCAACACACCACATATGAGCTTTTGACAAATTCCACTTTTCCACATTAATTCAGTGTGTACCGTCCTCCACCCGAGGCCGCAGCAATTGCCAACTCAAAGATAAGAAGCTGTCTCGCCCGTCTCCCATAGAATTCCAAATTAATCTAAACGAAAACAGTTAGATAATCCCCACTGATCTAAATCTATCTAATTACTTCTTAGACAAATTGTGTGCGCAGAGGCAGACGCACCGTGTCGTCACACACACATACCCTCGAGGAGAGTTTTAAAAAGGATAGCACCCAATCCAGTTCGCCTGCCACCCACAAGTTCACACGACAACCGGAAGACGGATTTTAGGATTCATTCCTGCCATCTTACACTTGGCCGTGTGGGGTGGTGGGTGCCAGCGCTTCCGGTTAAGGGAAAAACTGAGAAATTCATGGGAAATTAATTGTCCCGACAGTTTCATCCTTAAACTCTCTGCATCAGCAGCAGCTCCACCTACTACTTCCCTTCGACTATACCATAGACTCAACACTGTGTAAAGAATAAAGTGTCGCTTGTCGCCGTTCGTTACCGTGTTCTTGTTCAGTTGTCTCGAGACTTCTTCGTTTCTAATAAATGGATGCCAAAAGCCTTTTTAAAAATTCAAGTCGCACGCTCTATGGCGTCCGGCGCTATAGGAGACACACAATCATCTGAAATAGTATCGCACATTTTCAAAAGGACGAAAAACTGCAGTCGTTTATATGAATCAATGGAGAAAATTATCCTCTGCACCTTTGGCAAGGATACCGAGCACACAACATGCACACCAAACAAAATTTTATTTTTCTTCAATTTAGTCCTTCTTTCTCTATCTCTCTCTATATATCTATCGTCCTCTTGTCTCGTGCCGTAAGAAGATTTTTGTGAAAAAAAAAAAGATTTCAAGGATCGGTGTGATTTTTCTTTTCGTGCTTTGGTGTCCTTTTTTTTTCTCGGATTTTTCGCAATCAGCCGCACTGCTGCACTTTATGGCCGACACGTACCGTCCGACATTATTATTCGGCACGTCCTATTTAATTGTTTTTCAGTTCTCAATGTTGTTTTTCTCGTCCTTTTTCGTTTCTAAATAAATGTATTCTTTGCAATTTCGTAGACGAGAGCTAAATAAACTACATCTCAGATCATCCGTCTGGAAGTTTGAAAAGAGGTGAGGTGAGGCCTTTCAATTCAAGAAGTTGAGCAGTGACTGCAGTCACGCCAGAAGAATAACTCATTGGGGGGGTGTAAGTGAAAACGACTGATTTCGATTTGATTAAAAGGCTTTGAGATCAAGCTATAAGCTCTTAGAATCTTAGGATAGTGTCTGTCCTTAGTCAGGTGTTAATCAGGGCGGGAAATCTCCAGCAAAAACTGAACTTGTACTGTTCACAAATAAGAGAAAGATACCGAAATTTAAAATACCATCTGTTGTGGGTATCCCCCACGCCCTTAGGATCTTGGACAGTGCAAGATACGTGGGACTTATGCTCGACAAAAAGTTGTACTGAAAACAGAAAATAAACGAATAATTAAGAAGGCCACGATAGCTTTCTACTCTTGCAGTAGAATATTCGGGAAAACTTGGGGACCAAGCCCTAAAATCATCCTATGGATGTACACGGCTATTGTGAGGCCTATACTTACCTGTGGCAGCGTTGTGTGATGGCAAGCTTTTACTAAAACCACAAACCTCAAGGCCATCACGAAAATACAGAGACTGGCATGCATAGCAACTACTAGTGCCATGAGAACCACGCCAACAGCAGGACTAGAGGCTATTCTCAACCTGCTTCCACTAGACCTGTTTATACAGAAATCTTCGACCAGATGTGTACTGAGAATCAGCCAAACGAATGGCTGGAGGTCAAGTACGACGGAGCATGTTCAGATTCTAAGTAAGTACATGGGCAATGTAGTAACCACTGACTATACGGTGCCCTACCTAGACTTCAAATTACCGTTCTTATGCTCATTTCCAAGCAGAGAAGAATGGACAAGGGGAACAATACCAAACCCACGAACCAAAGCCATCTATACTGGTGGATCCAAAATGGAAATTGGCGTGAGAGCAGGTATACTTTCAGATAAACCTAGCCTCTTTAAATCAGTCAGACTCCCGAATCACAGCACCGTTTTCCAGGCAGATGTCCTAGCGGTGACAATTGCTGCCGGTGAGACTGCGATGAAGGTAATACCACGTGATGATATCACCTTTTTCATCGACAGCCAGGCAGCACTAAAAGCGATTTCTGCTATTGAAGCTTGTAAAGAGCTGTCGCGAAGAGCTTAGTTCTCTTGCCACACAGCATGTGGTAAAATTATGTTCGGTCGTTGGACTTGAAGGCATACCAGGGAATGGAAGGCCGATGAATTGGCAAGGAAAGGATCTACGCTAGACTTGAAACAGGCTGATAAGTCAGTGAAAATCCCGCAATTTAAACTCAAACATGAAGCAGGGTTCAGGACTCTAGCGAAAGCGAATGAAAGATAGAGCTCTTTGGACTCCTGTAAGATAAGTAGAAAACCATGGCCAAGGTACAATTATGCCAGAACTGATACTCTGATGCAGAACGACAGGAAAACCCTCTGCATCCTTGTAGGAGTCATTACAGGTCATAATACTCTGCGTTATCATATGAAAAGCTAAGGCTAAGTGAAGACGATCTTTGCATGGGTTGTGGAGACGAGAAAGTCATTGAGGACACAACCCACTTCCTCAGTCTCTGCCACCTCAGACATAGATCCTTTGGAAGGCACTTTTCCCAAGATACCGAAGAACTAAGGGACGTACCCATCAGGGACATCTGCAAGTTCATTAAGGTTTCGAAATGGTTCAAAAGTCTGAGGCAATACGTACTGCTCCACGAGCAAGGGGTACCTTCCCTTCCAAAAATGGGCATCACAATGGGTCTCTACTGACCTGAGTGTGTCGCTGGGCATTTCTTTTCCCTCGCCAACCCTAACTGAACCTAACCTAGTCAGGTGTAATGGATTTTTTAGAATTGGGAATTTTTCCTACTTTGACTGGTTCACTGGTGCTTGTTTTGTTGAGATTTCAGGCCACTTGTACGCGATAAATCGATGGAAAATATCTCATTTCCTTCTTGGAAGCCGCACCTTACTAAGCGGCTTTTCGGAACACCCCCATCTGCCAAGATACGGGGGCCACAAAAAAAGACTCAACACATTTTCAACGCAAAAAAATAAAACCTATATTTGCTAATCGAGTAATTTTTCATGGAAATTAATTTCCGGCAATGAAAAATGCGCAACTCAGTAAAAATCTAATTATAGCTCCCTTCCTCCAGACATCATTTCTCTCCCGTTTCTCTCTCATTTTCCGCTCCAATATGCTTTACACAAATTTTCTTCGTTCTTTTCTCATTTTGAATTCCGTCAACTTAAGAAGATTTCCCTTTACCACATCAGGAGCAACAAAATAAAAAATCATTCTCCAAGGAAATGACCTAAAGAATGATTCCATTTAATAAAATATTAGAACTCCCTCTCTCTCTGTTAGCCCATCCCTGGCTTACATACATCCACTCAATTGGTTCCAGGACTCAACGAAAAAAATTTCTAAGAAATGTACGAAAAAAAAATGCCACATCATCGCACAGGGCAAAGAGGACACGAACGATCCAAAAAAAAAACAGCGTGGCAGAAGCAAATCACCACCAATGTCACAAATGACTTGCTTCCGGGATATCGCAAGGATACACCAACCAGTCAACTGATGATGATGATGCTGCATGCCTTCTGCTTGCTGGCATCATCATCATCATCATTGTCGTCGTCATGACCATCATTGAATCATTCACTGCCACACCCTCAAATTTGGCATTGAAGCCGGAGATCAAGTCGACTGTAAAATTAAAACCATTTACTGCCGTTGCTCGTATCCGGGCTCGTCTACATGGGGACGTGTATATTGAGAGGATATAACCCCACAATTGTGATTGCTCGCCGTGTCTAATTGATGATAAATAAAAATCCCTCATCATCTCATGTGTGTGGGTGTGCGAAATGTCCTTCATCATCCAGACTGCGCCCCATCCATTTCCCTCTGTGGGCCATATTATATATCCTTTGGTGGTGGTATCCTTGTCATAGACAGATTTGCCGCTATCAGAAAATAAGCGGTGTCAATAATATGATCCTGAGCGGCAAACAGCAGCAAGAAGCAAATACATCAGGTGGAAAGTTGAACCGAAGAAAAAGTCACTTACATCCTTGTTTACTGTTCCGTGAGAGTGGGGCGGCGGGAGGGCGAGAAAACTCCGACTACGACGCTTTCGTAGTGGGCTGCAATAAATTTGTTTCCTTTGCCTTATCGCTCCTCGTTGCCGCTTTCGAAACCAGAAGTGAAGTGGAAAAATTGTCACATAGCACACGCAGAAGTTCAGTCCTCTCGCTTTATACTCTTGTGTGTCATAACTTCCTTGAACATCCTGCGTGGATTGCAGTTGTTTTTGACGGGATTGTTCCGGAAAATATCCCTGCACTAGTATACAAGTAAATTTCCTCCATTTTTTTTTTCTCTGTCTGCATTTTTAAAGCGTCGTCGTATGTCAACTATGAACTTGCTGCCTGATCCTGTTTCCTGCTGCAACTACTTTAGAGTTAGGTGTCCCCTCCCCCCTACTCGATACGATGTGAAAGTTATTATGCACAGTTAATAGAATTGAAAATGCAGAATATATATTTAAAAAAAAAATATTGACAGCATGTCCTGCACAAGGATACCCAGGATGCGAAGGAAATTAAATGATTAAAACGAGACGAAATTGAAATAAAAAAAAAATAAAACAATTTGTTGAACAGCAATATACATAGAGAGAGAAGGAGAGAGAATGGAGAGCGGCGAGCGGCATCTCTTTGCTTTAAGAATTTAATTATTTCCTTGTGAAAGGATTCAATGTCCTTTCTTTTGGAATGCTGAACAGAAGAACGAGTATATTTGCAGATGTCTTCAAAGGACAATAGAGAAAATAGATTCAAGCTCTGTGTGTGCGTGTCGTGTCGGTCCGAATAGGTTTTACGCTTCTCTTTTTGGTAATTTTTGTCATCCGCTGCTTTCAGAGTCGCTTCTTTCTTATGTCCTGGTGTCGTGAAATTCACTGAATAAGATTTGTCCTTAAATTAAACAAAAGTATGAAGGCGCTTTTAAAACGAGAAAAAATAAAAGAAATGTCAAACAGTAGACCATGGGGAATGACATTGTTTTTAAGATCGACTTGAACCACGCGGTGTCCCCAGTGATTGAGTCCAAAACGAAGACGGTGCTTTTTATGAGAAGAAGCTTGATCACAACCTGGGATGATAGTCCGATAAAGAGCTACCCTTCTACACAAACTGATCGAAATTTTACTCAGAAATAACCCCTCAGTGCGACACTTTCAAACCCCACTGCTAGTGCCTACTCATGAAAGTCCCTTCATTTCAATGGAAGTACTAATAAATTTCCCTGCAAATGAGTCTTCAGAGAGAATAATTCATTCCAATGCGTGAAAAACTTTTACCGAACAAAAAAAATAAGTTTATTTTTGGAGAATTTTCATGCGAGATTCATCCGCACCCACTCTCCTAACCTTACCGTCTAAACTTGTCCCGTCTCTTCGTCTTCATCTTCGCGATGTTTCGTATATTTCCTAAAACTGTTTTTCAATTAGCTGCCATAATAACCGATTTGCATAAGAATTCCTCGCATATTAAACTCGTTTCACTGGCTGGCTGGTCGCCATTTGTTGTCAGAATGGGGAAAAGTCAAATTGAAGACGAACGAAGTAGTTGGCTTGCATTGGCTTGGTTGCTCGGTCAGCAGTGGATGATGATGGGAAAATTGTATAAAACTAGCTGGTAGCAGTGTGGAAATGTTGTTTTTTTCTTTTTTTCTTGTATCTCTCCCACACTGTCACCACTTTTTTTTCACAGGAACCCTATTCGAGTAGGGCAAGTCGGATTTTATCGAGAGTTGGTAACGTAGATAGGTGGTGGAGGTGTCTATATCTTGTCCCCAGCCTGGCTTGATAAACCGAAATGATAAAAATCCGAAGTGGTGTTGTCCAAGGCAGAACACAGTCACCTCTAGGTTTAGAGGAGAATTGTAAGAGTAGACAGTCAAGGGCGGAAATAATCCGAAATGGGGTCCTCTGAGGATGAATACTGTCAATAGTTGGTGACAATGAAAACACCAACTTTAAATAGGGGCTTACAAGGGTTTGTGTGATGCATAGGAAGAGACAGTCAACATAATTGCATAGAGCCACAGCTGCTACTTTTGATGGAGGAAGGCTTTTCAATAGAAACCCTTTCAGCTCATCTCAGCCTATTTTGGGCGAAATTCCTTAACGGAAAAGTCTTTGCCTTACAAGAACAGACAAGCTGAGTAGTGGCATAAAGAACTTAATTTCCTCATCGTCTTTACATCCTCCTTTCTTCTAGTCTTGTTTCCTGTAACAGAGTGCTCATGCAGTTGTGTATTTTCTAGCTATTTTCCGTGTCGAATGGAATGGGCTATAAAAGCTGCACCTCTAACGATGGTTCCAAAATGGATATAGTTGTCGGTCTAAATTACCCTTTTCATTAACAGCAAGAAAAAAGCTCCTCAAATCGCAGTTCGGAGTCGGCAAATGTAACGCGAGTCACGCATATGGTTACGAAAAGCTATGCCTTAGCTCATCCCGATCTGTCCCGTCAGCTGTTTACTTATTTATTTTTTTAAAGCGAGATGAGAAAAAAGTCTGAAGGGGTGGACCTGGGGCTCAACCAACAACCGTCTACAGCCAGCGCGATCTTTAGCCTTTAGCTGCCTCCAGTTTCGCACGCCAAGTTGGTTGAGGTCTCCTTCCAATTGCATGCCCCATGCTCTGCCTCAACTGCGCCGTCACTCTGGTGTGGATTCAAAGATTTTCCGGACCAGAGCATTGGTGTCCATCCGCTCTACATGAGCCAACCACCTCAATCGATGGACCTTCACTCTTCTGGCTAAGTCGATGTTGCTGTACAGCCCGTACAGTTCGTCGTTGTATCTCCTCTTCCATTTACCGTCTATGCAGAGGGGACCGAAAATCACTCCGAAGAATTTTTCTCTCAAAACAGCGAAGAGCAACCTCATCCGCTTTTGACAGAGTTCATGCCTCTGCGCAGTATAGCAGGACTGGGACGATTTAGGTCTTATAAAGGGTCACTTTCGTTGCACGAGAGAGGGCTTCACTACTCAATTGGCAAGAGTTATTCTTCGTTTAATCTCAGCTCTGGTATCGTTGTCTGAATTTATAGCGGAGCCTAGGTAGGCAAATTTCTTAACTACCTCAAAGTTATAACTGCATATAGTGATGTTCTGTCCGAGACGTCGGTGTTGGGTGACCTTTCTTGTTGACAGCATATACTTGGTCTTGCCCTCATTGACCGCTAAACCCATCTTCGCCGCCTATATCTCAGTGGTCACGAACGCGCCAGTGACATCACGCTGCGTTCTTCCGATTATGTTAATATCGTCGGCGTATCCGAGTAATTAGACGGATTTTCGAAAGATTAGTGTTGGCACGTGAGTTTTGCACTATCTTTTCAAGAAGGATGTTGAAGACGTCACTTGACAACGAGTCACCTTGTCTAAACCCTTTCCTAACATCAAAGGTCTCGGTAAGGTCTTGACCGACCTTGATGTATCAGCTTGTATTCTCCATCGTCATCCTGCAGAATCGGACGAGTTTGGCAGGGATACTAAAACATGGCTCTGTATAGCTCGTCTCTATATAGTAGATGCTGTCATACGCGGCCTTAAAATCCATGAAAATGTGGTGCGTATCGATTTAAAGTTCTTGGGTTTTCTCCAAGATCTGCCGCAGAGTGAGTGTGTATTTTGTCGATGATGGACTTTCCTGGCCTGAAGCCTTTTTCTACCCGAGGTAAAATCGAAGCTTGTGGGTTCGCGAGGAGTACAAGAGTTTTGTTGGTCCCAAATCAGCAGTTTGGTATATCTCAAAACGAGGTTTCTCCAGTTTTAGGTGGTTTCGTCTGTGAAAAGGCCAATGTTTTGTCAGTCGACAGTTTTCGTCAAAGTATCCAAATGGATTTTGTCAAACGGTGCAGATACATATTTCTTTTACAAGTGTGGCCACTGATCATTTCTGCTGGACTTCTCGTTTTAGTCTATGGAACGAGAGCTACTACATCGCAGATTTGTACTTGTGGCTTGAATCAGATTTTATAGAACTTGCATATGGCTACCTGTTCAGTTCGAATCTCGGATCTGTGAAGACATATATTGTCATATTTTTGACAAATGATATATAGGGTATCACTCAATCCATCACCATGTCCCTGTATTCACTCATTCCCATTCTTTGCTGCTTCCATCTGAATTAAGCTGCTGAATGACTAAATTAATAAACGGAAAATTTCCCATTTTAATATTTATGAGAATGGAAAATATTCGCCATCGTCGCTCTCCTTCTCTGTGTTTTATTCAAATTTCTGCCTTCTTCTTCATTTTGGGTTTTTTGTTAATTTTTTTTTTTTTCGTCTTCTCCTTGACGCTTCTTGTTCTTAGACGATTTGTCGTCAGCACAAAAGTTGGATTTCGGCGGTTGTGTAGTTTCTTTTAAAACCAAAAAGTCAAATTTTGTGTTCTTAACTCAATTCGTAGTGGTGGAGAATGATGGTGGGTTGATTGTTTTGCAGGAAAAAAAAGAAAACATTTTTTTGACTGATGGAAAGGAAAAGGATTAAGTAAAATAACTTGAGATTGAAGTTTTTCTTCGTCTTTGTCATGCGGTTTTTTTTTTAATTCCATCTGTCAGTGGATGGGGTCGGTTGGAGCGTTGATTTGTTGATGGAAAGGACTGAATAAAACAAAAATGTTTGCTTCATTGTTATGGTTGAAGGATTCGGAGAGGGAATTGAACTTTATTTTAATTGGAAGTTTCTTATTGCGTCTATTGTTGGGCACCGTTTGTTTGGTTAATTGGTTTTAATATGATAGACAGCTGGAAAAAGCAATTGGATCGAGGAAAACTATGGATCGCCTTATGGTAGGATTACTGTTATTACTGTATAAGGGGCCTTAAATGCGCACTGCGACCTATGAGGTCTATTGTGATGGCCCATATGGATTAACGAGAGGTTTTGATAAACCTCAGTATAGCCTTAGGTACAATTTTCCGAATTTCCGCTGGGTTGACTGAGGCCCGCGTCAGTGAAGTAGTATTTTCCTTGCGGCTCCTGGACATAAAATTGTTCGCTTGTCTAAGGCCCCGGAGGTTGGCCCAGTAGTCGGCGTGTTTGTTGATCTCCCATTGTGTTATCTTGGAGTAGGCACTGTTGGGTAGTACCCCAAAACAGGGTTCGGAACCAACGAGTGGGCGGCAAGTGCCTCTTCTCTCGCCAAGCAATCAGCCCGTTCGTTAATCTCAAAGCCTTTATGTCCTGGGATCCAGGCTAGGGTGACCTTACTGACCAATGCAAGGCTTTCGAGGAGGTTGGAACAGTCCCAGATAAGCTTGGACCTTACCGTATAGGATTTAAGGACTAATCGTGCTGCTTGACTCTGAAAAAATGTAGATGCGGGTTCTTCGGGTTCTTCTCCGCAGGCATTCGCTTGCACACAATTCAATAGCGACTTCAATAGGACTTCCGCTTGAAATACTGTAGGTGACTTTTCAAGTGTTGTCGCGCGTTGGAAGCTGGGACCATAAGCCCCAGCACCTGTCCTGCCGTTTTCCAATTTTGAACCATCTGTATACAGATTTGGGAATTTGGTAGTGTAGTAGGGCCTTTTTTTCTCCATTCGCTGCGGGCCTATAACAACTTCGAAACTTCTGTAGAAACGATATCTCTTGAGCATGGTATCTGGAATCTTAAGAATTGGGTCACGATTAAAATATTCTAGTATTCTCAGACCTGGGGCAGCCTAGAGCACTAAGCATAGCTTCTTTTTGTATTGCCAGATGTAGCGGCGTGAGGTTAAGCATTGTTCATATAGCTACCGTTCTCATAGCCCCAGTGATTCCTAAGCAGGCTAAGCGATAGAGTTTACCAAGCTTTTCCTGCATTGTGGGCTGTAAGGTTTTTGACCACCATACTAATGACGCGTAGATGATTATTGGTTTGATTATGGCGTTGTACGACCAATAAACCATTATGGGATTCAGTCCCCAAGTTTTGCCGTACAGGCGTTGGTACGTGAATATTGCTCTAGTCGCCCTGTTGGTAACCATGTTAAGATGCGAGTTCCAGGTAAGCGTTTTGTCAAGTATTACTCCAAAATACTTTGCTCGCTGGACAGATCAACAGGGGTGTTTGCCAGTGAAACTTGTTTGAGGTTGTGTTTCCTCTTTCTGGAAAAGGGTACAAGAACAGTTTTTCCGGGATTTATGGTCAGGCCCTTCGTCCTATACCACCTTGAAGTTAGGTAAAGGGAATTTTGCATCATATCTGATATGATGTCATTGAATTTGCCCCTAACGTTAACAACAACATCGTCCGCATATCCTTGTACTCTGTAGCCGGCTTTTGTTAGAGATTCTAGGAGTTCGTCTATGACCAAGGCATCCTCTGGTGGCAACTATTGTTTTAAGCTTTTATGTTAGGATACCTACGATAAAGAATTTCCCCAGTTTCTTGACGGTAGTTTCATTCCTGAATGTCACCCAAAATGTAAGACCATCTGTGACATCTGAGAAGTTTTGCAAATCCTTGTTGACCAATTCCTTGTTGAGTTCCAAGTCTTTCTTAATTTAGTTTGGACAGACATACCCTGAATGAAGCCGTTTTAACCTAGAAAAAGGACAATAGCCGCAATGAAGAGCTGTCTACGGCTACGCACTTACTTCCAGACATGCTACTAGAAGCCTGCGCGTTGCTTATACCTCGTCCCATATTTAATGAACAAGAAATTACGTAATAAATGTGCCGTTACCTCCTAATGGGGTTGGAAATGTCTTCCTCCTGTTTTTTTCCCACATAACGGAGGAACTTTGCAATTTAAAACGCATCACTGCACTTTCCACCCAACTAGTTACCTTCTTACCCCCACCCCCTTTTCAGTCGAGTAAAAAACCAGCGCTGTCGAACTACCTTGCAATTACCGCACTCATTAAGCACACAGGAGTTTCATTTAGACGAAAATCCCACCGAACGCACGTGCGTTATTCGCTTTTTTGTGTAATTTCATGGTTTAATCTAATCTAAGACGTCCCTCGGCAGCACGCACTCACACACTCGGGATAGTTAACAATCTTTAACATCGTTAACAATGTCATATCACTTTTCGGGTGGAGCAAACAAAAAAAAGTTGCCTACGGTCACGTGTCAATCTTTTATCGTCGTCATCTCGTCGACGAAGGACGAGAGCAAAAAAACCAAACCGAACCGTAACTAAAACAGAGATTCCATCAAAACTAGAAGCTAAATTAAGTCGTTTGCTGTCCTGACTCCTCGGAGGACTGCAAGTTTCAATTTAAGGGTTGAACGATCCCGTCCACTCACATGAAGTCCTCGAAAGTGTGTGACAATTTGGCCGAGTGGAATACGGCAAAGGAAACTGCGAAAGGGGTTGGGATTTGGCAACCCCATTTTTTGATTTTTTTTTTTGGAAAACATCTCGCTGTCGGCATCGTGTTCTGGTCGGTTGACCTTTTGATCGTTTGTGTCACATTCGATTCTCATCAACGCCATGCAGTCATTTGGAAATGAACTAACGGCCGAGAGAGGGTAACCGACTCGAATGTGTGCACATCAATTTGTAGCGAAATAAATCATCTGTGTTCCAATTGCGGGACGAATGCGAACCGGAAAAAAGTTGCATTATTTATACGCAAGTGACATTGCGAGCAAGAAGTCAGCCTTCATCGTTGTCGTCGTTGTTGGCTCAATGACGATCAGTAAGATCAGCAACAGAGCAGCATCGTCAGTATTTGCCGCCTCCAGACTGGTGCTCCTTTGTTTCGGCGACTTGATGAGAACTCGGCACTGAACACCAGCGAGCCATTCATGATGATGACGATGATGTGATAAGATGCCAAGCGAAGCGAGGCGGCAAGTTTTCCTTCTGCGTATCGCCTGCAAAAACTTGCGTCGTCGGTTCACGTCATATGGCACATACACAAGAGTGCCGGACTGTAAGTCAAGCCTGTCTATTTGCCGGGCGACGACTACTCCAACGGTTGGCTGGCATGATGCGTTTAATCAAAGCCAACCTTCCCGTCATCATCGTCGTCGCGTGAGACGAATAAAAGATGCGATGCCCGATCGATGATTGAAAAGTACGCGCGCGCATTGGAACGTTAATTGTACAAATTGTTTGAGGGCAAAACAAGACGATACGGATGCGAGACGTTAGTGGGGATATTGCCGGTACCCAGGGCCCAGACAATGTTAGCTAATGCAGTGAGGTAAGAGTGGGATACCAGGTTTTTTTTTGTTGGAATGGAAGTCATTAGCAGCATTGCGACACGTTTTCCAACATCGCATTGATGGGATCGATCGACAGAAGCATCATCATCATCATTATCGTCGTCATCATCAATTCGTGTTGACATATGGGCCTTTGCAAGAGAAGAGGATCGTTATTGACGGATTCGAAGATGAGTTTTTTGTTGCCAGTTACTGGTTGTTTCACTTTTATTCCGGAGTCGGTGGAATGGTACAGAAAGTAAAATTGATTTTCGACGAGGGCAGAGGTGGGATCCCTGGAATTTCCTTGTTTTCTTTGTTTAGGTTGTGCAAACTTTGGTTACATACAGTAGTGTGTTGCCAAGATGTTCTGAGATTGACAATGTAATTTAGTCGTGTCCGCTGGTAGGCATTCATCCATAAACACGACTGGCACTACTTCTTCCTTCATCGCAGCCAGACCAGACCGGACCAGACTCTCATCCTAATCCTTCTCGATTTCAAACGAACTTCGAATTTCGATTCTGAAGAAGCGATTGACTTGTGTTTTATGTCGCAAAAAAGGTGCCAAGCTCTTCTTTTGTGCGACCATATCACTTTCCCGTACCGGTTCCAAGTATTCTTACTTTTCATCTTCACTGTTCCGCACTTGGCCACCCCATATGCATCTGTACAAGACCATTAAACCCATTATTCAAATGCTACTGCTGGCTCCATTCGTTTTACTCTTTGATGACGCGTTTTGCTCGACGGTGACAGCCGTCTTACGAAACGTCATAAACCAAGTATGACAGCTCATAGAGACAAATATATGCGTGCACCCTCTAGCGGCGTCGTGCAGACCTGCATGACAAACAAAAATCCATCTAACAAGGCAAATAATAAATCGGAGCCGTATTAAATTCCTGGTGCATCCCGTAGAGATCCATCCCGCCTGTAGTGCACTTTCACACGTGGTTACCATTAAGAATGTCGCCAAATCTTCGAAGACATTAGACACAGAGCCACAGACCGGAATGCAGCCAACGAGAGGCGGTCGGCGTCCACACACATGCGAGTCATTCATTCGCTCGAACAGAACATGGTCTGACTAGCGGGACACATGCCCGTTTGTCATTGACAGCTGGCTCCTTAATTAGCATTTTAGGACAGAACATCAGAATTATCCTTTGCTCTTTGCACTCCCCAGACGGGGCCCTGTATCCACAGCTTCGGCTGCTGTCGTGTACGCCTTTGATTTTCAACTGTACATCGGACCGAGCTATTAATCATTTCTCGAGTTACAAACAGCTTTAAACTGTCTCCAGGGCCATTCGAAAGAGGGTGGACATAAGGGCGAATCTGTCTGTCGTTGGAGGTGCGGTGTGTGTCCGATTGAACTCTTGGTTGCACGGCAGAGATGCACATCCTGAGACATCTAAGAAATAATTCATAGATCCTTCAGTTGCATCGGTACCATGGGTGGGTTTTAGTGGTTGTTAATGCAACAGGACGACGTCCAACACAATTCAATTGAAATTTCAAATTAAGCCCGACAGAGGCCCAACATGCACACAGCAACCGGAATTGTGTGTACGTTTTTGTTATTGCAAAATTCCAATACAATAACAAATAGAAATTCCTTCACACATACCACCGGTAGATGGATGCATCTGGGACGAGGGAAACGCTGAACGAAGGAAGAAATGATGCTGAAATGTCCGACAGTAGATAGGCTTTTGGAGAATTTACGGGGAATGAATCGAAATTGATTATTCAAATTAAATACTTCGATTTATGAAAAATTCATCTCCATTTTGTCTGTATGTGTGTGTGTGTGTGTTGGTTGATCAAAGCTGCTGCAGGAGGTTCAGTTCAGTTACTGGGTGTTCCTGCACCATGGCGCACGGAGACCAGTAAACGATGATTGATTTAAGGGATTTTTGGAGCGTTTGTGGCTCTTTAATGGGTGGGCAATCCTTGCGTATATCCTGTCGCTCTATTAAAGTGGAAATAGATAGTCAAATTGGATTTGTCTGTGGCCTAAGTGGAATTATATTTGCGTTGAGCAAAATAGAGTGTGTGTTCATTGAAGATTTTGTAGGGAATATTTAAAGATAGAGGACCGTCTCTCTCGAAGAAGAAGAAGAACTGGAAAATTTAAGCGAGCAGAGAAACATGAAGGATGATGGGTGTGAACGTGGTTGAAAGGATTTCGGGAATGCCTAACCGCATGCCAAACAGAGTTACAGAAGTGGTTGGTGTCTTGGTTTGAACGGTGAAAATTCGTGGGAAGTTGGAGCATCTTGAAAGATTATTAGAGTATTCTGATACAGTTGTGGTGGAGTTTTGATGTAGCCTGGAAGACTGAAGGTATTTTTTTTTTCAACTAGACTCAACTTCGTGGTCGCCGTGGCTCAGTGGTTAGTACGTTGGACTGCTGTGCGAGCGGCGCGGCTTCAAGCCTTAGCCATGTCCACCGAACGTCTTCCGCGCCATCACCTCTCGTCGGGGAATGACAAGCATCCGGGAGTATAATCTGTCATGAAAGAGCTTCTCAATTCGCTGTTTGGAGTCGGCAATAAAGTGAAGGTCCCTTCCATTCGTGCAAAAAATGTAACACGAACAACATGAATGGTTGTTAGGCCTTGACTCATCCCGAGCTGTAGCGCCAGCTATTTATTTATTTAGACTCAACTTCGTCTCGGATGGGCTGAAATCTTGATAAGCGAAATCATGGAAGGTTTGGAGGGGAACACGATTACATTCAATTGCGGCAACAGAGCTCCTGTACGATGGGTGGATTTATCCTTGGATCTGAATAGTGGAAGGGGGATGGGACAATTGATCCAATTTGGACGTATGGGAAAGTTTGTATGACGACATTTGTTTAAAGGTGGGATTGTAACCGCGTTCTTCGAAAACAGTGGCTCCAAATGACCTTATTTGAAAGCCGTTGTATTGTTGGGATTGTGCGAGGAAATGGGGTGATTGTGGTGTATCTTCATACAGAAGCGACCGCAGGTTGGCAGCCCCTGCGGTGATTTGAATTTTCCTCTTGCACAGGACAACCCAGGCGTTTCCGTAGAGAACTTCAATGCCTTGCAATGCTGACAGACGACATTCAGTGGTGTATGCGAGTGTGGAATCATAGCGAAATGGAGCTGGATTTAAATTGAAAAGTGGCGCCTTGTCCTTCGCTCTTCACGTCGATTGAGGTAACGTTGATCTTGGTCATCCTTTGCACGACGGGTGGCTCTTACTACACGATCTATTTCCATATGATCGGCTCTTTCTTCTTGCGAAAACGCTCCATGCATGTTAGCCATTCGTAAACGGGCTTGTTCATTGTGATGTGCACGTTGTTCATCCGTTTCATTCGCGCGTAGTTTAGCCACCCGTCCCGTATTTTTATTGCGAGCTCCAATGATCGTCTTATCGAAGGCATTATTACACTGACATAGAAAAGTTCTGAAAATGTCACCACCGTCAATCAATTGCATTAAACACGAATTGGTCGTAGACCACAAAATGAACGAATAATTTAAATTTGAATTATCAAATCGCAGAAAAACAGTGGATGAATAAAGGGAATTTTCAGATATCATCGTCTACCCCTGAAAGTATGCATAATTTCGGGTTTTCACGATTTACCGACTTTTCCGGTAGAAATTTCCAATTTTCGGCTCCGTAGTGTGTTTACCTGGTTCGATACGAATCCAACCAAAAATCCCCATGCAAATCGGATGATGTTCAACTGAGTTATGCGCGTACGAACCGACTTCAATTAATTTTTATAGATATACTTAGATTCAGATTTAGATTGTAAGTAGAAGTGGGACCGAGCCACCTTATCACTGCGGCCACCGATGAGCCTATTGTGATTTCCTTCAGTTAGAGCTTGATCATGATGCCTGAATTCGAGATGAATCCAGAGATGTATTTGAGTGAGTTGGCAGATATATCCTTCGTTTCGAGGTAGAATTTGCTTAAATGACGATGATGTATTCTGATTAGACAGTTACAGTGACACAAAATGTGTTCTGCTGATTCTTCGTTTCCGTTACACATTCTGCATGTGTTGTCTTGTACTATTCCCATAGTCATTAGATGTTTTTGGACTAGACAGTGTCTCGTTAGAAAGCCTGTAACCATTCGAGCCTGATTCCTGGTTAGTCCTAGTCTAGTATGGCAGATGTTTGGCATGAACATTTTGGGTTGCCTGTTACCTTCAGTATTCGTCCAGTAATGGCGAGCTCTGTTTTTCAGCCAGGTTTTAATGGAGCACTTTGCAGTGCTAATTGGTAAACCGCAGAGTGGTCTTGGCATCATAAACTTTGATGCGGATCTTTTTCTGGCTAGTAAGTCTGCTATTTCATTGCCTACGTGGCCGCTGTGCCCTGACACCCAAATGAAATAAATTCTGTTTGAGCTGGCTAGTGATCCAAGCAGTTATACACAGTCCCATACTAGTTTCGATGTTTCATAGGCCTCTATGGCAAGAAGTGCGGCTTTGCTGTCAGAGAGAATATAGATGTTCTTGTTTGATATAGATCTGTTTATATTCTCTCTAATGCATAGTTCTATAGCAAAGATTTCCGCTTGGAATACGGAGTATTCCACGCTTGCGTGGATGTATGTTTTTGTATAAACATCGTATACTCCAGCCCCACTCCTTCATCTGTTTTTGATCCATCTGTGTACCAAACATGTGGATCGCTAGCAAATGTTGGCTTACTCTGTTCCCAATTATGACGATTGGTAGACAGTTATCCGTGATGGTAATTCCAAGTAGTTCATCTCTGTTTAATTCCAAGGTAATGTCAGGATGGACTAGTTTAGAGTTAGCATCATCTTCAGATCTGAGCACAAAGGCAGCCATGATATTGTCGCTGCCTAGTGCGGCGTTGATGTTCCTGCCGTTAAGCATGTTTCTAATCCAATTGCATGTAGTATCTATCTGGGCATGTTCAGTGTTGTCGAAGGCCCCCTCGATATCACGGAAGCAGCCCACCGCAATCTCTTTGTCTCTTAAGGATTTGTTAATCCTTGTAGTGAGTTCCTGAAGACCGTGCGCAGTAGAGTTCCGGACTGATATTGGTCTTTATGAAGTGGATCCCTTAAAGCGGACCATCCCTGATATGTCTATCAACTATTTTTTCCATTGTTTTTAGGAAGAATGAAGTGAGGCTTATGGGTCGGTATGATTTCGGCTGGTCAGTTGGTCTTCGACCTGCTTTGGGTGTACATTTTACCGTGACCTGTCTTGAATTTTTCATTCAGATTGCAGGACACAGACGTTCCAGGAACACTTGGTAAAGAAAACTAGTAAACTCTTAGTCAATGATCTTGCAAGTCAGCCGTTTGCCAGCCTGTCTTAATCGGCTCTTGCCTGTTGGCTCTGATTCAATATTTCGGAGTTCAACTATCCCAACGTTGCTTCCCTCATAAGCAGACGACTTATAACCCCATTTCTCAACCAAAAATGTGATAACTTATCTATTTGAAATACGTGACGATGTTGACTGGCCCCTTCTTACTCCCAATATCGATTGCACACAATAGCAAAACTTTTTCAGGGAGGAGGTCAACTATATTTTCCTGTCCAAAAAATGTTCGACTTGACAAGAAAGTTCATAAATTTCTGCTGAACTCGTTCCAATCACGTTCCAATGCAGCAGGACAACCTTCCTCCTTCGACACACATTTATAACAATTCATCTAAAAAAAAAAAATGCAGGACTCAAAAATCCTTAGAAAAAGAAAAATCCCTGTCCACCCATTCTCTCCTATTAGGTGTCACATGCACACTTCATGCCAAGTCCTCAAATGCAATAAGTTGTCACGTAGAGTTTATTGCCCAATAAGCGTTGTCCTAAATTTTTCCGGTTCTTGTCTCATATCCTAGTTTTCGTTGGTAAAGCAGACGAAAAAAGGAATCAAGACAAGAATTTGGCGGACAAGGAGACAGGATGTTTGCCAAAAAATCCAACACACACACACAAGCATATTCATATCAAAGATTGTACACACCCGCAAAGCTTTGTGAAAATGCTCACAAAAAGCAGGATAATGGCTGAGAAATATGATTTCTGGTTTTTTTTGTCCCAAAGTTGGTCTGCCTGCATCCTTTTGTTTTCTTTTGGGTAAGACATCTCGCGCGATAAGGCGGCCAACGGACCTATTTGCCGTCTGTTTGTGTCACAAATATTCCGACAAAAATGGACGATGTGCTGTGTTGGTTGCTTTTTTTTTTTTTCTTTCGCATCCTGAAATGTAGGCCAATTATTGTTGTGGAATGGGGTGAAACCGAGGCTCTGTGCAGCGGAAGGATAACCACCATGCATTTGACAGTGGCAGAAGTCACATGTGCCGCATTCTATTTAGAGATCGTAAAATATCCGCATAAGTTGCTGCCGGACGACGATAACGACAACAACGACGACGATGGAGAAGAAAAAGTTCTTGGCAGAGGATAATAAAGGATTTTTTGTATTTTTTTGTTCGTGTGTAGCTGGGACCGGGGTAAGAAGTTAAGCGACTTCATTTTTATTATCTCTGCATGAAGTCTTGGAGGCGACTTGTTGGTTTGGTGGTTTATGACGAGCACTTTTGTTATACAAGGTGTGGAAGGAGCTGTGTGTCCGAAGACAGAGGGAAATTCCAAATAGTGTGCAGTGTACAGAGCCGTTTAGCTAGTGAAGAAGCCCAAAATGAATACCAGCGTTTAGGCTGCAAAAAAAGTCTTCAAATCAATCATGATCGGACCACAGTTCCTGGGAAAGACTTGACAAGAAGTGAGTATTCCGTATTCTGTATTAGGGGCACTAAATGCGCACAGCGACCTATGAGGTCTATTGTGGTGGCCTATATGGTTTAACCAGAGGTTATATTGAGGCTTTTGATAAACCTCAGTATAGCCTCAGGTTCAATTTTCCGAATTTCCGCTGGGTTGACAGAGGCCCGCGTCGAGTTGAATAGTCTTTTCTTTACGTCTGCTGGACATACGCACAGAATTTGTTCAGCGGTCTCTTTCTTTCTCCACAGAGCCGGCAAATATCTGTATATGATACCTTCATTTTATGCAGACGGCATCTGAGTGGACAATGTCCTGTCAGATAGCCCGTTAAGGTTCTTAATTCGACTTTGGTGAAATCAAGTAAAGTCTTGGCCTTGTATACGTTGGGGTTGATAAACTTTTTCGCTTGTCTAAGGCCCAGGAGGTAGGCCCAGTAGTCGGCGTGTTTGTTGATCTCCCATTGTGTTATTTTGGAGTAGACCCTGTTGGGTGGTACCCCAAAACAGGGTTCGGGACCAACGAGTGGCCGGCAAGCGCCTCTTCTCGCCAGGCAATCAGCCCGTTCGTTTCCCTCAAAGCCTTCATGTCCAGGGATCCAGGAAAAGGTAACCTTATTTACCGATGCAAGGCTTTCGAGGAGGTTGAGACAGTCCCAGACAAGATTGGATCCTGGTGTATTGGGCTAACAATGCTGCTTGACTGTCTGAAAAGAAGTAGATGTGGGTTCCTCGGGTTCTAATCCGCAGGCATTCTCTTGCACACAATTCAATAGCGTGAACTTGCGCTTGAAATACTGTAGGTGAATTTCCAAGCGCAGTCGCGCGTTGGAAGCTGGGACCATAAATCTCAGCAAGAGTGAGTAAGTGGAAGAGAACCAACCAAGTAATCCAACTTAGAGCAATTGGCCACGCGTCGATCTAGCTAAAGATACTAATTGGTTGCATTCTATTGTAGTTCCACAAAGTGTCTTGTGTCGCCTTCTGCTTGTAGGGCTGATACTCATTTCTGAAATCTCTTTGCAAAGAATCGAGCACTGCACCGAGGAAATCATATTTTTTTTTTCTGCCTTGGTAACAAGGTTAAGTCTAACCGATTCTCGTCCCCCTTGAGTCACAATTAAATTGATCTGTTCACCGAGATAAAACAAAAATTGATACTTTCCAAATCACTTACTAGCCATTTCTTCTGTTTTGAAAATTGTAGCCACCGCAGTAGTCACCATGATCCAAATTAACTTCCAACCAGAAACCACACTCTCACCCCTAAAAACTACCACAGGACGACACAAAGGACATACTCGTGCACACACGCAAACACAAAAGCATACACACACGTTTCCACAATAAATTTAGATTCATTAGCTCTGCAACATCACCAACTGCATTGCAAACTGCAAACGTGCTCTGCAAATCTCTGTTGCACTACCAAAGCGCAACGACACACTTCATCAACACATACCCTTTGTGTCTCGACTTTGGCCCCCACCCAGCCAGCCATCTAGTCATCCTTCTTTCTGACATTTCTCCAAATTGGACAAAATGTCGTATTGGGATTTTCATTTGGTCAGCAATTAGCTAGAGTTGGTTGTTGCTGCCTTCTCTCTACACTGCAGTTAAAATATTAACACACGTCCCCGGGTTGTGTTCCGCTCCCTTCTCGGTGTGCCCTACTGAACGGGTTACCTACCGGAGAGACTTCTGCCACTACCACTGCCACTGTCCACGTTCCCTCCGAGCACAAAAGTTATAAAATTCTTAGAAACGGAAACTTTATTCCGCCCCCTAACGCCCCATACTCCCATCTCGATCCCCGATGCAATTGGCAACTGTACCGAGAGAAGGGTCCTTCTGTTACCAACCCTACTGCAGGGATGTGTTGCTGAAAGCTGTGTGTTTCTAAGCCATAAATATTTAACGGTGGGAAATTTACCGATTGGGGAGGTAATAACATATACACCACACCACCCACTCTGCTGCCCGGTGAGTTCGGGGTGAGTTCAAAATTATTTAATAGTGAAAAATTACAATGGCTCTCGCCCGCCGAGAAGTTTGTCCGGTCTCGGGAGTAGTGACGTCGGTGTCGAGTTATTAAGTCACACACTCTTCGGAAAGTTGTGTTCGAAGAAAGTTTCCGTTTCTGGACGTTTTGCGCGGAACTTTTCATTGCGATTTAATTGACCGAAGACTGGAGTGGTTCTCGATTTCGGGGTGACAGGACATCAATGTGAGGAAAACTGTTTCTATTTTTTTCAATTCAATTCAGTGTGTGTGTGTGAGTGTGGGTTTGTGTGTCCTCTGCATGTGAACAATGCAATTAAGTGCACCTTGAAGGGACGAGGGGTCCTGTCCATAAACTCACACACTGTGTCTACACCCAGGAAATATTTCCTCAAACGGCTCTCATTACAATGGAAATCATCGTACGGAGAAGCAATTGGTTCCATTTTACGGTAGGTACTCGGCACAAAGGATATACATATTTTCCTCGGTTCTGTTCTGTTATCCTTTAGCGTGTGCTTATTAATTGAATTGAATATTGAAGGAATTGCGCTGCATGTCGGTGTTCTGCTTTGTGGATATTAGATTGGCGCGACTGGTGGTGATAGACGGTCCCATTTTGTGCAATAAGCTCAAAGGCGGCGGCAGTGCAATAAGCCATCGGAGGCAAATCCTTGAGGAAGTACTAATAATGGTGAATTAAAAATTCTTGTGGAACATTTAATGGATATTTTTCTCGAAAAAAGGTTGTTGGTAAATTGTTGATTATTTAATTGGAAGGTTAGACGAACGACTAATAGTGCTTCGCGTAGGCGGAGGCACATTATCGGGGCTTTTGCTAGCTGCAGGTGCAGGAGTTTGTTTTTTAAAGTACACCTGGAAGTACGGAGGTGGAAAGAATGCCTCTGATTAATAGTTTATTAAGGGCAATAACATAGGGTGGAACGTTTTCTCAAAGTTATTTTTAATTTAATTGGCAGTTACGAGCTGCGCTGTTGAGCTTTGTAAGTTGGTAAGGGCTGAAGTGCAGGAAACTGTCAACTAACTTTTAACGTGGGAGGGGGGGACTTTGTGCTTTGTGTGAGGCCAGCTTTGCTATTGTATTTTTGCCTAGGGCATTTGCTGTTCCACACATGGATTCGTTCTTTGCCCTTGTTCCCAGTATTAAGTAGCTTAAGCATGAAATTGCAACAAAATTTCACTCGTGTAAGCGCTTCTGATGGGAGATTCGATTCCTTGAATTATTCAAACAACACTGGACTCAAACCAGTCAGCTCGCTCAGCGGTCCAACGAACTAACCACTGAGCCACGATGACCAAAGTGGATCAATAAGTTCTGAAATGTTTTTCTATGACTACGTTGTGGAAATTTTTGAGCCTTGACTGCGTTTAAAAAAATTCGACTGGGGAGCCAGATCTATACTTCCCACCTCATATTTTGTTATATCAAAAAAAGTAATATTATTATTTATTTATAAATTAAAGAAAACATTCATAGAAGTCGAAAAATTTGAATACACACTGTTTAATTGTTTCACAAAGAGTTGTGGCGCGAACTCGAAAAGCAAACATTTCTTAAATTTCCTCAGCATCCGCTAGACCGATTAGGATGGAAACGATTTCTAGTGTATCTTAATGTGTATCTTAATGTGAAGCCCTGTTCATATCTCGAAACATTTTGTTCGAACCGATTGCAATGCTTCCCCTACCTAGGTGGGAAGTAAAAAGTCGATGTATTCATGTCTTCGGATAGCTCTTCGACTCAACCCATTTTCCTTTAAATTTGTTTGTTGGTTTGGCATCACTACCAAAAGTTCGACACCTTAAGCATCTCCATTCGACACTTCCCGCCAGAATCTACGCACTACTGTTCCCAACAATTTCCACTTCCCACCGCATCAACCATTACAATGTGTCACACTACAACCGCCTCTTCATCTTAACCTCCTCACCTATAGCCCAGGCAAACAAGTCAATATTTTCCCCGCTCTTACATCATCATAAACCATATGCCTTGAGCCCAAAATGAAACACACACTAAATAAACATAAAATAAATTGAAAGTACATAAAAGATACTTCGTCCTCTCACAGGCTTTCGAGAAATATGCTGCTCTCAAGTTGAGGCTGGAAAAAAAGAAAGGAACTCCGAAGGAATATACACTACCACCCGCCCTGGAGTGCGCCATTAGACCACCAACCATCACCAACCACCGCAAGCCATAACACACCCTTAGACCATAAGTTGGCCATTGTGCGCGTAGTCCTCGTCATGCTGGGTGCTGGGTGCTTCTCTAAAATTGTTTTCTTGCGTCTCCCTGGCTTGCGTGTATGTTTGTTTAATTAGAACTTTTGGAATGTAAGTTAACGCCAGAAACATTTCATCATGCAAACAATGCATGATACAGTTCCCACGAGCAACAACATCAACTCCGTACGTGATGGAATGCAGCGAATCATATTCAACCGGACACACGAGGCATCGACAACGAGCGGATACTTGAGCCACCAACAGGTATGCTGACCTGTCGTCTGGCAGTATGGGATATGCACTTAGTTTTAAGATATGAAATATTTTGTCATTCAGTAATCATAAGTAGTTCGTAAGAAGTAGTTCGTAAAGAAGTAAATAAAAATATTTTTTTTAAGTAAATCTAGCTTTAAATAGTTTAATTGGCGCCCAACGTGGGGCCCAGGAAAATCATCGCATCAAAGTGTAATCGCGTCGCGTAAAGTGCTCTGTCGTAAACGCATAAGTCGACCTCAATTAAGCTCGCCGCGAGTGCAGTGCGCGTACCTTGAACATCATTACCGTAAGACGACCTTTATAAAAGCTCGCCAGCGTGTGCGTGGTGAAAAACCTGGGTTCCGGACAAAGAAGAAGCAGCATCTGTAGATTCTGCCGCCAACGAGGGAGTGTGGAGAAAGGCCCCCAAGTAACTACGAGTAAAAAGGAATGCAGCCCCTTCACCAGCGTTGGTTTATCCTAATGTAAGCTAAATTTAAGATTTATATTTCTTCACATTGAGATCGATATATAGTGTAATAGTGTACTAAGCGTAATAGTATAAAGTGATAGCCCTAAGACATAATTATTAATCAGTACGAAAACGAAACATTTAGAAGTCATAAAGAATAATCATATTAACCGTAGTTGTAAACCAATTAAAAATATCCTTCCCGTTCCTTTCGAAAACCTTTAACGTATCTATTTGAGTTCTTATGTCTAAACGTCCTGCAACTATGACCGATCCAATTTTGCGTCCACCGATGTTGAACATCGAAAATCCGACTCCATCAGTTTCTAATCAAAATTCATCGATTTCGAATCCAAATGCGAGGATTAACGCAACTCCAGAACTAGAATCGCTAATCGCAAGCATTGTAAGTCGCTTCTGCATGACTGAGTGCAGAAACCTCGTTCAATCTATAGTAAATCCTGATAATCAGTTTCATAGGGGAACCGATGAAACTATTCATGAACATCTGCGCACGAACTTAAGCGACCTGGACAAGGTACCAGACGTCGTGAGATGTTTAAGAGAGTTCTCCGGAACTCCCGGCGAATTTAGTTCATGGCGCAAGAGCGTTGAAAGGGTTTTAAGCATCTATAACCAATTTAGAGGAACACCAAAATATTTTGGTATCCTTAACATAATCCGCAATAAGATTGTGGGTAATGCGGATGCCGTTTTAGAGTCATATAACACCCCATTAAATTGGGAATGTATTTCGAAATGCTTAACGCTTCACTATGCGGATAAGCGTGATCTGGGAACATTGGAGTACCAGATGACGACTCTTATTCAAGGCAACAATGGCTTGGAGCATTATTATCAGTCGGTATACAATCATTTGTCATTGATACTAAACAAAATTTCGAGTATGGACTTACCACCTGATGCTTTATACCACCTTACATCGTCATACAGAGCCAAGGCCTTAGATACCTTTATAAGAGGTCTAAGAGGTGACTTGCCCAGACTCTTAGGTATAAGGGAACCGCAAGACCTTCCTACAGCTCTTAATCTCTGTTTAAAACTCGAAAATCAGCAATTTAGAGCCAACTATGCTCACCATAATATCAGCCAAATTAGGAGGCCACCACCTCCTCCTCCAATTCCTTCACGGAGAACCCGAGAACAGCAACCTTTCTATCCACAACTTGCATATGTACCCCAATCATCACATTTTCCACCGCGTCCCCCACCGCGTCAACATTTTAACCAACGACCTACATACCCCCCAAATCAATTTACCCAACCATCGAATTCTCAAATAAATCCACATCAATTCCGAAGGAATCCTCAACCAACTAGTAACTTTTTGCCACAATCTGTTCAAAGGCCTGAACCAATGGATGCTACAACCATCCGTACACACAATGTAAATTATATGAATCGGCCGGTGATGAAAAATTTCCCACCAGCTCCAAAACGACCTATGGTTCCTTCACGAGAATATCCAAATCCCAACAAGATGCAAAGAAATTTCCACTTGCAATCTTCAGAAGTTGACCCCCACAATAATAACACATCCATAGAATCTCAAGAAGTTAGTAACTATAATGCTATGATTTCGGCTATGAATAATCAGAAAGAAGATGACCAAGATCTTAATCAGTACGTAGTTCAACAAGGAAGCGGAGAACCGACAGAAACATTTTCTGATTTTGTCGACGTTCATTTTTTAGACTGACGAACTCGTCACTACCTTATTTTGAATGTAGGACGAGAGAAAATAAAATCCTAAAATTCCTAGTAGACACAGGGTCGAATAAAAATTACATACAACCAGATTTAGTTCGAAACCCCATCCCAAATCAAAAAATATTTAATGCAAATTCAGTCTGTGGTGCTATAGAAATTACTCATCATACTATAATAAATCTTTTTGAACCAGGCACAAATATTAAATTCTTCCTTTTACCCTCACTACGATCTTTTCATGCAATTCTTGGCAATGACACCCTTAAAGAACTGTCAGCTGTCATCCATGCTAAGGAAAGCTATATGACTGTAAACAAAAACATTAAAATTAAACTGAAACAACAAGTATCAGAATCAATCCATAATGTTAATCTCAGAACGCAGCACTTGTCGCAAGAACAACGACAACAACTTAATCGCTTAACCTTGAATTACGCCAAGCTTTTTGGAACACCAAATGAAAAATTAACTTTCACTACGAAAGTCAAAGGTAGAATTCGCACGACGACGGAAGATCCCGTTTACTCGAAGCATTATCCGTATCCTATGGCGCTTAAAGGAGAGATTGATAAGCAAATCAATCAGCTACTAAATGATGGAATCATTCGACCTTCACGGTCACCGTACAATTCTCCGGTATGGATTATACCAAAAAAAACGGACGCCTCTGGTGAAAAGAAATACCGTATGGTTATTGACTACCGAAAACTCAATTCGATAACAATACCAGACCGTTATCCGATTCCTGAAACTAATGAAGTACTAGCGCAACTAGGGAAGAACAAATATTTCTCAGTTATTGATTTAAAAAGTGGCTTTCACCAAATACCTCTACACGAGGACGACATCGAGAAAACTTCATTCTCGGTAAACAATGGAAAGTACGAATTCGTAAGACTTCCCTTTGGTCTGAAAAATGCACCATCCATTTTTCAGAGAGCTCTAGACGACATCTTGCGAGAACACATCGGTAAGATATGTTATGTCTATATTGATGACATAATTGTGTTCAGTGAGAACGTTGAACAGCACTTTCAAAATTTGGCATCTATTTTCGAGACTCTTCAAGAAGCCAACCTTAGGGTGCAATTGGATAAATGCGAATTTTTAAGGCCAGAAATTGAATTCCTCGGATTCATCGTATCTTCGGATGGTATAAAAGCCAACCCAATCAAAGTGGAAGCGATTACCAAGTTTCCATATCCACGAACTTTAAAAGATCTGCGATCATTTCTTGGTCTGTCGGGATTTTACCGCAGATTTATTAAAGATTACGCGAAGCTGGCAAAACCCCTTACAGCCCTTTTAAGAGGGGAGGATGGGCGTACGTCTAGACAAATGTCAAACAAAAAATTCATACATTTGGATAATGAGGCCATGGATACTTTTGACAAAATTAAAAATTCACTTACTTCAGAAGACGTTGTTCTAACTTTTCCAGATTTTAGTAAAGAATTCCATTTGACTACAGACGCTTCGGACTATGCTATTGGTGCGGTACTCGCTCAAGAAAATAAGCCGATAACCTTCATCTCTCGAACTCTATCGAAAGCCGAAGAGAACTATGCCACAAACGAAAAAGAAATGTTGGCTATAGTATGGGCTCTAAAAACTTTGCGAAATTACCTTTACGGTCCTACGATTCTGAAAATATTTACTGATCATCAACCGCTGACATATGCATTGAGCAATAAAAATTCCAACAACAAATTAAAAAGATGGAAGGCTATACTCGAGGAATATAATTACGAGTTAAGATATAAGCCTGGTAGATCGAATGTCGTCGCAGATGCTTTGTCAAGGCCACCCAGAACCATTGAAGTAAATAGTTTAACAGCAACCCAACATAGCGATGAGAGTTCCGGTCAATATCTAATACCTATAGCAAATGAGCCGATCAACGTATTTAAAAACCAGATTATCCTTTCCCTTGGAACAACGCCATCCTATGAATTTAAAATTATTTTCCCTACCTATCACCGTCATGTAATAGTTGAAACTGAGTTCACTGATCAAATTTTAACTGACATTCTTAAACGATACCTTAATCCATCCGTTATTAATGGTATCAAAACTGATGAAAGAATTTTAGGCAAACTTCAAGAAATTTACCCGACACATTTTAGCCAATACCGATTACGTTTCGCAAGAAACCAAGTCATAGACTTAATCGACGAAACACAGCAGGAAACCGAAATTATCAAGGAACATAATCGTGCACATCGCAACTCCCGCGAAAATAAAATGCAATTATTGCAAAAGTTTTATTTTCCACGGTTGAGAGCCAAAATAGAGAAAGTCACAAAACAATGCAAAATCTGTAAAGAGCATAAATATGACAGACACCCGAACAAGCATGAATTACAACCTACACCTATCCCCGAATATCCCGGACAGATTATTCATATAGATATCTACTTCACTAACAAAAAAATTATCCTTACTGCAATTGACAAGTTCTCTAAATATGCCCTGGTCAAAATCCTAAGATCAAGAGCTTCAGAGGACATAAAGCAACCTCTAAGAGAACTTATACTGGCTTTTGGAGTACCCCAAACAATTGTCATGGATAATGAAAAATCCCTAGCCTCTAATTCTATAACATTCATGTTAGAGAATATGTTCAATATTAAAGTTTTCAAAGCACCCCCCTACACAAGTTCCGTCAACGGTCAAGTGGAGAGATTCCACTCCACACTTTCAGAACTAATCCGCTGCCTTAAGACAGATAATGTTCATACCACCTTTTCAGAATTACTAGATCGATCAATCTATGAATACAACCGATCCATTCACACCACTACAGGCAAAAAACCCATAGACACATTTTTCGGTAGAGAGCTACTAACCAATCCAGAACAACTTAGACAAGAAAGACAAGAAAACATGAATAAACTACGCGATAAACAAGAAGCAGATTTAAAATACCATAATGCAAGAAAGAGTCCACTTAAAACATATTCTATTGGCGAAACCATTTACGTAAAAACTAACAAAAGAATAGGAAATAAGCTCGATTCTAGATATAAAAAGGAGACAGTTGCACAAGATAGAAATACAACAGTTATTACCCAGTCAGGAAGAATCATTCATAAAAATCTTATAAAAAATTAACTTTTTCAATAGAACATTATTACCACTCTGCAATGGCGAGGCACAAATTCTGGACTACTCGAATTCACAGCTAATAAAGATCAATACAGGTCGCGCGAAATTGCAGAACGGATCATTCAAGATAATACACTTGATCGACATCGAAGCTTACGAAACAACACTTAACAACTTGGAAGCTACGTTAAAGACATCCATTACTATCAACCATATCCTAACTCCTGTCCTTTCCTTTGAAATATCCCGTATACGAACTTACCTAAATAGACTTAAGATAAATAATAGAAGTAAGAGTAAGAGATCATTAGATTTTTTAGGTTCAGCGTGGAAGTGGATTGCGGGTAGCCCGGACCACCACGACTATGAAATAATTACTAATAAAATGAATAATGTATTAAGAAATAATAATAATCAAGTAATAATTAATAAAATGTCATTAGAAAAGATCAATGAATTAACGAACATTACAAATAAGATTATGAAAACATTCAAAGAAAATGAACTTAATAATAGTGAATTAATTACAAAAATTAAATATAAATTAGATATAATTAAGGAGGAAATAGTTAATGTAGTTTATGCCATTCATTGGGCAAAAGTAAATGTAATAAACTCTTTTATATTATCTAACACCGAAATAAATATAACAGAAACAATTATGAAAGTTGAAAATATTCCCTATGTGAATGTAGATGAAGCATTAGAATTTGCCGAGATAAAAATCGCTTCAAATGATAATAACTTAATTTATATTTTAAGCATTCCAACAACTACTAAAGAACTATGTAATTTGTCATTAATAAAACCTGTTAAAGTAAATAAAATAATCAATAAAATTAAATACGATTCAATACTGGAATGCGATACAGACATTCATGGCATTACAAACAAATGTAAAACATATAATAGTCTTTCTATTTGTAACGAAAATAACATTGTAAGTTTAAGAAATTCATCGTGCATCCCAATGCTGATAAAGAGTCAGAAAGCAACATGTCCCATCATCAACAATGAGCACATCCCAGATGTAGATGAAATAGCTCCAGGAATCCTACTACTAAATCAGTTTAATGGCCCAATATTCATCAACAACGATACTGTCATGCTCAAGGGTACGTTCATCATAAAACACTTCAACACTACCATTCAAGTTAAAGGAAGAACGATCATGTCAAAAGAAGTCACAAGTCATCAACCTTTACCAGCGATACTCCAACCGTCATATAAACCTGACAAGATAGAAGAAGTATTGTCTCTCGAGATGATCAAGGATCTTTATGTTAATCGAACGAAGGAAATCAAGCTGCTTGAAACGAAACACGAGATCAACTTAACCGTGAACATCATACTAGTGGTTACAGTCTTAGCCATCGCAACCTTCGCATACAAATTGATAAGAAATAAAGGCATGACTAAAAACGAACAGTCTAATACCAACATGCCATCATCATCATCAATAACCATAGGACTTGAAGACATCCCTCACCTAGTGACGTCAACAACATCTCACGAGGACGTAAGATTCTAAGGGTGGAGGAGTTAACGCCAGAAACATTTCATCATGCAAACAATGCATGATACAGTTCCCACGAGCAACAACATCAACTCCGTACGTGATGGAATGCAGCGAATCATATTCAACCGGACACACGAGGCATCGACAACGAGCGGATACTTGAGCCACCAACAGGTATGCTGACCTGTCGTCTGGCAGTATGGGATATGCACTTAGTTTTAAGATATGAAATATTTTGTCATTCAGTAATCATAAGTAGTTCGTAAGAAGTAGTTCGTAAAGAAGTAAATAAAAATATTTTTTTTAAGTAAATCTAGCTTTAAATAGTTTAATTTGTACACTCTCCCCACACACACTTGACGAAAGTTTCGTTCCGATTTTCGAAATCCTAGCGACGATGATTACGACGACGACGATGATGATGATGATGATGCCAGGACAGGAGAACAGTCATATTTATCCTGTAAACATTCGGAGAAAACCCCTTTTCAGCTATACAACGGCTCAACAGCGGAACGGCCTCAGAGGTTGAGTTAAAGGGGCGGATATACACAGCGGTCGTTGGCGGCTAGGTTTAGCTCTCATCAAGTCGAGTGCTTAAATTACTATCCCAGCCAACACCGAGGCGGGCAGAAAGAGAGTTCAATTCTATTTGCACACCGCAAATTAAATTTTCATTATTAATGTAGGGCTTCGAGCTTGTTGTTATTATTAATTTTTTTTTCCCGTCTCTTTTCGGTGCCTAAGAGTCTGTGCCGGGACGGACCGCAACGGATTGATTTCTGGAAACTACTACTGGGTGTTCGGTGTAAACAATTAAATAAAATTGATTTAATATTTGAAATGATTTACTAAATTGATTTGTGTTGACGCTAAATAATTGTTTGCCTTTCGTTTCTGCTTCTCTCTTTCCAGGTGAGTGGAATACGTTTGATCCTTTTAAACCTGAATATTACACTGATTCTGGGGAGTTTAAACTGATTTGTGGTTACAAATTCAAGGTAAATAGTAAATAGTGAATAAATCGATATCCCAGCATGGGACTTTCTAAAAAAAAGTTGGTGTTTGTTTGAAACTTGATTGTACATAGCCTCTCTGAGAGAGTGCCTGCCGGGTTTATTAAAATGTGGAAGCTAATCTGTGTTACAACTCCTTCTCCACCTGATCGTCACCAATACCTGATTCTACCTTCTGATCTCTAGTTTTGTATTCGCACTACAGTCTGTTATGGAGTGACCTACTTGCCGTTTGTAGAGCCAAACGTCGCGAACTATAGCACCTTTTCCAATCCAATTGTTCTAAATAATCTGGGTATCTGGAGGGGATCTAACGACGAGGGTTCAATTTCTGATAACTTGAAGTCACAACTATGCTCTTGTTTTGCGGATTAGTAAATAGGTGTAGTGGTGAATTTGCATTATCCATTTTCCTCTTTCCTGAGATTTTTCCTATTAAGAATGCGTAGCTGGTTTATACGAAGCGTAAGCAACTCTTGCACCTCTTTCGGTCATAGATTAGGTTAGGGGGCGAGTGTACGTCATCGGTGCTTGCACAGGGAGTCATTTAGTCCATTGAGTTCGCCTTTTTTAAAAACTCATTGCGCCGTTACTTATCTTGACGCAACGTATCATGTTCATTATAGGATTTGCGCAGGTTCCTCAAGTTCTTCAAAAAGTCTGTTTTCCATATAACGAAGGCAACGTATTTGAAGATTCGGGCATAATTTCGGAAAAGTTCTTTCACCTGGTTTATCCTGAGAGTTCTTCGCTTTGGCGTTCTTTTTTTTCGCAGTTTTACAGCTTCTCTTCTCATAAACCGCAGAAAGGTTCTTGGACTTTTTCCTCTCCAGTTCATCGGGGAGGTCCTACATGACCAAACATCCAATATAGACTGATTTTATGGTTTTATCTGTTTATCTACTCAAGGCATACAAATTTGGACCTGATTTCATCCAACCTTTATGCCTCGATGGTAGCTTGACTATCTGACAGTTATGCCATGTTATACTTGAGGTTAAATTGCGCGCATCTTTTAATGGCATTCGGCTCTGCTTGAAAGATACTACGTGACGTTCTGAAGGGACTCAATACTTAGTTCCGAGCTGTAGTGTATACCCCCGTACCATATACACTCATTATTGCTCTTTTTTCTTTAGGAATACTCTGGGCATAAACAACACTTCCGCTATGAGCAGACGGTATTCAAAACTCGGATATATTTCATATGCGATTCTTGCTCTCATATCGTCTGCATTCTTTATTGAGACAGTCTGCATCTGCTCGGAAACCTTATGCGGACGATAGGCGACACGCGGAGTGCAAATCTGTTTGCGACTATGCCAGTGTCCCAAACATATGCGACAACACGAAAATATGACATTGCATATTCTTCCATATTCGACCAAATCAGTTGTTCTGATTCTTGTTTTTACCAGGTCAAGCGGTTAAGTCGCTGTATTTGGTTAGTCCTGATACTTTTGTGTTAATTTTTTTTATTATTCCCGTGCGCTAAAGGGGTTACGACTACCCTTAGACTAGAGTACGGATATAAGAGATATTAGACGAGAGACAAAGGAGATACACGTTGGTCAACTGCTTTATCAAACCGCTCTCAGACTTAAAACTGAAACTTGACAAAATTTGTTGAATAATGTTCCATAGAACTGTATTACGTAAGGCACTGCATGCAAGTTTGATGTGAATTTTTTAATTTACGTTTGAACTTATAATTGTGTTCAGTTTCTGTTTTTTTATTTTATTTTTGCATCATCCTCTCAAGCCCGCTTTTATTTATTTCACATTTCATTTCCATCCACCCTACTGTATACATTACTACATCACTGTCATCCTTTTTACAAAAACTGCTTGATCAACCCCCCAACCTTCCAAAAAACCCTCAAAAAATAATAATAGCAAGTGAAATAACACCCGCCCCTCACCTAATAAAAATCCATCAACATAAAACAGGTTACGTGTTGTTGAAAATAAAAACAAAAAGTATATATATAAACATATTTAATAATATGATTAGTGAAAATTTAAAAAGAAGAAGAAAAAAAATATGTACAATATGAAATTGCTTCCAACAGGCGTTAGTTTTGAACGGGTTTTGGTGTATTTTGGAAAAAATCCGATTGAAACCGTCCAAAACTGAGGCCAGTTCGTAGCGCACCCGTCTCTAAATGTTTTTCATTGAATTTTTGAAAGAAAAATATGTTAATTTTAATTGTTCTTTCGTTTGTTATTACGTTTTTAGTTTTCAATTTTCATTTAAATTTTTTTCTATTTAATTTTGTTTTATTCACAAGACAAAAAAAAATTTAAAAAAAAAAACTTTCTCTTTCCCTTTCGTTTGTTTTTCTTGTACATACATTCCCCGCAGAGACATTACAAAAAGAAAATTTATCTAAATCTAATTAAACAAAAAAATACAAGTAAACAAATGAAACATTAAAAAATTCTCTTCTAAAAAAAAGCTAAATATTTTTATTTTCTTTTTTGTTTCAATTTCTTTTTTTATATTTTTTGTTCGAGAATAAATAAAAAATTAAAAAAAAAACTTGAATAAATAAAATATGTTTACGTTCCAAACACTGCAAACATTATTAAAATATAAATGTTTTTTTTATTTATCTTTTTTTCTTGGTTAACTTTTCATTTTTTTTTTTCTTTTAAGTGAAAAAGTGTGAAAAGTGATTATTAAATTAAATTTTAAAGTGAATACAGAACTCTACAAGCAAGCTCTTTTTGCCTACAAAACTTTTGCATAACAAGCGACTTATTTCCATTTTTAATTTTCTCATTTAACTTTCTTTTCAAATTTATTTAAACTAAAGTTTTTTTAAGCGCAGGTAAAACATATAGAACCGCATGTGTTTGCAGTGTTAATTTTCTATACGAAATACATTTATTTTATTTTTTCCTTCGTTCGAACTTCTTTTTTTCTTATATTTATCATAATTTCTTTTCTGTGTTGCTTTTGTGTAATTGTCTACATATGATAGTATCTACTTATGTATATACAAAAAAAAATAAATAAATCTTTCAAATTAGAAAAGAACTGAAGCATTTTCAAATCATTTAAATAAATCTTTTTTGCTGCCGCTATACAGTCTTCGAATGGCGTAAAATATAAAACAAAATTTCTTTCAACTTTTGCTAATAATATTCATTTTTATTTGGTATGAACTCTTAATTGAATTTTCATTCTTTTGGCCATTTTTTCCTGTTAAAGTGACGCAATTTAGATTCTCTACGTGACATGAAAATTTAATAAAATTAATTAAGTGCTTTCATTTGTTTACTTGTTCATACGTGCCCTGTTTTGCATATATCTATATAAAATTAATAAAAAAATAAATCAGTTTTTAGTTCTGTGCATGATTTGTATGTGATGATGTTATCTAATTCTGCTCGTGAATGCTTCATTTTAGTTTTTTCCTACATTTTGCATTTGCATTGCATGCTTTGTGTAGTTTTATACCCTCTTTCCCCTTTCAATGTGCATCCTTCAACGATACATTTCAAAGGCGGGTTTTGTAACCTAGACAACTTTAATCAGCAAAAAATGAGAGTGCCTTTGCAGCTAAGTAAACAGCTTCTTGATTACATCTTACGATCCCTGCCAAGGTGCGCAGTCATCTCAATCCAGCAAGATCATCAATGGTCAGCCCGCATTTTCTAAATCAACCTCACCGATACTTATCTAAGGCTACGATATTTTTTTTGAACCGCACCTTGTTTCTTATACCCATTTACTGATGCAACATTCTGTTGTCCTTATAAGCAATTAAGGGCATTAAAACTCAGTTTTCGAATGCCGATATCTTTCTACAAATCTATAAGCTGCTTCAGGACACGTGCAGCTCCAGCCTTAAATTTTCAAATCAGAAGAAAATAACGGCAATTTGGAGAAGGCACTCCACTTTTTTCCTTTCTCGAATGTCACGATCCTTCGACAGGCGATGAGACTTTCTAAAATCCGTTTGGAACACGTGCAGCTTCCGCCCTTTGGCACACACCATCCGAAAACTTTTGTCATTCTCCACACCCTTCGTCTGCAATAAAAAAAAATATTCTAATACATACGACAAGTGTTCACACGGGGTAGATGCCCCACAAGTAACCTAGATTAGAAGCCCGGCATCAGTCTTTTTGTAAGGAAAAGGTAGAAAACATAATTCGTTCGCCCTCTACCCATCCACGCACAGGAAGGCTTAGCCTCTAAAAATAAATAAAGAAATATCTCAGTAACCGATTTTAATGCACATTTTACGATTATTTATTACGTCAATAAATTACCATAAAAATATACACACACACGCGTGCACTTATGAAGGCAATTCCTTCTTTGGGAGTGCTAACGTGAATCATTTTTCGCCCCCAAAAACTAGGTGACTACCGATGCCGACGCAAAATTTTGTAAAGACCACCGGCCACGAGTTGCCGAAAAAATACTTTCACATGTGAGAATGGAAGCGAAAGTAACGCACTCAGGCGTCCTCTCGCACCCAAAATCAGGATATCATCCGTTCTCGGACCGTATCTGCGAGTAAAGTGGTGGGAGGGCATCCATTAACCCATACGCGATTATTGGTTCCGAACGGCTGCTGATGGCTGCTCCAGCAGCCAGCCCTCGCACATTTCCCTATGGCATCCGATTGAGGAATTGCCAGCTTAGGTAAAAGGTTAGTGGGCAGATATCCTTTCTAAGTGGCTCTGTAAGAGTGAATGATACTCCCAGCGAGAAACAACACACAGTAACCTGGATGTTCCTGCGTGCGGTGAAGTATACACAAAAAGGGGGTGTAGCACACGTATAAAGGGTTAAATGCCGCCACAGGATGTCGTTAGTTGGGATTTATTGGATTGAATTTGAAAAAAAAAAAAAAGTTAAAACCGATATGAAAGGATACGGGCAAAAGGGAGGCGAAAAAAATGTGATCGAATCAAAAGGACATTCACATATGAATTTAATATATTAAAATGGATTTCATCCTTTTCCCCGTATCTTCCGCCCCCGCCACCTCGTTCAAGCTCTCCATTCTTTTGCGAAATGGATATTTATGACTTTAATATATTCTCATATTTATACACGTGAAGGATGTGAGCGGATGGAAGGACACAACGACATCTTCTTCTAAGGGAATATTAATTTAAGAAGGATAATCGATTTGAGTTACGCGTGGGCAGAGAATTTAAATTTAATGCGCTTTTAAGTCATTATCCTTGGGCAGGATAGGAACTCATTCAAGTTTAGGGGGGACAGTTCTATTGATTGAATCCAAATCCTATCAAAGGCAACTTCAAAGGATAGCACCGCGAGTATCCAATAACTTAAATGCATATTCTTTTGAGTACCATGGGCAAATGTCCTTTTACACTTTGGTTAATGCAATGTTTGTTGAAATACAATCCTCTCTGTGGATATGGGTTACCACAATCCAGAACCTCATCACCTAATGCCATCATTCATTCATCATTCGACGCACAGAGCATAGGATTTCTTTTCGTCCTCTGTACATCTGATGGGTGGATGTGTGTGTGCGGATTGTATCCATCAAGGATATGGCGAAAATGTGAAAATGCAATAAAATTGAATTTCTCTTGTGGAAAATTTTTGTATGTGTGGAATGTGACTGAAATTTTTCTCATTTGTTTTTTTGGAAACGATTTTTCTTTAACCAAAAGAACGCAATGTGATGGTATCCTGATGGCATGCTCGCGGTGATATGGTGGCGGTGGTGGTAATACCACCCTTTGACATTTCTAAGAAGCACAACTCTTGTTATATGTTCAAACGCAACAGAAAAATAGATAGAAAGGGAGAAAATGTATGTGTGTGTGAAGGGGAATAAAAATCAAAAGAAATCTGATGGAATGCAATTAAATCCTGTTACATTATCCTGTCGGAAGATCTGCGTGTTTTTTTTTTATATAATTTCTTTGTTCCGCAACTTGCTGTTTCTTTGAAAGCAGCAGCTCACACAAAAAAAAAAAGAAACTTTCAGCAATGATTAAACGAAAGTGTGCAAAAACAGAGAAACTGTGAGCAAAAGGTAGAAAAAAATAAAGGGAACTCGACACATTCGTCCTTTTTAGAATTAATTATGTGGTATGAGCACAGATGGAATGAATGTGTCAGTGAGGTAGTTGTAGATTTCAAAAATGAAAAAAAGCACGATGTGTGTGTACTACAGGGGTGGAGTTTGTACGAGATCCTTCAATGCAGGCTCCTTTTATAGGGGCCCTACTTTTAAAGGCTCGAATCAAATGCATTCTTTGATTATAAAGTATCCTTTCGAATAGGTTTCGTTTGATTTCGTTATTTTTTGAACATATTTCCATTTATAAGGAGATCCTGGCGCCCTCTTTTAATAAATTCACCCTTTCCATACGGTCCTGGGTTATTTATTGGAACTTAAGTACATTTTCCTGAAAGAAAAAGGGAATATGTGTCCTTATTCTTACTAATCGGCACTGGAGGTGTCAAGACAGAGCATTGAATAGCGTCATGGTGTATGAATACAAAGCATTGGGGCACAAATAGTAGGCTCTGCCACTCATTGTCTAGAATTTCAATCATTCGTTTGTCATCATATCGGGACATGAGTAGTACTTAAGGTAGGCACTAGCCTTGCATAAGGACGGTAATAACAAATCTCATGGTAAATAAGGAAGTGCACTACAAGTGGTAAACCTCCTGTACGGTGGTTTTTTTTTCTGGTAGTTCGTCGAAAACAATTTAGTCCTTAGAGAGGGTAAACAGAAGAGAGAAAGGGAATGGACTAGCTTGAGGGTATTTAGACAGATTTAACTTAGGTGGCTCGTTTTTAATGGTGTGGGAATTTGCAATCTGTGTCGCCAATGATTTCTCTGATCCGTAGATAGCAGTCGAGAACCTTCGTTAACCATTCAAGAGTGTAACCGAAGG
This sequence comes from Matsumyia berberina, assembly GCA_917880715.2. Lineage (NCBI taxonomy): Eukaryota > Metazoa > Arthropoda > Insecta > Diptera > Syrphidae > Matsumyia > Matsumyia berberina. The sequence continues at coordinate 64,735,585 of OU862870.1, forward strand.
CCTATTAATCATTTCTTGACCCGTTTTCATCGTTTGCATCCTCAATACAGACACTCTTAGGTTAGGTTAGGTTAGTGGGCAGGCAAAAGGAAGAACCATATCGCCACACTCAGGTCAGTTCAGACCCATTGTGATACCCGTTGGAACGCTACCCAATAGTTAGTTTCATACTTTCTGCTTCTGTGATATAAACCACCCTGTGAATTTGATTAATCCTATTATTTGGTCCACCGGTGTATCGGATAATTCTTCAATGTACTCAAAAAGGGCCGTCCGAGGAACTTATTTCTTAGATAGCAGATACTAGGGCAATGGCAAAGGAAGTGGGTTGTATCCTTCTTTGATCTTCTTATCGCCACACACCCTACAAAGGTCTTCTTTTGTAATTCGAAGGTTTTTTATATGGTACCGCACTACATAGGGATTTTCTGTCGATCTGCAGAAGGCTGTCGGTCCTAGCCTTAACGAATTTTGGCCATATCTTCCTTGTGCTTGCACAAGTGTTGAGACGTCCATCTGTTGTAAGCCTCCCTTAAGGCTCTATTCCTCGCTTCGAGCTTAAGTGCGCAAGGCAGGATGTTCTCCGAAGTTTCGGCTTGTTCCGCGCTTGTTGCCGAGCCGTTTTTCTCCAGTTCGTCAGCATTCTCGTTTCCTGGTATACCCTCATGTCCAGGGACCCAGTAGAGTGTCGCCTTGTGCTCTGTTCCAAGAACCTTGAGCTCTTCTCGATAGCACCTCACAAGCTTCGATTTTATTTCGTTAGCAGAAATTGCTCTTATTGCTGCCTGGTTGTCAATGGAAAAGATGATATCCCCTCGTGGTATTGCCCACATTGCAGTCTCACGGGCGGCTAGTGTCACTGCTAGGACTTCTGCTTTGAGAACACCGCTGTAGTCCGGAAGGCGGGCGGGCTGGGAATGCTCAGCGTCTCGGAGAAAATACCTGCTCCCACACCAGTGTCCATTTGGCTCCGATGCACGCCAGTCTTTGTACCTTCGTATGTACCTCAAGTACCAATCGATTAGGATGTTGTGGATATTGAGGTATACATATACATGATTGGGAGTATACCGCCGAGTCCTAGAGATTTGAAGGGGGAGAACGATTTGATTGTCCACTCAAATTATATACGTCGGCGGCTCCCCTCTCGTTACATAGCTGTTCCTGTTATTGTTTTCAAGTTGCGTCGTACACCTCGGAAAGTGCGTATCTAATAGCAATCGTAATGATTCCAAGCAAGACTCAGTCCAATTCCATTGGAGTCTTTGAGAGATCCTAGAGCTTTTGATTCTCTGGAGAGGACCTTCTTTAGCGTTGCAGATTCTGCCATATCTTCAATCTCACAGCAGAAATGTTCCCAAGAATGGCGTTTAGCTCGTTGAGTTTCATTCTTAAAATTCCTCCGACTGGCTTTATATAGCTCCCAGTCGACGTCTGCCTTTCTTCTTTTGGCTACATTCAGGAGCTTCCTGGATGATTTCCTGATGTTGGCTAGCTCTTTGGTCCACCATGAGGGCGACATTTTGTTCTTTCTTTTTCGCCACTGGACACTTTTTACCGTATGCCTCTCGAAAGATGGATGCTATATCCTCGGCTTTACGGTCAACGTCCGAGGGGCCATGCCAATTACTTCGCAGTAGGGGACTGCTGTTTTTCCTTACCTCATTACTGAAGAGATTCCAGTCGACTTTCCTAGGATTTCTGTAAGGGTTAGGTGGGTTGCATCTCCGCTCTATGAAAAATTCAATAAATTTGTGGTCGGAGTAGGATTCTTCCCCTAAAGACTTCCATTTGTCTATTGTCAAAGTGTTAGAGTTACTGGTTAACGATACATCTAAAACTTTCTGCCTATTCTTAACTACAAAGGTTGGTTCATCCCCTCTATAAGGTACAGACACTCTTAGACCTGGATTCTCCAGGACAACGTTCGAACCTTTTGGGTCTTCCAATGAAGAGTTGGAGAGTCCCCAATAAAGGTTTTCCAGTTAAACCAGATCAAGTGCAGACATAACACCAGACTTCATTTGGCCACTTGACCAAATGTCTGCATGAAGCAATTGGAATAACGAGATTCCCTTTTCCGCCAGAAAAAACTAGGTTTTGAGTAGATATGTAGACATTTCACCAACCATCATCTCGATCATGATTTCCATTTAATGCAGGGAAAAAACCTCTCTGCCTGCCGCTTGATATCGCCTCCATTCTACTCTTGTCGAACCAAGCACATCACCTACTGCGACGACTATTATGTACACCATTTGCCAAACTCAATATATCAAACGATATGCGGCACAGAAACTTCAAAAGAATTGAATATAAATTAAAAAAAAAAAGTCAATTTTTAATATCGCCCGCGCGCGTATACCATTTTACGGCGGCCGCAAGTGCTGCCACCGACCACGGAGACCACATAAAAACCTCACCACACTCTGAATTTTCATCGCCCACCCATCAATCCGTCAATCCATCAGCGCGATATTACGTTGTTGACCATATTTCACATTCGGCCGCTCCTCGGTTCGCCGTCCTCGGTGCTGAGTCCTGGGTCCTCTTCCGACGACTCACCTCAAAATTTGCCAATATTTAATTTTTAATACTCTGAATTTTATTACAACAACGGGATATAATTAGGAAATATTTTTGATTTTGTGCTTTCCTGGTGTTTTGCTGCGACTCCTTTCTTTTATTATCCTGCGGACACGGGTGTGTAGACCATTAAAAGCAATCAATTCCGTTCGCTACACATGGAAGTCGTAAAAGCACCAAAGAACAACGAAAAAAATACAGCGCATAACAAAAGGAAAAAAAAATTTTAATAATTGAATTATAATGTAAGAGGGAGCATCAAGAATTCTCAAGGACATTGATATTCATTATAATGATTGAGTGCGGTGGGGATGGATGCAACAGATCGACGAACTCGTTGATTTTATGAATTATCGTCACGAATTTGATTCGTCGATTCGTTCCCAACGGGATATACATATGTATAGCATGAGGTACGGTTATAAAAGGATAACAGACATTAAGTATGCTACTATAGACTTGGCAGGCTGATACAATCAATCGATTACTTCAGTGCCTTTTGCATTTTAAACGAAGCCGACAAAGGAGGATATGTATGGAGGACCTACCAAAGGAGACAAGGATACTCTTGTGAAATTAATTCAAAATGGCAAAAAAAAAAAGGGATGTGCGCGGCCTCGGAACACAAACGAATGCAGTGCAAGTTCTTCTCCTTTGCTTTTTTTTTTAACTCAACTCAATTTGTTTCATGAGCCGCATGAAATGAGGGTTGGAATACCGGCCCCATTCTCCATTGTGTTGCTGACGAGTCCTGAAAAATCGTCTGCAAGAAAAATCGAACGAAACATGCAGACTAGACGTCTCGATTGCAACTCGATATAAAGTGATTCAATCGAAAAGAAAGGAACAAACATTTTTTCTGAGGAAAAGTGGGAGGAAAATCCCCAAAAAAAAGGGAAAGATTGAACCCGCAAGGATACATTTTAAATACCAGTTCGAGAGACAGGATACCATGTGCCATGCATTCCGCACTATTTGCAGTTTCGCTTCACTGATTTAATTTCTTCTTATTGATCTGGAATACGGGCGCCATCTGACAATGTCTGCAAATATTTATCATCTTCCAAGGACCTCTCCTCCCGTGTCGGTGGGCCACACCGAAAAATTGATGTTCCTGTCATGTTTTATATGCTTTATCTTTAATGCCGCATTCATATACTCGTAGTTCAGGCCGCAGCAGACACACATCCTACTAAAATACCTATGTGTCCCTCTCCCCGGTCTCTCCCGTCTGCCCCATTGACGTCAACGTCCTGCAGCAGGACGCAAAAGTTTTTAATTTTGTGATAATCAAAAGCAATGGCATAGAACTTTTATTCTGTTCGCTCTTCGACGTTTTTTTTTTTTTTTGTTATCCGCTTTCGTCCTACGAAAAATGGGAGACGACAAAGTTGAAACTGAAACTGAAACTGAGCCGGGGGTTGCCAACATTTTTTGTTGGGTCCATTTTTTTCCCTTCGCACACACTCCTGGCAAACTTTGGTATCACTTGAAGGATTCTTTATTTTTTTTGTCGTCTTCTTGAGAAATACAAACCTGGGAACCAAAAGAAAGAGATTACACAAAGAAGGAAAAAATCTTCGTCATATTTATTTATTTATTTTTTTTTGGTTGTACACTCGAGAAAGTTTTTCTTTTGCTGTATCCTTTTCGTTGAACTTGCAATGTTGTCCTGCGACTTTATGTGGGTTGGTTGGTACATACTCTTCCCTTTTTTTGTTGCTACCTACCTTAGGATATTTATTTGTGATTGAGTTGGACTAAACCCAGAGAGAGAGAGACAAACTTTGGCGAGAGACAGTAACATCTGATCATCTTACGCAAAAAGGATACATGGGTGGTTGGGTGGTGTAAATTCACTTGCACGATAAACTTCTTGGGCCTTTTCAGGACGAGGACAACGAGTTCATATATACAATTTTGGATTCTTCAGCTGCTGGACATTCATATGGTGAAGTTTTCCATTTGAGTGAAATGTTTTGTTCGAGATTTTCGTATTTTTTTGGGTTTCTCTTGCTCGCTGTTATCCTTTCTGTTATTTTGTTGTCCTTTTTTTGGTCTCGAATTGTGCAGAGGGTAGAATTTTATTTTGTTACAGACAAAGTTTTTTGGTCATCTTTTCTGTTTCTTTTGGCCAAGGATACGAATCAAAATTGGACGGACTAGGGACGGTGTGTAGGTGAATTGATTGAAATGGAGAGGAAAATTATGATGACGATTGGTAGAAAAGTTTCCATTCAGCAGCAGGAGTAGGAGCGCATTGAGAACAGAAATACAGCTGTAAACAGAGTTCTTGCACAGGAGTGGAGCCTTGGATTTTGGGTCGTGATGAGTTAAATGGAAGACTGCATCTTTTGAAATTGGGAAGTCAATTTGGGTACTTTTCCAGGTTTTTTTTTTTTTTTGTTACAACGGGAAATGGATTTTTGAAAGGACCTCAGTTTGGTTGTTATTTTTTGCAGGGTAAGATGGATTATGTGGAATTTGATCTGCTTTCATTGTTGTCGGTTTAAGTGAAAAATAAAAAACTTTACGACATCGGCGATAGTTGAGAATTTCAAATTGGAGTGCAATCTATCCTTTTTTCAGGGTTTCAGAGTTTCTGTTCAAGTTAGGCTGTAGATTTACCTGACAAATTTCTAATTATTGCCGAAGATGGGTTTTCGATTTGCCATTTTATTTATTAGAAGAAGCCACTGTATGCTGCACAATATTTTGAACAGATTTTCGGTAATTTTTCTAAATTTTTCGGTAGACGGAGTTCTTGTGCAGTTTTAGGAGCGTTTCATACTTACTAAAACCACCTCCCCTACACCCTTCCATTACATCTTGTATTCCAGCGAGCATATTCTTGCTTCTGTGTTGCCCCAGACGAGGAAGTTTGACAGTTACTGCCATGCCGCCAATTGCATGGTCTGTCTGTTTCATTATTTTCCATCGATAAATGTGGTAGGTATTGTGAGCCGTTCCTCCCTTGCGAGTTCATTACCCTCTACATCACCTACGATACCCACATGATTTGCTACATAGCATAGGGTCACCGCGTTGGTTCTTGATATCTCATTTTACCACCTTTTCGAGCTTCTTACAATCCTTGAAATAATTATGGCGGCTCTATCTCTATATAATCATAGCGGCTGCCTTGCAATTGAATCCTTCATGTCGCAATTCTTGCGTATTGATCGTATTCTAAGCCACGTTCTGCAGCGTCTCTCTCAACTTCCCAACTTAAATCGTCGACAGTGTTCGAATGCTGTGACTACATACTCCACCAGTCTAATTCCCACTCACACTCTGTCAGACTTCCACGTGATGTACATAGCAAATACATGCATGTACTCCGTTGTAACAATCACTGTTTACGACAAAAAAAAAACGTCAAGGAAAACTTTTCTCCACCGCCGCGGTAACATGAACCCGACAAAACCTCAGCTAATTACAGGACATCTTAAATATCAAAGGTAAAGTTTCAAAATTATATGACAGGATACCCGAATAATAGAATCCTGCATGTCATGGTTGGAAAGTTTCAACCCCCCTATTGTGCGATATCACGCGGTTTTCCATTTCCTTCAAAATCTGCGACGACAGTAGCGATTCCTTTGTGAACCCAAATCACCCCGAATCTTTGGATATTTTGTTGTCAAAGCGCTATTCTTTCAAAGGATCTGCGGAGCTTCTATCAGTCTCTTCAGGTATGAGTTCATGCTGATGATGATGACGATGATGATGTCGGTCGGTGTATGTTGAATCAACATCCTGTTTATCAGACATAGCCCAACCAGCCAGCCATCTAGATATGAGTGTGACAGGAGTTCCTTCCTCTTACATTCAACTCGCAGACAAAAAACACCCACCCCATGTGACACAGGCAAGTGACGCCTCATACAACAGCATCCTGGGATCCTTTATTTAATTTTTCTTTTAATGGATAGAGAGAAGAAAAAACATCCTTTTAGCATAGCCTTTCAATATGTGACGAAATAAAATCACACTTTAAGTGCCTTGAATAGTACGAAGGACCAAGAGAAAAAAAAAAGGAAAAAAATAACACAAAACACATCCTGTCTCGTCGCAAAATTTGATTACCACACAGACAGACAGCAAGCGGTGGCGTCCAGAAGCTGAACTTTCAAGCTCAGATGAGTCGGTTCACTTTGACTTTGGCTCGTGTCTAATGAAGGTGTGTACGCGCATCCTGCAGAACGCTTTGATCAAGATCAAAACTTCTCCGAGTGGTTGTGGAATCATCGTCATACAAGGGATATGTGCATTTTGTAGTTTTTCCAGACCTTCTCCATCCTTCGTCAAATGTCGTCGCCCTTTTGTATTCCATTCTCCTGTCATGTGGGAGAGTGCCAGTGACAGGTCGAACAGTAGTGGACCTCAGACTAGAGGCATTCTCATGCAGTGATGTGAACAACAAGAAAAAAAAATGAAAACATTTTCCTTTAATTATCCTTCAAAGGACGAGGGAGAAACAACTCCCCACCGGCCTTCGATTTGTTGAACAAACATTTTTTAATTAATTAACCGTCAAATGAAATCCATGCTGACAATGGAGTCTCACTTGGCTGGTCCGTCATTAACTAATTTTATCAAGGTATCCATCTCTCCACCTTGATTCGCAAAGAAAGGCATGGCAAGGCTATTAAGTTGCTGACCACCCGTCCACGTTCCGTCCCCCCACCGGAAGCAATCAGAGGGAAATCTTAAAGGACTCACTTTTCTTTTTGACAAATAGACGTCCAACGATGGGGTTCGCGTCGTAATAGCGCGCGAGTTTTTTTTTTCGTGAATAGTATCATCAATACCATTGGCAGGATGTCACCTAATCACGCTATCGTGTTGTCGTAAATTCTTTATCACTTCCCGAATGCCTGACGCCTCAAAAAAAAATGAAAACATGGGGAGGCAAACACAACATTGGTGGTGCCCTTGCAAAGTCCTTGCTTGTGTCAATATGGGTGAGCCCCAAATGAAATTCACGAACGATTGGCAGCGGATAAGGTGATGGACGGTGTTTAGTGGACGGCGTTAGAGTGAACGCCGCACCGAGCTACCTTGCAATTTTGTGATGTGAAATTTAGGTCATTGCGTGCGTTTTTCGCTTTCCCTTCTGGGGGAGGGTTCCATTTTCTTCCATGGGGAAAAGGGATTAAGGAGGAAACGGCGGTAGATATCGGATTTGGAAGCAGGTGAAATCATGTGTGGGCTTAATAGCTGGATATTGGATTCATTAGGGTGCTTAGCTGTATTAAAACTTCCGGGCCTTTAGCCAGCTGCTCGTGTTGTGGTGAAATATCCGCTCGAGGAATGTAGGCTAACTGATAAGGGTGCCGTTTGCACACATTGGGTTGTGCTTAGAAGGTATGATGGACGCAACAAAGTTGGTTAACTCGATAGTTCCTACAACCAATGCTGAATCAGACGTGTTAGAGCATTAAGGAGTTTCGATTTTAATTCGCAATTAGTTTGCCAGCTTGTTTGTCATAGCTAGAGCAGCCCCTATTCAGAGGACAATTACTCTACAAACGATTCGCCTTCAAACTTCTTCAATTCCTTCCAAGATGGCAGGTTTTTTTTTGCAACCGATTATACAAAGACAAATTTTGATTAAAAATTCACGACATTTAGCACCAAGACGCCTACCCTACCAGCTGCCCAGTCATTCTATATTTATCCCCTTTTCCTCACCTAAAAATAGAACCACACTTCGAAAAAATAAATTCACAAATTGTTTCCTCGTAAAAACATAAAAATAGAATCCTTTTCCTACATCCTTGAGGCTATTCAATTCCAATAACATCACCCGTGAACTGAAAATCCATCTTTACACTAATGAAGACACCATCCACACAGCGCGTCTAACATCCAAAGGCGCTGATTCCGCCCACACCTTCAAAAATGCCGCACAACAAAATTATTTTGTTAAACGACACACCAAAAGGATTACACTACATCCCCGACAAATCCTTGCTCAACGTGAACCGTTTACTTACAGCAAACAAAGCTCGAGGAGAAAAGCGCGGCGGAAAAGAAAAACTCGAAACACGAAGCGAAGGAGCAACAACACAACGAATAAGAAACTTCCCTTCACGGGCACCCAACATAACTGATATTAATTTAATTATTTTGCTTGACTTCCATTATTCGTCCTTGCGTTGTGCCGTGTCTGTCTGTTTATCCTTGGTTAGGAGCGGTACATAATAATAAATTCATTTCGGTAGGGAGCATCACCAGCACCTAACGTTTTACCGTTTTGCTTCGCTCAAATGTCACCTCAGAATAATAATGATAAACACGCGCGCGACTTCAATTTAAACATCCAACGGCAGGCGGCGAAGAGCGGCGGCGGCGACGGGAGCGTCGGCAGCGGGAAAAGCGGCAAAGAGGCAAAGCGAAAACATCCCGAGGATTATCGCGCGAACAAACGCTACAGCAGCAACACAGCACAGTACTGTGGCTGTGGCGTTCGCATAGCAGCATCACAGCATCACATTCCAGCACTCCCAGCGCACATCCCTTTTCTCGATATCCCTTCTGTTCCGTTCCGCATTACGTATTCATAGCACATGTGGAAATTTCTCAAACTGATTCCAGAATCTCATAAATTAATGCTGACAATGAGGTAAATGCCGACGTCGCCGGCAAAAAAGCGAAAAGGTGGGGGGCAAAACTTTCCAGGACACCACCCCCCCATCAGCGGGTGAGAATGTGGGCAAGGACTTAAAGCGGATGAGTAAAGAAAAAAAAAGAAACTTGTTCATCCGGGTGACGAAACTATTTGTGTCGGGCTCGTTAGCGCTGTTATGTGACGGGGCTTGTTAGCCATCCTTGTACAACCGCACTGCAGCCAATTAGGATCGAGCGGGGCAAAAACTAGAAAGAATTATAATAAGTCTTAAGTCTTTAATCGAACTTGAGTAGGAGTCCGATCCCATTTGCCCCCTTTTCGGTGTAGATACTCTCTCCTTGATGACACCTTTTTGGTCACCAAAACGGGTCAAATCAATGTCAGCATCATTGAAACACGGAGCGTTACGACTTTCGTGTGTTTGTCCAACTAATGGTGTTATCTTTGGTCCTTTCTTTGTTTCGCCACAAAAAAAAAAAAAAGAGAAGAAAAAACAAAAAAGCATTCTGGCTTCCATGATTATCCCCAGAGTGTGTGAAGCGTGTATGTGGAATTAGTTCAAGTGTATATGGATGGGTGGGTCCTCCTTCGTTCTTTTAGTGTTTTTGTCTCTCATTGGAGTGGGTAAAGGACTTCAATTGCAGGAGTTTTGGTTAATTAATAGCATTACAGCGGCAAAATCTCCTTGTGCTGCTGGTAGTCTGTGATTGAAGGTGCTTTCATTGAAATCGAAGTACACAGGGATAAGAAATTCAATTTCGCAGATGAATCAGGTGAATTTTTTTTTTTTTGACTTAGCCCGGCACATGTTCGAGGGAGATTGAATGGTTCCTTTGAGGTTATGAGGCAGTTTTTGACATGAATGCGTATCAAACATGCTCTAATGGATCAATTTTGTTTCGTTTCTGAAGTAGTTTTTGTTCCAAAAGCGTCCGTCCTCTTGGACGATATTCCGAAAGAAAGAACATTTGCTGAGTCACTTAGGATGCCCTCTGGCAACAGTTCATTAAGACAATCACAATGGACTTCCTTTTGGTCTAAGTGTAAGTTTCTCCTAGAGGACCACTCCGAACTTAAACAATTTTCGAGGCCATGCCTGATGTTTTGAAATCCTTTTGTTCGAAAAGTGTTCTCAAGTCGTTCTCGACCATTTTCGTCTGTTCTTGTTGGCTAAATGTTAAGAGGTCTTCATGAAAAGCTTCATTCGAAATGGAAGTAGACCTAGACTCTAATGGATGTTTTCATGAAAGAGGCGGAGCTTCACGCCCTTAGACGGTCAGGTGCTGTCAGTTTTAGACAGTAGCTAAGCGATTATTCAATCATTCTCTGAGAGATTATTCCTCCTTGTACAGTTATTGATTCAATTTCGTCAGTTCCTGTTCAATAAAAAGACGCAGCAATTGAAAGTTGTCTGAGATCTTAACGTACTGTGCGAAGAAAGACCCTAGTCCAGGTTCTCTTTGCTACCTTTGCTTATTAAACTTCCTAAAGAGCATAGACCTCAAAGTTCCTATCTTGTTGGCTTGTCCTTCATTGCTCTCGCAGATAAACGCCACATTTCCGACAATGGAAACAGGCATTCTGAGCACACGACACGTCAGCAGTTGTAGTCTTTGAAAGCTTATCATATTCAGATAAGCACGTTTTGAATGATTCAAAATCTATCATTCAACTTGCCATAGTTTTCGATTCGAACTTCAGTCATCCTCATCTTTGCACTGATATTTTCTAGTCGCCACTCTGGTGCTCATCTGGTCGCTTTCCCTGTCCACGAAAATGTCCTTCTGGCTAGCTCCCTGTCAAATACTCAATTTAAAGACATTCACACTCAAAAATTGACGATGTGCACTCAATTATTAAAACTTGCGCTAGAGCACCACAAGAGTCCCTTCGGGGACCGCATTTGTATAGCTTGCCTGAACCACGTCTTCATCCTCACCCACCCACTACGTTGCAATTTGTTGAAACGATCAAATTTTACCCACATCACAAATTGGACAACGCATTCAGGACACAAAGGAGCGGAAAAATCATGTTCCTGCTCCTCGAAAGGAAAAAAAAGGAAAAAAAATCCCCATAATAAGCATTCTGTCCACGTTCTCCTCTCCCTTGGCTGGCTACTCCTGCAATTTCATGATTGCTCTTATCTCAAACAAACAATAATAACAATAAATACGTTCTTCTCTGTGTGTATCCTGCATCGAGAAAGAGAGATAGAAAGTCCATACACAACCTCTGAGAACATCATCATTGGTCAATGGTTCCCCAAGGATTCACTGGTCTTGACTTTTCCAACAAACAGTCCTCTCCTGGTGGGGGTGATGATCCAACAAAATAGATATTGGAAAATATGTTATGACATCTAAATTCAATTCAAGATACAGAAAAAGGATATGACATGGCAGAAAGGACGACACAACACTGAGAACAGCGCAAAACAAAATTCCCTCTGGTGATGACAGGACACAAAAGAATTAAAATCCAATGATTTCATCTGCTTCGATCGAAATTGGAAAGGATATCTTACTCTCTCTCTGTCTCTCTCTTTCTTTTTCTCTCCTCAGTCCTCACCGATGAATGAAAGTATGAAGGACGAGGAGAATATGAAGAAAAACCGAAAAAAAAGAGACACATTCTGCCCACTGACGTATCATTGGACTATAATCCTGTGGGATTGATGGAACGAGTAGTAGCGGTAACGCAAATAATACACGGACCAAGGCTGAGACCAAGGATGGGGGAGGAATTGGCATCGATTTCATTTTGTGATTTGCGAGAATTTAATAAGTCTCTGGGGAATTAGCCAAGGATAACCGGTTATTGTTGTTCATCATCGTCGTCGTTTGCAAAAACCCCAAACCCACAGGAGAGTACGACGACAATGCATTTGCCATTCGCAATTAACCCCTGTGTGTGGTTGTGCAGAAAAGGACTTCCAAATCGCTGTATGTATATCGTCGAGGATTATGACATCTGTTCGAGATATTAAAAACGTCTGCCATGTAGATAAATTGGCGCGTATTGGATGCAATCCACCCTTAACCTGCCTCAATCCCACCCACATGGGGGAGTTGTGGCAAAAAGTAAGCAGGTCCTGCAAACTACAAACTGCAACTTGTGCACATGGTGGTGGGAAAAAATGTTTATTAATTCCTAACTCTGCACTAGACACCCTCTCAGTCCTTTTATAGGAAAATAATCATTTGCCCGCCATTGTAGGTGGATTAAGCGATCGGACTAGGAACATAATAAAAAGTTATTATCTCCTCGCATATTTGTACAGATGTCGTTGCTACGGCGGGTTAAGGGTTAAAAAAATTATTAACTGTTACGTTTTTTTTTTCAATTTTGTTTGTGTTGGCTTGGATTAAAGCCAAGTAGTTACCTCGTTCCAGCTGGCACCCAGTGAAAAAGCGAATCACACACTAGAATATCGTCCACACACATCGTCTGCTGTCAAGTCAGCCACACCGTCCCGGTGTCCTCTTTGCTGCCACCATCCGGGTGTGACCAGTCTCTGTGTACGTGTGTGTCTGGTTGGCCGGGACAATCTGATGTTAGTCCGCCGTTGGCTATTTTTTCTTGTCACTGCAAATGAGCAGTTTAGCTGTGGAGCTGGTCTCCTCCAAACCGCCCTCAGGGTTATCATCAACAGTAGCAGCACTGTACTGGCTTTGGTCGACTGGCATCAGGTGATGGTGATGGACATACAAGCCCCTACGTATACATATGTTAAGCTGGTCGAATTTTCGGTTCGTGTGAAAGACGAACTCCTTGTGGATGGACACACAGAGTGAGAGCGAAATGTGTGCAAACATACAACGGGATGTATAGCCGACTGGCCGCCAAGGAAAGAGTGAAAACTTTGCAAGTGACCACTGGAATGACAGAGTGATTAGAGTGAAAGGCTGATTTCGGCTTTAAGGGTTTTTGGCTGGCAAGTTTTTCTATGTTTTCGGAGTGCGTGTGTGTCAGATTTGCAAATAGGACCTTCGGGATGTTAGGAATTTTCGGTGATAATTTTCCAATTTAAGGTTTAATTTTGCCGACGCTGAAGGTTTGGTCATTTAAGTTTGAAAATTACTTTCAGCTGGCGAGGTTTGTGGCAGTTTTTTGATGAGATATCCAAAGATTGATTGTAACGATCAAGTATGCTCCAACATTTTTTACTCACTTTCTTACTTTACACTGAACACTATGAACCAAGGCTTACTTTCTGGTGCCTTGGTTCTGGACTGCTGTGCGAGCGGCGTTGGTTCAAGCCCCAACCATGTCCACTGAACATTTTTCGAGGCACCACCGCTCGTTGCGCAATGACAAGCCTCCGGGAGTATAGTTTGTCAAGAAGGAGCTTCTCAATTCGCCGTTCAATTGTAGGTGCCTTCCATTCGTGGGCAGAATGTAATACGAGAGTCTAGGTCTTGGCTCATCCCGGCCTACAATCTCTGGTCCATGAAGTAGATATTTTTGGATATATTCTTCTTTTCACAAAGGCTCAGCAATACCCAAAGACCCGTCGGTAAAGTGTCTCCCGTTGACATCTTCCAGAATCAATTCATCAAAATTCAATCTACAGCGGTACCAAACCTAAGCTTTTACATGAACTTCTTCTTACTTTTAAGCCCAAACTCCTCTCCAAGGATGTGCACCAAATCTCCCTTTTCCTTGTAATTCCTAGGGACTTGCCCTTTTAAGCCTCTTACGTCAACTCCACCTGTCGAATTTCCTAACAAAAACGAAAAACCAAAAAAAAAAAAAAAAACAATCCCTCTTGTTAAAATTCCAATCCTTTCGCTCCCACGTTATCCTTACAACATCGTCTTCGCTAATCATACCTTACTTTACGATCCACAAAAAAAAAGTAAATCCTCTACCTCGCCTCAATCACTCCCCCTATTAGTTCCACAATTGTGGTGATAGAATTCAAACAGCGCGCTTAATCCTCAAGGATTAAGGATATTTAAATTCTTCCATCCCCTGCCCTTCCGTTGCTGTTGCTGGTTTCAAGTTGATACTGGTTGTCTTGTCGATGGAAAATCATTCATTGATTCATTTCGACTTTGCAATTCATTGTCATCCCTGTTTGGATGCTTTTTAGGGTTTTGCGACCAAAGTACACATACACAGGACTTTAGCGTAGCCCTTCAAACGTTTTGTGAAAAAGGTACAAGAAAATTAAAGGAGTGAGGCTAGAAGAGGTTTTATATGCTTGTGGATTGTAATGAGGACTGAGAGGACCCTGTTTACCAAAAAAAAAAAAAAGGCAAACAAACCTCTGAGAAAAGTCAGACTAGCTAGCCCGTTCCATAGGGTCTTCCAATACGGACGGGTAGAAGTTAAAATTGAATAAAACAACTTGTGTGTGAGATATCAACGGATTTTTTGTTCTACTTAAAAGGCCTATCAATGGCATTATGTGTGGAATATGACATCGTTCAGATGGCCACCGGGTGGCGCGCATCCGATGGGTCCAATTTTCAATAACTCTGGGGCATGGGTCATGTTGACTTTCAGGGCACTGGTCGTTTTTGGCTTATTGGCATAGACCTGCGGGGCTTCTTTCCCCACAAGAATAAATCTAACGTGGTCAAATCACACGATCTCGTCACCTCTGCGCGAAATAATCGTCCCCTCAAATCGCTCGTGGAGAATGTCCATTGTGACATCAGCTATGTTGCACATAGCGCCGTCCTGTTGGAACCACATGTCCTTCACATGCATATCATCTAATTCGGGCCAAAAGAAATTGATGGCAATGCCATCATCATTTTTGAAGAAATACGGACCGATGATACCATCGGGTCACAATCCACACCAAATAGTGACTTTCTGGGGATTCATTGCCACTTGGTGGACCTTGTGTGGATTGACATTGTCCCAAATCCGGCAGTTTTGCTTGTTGAGGCACCCGTTTGTCAAAAAACGGATCTCGTCGCTGAAGATTTTTTTTTGCTGAAATCGAGGTCCGCTTCTAACTGCTCCAGAATAATGAAGAAAGGGTGGCCATGGTGCACTGGTTAGGATCATTGCTTGTCACCCTGAATGTCCGGGTTCAACTCCTAATGTCGGAAAACATTTATTTCTTAAAAATAAATAAAAATCAATCAACTACGAAAAGCTGATGTCTACTCTACTGCGAACGCACAACACTGGCTGTAGGCTGTCATGGCTTGAGGAGTTGATTGCGCTGACCATGATAATGAAATCAGGAGATTGGAAAAAATTCCCGTGAATTATAGCAATGACAAACACCACAAATAGCTTAGACACCACCCTCGGACGCAATTGAAACCTGGTACTATCTGAGTTTAGAACCACTGCACCTCGCTCATGCTTTGTAAATAACATAAATCATAAGGGGATTCATAACCCCATTGAAGCGCGAGTGGATTATAAAAAAAAATTGTGATTTGTTTTTAATGTCTGAAAAATAAAAATCGAGAAAACTAACAACAGAAAAAGCAACATGGCCGCCATGAACTGTCAAAATCTACCCGTCCCTATTGGAAAACCCTTTAATTGTTCACGCCAAATCGATGAAGATACATATGTATATTCGTACAGGGACCTTTCTATATTTAGTGTCAAAACGTGGGTGGATTTTCTGGAACTGAAAACTTTTCTGTTTGAACAAATTAATTTGCCCTCGCGTACATGAAACTACCCTTGAGCCTTGAAAGCTGTCAATCCAGCTTCTTATTTTTTCAAGCATGTGTAGGCACTTAAGCTCTTTAGTTGCAAATCAATTATGTGACCAAAAATCTTACACTGTTGCGACAAATGTATGTACATGCAGACGACACTTGCAACTGATCCGAACGACACTCGTTCAAAGCGACAACCCCAAAGCTTTAGATTTCTCTACCAAACTCTCTGTCATTCGCTCTTGCCTTGTGGTTGCCTTCGGAAACGTGTGCAATCACACATATAACATTCGGTCCAACACGTCCATTCGGTGGCATCCCACAAATATTAACCCCCAGTGGTGTCATATTCTCTGCCTGCATAATGTGTGAATAATTCCAAGACATCCCCACAATCCATCGCTCTCTCGCTGGCTTCAAACAAAACGAAAATGAAGAACAAAAAACTTTTTAATAAGTTATATTGGCACGAAATGCATTCAAATTGTTTTCTAATTAATTTTATGAAACATGAGTACAAAATTCTCCACACAGAAGCTTTCTCTTACTCGTGGCTCGAACAAAGTTTTCGATGGATAAGAGAGGAACGTTTCAGGACGACGCAGTACGGGCTCCGAAACATTTTTTAGGAGGGAGTAGAGTATGCAACATGCAACTACCACCACCACTTTGCAGCAATGCTGCTTCTAACATGTGTTTCTTACACTTTTGCGGAATTGGTGTCGGATTTACTCCTAGCTGTCTGTATTTAAGTTTTCTTACTGTGCTATTCTCGGCTTGTGAGAGGCGGGAGGAGGTTTAGGTTAGGATAGTTCTGTGTAAAATTATCGCTTTTTGGTAAAAGTTATTTTCTAGAGCCAACCAACCACCACCATCCACATCCACACATCCATCCTCTTTTGGATGAAATGTAAATTAAATTTTACAGTAAAATGTGTGAAAGGATTAGAGAAATATTTGTTTCACTATTCCTGAGGTCCTCGTCTAGGAACTTCTGCTCTTGGCATTTTCAAAGTATTATAAACGCACAAGTCTGTACACACATCTAAAAGCAATTTCATTTCAATTTTTCTTTTTTTTTCGTTTGGTCCTGTGGAGAAAATCGCATTAAGCGTAGAAAGAAATGCGTGTGGGAATAGTAGGTAGGCTCCTACACGCCCCCCTCTTAAACAATCGTTTGTCGTACATTATTTGCCAAGGACAAACACGATAAAGGAGCAAATGTCATATCCGAGCAACGAGAAAAAAAAAAGCTGAATTTCTTTATGACAAATATAAAAACATATTTTATCGTCGTATATCCTTACAACGGAACACACCACACCGCCCAACTTCAATAAAAATATGTTCATGTGTACACTCACATGAAAGCATAAATAAATTTGCCAAAATATTTTTAAAAGTAAATTTTATTGACATATCTTCTGCCATTCCTGCCGCGTGTCGGCCGTGATGACAGCGCGTCGTCGTCCTGAAAGGAGAAAATATTTTCCACAAATCTAAATAAGACTCAGTCGAGTACCGTAAAAAAAGGAACAGGACACCACAGAGATTTAGTCGGTGTTTTTCCTTTGCGTGGGTGTGAGATGGGTTGGTGGTTGGTTGATGTCTTATCTGTCACCGAAAACGGAGGCTTTTGGGAAAACATGAGTTGTCATATCGGCGGATGGCTGAGACGGTTGTGCACTCTGGGTGAATGTGTGTCTTTAGAAAATGGATTTTGTCGGGATATCCTTTGGAAGGCGGGTTTTTTTTTTTCTTTTCGAGGTGAAATTCATGGCGGAAGTTGGAAGAATGTGATGTAATGTGATGTAAAGGGTTGTACTGAATACACTGAAACGACAACATCTTGGATCCGTCTGGAACCGGTTTTGACTAAAAGAGAGTTTTTGGCTGTTATTTAGGGAAAGGTTTCACCGGGTCATCAGGGTTTTCAAAGAGAAAGTTTTAATTTTTGGTCTTCTGCTGTGTGATCGCCATGGCTCAGTGGTTAGGGTGTTGGACTCCTGTGCGAGTGGCGCGGGTCTAAGCCTCCGAGAGTATAAATTGTCATGAAAGAGCTTCTCAATTCACCGTTCGGAGTCGGCAATAAATTGTAGGTCCCTTCCATTCGTGCGAAAAATGTAGCGCGCACAACATTAATGGTTGCGAGAAGCTAGGCCTTGGCTCATCCCGAGCTGTCGCGCCAGCTATTTATTTTCTTTTACTGTGTCGCCACTATCTCTTCCACCACTAGGTAAATGAAAAGAGGACATTCTTCATAAGATACTATGATACAATTAAAAGTTTTGGGCTAGATAACTTTGATTCCTGGTGAATGTAGTTTGCGTTGTACTCTTCTTCTGCTAGAAATCTTTTAACAAGGAAATCGAAGAGGTGTTAGTTTTTCTTTTCTGTTAAGCCTTGGAAAGCCTTTGAATCTCCGACATTACGGTCAAGGTTGGTGAAGCAATGCCGCAGATTTCTTAATAAGATTGCAGACAGAAGCGCCGTGACCCTGTGTTGGGTCCCAGGACGTAGGGACATTCCAGGGCAACTACAAGGTGGACGAGCTGACAAAACAAGGCACAGGACGGTATTTCCCCGAAAACTTGGAAATTCCTGCTTGACACCGTTGTTGCCAAGAAACTGATACAATATCAGCACTTGCCTCTTGCCAAAAAAAATCTGGCCCAACCTGGGTTTAAAAAAGGCGGAGGGATTTTCATCCATTTATCGGGAAAACTTAGGTTCACGAACAAAGGTCCTCACCGGACATTAATTGATAGGCATAACACTGACAGTAGAGTGTCATGGCTTGAAGAGTTGATTGAGCTGACACTGATTATGACATTAGGAGATTCGAAAAAATTCCTGTAAATTATAGCAATGACAAACACCACAAATGTCCCCAGCTAGCCTGGACACCACACATGAACGCCAATGACACCTGTAAGTGTTTGTCCCCAAATTGTCCACTTCAAGAAAAAAATTTATTCGAGGTGTTGTTGTCCCTGGCATCCTTTCCATATGACATATTCTATTGCATCCATTGGTTTCAAATATGTCTCGAATCAGTATCTCGAAAGCCTGCGTTCTCATCGTCCCTATTGAATCTCTAAGAACAAGTCTCCCTCTGCAATGTCTTACGCAAACCACACAACCATTTGTCAATTTTTATGATTTCACGGCCAATTTGCTATCGAAGCTTTTCTCACAGTGAAATCTGGACTCTAGAATCTAACGGGGGAAAAATGTTATTACACTGTCAATCGCATGCAAATATGAAATATTACCAAACATGAGTGAACCGAAAATGTGTATCGACGCACACGATGACATTTATCATTACAATCCTTCGTCCCACACACTCGTATTCATTGCTGCCATGCATAAGGATCTTCTATGTAGCTCCTTCTCAAGACAACACAACAGCGTCATAAAAATGTGTAATGCAGACAGAATAAAACTTAGTTACTCTTTATTTTTGCCAGTAAATACCAAAGCAATTGTATCGATGACGGGACACAGATAAGGAGTCAAGAGAAAATTATCCTTCCGACGCGGACGGGGAATGTGGGGGCAGTTGCAGATAAAAACAAGCAAAAAAAAATGGAAATAAAAATAAAAACATCAAGAATGGGGTAATGATGTAGAATTTTTGCCATCGTAAATATTCGTAAATATTTCTTTCAGCACACAATTGTCTTTCGCAAGCCCTATACTCGTACTGCGACTGTTTCATTGGTTAGCCATGCCAATGCTACAGCGTTAGGACACAGGGGTCGGGGATGCGAATTCCGAAGCTGGGAAGATGAAATTTAATGTGATTCCTTTGAAGTCATAAAGATAACGCTCGGGTGGAAAGCGACAAAGAGAAAACGACTAGACGAGGAATACAATTGTCAGGAGTATTGAGGGAGCAGCAGTCTCCACCCCATTCCCACATTCACATTTCCGTTTTGTCCAATAAAGAAGGACATTATAAATGTTGAATCTTTTGATTTCTTTTTGATTGTGTTTTGTGTGCTGTGTTTGCACTTTTTCACCTGCTTTGAAGGGGGGGAGGTGATTGAAGGGGTAGTCATTAGCGGTTTTCCCTAGTTAATGGCATTTATGTCACTCGTCATTACCATCAAATATTGACAGCGCAGCGCATTTCTATTTTCTAAAATTGTAGAAATTCGACAAAAAAAACTACAAGAGGTCACGCCTTATGAGGTGCGGGGGTATGTAGAAGTGGAAGTGGCGGGTCAAACTTGAACCCATTGTTATCACACCTGGGCCCAAATCATCTCTACCGTGATCGTATAACTCGTCACGTAAAAACGAGACGATTTGGCCCCTGATTGATGATGTGTGTTGTTGAAGAGACAGGCGATAGTGTCTAATATCTATGAAGCTTAGAAAACCGATTAGGAGCCGAAATGTCGTTGAGGTCGTCAAAGAATGGTTGGTTTAGTGCACGTACTCTGCCTCTTGTTCAACCGCATGGTCTCCAATTGGCCAGTGCCCAGTGGTTATCGCTATTTTTCTGGCGGATTCTGTTTAGAATATCTTCCTTGATATGGCACAGTCGGGTAGCCCCTCCATTGGAGGTAAGCCTTCTGTAGGAACTGTGAGTGGATTTGACCTTTAACTGCTCCTTGCGGGATGTGGACCCTGCTAGTGAGCTCTGAAGAGCTGACTCCTGCCTGATCAGTTCATGTGTACCCTCGTTTCCTATAATGTCACTGTGCTCTGGAACCCAGAGCAGTGTTACGCTAAACCGTTCGCTCATGCGGGCAAGCTCGTTCGTTCACTCTTGCACTGGTTCGGAGGCGATGGTAGCCGAGTCAATAGCTTTGACAGCTGCTTGGCTATCCATGAGGATAGCAATGTTCTGTTTGCATGTTGTGTCACCCTCGATTTGCGTGCAAACCTCTCGGATTGGCAGTTGTTCGTCTGGAAGAGGCTGTCAATGGTATGACCTACACCGCAGTTCATCTTTGATCCGTCGGTGTAGATGACCGTGTCGGAATCCTTCACAGCTTAATTTTTCGTCCACTCTGCTCTGATGGGAAAACGTACAAAGGTTTCCTGAAGTTTAGTTTTGGAGGTTATGTAGTCGGTTGGACACATAACCATGCTGTTTGGTAACGAGTGTAGGATATTGCTGTGGCCATTGGGCCTTGCAGATCCCAGATTCTTTAAGCCTGACTGCACTGCATAATGCGGTATTTTTTGTGTGTCATTCGAGAAGCAAAAGATGCAAGAGCACAGTGAGGGCATTCATCGGGGCCGAAATCATTGCGCCCGTGATGGATGTACAGTTTCATAAGGTTGTAACCTCTGCTCAACGCGGTTCACTATACCAGTGAACCATAAGTGAGAATTGGACGCACAATTGCTGTGTACATGCACAAGGTTATCTTCGGTTAAAGTTCCCACTTATTTCCATAGGTTTTGCTGTAGGCATATAAGGCTACACGTGATTTCCTGACTCTGCGTTCTTTGTTTTGTTTCTAGTTATGTTTTGGCCCAACCATGATGCCCAGATACCTAGCGCTGGAAGATAGTGTGAGTGTTTGACCATTAAGACGGAGAAGGGTGAAGTCAGGTGCATTGGAAGTCGCTTACAACGACATCGGCTATAACTACCAAATTCATCGGTCCCTTGAAGGTCGTTATAACCGATTTTGACTGTATTTTGGTTTTGGTAGTGAATAGCATCAGTTCAGTTTTCCTCGGATTTGCACGGATTTGCGACCAGGTGTTTACCTTGTCTAGAGTAGCTTCCATGATTTTACTTATCGCAGATCCCTGACTCTAGTATCACCACATTAACCACTACCACCTTTTCTCTGTCTAGTATCACAAAAATTTTGTTCATGGCCATTAGCCAGAGTAGAGAAGAAATAACGGCACCCATTGGGGTTTCTCTGTGAGCGAATTTGATTAAGTGACTCTTACCTAATGTCTTATGAGAAAGGATTGCTTTCTTTTCCCATTTCCAATCCTTACGTTCTGTGACACTTTCAACTGGGACCAAGTCGGTAAATGACGTACCATAAACACTGGGCGAAAGAGGATGGTCAACTTATAAAAGCAAACAAAACAGAGCTTATCCTCCTCATCAGAATTTTTTTTTGACAACTTTGAGATTGATATCACCTACCAAGGCATAGCAGTAGCTACGCTCATGCCCTCTCTAGCCCCAGTCGTTTCATTTGAACTATTTAGCAATTCCCACATCTAACCTCTGTAACTCAGAGAAGTAACATAATTTTTCGCGCCAGTAAAACCAGGTTGATTACACTTCAAGCTGATGGAAAACACATAAAAAAAAAAAAGTTTAGCACAACCCTTAGAATCTGGTAAAGTGAAAACCATCTCAACGTTTCACCTAAAACATCTACCACTTAACGTCTATTTAAACGTCAGCTGCCATTTCGTGTAAAACTCTCTCTCCCTCCGCGTTCCATAGTTCTACACCGACCCCTATACCTCCTCACCTAATTCTTGATATATAATATTATACTGTAACCCCATTGGCAAGCTACACACGTAAAACACGATAGTACTTTTATGAGGAAACTTTCCTTTAGCTATCCCCTCAGCGCGTAGGTGTACAACGCGTTCGCTCACCTATTGCTCCTTTAGAGATGGTTACGTTCTTTTTCTCGTTTCATATACATTTCTTGTGCTTTTCCTCTGGTTTGTAGTTAAACAACCATCAGACCCTCGTCAAACTATCTCAACTATTAGATTTACTAATGTAATTAAAGTTTTCCCAACGAGACGAAGGTTTTGGGTGGGGGGGAGGGGAGGAGGTGGCAACCCACTTCCTTCAAATGGAGGAGCAATAGAAAGTTTCTTTACCGCGTTTGATGGAGGAATATGTGTGCCATCTATAAATATGATGTTTCAACTCAAGGAGACGATGAAATAATTTCAATAGGCGAAAAGGCTGTGCAAACTTCTGTGAAGGATACGAGGTGAAGTGAAATTAAAAAAAAAAGTGCAGTAGGTATTTACCTTCTTAGGACACAGGCTTTCGAAAATTTTCATATCTGATTGGCATCGCCTGGTCAATGCCTCTCATCTCACGTATTTACTCAAGGTGACGGTACAGTCCGGGGTGGACTTGGGCCTCAACCAACAAACGTCTCCAGCCAGCTCGATTTTTAGCCAGCTGCCCCTAGTTTCACACGCCAAGTTGGTTAAGGCCCCTTTCCACTTGCGTGCGCCACCTGAGCCGCAGTCTTCCTTTACTGCACCGCCCCTCGGGTGTGAATTCGAAGATTTTCCGGGCAGGAGCGTTGGTGTCTATCCACCTTACATGGCCCACGCGCCTCAGCCGTTGGAGCTTCACTGTTCTGGGTAAGTCGATTTCGCTGTACAGTTCGTCGTTGTATCACCTCCGCAGGACTGGGACGATTAAGGTCTTGTACAGGGTCACCTTAGTTGTTCGAGAGAGGGCTTTACTACTCAATTGCCTTCTTAGCCCAAAGAAACAGCGATTGGCAAGAGTTATTCTTCGTTTGATCTCAGCGCTAGTGTCGCTGTCTGGATTGAAAGCGCAGCCGAGGTAGACAGAGTCCTTAACTACCTCGAAGTTGTAACTGTTAACGAACAACTTCACACAACACGGCAGATAAGATCTTGTAGGCGATGTTAAGAAGACTGATGCCTCTGTAGTTGGCATAGTTCAGAGGGTTGTTTTTTTTGAGAATCGGGCAAACGATGCCTTTTGTCAGCTACCACTATGGGAACTGTTTCTAGCAACAACTCAACGAAGAGGTATAAATATTAAACCCTAATCTGCTAGTCAAAATCACAAAAATCTCCCCAAAAGAACGAACAAGACAAACCACTTCCTTATTAAATCAAAAATTTAATACAAAAAAACGACAAAATCACAACTAAGGCGACGCATATCGCCCCAATTAAATGCACATGGGTCGAAACATATCTTTCTTCTGGTGGAGTTTCAATCGGAGTATTGTTCGGATATTTATAGTGAAACGCCAACAAACTACTTCTCTTCTTCGCTGTGACCTTGCAATCGTCCAGTAGGTCATCAATTATTCCCATGTGAAAGTGAAGACAATTCATTCGAACTTCTGTCCAGTCAAACTCGATTTTACTCTCTGTACCATCAGCTGCCGTGCACTGCATTTCGTTAACTGTTTTCACTATTAGATCCTTACAATCCAATATAGGCGTCTGCTTATGAGCGATGAAATACTTCAAAGAATTGTCATTGTTTTCGAATATGGCATACGGTTCGGATATATTCACTAACTCATCTTGGTATTTCTGGCTTACACCCGCCGGATATGTGCTGGAGCACAGTTTTTTAAATTTGATGGACATCACTTTATCACAGGACTTTGCCTGCGAGAGGATCAGAACTAGACACAGAATTTCATTCAACATTTGACAAAAGTCAACGTAAAACGTCGCGTTTGGGGCTGATTTGAAAGTTTTCTGATTCGAAAGTGATGTGATCTTAAGAATTTTTCGTTTAATATCGAAACAGTGTGTAAGAATTCTTTAGCTCGTGCGTTACTTCGAAAAGCACAGTGAAATCAAAAGAAATACATCGGATAATACAAAATGCAATACCAAACACAATGGCACAGCTTCAAGTGTTGCTCCCGTATTCCCACGCATTTTGATCTCTTTGTCATGTGTGTAATGAAAAGCATTCAGATCTCCTGGTTTGAAGTGGCCTCCCTTGCCAGTGACACAGTGTGATATCAACTCGTCCACTATCTGTAAATGTCCAGGTACGCAGTGCAATTCAACTAATTTAGGATCTAAACGGATGTCTTCCTTATCTTCTCCTTTCTTTTCGCACTGCACTTCGTGAGCAGACTCCAGCAGTATAGTATCGCAATCCAATAGAGGCGATTGCTTGTGCATGATGACATACTTGACATGGTGCCCCCTATTTATGAATATTGCAAACGGCTGGCCTACAGCGATCAATTCGTCCTGGTATCGAAGGCTTACATTGGTTGGATAAACACTGAAACATAATCTATCAAAGTTTTCGAATTCCACTTCTGTGCAGGACATGACTGTCGTAAGGATTAATAGAAAGTTCAAAATTTCGTAAGACATTCGGACGAAATGGAAAAAAATACGAAATGTCTTTAAAATTTTGACGTTTGTTTTGAAAGTTATCCCGTTGACATTTAGCGCCAACGTTGCTCAAGAGGACTAGATGTTTGCGCTGTCACAAGTTTTTTTTTTTTTTATAATCCACGCGCAGATCAAGGGAATATGAATACCCTTATAATGTTATTTGGGGGCTGCTGAACCTCGACAAAACAAGGCGAGAAATTTCCTCTGCACCTGGGAATTCAATATCGTTGAAACGTCGAAATGACAAAATCACGGAAAAGCCATGTCATATCAGATAGAGCGTCCTACGATCCAAATCTCTTGTTCCCTTTTCAAATATCTTGATCTTTCGACACAATTTCTTTGCTTGCATTTGAATCTGATTGCGCCTTCCACATGGGTTAACATCGTGACACATTCCCTTGAAAGGATTACACACTTGACTTTTTCCACTCGACCGAATCACATTCAATTTCCATTGAGTCCTTTTTGTTAATCCTCAGAATAACATCAATATTTCCAAATAAATACATTAACTCCGGTTCCATAAGTCGTTTTTTCCTCGGGAATTTTTTTTTTTTTTTTTATCATTTCCCTGCCGCTTCCTCTATCTGTATGCATACAATTTTAAGTGTCTTCCACGTGTCTATTTTTGTGTATGGTATATCCCCCTCTTTCTAACCATGCGACCGTGAACATATGTCACCCGACTGCAAAACAATGCGTAACCCATGCCAGTGTACCCTGTGTATCCTTTCTTTCCATTTCCAATTGAATGCATACATTAACCGATACCAGCTACAATGGATGCGATAAGTCGATTCCCATCTCCGTTTCAAACACTTTTGTTCCTGTTTTGCTTCCTTTTTTTTACCTTATCCGTCGTTGTATACATACATATACGCATATATATTTTAAAACGCTTTTTTTCCACTTGAGTTGCGTTGAGAATTGATCCAGGTGCCTTCTGTGACAGGACGAAACTTTCAAATATCATTTCAATTTGAGGTTTTTTTTTCTTACACTTTCCTTTCTCCTTTTATCGTATCCACTTCCGACTGCCTTCGAAAAGTGATGTGTGGAGATTAGTGAGTGTACTTAGTTAAGACATAAACCCTAGTTACGATATCACATCGATTCAGCTGTGGTTATGGACGAAAAGGACATTTTGCCGTGAGCGATTGGGATGAAAAAGGAAAATCGAGTTCCATTATCGATATCGTATCGAACGCTTTATTCATTTTTGAGGTGAATGGTGTAAGTGGTCGTCGTAGCTAAGTGGTTAGTGCTTTGGACTGCTGTACGAGTTGCGTAGGTTCAAGCCATGTCGGAGAATGACAAACCTCCGGGAATATAATTCGTCATGAAAAAGCTTTTCAATTCGCCGTTCGGAGTCGACAATAAATTGTAGGTTACTTCCATTTGTGCGAGAAATGTAACACGCACAACAGCTAGGCCTTGGCTCATCCCTATTCCGAACTGTCACGCCAGCTATTTATTTTATTTGACAACGCCTTTGTAGGTTTTTCTGATTTTCTAGTTTGAGACACAGATTGCGATGTCGAATTGCGTGAGAAAATGTGCCTTACCACGATCGTTTCTTGTCTTCATCTCACACGAAATACGAAAACTCCTCAATGACCGGCAGTATAGTTTTCGTAGCAACAGATCCACTGGTGATCTGAGGGCATATCTCACCGAGAAGTAGAACCAATCTATCCATCACTTTGGTAAAAGTAAATTGACGTACTTTGGCATTAAGCTCTTTTGTCGAAAATGCACGCATATGGCATCGATGTGTCTCTTCTTCGGACCGTTCAATTCAAGTTACTTTGGACGGTTTCAAGTCTGCAATTCACCATATAAATGCTGGTGTTCCCCAAGGCTCTGTTTTGTCTCCGACTCTCTTTCTCATTTTTTAAATGATCTCTTATCTGCAACTTCTAATCCAATCCATTCCTTCGCTGATGACAGTACCCTCAGCTTCTCATATTTGTTCCCTAACTCTCGTCCTTGCCCTGCGGACGTAGAAGAGGAACGGCAACGTATGTTAAGCTCATTAAATTCCCACCTTGACACCATAATCAAATGGGGTTCAATCAATAGAGAGGAATTTAATGCGTCCAAAACCCAATGCTGTCTTCTGTCACTTAAGCGTAAACTTTATCCTCCAACCATTTTCCATGAATGGTACCTGCATCGCCGAAACCGAAAGACTTTCCATTCTCGATAAGTGCGTCAGTGACAACCTTCGTTGAAACGACCGCATATTCAAAATCGCCAAAAAATGCTGCGAAATGCCTAGCTTTCCTTAAACGGTGCAAAAAATACTTTACACCTGATCTGGCTTTAGTTTATAAGGCTTTCATCCGCGCAAAAACTCGAGTATAACACCCATATCTGGTCTGGTGCACCCAAAGCCGTCTTGCACATTCTGGATGGAATCCAAAATCGCGCGTTGAAACTAATTGAAGACAGGAACATTGCAAAGTCAATAGACTCTCTTGAACACCGACGAAATGTTTCCTGTCT
Organism: Matsumyia berberina; assembly: GCA_917880715.2. NCBI lineage: Eukaryota > Metazoa > Arthropoda > Insecta > Diptera > Syrphidae > Matsumyia > Matsumyia berberina. Next base: position 64,763,077 of record OU862870.1, read on the forward strand.
CTCACAAACGTAGGCGATCTGATTATCATCGCCGTTAGTAGCCTCCTACGCTTCATAAGAAGCTCCAATTGGTTTCATTGAGTAGGCAGGAGATCTTTTCGAGATTCTGGTGGTATCACAACGGACCCCTTATGGGTCTAAGTTGTTGGCTTTAGCTGACAATCAATTCAACCCTACCTAACCTAACCTCACTGTTTTTTTTTTTTTTTTTTTTTCACAAACAGTGCTCTAGCGAAATAGCCAAATGCATTCCGCCCCTTCAACTCTTCACCCGCAATTCGCATCACCCTTCGAATGCTTATCGGTTTACCCTTAAACCTACCTTCGGACGTACAGTCAAATATAGAAATTCTTTCATAAGCTGTACATCACGAATGTGGAACAATCTGCATAGCTCTGTGTTTCCTCATCACTATAACCCGCAAGCATTTAAGTACAACGTGCATCAGTATCTCCTTCGTCTCTCCTCTAATTTCCCTAATGCCCGTGCGCTCTTCGTGTAGTCATAATCCCTTCATAAAAAAAAAACATATTGTCATACTTGCATACACATCATCATACTTGCAAGAGAGTTCGAAGCTGGAAGACAACTTTGCTTTGCGATGGCTATTGCTTGACTTTATATTCAGCTTTTATTTCTATTGACTTGGTATGGTATGGTATATGAGGATGAGGGGAAGCCTCTTCACTTAGGCCTCAGTCGGGCCCGTTGAGTTCCCGTCTTTCAATCGTCGGAACTACAGAAATATGTAGGTTTGGTTTGGGACCTATGTTGGGAGGGATCTAGGGAAGATGGAAACAATTATGGAGTTGACACTAGTGTACGTGTGGTCTGACTAATCTTCCCGTTTCTTTGACTTACTATTGACAGTATTGGTCCTCAAAACATCTCAACCGAGATCACACGGCACATAGAACATGAAATTTGAATTGATTTTCGATTCATTAGTGATATCCTTGCAGACTTTGCCACATTCTAACCTTTCCAGCGCATGTGCTCCTTGGCTCTCTACTAGTAAGCTCTTCAATTTTGCCATTCACCACATATTTCCTAACTTCTGTTGTTATACTTTTGAATAAATCACAAGTTAACCATCAAAACATTATAGTTCGTCGAGAGTAACTAGCACCACTCCCGGATGGTGTCGTTCAATAACCCAAAATCCTTTTAACTATTAAAACCACAAGTACAACATTTACCACAGTAACTGAAAATGAAAGTGGAATATCCTACACAAGATGAATACGTAGAGTGAGTGAGCATTGAGTGGAATACTTGAGACATCTTCAGCTAGGATTGCCGCACGGATGAAAAATCATGGAATGGATATTTCTTGTAGTCCCACAAATACGCAAAGAGTAGCCTATAAGGGTCTGTAGGTCAACTACTAAGCACCAAATAACCACTCAACATCAAACAACTCCAACTGTAACCTTAAAGTCATTCGTCGGAATCCTTACAGATTTCATCCGTTTCCATCTCTTTCACTTTATTACTGTTGCTTTCCGGCATCAGCACCTTAGCCGCAACTTTTCACCCGCTCTACCTGGTTCACCTCCAGCCAAAAGCATACGTATGTATACGCAACCATTTCCGAAATGCGGTCTACCCTCAAAGCGCAAGCTTTGAAATTCAATATGCAAATAAGGTGGGTAACTATTTCAGATCCATGTGAAAGGATTCACCGCACACACACTCGACTCACCCGTGTCCTATGCACCTTTAATACAGTTGTACTGCGAAACCGTCTAATGGAGCATTTTCCTTCCAAAAAAAAAGAAGCGAAACGAAGCAAGAGGAGAATTTGTAAAGGTCGTCGAATGACGATATCCTTTGCTAGCTAGAGAGCAGAGTGTGATGCAGAGACGACGCTATAGGACGAGTGTCCTTCTGGATGAATGTGTATCAACTGAAAAGGCACACAACGAACACAATTTTTGGCTTTTTCAGGATATATTTCCAGCACATGATGTGATGACAAACTAAGCGAACTCACTACTACGTACAGACTGACTGGATCTGACTGTCTGATTCAGATTCGTCCTTTATCAATCTGCTACTGCTGCTGCCTCTGGGTATTTTGTGGAATGTAAATTACCGTGTTAAGCCCTGACATTTTGCTTCATGGATATTATCACACTCTGCCTGGCTCCTTTCCATCGAAGGCGTCTCACATTTTTGCATAATTCCCCCAACTTTTCCAGACAACGAAGGATATAAGAGAACAAAAAACACTGAAACGTTGTAAAACGAAATAAGGTCCTTCCTGGGAAAGTACTTTGCCTTGAATAGTCCTCTGTAGCATCTTTCGAAAATGATATGCACTAAACTTGTGATTAGAACTAAGGCTCCATTTTGTATCCCGACGCGAGAGTCCTTTTTGACCTTCTTTCACACACATTAACACACACATTCACTCTTTCGAAAAGGCTGAATGCAAATTACTCAATTACAACAAAAAAAAAAGTTTCCCAAAATGCGAATCAATTGAATGTTAAGGATATTCTTGGGGCCACTCTGAATCCTCGTCCTTCAATCAATTTACAACACACCCTCTAGCACATACAAAAAAAAAAAGAAATGATAAAAACATCGTTCTCATCCTCTTTATGGCTTTCAAATTGCTTGACTGTGTGTACATCACATTTTTTTATGTATTCTCCGTTGAACACCAATCCGGCCACCTGTACTTTGCTGGCAAGGACGAAACCATAATGCAACTTAATTCAAAACCCTTTTTGTTCGACAAAATTCAATTCTCGTGGACTACACACAATGCTGGGTGTATCTCCCCGGTGTGTCGTGCACGTAGTATGTATGTGGGCGGCAGTGTGATGATGACAAAATAAAAAGAAAGGATATGACGAATAAAATTAAATCAGCCTGTCATTTGTCTGTCGAAAATATATGAAAAAAAAAAGAAAAATTCGAAAAGGAAACATAAGGACGAAATAAATTCGCCTTTTGTCGGTGTTGGCGCTACACCGCGCTCCCTTAACCGATTTTCTTCATGTTTTTGGTTTTTTTTTTTTTTTTCTTCTTGTGAGAGATAACTGAAACGCTCGTTTGAATCCTTTTTTTTTGTATGAAGACAACACACACGTACAAGTTGGAGTACATGGGCACCTCTTGCGCGCCCTCTCTGATCGAAATTGGCGCGTCGCGGCACCCATTGCTTTACTGCGTGCGGTATGGAAAAAAAGGATTTTTCATTTTTATTATTATCCTTTGAGTTTGGTTCGGTTTTTTTTTTGTGCTCCTTCGTCCTTTTTGCTCATCTCGCTGTGTATCTCAATAAAAATGACATGAGAACAGTTTGCCTGATGGGTTTTGACGGTGCTCTCGGTTGGGATAGGAAAAAAATTTGAATTTTCGGGAGGATCTCATCTTTTGTAAAAGTGCTGTTTGGGAGGAAGGGGCGGTTGGGTGCTGCTGGCTGAACCCATCTGCGTGTTTTGTGGTTTCAAATTGAATTCATTTTTTTGTTGAAGGCGATATACACAGTATATTGTGTGAGGGACTGCGACGAAAATTGTTAAAAGGACGATTTTTCATTCATATGAATGGTTTAGACAATGAATTGTGATGACGAAGAGAAATGTGTATATTAAATGAGAGGAACATTTTTTTAATCGAAAAACTCCTCACAAGGAGCAGCACGCTTGTCAAGATGTGAAAGAGCTTAAAGGAATTTTTTTGAGTAAAAGAAATTTTTTTTTCCATGGAAGTCAGATTATTGACGGAGAATTGTGGGAAGTCTTTTATATTTAGAACATTCTTTGGAGAAGTTTTCTAAAGAAGACGCAGCTGTTGTTCGATTTAAATTAATGGTAACCTTTATCCTTACAGACTTGTCCAATAAGGCAGTGATTTGATTAAGAAATTGTGGTTCAGAAGACAGGACAAGACTCCAACAATGTTCACCCGAATTTACTCTTAAGACACTTCTGTATTTAATTCCACTCAAATCCAATATTTTCGTCCACATGAGGGAAGTATATGTTCCACATTTTCCGAAAACACAACAACCACTCCAAAGGCTGTAAACACTGTGCCATTTCCATGCGCCTCAATAGTGCCGGCAGTCAGAGCGCTGCCCTTTTTAAACTTGAAGAGCATTTTATGTCCTTTTCTCGGTGTTCAAAGATTTCCCCATTGTGTGCTGGGCAACACTAAAACAAAAGCCCAACACTCGCACACCCATCTATCCAACACAAAACACTGAAAAGTTGACAATACACTCTCTTGTTTCGTGGTCCCCATAGTGTTGTGCGTGCTTTTTACAGTTTTGTTCGTTTCAAGTGGCCTCTGGCCAGAGTTCTTAGCAAAAGTGGTTACCCTAGGAGAGTCCTCTGACTCCTGCAGGAAATAATGATTATTGTCTTCCTCAAGTGATAATGACCCACATTGAAACTTTTTTCGAAACACACATAGGAAGATAACGATGATTTAGTTCACACCGAGCAGTACATAGTTCTTCACCTTCAACTTGAGTGCAACGTTTTTATTGCATCGATAGAGAGACAAAGATCGGATAAAGACGATGATGATGATGATGTGGATGACGATGGTTTTAAAAGAACATCACTTCCATGAACGAAAGTTTGGAAGAAAAACTCTGTAACCAACACTCGCCTCCTGGTCTCTTGAAAACTCCCCTTAAAGAAGTCCTTTCGTGGCAACTTTTATCCGAAAACTGTATAATGGAAGAAGTAATTGAGGTTCAGTGAGGAACTACAGCTACAATTGCAGCTGAAAACTTCAGTTTGACTATCCATCCCAAATGAATGAATCGGTATAGGGATTGTGGATTTTATTTGCGGCAGCCAGTAAGCACTCGTAACCAGTCGTAAGCATTCGTATAATTGTCGAATAAGGAACTTTTCAGATTGTATAATCTGCCAAAACCAAAATAGAGATTGATTATTTTAGTTTTACTGCGCGTCTGTCCGTATGGTCCGCAAGGAAGACTTACTCTCGAAAAGGTGATGTGCAAAAGAGAAACTTTTCAAGAAAAAAAGAAAACTTTTAAGAATTAGGAATCCTGCATTCTCTGTAGTTGTCGGCTTTTTTGCTACAAATTTAACAAGAGTTAGATTAAAATATTTCCAAGAGAGAGGCTAGTTCATCAAAGGATTTACGCAGAGAGAGAGAGAGAGAGAGAGAGAGAATGATTGAGAGAAGGAAGTGAATTTAGGGTATCTTTTTAATTACAAGGATATCCTTTCTTATATGGATTCAAACGAATGTATAACTGTAATTAAATTCTCCAAAGATAAAAGGAATTTTCCTTTGAGGATACACTGCACAAGGACGACAGGGGAAATTAGTTTAAGTCAAGGAAATAGTTTACTTTCGGTTCCGAAAGTCAGCAACTTGAAAGATTTGATGGAACAAGATGAGATGAGCGATGAATGGGAACTTGACTCTGAGAATTAAATTTTTCTTTAGTCAAATAATCCTCTACAAGGGATTTGATTTAGAACTTTGCCTCAAGAAGTTCTATTAATACATTTGCTGAATTCTTTAATTAGTTTTAGGAGTTGGGATGCAGCCAAATGAATGCAACTCGACCATAAGCCAAGCGCACACCGCGTGTTCTGGAACTGACCGTACCTGGACTTCATTCCTAAAATAATTTTAGACTGAGAAGGTCCTTGGCGTAGAACTTTTCTAGTCAAAACAGTCAACGTATTATTATAATTGTTAGTAGGGAGCGGTTTGTCCACTCTAGCACTGCGGTCTCATATAGAGGCCTATTGTGTTGTTCCATGTGTTTAGAGCAGTTTGTCTGCTCAAGAGAGGAAGCTAATCAGCCTCTCTGGAGCGTGGCAAGCGCCGTTGGTGAAACGAATTCACTGCTTAGGGTCCGCTTTCTCGCATAGATAAGGGCGGGACATTCTGTGACGACGTGAAGAGAGCTTTCATCACTCTCCAAGCACAGTCTGCAGGTAGGGTCTGTTGACAGGTCAAACTTTTAGTCGGCAGTGGCCACTTAGGAAGCCGGTTAGAATTCTAAGGAGATTTCTTAAATTTCTTTTGCGATACATTGGGAAAGAAGTGTTTGGTATGTTTCTACCCTACACCTTCCATCCAAACTGTGTTGGATTTGAGCAGGGATTGCTCCCTCATGAAGTTTTTAAAAATGGCTTTGTCTACTTCACAGACTGGTTCAGGACCAGTGAGGGGGGGTGGTTGCACCTATCTTGGCCAGTGAATCCATCGTTTCATTGACTTTGTGAGCAGGGATCCAGTGTAGAATGACTAAGTTGTTTTTTTTCCAGTTCTAGAAGCAATTTGTTAGTTTCTGGACTAGTTTCGATTTAATCTTGGCTGAATTCAGTGCTTGACTATCAGAGAAGATAAAAAATGGTTTATCCACGGGAATAAGAGAGCTTGTGCACTGATTTATGGCAAATATTTCTGCCTGGAAGATCGATGAGTATGCACTTAGACTGACCGATAGGTTAGTGTTAGCCGACTCTCCAGCCCCAGATCCACTGTCCATTTTAGAGCCGTTCGTATACCATACTTAGTCATGCTCTGAGGGACGCGGATTGAATTTTTCCCAGTCGTCACTAGGGGGGACGACTACTACTGAGAATGTCATCCATGCTGAACTCGCTGCTTTGCAGCAGACAGGAAAGCATGTCAGGAATATCTTCGGAACTGATGTTGTTTAGGTGGAAGATCCTGTGCAGGCTGACTTTTGCCTGGGTTTGGACATGGACTCGAACTGGCGGTAGACCGACAATGGCGTTAAGCGAGGCGGTGTGGGTGGAGCGTAGGCAGCCGGTCATGCAGACTTCAGCTAGGCGCTAAACCCGTTCCAATTTCTTGGAAGTGGTGGCCTCATTTCTCTTTGTCCACCAAACTATTGCCGTATAGGCCAGAATAGGTCTGACGACCTAGGTGTAGATTTGGAGCATGATTTTGGGACTAAATCCCCAGTTGTTGCCACAGATGCGGCGACAGGTCTACAGTGCTTATGTGGCTCTTCCAACAGTCCGGTCGATTTGGGGGTTCCAGGACAATTTGCTGTCCAGGATAACCCCAAGGTACTTTACTTCTTGCGAAAACTGAATGGTTTCGAATTAGAAGATTTAGTTTTTTTTTTCTAGTAAAAGGACCTATAGATGTTTTTTGGGGTTAACAGAGAGGGCGTCTTTTGTGCACCATTTCTGTATCTCAGATGAGCACTTCTGAAAAAAAAATTGTCTGCATAGCCAATGGCCTCGATCCCTAGGTTCTTCAGTGACCGAAGTAGACTGTCAATGACGAGCGAACATATCAGTGGCGACAGGACTCCGCCCTGGAGGCATTCTCGAGTTGTAAGCGCTGATATTTCAACATCACCGATGTTGGTGTGCATCACCCTACTTTTAAGCATGGACATAATCCACTTGCTTATGGTTGGTGAGAGATTCATATTGCTGAGTACACGTTTAGTGGATTGATATGAAGTGGAGGTTTCAATTCTGATTACCAAGTCATTGAGTACTGACTCAGTAGATTTGCCCGGTTGGTATGCGTGTTGAGTGTCGCAGAGGGGGAAGTTGCAGAGTGCTTCTCCTCTTATATGTCTGTCAATTATCTTTTCCATGCATTTTAGAATGAATGACATAAGACTGATGGGAAGGAAGGATTTGGGACTTGAGTCCGAGATTCTACCTTAGGTAGATATTTGACAGTTACTCTACGCCACGCAGCGGGTAGGTATCCAAGAGCTAGGCTACAGCTGAACAGCTTGGATAGTGTGAGAGCAATTATCTCTGCAGTAGTGCAAGGAAAACGCCATCAACTGCAGTTTCATGGAGGAGATGCCCCATTTGGTGGCCCCAACATTTGCAGATTTCTCTCGCATTTAGGGACAGTCTGCCTGGGGTGATGGTCTGGTTGAGAGGTGATCAATTGAGATTGATCCTGGGAAGTGAGTTCTAACGTCAACGTATGTACATATTACGAAATCTTAACATCAGGCTGCAAACGTTTGCGAGTCATTGCTCCACAATGTACTAACAAAGGCTGTCAGTGCTGTAGGCTTTAACAAATCTGAAAGAAACTTTTGAAGTTTTCTTGCAGGAGGAGCAAAACCTTATTGAACCAGTAACATGATTACTTTCAAAGAACTACCAAAGTAGTTGTTCCACTGAACACAGCGATTAAAAGGATTTTGCCTACAAATTCTAATTCCCGCTCTCATGTCCCGATCCCAGTCGTGTCTCATTAGAAAATCTTCACCTCACGTGAAAAACGCCTGAAACTATTTTCGAGTTTTCTAATTCAAGAATCCTTGTCAAGCAGACATTTGCTCCACCACCATTACCACCTCCAGGGGCTATAACACCTGGCTAACTAAACCATTTTCAATTTCATCCAAGGGGGAATAGTGTCATAATTGTTAGCTTGTCACATAAGAGGGGCGATGGAGTGGAGTAGGTAAATTGAAGGAACAAAAAAAAATACGCAAATCAGGATACGTAAAGTGGCAATTGGTGTCCTTTTGAAAAGAACGAAATACATGTGCGCGAGGTAGTAGGTAAGGTAGGCACTCTGAAAGGATGTTTTGTTTGCCTGCATCTCATCTGAAAGTGAAAGTGAGTGCGGGACCCTTTTGCCTGTTGTTATTTGTTAGTCCTTAAATCTGATATGTGTATGTATAGAATGAGGGTGGCGAGGATGTTTTTTTTTTTGCTCAAAAAAAGGGGACCAAAAAGGATTTCCGAGGGAGCCTCTTTTCATATTAAAATCAAGCAGTCTCTTCCTCCTTTCGCCAGTTTATGCTCTTTATACTACTCTCAGGCTTCACTTTTCTTCTTCGTTCATTTTTTTTGTTAGTCCTTGTTAGGAAGGATTTCTTCTTTTTTTTTGTCTTGTTGCTGGATGGATGCGTTGTTCCGTGCGCAGCAAATTGTAAATCATCGACTTGTTTTTGCCACCCCCTTCGCCAAGGATATTCCCAAAGATGACTCGCAATGCCAGCCAGAGAATCGCATGCATACACACATTCACAGATGGTGAAGCGCGCAGAAGGGAATCCTTCCGATTTGTTAAGTCAAAATTTTATTCAATTCTTGCTGATTTTCCTTTGTTTGTTGTCAGCGTGTGTGTGTGTGTGTAGCTCGTTGTGTGCCTCGTGTTCATCATCAGGCAACACAAATTGAATGACAATCGAGTATGACAACAAGATAGTGGATGGATGAATGGATGGCACAATGAATAAAGACGAAGGAAATCAAATTTCGGGCTAAATAATTCGTATATCGTCTGTTATCCTCGTTGGCTTGGCTATTTGGCTGATACACGCACACATCCAGCCACCGGAGGAGATCATGATAATGAAGGAGTCTACTCGTGTGATGGAAAAATAAGGAATCAAGTCATCGCTCCCACAAAAAAAAAAAAAAAAAAAACACAAAGCACAACACATCCTTTTTGTCAGGGAAAAAAAAGCCCCAAAAAGGATTGAACAGAAGAAGAAAGGGAGGTGAAAGGAGAAAATAAAAATAAACAACCCCATGCATGGGGTAATGTTGTTCGTACAGATTTTGATGAAAATTTCATTGTCACATGGAAGGCAGTGGGTGACGGGCGGCGGCGGCACCGACCAGGGGGTGGGAATGATGTATGTTTTGTTGCTTTAGACGGAGAATTGTGTTTGCGTTAAGGATTTCATTGGTTATTATTCATTTTTTTCATCCTGAAGGAGTGAAAACAATTTTTATTTTTTTTCACAAGCAATCACTCACTTAAGGGTAATTCAAGTGGAATTTGGTGTAAATTTGTTTTTCTTAGAAAGGCTGTGTGTCGGTCGGAAGCTCTTATGAATAAGCCCATGTCGCGTTGTGAGAGAACGGAATTAGAGGGTGTGAATGATAATATGTACTTGAGTGTCAGAGGAAATCGCAGTTTAACACTGAACGGCGGTGTTCATCATTTTGCATTGTAGTTGTCGGTGTTGTCAACGGAGTAGTTCTTGTTCGCCATTCTGTACCATGAACTTCTTTACAGCAGTAACTTCATCAAACCCAGTGCCAACTCCGAAGAGCATTCCTAAACCGGTTTGATCATGATCATCATCATCGTTTTCCAAAGGCCCGCTTATCCACTATGAGGGTCGCGAGTTAAGGGAGCTTCAGTGGACTCTCCACATTTCCCGATCTTCCGCTATCGACTCTAAATCATCAAAGGCTATCCCCATACGAGTAGAGGTGAAATTTTGGACTTGGTCCAGCCATCTTATCCTGGGCCCAACCTGAGGACGCCTACCTGATGGCACATCTTGGAAACCGAATTGGGGACATGCGTTTAATTTGTCTTTAAAAAAATGTCATTTGTCGACCTTCACTCTTGAACACACGGTTCCGCTGCAACGTTTTTCTCAACCGAGTTGCAGAATACACCGAAGTGCTTTTGACTTCACCGAGAATGATATGGAAATCAACTGTATCATGTATCAAGGATCATATTCCATTTAAAGTAATGTTAAAAAGTGACACCTTTGAACAGAAAGCAGAGTCTGAAATAAGGATAACCATCCCTGGACAGTGCCCAAAGCCTTTAGTAACATCTAGTGATTGACAACGAGTTTCAAAACTTCCGCACATATTTAAGTCCCGACAGCAAACACTGAAACGGATAAATATCTTAAAAGCCAACAAAATCTTAACCATCCTGCACCTGCCTACAGGTTTTTAAAACCAAAAACCCACCCACAGTTACTCAAGGGAACGTCAGTAACTAAAACAAGTCAATCTACAACCAACACAATAAAATCTCCTGTCTTTTGGTATTCAAAAACCACTCTTTGTCTCTCAGTCTATCTCCGTTTAACTTCCAAACAAACGAATCCTTTTTATTAATAATCTAAAGCAACTGACTCTCCACACAGGACCATCAAGTACCCCCCCGAAGTCTTAATCTGAAATGAAGTGAAAGCTTAACATCAGGATTTGACCAAAGAATAAACGTCATCAACTCTCTTTTCTTTTCCTTTTTTTTTTTTTTTTGCGTCCAACTCACAACTGGTACCTAAGCTCCTAAGGACCACACCGACAGGCTCTAAAACCAGACAGCAAACAAGAGTTTTATCCGCGCGGACATGAAACTCTGTGCTACCTCTACGACCCGTCATCGTCATCATCGCAAAATGAGAAATTATTTATTAATAGCCACTCGAAGGATGTTAGGAGAGCAGGATAAAAAAGGATGTGCATTTCAAAGAAAAGAACGAAAGAGAAAAGAAAAACGAAAACGAAAAGAAAACCTCAAAGCAGAAGAGGCAAAAGCAGAAGCCGACTTTCACATTTTTTTGTTCGTCTTTATCGCAGTGTTTGCGTAGTGAAAACAAATAATCCACCACCCCCCCGGGAGAGAGCCTCGGCATAAAAAAGGATGCAAAAGGGCGGCGAATAAGAGGCTCCCTATTGTCTTTACCCATCGAGGGTTGCATAAAGGGACACCAAGCACTGAGCGCCGAACTCCGAACGCTGGGCAACACAAGAGGAGGGTAATTCAAGGTCTTTGGGAAATTTAAAATTGAATTCAGTGGGAGGACCCTCGTCGTCGCACCATTATTGATGAGACTCCCACCGATGCGGGACGCAGGGCATTGTGTATTCCACGATTTAATCGAAAAATTATTATCAGCAATAAATTTAATCACTCGGAGTTGGGTGAACCGTGGAACAGATGAGAGAAGTTTCGATTTTCCATCCACGTCCTGCCGGTCCGCCGCGCCGCCCTCCTCTTCCGTTGAATATTCTCGGCCCATTTAATTTCAAATTACACACCGAGTCAGCCAAGCAAAGCATCCACCAGCCAGCAGATATCTCTCCACACACAGGCAAACCAGTAACCAGGTTCGACAACGCAATTGTTGTCCTGTCCTACCTTCCAACAACAGTGTCTCCCCAGAGATGGGTTTGTGCACGCTCTAGGGATGAATTCGGTATTACTATGAGTCCACTTTCCAGTGGCACAGTAATGATGATGAGGACGACAAAGTTACCTCGGTTGGGACGACATAACCTAGAAATTAAACCGAAAAAAAAAAAAAAAAAAAAACTTCAAACCCAAACCTAAAACCAAACTCAAACTCGTACCTCCTGGGACTGTTCGACGAAACTTTGGACTAGTTGTCCCGCTCGCTCTCGTTTGCTTCGATCGGGATAAATAATGAATAAATTTTCGAGAAAATGGAACAAGATAAACGGGACGAAGAAGACCAGGCCGGGGGTGGGTTGCACGCTTCAAAATGCTAATTAAACCCAGCAAAGCGTACTGAACTGGAAAAAAGGCTTTTTGACTTTTTGACAGCAGCAAATGAGGTGGCATCATGGCGGTTAGGGTACACCAGAGCACAGAGTGAGAGAGCGCCATCTAACAGCTAGAGCTTCTCTACGACGATGATGAGGAACAATTCAATCTTCGCTTGAATTAATTATCTTTGAAAATATAAGTTGGATTCATTTGCATGTTTGGCTCGATGAATCACAGACCAAACGTATAAATTGACTGCCTGAGAGGGGTACAATACAACTGACTGACTGTACCTACAACGTTCATACATACATATATCCTATTGCCATCTTCTGCATGAGTGAAATCATTTTTCGAAACGAAGAGGAGGGCTGAGGTTCTTTCGCCTGCTACGGATGGGATAACCATTTTGAGTGGATATTAATTGCTTTGGCATATTTCTCCGATTCACCGAATGGAGAATGGAAGTTTTCGCATAGAAATTAGGTTCGATTGCTGTGATTTAGAGTGCAATCAGGTGGCAGTGATTTGAGGTGAGATAGCTATGGAAAGAATCTGTTTGTATTTCGCTACTTAAAACTTTTCCCAAATGGATGTGGTATCGTTTAATCGAAATCAGGGGAGACGATAGAAAATGATAAGGCAATCGAATTGTTAAGTGGTTAAATCAAATGGGGCTAATGGAGATTTGTTATCGATTAAAGAACTGATCCCTTTCGCCTCCGTTTCGCAAGTCTCGGTGGCAGTAAGACTTGAAGATTCAAGAATTTTACTCCTTGCTGACCATAGGCGCACTATGTGATCAATCGCCTTCGTCTTCTCTAGTTACATTCTCAGTCAACTCAGTCAGACCAAATTCAGGCTGAATGTCAACACTCCATTCAAATATGCGCTTTTCGCTCCTAGAATCACTAGCAATGCGATACGATTTTCTGTGCAATTTTAGGCCAGGAAAGGGTTGATTGTTTTTAGGTGGGACTCGCAGCAACAAGCGGTCTTGATCAGAAAAAACCGAAGGAATTATTCCATTTTCGTAAAAAGAATATGTCAAGGCAACAGAGGCCGAACCGAAGCCAGGAAACCATCGTTGTAGAATCGCAGTCGATACTGAGGATATGGAAGAACTACTTCTGCAGACTGTTTAACGGTGACGACGAATCAAATCCTGCTGTCAACCAAAATGAACCATTCAACCTGGACGACGAAGGCCAACAAAGCTACTGGAGCTGACGGCATAGGTGTCGAAGTTGTTCAAATCCGCAGGCGATGACTTGGTAAGGAGCATACACATATGGTCGGAGGAAAATATTCCCTATGAATAGAACCTCAGCATTGTTTGTCCGGTCCTCAAGAAAGTAGACCCTCTGAACTGCGCCAACTATAGAGGCATCAGTCTTCTTGACATCGCCTACAAGATCTTATCTGCCGTGTTGTGTGAGCTTCTGAAGCCGTTCGGCAACAACCTGATCGGTCCATAACAGTGTGGCTTTAGGCCAGGAAAGTCCACCATCGACCAAAATTTCACGCTGCGGCAGATCCTAAATAAAACCCAGGAACTTCAAATCGATACCCACCATCTTCTCATCGATTTTAAGGCCGCTTATGACAGCATCTATAGAGACGAGTTATATAGAGCCATGCCTAGTTTTGGCAACCCTGCCAGGCTCATCCGTTTGTGCACAATAACGATAAAGAGTGCACGCTGTTCCATCAGGCTCGGTGAAGACCTCACCGAGACCTTTGATGTCAAAAAAGGAATTAGACAAGGCGACTCGCTGTCATGCGACTTCTTCAACATCGTTCTTGAAAGAGTTGTGCAAAACACACGTGCCAACACCAGAGGCACAATCTTTCAAAAGTCCGTCCAATTACTCGCATACGCCGACGATATTGACATAATCGGAAGAACGCAGCGTCATGTCACTGGTGCGTACGTGAGTACTAAGGCGGAGGCGGCGAAGATGGGTTTAGCGTCAATGAGAGCAATACGAAGTATGTGTATGCTGTCAACAAGAAAGGACACCCAACACCAACGTCTCGGATAGAACGTCACTATAGACGACTATACCTTCGAGGTAATTAAGGATTTTGTCTACCTAGATTCCCCTATAAATTCAGACAACGCCACCAGCGCTTAGATCAAAGGAAGAATAAGTCTTGCCAATCGCTGTTTCTTTGGGCTGAGAAGGCAATTGACTAGCAAAGCCCTCTCTCGAATAACTAAGGTGACCCTGCATAAGACCTTAATCGTCTCAGTCCTGCTCTACGGCGCAGAGGCATCGACTTTGCCAAAGTGAATGAGGTCGCTCTTGACTGTTGAGAGGAAAATTCTTCGGGTGATCTTTGGTCCCGTCTGCATAGACGGTGAATGGAGGAGTAGATACAACGACGAACTGTACGGGCTGTACAGCAACATCGACTTAGCCAAAAGAGTGAAGGTCTAACGACTAAGGTTGCTGGGTCCTGTAGAGCGGATGGACACCAATGTTCCGGGCCGGAAAATCTTCGAATCCACACCCGAGGGACGGCGCATTAGAGTAAAACCGCGACTCAGATGGCGCACGCAAGTAACCTTAACCAACTTAGCGTGCGAAACTGGAGGCAGCTGGCTAAAGACGGTGCTTGTTGGAGACGTTTGTTGGTTTAGGCGAGCTCCACCCAGGACTGTAACGCCAACTTAAGTAAGTGAATAAGATCCCACATCGAACACCATACATTTTCCACCGCGAGAATTACTTTCATGTTGGAGTCATGACATAGTATTTTTACAGTTCACATTCCTACAACCTCAGGAACTCTAAAAATACATTTTGAAGACTGATTTCCTTTTCCGGCTGCGAATTAAAAAAAAAAAAACCTCGTGCCATCCTTAAAAGTTTCAACATTAGAAATACATTAGAAAGTTAAAAGTCCCTGAAATAATCACCCATCGTCTCCTACGTCGTGTGCCACTTTTTGGCGACCAAATGAGCACAATTTCAGGAAGCACACCCTGAAAAAAACCCCTTGAACACCAACTTTCGACAAAAAAAAGTTCAAACTACAATACCTTCCACACACACGTACATAAATTCGCACATACATACATAACTGAGTACATATTCGCATTATGTGCATTACAAGGAAATCAAGAGAGAATAAAGTGTCCTTAATGACTTTTGCTTTAGCACTGCAACAAGGACAACACAGTACTCTCCTCCTCCAGCTCCTGCCGCTTCAGCGATGAACACGACAAATGAAAGCACTTAAATATCGTGAAGTGTCTCTTTTCATCCTTAAACGATTGTGTCTACTTCAATGTGCAAGGAGCAAATGGCTGGCGCACTGTTCACCCAAAAGAAACTTCGCACTTTGCAGGCACGATTGCTCTTGCTCCTCTGGCCCGCTCTATAAAAATGAAAAGAAAACCCACCTTAGCGCGTACTTTTGCCATTGTTTGCCATTTTCTTTGCAACGAAATTTAGTTGAGGTGTGGCGGGTGGGGGTGGTGGAGTGGGTGCTTCAACTATCCATATCTCTGATGCACTTCGTTGCCTCTGCCGTCAGTGTCCTTTTTTTTTGGGGTAAATATTATGAAAAGTCTCTAGTGGTAAGAAAATTGTCATCTTAGATTGTGAAGGAGGTCACCCGCTTTAACCCGCAACGCACCTCCCACATCATTTTTTCAAAGAGCAAAGAGGAAACGCGAATGTACTTATTCGTATCCTGTAATTAAGGATTCCGTTTCCCGTAATTCAATCATTCGACAGACAGCATCCTTTGCGATATAAAATATCGTCATACTCACAATTTGAATCTTTTTACAGTCGTGTGGTTACCTAGATGGTTCCTTTATTCCTTAATTGAGACAACAACCAGACAAACATGTAACGCATGGCAAGGTTCCTTGCAAATCACATTTCCTCTGGAAACACACTACACATGCACGCACATGATGAAATCCTCAGAAATCATTCATTCATTCACTAGAGTAGGGCCGGACGAGGGTCCTTTTTGTCATGACAAAATGAGAGAAAGAAAAACTGGAAAAAAACGCATTTAGTTGCATTTCTCAGAAGTGGAAAGAGGTCCATCCACGTCATTCAGGACTTCGTTAATTTGCCACCCTTGCTTCCGCTGCGAAGGAGTCGCCTTTGTTCATTTCCTCGACAGAGTTCTACTCAGCTCAGTGCATGAGTAGGTCCTGTGTGTGTAGCAGAATTCTGTGAAAGCCTTGGTGTAAAAGTTTTGCCTCATTACCTAACACCAGTTTTTAGCTTGAAAAGATGCAGAGTAGAAGGAAAAAAAAACGCAATTTTTGTGCATAAAAGGACGACGTATGTATAACGACGACGTATGAATAATCTACAAACACACACATATAGATAGGACTCGCTTGGTTGCCTTCTAACGCGTTGCGGAAAAAGGATTACGACTTTTTTTTTCCTTTTTTTTTTGCTGAACTCCTTGGTGTGCATTCTTTCATCCTGTATAACGATTCGGATTGAGTTGGAGTTGAATCCTTTTTTCTTTTTCTCGTTGCATTCTCACATATGTATAGGATCCATAATCTCGTTTCATAATGTAAAAGCCATCGTCATCAGCATCAAAAGCATCCTTTGGTTCGTTTTCTCTGTTTCTCTTTGCTCTTTTTTGCCTTTTTCCCCTCTGTCGCTGGTTCTATTTCTCGGGATTCATTCTCAATCCCTCTTGGTCCTTTCTATTGAGTAAAATGACGAAGGATGATGATAACATATCAGCATCATCATCGTGTTGACGCGTTGCAGGGAAAGCACGCGGACAGAGCTTGTACTCCGCATGTAAGCGATAGCACAGTCAAGTCTTACAGGTTACCTGGTGAGTCCTGAAAGAGTCCTTTTTCAAAAGATTCGCTTTTTTTTCTCTATTCAGTAGTTGGTCATTCATTGGAATTGAAATCTTTTTTTTTTCCTTTACTGCCTCCCACCCAATATATTTTCCAGACCTCGAGAGAAAGGACTCTATCTCACCCCCGAAATCAAAAGTTGCCTCGTCCGACTGGAGTAATCAGTTAATAGAATCATTATCGGTACGTAGAGCATTACTGAGGCAAACTCCATGCACGCGACTTGTAATGCAAGTCCCACATCCCCCTGTTGCACACACACACACAGACACCCACACAATGGTATTACTTCTGGTTGTGCTTGGTAAACGGATAATTGCCACAATTTTTCGGGGTCAACTTACTCTAAATTAGTTTTTCAGTTACCCATCCCTTGGTGTGGAGGAAAAATTATAACAGGGCAGAGGATTTCAAAAGGGATTAACGAGCGTTATCTGTTGCTCTTGCTCTCCTTCGAGTACATCCTTTCCTATTAGAAAAAGGAATTAAGAACGAATCCGTTTTGGCAAGTAGCACCAGTCCGTACACCATGTGTATGGGAGTGTGTATCTGGCGTGTGAAACAATGCAACCCGGAGCTTTATCCTCTAATGAATAATCGATTTGCCAAAGGATTTATTTCCTTGCAAAGGGATAAAAAAAGGGTGTGCAGTCGCATTTGAACACAGGAAAAACAAAAAATACACACCAAAGCACCAACAAAAAAAAAAAAGGACGAGAGCAATTCGTTATGGATTTAAATTTTTCCACCAACACAGGAGTGTGAGACACTGGAGAGAGGTGTACCAGGAGTAGCAGTAATCCATAAAGGGTGTTAATGGAATTATAGATCTCCTCTTTGGCTGTTTTTTTTTATTTTGTTCACTCCTATTCCGCCATGGGTATCCTTTTTGCTTCTCTCTGTGGGTTACCCGAAAATTAATGTGAAAAAAAAATTGGTTGACCGCGGAAAACAGAATTATGACGAGAAGTCCTTGTTTCGTTCTATGTGAGTGTGGATGTAAAATATTTTAGCGTGATGGTTTCATGACTCGTGGAAGTTTTTTTTTTAGTGGTAAAGGGAAATCCTGGATTGATGACGTGACAGATTTTAGTCGGATTATTATGGTACTTTGAGGGGAGCGAGATCGGTCTAAGGGTTCATTAGCGTTGAAGATTGATTTGAATTCAAATTTCTGGTGTTAATGGGATGAAGGGTATTTTCGTTTTGAGCTGTTTTTTTGGATCTTTTAGAGGGTTGTTTGGTGTGATGGAAGTGGTGTAGATTTACGTGAATATTTCTTCGAGGAAGCTTTCTATTTTCAATTTTTATTTGAGGAAAGTGTTTTATGCTAGTTTCCCCAACTCTTAACCAATCTCACGATTGCCTTAACCAAAGGCACGATAAACCCCTAAACAACTCCCGCCGAATTTCAGTGGCAGTCCTTCCTCCATCATCGTCAAGCCTCTTTTAATCATCATTTGTCAAAAGTAAACCCACTCACCTAGCTCACACAGGCCACAATCTTTACAAAGATTCCTCCTCAAAAGCATATTAACAATCCTCTCAAGACGTTCCGCAGCAGTATGCCCTGAAAAACTCTCATCATCACACATCGTAGTGTGCTTACTCATCATCGTTTGTCAAAATCAGTCGAAAATCTAATACGTCTATGCAGTACACTCCTCTTGCACGAAATGCATATTCAACAAATTTCAATTAGTCAACCAACCTTCCCCAGCTTTTCTTTGCATTGTGCGGTGTGTGTGTGTGTTTCCGTCAAAAGGATACCTTCTTTCGCAGTGCAATCTGCAATAAATTCGGAAAATCGCGCACCGGGTGTGCATACATTTAATTTCAATGCCATCTTCATGAAGTGAGTTCGCGAAAGGTTAAGGACATGCTCGGGTTGTGTGTAATAGCTCATGTAGGCTGTAATAGTCTAAAACAATCTTTCGAAGATAAGATACAACATTCTCACAAAACCAATGCATATCCTTTAAAGGAAAAAAAGAAAACCCATAACAATTGTTCATCTGCAGGAGCACAACATATTCTTCACAGATGATACTATGTGTCTTCTATACGTGCACCGAACATCCTGCTAACACAACGCAGGTAAGACGAACCAAGAGAGAGACAGTGTCACTCGGCAATAAATCATAGCGCTCACGTTTGTGTGCGACGTTTGTTGGGAACAAAATATGATTTATGATTGCGAAGCGTTCCATGAGAGGATGATGCTGTTCCACTTTAAATTGTCATCATTGCGGGTACAACGAAAACGATGGGGAATCCTTCGCTCTTTATGTGCAACAACTGCAAATGAAGCTCTACACAAACAGTGTGTGGCGTCGTGTAATTTTTGCGCTACCTAATGCTACTTTCACTCTCCCTCTCTTTGTTCTAGTGTAACTGGCCTGGTTTTGTTTATCCTAAAAGTGGTTGGTGCTGGTGCAACCCCTCTGAGAGTGAGAAATGGGTGCTAGAAAGGACTTTGTGGTGTGTTTGCTTTAATTTTTTTTTGAGGACATACTAAATGTGTTTTCAGAGTGGCGGATGTGAGTACCTTCAACTATGTGCATAAAAAGGTTATAAAAAGGTTCACCGAACGGGCTGTTTTATGATGCACCCCCAAGAGTGAGTTGAGAAAAGAATTGTGCTAGAAACTTGCGAGGACCCACTTTAGAAGATGGAACGTGCAATCAAAAAATTAGAACAATATCGAGTGGGAAAATGGTTCATTCTGCTTATAACCACTAGCCTGTGGTGTGAGGATTATAGTGTGTAAGGAGCATTCTAAACTCTAAACCCGTGGAAGAGGTTCGGGAAGCTCACTTAAGGTTGCGCTTAAGTCCTGTGTGGACCCGGGCCTCAACCAACAAGCCTCTCCAGCCAGCTCGTTTTTTGACCAGCTGCCTCCAGTTTCGCACGCCAAGTTGGTTAAGGTCCCCTTCCAATTGCATCCGCCACCTGAGTCGCGTCCTTCTTCTACTGCGCCGTCCCTCCCGAAGATTTTCCGGGCCGGAGCATTGATCTCCATTCGTTCTACTTGACCGAGGCACCTCAGTCGTTAGACCTTCACTCTTCTGGCTAAGCCAATGTCTCTGTACAGCCCATACAGATCGTCGTTGTATCTCCTCCTCCACTCACCATCTATGTAGATGAGACCGAAAATCACCCGAAGAATTTTCCTCTCGAAACAGCCAAGAGCGACCTCATCCACTTTTGACAAAGTTCATGGCTCTGTGCCGTAGAGCAGGACTGGGATGATTAAGGTCTTATGCAGGGTGACCTTAATTGTCCGAGAGAGGACTTTGCTACTCAATTGCCTTCTTAGCCCAAAGAAACAGCGATTGGCAAGAGTTTGATCTCAGCGCTGGTATCGTTGTTTGAATTAATAGCAGACAAAGTTCTTAACTACCTCAAAGTTATAGCTACCTCAAAGTTATAGCACGTTCTGTCCAAGACGTCGGTGTTGGGTTTCCTTCCTTGTTGACAGCAACTTCGTCTTGCCCTCATTGACCGCTAAACCCATCTTTGCCGCTTTCGTCTCAATACTCACGAACGCACCAGTAACATCACCCTGCGTTCTTCCGATTATGTCAATATCGTCGGCGTATGAGTAATTGGACAGACTTTTGAAGGTTGTGCCTCTGGTAATGGCGCGTGATTTTTGGACTATTCTTTCAAGAACGATGTTGAAGAAGTCGCAGGACAGCGCGAGACGTCGCCTTGTCTAAATCCTTTTTTGACATCAAAGGTCTCGATGAAGTCTTGACTGAACTTGATGGAGCAGCGTGAATTCTCCATCGTCATCCTGCACAAACGGATGAGTTTGGCAGGGATGCCAAAACTAGACATTGCTCTGTATAGCTCGTCTCTATAGATGCCGTCATACGCGGCT
This sequence comes from Matsumyia berberina, assembly GCA_917880715.2. Taxonomy (NCBI): domain Eukaryota; kingdom Metazoa; phylum Arthropoda; class Insecta; order Diptera; family Syrphidae; genus Matsumyia; species Matsumyia berberina. Next base: position 64,784,089 of record OU862870.1, read on the forward strand.
TTAAAATCGATGAGAAGGTGGTGAGTATCAATTTGTAGTTCCTGGGTTTTCTCGAAGATCTGGCGCAGTGTGAATATCTCGTCGATGGACTAAAACCACGCTGATATGGATCAATCAAGTTGTTGACGAACGGCTTTAGGCACTCACACAACACGGCAGTAGCATCTTTCTATTTCCTCGATCGCGCGCTTCTCATGCTCTTTTTTTTCCCTACTGAAAAGCCGGTGTTCGTCTCTCCTTTTCTGCTCTTAGAACTCGCGAGCAGCTCTGGTCCTTCCGTGCAGTGCCTCTTGTTTCGCTGCATGTGCTTGCCGGCACTCGTCGTCAAACCAGGGGTTTCGTTGTGGTGGCTGAGTGAAACCCAGCACATCAGAGGAGGCATTTCTAATGGCTTTTTTGCAATTTTGCCACTGGTCTTCAATATTTGATACTGGCGGCATAGGACCTCTTAAGAGATTGAGAGAGACTCGATCGGAAACGGATCTGGTGATCTCTTGCGATTGTAGGCGTCCGACGTCGAACTTCCTCACAGTATTTCCTTGTCTTGGCTACAACAAGGTAATGGTCCGAGTCGATGTTGGCTCCTCGGAACGTTTGGACATCCATAATACTGGAGGAGTGCCTTGCGTCGATCGCAATGGGGTCAATCTGGTTGAAGGTTGATTGATCAGGAGATCCTCATGTTCCTTTGTGAATATCGACTAGCAACGACAACGTTCCGCCCCGCAGCAAAATCGATCAGCCTAAATCCATAATCGGAGGTGGTGTCATGTAGGCGGTGCTTTCCGACAGTACTACCAAAGATGCTCTCTCTTCCTAACTTTGCGTTAAAATCACCTAGGACAATTTTAATGTCATAGCTGGGGCACTGCTCGTAAGTCTTGTCCGAGAGCTCGTAGAATCTGTCTTTCGTGTTGTCTTTCTCCTCTGTGGGAGCATGCGCGCATATCAGGCTTATGTTGGCGAATTTAGCCTTGATGCGGATTGTTGTGGGGCGTTCACTCGCATACCGGAAGCTTAAGACTTCTTGCATATATCTGCCTCCAACGACGAATCCACACCCAAATAAGCACTGCTTTTGTAGCCGGTAGCAATCCGGTAGCAGTTTCGGGAAGTAGAAGGATAAAAAAAAAGATTTTTGGGTGACTCGGCTTATTCTCAGGTAGGTTAAACACACGCCTCACGCTTCTTCCCACCTAGGCGGAATCCACTAGCATCAGTTCAACAAACAACTATTTTCGCTGGATTACACTTGTAATATTTATTTAAAAAATTCCATAAATTCTCTGAAAGAGGTGGTAGATGGTTTCTCCCTTTTTTTTTCGAAATTACTTTGGCCAACATTCCACCACGCCCACGTACTCTTCACCGCAGCAATTTCAGATGTTAATCTCCCCCTTTTTGCGTAACTCGCATAAATCAATCACATTCACCAGATATCAATCGATTGCATACCGAAAATTCAAATAAAAAAAAAACTTTCAACCACGGCAAGGAATAACGCGACGCGAACAACACACACATTTTCATTTTCGCATAAAACCGCCCGAACATCTTTACAAGGATAACACAATAGCACATCGGTGTGTTGTACTTATCCCACCCCACCCGGCATATCACCCATCACCATAGGCATTAAAGATTACATCAGTGCCACGCGTATAAATTACCAGTGAAGTCCTTGCATCCTTATGCTAAATAAGAGTTTTTTTTTCTTTTCTTCCTCGCTTGGAAAAATGATAAACTTAAGCCGCGTTATCTTTGCTTTCTTATCCTCTCTTACGAAATGAAAGTAAAAAAAAAAAAAAATTCCTCCTACGACTTCTAATCTAAATATCAGACTACACAATGGGCGCAATGCTTAAGGATACAATGACGATGGCGATGGAAACACCACGATGAGCGATATGCAGGCAGGATATACATATGCAAAACCGCCCGTTATATGAAATATGATCCAATTGATATATATACAGAGAGTACAAGGATCATTGTCTTCGCATTCATGCATGTGAATGTAAGGAGATAGTATGTGCTTTGTCGAAGGATAAAGATTTTTCAACCCAGCATCACCCTTTTCACTCGTAAGAGGCTGAATTGCAATCTCTCCTCTTGGTCTCCTCTGCAACAGGATCTACTCCAATGAAGACATTATCATAAGTGAGTAAGTAAAGTGGGTGATGGCGTCGGCTATTGGATTTTGTCCCACACCAGCCGAACAACCGACCGACACGACTGGAGGCACATAATAGGATGTGCATCGTATAGAAACGAGCTTTTCTCATATTCATGTATCATATGTGTGTGGGGGATACCATGATATTATCTTTTGACCAAAGGATATCATTGTTGCAAAAAAAATAGAGAATAAACGTCTCGCAACACAACAAGAAGAGAAGGAGAAGCAGGACAGTTGCAAGAAAATAGTATAATCACAGTGTTGTCCCATGGTACCAAGCAGCTGTATCACAAGGACACCCGCACCAGTCCTAGTAATAGAAACGAAATTGAGTATGGGGGTCACATAAAGCGCATTAAATGCCAGGCAATTTTGTGAATTTTATAAATATTTTCCTCCTCTCGTCTGGCAGTGGCTAGGTGGGTTCGTTGGTAGACTTTACTCTCTGGCTTGCACGACACAAAAGAGGTTGCAAAAAAAAAAAAAAAAGATTTTAAAATTTACTCGCCGAAAAGGACCATCGGAGAAGAGTTGCTTATGAATAAGCCAATTGTGGATGTTCAGTCGCATTATCCTGATAGAAAAGGAGTTCTTAATCGAAAAATAAAGTGGATACTTGTGCAAGAGGCGAGAACAAGGTCCTGAAAGGCTGAAAGGAAAGTGAATTGGTGGATGGGTTGAAAGTGAAATTATGAAACTTCCGAAGCGACGCCATACAAAGGGGGAAAGAAGGTCTTTGAAAAGTCTTGTATGCAGATGCCAGGTCGAGGCACAGACAACTCGTGTGTGAACTCAATGTCTGTTGGCAGGTTTTTTTTCGCTGGAGGAGAATGGTAGGTCTGCGAATCTCACATACCACTTCTAAGTGAAGATTTGGAACAAGAAAATTGCAGTGGACATGTGAATAAGATTTACTCCTTCGTGACATAAGACATTCCGAACAAGGTTGATGTTGCTGTATAGTTCGCATGGGTCGTGGTCTAGGGTACCGACAAATTATTGAAGAGATCAGAACGATCATGCCACTCATCAATCATTAGAGCGATTTTGGAGACAAGCAAACCAGCTTTGTCAACAATTTCAAAACTAAATTTCCTTCAAGGGATTCTTGAGCTCGAACGAACGAAAAAAGAAACCATGAAGGGTTAACGGTATTTGCGGACTGCTCCAACATCGCGGGCAACTCCGGTGCTGGCGTATATTTTCATTACCCACCGGTAAACCTTGTGGTCGCCGTGGGTCGGTGGTTATTGCGTTGGATTGCTGACCGAGCGGCGTGGGTTAAAGCCCCAGCCAGGACACCGAACGATTTTCGCGGCACTACCTCTCGTCGGCGAATGACAAGCCTCCGGGAGTATAATCTGTCATGAAAGAGCTTCTCAATTCGCCTTTGGGAGTCGGCAATAAAATGTAGGTCCCTTCCATTAGCGCGAACAATATAAACACGCACAACATGAATGGCTGCGAGAAACTAGGCTGATCCCGAGCTGTCGCGCCAGCTATTTATTTATTTTTAGACCTTGCGATTCATCTAGATCCTTTCGTCACAGTACTCCAAGGAGAAGTCCTTGCTTTTTTGAGGGGAGCTGGTGTTCTCTTGGAACACCACACCCAAAGTAGGAAAATAGAAATCCCTCTCGGATAGTCAGCAGTACTTAAAACCATCGCAAATCCAACATCCAAATCTCATCTGGTCAGAAAATGCAAAGACAAACTCAATAGGCTTGCCAGACACAACGACGTCCGCCTTGTCTGGGTACCGGGTCAGGAAGGTGTCACGGGGAACGAGAAAGCCGATGAACTGGCAAGAGAGGGGGCACATGCAGTAGAACGAACCGCTGAGAACACAGCGCAATAACAGTAACCAAAACAGCAACCAACATGAAGATGCAAAGGGATTTTCGAGGATCACTGGGTAAACCTCCCGACGTGCAAAGTGGCTAGATCACTCGTGGATAAACCTAGCAAGCTCCTCACCAGGAAGGCTCTAGCTTCAAGCAGAGAGCAATTGAGGCTGATGATGGGACTCATTGTACATTAACCTCAACAAACACAAGCATGGAATGGACCTCGCTGACACAGAGACATGTAGGAAAGTCCTGTGCCATTGTCCAGCCTTAGCGAGAATGCGGCAGAAGACCCTGGTATCGATGTGGATACCGGACTCAAGGACAAAGGAACCGGCGGTATCCTGACCTTCACCAAAGAAACAGGAAGATTCGTCAGACCACACGTACTCTAGTGTCAACTCCATAATTGTTTCCACTTCCCCTAGATCCCTCAACATACGTCCCAAGCCAAACCTATTACTGCAGTTTCGACGATTAAGGGAGGGGAACACAACGGACAACAGGGGCCTAAGTGAAGAGCCTTCCGCTCAACCTCATAAACCATACCATGGGTCGTGGTCACATCTTTGTGTCTGTGTAACGTCAACTCGGTTAGAAAGTGCGTTTTCATCCGATTTTCAAGTCCATGCTTCTGCACAATACAGCAGGATGAGATGACGGGGATCAGACAAAACGCCAAAATGACAGCGATTGGTAAGTGTTGGATTTCTACGCTTGACAGAACCCTTCACCTCGTCAAAGTTATACCTGTCCATAGTTATGTTTTGGCCTAGAGCTTGTACCCAACTATAAACCAACTTCAACTTTATACAATTCCCCCTCTCCCAAAAGCTCCCATTAGAGACAAACTTTACAAAAACCCACGTTCAAAACCCCACCAGCTGTGAGCTATTTTCATCGCCCGAACGTGCCAGGATTATTGTTATTTCTTTTAATAAGACCGCTGTCACCACTTTTAATTACTGCACACAGCCCCAGCACCAATTAAAGCCATCACTGAATCCATTAAAACCACGCACTCATAAAAGGACACATAGATGTGTTTTCGACCGTAAACCTATTTCGAAAAGAGATTTCTGTTTTTTTTTTTTTTTATCCATAAAACTTTCAACACTTTTTTCAATCCCTCGAGGGGCGCATTGAATTCACTACCAGCCCCGACAAGCCCTACCGCTTATGGTGTAATCATATTTATATGCCCAAGGGCCAATCACCATCAACCACACGCATCATCTCCAGCCCGGGCACGGGAAAATGAAGCCCCAAAACGGATTTTCCATTAAAAACTCCCGTTTTGTCTATTTCCAAAATCATTTTCCCCAATCGGACACGGGAAATTCCACTCAACTCGGCCTCGTATTTTTTTTTTTTTTTGTTTTCCATTTATGAGGTGTCACAAGATTGGTTTCTCCATCCCACTCATATGTAAATCCATTAGGAACGGTCTTTGAGAGCAGCCAGCGCAGAAACCCTTTCACAAGGCAGCAATAAAAATTAATTAACACCACACCGAGCTGGAGGGTGCTATTTTTGGACCGACTCCATAGTATTTTTGACTTTGACTGGACTTTTTTTTTTCCAATTTCCATCTGACTGAGGAGCAACTCACGGATGTGTGTTGTGAGAGATTGAAATATATCACTTTCGGGTGGTGGATGTCGAAAGTGCCCCTTCGGGCTGAAAGAGAAGAGATGTTTGAAGAAATTCCAAAGACTTTACCTGTTGAGAAGCCAGAGGTGAGCTTCTTAAACAAGGGGAAAACTTATTTCGCTTTTGACATTTGTAAGGCATCAGGTCTTCCGCCTGTCGAAATATGTGAGACAATAAATTTGGACGGATGTCATTAGGTGTATACTTGTTGTCATTTCCTAGTTTTCTCCATGATTAGATCTTTAAATAGGTCACACGCGACTTGATGGGGATAGGCTGGGAGTTTATTTTATTTTTTGTTGGGAAAAAAGTTATTAGCTTGTGGAGGTAGGTGACAGATTAGCGAGGAGGAATGCGTTTCTGCTGGAATGTAGGGAACTTTTATTTTTTCTGTCAAATTTTATTACCAGCTTTTCTGAGTTCGTAAATCTCGACTTAAGCAGGTATTCACCCTTTTGGAAGTGCCGATCGATGGAGAATTGAAAGGGAACAGCTGTCTTGGATGTCGAGGGAGGAAACGATTTATGTACCTACTTTATCGAAAGAAGCGGTTGATTCGTCTCCTCCATTCGCCCACATCGTAAGCGAAATCGAAGGAGGATTTTTCAGTCGAGAGGGCGCCGTATCCGTTTTTCTTTTCTATTACTTTTCTCCAGGACCACAGGGCAGACAGGATCAGCGTTTTGATTTTTTAGTCTGAAGTGGCAAACCAAACAAACCGGTGTTTGTTGAGAAAGTCCAACGTGTGGCTTGACTACAGGTGCACTGAGAAATTCTCCTACAGCTGCGCTTGAAACCATGATATTTATGGCAAGCAGGATGTTACAGCGCAGCCGTGGCGAAGAACGGTTCGAGTTGGGAGAGTTAAAGATAAGTTCCCTACTTTTCGCTGATAACTTGGTCATCCTTACGTCTACCCAGACCGAACTAGATATGTTCGTCGCCCATTGTGTTGAAGCTTTGAAGAAGGCAAACGTAAACAAATCATGGGTTATGGTAATTGCCTGTTCAATGCACTCTGCATGGTAGTGAAGTGCCATCGAAACAGGTGGAGAGGTTTAAGTACCTCGGGGTCCTATTCACGAGTGATGGTAGGAGCAATACTGAGTTATCCTGTAGAATTTGTCAGGCTGGAGCAATTTTGAGACAGTTTCGTCATTCTGTTATCAGGAGGGCTGAACTCGGCATCGGAGCTAAGCTATCGGTTTTCAATTCAATACTTGTTCCGCCCCTCACCTTTGGCCATGAGGTTTGGGTAATGAACGAAAGAATAAGATCGCGGATACAAGGTGCCGAAATGAAAGTTCTTCATTGTATTGCTCGGCTTCCAAGAGGTGCCATGGAATCCGTCCCCTGGGTAGGCCTAAAATAAGATGGTTCGACGAAGCTCTCTACCCGTATGGGGATAGCCCCTGATGATTTAAAGTTCACTTAAGCACCCTAACCCCGCGACCCCCGTAGTGGTTAAGCTGGTCATTGAAAATGATAATGAGGATGATGCAGCAGGCCACTAGACTAAGAGAAAATCACCAATGGTGCGAGAAAAATGTGGGACATGCCACAATCAACTCACCGCAGCCTTCCTACATCAATAGACACGCTGCCCACTGAAAATGACTTCAACATGCGCTATAAGCACACAATATCCGACAGACGCGCCTGGAATTGGCATGATGTCTACCTCTATTTTTGCGAACGGCTCTAAAACAGCCGAAGGACTCGGTGCCACCGTCCTTTAAGCCCAAAATCCCAGCTTTCATATCACGCACAGATATTGCGATCTATATCGACAGCCAGACTCCGATCAGATCCTTTGTATCCAACAAAATAAAGTCTAGGATAATGAAGGTCTGCCGCGTGTATCTGAACGAGATCGCTAACCGGTATAACGTCACACTCTGTTGGGTCGCTGGTCAATTCCACATTCAAGGGAAATGCGAGGCTGACGAATTAGCCAGACTAGACTCACAATGCACAGACGACTGAGACCTTGACCATGTCAAATTGCCTATGTCATTTGTTAAGCACCTGACCTACATACACCGAAGCTCTATCGAAAGCAAATCTAGACTTTAAAGATATCAACTTTCGGAACTAACTAACGTCTTCAAAGGGCACTACATCGTAGACAGGCATCCTCAACGCTTGCATACCTCATACTCCATACCCTTGCATACCTGAGAAAAATCATCTTAGGCGAATATTTCTTCAACAGTCAAAACGGTCTGAATTCCGCCAGCACGGCCTATTTAAACAGCTACGTTAGGAAATCTAAATGGTTTCAGGAGTAAGCTGGGGTCCAACTTCCGTGCTCAGTGGTATCACAATAGACTTACTATTTAAGTGTTCAGCCCAAGATTGCCGATTGTCTCTTATAGAGATGGCGGAGCAGTTCAATATTCACCTTTGTTGGGTGCACACAGTGACATTCCAGGGAACTGCAAGGCCGATGAACTCGCCAGATATGGAACAACATTACCTATTGGGCCTGATAGGGGCATCTTAGGTATACCGATCGCTATTTGCAAACTTAAACTAAAGCTAGATAGTGTCGAAAGAACAAATTTTAGGTGGACAAGTAGTATAACATGTCTAGCGACAAAGCAGATTTGACCCAAGCTGGATCTGAAATGCTCCAAATTGTTGATATCTCTTAATAAATCGCATATTAGTACTGTAATAGGTATTATTAGTGGACACTGTCTAATAGACAAGCATGCAGCGAAGCTTGGCGTCTACGCAAACGACTTCTGCAGAAGCTGTATGGACGAGGAGGAAGAAGAGACTATTCTCCATCTTCTTTGCACCTGCCCACGCTATATAAGAAGCTCCAATTAGTTTCAATGAGTAGGCAGGAGATCTTTTCAAGATCCAGGTGGTATCATGGGTCTAAGGGTATTGGCTTTAGCTAGCACCCAGTTCAACCTAACCTAACCTAACCTACTAAGTGTTCTTCTTCTCGGAGGACCACTCTAACTAACTGATTAAATAACTAATCTGATGGGATAGTGGTTTCCTAAGCTAGCTTAGTGTCAAATTTTTACTAAAACCTCGTTCAAAGAACTTGTACTTTGGTAGGTGCTCAACAAACACTTTGGCTCCATCCTAAAGGCAGAACTCAATAGAAGAATGCCACAATGTTGAAACGAGACTCTAGGGTGTAAATTGAAAGACAGCTTTTGGCACCTGGCCTATGTTCTGCAATGGAAATTCCTTAAGGAAATACGGTTTATGGTCAAATCCAGTTTTTTTTAGCCACCTCTTCCATCAATTTACCCTTCAATGTCCTTTGAATATTTTAAATGATTTAGTGAAATAATTCCCAACTAAAAAAGGACATTCTTTCTTCTGCATGATTCGCCGTGTCTCTCTCTCTCTCTCCCTGTCTTTAATCGCAATCTAAACAAACCCGTATATTATGTTCATTATGTACCGAAACACAGTAAACAGAAGCTTCACTCATTACACGTGGCAAAAAGTATTAATTTAGTTTTATCAAAAAACAAGTCCTTTATACCTCTAATGACTACGTGGAAAACAAAGATAGAAATCCTAATCAAAACACGCGTTCAATGGCCGCATAAACAATTAAATTCCAAAAAAAACACGATTCAAACTTAACAGTGTTTCGGTAAATGAATGGCAATTTAATATCTCACAACAGTCCTACTTACGCTCTTTGTATTCCACATGGACAATTGATTTTTCACTCAAATCCTAGGATCAGGTACAGGTTCAGGGGTCACCTGCATTTAATTTAAATGAATTTTTATATTGCAACAAATTACAACTAGTCCTTGTCATGGCGTCAATACAGTAATTTGCAAACAAAAAAAAAAATTCTGTTTACCAATTTGTGTTTCGTCCTTCGTAAAGAACATTGTTACAAAATTTGTATAGAGTGCGATCATCAATAGTTTACGAATATGTTGTGTCCCCTAGGGGTTGAAGAATAAAAACTGCCAATTGTCCATATTTTGATGCAACACCCAGTAGCGCCAGACCGGTAGCGCATCCGTTTGCACAAATTTGTGTGCACCCTGGATTGATTTGTTTTTTGATTGCATATCAATTTTTAGATTTTCTACATAAATTTCCAACCCCCAGGGAGGGCGGTATAAACCCACTGCGACTGTAATTAGATGTGCATATTTTACAATTGCAAAAAATTCCATGTAAATTCAAAAAATAAAAGAAAAACTTCAATCGGCATTTAACGGTATTTATGGATATTTCAGAGAAATTTTCCCAGTACCAAAAGGACGAGTTTTATTTGAACACAAATTAGATAATTAATGTGGGATTAGGATCGATTCGAATATGGATATCGATTTTCGCAAGACAATGACAGCAGCTCATGACAGACGAACGGGATTCCATTGAAAAGTGAATTATTATTTGAAAGCGGATTAAAATTAATGAATGAACGGGACATGATACAAATATTGATATAACGACATTTCCTAAATCTCCCTGGAACACGAAATTAAAACAAGTGGACGTTTAAAAATAGTTGGAGGATTGGGGTCGGAGCTTTAAACGGGATTAGGTGGACGAAGATGAATAGGGAGCCATTTTGAATGTTTAAGCATTCTCATTGACAGGCAGGCGATTATATAAACTTTTCTGTGATTGGAAATCAATTGACTGTCCTTTCAAATTTTTTTCATCAAAAATAAATCAAATCGATACTTTTCTGAAACAGATTCAATTATACACCTAAACCCCTTCTTTCTGAAGCTATCACTCCATTTGCTATTCTTCTAAACTTTCCAGAAAAGAGAAACCTGAACACCCACAGTTCCAAGCCCGTATTCCATGCCCAAAATCACTTAAAGACACAATAATACATTAAAGGACTTCTCTACACAAATCCTTGAGTGTCAAAAACCAATAACACATAAATTTACATTTTACTCATTCATTGTGCCCGGAGAATTTATACATCTTACCACATCACCAGGAATGAAAATTGTCCCCATTCACCTTTACCTGGGGGAGTAAAACAAAAAGTCACATTGTTCTAGAACATAACTTTGAATCCTGCATGCAAAGCACTCCGTGACGCAATAATTCAAAAGTTCAATCTGCAGCACACTGCTAGTGGAAATGCAACAATTTAACGGTACGAGAACAAAAGACACACAAAAAAAAAAGAAGAGGAAGAAAAGCAGAGAATAAAACTCTATCCTTCGTCCTAAATGTCGTTTGCTAGTCAATGCATGAGATAAGGAACCTTGCAGGAGAGCAGCCCCAGCCACCTTCTATCCTTACCTGCCATCGTGTGTCTGTCTGTTCTTCCTCGATACCACTCACATGTCGTCAGAGAAAGGAATACGATATTTGCTGCTGGTTCTGGAGCTAGTGCTGGTTTTCTTCAACAGCACAGCAGGATAAAATATGTGAAAAGTCCTTCCTTATCTTTGCATATACAAAGCGATGCACAGGCAACACACAGACCGGCTTGTGAGGCACCGGGAATGGGCCCGAATAATTATTATTATTGTAATTACGATATGGTTGGTGAACGATACATGTTTCAGTTTGTCCTTAGAATATGCAAAGTTGTCTCCTTGTTCCGGTACGGGGGTTATGGGTTCTGCTTGTTGCCTTGGGCATGCTCTGCTGCAGGCTCGCGCACGCTATGCCAGAGTGCTTTTCCTCGCCATAATTGAGAAGTTTTAAGATTTTAAGCAGTGTGTGGAAATCACCTGGGGGGCAATAAGGATTTTCATTTTCTATCTTACTCTCTGAGACACACACACACGCACACATGAGTGTGGCCTTGTAGTCTCGTAGTTGGGGGTGTTGCTCGAGTGAGTTTAGCAAATGTCATGATGTCGTCGTTACCGTTATTCTTTTACATTTCTGTTTCATTGGAAGACACTGCATATTCCTGAAGCCCTTGTGAACTGTGGGGCTACTTTAGTTCATAGGACGGCATTTGGAAGTAGTGGTTGGAGAAACCTAGCATCGGTAAACCGTTACCAAAACTCACATACGTTGCACAAATGATCCACTCGGTTTGTTTAGTTACTGGTAGACAGGAGGACCAGTTCAGGACTTGCTTTCTTTTTTAGGAAATATTCCCGATCCTACCACTCTGCCAATTTTTAAGTCATCGGTAAACATTGATGGTTGCTTCGTTCACTTTTGAGTCCTTTGCCCACACAAAACAACAGCTCACCCTCTCTTCCATCGACCTTGACAATTCAATTCGAAAGAAGATCAAGCTGAGAATAATTATAAAACGCGCTTTGCTGTGTTGGTTAAGCACAAAATAAGGACGATTTCATTAAAAATGCCTTCACAGGAATAATTACACTTGCGCGGGAGGTAATTTTTTACCATTTAAGCATCTCAGCAAAAACAATTTAAAATTAAATATCCCCACCCTCTAAAACACCACCTCCTCTCGTGCTCGTTTCACTTGTAATTACATTCCGGCAGAGACCATATGACATCCAGTCCTATTCCCATAGGACGCTGACGGTATTGGTACCACACCCATTCCCTCCCTCCCCCACACACACAATTGCATTGTAAATTTTAATTTATTTTCCACCAACGAACAAGAGAGAACGGTGCTGAAACGTTAAAAATGAAAGATGCGTGCATACAACGGGAATTTTATTTATGCTTCTTAATTTGTACCTTGTTCTCCAACTCCAACCACCCGCTCCTGCATACAGTATACACTCCACACATTAACGACATCAACTGCCACCGCCCAAGCAATCAGGAGGAGGGCACTCTCTCTCTCTCAACAATATGCGAGATCCATCTATCTTAGACTATTTTACCATTTTTAACTTTTCATATACAATTCAAATTCACCCTCGGCGCGCCCTGTACAAACTCGGCAGGCCCAAGGACGACGACGACAGGGACATATTAAAGAACATTACCGTCCTCCAGCCGAGCACAGAGGAGAACAATTGCAACAAAGAAGAGCCCGCCGCGCACAGGCTGAAATCAAAACAATAAATTTTCAAAATTGAAACGCATTCTCACACAAGGATAAAGGAGTTTATCATGGTGCCCGATAGGGGAGGACTTGCAGAACACAGGGCAGAAAGAATCCTGCAAAATGCCATTAACCGACTAATTGCTCTGCTAAGACGCCCGAGACACTGAAGGATTTTCTTCTGAATTACCTGAGAAAGCTCGAGAAGAAAAAGAAGAAGAAGAAAGAAAAACGCTTAGGCAATAAATTTCCGACAGCACTGGCGAACGTGTATCCATCGGCTGGCCTTCCACGACAGCAGCAGCAGTCCTGTCTGTCGCTGGGTCATAAAACGTAGCCAAAGTGAAAAAGTTGAAAAAGGATACACGCGGAGATGAGGGATTGAAATGGCCATGGCGCGTGATATCCTGGAGTTACCTTTTCGATTGTAACGAGTTTTTTTTTTTTTTTTCGCAACCAGACTATTGCACCCTCGAAGAAATCACTGACACCAAAGGGGAGGTGGGACTGAAAGGACGGTAGAAAATCTCGAAAAACGCATTTCAAAACGAAAAATCACAAGGGACAGAGGCAGAATGTCCCACTATTCGAGGGAGGGGAACTCACAGGACTTTTGAAGGATTCGAACTCATTCATTCGATTCGCTGTGGATTTTTGTCGCAGTGACACACCGCTTGTGGGTGACTGGTGTCCATATCCTCTCTCGTGTGCTTGTCTGTAGTATTCGCTCGTCCTCGAGGGTAATTGTTTGGTTAGAAGGGGTGTCCTTGTTTCACCTTTTTTTCCCCCACAGTGCTGTTCTACGAAGGGTTATTTGCTTACATTCCTTTCTGTTGGTAGGAAGGATTGAAAATTTACACCTTGACGAATCCGCAGACGCGGCAAATAAAAGGACTCGTGATTCGAGTTTAATTAAAAATATAAAACAGTTTCGCGAAATTTTTTCACGAAGCAGGCACCACCCCCTCCAGTCGTCTAGGATTTTTTCACGCCACCTCTGCAAGGACAACAAAAGACAGAAAAGAAAAATATAAATCATTCGCAGATGACGCTGAGGCAGGCAAGCGGCTTTCCCCCTGTCATTTGAACCTGATCCTTCGAGCCGCATCGCAAGACTAAACACTGACATAGTGGAGTGTCATTGCATTTAAACTCTTGTACATTATAATTCATTTGATCACTTCCGGATGACAGCTTAGGAAAATGTTATTCCGCTCTCACTCTCCTTGGCATTCACAGTACATCGCTCTGACGCCCTGTTGTCGATTTTTTTGATATTTTAAGAACAATTGTACACGGTGCCATCATTATTATCACGCGACTCTTAGTCCTTGCTTCCCCTTTATCCGGTAGTCTCTCCTGCCTTTCTACAACCAAAGGACAATGACATAAAACATATTTTTTAATATGAATGATCATAAATCTTTTGTGTTCATAACATTGTGTATGGCGGCGACGGTGTGGTGCTCGGCTCCTTATGTCGTCAGTGTTCCTCTCATCCTTTGGAAATTGTTTCACATACACTCATGTGTCATACTCGGCAATCATATCGCTTTTGTGTCCTCTCCTCGCGTTAGAGCAACAAAAATTATGCACACGCTCGTACGAGTCATATGCGACATTCCTCGTTTTTGTAGATTAAGTACTCGTAGTAGTTTAGGGAAAGGATATATGGGCGAACATACACATGTATGTTAAAATTCTGTCCTGGGGGTACGTGATTTCTTACCTTGGTGAGGAGAACGTGTTTTCCTTTTATGATGGATGATTCTTTTTTTGGAATTTATATTTACATTTGTGTTTCTGTGTGTGTGTAACTTTACCGAGGGAACTGGGTTAAGATCGTGGTTGAGTGTGGAATGATTGAGGTTGATGTCCTGTTTGCTATCTCTTGTACAATGTTTGTGAAAATAATGTAAATTTGACTGAGCAGAGGAATTGAATACTCGGTCTCGAAGGATCAGTTGAAGAGAAATGAACTTTGATGGATTGTGAATTTGATTGCGTAAGAAGTCATCTGTGTGTCTACGAAGTACCTATTTTGTGACCACCACCACTTCACTAGAGCACTTAAACATAACTGGTCGTTTGTACCACCGAAAAGTACAGGGTGGTCGCCGTGACTCAGTGGTTAGTGCGTTGGGCTGCTGACCGAGCGGCGTGGGTTCAAGTCCCAGCCAAGAAAACACCGAACATTTTTCGCGGCACAACCTCTCGCCGGGGAATGACAAGCCTCCTGGAGTATAATCTGTCATGAAAGAGCTTCTCAATTCGCCGTTCGGAGTCGACAATAAATTATAAGCCCCTTGCACTCGTGCGAAAAATGTAACACGCACAACATGAGTGGTTGCGAGAAGCTAGGCCTTGGCTCATCCTAAGCTGCCGCGCCAGCTATTTATTTTTTTTTCATTAAGCGCTTCCTATCTTTAAATTTAAATAAAACATATCGTCATCGAAATATCATCGACATTTTTTTATTTCTTTGAAAGGCCTGTCGATGCCATTATGTATGGAATATAACATCGTTCAAATGTCCGCCGCGGCTTCTCTGGGTGGCGCGCAACCGAAATGTCCAGTTTTCCATTACTCTGGCGCATAAATCAGTCTGAATTTGACCAATGGCATGGGTTATGTTGGCTTTGAGGGCCGCTGTGGTATGTGGCTTATTCGCATAGACCTGCGACTTCAGAAAACCCCACATCACCTCCACGTGGGATGACCTTGCCCTCGAATCGCTCGGGCAAAATTTCCAATGTGGCGTGAGATGTGTGACACGTAGCGCCGTCCTGTTGAAACCACATGTCGTTGGTGTCCATATCATCCAATTTAGGCCAAAAGAAGTTGGTAATCATCGACCTATAGCGCTTGCCGTTGACGGCGATGCCAATGCCAACGTCGTTTTCAAAGAAATATGGACCGATGACGCCGCCATCCCAAAATCCACACCAAACAGTGACTTTTTCGGGATGCATTGGACGCTCTTGGATCTCATGTGGATTGGTATCGTCCCAAATTCGACAATTTTGTTTGTTGACATACCCATTCATCCAGAAATGGGCCTCATCGCTGAAGAGGATTTTTCGATGAAAATTAGGGTCAGTTTCCAACTGCTCCAGAACCCTATGGTCGTTTACCTTCAGCTCCTGGGTCAGTTGAAGTTTGTACTGGTGCAGGCCCAAGTGACGACGCAAAATTCGCCAAGTTGTGGTCTGCGAAAGGCCGAATTCTTGTGAGCGACGCGAAATCGACTGCCTCGGATTCTCCTGCACACTCTCACGGACAGCGGCGATGTTTTCGGCAGATCTTGCATTTCGTCGACGTACGAGTGTTGGTTGATCGTTTACTGCACCAGTGGATTCAAATTTATCCACCACACTGCGAATAGTCCTCTCGGAAGGACGATTATGGCGACCATAAAATGGGTGAAGCGCGCGGAACGTTGGCCGAACAGAACACCCGTTTTGATAAAACAATTTTGTTATTTTCACGTGTTGTTGAACGCTATGTCCATCCATGGTGATTTGGCAAAACAGACTGAATAAATGACAGCCAATTTGTGAGATATGGCTTTAACAATATGGCCGCTATCAACTGTCAAAGTTCGAAAGTCCCTATTGGAAGACCCTTAAGTACGGGGAAAACCCGTGCATAAACAAGGAATGATTCTGGTTAAATTTGCTGATTGAGTTGTTCCGCAGTACTGAATTGGAATGTTCCTGGTGGCTCACTCAATTTCTTGAAGTAAGCAGGGCATACCCCAGTACTCAGTGGTATCACAATGAACCTACTTTCTGGTCTAAGTGTACCTCTTCTTGGAGGACGACCTTAACTAACTACTCAACTTCTTTCCAGAGCACATTTGATGGTTCCACCCTGAAGGCACCTTTTACTACAACGTCGCTGAAACAAATATAACCACGTTTTACCACATAGTATTCGTTCTCTGAAAACGCCATAATGCAAGGATCTGTAACAAATATCCCCTGAGGTATCTCATAAGCAATTTACAAATCTGCACCCTCAACGAGTTGTCACCCACATGTAATAAGTGAACCCAAAGATTTTGCAACATAAACTCCCTCTCTCCGCTATGTAATGCAAATCAAAGTTCGAATTGGAGCCAGGTGTGAACAATGTCCTCGGTATCCTTGTCCAAGTTTCACCGTCTTTTCCAGCAATCATCGTAGAAACTGCTGAGTCTTCCTCCGTACACCCTTCGAAATCTTCCACTTCAGTCCAAACAGGACTTACAGGATTCCCTCGCTCTCTCACTCTCTTTCTCTCTCTCTTTCTCAATAAACTACAACAAAATTAAATTTGCCCGCATAAAACTTATGCATATATATTTCCCAAGTACGTGTGTTCCTGAGGAGAAGGAAGAGTAGGTACAACTGCTGCAGCTGTTTTTTATTTATTTTATTATCGTCCTTTTTTTGCCTTCTCTGTGACTAGTAAGTCTGCAGGATATTTCGCAACATAAGTAATAGTGCATAGAAGGAAACAGAAAAAGACACAAAAGTCTGGCAGAACTGTGTGCCAAGTGTGTGCTCCCTGTTTCTCCCACTTCACAAGAATAGAAGGCGAACTACTACGACGATAACTGCTGTCGATTGACTGCAAAGTACACAGAGGTCCTGCCACTCTTTACACACACAATGGCGGACAGAGCAAAAAAAGAAGTCGCGCATTTTTACAACAACCGAAAAACAACTTTGATTAAGTGCACTGTAAATATAATCAGAGAGGACTCTAGTTGAGCCCGGCGAAACATACAACTACAATCGAAAGATATGCACACACAAGACATGAACCAGGGGGGGTGCTAGCTAGTTGAGTTCGATGGGTTTCTGCGTGGGTTGGCTTGTGCCTTTTTTTCTGCTCTTGCTAGGGTGATTTTTATTTGCTTTTATTGCGATTTTTATGGGGTGCAGAGGGTGGACGATTCAACCGCACAACGCCCCACCCCACTTATAATGGCCGGGCGCTTGGTGTCTGGACTCAGAGTTCCTCTGCAACTGTATTGCGAGAAACATATTTCTATTTTAGCTTCTGGCTGGGCTGAGGCTGGAAAATTTATGCAAATGGCTTTCAGTTCCGTTCTAATGAAAACGTGTACGCTCCCGCCACCATCACCGCACTTTTCCTCTGTGCTGGCTGCTCGGTTGGATGGCCCGCGCGGCCTGCATATGTATTGGGATGTGGCATGTGCAACCATTTTCATTCACATTTTGTGGGCAATAACAGTTTTCGGAGGGTGGACAAGGATGAAGCACCATGCAGCGGTCATTGAGGATGTGGGGGGTTGTGCAGCAAAACGATGGTGTTTGGCTGCGAATTAAGTGTCCACATCTCGGGCGCTATTCGCACTTCCTTCCCTTCTATTATTGTGGTCATCATTCATTTCCTGTATAGGTTGGGACATTTTGCGCGGCGCTTTATAGTGCGACGGTGATAAATGTTCCCCTAACGAGATGAGACTTTGCCACATCAAAAATCAACTTAAAGTTCATGTGGCAATGCGTTTAGATCTGCATGACCAAGCAAAGAGATCAAGGCTTCGAAACGAGAGGGAATTCAGTCCAATGAAGTGGACATCTGATTTAATATTGAAAATTGACTTTGTGACATTCATGTGTGTCGTTCAAAGTTCGGAGGAATGCCTGCTCCACACAAGAGATCAACCTTTTGTGTACGAACTGGCGACTTTAATATTCAAACACTCAAGCGGTCTGCTGAGAAAACTCGTATCAGACCCAATTCTATGGAAGAGGAACCAAACCTCACTGTCTAACATTTTGGGAAGCGAGGCTTGGAAACCAAATCCACTGACTCGATTTAAGTACTCTTATGGGTTTCGGTGACACGCACAGCTCTGCTGCC
Source organism: Matsumyia berberina (assembly GCA_917880715.2). Lineage (NCBI taxonomy): Eukaryota > Metazoa > Arthropoda > Insecta > Diptera > Syrphidae > Matsumyia > Matsumyia berberina. The sequence goes on from OU862870.1 coordinate 64,802,615, forward strand.
CTGACTTCCATAAGAATCCAATCAATTAAAATGGAACCATGCCTCAGTATCCAACATTTTGTAAAGCGAGGCTTAAGTTTATTGATCGTGAGCTTGACTTACTTAAGGTGGTGCTACAGTCTGGGATGGACCTGGGCCTCAACCAAGTGTTGCTGTTGCCAATTGCAATTTTCTTTACCCTAGAAGTCCAATTTCTTATCAGACTCATCTTGCTCTGTGATGCAGAAGGACTCTCACCAAGGTGGCACTACAATCCCAGGTGGACCTGGGGCTTAACCAACAAGCGTCTCCAGCCAGCTCGATTTTTAGCCAGCTCCCTCCAGTTTCGCAAGCCAAGTTGGTTGATGTCTCCCTCCACATCGCGATATTCCTCTACCGCGCCTTCCCTTGGATTCGAAAATTTTCCGGGCGGAAGTATTGGTGACTATCCGCTCTACAAGAGCTTGGAGCTTCTTCTTCGTCCGACAATCAATTTATTATTGAATTTTGATGTGAAATCTCCAGGAAGATTCCAATCTTATTCCCCATGGCTGTGAAGAATTGAACAGGACATGTAGTAGACAATTGCGCTACTTGTCTTCAACGACACCTCGAAGACAATAATTTCACTTAAATTCTCAACCCACCTGCCGCCTGAAAGGTCAATTCAAAAAATGTTCACGCCCTGGTTGTCGCACGAGCTACATGAGCACCCCAATTTTCTATCTCGTCCTCCTTCGCATTTTCGTCCTGTGAAATAATTATTTTTGACAGCGGTCAGTTTTCTATTACACATAATTGCCGCTATGACTACAATGACAGAAGCAGCAAAGAGCGAAACACAGCACAGCCACACACAGAGGACTAAAACACAAGAATCACATATCGGTGTTCAGGCTCTCTGCTGCTTGGCGTATGTTATAATTTTCGACAGGAAGTAACAAGATACTGGAAGTGTTGTCGCCCTGGGACAAGTTTCATTTGTATCCTAGCGAGTAAATATATTCTCAATAATTAGGTCATCGTTACACCATAATAGTGGGAGTCCAATCGGTGATGCGAGAGGGCGCCCTGTGTGCTACTCCCATCGGTTCCGCCTTGAATTACACACAATCGATAGATTTATGATGATTATGGGAGTATCCTGACTAAAGGACATGGACACATTTCGCTGTAAATTAATTTCTCTGCACCCGAAGCGATTTTAGCCAAAAAAGCTGACGACTGACTGCAAATGATGACAACGCGATCAGGATAACACAGCAGATCCCCAGATATCCCTTTCAAATCTGCAGCTTTTTTTTTTTTCTTGCGTCCTGAGAGAGGTTAAATATTAAACTCTTAGTCAACAGAAAAGTCAACAAAAATGGAAAAGTGAAATTAAAAAGGAAAAACTCTGGATAAGCAACAGAACATGAGGCAGGAGAAGCAACTTAAAATAGCAAATCCAGCTTGTTCTCCGTAAAAAAAAGAGGATGTTGTTGTGTTTTCCTCTTTCCCCACTTAGCCACCATCATTCATCTATATTTTCCCATTCAACTGCAGAAAACTAAATAAATACAAAAAAAAACTGAAGTAGGAGAGGGATGAATATACGTATAGAAATATCCTGACATCATGGTGCAATGCAATTAATACCAGCAATGTAATCCTTTCTCGCAGTCATATACTCGTGTGTGTGCGTTTCTCTTTTTTGCTGCGAAAATTGCATTCTTTTGTAATAAATAGATGTTGTTGTTGCTGGGTACCCACCGCGCCTTCTCTCTGGGCTCGAGATGGCGGATGGCGAAGGATGTTTCTGTTTTTTTGCGCTGAAACTGCAAATACAGGGGATAAGCCCGGGAGTGCGGCTACGGGAGAGATAAAACGGCTTTTGTCTGGAAAACGAACGCAGTAATAGTGGTTAGTGTTGTATTGATGGTTTGTGATTTTTTTTTTTGCCTTCATTTTGCTGTTTGATCCGAAAGATAGGTAATACTATAATAGTTGGGGAAGTTTTTTTTTTTTTTTATCGGCTAGGACTTCGATGGAGTTTAATTAATGAAAACGGGGGCGCGCAGAGGATTTTGCTAGGGAGGCAGAGCCTTTAATTAATGCGATACCTGATTGGATGGAACCTATAGATTCAGTTTTCATCAGACAAATTGCGTTCGAAGGAGTGCTCGAGAGTCCTTTTTAATCAAAAGTTTTTTTGTTTTTTTGTTGGAAAGAAATAAAGCAAAGTTGGAGGGGAGAATCTTTATTTCTTAATTTGATGAAGAGAAAAATATCCCTCTGAGTTGAGTAGGCTTCAACTTCAGATGCAGGATTCTATAGTTCTTTGATTAAAATATGGGACGAAGTTCCCATCGGAAAGGCTCTTTGGAGTCAATTGCTCCACTTCTTGTTGAAGGTAAAAATATCCCTTACGCGTGCACACTTGACCCAATGGAAAGGAGAACAGCCTTGGTGGTTATCCTCCATTCGCGGTATTATCAAAAATATGGTCCCCTGCTGTGATTTTCGCCAAGCTCAGTGGTTAGTGCGTTGAACTGCTCTGCGAGCTGCGTGGGTACAAGCCACCGAATATTTTTCGCGGCACCACCTCTCATCAGGGAATGACAAGCTTCCGAGAGTATAATTTGCCATGAAAAAGCTTCTTAATTGGCCGTTCGGAGTCGGCAATAAATTGTAGGTCCCTTCCATTCGTGCGAAAAATGAAACAAGCACAACATGAATGTTTGCGAGAATCTAGGCCTTGGCTCATCCCGAGCTGTCGCAATTTTCTTTATGGACATCACTTAGATTTTTGGATTTTTATGTCCTACTAAGGCGCCATAAGTTCCCCTAAAACTTGACGTGGTATACGGTCCTGTAAATGAATTAAGTAAGACCAACCTTCAAGTATACAGGCGAAAACATGGCATACGGACTAACGTCTCTTTCCGAGCTGGTGTCCAACGCTGGACAAATATATCACTCTTTATCCTACGACTCCTATATCCATGTAAATGGCCAGAAGCTAGACGAAAATCCCAGCCACAAAATTTTACAATCAATACTTAAAGCCCTATTTGCTAGCATTCGCCATTCCAATGCGCAACCACTTATCTATGTATATTCCCTTTCTCAATTCTCAACCATCTGTTGGATTACCATAACGCTCTCCCCTCATCCCGATTATCGACAATCACATTTGCATATAAAAAATAATCACATGAGACAGCAGCCCAACAAGGACGAAAAATCCGCTCTCATTGTCTGCGCATTCAAATTTCATTGTTGCTTTCCATAGTGTAACAAGACCGAAAGAAATTATCTGCATCCGTCTATTGACCACACAACGCCATTTACAATTTGCGATGGTGGTGGCAAGTCCAACAAATGTGTAGTTAAAGGAAGCACCTACCACCACCGCCGCCGCGCCAGTTCTCCACTCAATAAAGTGGTCCTTCGAGCCCGGAGTAGAAAGAAATCGAAAATCTAAAGTACAAGAGTAACCTTTTGCCATTTCATTTTGAATTTTTATGTGGCTACGCTTTGAATGTGTGTGTGTGTCTATTTGTGAAAGAAAGAAAATGAAAATTGAGGAAGAAAATAAAATTGAACGAATTCGAATGAATCCGATTTTCCAATTGAAAATGCAGCCAATGTTACGGCAGGACTAACAGCAAACTATTTGTACAATAGACAGACATACACACACTTAGAAAGAACTGCAACATGCAGTCCACTCTCGTTGGAGGAATTATTTATCATTCGACAACAGTTGTAGAAGTAATGGTTGTTCCACTCTCGATCTCCGACAACTGCCCCACCCGCAACGACTGCCTGCCATACACTGTGCCCCATTTAACTACTCAATTTTCTCTGCGACTACAGCACGTACAAGCAATGGCCGGATATGCCATGCAGGACACAATGATGTGTTGTTTATCCTAAGCGCTACAGATTTTTCGAGTTTACGTAGCAGAGATCTCTTCTCACATACAAAATGCCATAAGGTTGACGTTACTCCGGTTTTTTGTGTCCTGTCCTGTACTAGACGGTATACGGTGCAACTATACCTATGTGTGTTTGGCTACACCAGCTGGACAGAATCTAGGGCGAAAAAAGTCAAAGCAAACAGAACAAAAAATCGAGGAATATTGTGTTCGAATAAAACGTGAGCACTAGTGATTGTGTTTGTTGTTGCCAGTATCGAAGTTTACCACACAATACATGCACCTACGCACTTTTCAGGGTGAGGGAAAAAAGCGCAGTTAAACACAGGGTGTTTCTGAGAGTAGTTAAAACCCTTCATGACAGATTCCCGGACAAATGTCTCAGGATACAACAGACAAGGTGATAAGTTATAACCAAAAAGTTGTCCTGTCTTCATTGAGCTTCAAACGATTTGAAGACAGCTCTAGGGAGTGGTCGTAAAATTCCCTAAGACAGCTCTGGAGGCCAGATGGAGCTTCGACAACGGGTCCATTTTCCAAGTTCCATTGAAATGTTTTCCCACACCCTGTAGATTTCTAACATACTAAGCATCCATGTGTTCTTATGTCAACCATTGGGCTCAGTCAAGCGAAACAGAAAGCACCCCAACAATTCCAGCAATATTTGCTATTCAAAGAGTTGCACAAGGACCTCTACCACATACACCGCACATCCCTGTGTCAGAGACTTTTCCTGAGTTAATACACAACCCGATTTCAATGGACAATTATTGAATCTATGCGCAATCCGGTTGGATGGCATGAGAACCGACCATACTCGGGGTGGAACAAGTCCTGTGATTCTAAATAAAGTATAAAATCAAACTAAGGACCAAATGCTTTTGCACAAGCAAAACTATCCCAGTAGATATCGAACGATTGTTCTGTACTTCATTCTGTTTCAGAGAGTCACTCTATTGAATGTTGGGATTATGGGAGGAGGCATACTACTGGTGATATGATGGTGATTAAGTTGGAACGCAATGTGGGAGAAGGCTTTCTGTAAAAACAATAGGTTTGTGCTCAGAATTAAGAAAAAAACAGAAAAGTTATAAATTCTGGCGTACAGTTTGTTTTGTATGGGATGATAGTCGGTTGTGAAAGACGCGGGCTTTAAATGATGCGAAAGGTTAGTTTAACAGCTGGGCAAAAGAGCTGAAAAAGTGCATCCCCGATAATTTGAGTTTACTTGACCTACGACTACGAGGTTGATAGGTCTTGCAAATACCACTGCCTTCGAAACAATGAACCTTCCCCTCATCAGGACAAAAAACTGTCATTGTTCAACAGGACACAGGCGTTCATAGGTTTCTCAAACCAACCCTTGCCTTCCAACTCCTACTCCCCCTCCCACTTGATGACAACTAAGTGCTAAAATTGTGTTAAGCATCAGTTCGGTCCGTCGAATTAGGAGTCTTGAACCAAGTTGTTCTGCCGAACCAAATCATTAGCGGCTTTTTAAGGTTATTTACTTACTAAAGGTGCGACAGCAGGGCTCAAGACAATTCTCAACGTGCTACCGCTAAACTTGTACATGCAAAAGTCAGCCGCTAAGAATGCCTTGAGAATAAGCCAAACGCATGGCTCGAACTCAAATTCAGAAAAATTCTGAAAAAGCCTGTAAGTGGAGACGTAAGCAGTTATTACATGTCACCATACCTCGACTTCGATAACCATTCTCCTGCACTTTCCCAAGCAGAGAAGACCCATCTACACAGATGGGTCAATGATGGATATAGGAGCAAGTACCGGCATAGTCTCCGAACAACTGAACATTCATAGCTCAATCAGACTCTCTGATCACAGCAGTGTCTTTTAAACAGAGGTCCTGGCAGTGACAGAAGGAGCCAGTATAGTATCAATGATGGTATTACCACGAGATTATATCACCATTTTTATTGACAGCCAGCCGGCTATTAAAGCAATTTTTGCTACTGAAATAAAGTCCAAGCTAGTCCAACGCTGTCGCGAAGAGCTTAAGGTTCTTGGCTCGCAGCACAGTGTTACTCTCTGCTGGGTTTCTAGTCACAGGGACATAACCGAAAACGAGACGGCTGACGAGCTTAAAAGAACAGAATCCACAATGGACCAAAATCGAGCACTCCACTCTGCAATCTCAGAGAAAGAGTGGATACTCCTCATTTTCTCTGCCACTGTACAAGCCTATGTCACTTAAGAAACAGAACATTAGGAAGATATTATTACGAGGACATACAAGAACTATCTGATGTTCCAATAAACGATCTTTCTAGGTTCATGAGGACATCACGATGGCTGGAGGCCGAAGTCAACAACGGGCAATAAGGTAGAAGCCCGGTAGAGCCGGATTCAACCCCTATGGGGACCACAATGGGTCCACAAGGACCTAAGTCGAGTGCTTCATCCCTCATCAACCCAGATACCTAACCTAACCTACTTAAGCAGGCGCTGCAGTCCAAGGTGGGACTGGGCCTTAGCTAACAATCGTCTCCAGCCAGTTGATGTCCCTTTCCACTTGCGTGTGCCACCTTAATCATGGTCTTCCTCTACTACGCCGTCCCTCCGGGATGGATTGAAAGATTTTCCGGGTGAGATCATTGATGTCCATCCGCTCTCCATGACCCAGCCACCTCAGTCGGTGGATCTTCACTCTTCTGTCGTTGTCGCTGTACAGCCCGTACAGTTCGTCCTTTTGTATCTCCTACTCCACTCATCGTTTATGTAAACGAGACCAAAACTACCCAAAGAAATTTCTTCTCCAAGCAGCTATGAGGAACCTCATCTGCTTTTTACAAAGTCCATGCCTCTGCACCGTAGAGCAGAACTGGGATGCTTAAAGTCTTGTAAAGAGTCACTCTAGTTGTTCCAGAGGGCTTTGCTACACAATTCCTTTTTTAGCCCAAAGAAGAACCGATTGGCATGAGCTAGTGTCGCTGGTGTCGTTATAATAATAGCGACGCCTAAGTAGACAAAGTCCTTATTTTCCTCAAAATTGTATCTGTCTACAGTAACTTTATATCCGAGATGTCGATGTTGGGTGTCCTTTCTTGTTGACAGCTTGTTCGACTTGTCCTCATTGACCGCTAAACCCATCTTTGCCTCCTCCGTCTCAATACTCACGAACGCACCAGTTCTTTCGATTATGTCAATATCCTCGGCGTATCCGAGTAATTGGACGGACTTTTCAAAGATTGTGTGTGTGGTGTGGACGCGTGAGTTTTACACTTCCCTTTTAAAAACCATGTTAAAGAAGTCGCATGACAACGCACCGCCTTGTCTGAATCCTTTTTTGACATCAAAGGTCTCGGTAAGGTCTGGACCGGTCTTGATTTAGCAGCGTTCATTCTCCATCGTCATCCTGCACAAACGGAAAAGTATGGCAGGGACGCCAAAACTAGACATAACTCTGTATAGCTCGTGTCTATAGATGCTGTCGTACGAGGCCTTAAAATCGATGAAAAGGTGGTGCGTATCGATTTGAAGTTTCTGGGATTTCTCAAAGATCTGCCGAAGTGAGAATATTTGGTCGACGGTGGACTTTACTGGCCTACAAATCTGACCGATCAGATTGTTGACGAACAGCTTCAGGCGTTTACACAACAAGGCATATGATGTCTTAGGTAATGTTAAGAAAGCCCATTCTTCTGTGATTTGCTCAGTTCAGAAGGTCTTCCTTTTTGAGGATCGGGCTGACGTTCCATTCATCGTGCATATCGGAGTTTCTACGGTTATTCATCGTCAAATTTCCACGAGGTTGTCATTTTAAGATTCGATACTTTCCCTAAGGTCGATAAACTTGTTAGCTTCCTCGTGACATTCTTTCCTAAAATTAGTGCTTCTCTGCGTTGCTGGGATCCAGGGACGACTGCAAATAAAAAGTTTTAATTTTTGTCAAACCAATGTCCCTGTTTTCTTTCTCTATGAACCCGGTATCCTTCTACGAAAAGAAATCCATTCGATGGCATAGTTGGCAGGTTATTGGCATTGTCAAATTCGTTGACCACTACAACCTGCCCCTCCCCTCACAAAACAATCAATTTAACCTGAAATGCCATATGGCTGGTTACTCCGGCCAACTAAGCGAGTATTTAACCCAATTCCCTGAAACACGATAGCAGGACCAAAGTCAACTCACATGCACTCTGTATCTAATGAATAATTCCCCAAACCGCGTACGACCTGATGTTGTTAAATTGATTTTTCGGAGAAGGACACACACGTACTATGTACATCCTATTTGTTCTGCTCCACTTGGCACAATTTCAATCTAATTTCCTCTCGTTTATGCATAAAAAGCCTTATCAGGACAAAGCCGCCTGTAAAACATATTAAAATATGGCAGAGCGGCTGATGAAAAAAAAAAAACACCCACCTAGCCTAGCCGGGTATTTGTGTAATATACACCCACCGATCCTGGCCAGAACTTCGAACTAAGTGAGCGACGCAGCAGTAAATTAATTGAATTTGCTTCTGTGTGTCGTCCTTGTGTGTATTTGGATGCAGCGGCGGCGGCGGCAACCGGCAATATCTCGTCCCTTATCGCTCGCATCGCATCAGTGCTTTGTTTGCTTTGTGTGCAGATGTATGTGTTTGTGTGCGCCAGTGAGTATTTGTTGTTTTTCTCTATTTTCAATTTTCTCTTAATCAGATAAACTGTTTTGCATTAGACAAATTTGTTTTATGTCAGGGAAGAGAGGTGCATGCATCCACCAAGGCACCAACGTGCACACACAGCCATCACCCCTATCCATTTCCCGAAGTTGTGTTTGCTTTTTCGGTGGGATATGCACCCAAGGTTTGGAAAAACCATTTTGGCAAGTCAAACCACGTCCTGGAGCCACTCAACTGGCATCCGTCGTGTGGGTTGCACAGGGTGTGCAGCCATTTTATCTTTGAAGTTCCATTTAAGCCAAAAGAGAACCCTCATCATATAAAAGGAGCACACAGGAGCGGGCATTGCCGAAAAAACCGTTCCAAAATCCCTCGCAACATAAATTTGCACATGCACTAGAGCAGCGGTGGTCATTAATGTTGGAAAAACCTTTTTCTATGGATGACGATGATGCGGCGGATGTGGATGGTGTGTACAGCGCTGCACAATCCCCGGAAGTGCATTCTCACACTCGCCCCGGCATGCACTTAGTGCGGAGTTTCACTCTCTCTCGCGCGCTCGCCGCTCTCTGTCCAGGAGCTGACGTAGTTAGATAAATTAAAACGACAAAATTGGCATAAATGTACGTGCAAAATTTGATTTCAGTACGCCACGTCGAGGGGTGTGCACATATGTGTTGCTGCTGGCATCCTTGCACACTTCCGTTCTGACGGAGGCCCTCCCGCTCACTCTCGCTCTTTGCATGGCAGTTCTTTATAGTTGCTTTGCTCCACTATACCTACGAGCGCAATTTGTGCAAAATTTCGCAGCCGGATTTCTGCATTTATTTATTTTGTTTCCCTTTACCATCGAGGTGAGAGTGCGAGTGTGGCCCAAAGGCCGTGTGCTCTGCTCTCTGGCTCCAGTGCCTCGGTTTTAGCTGCAACGATGTCCGAGATAGCTTCGCTTTGCCACCGGCACCCTCTCTGTGCCAAACACCGGGGGAGTTTAATGAAGTGCATATTGCATTACGATGCCATTACTATAAATTACTAATGACATAACGGTGGGTAAGGATTGGGTGTATCGAGTGTCTATGCAGGGTAGCCTGCCTAGATGCACACTCGTGCATTTGCATATCGGCCCTATGGAAGCAATGAATATGTAATTTTTGTTCGGATTGAAACTTTGAACTGCAATTGCATTGAACGAATTGGGGGTTGATTGAGACTTGGTGCGTGCCAGGGGTATGAGTCACAGCTTTGCCTGAAAGGGCGATGAAAATCGGCTTAGAAACAGATCCAATGTCTACGGCTATGAGTCACATGGTTATCCAATATTTAGTGGAATTAAAAAAACATTGAATTTGATTGGAAGTATGTGTCAGTGTTCGTCAGAGGTTTGAGCATTCCAAATTGCATTTCACAGCTGCTGTGATAAACACCGGATGAAGCCTTATCCAATTACAAATCGAAAGTCGAAGTCTAATTTTAAAAAAGGCGTCAGGTCGTTTCGATACAGTGGTAATCTAAGACTATTTTTACTCCCCACCAAGGTAGGTGTGTATGTACGTGTGTGATCAAACTTTTCGCCTTCGATATCGTGAGAACGAAACAACGTAGGATCATGCGGTTTGTCGTCATAAAACTTAGAGCTGATTAGAATTTAAGCATAATTGGTCTAGCGGATGCTGAGGAAATTTAAGAAATGTCTGCTTTTCGAGTCTGCAACTCTATGTGGAATAATTAAAACTTGTGACTGCTTCTTGCCCCTATGGGGCTCTCATCATTTATGGCCGTAACAGGGTTATGTCCTGTTCTCTCTTTTTCATCTTCAGCGCTTCTTCTTTGTAAGAGCGCACTCGGTTCCAGTTGTTTTCAATCGTGCGTGCCTACCTCCGTTTCAAGTCCCTGTCTTTCTTGGGTAGCGTAGCCATTTTGACATACTGAGCTTCCCCGTCCGGTAAGTAAACTCACTTCTGTATAACTTTCGTTCAGTTCAGTCCGCGATACTTCCGATCAGTCATGCGGTCCATCTACCCTTCTCTGCTTCAGCGTTCTTGTCAGAAGCACATCGTCTTTTCTTTCCAAGTTCTCATTTCCTCTTGTAAACATACACATTTTCTCTCCACTGCTAAAAGGTCAGTAGGGGTTACACCCGCTACTACGAAAAGGGCTTATTCTAAGACTTTCGATAGGAACTCGCTAGCAGAAGAGCTCCCCTTCACTGCACCCCTGCAAATTGTCTTCTTTTCGAGCAGAATTGCATCAGTTCTCACACCCGTACAGGAAAGTAGAATGCGTCCTTGCCATGAGTAGTTTACGCCTACTTGCCTTAACGCCCTCCTAAGCTCGCCATCAGTCTGCTCAGGGCTGAGGTGATCTTTGGGCCCTTTCGGACCCGTGCTTGAGCTTTGTATCCAGTCTCACTCCCAAGTATTTTACTACATCTTTAGTGTACCTGCATCTCTAAGATAGAAGTGATACTTCTCCTACTCAGCAGAGCTATATCCGTCGTCTCTGTTGCTAATATCAGTCCGTCCAGAGCTGGACGGATCTCTTGACTTGATTTGGGCACCTTTGTGCGTCCTATTTCCTTGGTTTTTTTGAAGATTCCTTAATTTTATTTCCACCAGTACCAGACTTTCAATGACGGATCGACTGCACATTTTCATGACATGCTGTAGTCCCTTAGGTTTGTCTTTGTCTATCAAGAGCTGCCATTTGGTTAATTTTATTGGACTTGATCAGTTCAACGCACTAACCACAGCCATAGTGTCCACACGACACCTTCCATTGAAGGAGGTCTCTGATGTAAAAGACCATTATGATCTCAATTCATTTGCCTCTATGACCTTATTTCGTTGGAACCACCTAAAATGATAACCCAACAGCTTGTGCTTTACGACTTTATATAAAGAGTCGCTGCTCCCGGCCAGATTGCCCTTCTATCCGGTCAGTCAAAAACGCGCTGTTTTAAAACTGTAAAAACAAAATTAAGCTATTCCTCGACTTTGTGGTATAAAAAGGCCAACAAAACTGCACCGAACAATATAAAAGATAACACTCATGAGCCTCCAGCACGATACACCAGGGTCGTCATTTATAACCAACCCCAGCTCCACTCTGCCGTAAAATAACCCACTAGGGCAGCCGCCAACCACAAAGCTCTCTATCTATCTCTGTATGCGGAGCCTTGCCCATATTTAACCCCCCCATTTTTAATCAAAGGTTTATCGCTACCTTTATCGCCCACCCTCTCCCATCTGTCGGTCAGATATACAACATAAAGACAGTCAAAGGCCATCTCATTGATGGTCATCGATAGACGTCAGAATGATACAGTTGACTTGAACATGAAAGGGTGGCCCACACCTCCAGCAGCAGAAAAAAAAATTCCAAAAAGAATACAAACCCTCATATCGAGGTGAATGTTAATGCAGTGTGGCATGTATCTCAACCTGCAGGTAGGGTATCAAGTCAAGCTACCGATTGATATCATCATGCAAGCACACACACACATACACAGCGAAAGAAAATAGACCGACCATGGGAACTCTAAAGGACTAATTAACATAATGGATTCGCTCATGGCTGGATGAGATGAGGAGCGTTTGCTCATTTGCATTCGAATCAAGGTTCGACATAGAGCATGTTGTGGGGGTTGGATGAATATACGTATCTGCGTTATGAAATTTGATACAAGCCCCACAGGACTCGTTCGGCAATGGACCGCAAAAGAAATGTGTTCGCTGCTCGATGATAAAATGAAAGAAATACGGAAAAACGTTTCAAAAATGATCTAAGAGCGAGCTCGCATGTAGCCGGGCCAACACTTATCGGTCAGCTGAAGCGATAAAAGGGTTGAAAGCGGCATTCGCCCTCCATGGGGAATAAGAGTTCCGTTTTCCTTTTCTTTTTTTGTTCGCATCCACAGAGTGCCCTAGGCTCACAACTTTTGTCTCTTTATAGCCCCTTTTCGACTCGATGGATTCTTTTTTGTGTTTGCAATTGAAATGGAAGAGTAAATACCAACACGTGTGGACATTTGACGAAAAGTCCCAAAACACCCTCATGGTGAGGGTGCACTCGTGGCATTAAGAGCGGATTTCCTGCATTCTTACGGACTCGTTATTGATTTTCCAAACAGAGGGGTGTCTCTGTCTATGCAACCGCAACGTCTAATCATCATCCCACATACACACATGCTCCTCGGAGAGTCCCGTCAAAAAATCATGATATACACGCCATGGATTCCAAGAGCTACCCACACGACTTTTTATTCCCCAAAATCTCCAATAAATTTGAGAGCCAGCAATAGACCATGAGGTTTATCTCTGTGGGTAGCTCGGGAAAGCTTTTCGCCATTTTTCGCTATTTTTAGTCCTGTTGCTGGTCCCGGTTATTCCTTTATGGATATGCATTTTTAAAGCCACGTTTCTGCGCACCCCTCGGCAGAGGAAGAGCGGCACGAATATGGAGAATCTCCTGAACATGCAACCTATTGGTCTTAAGTTATTGCCCAGAGATTTTCTTTTTTTGGGGTTTTATGCCGGCTGTAAACCGCAGAGGTTAGTTCTCCACCCAATCCCAGCCGCCCACGGTCGTCTGTAATACGATGTAAGTACTCAATTTGAGGTCACCTAACCCAGTGGTGGTGCAATCGACCCGGTTGGTGGTTTTATTCATTTTTCTCTCTCGTGACGTAAAAGATTGGAAAACGGTGGATTTATGAGGAGGCTGTGATAGATAGGTTCGTTGCATGTGCACCTCCAGAGAGCCGAAGGGAAAGATCCACCTGCCTCGGGCTGAACTAAACTGAACTGAGTGAGAACTTAATATCCTTATGGGTGAGCAATACAGAGGGGATATTAAAGTGGATTGCCGGGATATATGCACACACGTGAACGGCGATGTGGGTGGCAAAAGGTATAAAGTTAAAAAGGCTTGAATGTGAAGTAGCAGCAGAAGGCACATCATGCATGATAGTTGGCTGGATCGCGCACACCAGGCGGTGTAGGTGGCAATATTGCCTTATTCGCTGTTAGTTTGATTAGTTGAAGTTTAGGTTTCCTTCATAGCGTGGTGCATCCGAGATGAATTGTGGTGTGTGATGGTTTGAATGGATGCCTTCTGTTCAGTGGGCCAATTAAGTAATTGAAGGCGAAGTAGTCGGGTGAGAGGTATTTCTATTGAGAGGTCATGGAGGGAATTTTTTTTTTTTCTCTATTAATCATGAAGATTGAACCTTAAGATATTCCGGAAAGGGGCTTGATTTCATTCATATATGCCTGAGACCATCCACTCTTTGAAACCTCATAGATTGGGCCTTGAGTAATGTTTTCGACTTAGTGAGGATCCTGTGGCCCTTATATTCAGCCTGTGATCTTTCATTGAAATAATTGATCAAGGGGTTGCCACTCCAACGCCGACTGACTTCAAATTAGTCCCGTGCAAATTGTCATTCTTTTTTAAATCCATTTATCCTTTGATGCTGAAAGAGTAACCACTCAACCAACTCGAATTCTCTTTAAAAATTAAAGCTACAGGTCCAACAGCCCCTAGCCTGTGGCACCTCATGCAAATCACCCCAGCACTCGGGTTATGTCCTCCAGCAAAATTAACCAAGTACCAAACAAAATTAAACACATTACTCAGTCCGCACTAAACCTTTCTGCAAATCCTTGCCGGGCCCATTATTTATTGACTCTGAATCAACCGGTCCGGACCGGTACCACCAGTCCTCAAGTGACGACGGTAGGTGGCTTAGTAAAAAAATAATAATATTTCACTCGTCGCTGGTTCGGCGGAATACAAGGTGTGATAATATTTTCATTCCACGTTGACCATCCTTCATCGCCGCACAACAATAATACATTCCAACACCTTGCCTCACCCACCCACATGAGCAGAGATTGTGGGTGTGTATGAACAACACACAATAACATGTCCTCGAGGCATTTTCCAAAATTGATGTGACTACAGTCCTTCTGTGTGTTGTTCATCCTGGTGGCTCGTGATGGTGGCGGCTGAATTTTTGAACAGGACCTTTGCGGAGATGTTTGCGGGCGCCAGGCTACATCTTCCGGTTTATGGGTTGCCGGGTCTATGACTACCGCTGCCACTGCTGTGTCTAATTGCATTATAATTGCTCTGGACAAGCAAAAATCCTACCATCGCCGCCACTGCCGCCGCCGGAGGCCATATATTCACAATTTGAAATGGACACACACAGGACATGTGTGTTGAGTGTTGGGTCATTGTACACCCGACTACGTGAGGCCGAGAGGACGCCATAGCGACACGTCGAGTGTCAAAGTCCGAGATTAGGAATAAAGTTGCACAACTGAGGGCGGCGGTGGAGGGAGAATACAAAATGTGATTTACAAACTAGACGGGGTAGGATTTAGTGGCCCTTCGCCTACATGCTGCTCCGCCTACATGAGAGCATAAGTCAAATTGAAAAGAATCCTTGCGATGCGACAGCGACAGCGACAACGACACCGAGACTTGCTAACAGAGTGACAAATGATCTCGCTAAATGAGAGTTGATTGCATTTTTTATGCCATCTCTCGCCTTGGCAATCCTGCGAGAGATCCTGCAACGTAAGCGCAAAATAATAAAGAAGGCAAAAAGCGAATAAGGATAAACGATGACATGTCGTCGTCCGACTGACATCGACTATTTGTAGGTGGATTTCGTTAGACATACGAGACGCTCTTATGCCCGGTGATCTGTTACGCACACACAGAGCACTGGACAATGGACAATGGACACACGTTTATAGGTTATGAATGAACGCAGGACAATTAATTCTTATAAATTGGTCGGCTGGCTCTTGGCGCTTGGCTCATTGGGTTTTTATGTCATCGTCCTTCCGTCCGCGTCGACCCTTACGTTCTGGCAAATTGCCATTCTTTTTCGTGGAATTTTTATAGTTCTTTCGCCTCTTGTGCGGTGCTCCTCCCGAGTCGTCCACCTGTTCCGCATGATGGTGATTAACAAGGATATTAATCATAGTAAAGCAGAAGAAAATGAG
Organism: Matsumyia berberina; assembly: GCA_917880715.2. Taxonomy (NCBI): domain Eukaryota; kingdom Metazoa; phylum Arthropoda; class Insecta; order Diptera; family Syrphidae; genus Matsumyia; species Matsumyia berberina. The sequence continues at coordinate 64,818,165 of OU862870.1, forward strand.
CAGAAGGAAGAGGGAGAAATTACCAATTAACAAGATAACCATCACTATGCCCGTATGGGACGGCTTTACGCTATGCTCCTGCCCCAGTTCGACTGTGTGTCCCTTTCACAGGTGTATTTAGTGCAGGAACGACGACCATCACTTCAAATATGTTTAACGGGCCAAGCAGAAACGAATCGCAAAAGACGGACCAGCATTGTAAATGCGTGTGTGCATAGGTTCCTAGAACAGATCTATCTATTGCGGCTCTGGCTCGCCTTGACGGGGCCAGAAGTGGGCATATAATGGGCTCTAAAGTGGCGGTTAATTGCTGGTAATGATAATGGGTGCGCGCTGGCTAATGTGTGTTGGTTTGTGTGCGCTTTGTCGTAATTCAGGGTGCTCTATAAATTTTTCTTTCGTTTTTCCTAAGAACAGCGGTAAATTACAAAAAGAACACAGGAACGAAAGAAGGAACAAGTTTTACCTATAGTTTGTGTCACTTTCACGGTGTTTTTTTTTTCTGTAGAAAGGGAAAAAGGGTTCCAATTATTTTCTGTCTTTTGGAAGTGGTTACGTGGAGGTTTTTTTGTTGTAAAAGTGTGCCATGATTTACGGGTGTTTGGGAAATGTCAGATGGTGGACTGATTTGACAGACGTGTGTCTTGCTTTTTGAAGGTTTTTCTGTCACTTGATGGTTTGTTACAAGTGTCGGTAGAATTCTTTTACACCGTCGTCGATTTACATTGTTCTGCCTTGAATGACGTTCTGTAGAATTTAGAAGTCTAGAACGTTGAATTTTTAAAGAATCTTTCAGATCGGGCAGACTCTTGTGTATCCATAATGAATTTCAAGCCACAGACGGAGCATAAATCTGCGTGAACTCACCATTTCGCTGTCCTTAAACGTTTGAAGAGAATAGACCTTCGGTTTAACTCGACTGGATAACTAAAGAGGCAGGTTAGCTTAGGTTAGGTTCGGTAAATAGGTGCCTTATGACATTCGTCACTGCTCATGTAGATCAGCAAGAAAGCCCATTGTATCCATTTTATAATTCTACTCCGGGAACCTGTAAAGTGAATGGGAGCCGCTGATTTAAAACCATCCAGATAAGGATATTAATCTTAGGAGGTCCCTCAGCTCGATGTCACCCAAGTCCTCTAGTTCCGTAGAGCAGTAACTACCAAGAGTTCTCATTTTTCTACCGACGAGGGCATGACTTTCACATAGCAGCTGACGGACAGATTCGATTTCTTTCTTGTCCCTACAACCTCTGCAAAAACTTTGGGATTTATACCGAGGCGCTCCGCATGAGTACCAATGACGCAGTGATGCCGGAGACTATCCTTCCTTTGCACTGACTAAGTTTGACTGAAGACAGAGATCTCTTCTTATTGCAACCCTCCCATAAGTTTCTAGTCATTTCACATGTATCTAGCTGGATTCAAAGGGTATTGGCTCCACTGATGGCCTCGTCTTCAATACAGGTACCTTTTTAACGAACTTATTGAAATCTTCGCAAAGGGGAGAGCCTGTGGGGCATGCAGCGGTACTCCCCTTCGTGCAAAATCGTCAGCCCTTTCGATACCTGGGATATCCATATGCCCTGGTACCCAACCGTCACCGTATTGGCTCTCGATACTTTTGACAGATTCCTACAAGCCCCGATCTAATTATCGCGGACTCCAGAGCCTTAACGTCTGCCTAGCTATCGATGTAGACTGTAATTGTCCTTGCGGTGACACCCTTCTCGCGGATAGTTTTCGAAGCCTCGATGATGACTGTGATTTGTGCTTTAGGAGCATTTTATTGCTAGGGTCTCGCAGTAGACCCCGACACCTGTACCAACGTACATATCTTACTTACTTACTTAACTGGCGTTATAGTTCGAGGTTGTTGGTCCCGTCTGCATAGACGGTGAGAGAGGAAAGAAATACAATGACGAACTGGCTATGGATGTTAGATGTTGGCGTGGGTAGATGCACTCCGACCTTCAGAGAGCTATTTTGCTTCACCAAACTCGTTTAAGTCGATGAAATTCTCGAACTATAGCACCTCCTCCAATCCAATTGCTCTGAGGAACCGAGTATCTGGATTGGGTCCAATAACGGGAGCTCCGTCTCTGAGAACTGATACACTCTTATTTTGTGAATAAGTGATCCACAGTCCATAATCAGGTGTAATGGAGTCTCCTCGACATCACTCCCGTTTCCATTTTCTTCTATTCCTAGTTTCTTGAAATCCTCTCTGAGTCTACAATAACCCATTAGGAAGCCCGTTAAAAATAAAAATAAATAGCTGGCGCGACAGAACGGAATGAGCCAGGGCCTAGTTTCTCGCAACCATTCATGCTGTGCGTGTTACATTTTTCGCACGAATGGAAGGAAGCCCGTTAGAATGCGTTTTTATTGGTGCCTAGGCAGGCCTTACACCTCTTCGGTTTGTAGTTGCCAAGAAGTTATTTCACCTGTCTTAGTCCTGAGAGTTATATGACAGGAAGTCGCTGTCAATGTTGGTAGGTGTACTCACCGGCCACAACCTTCAAAGAAACCACCCAATGAGATTTAAATTCAACGATGACAATATATGTAGGGACTGGGGTGACGAAAAGGTTCAAGAGGTTAGTCCTCACTTCCTCTGCCACTGCCCCTACTACCAGGACATACAAGAACTATCTCATGTTCCAATAAACGATCTTTCCAGGTTTCTGAGGACATCACGATGGCTGTATACCCAAGTCAACAGTAAGGTAGAAGCCCGGTAGGAGCCGGATCAACTCCCATGGGTATCACAATGAGTCCACAAGGACATAAGTGTGATGAGGTCAAGTTACTCCCTACCTAACCCAACCTAGTCCTGAGAGTTATTCCCACAACCTTCTTCTTTTGCATTCTTTCACTTTTCGAAGTTCCTTCGAAGTTCTGTGCCAACGAATGGGGTCTCTGGCCATAGCGTCATCGGGGTTATAAGAGGAGTCGAACGTCCTCAGGCGTTGTCGTAGAATGCTTTGCAGTTCTTTAAGACTAAGTCCTAGATTTTCAGCAGAAATTGATGAAAGTGTACCTGCGTTCCATCCTCCTTTGACCGCTGGATGACTCTATTTCTTTCTTTCTTACGTCAGACTTTTTCGTAGCTACGGTAATCTGCCATTTAGAGATAAATAAACATAAACAGACCTTTTGAGAAGCAAAGAATTGATGATATTATCTGTGTAAGCTTCCAACTTTATAGTTATTTATGTACAACCACACTCGTTTTGTGCAGGCTTGTGATCTTAACCTCAACTCGAAACGGAATAGTTTAAAATTATCACAACCATCAAGGGCTTAAGACCATATTGTCCCTAATTAAGATTCCATCGCTTCTCTCCCAAAGGAGAATCCGAAAGAAGAAGACCTCGAAAAAGAGTTCTCCAGCACCGCAGAGATTGTCTGATTAAACCGCTTAACGTGTCAAACTCTACCTCAATTCCTTCGCTTTTTCATGCAAATCACCATCGTCGTTGTCCGTCTCCCATCTCAGAGAAGAATCTCTCTACGCCAGGCCAGGAACAATAACCATCTTTCCGATATTGTTAGCTGATTAATCGCTTTGACAAAAGCCCATATGACCATTTGTGTTGTCAATGTTGTGATATATTCGACAATAAAAAAAAAATATCTTATTCCAATCACAGGGGCTGCGAACAACGTATCTTTAAATGGAAAATGCTGTGTGCATCTTTAGTAACTCTATACCCAATCATTGGTTGATAACAATCACAGAATTGGTTGTTGTGTGTTGTAAACACAATGTAAACAAACACGCGAGCATTCCGACTAATTTTTTTTGGGTGGAAAAAATCCGATGATTTACGTGCTAGTTTAGCATATTCTTTGGGCAATCATAAGCTGACTGGTGCACCACAAGAGTATCTCTCGTGCATATTTGCTTCGAATTCACATTAATTAATGCGCATACAATCGATGCGATGCTCCCGGTTGAGTGTGGGAATGCATACTGATACGGCGGATGGCTGCGGTTGCAATAGTTTCCTGGAAGTGATTCAACTTCCTAGAGTGCCACTGGCTCGTTCTGATATGAAAGTGCTATGGAAATGAATTTTCAGAAACACAAAAAGGCGATAGAACAAACGTGTACGGTTATGTCATTAGGTAGAGAAGTAATAAAGCTGCAAATGTGTATTCTCTTCCGGAAGGAAGTATACAATGCGTTGTGATAATCTGTCATCGGTTTTCACATGTATAGAATGAGATGAATGGCGATAAGTGAAGTGATTGCTATGTACATATATACAGTTCAGATTGGTAGTGTAAAATCTTGTGTTGACCACGTGCTGCAGTAGACCTTTGATGATCACGATAACCCTCTATTCAATCACCACGAACTCTGTGGATCTGTTAACCCAAATTAGGATAAAGCATTCGAATTCGTCCAGTTTCTTTGTGCGAAAAATACATGTATCTTATCAATTTCGAATCAATTTCTTTGAGAAAGATTCATCGTATCTTATTTTCGCAAAGAGCAACTCATCTGTGGACACCCTGTGGCGGCACCCCAACGGACGCATTAATTTATACCTCTCCGTCCTCTGTTCTCTGTTCTACTTACATCCCAATTATTCTCATGCCGGTGGGCCTGCCACCACCTGACCCTATAGTACATTCACGTTGGCATTTGATCATAAATCACTGCTATATGCTAACAATTAAATTAGAATGAATTTTTAATAAAAAAAAAAAAAAAAAAAATTAATTATGAAAAAGTAAATGAAAGAAAAGTGAAAAATAAAATGGAAAACTACTTGTTACACTCATCAAAAATCAAAAGAAAGAGAAAAATCACCGGGAGAGATGATTAATTTTGGTGCGATTCCTCTACTCGGGATTGTGTCGGAAATGTGTTGGTCTTGGTAGAAAAAGACGGCGATGGCGGCGAGGGGATCCCCAGTTAACACCTTCTTTGGCTGGTGATTTAGAATTTATTACAAAATGTTTCTTTTTTTTCTCTTGTGTTTTCTTTTGAAAACAATTTTTTATAATTTTTTTTTCTCATTTTTTGTTGTGAAAGTCTTGGGTTAAATGGAGTTTAATTATCCTATTGAGTGCAACAAATCGTAGGGAAATGTAGGTGGTTTGCAATTAACATTGATTTTTCTGCTTTGGTCAGGCATTTTCGGGTCGAAATTGTGAGGAATTGATTGCGGAATGATGGAGAAAGGTAGCTGTAAATAGAAATTAATAAAAGAAGGTGTATGGAGATATTTTTGGTTCTAGAACAATAAAATATTGACGGGAATTTATCAAAAACTCGGACATGGGTCAGAAAGTTCAGAAAAGATTGAAATTTGCTTAGAAATCTTTTTATTGAAAAAATGAAGACTAGTTGTTATTTTTGTAGATAATTGAATGTACTGTGAATCTAGGAAAGCGATATCAAAAAATTGTCATGCTTGTGTAATGGTGCAGTACTCCATCATGCCCTAAACGACCCCCATTTGTCAAAGAACGAGACCCGACAATTCACTCCAGTTTCGAAACTCCTTCCTACTGACTGACTGATCGACCTAATTATCCACATTCTCAATTTCTGATTTATACCATCTAGGCATTCATCTAGTCGTCGTCGCGGCTCATGCGTTCGACTGCTGTGCGAGCGGCGTGGCTTTAAGACCACCCATGTCCACCGACAATTTTTCGCGGTACCACCTCTCGTCAGGGAATGACAAGCCTCCAGGAGTATAATTTGTCATGAAAGAGCAATACAACGTGAATGGTTGCGAGAAGCTAGGCCGAGCTGTCGCGCCAGATATTAATTTATTTTTATTTATAAACATTCATCTCCTCGCCATAGTGCCTCCTGGATGCGACAATGGTGAACTAAATATGATCGTAACTACACCAAATCTCACTACACAATACACGTGTTTCTGAACACTTAGAGCTGCGTAATCACATCCGGGTGACCTTCAGAGGATTTATAACAAACCAGTCGAAGTATGAGTCAAAAAATATGTAAGAAGTCCATTAGAGGGGACAAGAAACAGGGCTGAATAGAATACTGTCAATCTATCGAAACCCTTAAAGAATCTGCAAGGCTTAGTAGAATTCTTATGAACACACGCTTCCCAGGTTGCTGTGACGGTGGCGCCGAACAGGCCAGTTAGTGTACCGGGCAGCGTGGAAAAGCATTGCAAACATTATCACGTAGGATAAAATCCCTTGGTCCATTAACAGCTTCTCCCCTTATAAGTCACCTGGACCTGATAGAATTATTACTATTATGCTACAGAATCTGCAAGACATAGCAATTCCCTGGCTACTATCAGTTTATAGGAGCTGCGTTAATCTAAACCATATCCCGTCTTCATTGAGACGTGGCAAAGTGGTTTTCATTCCAACGGTGGGCCAGCGAGGCCATGAATCCGCGAAGGATTATAGTCCTATAAGCCCGTCCTCCTTTTTTCTAAAGATTCTCAAACGTATCCTAGATTTCAACATCCGCGAAACCGTAAAGAGCCCTCCACTGCCGAAATCCCAACACGCTTACCTCAAGGGTCAGTCTACAAAGACGGCTCTTCATGAAGTGGTGCACACGATGGAAAAGACTCTCCACTACAAAGAATGCACTCTTGATACCTTTCTTGACTAAGAAGGAGTCTTTAACAACATCCATACTGAAGATATGCATGAGGCTCTCACTGAGCTAGGTGTGGAGGATTCTCTTAGTCAATGGATAGTTTCAATGCTAAAGACTCGACTCATTCAGGCAACATTAGCCAACAGCATTTGGCAAAAAATGCGGACTCCAGCCAATGATGACCCTGTGGAGCTGCACTACCGTTGTGCGTCCAGATCTCAATTATGGCCCTTCTTTCGGTGGCCTTGAGCAAGAAATTCAATATCTATAATCTCAAAAAAGTACAGAGATCGGCGTGTGTTCCAGGAGCATTAAGGTTTTGTCCTACAGATGCTCTAAGTGTGATCCTGCACCTGATGCCCCTTGAACTTCACATCAAAGACGCACCTATTTGCAGCGCGGTCCGGTTCAGGGAATCTGGATGCTGGACTGCTAAGTCCTACGGTCGCTATGAGATCCTTGTTCCTTATTAAATTTCCCACCTGAGAAGAATATCAATGACTATGATATTGGTACATATGTATATTGCGCCGGAGCCGGCGCAGGCATCTTCTCTGACCAACTAAATATATTTTCGTCTCACAGACTCTGCTAATGTTTTCCAGGCGGAGCTGCTCGCGATTCAGGAAGTCTGTCGCTTTGTGAACAATCTCCAAACATCACAATATCAGTATTTTTCGGGATGGCAAGCCGCCATCAAAGCTATGATGCGGTTACCACGTCCTCAAAACTAGTAGAGCAATGTCGGCTTGTTATCAATCAACTAAGTAATCAAGTAATTACACTCATTTGGGTCCCAGGGCCACCATAAGAGCAATGAGCATACCGATGAGCTGGCTAAGAGAGGTTCAGACCTTCACAGTTCGCTAGCGGAAACTGTCGATATTCCACTCGACACTGTTAAGGGCTATATAAATCTTTACTTTCTCCAACTTGTCAATCATGGATGGAACGGCCCGACCAGCTGCACCATTTCAAGAAAGACATGACCTAATTACAGCATATCACAGTCAAAAGAGCTACTTGGTGAGTCAAGACCAGATACTGCTCGAAATGTAGCCATTATCACGGGCCACTGACCAGTTGGAAACCATGCGGTCAAGCTTAGTATTTCTCACAACACCTCCTGCAGAAGCTGCAAGAATATTAAAGAGAAAGAATTTCTACCTCATTTCCTCTGCAAGTGTCTGGCCCTGGCGAGGACCAGATAGGGCAATTTAGGCAAACACTTCTTCGAAAAAAGGATTGGATAACTGATCCTATAACTGATCTCCACATTATCCCAACATAACCAATCAACACTCACATAAAAAAAGGTTTGAACGAGTCTCATGGCAACAAAACAGCGCACCCTTGAGCTAATTGGGTTCTCAGGAACCGCAACTCTACCTACCTACCATGGGTCTTTAAACGAAGACATCTCTCGTTGACCTGATCAGCTCGTATGCATCTTAGATGTTCTATGACCCGGCATGATCACATAACTCCCACTTGGTACAGGGATTCAGAATTCTCTTACGATGAAGAAAGAACCATTTAATATATCGTTGATTCATCCTACAAAAGCGCAATATTGACGGACCGACTGACAAAGTTGCCACAATTTTAATGTCAATTTAGTCTTTACAAATTTTCCCATCCATCTTCGCCTCCAACTTTCATTCCCATCGAAAACCAAGTAACCTTTATGCGTGTCCTGGAATTTGAACACCAAAAACTTGGCTTCCCATTAGAACAGAATATTTCTTACTTCAAACGGTGGTTCCGTCTCATAATTGACAACGACATCGATCCACATGACAAGAATAAGAGAGTAGGCCAGCGCTTCCAGTCACCACCCCATCCCATTCCATCATCTCAATTACAAATGAATTCAATTTTTCTCCTCCAATTAGTGGCTTGGACATTTCAAAGAGAAAAAAAAAAAGAAAAGTGAACGAGAAAATTCCATTTTAATTTCTGTGACACACTCACTCCATATCCATATCCTAATCAGAGGGTATCCCATAACTTCTATAACGGGAAGTCCAAGTCGAACCCTGCATAAAGATCACCAAGTTAAGGACGACAACGAGTGCAAACAAGGAATGAAGCACGAAGAAGAAGAAGAAGAAGTAAAAGAAGGCCATCCACACAAAACTTCACACATTTCCATATTTAATGACCATGGATCGCTCGAAAAGTTCCAGGCCAAAGGAACACATTGTGGACGAGGGCGAACAGAAATCGTCTCCAATTACATACGAGGGAAAGAAGAGAAACTAGTAAAAATCCTATTAACGAGGTCACCCAGTGGAGAGACAGAGCCAGGACGAGCTACATACCAATGGAAAGGTAACTCGTGTGGAAATCCCACACATACAAACACAGGATCCACAGTATCGAGGACACCACTGTCGAATTGAAGACAAAAATTTTACTATCATATTATTATTCTGACCATCACCTTTGGCTGCTGTAATAATCTCTAATGTCAGGGAATCCTTAAAGGAACTGTAATTATTAGCAAGGGCCAGTAGGATAGAGATGCTGGCCCCGGATACTTCTGTATCACCTTTCATTTAACATCCAGGTCATCACCTAGCACAGGGAAGTTTTTCTCTCTTCTTTTTTTTTTTTTGGTTGGAGAAGTTTTATTTTCTAACCTTAAGCCATACGCAAGGATATTCGTGCAAAATTTTAATACCCAACAATAACGGACGACGGAATGAAAAGGAAGCTGCAGGATAAGTCTTCGGGACACACAACAATAACGATGATGATGATTATGGTCCTGATGCTGATGCTGAGGAGACGAGACAACGACGAAGGATATGGATGTTGGGTAACCAGTCAACCGTTTAAATTACATACACGCCATCAAGCTACACGCAGTAGCAGTGATGTGGTCAAAGCCAACAAGAAAACCAAGTCCTTTCCATCTTTGCAACAATACAATTTGAATGTCCCATTCAATAAAAAGAAAAAAAAAAAGAGCCAGAAACACTGAAGGACATAAACGTGTACTCTCGCATATGTGTGAGCTCTGTGTTCTGTATTCTGTGTCCTGTGGCAGCATAGCAAATTTTAGGGTCTTTACCATCGCTCTGGTTCTCGGTCTAAAGATCACATTTAGAGTCCTCCGTGCTGTACACACAAATTTTATGGAATACACAACGTAATTTCTTTGGGCAAAAGGACATTTGAGGACATTTTCATTGTAAGGTATTGACAAATACATAACTCCAATTATCGTATTTCATGATTCGTTAGGTTCATGGCGCAATAGGATCAGACCAAGGGACACCTTCCCATTCAACCACCCAATGGTGGTCCTAAGAAAGGACATGAAAATTAACAAAAATCCTTCAAAGGACCATGAGCTTGAAGTTCATTCCTTATCCCTCTGCGTTGTCGTCCCCATCTATTACTCCCCTTATCAGTTCAGTGATTTTCTTCCTTGATTCAATATTTTTGAGGAATCAGAGGTAATTCCTTTTTTGTCCTTCTCAGTCGGGTGTGAAATCCAAAAAGGACGATGAGTCCCTCAATTGTGCCACACACTATATTTTTCGGGCCACACACATACTCCTGGGTGTGTAGATGGAATCTGTTCCGGAACATGATTCTCTTACTGCATGCAGAAAGCATAAATTTTTACAAATCCTTAAGTTTGTTATTGACAACATACAGTCGTCCGAGGGGGCAAAAAAGGGATCGAGGTGTGTAGGACACATAAATACACCACACGATGTGTTTATGGTGATTTACATAAATATTTCCTAGAACTTGCTGCTCTGGTGGGATAGGATAGCTTAGAACATGCCATACATGAATGAGTAAATCCTTCGTCTTTCGTTTAGTTTTTTTTTTCCTCGTTTTGTTCGTCCTGTTTTGTTGCCGCTTGATGAATTTGTGGCAGGTTACGGCTAGTTGTGGAAATAAAAACAAGGAAAAAAGGAATCAAAATTGCACAAGGGACGTTGAGCAATAAATTATGTCCGAAAATGAGGTTATGCAAAAGGATATACGGTTAAAGGGGCACAGGACAGGACATAGACTACGGGCTAGGGACTAGGGACATGTAGGCAGATTTCTTCGTCGTTTAAGGGTTTGAACAGGTTAAGTGGAAAAGCAGACTGATTGCAAGGGGTGTCGGACAATTGAGGGGTGTTTGCTGGCTGAAGAAGATTGAAGAGGTTTTTGGTATTGAAACACAAGCAAGTCAAGGATTCGATGTGTTGCTACAGAGGAGGCGTCATGCGCCGTGGATTTGACATCAAAATTGTTTTTCAGAATCACGAAAGCGCAGTGAAAGTCACAGGTTTCTTAAGAAATTTAGGTTGATTGGTTGAGGATGGATTAAGAAAGGACAATGCTCTATCCGATGGTTTTACTTCTCGAGTACACTACGCAGCTTCTTACTTACTTACTTAAGGTGGCGTCACAGTCCGGGTTAGACATAGGTCTCAACCGACAAGCGTCTCCAGCACGCTTGATCTTTAGCCAGCCGACTCCAGTTTAGCACGCTAAGTTGGTTAAGGTCCCCTTCCGCTTGCGTGCGCCACGTGAGTCGCGGTCTTCCCCTACTGTGCCGACCCTCGTCTATGCGCGGCCTTAAAATTGATGAAAAGGTGGTGGGTATCGATTTGAAGTTCCTGGGTTTGGATTTTCTGGGATGGTGGACTCTCCTGGCCTGAAGATCTTGTAAGTGATGTTAAAAAGACTGATGCCTCTGTAGTTGGCGCAGTTCAGAGGGTCTCCTTTCTTGAGGATCGGACAAACAATGCTGAGGTTCCATTCATCGGGCATTCTTTCCTCCTACCATATTTTAAAGATGAGTTGGTGCATGCTCCTTACCAAGTCATCGCTTGCCGCTTTGAACAGGTTCGGCACCAAAACCGTCAGCTCCAGCAGCTCTATTGGACTTAAGCTTAGAAATAGCTATCTTCACTTCGTCCAGGCCAGGTGGGCGGAATTGTTGGTCTTCGTCGTCTAGGTTGAATGGTTCATTCTGCCTGATAGCTGAATTCGATTCGTCGTCGCCGTTAAACAGTCTGCAGAAGTAGTTCTTCCATATCCTCAGCATCGACTGCGATTCTATTACGCTTTGTAGTCTTGACAAGTTCTTTTTTACCCTTTGGTAAAACTTCCGAACCTCATTCCTGCAGTATTACTGTATTAGGGGCCCCAAATGCGCACTGCGACCTATCAGGTCCATTGTGGTGGTGGAGGTCCTGCAGTAACGTCTCTCTAATTCCTCAACGGCGCGCTTCACATGGTCTTTTTTTCCTCTTGAGAAGCCGGTGTTCGTCTCTCCTCTTTTCCTCGTAGAGCTCGCGAGCAGCTCTGGTCCTTCTGTGCAGCGCCTCTTATTTCGCTGCATGTTTTTTTTAAGGGATTTTTACCCAGTAAAAAAACCTCCCTTCAAATAAAATATATTCATACTACAACTAAGTTTTACACTTATTCAGCAGTTTTACTTTCTTGATTAAGACGCGTTTGGCAAGAGATTCTCCACTGAGAGTTCTTGCTAATACCGCAGCTAAGCGCGGGATGAATTCACCGTGCTAGGTCAAGGGGTTTAGTCCTTTGAAGACGGCGAAAAACGTTACTTTCGTCGAGAATTGGAAGGACAGCAGAGTTTATGTGCTCTTCCAGACGACGCTTGTGCTTACGAGCAAAATTCTTAATTTCATTTTCAATTGATCTCTGTGGATATCGTCGTTTTGTATATACCAGGGTGCGCTGACGATGGTTCTTAGTACTTTATTCTGAAAACTTTGTGGTATATTTTTATTACTTTCTCTGGTACAACCCCATAGTTGTATACCATACATCCAGATGGGTTTTAGCACTTGCTTGTATATAAGCAATTTGTTGTCAATACTAAGCTTGGAATATTTTCCAATAAGCCAGTACATGTCTTTATACCTTAATTGAAGCTCTTCACGTTTCTTTTTGACGTGCACCTTCCATTTAAGCTTTACATCGAGAGTCATCCCGAGGTATTTCGCTTCATTACCGAAGGGTATTTGAACATTATTTATAAAAACGGGCAAGTTATTATACGTAAAATTAATATGTACGGATTTATCTTCATCAAGTTCAATACGCCAAATGTTCGTCCATTCGTGTACCCGATCCAAAGTACGTTCGCTGCATGTGCTTGCTGGCACTCGTCGTCACACCAGGGGCTTCGTTGTGGTGGTCGATTGAAACCCAGATGACATCTCTGATGGCTTTTTGGCAATGTTGCCACTGGTCTTCAATACTAGATGCTGGCGGTATAAGACCTCTTGAGTGATTGAGAGGGACTTGATCGGAAAAGGATCTGGTGATCTCTTGCTATTGCAGCCTTCCGACGTCAAACTTCCTTCCAGTATTCCCTTGTCTTGGCAGTGTTCGGGATATCCGCAGCCGTCCCTTGGATACAACGAGATAGTGATCCGAGTCAATATTGGCCCCTCGGAACATTCGGACATCCGTAATACTCGAGATGTGGGAACCGCGTACTAGCTATGACAACGTTCCGCCCCGCAGCAAAGTCGATCAGCATAAATCCGACGACGTGGTCTCGTGTAAGCTGTACTTTCAGACAGTTCTACCAAAGAAGCCCTCTCTTTCTAGCTTTGCGTTAAAATCGCCTAGGACAATTTTAATGCCATAGCTGGAGCACTGCTCATATGTCGTGTCCAAGAGCTCATAGAACCTGAGCAGCTTCTTAGGAACGTCTAATTTGTTTGTTGTGTATTCGCTAAAGGCGCCTAAACAGAGAAAATTCATAATGTGACTTCGATTCAAAGGCTAAACCTATCGCCCTACGTAAAACATCGCATCCTTTCAGTAGTATTTGAGTCCTTCAAGAGAAAACAAATACGAAATGCACTAATGATGACATCCCCCAACTTTTTTTAAGCATTTTTCCAACCACCACCATTCCATGTTTCGTTGTAATTTCAACATACCCGTTTAGGGAATTCGTAATTTGGGACAAACCCATTTAGATATGCGCCAAGGACACTCTTGCAGCGCTCAACTGCAAAACTGCCATTCCCCTCATCTCAGCCGTGCTGCATGGAAATTTTGTGTGAAACATTGTACAGTCTAGTAGTTCCCAGCTTAGCAATCAAATTCTAATTTTCCACATTCATGCTCGAGATTTAATTCTAATTGCGAAAATCTTCCTCTCCCTTCCTGCCCCAACCACTCTTCCAAGTTCTGACACGTATTTGGTTGGTATACACATCGACACACGGGCAGAAAACAAATTAAATTCCACATTCGCAAAACACATATTGCTTGCGATGGATTAAAAAAAAAAAAAGGGAAACACGCCAACGACATCCCATCATCTTTTGTTTCATAAATAAACCTTTCAAGGATAGAATATACATATGTATAACAAATTTACACACGAAAAATTAATATCACAACCCGTCCCCATCGCTCTCACTCTCTCTCTCTGGGGGAAAATTTAATAAGAAAGGACCGTGGGGTTGGTTACTTTAATTTTTCAATATAAAGCGAAGGAATGTTTTTGATTTCGTCAGTTCTCAACTCCGCGTCAATGCTTGTGTGTTGGTGAGAGAGTCCTGAAAGGTCCACAATTTGCATAAATTAAAAGTTTATAAAACAACACACATACAGAAGAGAGATGTGTGCATGTTATACCCCCTGCACACTTGTACTCGTATGCTAGCCAGGAGGACACACCAAACATAATTTCCAAAGGACGACAAGGACGAACGCTTTTATAAGAGTTTTGCATATATAAACACGTAAATTAATCTGACAAGTGATACACTACACAACGCCAAGCGACATCCATGGATTTGAAACTGCTGTCGGTCGTCCTTACGTCCAGCAGCAGCAGTAGCGGGACTAGCCCAGCTGGTGGTAAAGAGTTGTAGTTAAAGGGGAAACACACGCTCGGTGTGAGTGTAAACAGCCCGAACGGACTGGACATTGCCACCTCGTACCCCCTCCCCGCTGTCCACCGTCTACCTCTGTGTGCTCTGAATTACCACCGCGTCGCCTCGAAAAGACAGACAGACACATGAATTTATGGCGATTTAAAATGGACATGAAGTTTGCCAAAAGTAACCGAGTGTATGTGTTTGCGAACCGGACTGAGCGCGACTGGCAGAGGGATGGCACTGCATTGAAGGGTTCATTCCGAACCGGCCGAACCGAGGGAATGACGAGATCGCCTGACTCCTTAACTCTTTGGGGTTGAATTTTAATAAACTCGGATTTTAAAGGACCTCACCCCCTAGCTGAAGTAAGCAGCTAGTCGACGGCGGCGTTCCGGCACTCCTTCATTTAGCGACGAGAAGCGCAATAAAATTGCAATGAACGCTAAAGATAATGCTCGTCCCTTTTGGATGGCAGAGGACGGGCGCACAGTCCTTGAAGAGGACTTCTGCTCGGGAAGGAAGGAATTTCATGGAATTTTATTTCATTTGCGAGTTTCGTATAAACTCCGTCTCAACACCCCACTGCCAACTTTGTCCCGTGCCCTTTGTGGTTATTTATTTATGATTTCCAACCGCCTCCTCCCTCCGGCCCACTGTCGGTTTAACTGATTTCGCGAATTTCAAATCGTTGAGTATTAATGAACCGCAAATAAATAATAGGGGGAGACGACCGGTGTGGGGTTGATTTAAAGATGCCTGAGGATGATTGAACTTTTGCACAGGGCGAGCGCGCGGGTTTGCACAGGAAACCAAAGCCATTTGAACTGTTTGCGGCGGGTGGCAGTCAGTCAGTCGGTCGGTGGTTTGATTGGGTGGGCTTTGATTCGGTGCAACTTGGTGATGGAAATTAATTAACTAAATAGGATTAAATGGGTTTCGAATAAGTTTGGCCGTAAATGAGGTCATTAAGTTGGTTAGCAGAGGTGTTTGCCATTGCCGAGCAATTAAAATTTGTTTTTAGATGAAACGCTGCCAGAATCGAATGTGAATCCATCTCATGGTGGAGAGAGATGGGATAGACAAAGACGCAGCCTGAGAGCCTCAGGGTAACAATTTCTCATCGTTAAAGGCGTTAGCTAAAGTTAATTTTCAAAACTGTGAAGCCTATCGTGTGTCACAGAGAGTTGGAGGGGGGAACAGTTGGTAAAGTGTCTCGCCACGATGGAAATTCTAATTGCGATGAAATCCTTGAAAGAAATTTTTAAAAGTCTCTTAAAGCAGTGTCTGGGTCGTTTACCTTTTTAAAAATAATTAGACATTCCACATGTTTTCATTCACAATCGACCCAATAATTTTTAAACATCCTGTACCGAGTTGCATGAACGCTTGTCAGTCTACAATAGCAAAAGTCACAGCCTGGACCCTGTCAAAATGAACTTTTGACATCAGTTCCGTCAACGATTCACGGTCACGCTGTTCAATTTAGTGGACAAAAGTTTGCATTTCAACTAAATCGTCGAAGTAGACTTTGTTGGATGCTTTAAACTAGACGATGAAGATAACATTTTTGTAAATTTGTAGAGAATGGTTCCAAGATGCAGATATCTAAGGTCGTTTTCACGTTTTTACTAAACGCATCCCTACGTATGGTATGGTATTCTTTTCCGCAGAATGTTTCAAGTTCTATGAAAGGCTCTGCAGTTTAGGTTAGGCATCCACTGATGGAGTAGATTGCAGGAGTATGGGATTGATGGTTCTCTTCTGAGGGCCATTCAATCTCTATACACAAACAGTAAGAGCTGTGTTTGAGTGGACTTCGCCAGGGGTGCGTTCACCTTTTCTCTTCTCTAGTATATATAAATTGCATATTACAGCGCAGTGGTGAGGAACGGTTAGAATTGGGAGATGTCGCCTGCTTTTCACTGATGACTTGGTCATCCTAACGTCCACCCAGACCAAACTTCGTCGCTGTGTTGTTCATCTGTGTTGTAGCTGGGATAAAGGTAAATTTGAACAAATCAGAGGTTATGGTCCCGAATGCCTGTTCAATACACTCTACCTGTTAGTGGAGTCCTACTGAAACAGGAAGAGAAGTTTGAGTATCTCGGGGTCCTATTCACGAGTAATGGTAGGAGCAATTCTGAGTTATCCTGTAGGATTGGTCAGGCTGGAGCAATTCTGAGACAGCTTGGTCAATCTGTTACTTGGCATCGGAACTAAGCTATCGGTTTTCAATTCAATGCTTGTTTTGGCCCTCACCTTTGGCCATGAGGTTTGGGTAATGACCGGAAGAATAAGATCGCGGATACAAGCTTCCGAAATAAGATTTCTTTGTTGTATTGCTGGGGTGACTCGCTGAGATCGGGTTAAGAACACCAGAGTACCCGAGGCACTCAATGTCGAACAGATACTTCTTCGTACGGAGAGATCCATATTTCGATGGTTTGGACAAGTTAAACGCATGTCCTTAACTCGGTTTCCAAGACGTGCCATGGAATCCGTGTCAACAGGTAGGCGTCCCCTTAAGGGCCCAGGATGAGATGGTTGGTATGGGGATAGCCCCTGATGATTTAGATCGATGGCGGAAGATCGGGAAATATGGAGAGACCACTTAAGCTCATTTAACCCGCGACCCTCAAGGTGGATAAGGGGGGCATTGGAAAATGACGATGATGATGATGATCCACTGAAGGGTAACCTTATTACTTCTGCCTAGTTCGTTAGAGTTTAGGTAGAGTTAGAAACTTGAAGACAAAAGTGTGCAAGTTTTCTCTGAAAGAGTATTCCGAGATTTACCTTGTAGCACATATTGTGGATTGTTGTTAAGGGTTTGTCTGGGTAATAGGGTCTCACTGCTTGTCGCCGACTAACCCAAGGTAACAGGACTGTAGTCGAAGGTGTGTTGTCGTAAAGTTGCTGTGGCTGCTGCGTACCGAAGACTGGCCCCCATGATTGCTGTGTAGATGATGGTGGCGGTTGCCATGGAGAAGATTGTTTATGATCAAGCTAGCGTGGGTAAGGCACATAAAGGTGGCATTCCTGGTGCTGGGTGTTCATGTGTCCGCTCTTCTTTGCAGGGAATTCTGGTGTGAAATTGTTTAGCGCTACACGATTCTAACTCAAAAGCTCAACAAAAGAGACTGTAGACAACTTATTGGCGTTCTAACGGGGCACTTCGCTTTTGCCAAGCATCTTAGTGTGTAAGGCTAAAGTGACACAACTGTCTGCAACGGCTATGGAGAAGACGACAATACTTCTGATCATTTCTTTTGCGAAAGTCCTGCCGTTGCTCGGATCAGGTGGCAGCTTTTCGGTGCTGATGTGATGATTGCTGATAATCTAAGCTCCTCATCATTGGAGTGCCTTCTCGGCTTACTCCGAAAGTCAAGGAAATTCTAGTAATAAAAAATAAAAAATTCCCCGACGAGAGGTGATGCCGCGAAAAATGTTCAGTTTTCCTGGCTGGGGCTTGAACCCATGCCGCTTGGTCAGCAGTCCAACGCACTAACCACTGTGACACGGCGACCACGGAAATTCTAGTAAAATTGGTAAAAACTGGGACCTGCTTTCTCGTAGTACAATGGACCAGTTGCGTCTGAGTGCTCCAGTATAGCGTTTCCAAACTCGACAAAAAAAAAACCAAAATGACCAACTTCTGACTTATTTTACCAGAAACGGGACAAAGTTGAGATGGAACACATTGAAAAACTATGTCTAGTAAAAGATTTTGGTAAAAATGGAACGCTCTTCATGATGAAACATGGAACAAAGGAACAAGTGTTCCTTTCACATTTCTTTAATATTTTCTGGTCACTTGAGGCCACATTGGGTTTTATTGGGCTTTCAACCCTTTTTCAATGAGGAATCATAGTAGCTAGACGGAATCATTTTGTAAAATGCTGATCCTTTATCAATTTCAATTGCATTCTAATTTTATTTTTCTTTTCTTTCCAGGTATGTACCTATTGTGACGGCTATTATGTACAAAATTTCAATTTCCCCAGTATCACTGAGTAAGAATATATATTTCAAACTAAATTAACTCTTAGGCGTTTCTTTCTAAACTCATTTCTATTCATAAACCATATAAGGCAGTTCCCCTCGGCAGTCCAATCCCATCCAGACCGAGCTAAAATCAAAAACAAATTTTTCCTTTATTAATACCCCGCCCCATGTTAATGTCATAATATATCAAAAAAAATGTATATATATCTAAGGGAACTTTTAAAATTGGCAATTTAATTATCTCGATATAGACTCTCACATGCGCGCCCGAGAAACACCCTTAAGTTGCATGCAGCACACATGTTGCAAAGGCTCTCTGTGGCCAAAAGCCGAGCCCACACCCATTCGCCGACACATACACGAAAAATATAAAAAAGTGATTTACGTGAATTCCATCAAAAAATTTCATAAATTTCACAAAAAAAAAAAAAAAGAACTCACGACAGCAGACACAGTGAGGAAACGAAGAAAGGAAAGGCGGAAACTGAATTACCATTCTTCTGTCTTGTCCAGCACGGGCGGCAGCAGCGTATCCTAAATTTTTGAACAACAGAACAGCAGGAGCAATACACAAAACCGAAGGGAATATGCCAAACCAAAACCCTCGTCATACCTGGCCGCAATGTTATCCCGGCCCAAAGTCATTAAAAGTCGAGAACTATGCCATGGAATATGGAGATCCCCGGTGATGATTCCGGCCTCAAAAAAGATTCACAGTCACACAAGAATATTAATGATCCTTTTACGAGCTTGCGTGGTCTGCGGTCATAATTCATTTTGATCGTAAAGCACTAAGGAGATCGCGAAACGATCCTCGCGATTCGATTCGGTTTTTGTTCTTAATCCTCTTGTGGCGGGGAGTCCTCTTCGTATTTTTTGCGGAAAACTTATTAAAAACTCATTCTGGCGAGATGATCGCCCGCACCACAATTGGATCGTTGGCGGTGGTGCCATGATGGAGCAATTAAAATTTCGTGAATTTCTCGGAAGCTCCTCTGCCTTGGTTCCGTATGAGATTTTTGTTGGAATCTCGCTTAGTCACTCAACGGAGCAGTTGGCTGGATCGCGTGTCGGCGACATGTGTGCGCATGTAATCATATACCCCAATCGATTGCGGCCTGTAGACGCCACTACTCGCCGTGATTGTTGGCTACACTTGCACACCGTGCACTTCACTTTGCAGATGCATCTCAATTTTTCGCGCAATTATTTTTCTGCGTGGCCTGCACTGCTACCTCACGGTTGTGTAGGGAAATAAAATTACTTGCAATTCGATTTTTCAATTGATCAAGTGATCGCAGATCTGAGAGAGGCTCAGGTAGAGTGGGTATGGGCATCCTTTTGGCGGTGCCTTTGCTTTGTTTTTTTTTTTTTTTTTTATTGAATTCCCATCGGAGGATGGTAGCGCTGGACAGGGAGCCATGGTAATCAGAGTGTAAAATTGATTTTCACTGATCGAGGACGCTGGGGAATGCTGATGATGATTTCAATTCGATTATTTGGAGAGCCATGCTACCCTGATTGTAAAGCCATTGAAATGCCTTACCAAGGCTTTTAGCTGAAAAATCTTCTTCCGAACCTTGTCTAACGCGCTGATCGAAGACCTCTCTTCGAGTACTGCCAAAAGACTTAGTCTTTCAGCTGACTACCAGCTCGGCTCAGCTTTTTTACATTGCGGCGTCGTAAGCCTTGTCCCTGAATGCAATTTTGTTCTGTAGTTGCTTGACGGGAATCAGAAAAAACGATAGAAGGTACTTATGCTCAGTAATTCTCATCATTTTCCTGTTATTGCAAGTCGTTGATTCCGAAGTTTTGCGAGCTAATTCTACATTAACCTCCTGGCTATGACTTGTATTTGTTAAGAATAACACAAGCCAAGAATAATCCACTTCGCTACCTTCTGACGTCAAGCAATGGCGAAACACTAAGCAAAACTCTTTTCAATAACAAAACCCTGTCCGAAATGGCGTCCCTGCGGTAGGTCATTTCCTTATTTATGATTACGGCTTATTGAGACACACCACTCATTATCGGCCCGTAAAACTCACATTGCCCCACGTGTAATTCCAACTTTCCCACCTCGGATTACCTCATTTTCTCATAAACTCCTCACAACAAAACATTCAATAAACTTCTCCTGTTAATTAGAGAAACGCGTTGATATGCACAACCCTATCCCGTCCCAGAAGGAACACCAACCACCACGCCATCGAAAGGAAAGATTTATGTGAATATGTATGTATGCACATATCTGTTTGCGCTTTACAGAAACTTTTGATTTAAAAACACAATTAACCTGCAGTTGCATCTCAAAGAAAGGGCCGGCCGTCGTGGAGGGCATATTTCCATTGGGAATAGGTACAATGTTGTGTGTTTACGTTCTCGATTAGAATCGCCTGTAGCGGCTCTCATGATGATGATCCCCAACTCGTTTTTTTCACAGTGTGCATGTCGACTGAAGAAGACAAAGCAAAAGATACATAGAGAGACACACACAACAGAGTCCCATTAGCGCGATTTGTATTAACAATTAGCCGATGCACTCAAAAAGACCGCATCCAACCGATGTCCCGATGAATGATTTTCTTCTATTTTTTCACTTGAAAAGGGGCGAAGTACGAGAGTCAATTAGACAAAAAGAACGGGAAACCTCCGGCAAAAAAGGTTTTCTTTATCTTTACAGAGTATCGCGCAGTTTGTGGCACGTTCGGGTATCTTCATCTATTGAACATGAACTCAAGCAGATGTTGCAATTGTTTGTGTTTTTTTTTTTTTTGTTACATATTCTCACTCGTTCACAGCCGGCAATGACATATGGAAAAGGGGTGGTGGTGGTTAAGATTCATAAAAAAAAATTGATAAACAATGAATTTTTTCGGGCAACCATCCATCCATCCCTTTGTCCAAAATGATAAATAATAATCTGGCGAGGGTATTCATAGGCAACACTGGGATGCTGAGAAGACTCGCATCGTGGCGTTATTGCTGATCAAGCATGATGCAGAGGAACAGGAGAACAACTGCTCCCGCGAGTTAATTGACGAATGTGTGTACGCTGCGCGATGTGGCTGCTGCTGTGTGTGGATTTCAGAAATTACGTGTAAGTGGTGCGATGGTGGCGGGTTTATGTGTGTCAAGGATAATCAGAATTGAGCTCCTTTGTAGGGGATGTGTGCAAGTGATTATATTTATTAGGGAAAAAAACAAATTATTCTTTTGATAAACAAAGTGACTGCGAAGGGAGTTTAGGTTGAGTAATCGTTTCGGTTGTAACCTTGGGCCCTTTAGGATTGACATCTACAGATGGGATTTCTATCATGACCTAGTATCAGAGTGATTGCTCCTTTGACTAGGAATCCGTGTATTTACGACAACTTGGAGACTGGCTGAGGGTAAATCAATTGCCAACACGTTTGGAAATCAAATTCAGTTTCAAGCTCCTACGAATTCCTACATGAACTTTTAATGGAGTCGCTTAATTCAGTATTTTCTACTGGAAGAATAACTTTCCACTTTCGAGAGCTCCGAGCTGACTTCACGCGCTCCTGTTCGGTATTAAATGTTTTCTGACTCCACTTAACACTGACAAAAGTTCAGAGAATAGCCTGTATTGGTTGAACCGGTACAATGAGAACCCCCCAACGGCAGGGCTAGAGACCATACGCAATCTTCTCTCCCTAGACCTATTCGTAGAATCCGCTGCTAATAGTGCTCTACGCACAAACCAAACTGAAAGCTGAATATCCAGTCTATTCATGCACAGATCCTGCAAAAAACACATAGGGAACGCTGTAAGCACAGACTACACATCACCCTGCTTGGACTTAGGTTAGGTTAGGTTATGGGGAAAGTGCGCAGTCCAATGCCTGAGCGTTCACGGGGCCTACTGGTTCTTTGTGTTCCCCTTTGTGCCGTGGGCCATGTTCTGTCAAACCACCCTGTACTCTTAATAAAGTGGAGTATGCTCGTTATCGGTACTTCTGTTAGGTTACTCATTTCTCCAAACAGCCTGTTTCCCGTGTGTCGGAATCGGCAGTTTTGGAGGTTGGGACACTCACAGAGTAAGTGCTTGATGGTTTCCGTCTCTTTCGCATCCTGACAGCTCCTGCAGCAGTCGTGGAAGTCGATGCCGAGTCTGCTGGCCCTAGTACCTATGGCACAATGTCCCGTCAGTACACCTACTAGGACGCTTGGACTTTATTAGACCAATCTCAATCTATTCTCCTAGTTTAGAAGAGTGGGAGACGAACCATAATCTAGTGGGTCCGTCTTAACAGATGGCTCCAAGATGGATACGGGCGGAAAGCTTTTTGACTACCAAGGTCCATCAGACTCCCAGATTACCGTAGCTTGTTTCAAGCGGGGGTTCTAAAAGTGACAACAGCCACTCAAAAAACTGCAATGAAGGCGATGACATATACATATGTACCGATCACCGTTTTCATTGACAGCCAAGCGAAAATAAACGCGATTTCTGCCACAGAAATAGAATCGAAGCGCTTCTTGGCACAGTGTAAAACTATGCTAAATTCCACAAAAGCTTGCCAGGCAACGAAAAGGCTGCTGAACTATCACGAAAAGGATCATCCTTAAGCCCAGATCTAGCTGACAGAACGATAAAGGTCTCATCTATAAGCAAGTGCATTAGGACACTTCACACCTTCTCTGCCATTGCCCAGGACTCTGTCATCTTACTTAAGGTGGCGATACAGTCCGCGGTGGACCTGGGCCTAAACCAAAAAGCATCTCCAGCCAGCTCTGGACCTAGTTGTATCCAGTTTCGCACGTCAAGTTGGTTAAGGTCCACTTCCACTTGCGTGCGCCAACTGAGTCGCAGTCTTCCTCTACTGCGCCGTTCATCCGGTATGAATTCGAAGATTTTCCTGTCATTTAAGGTTTAAAGTTCTGAGAAGACATTTTTTCCAGAATCTAAAAGAACTCTCCGACAGGTCCGTAAATGGCCTGTACAGGTTTATAAACGTCTCAGAATGTCTTGAACACACATAGGTTCATAAATAAATAAATAAATAGCTGGTGCGACAGCTTGGAATGATGTGCGAATGTGTGAATGTTGTGCGTATTACATTTGTCGCACGAATGGAAGAGACTTACGTTTTATTGCCGACTCTGAACGCCTATTTGAGAAGCTTTTTCATGACAAATTGTATTTTTGAAGCTTGTTATTCCCCGACGAGAGGTGGTGTCGCGAAAAATTGTCTGTGGATGTGGCTCGTGCTTGAACCCACACAGCTCGTACTAACCACAGAGTCACGGCGACCAATTGATAGTTTTATAGTACAGATAAAACTCATGGGTTCACAGAGTATGGGAGTTATTCCGCCATGGGCATCACAATGGATCTACATTGATCTAAGTGTGACGGAGGATAGTTCCCCTTTCTTTTGTCAACCCAATAACCTAATATAACATTAGCGATCGATCCATGCAATAGATATCTTCTGGGAGCAGGTGGTCTTTCTCGATCATTTTTACGTTGTTTTTATTAGGCCTTGGCAGCTGCGCTAGCTATTTTGTTTTCAAGGCGTACAGATCGTTCAATTAATTTTTTTACTAACCACCTTGCAATCGGTCTGAACAAAATGTTTCGAGATATGAACAGGGCTTCACATTAGGATACACTAGAAATCGTTGATGTATGTGTATGTGTATGTGATCAAATTTTCCGCCTTCGATATCTTGAGCACGAAACAACGTAGGATAATCCGGTTTTTTTGTTTTATTTGTCAGCGTGAAACTTAAAGCTGATTAGATTTTGAGCACAATCGGTCCAGCAGATGCTGAGGAAATTTAAGAAATGATTTCTATCAAGTTCGTGCCACAACTCTTTGTGGAACTATTCCTGAGGAAATTGAAGAAATGTTTTCTTTTTCATTAAATTAATTATCCAATTATTTTATGCAAAAACAAAAATAAAAATGAATAATATTAATTCAACTCGATCGTTATGTGTGCAGTGGGAAGTATAGGACTGGCTCTCCAGTAGATTTTTTTTTTATCTCGGCTTGTTCTATTTCCTACTCTGACAAATCGTCTGTTAAACATGAATCGAAGCAATGGATTGCCTGCAACTAATCATATTCAGGCTTGTTCGTGCTTCACACTATATCTGAGAGTAAACAACTGATCTTGTAACTTGACTGTGACCAGATGGTTTTCGCTATGAATCATACAAGACAAATAACGGCTCTTGGCCTTTTATCACTTCGCCAACTATTCTATGACAGTTGTTTATAAGTTTTCATGACACTTCCTCCGACACCTGACAGCTGATTTTATTAGGTGCTCACGAATCAAGCAGGCCTCACTGTACTCCTAAGAGACCATATAAGCGGCTGTTTCACAAGAAAATACATCTACCCCATACCGAACCTTACGGAACTCCCTTTAAAAATATCTCCACCTTATCTGCAATAAGTTAAACGATTACCCTCGTCGCACGCAACTACATATTTCAACCATGCAACTCCATTAGATTGACACAAATCCCGTCTTAATCACCTCAAATCGCCTCAATTTGAATAAAAACAAACAACACACCTTCTCCAGTGACAAACAAATCGCATTGTTTACCCAAAACATCCAAAATTCCGAATCTCCCAATCAACTGTTCAATTGTCACATCATCTCAGCCAAATCCCGACTCCGCCAAGCCCACAAAAATGTCTCCCCCGCCGCCACCGCCTTTTGCATCTTAATGACTTTCTAATAAACCCAATTATGATCTTCCAAACTCGACACGGATGCTACAGCGGCGTGGCGGCAGTTTTACCATGAACTCACATAAAACATAGGAAATAACTCAATAAAAAGTATCTCCGCATCTTTTCCCAGGAAGAGCGCAAAGCGTGGAGTATCTATACGCGCTTTTATTGATCCATTGTTGAAATTTTAGCCACTTACTCAGCCCGATTATGCATGACTCTATCGCGTCTTGGTTGGCAATAAACGAAAATCTGCTTGTTTTACGACTCTCTCCAGCGCGGATGGGGATGGGGTAACTCTCAGACCCTCAGACTCTCCCCAATTCGGCAAACAGCAACATTTTTGTATTTTTAATATCTACAGCGGAAATTCCTTGTGTACGGTCATAAATATCTGGCGCTTTCATCGTAAATTAGAAGAATCGAACAATAAAAATCCGAAGACGAAAGCGAAGGCAAGAGGTACAAAAAGTATCTAAACAAGCGAACTGTGTACGTGCGATCGGTTGACATTATAGGCCCCAACAAAACGATAAAACTATCCAAAATAAACCGCAGTAATAAAGTCGATTATATGCAAGTGGCGGCGGCCCACAATCATCTCCTCACATTGGTCATTTTTAGGGTTTGGCATTTAATAGAACCGGTCGGTGGGTCGGTCGGTCGACTGGTCCGCGCAGCGCATACATACGATCGTGATCATGGCCATAAAGCTGCAGCTCTCTCGTTTGTGAATCATCATATCTCGCGTGTAATGACCAAAGCGACAACAATTGTCGTTATGACTGTGCGTTGTCTCTTTGTGCTCACGAAACAAACGAAAAGTATCTATGAGATAGACGACAAAAAAGACAAAGCCATACTTGGAGTGACTTACGGTTACGGTACTGTTACCCATCGTAACAGTGACAAAAAGACCACCAAATTGTACAATGCAATGCAACGAGTGATTAGGTATTCCATTCGAGTTGCACACGGTAGTTTCGTCGAATGGAGGAGTCTCACATGACGCATGCAGTCACCGAAAGAGAGATACGCGTTAGAGATTGAACCCTCGCTTAGACGACTTGGTCTGGCGACTCATTCAAATGCATTCGCTGCTCCTTTTGTCTTCCAATCGAAGTGGAAAACCTATTTATTTCACTGCAATGCAGCACCTGGGTATCACCTCGCCGCTTTCTCATGATAATGGGTTAAATATGCATTTTCCACTTCGAGGCCGGAGGAGCTTAAAAGAAGAAGAAGAAGACGTGACAAAAGATGAGTTCTGTTGTTGTAAACGATGCGGCGAGTGTGCAGCGAATAATTCTGCATAATTTTCGAATTTTCCAGCCCACGGTTTTTCTCCGTCATT
The DNA here is from genome assembly GCA_917880715.2 of Matsumyia berberina. Taxonomy (NCBI): domain Eukaryota; kingdom Metazoa; phylum Arthropoda; class Insecta; order Diptera; family Syrphidae; genus Matsumyia; species Matsumyia berberina. The sequence goes on from OU862870.1 coordinate 64,844,762, forward strand.
CTTTAAGTAGATTTATCTCGGGAGACGCAGGGAGGGAGAGAGGAATAACTTCTGAAGCCTAAAAGCATCTAAGTTCAGATGATGATCATGTTGACTGTTAGTACCATATTCATGAAGATGACTTTGCGCAGCTGGAGTCGGTCTTTGTTTGGAACTTCGTCGTGAGGATTTTAACATAGATATGCGATGGAAGTGCCTAATTCGAGTGGCGGCGAATGAACACATCCGGCATTAAGTTGTGACATGGATCCCACTATTCTGCGAATTTCTAGTCCAATTGACCTGAATTCGGTGAGTGTAGGTGAAAAGTATTTGAATCAATTCAATCTGTGCTAGCACTTATCACTGACAAAGTACAATGCGGTCTCAGATGGTTTATGAAGCGATTTGATGTTCACCACTCCACAGTATTTTGACAGAGAATTCCCGTCCACAACTCTTGATATTCCTGCAAAACTTGGCGATTTCTGCAAATTCGAGTTTTTGAGTCTTTGCTGAGAATCATCACCATCATTTTCAATGACCCGCTTATCCACTATGAGGGTCGCGGGGTTAGGGTGCTTAAGTGGACGATCTTCCGCCATCGACTCTAAATCATCAGGAGCTATCCCAATACGGATAGAGGTGAGATTTCGGACTTGATCCAGCCATCTCATCCTAAGCCTACCCAGGGGACGCCTATCCGATGGCACGGATTCCATGGCACGTTTCGGAAGCCGAGTTGGGGACGTGCGTTAAACGTGCCCAAACCCAATCGAAGTATAGGCCTTTCCGCTCGACGAAGTATGGGCCTTTCCGTTCGAAGAAGTAACTGCTCGACATTGAGTGCCTTGCGTATTTTGGTGTTCCCAACTCGATCTCGACGAGTTACCCCAGCAATACAACGAAGAAATCTCATTTCGGCAGCTTGTATCCGCACGCCCAGCTGATTAAGGTCTCCTTCCTCTACTCCGCCGTCACTATGGTGTGGATTCGAAGATTTTCCGGGCCGGAGCATTGGTTTCCATTCGCTCTACATGACTCAGCTACCTCAGTCGTTGGACCTTCACTCTTTGGCTAAGTCAATATCGCTGTACAGCCCGTACAGTTCGTCATTCTATCTCCTCCACCATTTACCGTCTATACAGACGGAACCAAAAATCACCCAAAGAATTTTTCTCGCGAAGCCACCAAGAGCAACCTCATCGGCGTTTGACAGACTTCATGCCTCTGCACCATAGAGCAGGACTGCGATGATTAAAGTCTTATAAAGGATCACCTTAGTCGTTCAAGAGACGGCTTTGCTACTCAATTGGCAAGAGTTATTCTTCGTTTGATCTCAGCGCTGGTATCGTTGTCTGAATTTGTAGCGGAGCCTAGATAGACAAAGCCCTTAACTACCTCAAAGTTATATCTATCTACAATGGCGTTCTGTCCGAGACGTCGGTATTGAGTGTCCTTTCTTGTTGACAGCATATACTTGGTCTTGACCTCGCCCACATGCTAAGCTCAAGGTTTCCCCTAAAGCCCCTAGATCCTCATTCCGAATCCAACGGACAAAAAAAGATTTACGTAACTCAACGTAACTAACATCTTTTCGTTCGTACCTATCTCCCAAGAATTCCTCGAAAAGTATTAAATTCTAAGAACACCTCTAAGAGATCGTTGACTCGATGGCATCAGCATCCGTCCGACTACGCCTGCTGCCATTCAATGCTAATTTTTTTTTTTTATCGAAAACATCTTAGTGGGCGGACTGCGAAAAACGAAACCTCAACGCGAACAATTTTCAAATTAACAAACAATAGAAGAGAGTAACACAACATCCGTCGCTACACCCATTCCCTGATTCTGTTTCTGGTTCTATCTCTCCCGCAAGTCCGGCATCTGTTGAGGGAAAAAAAATCGCATTAATTCAATGTGGCGCGGCAAACATACCTTCGACATGTATCCCAAGCGTATGTGCATCCAAAATGATGCACTCTGGACATAGCCATGGTAGTTCTCCATCGCCTGTTGGTTGTAGGTGGACAAACACAAAAAGGTGTGGCACAGTGATGTTGCGTCGCGCCGCTCATCTCATGACCCTAGGCAACATGGGACATGGATCCTAAAAAAAAAAACATAAAGGGAACAACAACAATCCTCACGCTAGAGAGTAACATCCCTAGGGACCTTCAGTTTGGCTGCACGACATGTAAAGCGCTTGCTCCAAACTCTTGTTTCTCCCCGACGCACAGACACGCAGGACATAGCACACACAACAGACCCAAACAGACATCGCAATCGACAACATTAATTGGCCATAGTGTTCACGTAACCAAAACAACAACCAGCTAGACAGATAGATCTATAGACAGTAGACACACTCACTTGTTGTGTGCGCATTTTTTTAGTACAAGCTCTCGCACAACAACGTTATAAAATGGATTTTACTTGTTCTTTGTCGCCTCAGTTCGCTGCCGCAGTTGTTCCCACTGTGAAAAGGGGTCGCACGACATCGAAAAATAATGTTTAAGACCAACAAAAACAATAAAAGATACAAAGCTACAAGGAATATAAAATGCCCAAGTGGGGCATTGTAATCGGATTTCGGGCTCATCTGCCCTTCGAGCGGGGTGTCCCCCAGGTTTTTGGTCGCTTGTCCCAATCCGCATCCTCCTCCGCCGAAGGTCGGAATGGTAATACTTCTTGGAGCTGCGCCGTCTTAAAATAGTCCAAGACACACCGAAGAATTTGTATACAACTTTGGATGACAGAAATTAATTGAAGAGCGATCCCTCGTCAGACATTCGTTTCGTACACATGCACACGAGTGTGGAACAAGTTGATCCGATTTTCGGATGATGACGAAAAGTCTGCCCGCGGAGTTAATTCGGATTATTAATCAAAATGGAGTTTTTTTTTTCAAATTTTTTATCTGGAATTTATGATGAGTCGTCGTGGTGGTGGTGGTGGTGGTGGCGGTGGCGGTAGCAGTTTAGTTTGTGGGAATGAGCCATGGAAGCAGGTAGTCCTTTTGTTCGGTGGACCGGTCTGTATACGATTTGTAATGGTTGAGTGAGGTTTGCCGCTTATCTTATCTGGGGAACGTGTTGCGGCTACTTACACTGCTGATGAAGGTTTGTGTTGTAATTTTTATCTCGCTGGACGTTTAGACGACTTAATTTGTCATGCGCGATAAAAATGTGAGAATAATTTTTTCCTTAAGTACAAAGGTTATGCAGGTCTTGTAGGATTGCACATGCAACAGTGGTTGTCAAGGTTAGAAGAATGTTAATGCCTTGGAATTTATATCAAAGAAGCCGACGCAGAGATGCATTGGCTTTGGTAACACCTATCAAACGTTTCCATATTTACGACAAACTGATGTCTCTAGTCCTTGAAAGTCGTATGACTAGCTTTCCCTGCATTGGGAGTTAAAATGAGAGGTACTGGACCTAGGTCCAGGTTTTTGGAACATATTCTAACCTTAGACAGCTTGTGAAGGAGAATATTCCATGGGAGAAAAATCCTCAGTGATCTAGACTTTAAAGAAGGGATGACTCTAGTCCATATTCTATGGGATAGGGTACGCTCATGTTAAGCTGGGAATTCGCGCGAGTAATGAATGCGATTCCGAGACATTGAAGAATAGATTAGGTTAGGTTAGTTGGCTGTCCCGCTCAGGCAGTGACACACTTAAGCCAGATTGGCCCATGGTGATACCACGGCGAAGAAAACCGGCTTACCGGCACCTGGGAACCAGAATTTGTAAGTACAACGAAGGTGAGCAACCGTAGCGATGTTAACCCTAAGATTTGAACCATTTCGTCCCAGAGATGAAGTTCCTTGTCTTTTGGATGTCGAGTTCAGCTTTATTGTTAAGATCATCATAGAAGTATTCCCCGAGGGTTCTTCTTCTTAGCGTCGCAAGAGCAGGCCATGTACACAGTAGGTGGGTCGTAGTTGCCTCTTCCTCCTTGTCACTGCAGTTTCTACAGAAATCGTTAAAGGGTACCCCCAGTCTAATTGTATGCCTGCCTATCAAGCAATGTCCGGTAAGGACCCCTATCAGTCAACCTAGATTTTTACGGTTTGTGGATAAAAGTTTTTCCATCTTCTTTAAATCCATGTTAGGCCAGATTTGTTTTGACAGAAGACAAGTGCTGATGTTGAACCACCTATGGCTATGTGTCAAGGAGGAACTTGATCGATTCGATAGGCGCAGGGGGTTCCCTCAGGTTTTCGGAGAGATGCCTTCCTGTACCCTCTTTTGCCAGCTCGTCCGCTCTGCAGTTGTCTAAAACGTCCCTATATCCTGCGACCCAGCACAGGGTTACGTCGCACCTATCTGCAATCTCGTTGAGAGATCTGCGACGTTGCTTTACCAACCTTGATCGTATTGTCGGCGATTCCAAGGCTTTAATAGCTGCCTGACTATCTATGTATAGTACAATAGCGCTACAATCTATCGAATTAATTAAAAGCCAAGCCGCAGCTTCGGAGACTGCCGTAATGTCTACATGAAACACACTACAGTGATCCGGCAGTCGCGTGGTGATGGCTAAGCCAGGTGCATTGGAGAAGACTCCAGCCCCCATACCACCAGCTGTTTCTAGCGCGGAATCGCTCAAAATTGTACCAGACTCCCAAGAGCTTCTGCTAGGAATCCGAGTCTTGTACCTGACGTTGAAGTCGACATTGTAGAATGCCAGAATTCTCGGTCGGAGAACTTGAACAACAACAGCCACGGGACCTCTTTATACAAAAATCAAAGATTCTATTGAGGATTTTACCTACCTGCGTTTGAGAATGCGTCTCTTCATATCAGAGGCCGAATTACCGCAATCGATAACGAGTGAGAAGGTGGACCGATGACCGATTAACTTCATTGGGAGCGGTAATGCCAAATCCTCACATTTCGAAGACGAATTACTCGTTAACGAGTGCGGTAATTCGGCCCCTGGTCTGCCATAGTTGCGCCGTAGAAAATGTCACCTATTAACTTTCCCGTTTCACTGAAAACTTTTATAACAGTCTGCATGCAGTAAGGACAAAACAAACCAAAGTGGGCATTCTACTGTCACTCAAGTTAACCTCCCTCATAAGCTCGTTAAAAATTCCAGTAAATCCTTGCTGGTGTTTCGTTCCTGTTTACTTTTTCCATTGAACCCTCGCTTATGCATACCTCATTAAGTTCATAACACACTTAAGATACACTTCTTAAAGTCTCAATGGAATTAACACCTCAGAAGCTTTACACGAGACGCCTACGTACGCAGAACTTCTAACAAAAAAAAAAATAGGACCGACTTTCAAAATTACATTCACATCATTGCCGCAAATTAAATTCCGTTAAATCCGATTTTCTCTAAAGTAATCAAGACACAATCCCCACCGAAGGACACCACAATCAAGCGTGCGTTGTCGAAAGCATTAAGACTGACACGCCATCTTGACTTGTAACCACTCAAGGCTCACCAAACCTCCTCCATCTGTCACTATATCAAATCAAAAAACAAAGCGCACCGAAAAGAAAAAAAAACAGAAAAACACCGTTCTCAATCTCTCATCAGCACCCCTCAGCCGCGCAGTACACCGTCACCATCACACGCACACATAATTTGATTTTAAAGTGTGGCCCCACCCGTATGCCACCGTATCACAGGCACAGGCATCCCCCGACCGCTGGCGCGTCCCGAACACCAACAGTGTATTATCCTCACACAACAATCTAATAAAATATTTAGAATTTTAGATTTCGCGATGAAGATAGGTAACTGGCTGGTACGGAACTGACAAGGCTGTTTCGAAAGCGTTGCCACCTCAACTCATATAAACAGACGCTGCCGCGGCGGCAGCTTAATGTCGAATTCCATTTTCGCCGCAATTTTTGGCGACCCAACGTGTCGTTTGTCGTTGGAGAAGTCGTCCTCGTCCTTGTTGTCGTTGTCGCTGTCGCTGTCTTCGTCGTCAGTGGATTCTTCTCTCCTCGGCGCGGTGACAGTGGTGGCATCCTAAATTATTTATTCCCACTGACTCATTTTTAATGCGCGAGGGTTGATTCCAGCTTTTTACATAGAAAGGTGATGGGGCTACGGGGCTACCCGAAAACGCTTTGGCATTGACATTGACAGGCGGCGAATCTCACTCTCTTGCGAAACGTCAAAAGTTGACACTTTAAAGACGCGCGAATGAAAGATAAATTACACCGCAAGCACATTATTTATTCGCTGCCGAAAGTTTTTTCGTTTTTTTTTTTATTGCTTTTCGGATTCCTTATCGATTTTTTTTTTTCTTGAATTTTTCAAGAGTCTTGGTTACCGTTCTCGCGGTGGTGGTTACCGCCTGAAGTTGAAATATGGGCATGGAGTGGGTCTTCAGACTCGAGCGCCACTAAGTCACGATTCGACTTTAAGTTGATGGAAAATCAAATAGACAGAGAAGTGAGAGACGAATCAAATCGGAGAGATCCCACGGATGATGAGTTATATACGCTGTGAGGAGCGTATGGAGTGGGTACTCCATATCGTTTGACTTCATATAGTGGCGGCGTACGGTGGTAATACTGGTGGTGATGGCGATGGTGATGGTGATGGTGATGCTTCTGCTACCGAAGAAGTATCCAATTTGAATAATTTAGCAATGGCTGTCAAGATTGTCTTGGTCTTCCGTTGTCTCGTTTTGGATCTGCATACATATAGTATATTTCTTTGGATTTTTTTCCTCGATTCCATCAGTCTCTAGGTTTTTTGTTCCGTTTTTCTTGTCCATGGTAGGAGTAAAGGAAGATATTGAGATGAAAATACAGGAAAGTCATCCATCATAGATTCGAAAAGAAATGGGGAGAAGTAGACATGTTTTTTTCGGTTGGAATCAATAGTGCATCAAAACAGGCGTCACTTGAGATTTTCGGATATGAACCGAATATACCAACAAAAATTTACATAATTTTGTTTGTTCGAAACGATAAGGGTTCTCGACTTTCGGGACTGCGTAGCTGCAGAAGGATGCTAGAGATGAGATAGTGTTGTTTCTTTAAATATTTTCGTAGCGGTTGTTTGGGGCATTTAGGTCAAATGAGATCATTGGAGACAAAAGCATAGTCAGGGATTGTTGAACCTAAATCTGGATATTATCTTCTCAAGGTTTTAAAAAACACGATAATCTCAAAGATGCTTATAGAACGTAACAGTCCATAATAGTCGCGTAACTATTTTGCCATTTTCGTCAAAAGAATCATGCCCCGTTCTTGTATGCACTAAAAAGTTTTCATCCGACACTTGGTTCGTCGAAAAAATTGAATCTATTCAACCTCTCGCTCTAACTTTCATCCCAAGTTCACGATGCAAAATGCTTCTGAATGGCCCCTGTTGGAGCGGGAGAAATGTCTATTCATTTACACCCTTCAGGGTTCACAAATTTCATACAGGAAGGTCCTACGCTCACCATTCGATGGCATAGAACAAGATCCAGTGCCTTCGCGCACCCGACTTTACGAAGTCGAAATCGTTCACAAAAACCTTTCCTTTCTTGAAATATGTCAGTGATCCCTTCTGTAAAGACTCTTCGTTGACTGTTCGACGCCAAGTTGTTTTAATGGGTTCCAATCAGCTTTAATTGCTTTTTAGTCATCGTCCTGTCATTGCCACTCTTCTATTCTGTCTTGAAGTGAGGAGATACTTCTCAATCACCAAATGATCAATCTCGTGGATCTATCCGCCTAAAACAAACGTCTTAGTAAGCGACACGATGTAAGATCGTGAACAGCAGCAGAGCTCTTCCCCAGGCTATGGTCGTTCCACTCATCGATCAGGAATTCTCTCTTTCGTAGATAACCCTTAGGTACTCCTTCACCAAAGACATCTGGCGATAAGGACATTCACACTTTGTAAGCGCCTTACCGTCCGCGCAAGCTAATGGAGTCAATCTTTGATTTTTTAAGTCGTTAAACCTCGTCGAGTGCTCCCTTTGTGATAAGAATTTAATAGTCTCCTTGTTCACCTTCCACCAGAGAGAAGCTCTGTTTTGTTTTATGATTTACAAGCAACGAGTTTTATGGTTTCCACAATCCCATACCATTCGCTACTTATCTCTCATTTCGGTTATTTGCGGTGTGAGTCTTCAAAGTCTCTTGAACCCGAAAAGATAACCCTTCGTCTTCCAAGTGTCCATACCCAGTAGTGTACTCATTCGTCTTGTAGATATTCCTACTCCTAATGAAAAAAAAAACCAAATTCAAACAGAAAAAAAAATCTTCATTTCGAGTGTCATCACTTCATCGTCATCGTTGTCGTCGCCATGATAGTTGTAGCAATCCATTGCCACTGTCTGGTCTGACAGCTGACTTAGGATGCTGTGTCATTCCCGAACACCCGAGTACATTTGCATCAAATGCATTAAAATCGGGAGGAAAAAAAAAAATATCTTTTTCCAATCCTCTCATCGCCGTGATTTACTCCCCAAAAAACCCGGCACAACCGACATCGATAAGATGCTTCTCCTATTCGTTCGTTGCCCGTAAAAGGGTTCCTTAAAAATAGTTTGTTCGTCTGGCGATGGTGAACACAACAGTAGTAGTACGAATAGTCATTGTCGTAGTAGTAGATCATCATCTTGAGTGTTGGCTCCAATTTTCTTCTTTTTTTTTATTTTGTCGTACCGTAGTGTGTTCTTAAGTGGCACATCTCTCGGTAAGGAACATGTCTCTATCTAGGAGAGAGAACCACAACAAAAATGAACGAACCAACACAAAGTGCTTTGTTTAATCAGATACAAATATATCTTTTGGTTTTTGTACGAGTTTTTGTTGGGAGTTTTTCTCCACATCCAAGTGTCCCAAATGGATTTTTTTTTTTTTTTTTTTGTCTTTCCTTCTCCGGGTGTACTCTGGGTGATTAATGTCTCCACGGGTTTGAGTGAGTCTGGTCTGGTTTTCCTTATCAATGCTCGTGAAATTCATGTGCGGTACCCACACAATTCAATTAACTGGCGCATAAGACATTAGTAGCCACAACCACTCGTTGGAGTTTGTTATTTATTTTTTTTTGTTTTTTTGGGTTAATTAATATTTAATAGTTTTTCTATGGGATGGATGCAGTGCATACAATTGCTTTAAGACGCTGATAAGAGTAATTGAATGTGTAAGCATCGGGAAAGTATCCCACAGGCACATTCACCACACACGCCCCGAAAGAAGAACAATAAAAGGAGTGGAAGCATCGCTCTGTATCCAGCTGGGAGGCTACGATAAATTTTTTCGATTTACAGTGTGTGTAGGAAGTGGACCGTCGCATCATGTGATTCTGAGAAGTTCATATGGCGGGACGAATGAGCTTACTACCGGCGACAATTGTGTTCTGATTCTAGAAAAATTTAATTCTTTTCCCGCCTAACATGCGATACGACGGAGTAGACTTCATTGGGTGCGATTGACCCTTGCGCTGTGTTGGCTCGTCATCGCTTCCAGAAGTCAACTTCTTTCCAACAAAGCTTAGTCAAACTTAGCTCAGTCACGGGTTTCACAATTGTGATTCTTAACATTGTCCATGGTCAACACATCGTAGAGGATCACAGACATATCCACCTTCAAATGTCCTGTTTCGCACTGGTACTCATCAGTTAGTCTATCGTGTCTATCGAATCGGATTCCTTGTGTCATTTGACGTCACGTGAAAAATCTTCATCCCAGAACATCTAACTTCAAAGTGAATTTAGACAAAAACAGTCTTAAAATCTTGGATTTTTTTTTTACATAACCCACGCCCTAACTAAGCCCAGTCTGATGACTACCCATTGGCCAACATGATTTTGCTCTTACGTTGCTTTCAAGAGCTGATCTTGAGACATGAACATGGGAGTGTTGATTGATCTGTGGGCCATGAGTGTCGCTCTGAAACTAAGTGAATAAGTGATCGACATCTGGGCTTAGACGTCCCTCTATGAAATCCATTCACGATCCCCTCGTTTGAAGCCATATCTGTGTTCCAAGTGGCGATTGATTCCATTTGTCGCACCCACTGTCAGCGCCAGAAAATTCCTTATCATCCCAGAACTTGTCAATGGTTTTCAATTAGCCACAAAAGAGCATGAACCGAATAGAAAATCAATCTTTAGCCTCCACCCACCAACACTTACATGAATCATCTGCATCGTGGAGAGGGGGTTTTGTTAGGTTTTCCACGAAGGATTAACCGCACTCCTCAAACACTGCTGGGCTCTCACTTTGAAACAAAAAACCCGACGTCGATAACCTTATATCATTATTTTTAAGTGCCATTAAGCAATTATGCCCCTACTCTGCCCCCTTCATGTGTGTGTCGTCTACTATGCTCTGTGTGAGATTCCATATGAGACAATCAAAACAATTTTCCACAAGTATGATGGAAGGCCTGCATAGGCAGATTGAATTTCACATTTTCCATTTCCAATTTCCATCCGATACGGCAATCGTCGAACATTGGACAGACCGGAGGAATTGAGTGACTTTCCGATAAAAATGATTAAATGACAGTGTTTGAGGCGGAGGCAGGGGCGACCTCCTCTATGGCTCAGTCGGAGCGCGCAATTAATATTTGACAATCGTATAAACAAAGAACAATCAATTTATGAGTGATTGACTGGATGTGCGCGTGTGTGGGTGGGGAGGCGGGTAAATTACCGCTTAAAAGAAACACAATTAGCCCTCGCGAGAGGTGGAGAAGCAGCCAAATGAGACAATCTGTGCGTGTGGACAGGCTGGCCAAACAGAGCCGGAAGTAGCTGTCACGGGAGTTCTCAAAAGATCGAGTTACACATTTTGAATTCGAGGAAATTTCGCGCTCCACACTCTGTGTTGGACTTGTTAATTTATTTTGATTGGAATCGGATTGTTTTTGTTTGATCTACAGATACAGATGTATTCGTATGTGGACAGTGTGACTGGGAGGAGGATGAAGAAATCAAAGAGGAAATGTCTGAGATGTGACATGTGGATTGGCAGGGTAATCAGTCGATGGGATCTTAGACAGCTGAGTGTAGTCGAGAGTGACGGAGATGGAAATCGGATTGATAAAATATAGAAGGAATGTGACACCGAAAAAGGTTGTATTGGTTCTAAGAATTGAGTCAAATGTCAACCCAGTGCCTAATCCACACGACAATACAGAACAATCAAGAAGCGTCTCTATTGAGCTCCATCGTTAACTAACTAACTCCAGCTAAGTATTCAATTCGTTCAGATCCTCCCGCCTTAGACTGCGTATGGCGAGATCCCTCACGTTCTTCTTTTATTCAGAGATAATTCTTAGTGATTCACAGTAAGCCCGGAGTCTCCGGTTTATTCAAAAGGTATCACAATGAATCTTGCTCTAGTCTAAATGCATCCCAGACCTGTCAGGGTAAACACTTTATCTTACCCCATCAACTGACTCAAACCGCAGTGTATTCCCCTAATCGCATCAAAATTTATGTTTCAATGGTTTAACCACATCTTTAACCGAAAATCACGTTACAAACTCCCCGTCACACTTCTTGAAGGGTCCTCCAATGCATTTCCCACGCTGCAAATCAAAACATTTCTCAAAATTCTAATTGCTTACCAAATTAGAAATGTCAACTCTTAACATCCCACAGACTTCACTTTCACTTTAAACTCACAGAATAACAAAAAAAAATCGAAATCACCCCCAACCACTTTCGTTTCAAGACCACCAACAAAGTTCAACAATTCCGCCACGTACTATTCCTTCGAACACACGTACATATCCTTCTTCTTCGACTGTGCACACCAAAAACCAATAAACTCGTTCGTCGCACTCCTTCGCTCATAGTTCACATGACGTATCCGTGTGGTCGTGCTTCTCAAAAACATTTTCAATATCTGAACGCTCTCCGGCTGTCATATCCACATTTTGTTGATATAATATATGCATCCTTGCATGGATGACGGATATTCAAATGGAAAAATTCCTAAGAAAACCACTTCAAGTCCCGGCTCACGAATGGAAGCCTGATAGTTCGTTCACCACACGAGAACTGCAGCACCGCCGGAGACATATCGACGGTTTTCGACTGCCAAAATGTAAACAGAAAAAACAATGGAAGGCGGGGGCGAACAAAAATTCTCAAATGCAAGGATTTCAAGGATTCCGCCAGGGAATCACGATTCATGTCGCGGTATGTCGTCGTTGTCGGCGCGGTTTAATGGAGATTGCATGACATTTCACGAATTTATGGGAAAGTCCTGATGTATGTCGATCAATCCAATTAGTCAGAACGCAATTCTCAGGTAGCGCTGCCTGGTTATCCTTTTAACTGCATCCGATGCAGCAGGTCTCCAAAAAACTTTGCACTCGACTTTCCATTCTCATTACATGGGTTTCCACTTGAAAAGCAAAAGCGCAGACATAAAAACAAAACAACTGACGACAACGACGACGACCAAATGCGGATCAACCAGAGGAGGATAGACATTGAAAAACTTTCCATGTTACTTTGTATACCGTCCCTGGAAACAGGGCAGGAAAAAAAAGAGCAGCAACACTTTCCGTCTGATTTAACCCGAAGCCGAAGTTTGAGGAAGAACTTTGCCAAAAAAAAAAAAGGAAGAGACGACGGAAGTAGGGTCTGGAGCCCGGCTGAAGTTGGCTGCACAGCCCTGCGGCAGAAGCGGCACTCCAGTTAGATATTTCTGAGAGGACGAATTCTTCCTTTTTGTTTTATTGTTCCGCAGTCTACTTGAAAAATATATTTTCTCTTGTTTTGATTTTTGAAAGAGGAGAAAACTTTTTCCGCCTTTGCATCCTGTCTTAGCCTTAGTCATCCCTGGCTTGGCTCTCCAGTAAACATTCCGCATGATTTCGCTTTCACTTTCACGTCTACGATTTAGTTGTTATTTTTGGCACAAGGACAAGAATTTATCGTCATTTGTTTCATTTTTCATCCTGTTTTTTGGATTTTAATGAGGTTCTGTTCCTTTTGCGGGGTCAAGCACTTTATTTGATGAGTCATGAGGTGGTGGTATCCTTTTGTTTTTCCATCTGATTATTGTGCTGCATAAATGATGTGGTGGTCGGTGAATGTGGCTTTTGTCGCAGCGAGGAGTGCTCCAACAATGGAGTCGTTATTCTCACAGTTTTACGACCATTGATGGGCAGTAGAAAAAAAAGTTTATATTATCCAAATGGATTCAGTGTGGAAAATGTCCTTGTAGGATTGTTTCCAAAAGCCGGACAGCTCTGGATTTGATGGGCTATTTGAAAAGATTTTTTTAATTTTTAACTCTGCTGATGGTTTTAGTCAGGATTGGTCGGGAAGTTCCAAAATCTAGAGACTGGTGATTTTTGTTACTTTCTAACAATTAATTCAATGATCAAGCCTCCTTATGCCTCGATAGTCTTCGTCCATTGATTCCACGCGTGAAGACGGGACCGAAAATCAACCGAAGAATTTTCCTTACGAAAAAGCCAAGGGCAACCTCATGCACTTTTGACAGAGTCCATGGCTCAGCGCCGTGGAGCATCATCTTAGTTGATCGAGAGAGGGCTTTGCTACTCAATTACCTTCTTAGCCCAAAGAAACAGCGATTGGTAAGAGTTATTTTTCGTTTAAGTCCTTAACTACCTCAAAGTTATAGATGTTCTGTCCGAGACGTCGGTGTTGATTGTCTTTTCTTGTTGACAGCATGTACTTCCTCTTGGCCTCATTGACCGCTAAATCCATCCATTGTGCCTTTGGTGTTGGCACGTGAGTTTTGTACTTTTCTTTCAAGAACGATGTTGAAGAAGTCACATGACAGCGCGTCGCCTTGTCTAAATCCTTTTTTGACATCAAAGGTCTCGGTGAGGTCTTGATCGACCTTGATGGAGCAGCGTGCGTTCTCCATCGTCATCCTGCACAGACGGACGAGTTTGGCAGGGATGCCAAAACTAGACATGGCTCTGTATAGCTCGTCTCTATAGATGCTGTCATACGCGACCTTAAAGTCGATTAAGAGGTAGATTGTATCGATTTGAAGTTCCTGGGTTTTTTCCAAGATCTGTCGCATTGTGAATATTCGGTCGATGGTGCATTTTCCTGGGCTGAAGCCACACCGAAATCGACCGGTTGTTGACGAACGGCTTCAGGCGCTCACACAACACGGCAGATAAGATCTTGTAGGCGATGTTAAGAAGACTCTGTAGTTGCCGCAGTTCAGAGGGTCTCCTTTCTAGAGGATCGGACAAACAATTCTGAGGTTCTATTCTTCGGACATACTTTCTTCTGACCATATTTTACAGATGAGTTGGTGCATGCTCCTTACCAAGTCATCGCCTGCCGCTTTGAACAGCTTCTGCACCTAGGCCGTCAGCTCCAGCGGCTTTGTTGGACTTTGTGGACGGAATTGTTGATCTTCGTCTGCCAGGTTGAATGGTTCTTTCTACCTGACAGCGGTATTTGATTCATCGTCGCCGTTAAACAGTCTGCAGAAGTAGTTCTTCCATATCCTCAGCATCAACTGCGATTCTACTACGATGTTCCCTTGATCATCCTTGCAGGCTTCGGTTCGAGCTCTGTAGCCTCGACAGGTTCTTTTTTCCCTTTGGTAAAACTTCCGAACCTCATTTCTGCAGCAACATCCTTTTAGTTCCTCGATCGCGCGCTTCTCATGGTCTCTCTTTTTCCTCCTGATTGTTCGTCTCTCCTTTTCTGCTCGTAGAGCTCGTGATCGTGAGCAGAACTGGTCCTTCTGTGCAGCGCCTCCTGTTTCGCTGCATGTGCTTGCCGACACTCGTCGTCAAACCAGGGGTTTCGTTGCTGCGGTCGACTGAAACCCAGCACCTCAGATGTGGCATCTCTGATGGCTTTTTGGCAATTTTGCCACCGGTCTTCAATACTTGATGCTGACGGCATAGGATTTCTTGAGAGATTGAGAGAGACTCGATCGGAAAAGGCTCTGCCGATCTCTTACGATTGCAGCCGTCCGACGTCGCACTTCGTCACAGTATTTCCTTGTCTTGGCGGTGTTTGGGATATCTGTAGCCGTACCTTGGCTACAACAATGATGTCCTAGGAGCCCCACATAGCCTCGAGCGTATAACTCAGAGCGGACTCGAAGCCATTTCTTTCTTTATAGTCCTCGTGCGACTTTTTCACAAGGAAATCACGTACAATTATCGTAAGAAAAATTCCGAAAGGTTAGTCCGTTGGCCCCTCATAGCTCCAAGCGCGGCTCGTGTCTTCCCAAAACTCTAAATTTCATTTTTTCGTTCCCACGCAAGTGTTATCTTTAAATTCCTTCTTCAATTACGAGGAGAATTTTTAAAGCAAGTACCTCGCGCATAATTAATAAAGTTGACTGCCGTCCGTTTAATCCCCAGAACATCACAATAAAGTACTTCTTAACACTGGCCAAACAAATCAACCCTTATCTGGGATGTTTCTCCTTTTTTCTTGCCTCCCTTTGCCCCATTTTTTAACCTTACCCCCTCCAATCTATTTGTTGATGCGTGCAACATTAAAATCGCAGCAGAAACAACAAAAGGATTTGAATCCCTTTGCAAATAAAAAAAATAAAAAAAATCCTTAAAACTTTTTTTCTTTTTCTTTTTTTTGTTTTGTATTCCCTTTTCCATTTTGTTTTTGTTTCGGTTGCGCTACTCGTTGTGTAGTGTTGGTTTGTTGTTTCCCTATTTCAAAAATATTTTTGTTGGCTAACCCACTTATCAGAGCCCGAAATCTTTGTGCCCTCCTTTAACCCAGAATCTCCATCCTTGGAATAAAGTGGATTGGTTTGGGCGAGTGTTGTGTAGACCTTCGGGTTGAGTGAGAACAATAGGGAACCCGGACTCTCATTTAGCCTTTGTGTTTGCACTTTTTCAACCCAACCGCGCTCCCATCCAAAACACAGAGAGTGGGAGGAAGGAGGGAGTCCTTGTTCAATTTCAATTTTTATTTCATTACCACCACCTCCATGCTGCCTTAGCCGCCTCCACCATTGCCGCAACCCAACAAATAACAACTTCAACGCCACTTGCAACTTTTCTTCCTTTTTTTTCGGTTCCTCTCGTTTCATACTCGTACTCTCTGTGTGTGTTGCTGGGGAACTTGTTAATTTAATTTAATTTAAAAATGAGAAAGAGTCCCGAAGAGAGAGTGGCTGAGTGGGTGGGGGTGGGAGAGAGGTCTGCTCCAGCAGAATGAGTTCTTCAGGATTTTTTTTTTTTTTTTTTTCGTTTTTAAGGACGAAAACTTTTACTTAACTTTCAATAGAATATGAGTCATAGGCGAATGAGAAGTGAACTTTCATTTCCTTTTTCCACTCTCTTCCGCTCGGCGATGCCGTGTACGAGTACATTTCTTGCCACCAAATAAAGTTTACAACAATGCAATTCCACTTAGAGTGGGGGAAAAACCAAATCAAAAGGATGAAAAAATTAAATGAAAATAAAATTTACAAGAAAAGGAAAAAAAACAGAAAAAGAAAAACCCTTTCCCGTTGTGAAGAGGACTAAAAAATAATACTACACGGAAAGTTGGCGAGAGGCGCTGCACACACACACACATACAACTAACTACATTCGATTAACTCGTCCTGTGAACCGAAGGATTTTTTTTTTCCTATTAGCCCTTCTCTTCGTTTACTCTAGCTCGGTTTAAGTTGTATTGTGAATCCGTCTAAATCCTTTTTTTTTCTCGCCCAGCAGTCCTTTCACCTCTGTACGGAGAGTGGGGGTGGCTCTTCAGTTTTGTTTTCCTAGATGAGGTTCGCTTTTTTCGGGGTCAACTCCATTTTTTTATGGGAGGGGAGACTGCTATGAAAGGACGAGGACTAAAGAGCATTTACTAGTCGGACAGAGGGTGGGAACATGGCAAACGGTACCTCGAAGCAAAAGTAGAGACATTAAAACACTCATTATCCCATAAATTTTCCCATAGTTCACCTACAACTGTACAGAGAGCCAGCGATGGCATCGGTTGTAAGTAAGCAGTTTGTAGAAGAGTTTTAAGCACAATCGCTGCTTAGAACCTTAATGAGCAGCATGGAGAAGGACGCCGAGGTCGAGGGTTACCTACTCCTTTGGTAGATTGAGTTTTGGATTTTTTTTTTTTTTGGGAATTTTTCCCTTCAGGAGTTTATGTTTGTTTGTTGAAGGACTTGCAAATATTTAGCGGGGTTATGTACATAAGTTCTTAAGGATTTTCGTGAAGCTTGAGGAACCCTTTAAGGAAACTGAAACTCTCCTTCAAGATGCAGTTTTCTCTTCAATTATAAGTTTTTCGGTTTGGTTTAGCAGGACTTTTCAAATTCTAGGAACCGACTAGAGATGATCACCATCACTCGATTAAAGTCATGAGGAATTTTCTGCCCCAAGACACAGGGACGGCCCTTGGAATTTAAATGACACTTTACCTCCACTAAAAGCGGCCTGTTACACAGATGTAGATGCAGGCAGCTTTTGCTCGAAGAAAATCGCTCTTTGGCCATCTCTCAATATTGAGGGTGCTCTTGGTCAACACTAGCAGTGATTCAAACCTTGCGCTTGCACGCTGAGGCATTATGAACAAACTAAGTAACTTGAAGTTCCTTTGGAATGAGGATGGTCTACCAGCGTATTTGCTCAGTTTCAAGCCTCTTATAGCTATTCCATCAGCACTCTTACAACGAGTACCTCTATGTTCTGCAACCCAACAGAGTGTAGGTTAGGTTAGGTTAAATAATGTTGCAAGTGCCCAGTCCAATGACTTAGGGTTCACGGGGACCTACTGGTTCATTGTTTTCCCCTTTGTGCTGTTAGCCATGTTCCAACCTTGGGTTCTAGATGGGTGGTCTGTTAAACCACCCTGTACTCTTAATGAAATGAAGTATGCTCGTTATCGGTACTTCTGTTAGGTTACTCAGTTCTCCAAACAGCCTGTTTCCCATGTATCGGAGTAGAGCCATTCGGCGGTTTTGGGAAGTTGGGACACTCACAGAGTAAGTGCTTGATGGTTCCTGCGTCTTTCGCATCCTGACAGCTCCTGCAGGAGTCTGGGGGAGTCGATACGTCTGCTGGCCATAGTACCTATGGCACAATGTCCTGTCAGTACACCTATCATATCGCCCCGTGACCGTAGGAGCTGTGTTTCCATGAGCTGGACTCTCTTAGCCTGAGTGCTGCTTATCCCGCTGTGCGCTTTGCGAAGTGGTCTAGTGGGGGTAAATTCATCAGAACAACAGAGTTTAATGCTTTGCAGTGAACTGTGGACGTTAGACTCGTTGCATCTTATTACTAGTCCTCACCTTATCACTGTGAACAAAATGGCTTTTATCAAGGGAAGAGCTTTTCCTTTTTTCGTGAGACCTAGATAACACTTTTTCGACTGTCTATGATCTTGTGCGGAAACCGCTCTGTTCTGAGGCTATGAAAAGTGACTTTAGGGAAGAAAAAGAAACAATTTCCAAGGATTGAAGCCAAATGGCTTGAAGAATGACTCTTTTGTAGTAACTTCCCGTTTAGAGTACACGAATTCGCAACCAGCTCTTGAAACGTTCAGTTATTTTCGCAATTAATCTCAATCTTTTCTCATTTAAAAGTCGACAGCACCTACAGCTTCAAGCTGAGGATGACATGACCAGTAGGAAATGCCACACACCATCAAAATCATTTTGCAGAAATTCGACTCCACAAGCTCTCACTGACACACCACACAGCTGTCATTGAACCCGACACGAATCCGCAAACGTGCGACGGCGTGTATAACGCCATGCCATCTGTCACTGTCTAGTATTATTTAGCTTTTCTATGTCTGTTTTCCCGTTCAATCTTTTATTATTAATCAATCTCAGCAGTTGTATGGTTGTTAGTTCATAGAACCCACGAGCACCGCAGTCTGTGCCTGCTTCGCTTACTCAATCTTCCACCCACTGCTGGCAGCTGCTGTAGTCTCGCGTCTGACTGCCCCTAAATGTCAAATTGCATACAAAACAGATACCGCGCGTCGCGTGGGTCTCCTTTTTCACGGGTTTCAAATCCACATCGCCACTCCGACTCCGACTCCAACTCTGACTCCGAATGCAAATTGCGAAATTCGATTCATGGATTGCTGATCGCTTGGAATTCACAGTCTTGCATAAAATGACAAATCTTTGGCCTCCACTATCAATCGTTGGGCCGGCAATATCCCTCCAATACTCACACTCAGGACATGGCATCTCGAATCAGGAAAAACAAAAGGCAACTCTGCGCAAAGGTTATCAATCGATCAACTCTAGCCCGCAAGTTTATCAACTTATCGGTCGAAGTATTATAGTTTCTGTATGCATGTGACTGTGTCCAACTTTGGTGGTGGGTCTATCGTGTTCGGATGACTAATCACCCGCGGTATCAGCATCGAAGGCCCCGACCGTGTTGGACTAGAAAACGAGTCAATGACTCAGTTCTCTTGTGCATAACAATCCACCAAATTGGACAACAGACTCAGAGCGACGGCGCTGTTGTAGAGCTCATTCGGATCCCTCGTTCCGACCGGGAAAATTAATGAATAACGCACATGAGATACATTTTATTGTGCTCCGATTGAATTTGTTGTCTCAGGCTTTTTGTTGTTGCCTCGTCTTTCGATAGGAATTTCATAAATTATACTATCAACCCGAATGGTATCAGTAGTTCGGGGCCAAAGTAGAAGTTAGAAACGGAAGAGGCGGTCTCTCGCTGTGGCGAGATGACGTCGATGTGCGAGAGACCTCGTTTTTGTGGAGCAATAAATTAATTAAGAAACCTCATGTCGGGCGTATCGCGTTTGATCTTCTTTGTTTTGTTTATGAAGTTTGTTAAGTCTTTTAAGCCGCTTGTGTGACGATTTGTAGGTTTTGTTTGAAACAAAGACTTCTCGCGCGAGAGAACTGGTTCTGGTTTATGGCCGATGGAGAGCTTTTTTGTTGCCAAAATATAATAATATCGTCCACGTTTATCTCGCGCGTATAAATCAGCTTTTGGCGTAAATAATTCACAAAATATTTCAATAAATTCTCGGTTTTTCTTTAATAGCAGAGTGGCAGAGTGGAACATGCTTTGAGTTGGGAGGGACAGTGTCTTTTATTACCACAGATAATGATGGATTGCCTTTGTACGACCTTAAGTTGTAATTTATAGATTGTCGAGTGTGTGGAAGGAGGTTTAAATGGTTTATCGATGTAGAGGAAATGCCAATGGTGATACGAATACGAAGTATGACGAACACTTTAGAGTGTCCTTTCGCCTGCCATTCTCCATACAAAACTAGAGGTTGCCTGGGCTTGCAAAACGAATCCGAATCGAAATTCCGACAAGTCAAGATGAAGCGAACTCTTTTTCAAGCACATACTCGACAAAACTCCAATCTTTTACCAGAACAACTATGCCAAACAACTGCGTCATATCAAGAAAGATTTGGCCTGGTACAACAAATGAGCTACAAGCCAGATCAAGACCAGTTATTGCAAGAATTATAGCCGTTAGCATAAGCCACTGGCCAATAGAAGACCACACAGCCAAGCAAGGCATCCCACACAACACCTTCTGCCATAGTTGCAATCATAACACCGAAAAAGAGTCTCTGTATCCCTTCCTGTCCAAATATCGAGCCCTAGCGAGGGTCAGACAGCGTACTCCAGGCAAACTCTTCTTCGTCGACCTTAAAGACTAATTAAAAAAAAAAATAGCTGGCGCGACAGTTCGGGATGAGCCAAGGCCTAGCTTTTCGCAGCCACTTATGTTGTGCGTGTTACATTTTTCGCACTTAGACCAGGAAGTAGGTCCATTGTGATGCCACTAAATACTGGGGTACCCTGCTTACTCCTAAAACCATTTAGATTTCCTAACGTAGCGGTTAAGATCGGCCGTCCTGGCGGAGTTCAGGTCATTTAGATCGCTGAAGAGGTATTGATATGGACCAGTGCGGGACACGTGCAGATGAAGTGTGCGGTGGACTTCTCCTCCTCCTCGTCCCTGCAGCTCCTGCAGAAATCGTTACAGAAATCCCAAGGCGTTGAGCATACCTACCTAGGATGCAGTGCGCCGTGAGGACGTTGATGAGTTTTGAAAGTTGGTCTCTTTTGAGTCGTATTGATACTTTTGTTCTTTTCAGATCGAGGACAGGCCAGATCAGGCTGGCATTGTTGCAATAATCGAGGTGTTGCCATCGACAGTTTGCTTTCGACAGAGCGTCGGTGTGAGTCAAGTGTTTAACAAACGACATGGTCGAGCTTCCCGCCGTTCGTGCATTGGGAGCCTTTTCTAGCCTTTTCGTCAGCCGCACAATTCCCCTGAATGTCACAGTGACCAGGGACCAAAAAAATGTGACTTTATACTGGTTAGCGATCTCGTTTAGAGACACGTGGCAGTCCTTCACTGCCCTAGATTTTATTGTGTTGGATACAAGGAACCTGATCGCAGCCTGGCTGTCGATGTAGATCGTAATATCCGTCCGTCACATTGGGTTAGCCTTCAGCCAAGCGTGCGTCGGCTTGATTTATAGCTGCGACTTCAGTTTGAAAGCCACTACAGTGGTTGGTCAGACTGACGGAGTCGTGGATATCCAGGTCTTCTGAAAAGACAGCGGTTTTAGAGCCGTCTGTAAAGATAGAGGTGGACTTATTAAAAAGGACTTCGCGCTGACTACGGGCTCTTCTATCCGGTAGCTTGTGCTTATAGCCTATGTTAAAGTCATTTTCGGTGGGCAGCGTGTCTGTTGATTTGGGAATGCTACGGTGAGTTGATTGGATTCTGGTTGGCCCTTACATTTTTTTCACACTATTGGTGGGTATCTCGTAGTCTTAAAGCCGCGTTAGTGACCTGCTGCATGCCATAGATATCTATTGAAAACAAGTAGAGTATGGTTTGAAGGGCAGCCGTAGGAAAAGTCCCTATCAACCTAACAACACCCGCAAACAACCAGGTCAAATGAGTTGTGGTTACAAAACCTCGCTAACCACCATCTCTACCTACCTACCTATCAGAGCAACTAGAGCTCCATGGATATCACAATGGTTCCACGTGAGTGTGATGACGAGGGTATACATCAAATTTCAGTGTTCTTTGTTCTAAGGGCTAGTGTTTAGCACCACCGGACTTCTTTTTGTCCAAGACTTGTAAAGCTGTCGTTTCTAAGTAGCTCTGAGTTGGGACAAGTTAACCAGCCAAGGTTAGGTTTCGTAGGGTGTGTGATGGATAGGCCTCATCACAATCATTCGGAGACCTGAAAGTCCATTGTGAATACCCTATTAATGTTGTGGGAATAGCACTGTGGTTCCCGGTTAGTATCTACTAAGTATCTAAAAATCTGCGTAGGTCCGTTAACTGTAAGTCTGTTACCTCCGCTATGCTTGCAAAGAACCTTGATCGTAATGCGCGTAGACGTCGTTTTTGCATAGCGGGGCAGTGGCACAGTAGATGTTTGATTGATTCTATCTCTTCTTCATCTCTGCAGCTTCTGCATAAATCGTTGGACTCGATTCTCCACTTGCGGAGCAAGACTCCGATAGCGCAGAGTCCTGTAATAACTCCAGTGAGCATGGAGATAGAGAATCTGTTCATTTAATTGCGGCTATAGCGTCCGAGAGATGGCACAATCCTCTCTGGCTAACCAGGGGGAATTAGCTTCTTTATCTATTATGCTGTCTATTATCCCATGCCATCTCCCTATCGGTGGCATTACAAATGTGTCTGCTTCGCCAATGTTCATAGCCGACCCCAATCTTGCCAATTTATGAGCTTTTTCGTTCCCTTCTATGTCCTTACGTCCAGGAACCCAGCAGAGTTTTACAGTATGGTGCCTTATGGTGATCAGTGTGTTTCGACATTTCTTAACTGCCTTTGATTAAGTTGCATTGGATTTTATCGATTTTAAAGCTACCTAACTGTCAACTGAGGCAGCTGGCTAAAAATCGAGCTGGCTGGAGACCCTTGTTGGTTGAAGCCCAAGTCCACCCCGGACTGTAGCGCCACCTTAAGTGAGTAAGACTGTCAACGAAGATGGTAAAATCCGATGGGGGAAGATAACAATCTCTTATGCAGCCTGCAGCGTTTTCTATTGTCAGGATCTCGGCTTGGAAGACGCTACATGGTTCTGGCGATCTTAAAGATTCTTGTTTCGGTAGGGTTTTCGAGTAGAATCCGACTCCTGTTCCTGTTTCCATTTTTGAGCCGTTTCAGTGTAAATCGCGTTTTCGTGGTCTTTGTTTGACTCCCAGTCCTCTGGGATTGAGAATAGATTAGGAAAGTCAGTGTTAAAATCCTTATCGGGGTTAAGGTAGTCCGATGTGGATCTGAGGCTTTCGGAATTATATTTCTCGCCCATTAACTTAATAATGTCCAGTATCCTCGCGTGTCCATAGGTGGTCTGCTTCCACAGGATTCTCTCAAGTCTGAGTGCATCTTTTGCGGCAGCGCCTTTTATGAACAGGTCCAAAGGGTGGAAATGAAGGATAATGTCCAGACCTGCTTGCGGTGAACTCCTTATACTACTCCCGTTGTGCAAATTGCAGTTAGCATTTGTACTTTCGTTAAGATAGCTCTTGATCTTTGTTGCACTCCACTACACTGAGCACCCATAGGAGATGATAGATCTTGCAATTGCTGTGTATGTATATCCAATGAATAATACGTGATTGCAAGCCCCATTTTTTCCCAAAGGTCCTCTTATATAGGTAGAGTGCAGTCATTCGTTTTCTCATCCTATCCTCGACATTCCTTTTCCAAGTAAGCTTGGAGTCAAGAATGACGCCGAGATATGTCGCCTCGGAGAAGCGACCTATTGCTATACCGTCAAGCTTTGGCAAAGTAAAACTGGTTATCTTCCTTTTTCTAGATAACAGAACTAGCTTGGTCTTCTGCGGGTTGACTCCTAGACCGTTTTGTTTTGCCCACCTGGAGATCTCCAAAGATCAACCCTTCAATGACATGGGTTTATCATTTGCACACAGACAATTGATGAATTACC
Organism: Matsumyia berberina; assembly: GCA_917880715.2. Taxonomy (NCBI): domain Eukaryota; kingdom Metazoa; phylum Arthropoda; class Insecta; order Diptera; family Syrphidae; genus Matsumyia; species Matsumyia berberina. The sequence continues at coordinate 64,868,642 of OU862870.1, forward strand.
ACAATCTGTCTTTTTAAAAAAAATCCCATTGTATCCAGACCGTCTTCCCATCATGTATGTAGGTCAATGCTAAGTGAAACCACCAGTCCAGTCGTCGTCAAGCCTTTTGTCACTTCTTTTCGCTTTCAGTTTGCACGCTCTTTAGACAAATTTTCCCCCAAAGCCTAATGAGTATTTAACAGGCCTCAACTAGGTAACAAGGTTTGCGGTTTTCCATTGTCCAAAGAATAGGCTCAAAGAATGGCCCAAATTTAAAAAGAGCTTAAGCTCTAAACCTCACCGTTGACACGAGTCCGCTGAACACATCGTCACATCAAGACACCAAAAAAAACCTCGAAAGAGAAAACTTCAAATTACCGAGTAATTGCGGTTAAATATTTCAATTTTTTCTTTTTTTTTCCGACACATGAAAATGAAAGAAAAAAAAATTAATTAACAGAACCGATTATGCCTCCTCCACCATGGTGTGGTGGGTTCCTTTGGCTTCTTTCGGTTCTTTTACGGAAATCGCAGCGAAACAAAACATTAAATTAATCATCCAACAAAGGAGGCACAGCACAGTAAGATGCGGATAGATAGAGAAATCTCTTTCTGACAAATTCATTATAATTTTCGTTTAATTTCGGAAACCTCCTGGTCCTCCCCCAGGAAGGGTACCTAAATGTTGTTTAATGCTGTTGTGTTGGATTGCTATCAACGCTCGTTATGCCACACATACTCAAACAACAAACAACCGACTCGACCGATGATTATTTTTGAAAATGATTAATGTTCAGCGAGGTTTTCCGTTTTTTTTTTTTTTTTTTTTAACTCTAAGCTAAAGTAAGTCTTGGGGTACGGTGCGCTAATCTAATGGAAATGAAATTACCGCACATGTGAGTCTGGTCGGACGGGAACTATGTACTGGGAGCACATGGTGCACTCAGAGTATGCCCTGGGTGCCGCAGATAAGACCGCTTAATGCAATTCAACTTCAATTAACCGACAACAATGGGATCATACCGGACCGGAGCGCGCGCTCTCTTGGGGTGATTTTGAATAATGATCGTGGCCGAGAAGCGGGAACAATATGAGCAATGATCACCTAGAGGATATGCTTCTCGGTCACCAGTGAGAGGGCCTCAAAACCGAATCCGATATGAGTTGTACTTTTTGTCAACAGTTTTGTGTTTGTTGTCGCTGCAACGAGTGAAAGTCTCAGCGCCACTTTGTAATCGTATACCGTGGTCTTAACCAGTCCACTCTCGATGGGAGTACAATACCCCTTACTGCAGTTTTGGCCATGGGCGTTTTGATTTGCTTTGCACGATACGAGGTTTCTATCCTCTATGGCAGCGGCTAGATATTAATTTATTTGCTTTGATTGACCCGATGACGATGAACATACACAACTCAATGTGGTTGGAGGAGGAAACAATGTGGAGTGCCTAAGGGTGCGGCATTGTGGCCAGTGTTCTTTAGTGTGTTGTTATTTATTCTGAGAGCGCTGTAAGGTAAATTAGATGCAGGTTTAGCTTGAGAATTTAAGTGATTAGGAGATATATGGAGAAACGATTTTGGAATGAACGAAGATATAGGGATTAGATGGGTTAGACGAGATAGGCCAGGCAGTTGGTCTGGATGGTAAGGCTGCGAATCTGGTCAAGGAGGAGAAAATTTATTAGCAAATCACTTGGAGTGGAATTTTGCTCAACAGATGATGGAGATGATTTGTGATTTTGGTTTCGTTGGCGGTTAACTGGTTACATAGATGAGAGGCTCTGATTTATCCGAGGATCTTATATCATTTACCTATTGTGTACAAAAGATCCTGGAGCTAGTCTATTAGGAGGTCACCGAAGCTGCTAGCAATATTGAAATTACATACATACTTAGCAGGGCACTGATAAACATAGAAAGCATTTGCAGTCCTTTTCTTATTCCTCGCAGATCGTAAGAATCGTCAGTGCAGGTGTTTATTGAGATTATTGTTTCCTGTGATTAAAAAAAAAATAGCTGGTGCAACAGCTCGCGATAAGCCAAAGCCTAGCTACTCGCAACCATTCATGTTGTGCGTTTTACATTTTTCGCACGAATGGAAGGGACCAACAATTTATTGCCGACCCAAACGGCGCATTGAGAAGCTCTCTCATAACAAATTACACTCCCGGAGGCTTGTCATTCCCCGACGAGAAGTAAAGCCAAGAAAAATGTTTGGTAGACATGGCTGGGGCTTGAACCCACGCCGCTTGCTCAGCAGTCCAAAGCACTAAGCACTGATCCACGGTGTCCTGTGATTGGTATTACTAGATACGGGGGTGAGCAGAAAGCTCTTCACTTAGGCCTCATTCGGCCCGTTTTGTTCTCCTCTTTAAAATTTCGAAACTGTAGAGATAGAACAGGTTTGGGACGTGTATTGGGAGGGATCTAGTGAAAGTTGGAACAATTTTAGAGTTGAGACAAGTTTCCGTGTGATTTGGCGAAACTTTTTGTTTCTTTGATAAAGACCAGGATATCACCGATTTCTTTATCCTTGAGATGCTTCAGGTTCGATATCCACATGAATCCCAGGATCTTCTCTTTCATTCTCGCTGGGGCTGGCCAGCGGCATAGTGTTTGAAATTTTGTGATGGCTTTAAGTGCGGCCTGACTATCCGAGCAGAAGTCAAATTTGCTCCTTTAAGTGTGGTGGTTCAATAGAATTTGAGCTCCCCTCAGATTGGTAAGGAATTTTGCTTGGAAGACTGTGACAAAGGGATCTAGACGAATCGCAAGTTATATTGGTGGGTAATTGCAGTATACACCAGCCCTAGAGTTGCCTGCGATGAGCCGTCCTTACTTACTTACTTAAGGTGACGCTATAGTCCCAGGTGGACCTGGGCCTTAACCAACAAGCTTCTCCAGCCAGCTCGAGTTTTAGCCAGCTGCCTCCGGTTTGCACGCCAAGCTAATTAAGGTCCCCTTCCACTTGCGTGCGCCACCTGAGACGTGGTCTTCCTCACTTGCGCCGACCCTCGGGTGTGGATTCCAAGATTTTACAGTCCGGAGCATTGATGTCCATCCGCTCTACATGACCCAGCCACCTCAGTCGTAGGACCTTCAGTTTTCTGGCTAAGTCGATGTTGCTGTACAGCCCGTACAGTTCGTCATTCTATATCCTCCTCCATTCACGGACCGAAAATTGACCGAAGAATTTTCCTCTCGAAAGAGCCAAGAGCAACCTCATCCGCTTTTGACAGAGTCCATGCCTCCTCGCCATAGGCCAGGACTGGGACGACTAAGGTCTTATAAAGGGTACATTATATTATTTAAGATAGGGCTTTGCTACTTAATTGCCTTCTTAGCCCAAAGAAACAGCGATTGACAAGAGTTATTCTTCGTTTCATCTCAGCGCTGGTGTCGTTGTCTGAACTGATAGCGGAGCCTAGGTAGACAAAGTCCTTAACAGTGACGTTCTGTCCGAGACGTCGGTGTTGGGTGTCCTTTCTTGTTGTCAGCATAGGCTTGGTCTTGCTCCCATTGACCGCTAAACCCATCTTCGCCACTTCCGACTCAATACTCACGAACGCGCCAGTGACATCGCTGCCTCTGGTGTTAGCGCGTGAGTTTTGCCCTATTCTTTCAAGAATGTTGAAGAAGTCGCATGACAGCGCGTCGCCTTGTCTAAATCCTTTTTTGACATCAAAGGTCTCGATGAGTTCTTGACCGACCTTAATGGAGCAGCGTGCTTTCTCCATCGTCACCCTGCACAGGCGGAAGAGTTTGCCAGGGACGCCAAAGCTAGACATGGTTCTGTATAGCTCGTATCTATAGATGCTCCGATGAAAATGTGGTGGGTATCGATTTGAAGTTCCTGGGTTTTCTCCAAGATCCGCCGCAGTGTGAATATTTGGTCGATGGTTAACTTGCCTGGCCTGCAACACTTATATGGACCGATCGACCTGTTGAGGAACGCTCACACAACACGACAGATAAGATCTTGTAGGCGATGTTAAGAAGACTGATGCCTCTGTAGTGACTAGTAAATCAATCTGTTTCTGTCCATCAATTTGCATATCTCGTCTCAATAATTGATTAAGGTCATGAGAAATGTCATGTTTTACAGAGATTTGAAGGGAACTCATCCTCCCGATTCAGATCCAGAGCCTCTAAGCTTCTTTTTCTAATCCCATTGCATACTTAAAAGACAAATGTATTTAGAAAAAAAAAAACAATTACAAGTCAAATTAATAATACAATTCCCTTCAAAACCAGTTCCAATTCCGCGTTATTTTTCTTATTGCTGGGGTGCAAATCCTTCATTTTAAATACAAAAACTCCCCTGCAAATCCCGAAGCGCAAGGACTATTTCTATTGGATCCGTAAAGCGCCCCTAATAAATATTCAATTATCCTGTTTCAAATGTAATGCAAATCCCTTTTGAAAGCGTCGTTGATCAATTAATTAACGAATCTTTTGTAATCTTGGTTTTTTTTTTTTTGCTTCTCCTCGAAGATAACGAAAGAGAAGGAGAGTGTGAAGGGGGACGGGATTTCGAGTCCTTTCCAACCACCTCCCCGTTCATTTTCTTACACTTCAAAACAACAACCTATATTAAGACAATGGAATTAATTCAAAAGTCCGTACTCATCCGCTCATGAAAGTAAAGAAAAAAAAAGGAACTCCTTTAGCCAACGGTTGAAAAGTACCCGCGCAACATGACAGTCTTTAAAGAACGACCGGGTGAAATAGGGTTAGGTCTACCACCAGCCACCTGGTTAGGTTGTCGTCGTTGTCGCTGTCGTCGTCGAGTCACATCTTTATCCCTGTGTGTATTTGCATTTTTTTTCCTGCCCGACTCCATGCCTTTGCCTTCGCCATCGCCATCTTCATCTTCTGTTGAAAGCCGACGCACATAGAGGATACCCGGGGTACACAAGCCTTTTTCCACACACCCTGTCTCCCCCAATCGTGCAGTAACTTTACACAGTCTTCTCGTCTGCAACCACCACCACCATGTTGAATTAAGGATTGTACGAGGATATATATCTCGGGATATTCACTCGAGGTATTTTCCAGCATCCGTGTGGAAAAGGTATTGCTATTCCGACTCCGCACAGCTTCGAATGTAATTCCACAAAAAGCTTCAGCGGTGGGTTTCCTTTTTTTTTTTCTTTTCATCCCCCTCGACCGGGTCGGGTATTCTTTTGAATTTTTCTTTGCTTTCCTTTGATTGTTCGATGGGGCACGACAAGGGGGTGGCTGCACCACACGCAAAAAAAATGTTTTCATTGTTCATTTGGTTAGGGATGGCGAATGAAGCTGACAGAAAGGTTAAACTTACACCGGGACAGGACCATCCCCCTTCGATAAAAAAAAAAAATAATCTCTCATGACATAATCGATCAGCGAAGAAATGTTGCAATAAACCTCTGTTATCCTGTTTAATATCCTTTCCTCGCGCGTCTTATCGCCTTTTTCTCTCTCGATTTGTCTCCTCGCCTGGCTATCGATTACATTTGACGAACGTTCCGACGAAGGAACGATTTGTCTCCGAAACAATTTAGATAGATCCACGACTGATTTATAAATCGCCAAGCGCACGGGCCGGGCCGCTGCTGTATGTGTCAATGGGAGCGGCACACGCCTCTGCCGGGATTGAGTTCTTTTCGAGGCACTTTCCAGTGCCAATTAACCGCCATTGAAAGGTGTTAAATGAATTATGGGACATGACGTGCGATAAGACCGTGCCCGAGGGTGGCATCATTTGCCATTGGGCTCTTGATTTGTGTAAATAAACCAATAAATCGTTTCTCGCAGGATATACAGATGAGGTCGAGCGAGCGCTGCTGCTCGCTCGTGTTAATGTCAAAGTAGTGTTGACAAGTTTCACCCGAGCAGAGTATGCTTCGTGTAGGTCTTGAGATTGCTTCTACACGGTGCGACAATCTAAATTCGAATGCGTTCATGTCCGTGCTGATGGATTTGTGAAGAAGGCACTAAGCCCACATGTGATAAAAATAAAAACAAATGTGATGCCATGTGTTGCGAAGCTAAAAGATTATATTCTTGGGAGATTCCGGGTGCTTAAGCGTTTTTTAATTTTTATATGACAAAGATGCGCGATGTTTTGTTTGACTCATGGTCATTGATAGAATTGGCCATTATTCAGGCGATGATTAAAGTACTCCGTGTGTCTATGGGATGGAAAACATTAATTTCTGAAGATGAGGACTGTCTTATTTGTTTACAAGTTTATTGTTTCTAAGTTTATGGTCGCGATAGTCTCTGCGGAATATTTAAAATGTTTTTTGCTTTTATGTGGTCGTAAATGTTCGTTGAGTCGGTGTCAGCGAAATACTTTTAGCTCATCGCGGGCTAAGATTTTTTTCGAACAAAGAAGAGTTCTAATTGTGTGGCAGAGTCGTTAAGAGAGAGATGACGATCCATTAGCATATTCTTATTCCCTGGTGAATATTTTTTTAACACCAAATCTTGGGTTGCAAATGGTTTGGGGAAGATTTATACTCAAAATCTCGAATAAAAGTAGCTACGCAACCCTAGATTGAATAAGGGCTTTCACATCTGTCGTGACGGATACGACGTCATTTTAAAGTGGAAGGCCGGCATGGTTGAAGGCAACACCTTGCTCTCTTACCCTTTTTTCGATTCAGTTGTCAATAAGCCCGCTCCTCAGTTACCGCGAATGAAGGCGAGAGTCATTTCTTACAGTAACAAGAGGACTGGACTAGAATCAGCAGCAGGAAGGCTTCTATCTGGCTCCACAGTGTCGTCTTCAGCAAAATTGGAGCGAAATAGTCAAGCACAAGTCAAACGCCTTATGTAACTCAACTTACGCCCGGCAAAATCTCAAGATTGGCCATCGGAATTTCGCTGTGGCTGAAGGAATGTTGGAGGCTCTCTTTTTCTTCTTTGCACTTCCCCAAAAAAACCTCAGTGAACCCTAGGAATTTCCAAGTGTTTATTCTGACTCGCTTTGCTTAAACCTTAAACCCATTTAGTGGGATCGTTTGCTTTTTACCTAGTAATCTTGAAAATCCCTCAAGCCATGTTGGGCAACCAAATGCGGGCCTTCGGTCTCCTTGGGATCTCCTCGGCTGGGATGAGCTTTAGTCTTAAGTCACCCCATGCGTCGCTAATCTTAGCGCTACACTCGCCAAGAATGTCCTTTGAGAACCGAACCTACCATATGCGATCGAAAGATGTGCACAAAACATCGCGATACTATCAGACAGCCAGGCTGCCATCAAGACACTGATTTTCTATGAAATCAAAATCCAAAATGGTTTACGAGTGTCTGGAAAAAATAAACAGATTGGTCCGGAACAATAAATAGAGGGAATTGGGACAGTCGATTGACTGGCAAGGAAAGGGTCACCATTCGTTGGACCTGAGTCGAGGTATAGTATGGTATATGAGGGTGAGCGAAAGGCTCTTCACTTAGGCCTCTGCCGCGCCTGTTGTGTTCCCCTCCTGTAACTGTCGAAACTGCAGGGATAGTGGACCTGAGCCATACTGCGGGCTGTGACCACATCGAATGGAAGAGGAACTGCGAAGAGGGGAAGAGTGCAAAAGAAGAAGACTATGGAAAGCGCTACGACTAAAGGAGGAGCAAGTCTTGCCTAGGCACCAACAAGAACCAGCTTCGCATTCTAACGGTCTTCGTAGTGGGCCATTTCAGACTCAGGTAACATCTCAGGAAACTGGGAATATGTAGAAGCGAACGGAAACTGCAGATATGGACTGTGGAGCACTGATTCATAAAAGAAGAGCACACCTGGGAGCTTACATTTTCCCTGATACGAATCTGCCATCGTTGGACCCAATCCAGATACTCCGATTCCTCAGAGTGTTTGGATTGGAGAAGGTGCTATAGGTCGAGACTTATCGGCCAATACGAGTTCGGGGGAGCACAATAGATCTCTACCCATCCCAACTTTTAACATCTAACCCATAGTAACGACGGTGATTGTACAGACTCGTGTGGAGCTCAAATCAATTTTGTGACTTCAGTCTTACGAGCTTACTTTCGATGACGATAGAACCAGGACCAGGGTAAGAAACTAGACTTTGGCCCTCTCGGCCTGTCGCCGCAGGTTTTAGATGTTCAAAGACAACGATGCAGGTTTTCTTTAACTTTCCTCAAGCCATCTCTTCAGTTGCACGTCCAAGTTCGCCGTAACAAACTCTCCAACTGACAGAAAATCGACAGAAAGTCATGCGTTTCATGTCACTGTTGACTGTTTACTGTCACATAACCTCATCGTCGTAAGTGCTTCTCCGTCGACACTTCTTACACAAACCAGATCATATCTTTCACCCGCAATCACATTAGTCCTGGACAAGCCAAAGTTCGAAGCAAAATGGGACTGACAAGCACCCCATGCACACAAATTAATAAAAATAATGCAAAATACAGACAAAAAAAACTTACCACTTTCGATTTTTTTTCTCCACCATCCACCCCCCGATGACATTTTGTCTCTCAGCACACACGTCCCCTTTTCTGATAAAAGATGACCTGCTTTGGAAATCCCCCAACAGGGCAACCATACACAGGACACACTCATTCCTTGCTTTGCTCCTTTTTCCAAATGACTTTCTTCTATTTTGTTTCCCGATCCCCAGCTTCTGTTTCATTTCATTTCTTCCAAAAAAAAAAAGTGTCCATCATCAAGCGCACACAGTTCATCTATTGGGAGATATAAAGGCTAACACACCACACGGGATGAGGATGGAGGGAGTTATACCTCATCGTAAATGGGGTCAGTGCTAGGTTATCATGGCGTCCTTAAGATCCTTCGAAGGGAGCACAAAAAAAAACACACCAAACCAGTCGAAGGGAAATTTTTAAGCTTTCACAGTCTCGTTACATAACAGCCACCTCCAACCCAGTGAGAGTCAGCTAGATTCGAGAGCGTATGCCTGGGGCAATGGAAAAAGCCCTAGAAATTTACAAAAAAATCCCCCCGACGAGAAAAAAAGTAAAGGACATTCTCTCCTTGATAACTTGATTAAAACTTTCCGAAAAAATATCCCTTCGAAGGGTGTCCTCGTCAAGCATGCGCCCTTTGGCAACATTGTATACAAATCTCAATCTCATTGCTGAAGTAAAAAAATGTATAGCAACACACGCACGACAGCATAAATTCCTTCGTTCAAAACTCTCCTCGCTCGCGGTCCGATAAAAGAGACAAGAGAAACGACAACACAAGAAGGGGAACTCGAACTCCATGCACATCGTCTACTTCATCGACACGTACAGTAACGAGTGAGCGAGTGAATACATGTTTCTTCTTCGTTCAGTTGCTGCTGCTGGTTACTTTTCCCATTTCCATCGCCCTCTGCCACTACGTGTGGTCTTTTTCTTCACTCGCACCGCAGCGGCTAGCTCCTAGCTGAACACACGAACAAATTGAATCCGAATAATCAGTCTTGTTCGTCGCTTTGTGGTGTGAAGTTCGTTTTTTATATTGAGGGAGATTCGCGTACCGCGTATATTAATTTTTTTTTGACAACTTCTCCCTGTCACCGCAAGATTCTTGTGTTGTGTCCGTTGTTTATGGTCAAAGTGTTGTATGGAAACTCGAAGAGATTTTCTTTTCCTTTCTTTTTGAGTTTCTCATTTTTTTTTTGATTTTGATTTTTTTCCTCTTCGGTGGAATGTGAAAAAGTGAAAAAAAAAAAATAAAAGAAAATCCAAAATCCATGTGAAAAGTGTCTGGGAGTGAAGAAAATGTTTACCACCAATCGCAGGTGATAACAAGATTTTACACGTTATCGGCACGACAAAGATCGTTTTGTTTATGTCGGGGATATGATCTAAGCACCGCGCGCCACAAGGAATACGACTTACGAACAAGAAAAAAGGATATTTCGGGATACCTATGTTTTTCCTTTTTTTCGTCGTCCTCCGCTTTACATAATTCAATTCATTTTTATGTTTCCCACTGTGGATGAGTTGTATTTTTTATGTTTTTGGATTTTTTATCTTAATTTTCCATCAACTGCTACTGTTACATCGAAATACAACGTCGCTAGTTCAATTTTGCCGTACACAACGATACTCGCGAATGTCCTGCGATTCTTAGTGAAACCACAACAAACAAAATATGAATCCTTATGAATACGAAACGCCACCCGATTGCCGTGATAATAATGGAGTTTTGCGGGGAACTATACAACAACAGCAACAATTGCAGCAGCAGCCGCAGCATTACGATTATGAATATCAACACTTGCAGCAACGTGCAGGCGATAGAGATCCAAGGACACAACTTACACATGGCAGAGGAGGCAAGTGTTAAATTCATCATCTCTCTTATCTTGATGTATTATGTATCGGGTTCTTCATCGAAATGCATTATTCCTTTGCTAAGTAACTGACGGGAGTTTAGGATTTCCTACGAAAATTTGTCCAAACTTTCCTTGGATGTCAGAGCTCAGAGATAACGAAGGGCTTCTTCCTGGGAATTTTTTTTTGTTGTGAATTTCTGATTGAGACTTCACTCTTTTGATGGTTTTTTTTTTTTTTTTTGGAAATCCTTTTACCTTGAGTCGCTCGGAATGTCAGCCAATCCTGTCGAGTTGAGTTCTGACAGGTTCCATATTTTTTGGATAATTTTAGATTTTCTTGGGAAATTTCCCGAAATAAAAAGAAGCCACTATCTTGGCAATTGGCATGACAATAATTTAACTGTGACGATGAGATTATGGAAAAATTACTTTAGGAGAGTGGCTATGGGTGGGAAAATTCTTGGCAAATATTCTGTCTTTTGTCATATAATTGGATGCAGGGAAGCTTTTCCTACTTCTGGTATAGGTTCTTCGGTTTCTTTTCAGTTTCTTTGAGAGCCTAGGTTAGGTAGTTAGAGGTGGGAGTCTGGTTTCTGATGTCACAGCTCATTGTCCATGTATTACTATACAACTTTGGGGGATGTAATTATGAAATCTACTTGGTGGAGTTAAAGAAGCTAATGGTGTTGCAGAAGTTTTATAAATTTAAAAAAAAAAATCTTCTCTGGCTCTAGCTAGTGCCAGTCAATCACAGAGAAAGGGAAACAGGATTTCCGTTTTCAGTGCATTGTTGCATCTTCAGCTGTGGGTGTTAAGGGGTACACCTCACTTGACAGTGTGTGTGCCAATTGGCCAGAGGTACGCTACAATTTTTTTTTTTCTGTTCTTTGTGAGCCCTACGGAGTTTGTTGACTAAGTCTTGCGTCCTTTGTTTGCTGTAGTTGGGCCGTGTCTTTGAATATGATAAAGTTTTCCAGAGAATTGGAGTACAGATCCCCAGAATCCTGGCAATACTGTTCCGCATAACAATGACGTTTGATAATAAGTGAAAAAAAATGTTACCAATCACAGTACAATGGATCTGCAAAGTGTTAACCATCATCACGACAGTTGGTCGGCCGTTACCGCACCCGTTGAAGTGTGAACTACAGTGAAATCTTCCATTGTGGACAGTTCTCTTAGGCGGACAGCTCTCTTAGGCAGACAGCTCCCGTAAACGGCTATATTTTTCTAAGCAAACCTAAACACGTTAAACATTTTTTCTTGGATGGACAACTCCCCTGTCCATCGTCGCTGTCCGCCTAAGGGTGATTTCAGTGAACTATCGAAATAAATCCATGAAGGGTTGACCCTTACCTGGCCTGTTCGTCAGTCCAATTGATGTCGGATCAATGTTTCAATGTTTGCACACGAACATTCTCCTGGATGCGATGGCTTCAAGAACTGCTTGACTGTCCGTCTGTTTTCTCCTGTGATTGTGGTGTTCAAATATAACTCCGGCTCCGGGAGACTGCATGAACGACTGGACCCACTGCTATCCTGTGTTAGTTTCTTGTAGATTGAGCCCAAGAATCCTTCGAGTGTTTTAAAAAAAGGGCCTTTAGTCTTGCCACTGAGTGTCTTGACAGCCTCGTTGCTTCGAGGTATACTAGTAGGATAAGTGACCTCCATTCAGACCACTCGTTGTTTGTTCATTGTTCACGGCTGGACATCAAACTGCTACATGGTAAAAGATTTTCCGAAGTCATTCCTTTCCCCCTTATCTACCACATGCACCCCAAATTTCCAGTTTCTGTAGACTATTTTAAGTCAAAAAGTCTCCAGTAATGCCAAGGCTCTTTAGGTACCAGTAGTAGGCATCTTGATCGCATCAAAGCATATATATTCCACTTGCTAAGCACCTCACTTATATCGAGCACATCTAGATTACATAACGCCTGGTTCATTTGGCCTCTCATGGTACTATAGAGCATCGAAAGCGTTTATTCCGAAACAACCTTCCATCTCATTACAGGGCATGCTAGGCAGACATGTCCAGCTACGGTGCATAGTCTGTAACAATTTCTGCAGGAGCTGCAGAAACAAATGTGTGCCCTTGCTCATATTTGAGTGCCAGTATCCTTATCTGTCGTTTATTTATGTGATCTAGTCTAGTGTGTCTAATCGTGGTGTAGTTTCCACAGAAGCAACGCAGTGATGTACATTTTTATGTAAACGAATGATTTAACTATGCTTTCCGCTCTTATAGAATTTACGACATACCCTCATTGAATCAACATAAAAATTCGTAGGTTACCTCTAGTTTACTTTTAGACGAATCATAAAAGCCAATCACTTTGAAGTTACTCCTGTGTCATCCAACCTTTTCTTTCCCAAGATTTTATTCATTTAAATTTCTCATTTGAATTTTCCCATATAAATCTCAATCTTCCATCAAAAAGACAAAAAAAAACCCTCTCTCTCTCTCTCGTCCTAATCTTTCAGTCATAAATGTATCTTTCAAATCGAATTTGCTTTTTTTTTTTTTTTTTTCCCTCTGCAACATAAAATGCTTGCGAATCTCATCTATAAATTCAATAACAATGACCTGATTAGGAACAATTGCAAGAGGATTCGAAAAGGAAACCCTTTTCTTCGTTGAGAGAAAAAAAAAAAGTCAACTATTTGCCAATTCTTATTCCATCATTCGGATTCTATTCTTTCTTTTTTCTTTGATTTGTCTCCTTGTGAAATCATAAAAGTAAACCTCATCGCACACAAAGCGAGGCAAAGAATCCCTAAGAACTTAAATGACAATATGAAAGCATAAAGTAAGATGATGACTGCAAAGGAGGAACACATGGATTGTTAGTGTACTTTATTCGTATTTTTTTATGCTTTGTGTCCTTTAGTAGAGTCGGTCCTATCGGATTTATAGCTACATAAGTGTTCAAACTTCAAGGTTAGTCAAATCTCTTCAACCTCTTATGGACACAATAAACCCAACAGCTGGTCAGTTTGAGCAGTGACCAACTTGACAAGATAGATTCCTCAGTGGTTAGTGCGTTGGACTGCTGTGCGAGCAGCGTGGGTTCAATCCCCAGCCATGTACACCGAATATTTTTCGCTGCACCACCTCTCGTTGGGGTATATCAATCCTCCGGGAGTATAATCTGTCATGAAAGATCTTCTCAATTCACCGTTCGGAGTCAGCTATAAATTGAAGGCAACATGAATGGTTGCAAGAAGCTTGGCCTTGGCTCATCCCGAGATGTCGCGCCAGCTATTTATTTTTTTGCCGCTTTTTGGCTTAAATGGGTCTAAGTTCCAAAGTTTCTAATGCTTCATTTACCGACAAGATCTCCAGAGATTTGAAACGATGAAAATGTGGTTCCAAGCTCTGGCTTATATGGGCAACTATACATACCTGACTTAGTCGTCGTCTTTCCTACCTTTTCCTTGTTTTGCTTTGTGAACACGTTCGTATTCTCTTTGTTTTGCCGTATGTATTTTGCAACTTGAATCGCCATTCGAAATGTATGCGGATTTCTTATCAATACGACACGTAAGGATGGATATGGGATTGGGCATTTTCGTCGGGTGACTTAATTCAAATTCAAAAATTTATTTAATCCCTTCTATGAGATCAGGGAGAAGGAAGGGGACAAGAAGCCACTGAAAAGGGTTATTTCTCTTTATGACATCTTGTGGTTGATGGCCTATTTTTCTTATGACTTTTGAATACATTGAAGGGGAAATCTTTTAACGACACTAAATGAATTAAAATCAACGCACATCTCTAAATGTTGCTGCAACGATAAGCAGTGTTTCAGAGTATAATATTCAACAAAAATTTGCTTGAAACACTCCCTGTACTCCTTTTTTTAGGTGAATTTTTTTATAGTCCTTAAAGCCGAGAAGCTCCTTATTTTCTCCCCTCTCAGCCAGAATACACATCAAAATGCGTCACACTCAGACTCTGACCCAACAGGGTAACATTAAAACGTGCGAATTGACCATAAAATTACTTTTAATATTTTTAATGCGCATACTAAATAAGTCTAAGCAATTCGATACCCGATTGTCGGTACATGTTAAGCACCTTTTGTTTAATGTTTTTTGTATATGAAAAAAAAAAACTTTGTGGAATTTTTATTTATGCAATTTAATTCACTTTGTCGGAAATAAAATTTGGGCTTTTTCGCATTTAGGGCTTATAATTTGTATTTTATGTTAATTTGTAACCAAATTTTGCACTCAACCAAGTGTCAATCAAGTGAAATGTCAACAAATGTCGAGGTTTTCCTTTTTTTGTTTTTTTTTTTCCCGCTTTTAATGCGATTGTGTAACATGAGTGATGTCATTGGAGAATGCGTAGAAATTTAGAGAAAAATATAACACTTCTGTTACACCGAGTGATCGATGATTTCGTTCGGGTAATTAAAGTCTGTCACAGGTAGATGTCAAAGGGGTTATGATTCAATAAAAGGTGTACGATTAGTTTTTTCAATAAAACCCAAAATAATTAGAAAATTCAAAGTTTATTGATCTTAGAATTTAGTTTAAACATGGGACTTAATAATACAATATAAAGATAAATTTCACATGCTATCATAAGTTTTTTCACTTTATGGGCACAATTGTAGGCCTATTTCTCCGATACCAAGTCTGCATTGGTTTCTGGCTCTTTTGTGTAAACCTTTACCTTCAAATAGCTTTAAGGGAAATCATCTAACGTCGCCAGACACCCAATAATGTCAGCTAAATGACATATGTATGACTCTAGAGAACAATAAACTGATTGTATCATGTGCTATGTGGCATGTTACTCCATCTCAATGGAAATACTTATATAATTTCAAACAAAAATTTCGCGCAATTTTACTTTGCATGTAATTAATTACCTTTTTTTAAGATTACGGCAGTGAAGAAAAAAATTAAAAAGAAATCGTACAACAAATCTGATGTAAAATGTAAAACCTACACCTCTTATTGAATCAACCTTTATTTAATCATCATTCACAATATCAGTTTATGTTTTTCGTTTATTTTCCGTTTGTGTGCGTCCGGGAAAAAATGTCAACTTTATCTACTAAATATTTGAACTTTGATATAAAAAAAAAGTGTAAAGCCTTTTGGGGATTCGGTAGTGTTCGCTGGTGTACACACTCCCACACTATTTGACAGGTAGATGTGCCCTTAAAACACTTGTGTGATTGTCAATATTGACAGTCGGTAGTTTTCATCTGTCTCTTGGTAAAGTTTTTGGCTTGAATATCTAAAAGACGGTTGAGTTAATTATCAATTTGTTTGCAGCTGTTACGCCCTCTTTATTTGGCAGATCTGTCAGTTCAAAGAACTCGTATGAGTGTCAATAATGACAGTACAGGTGGGCTTTTAAGAGCCAATTTGTTTGAACTTCTACTTCTGAAGAAGTTGCTTGACATTGTCTCACGAAAGTCAGGCATATTTTATATCTCTCTTGCGACCAAATTAGAAACTAGCAATGATCCATCAATATGGAATGCACATCTGTTCAGTGTAACAAACCGTCTAACAAACATTTCTACGGGTATTCCACTCTACCACCACCGATGACTCAAGAAATTGATGAAAAATTAATACAATTTCGCGCGCGCAACTGAGCAGTTTAAACATTATTTTCCATGAAAATTTTTAAGTGGTTCACAGCCACAGCTAAGTGAGTGTTTATATTCTGTTCGGCCAATTTGTAAATTCGTCTAAAAATAGACAGTCTGCTCGGTGAATAGATGGTTTACCTCTTGGGCGTTTGTTGGAGAGTCTTTGTTTATTTTTGGACATTCGGCGAAAATTCACTTTTGTGCCTGCCTATCGGTCTAAGTGTTGCTTGTTGTTGTTTGTGGTTAATTAGCGCGATGAAATATTCGCTTGCCAAAATGATGTTGTTCAGGAAATTTTATGAAACTTTCGAGTCAAATAGGCGCTGAAAACGGTTGGCATTCGTTAAATTTTAAACATTTTGCCAAAGAGGTAAACCAAACTGAGGAGAGGCATCGAGAAAAGTGATTAACTCCTGTAAATGGATGCTGATGAGGGTTTGTAGCCTTTCTTCGCATAAGTCTGTTCTTGAGTCCTTGTGCTGCATGTTTTTCTTAGTCTGACGGCACTTTTAATCGTAGAACTCTGTCCATGCCTCTCTTTTAGCCTACGACGAATCCCTCTTGATCTTGTCTGGATTGCTTCTAGTCTAGTGGAACTTTATTTCGTTTGCCAACTATCTTGCGTGGTTGCCGTGGCTCAGTGGTTAGTGCGTTGGACTGATGTGCAAGCCTGCGTGGGTTCAAGCCCTAGCCATGTCCACCGAACATTTTTCGAGGCACCACCTCTCGTCAGGGAATGACAAGCATCCGAGAGTATAATTTGTCATGAAAAAATGAAAAAGCTGCACGACTTCTTCGAACGGAGAGGTCCATACTTGGATGGTTTGGGCACGTCAAACGCATGTCCCCAACTCGGTTTCTAAGACGTGCCATGGAAATTCTGCCATCGGGTAGGCGTCCCCTGGGTAGGCCTAGGATGAGATGGCTGGACCAAGTCCGAAATCTCTACTTTACCCGTATGGGGATAGCCCCTGATGAGTTAGAGTCGATGGTGAAAGATCGGCAAATGTGGAGAGTCCACTTAAGCTCCCTAAACCCGCGACCCTCATAGTGGATTGGAAGATGATGATGATAATGATGCAAATGGAAAAGCTTCTCAATTCCGAGTTCGGAGTCGGCAATAAATTGTAGGTCCCTTCCATTCGTGCGAAAAATGCAACACGCACAACATGCGTGCGAGAAGATAGGCCTTGGCTCATTCCGAGTTGTCGCGCCAGCTTTTTTTTTTTTTTTTGGTGCCTTGCATTTTGCCTACGCATTGTGAACGCATTCTTGACCACCAAACATGGTTGTGCCTATTTCCCCCCCCCCCCCCTATATCAGGACGCCTGAGCTGAAGTCAAACACGATACTGTTGTTTCGATCACCAAATACTCAGTCTAAGGGATCTCAACGATTCTCCAGTGAAATCAAGGTCTTTGCGGAAAGTTTTTAGGTCCAAAGGAGATTAATAGCTCTGAGAAGAAACCAAGTGTTGTCCCAACTTTGTTTTGAAAGGAAATCAACCGATTTGAACGTATTATTTGCTACAAGTCATCTATTCTGGTATTCGTTACCAAAATTAGGCTCTGTTGGGTCTCATATTCAACTGACGATGGCCTGTTATACACTGGGACCTAAAAAATCTTTTGTGTCAAGCAAGTTCCCCTACAACTCAGGACAATTTTGAGCAAGACCTCGACATGGCGGAATCTCAGTGGTGAATCTCCTATTTTAATCTGTTGCAAACTACGGCGGGATATTCGCACAAAATATGCAGTTTCTCGGTCCTCCAAGCAGAGTCGGCACAAGTCCGACGGACTGATTCTTTGGACCTAACCTACTTTTGCCTCACATCGACAGTGTACATCCGATTCAGTCAGCGCTGTCTCTCATTGTTCAAAAATTGACGGCTAGACGATGGCCGTTCATCGAAATTCATAAACATACATATTTTTGAATTAATGACGTCGGCTTCCCTGCCCTTTCCCTAATCACACGGAAAACTTGGCCGAAGCATTTTAATTCCCAAGAATCTACGTCATCAGTTTCCAGAAATAGCCCCAATCAGCTCGGAGAATTACCCTCCATCACTTCACACTCATCGCTGAGCGATTTCGCAATTTAATGTCTAATTCCGAGTGTTTAACGCCAGGAAACAATCCATCTCGACGGGCTGTGTTTTTCCAAAAAGATTTTCCCTTGGAAAATCAACGCACAACCCATCATCGACTATTTACATTACGAGTACCATTAAAACAGAGAGAAAAAAAAACAATAAAGGGAAATCAAATTAAACTGCAAAATCTGCACACGCAGCCCAAAGACAACGTCGCACGGGACAACAGTGCCCTCGAGAGAGTGTTGTCGTAAAATGAGGTGAATCTCGAATCTCATTCATTCCGATTCAGGCCGAGGAAAGTGAACTTCTCTCTCTCTCGTGCCTTGGTAATCTTCGCTGTGATTAAATTTAATTTCAAGTATATTTCGCCATGTACTTCGCACCTCATAAAATTTTTTCCTTCTTCTTCTTCGGTTTTTGTTTCCATTTCTATCCGAACGACCGATCACCCCTTGCAGCAGGTAGGAAAGGTGTTAGTCAACAATGCTAAACGGAGGAAACATTTACCCGTGTATCTAGCCATCTGTTTCGGTTCTTCTTTACTTCCTCTCATCTGGGGGAAGTACGCCCTCAACTCAAGGTCGAGTTTTCGGGTGAATTTTTTTCGCTTTGAATCCTTTTTTTTTTTTGAAAAATCAAATCAGGTACAATGTTCTTATCTGTACAATAAACGAAGGAAGGAATAGAAAAACGAGTTACTTCTCAGCCTGATGATGACAATTTTATAGCCGTGCTGCTGTTGGGTGCACGCGGTGTGTCCATAAAAGTGTTACTTAATCTTGCACGGCATCCATCCCGAGGAAAAAAGGATTTTTTAATAGACTTCCTATCTGCGTATCTAGAAATTCTCCCCCGTCCCTGCGCTCCTTTTTTTGAACTTTAATCGCTTTTTACAAGAATCTTTCGCCTGAGATTAGTCCTAAGAAAGATGGCCATAGGCTTGGAAAAAAATATTTTTTGGTCCTCCCAACATTAGTAGCGCATCTTTATGACCCGTTAGTGAAATAAAATCAGGAAAAGAAAATCCAAACCCGGGAGATGGAAAAAGAAAATGGTGGCAATAAAAATGAGCGATTCGAGGGGCTTTTTCTTGCCCAGGAAGCCGGCAGTAGACTGTGTGTGGATCGTCTCCTAGTTTTTTTTTTTTTCATGTGTTTTTGTCGTATGCATTGTGAGATGTGGATTTTTTTTACGAGCCATCTCAAGTGGAAAGTAGTATAAATAAATAAAAAGGAAAAGAAAAGTTTAATAAAAATAAACTAAAATGCTCGGAATTAATCGCCATTTCGATGGATCATATCATTAAAACGACACAAAGGAGTGATTGTCACAGTAGAGAGTTGTCGATTCGGGTTTCTTTTGTGCAAAACTTTGGGTTTTATTGGAGTTTTTGTGTAGGTTTTACGAGGATATATTCGTTTTTATGAATTCGAATGGGGTTTTCATGGATCCTTTTACTTTGAGTGAGGGATCCTTACGTATGAACCTTGTTTTAATTGTTTTTAACTGGTGGTCTAATGGATTTCATCGTAAAGTAGTCGTTGGACTAGGGTTAGGCTAGGAGTGCTGAGCATTGACGTGCATCTAACTATACCACTCTGTTCCTTGAATCATTCCTGCAAGTCCAGCCAGCTCCATCATTAACCAGCTGCCTCCAGATTTGCACGCCAAGTTGGTTAAGGTCACCTTTCACTTGCGTGCGTCACCTGAGTCGCGTTCCTCCTCTACTGCGCAATCCCTCGGGTGTGTATTCGAAGATTTGCCGGGCCAGAGCATTGGTATCCTGTCTACCAGAACCTGAACCAGCCACCTCGGTCGTTGGACCGAAAATCACCCCACGAATTTTCAAGCACTGACTACAAGTTGTTAATTATGATGGAATCACCGGGGTCTTACCGTTGTTCCTCAGCAAGTTTAACAGTGACCTGAGTTTGCACCGCTTGGCTGTGTTAAAAGCAGCTGTTAGCACCCCTCCATTCGCCAATACTGTATCTATGTCTGAGCCTTTCCTGGCCAGAACTGCATATTTGATCCTAGTGCCATAAAGCATTCATTTCAACTTTGATTTTGAACCTGCAGTCTATTGCTTTGAATGCTGATTGACTGTCCAACTTTACGATGTTTCCACTGCTGGTAGTTTAAACCTAAGGACGGCCTGTGCCGTTCTTTCAAATATTCCAAGTGCACTTTCATCCAATTCGAGTCAAGTCCTTGCTTCCGTACTATACAGCAAGATGAGGCTGAATGTCGGTCTCGTATAACGTCTCATTGGTTCTTCTCGATAGGACCATCCTAGATAGTTGTCTCCTAAAACCAACAGCGATTGGTAAAAATTATTCTACCCTGACGTCGGTCCTACGGTACCCGTCGTAATGTTAACTACTTCCGCAATGGGTATGTGAAAGGTTGGCGCTTGCCTGTGCATTTTCTCGGCCCACTCATTCCCTTATACTTCACTATGACGAAGAACCCAGAGAAGTGGGGTCTTGCCGGAATCTCCACGTCACACGAAATGTCCTACGTCACAAGAAAGGGCCCCCGCTCCTAGCCTAAATATGCGAACTCCTTTCTACACTTTTTTGCTAAAAAGTTTAAAGGATTAAAAGGCCAAGAACCCCGTTGTAAAGACGTTGAATAAATTCGGAAGTTAAAAGGGCTTTTACGACCTCACGGTCCATCTTTAGTCCGTCAGTGCTATTGCTTTCTTTCAGTACTTTATCGTTTGTCCCAGTCGCTTTGGTGGGAAACCCACAGGTAAAAAATGGTTTGGTTTAGGTGTGATGTAGTCAGTCGTAGGTTAGGTTAGATTATGTTATGGTGGCTTCCAACTTATGCCAACACACTTGGATCAATAATGAGTCCGTTGTGATACCGGAAGAATCTTAGAAAATTTCTTTACCTACGCATTGAACCAATTGGAGCTTCTAATAACGGGAAAAAGGCTTCTAACATCGAAACTTGTCAGATCTGGTAGATCGTTATAAAAAGGGCAACTAAGTCATTTTTGAAGAGAGCTGGGTAAATATGGTTTCCTCCTCTTCTTTGTCCATAAAGCTTCTACCAATTTTTTCAGTAAACATCAAGCCTTGTTGTACGCTTGCCTATTAGACAGTGTCCAGAGATGACACCTATAACAGCGCTGTTATGCAATATCTTTAGAGATCAGCCTTGACCAAAGGCTGGTTATGCCACCTGCCCCCCTAAGATTTTTCCTTTCGAAGGCATCCAGCTTAACTTTGAAACTACGATGTAGCGATGCTTAAGGCACAATTTTCTGGTAGAAGGGGCATTATAGTTCCATATCTGGCGGGTTAATAGGCCTTACAGTTCCCTGAAATGTGCCTATGCTCCGGCACCCAACAGAGGTGAATATTGAACTGCTGTACCATCTCTACAAGAGACGAACGGCAATCTAAGACTACTAGTGAATTTGTAGAGAAAGATTCCAATGACTTGATTGCTCCTTGGCTGTTAGGAAAGGTGTGGATGTCTAAGTCGGATATCAATTTTTTCTTTCACCAACATAAGACTTCCTTTATCCACAGTGTTTCCTCCTGGAACACCCAGCAATGATTTGGGACACGGAGGGGCAATCTCCCCTCAACCCCTCCGTTGGTAGGTATAGAAGTAAATTGACCTGTCTTCTAGGAATGCTTTCTCCTCCCAAAATCACCTCGACGGGATAGTGACTTTAAAATGTTGCCTCTTTGCATAGTGCTACTGTAGCTTTTCTAACTTTCGCTTGAATGTTGGGTTTCCAGCTAAGTATGTTTCCTATCCAAAATGAGACCCAAATATTTTGCTCCGTCCGGGAAAATTAAGCTTGTGTCCATTCAGGGAGGGAGGGTCTATAAATAAAATTGTATATCTCCTTGAGAATAGTACCAGTTCAGTTTCGTGGGAGCTCACACCTTAACCTAAACCTAAAGCGTTTCAACCGTAGATGCTACTAGATGATGCGATTGCGATTCAGAATGTCAAGCCCAGAGGGTACTTCGAACCCTTAACGAATACAGTGTACTCTCTCATAAGCGGACCCCGACGGTTCCGAAAAAATTGTCCGCTTATGAGATGTGTCCGTATTGCCTTGTTTAATATTTTTTCAATCATCTTCCTGGTACAATTCCGACAATGAACTTTTGACGCATTGACGCAGTTAACACTCAACATGGTCAAGCTCTTAAATTAAGTTGGCACACCTGCTTGGGATGGAAAAAACTAGATTCACCGCCTTCGCAAGTTTTGATTCCTTGCACGAGAATCAATATGTACACATACCTATCTGTCGCATCCCTTTTTTTTTGTATCCCTGTCAAGGACTCTTCTTGAATGATACCTTAATTTTTTGTTTCCATTTCAGTGAATATCTACGAATATATCCTTCCAACCACTCGACTTTATTTACTTTTCCTTTACTATTCCCTTTTACTACACAAAAACCTGCTAAGTCCCTGAAAACCAAATGGCTGTGTAAATTCAAAAGACAGACACACACAGGATGAATATATTAAATTTCAGTTCTATTTTTTTTGTTATCTCTCCTTCGTCCCGATTTGTTTCTCTCTCGTCTTCGTTTCACCTACTTCACCAAAAAGGATACATTTTCTTTCTTTTCTCAACACTAGTGCCATAATAGGTGAAAGGAAGATTCGAATTTAGAAGTGAAGTGAAGGAAAAAAAACGTGAAAGATAGATAGTTGGAGAAAAGAAATCAGATAAAGATACGGTAATGCCATCCACTGTCAACTGTTTGCCGAGAAAGAAAAAAAGGAGATGAACACAGGAAAAAAAAAGAATGTGAGCATGCAGAACACCGGCAAAATTCAGTCAAGCAAATCAAACTCTACACACAAGTCCTTTTCGTTGTCGGTATATCTCTCCTTCTTTCGCTTCCTTTTGTTTTGCATTTTTTTTCTTTTCTCCTTTTTTGGGTGCAATCTAATAATTCTCAAGTAGGTTCCGCTGCTGCTGCAAGCCACTTGAAGGAAATGAAGGGACACGAACACGATACAAACAAATTTCAAGAGAATCAGTTTAAATTCATTATTCTCTGTCGGTTTTTTTATTTTCGGAACATGTTTTTTCAATCTCCTTTGGGTTGTGTCAGGATCTGGAAAAGAATGTCAGACAAAGATTGTAACAAAAAAAACCGAAAATACTATTTTCGGTTGTATTTACTCGATTTTAAAGCGACCAACGACCGACGTTGCCACTGGTAAAGTTGAGGTAACACAGCAACCGAAAGAGAAAAGGACCATTTTGACAAGTTGCCATTTGCTAAATTGAAGGGCCAGGGTTAGAAGGTGGATTTGGATGAGAAATGTGCGTGTTTTTGTTAAATATGTGGGCTAGCGAGAAGGATTTCGCAAATTCGTTTCGGAGAAAAGAAAAATTTAAATGAGGATAGCTGAGGCGGGGATATTCAGAAAGGGTTTGATGGGTCTATCAATTGGGTAATGTAGACATTATTCAATTCAGTAAATGTGACAGGAGGTATTTTTTTTCTTTCAATAGAGAGTAGTGTTTTGCTTTTTTTTTTTCGTCCTTTTTGGATCAGTTTTCTATTATGTGTTGGTTTGCTGAAAGAGTTCGATAAATATAGATAAGAACGGTCTACAGCACACTTTTTGTCTTGGTTTGAAGTTGCCACGTTTTGGAGGACATCTTATCTAAGCACTCCAAGGCGACCATTTTTGGATTAGTTTCCTAAGAAGTGGGGACTGCAACCTCATACCAGGCACTGACTACGTTTCCGTTGTCAGACCTATACTCATATATGGTGTGATCGTCTGGTGGACGGCCTTATTCAGAGCCTTACACTGTTATCTCTTGGAGAAAGTACATATGCCCTAGCCAAGCACTAGGAACCACCCCATGCGCGGCACACGGCGTGCTCCTGCATCTACTTCCTCTAGATATTTTTGGCAAACGCTCAGCTGGTAGCGCTAGCAAGCCCCATCCCAATGGTCGAACAAACATATTGGTCACTCCTCAATCTTAGATTTAACTGCACACAGTCCAAGTTGAATTTCAACCTCAACTTCTGGACTTCCATTCTTTCCCGAGAGGAGTGGGAGAGTGGTGTTCTTTCTGTTCACTTCTATACCGAAGGTTCTAAAACCGAGAACGGAATGGGAGGTGGTGTTTTCTCCGAAACGCTTAACCTAAGCATCGTCTTCCGTCTAACTGACCACTGCAACCTTTTTCAGGCGGAAATGATGGCGATCAACGAAGCCTTATCCTGGCCAAGACACAATGTGATATCGTTCAGGAATATTACAATTTTACCGATAGTCAAGCGGCTATAAAACCCGTGGAATCGGTAAATGTACTTCAAAAGCTGCTTTAGATTGTCGCTCATCTCTCATGGAGATGGCAAAACCCGTTCATAGGCACATTCTAAGGAACTGTACGGCCGATGAACTCGCCAAGCGTGGTACTACTCTGGACATCCTTCCGGAACGAAGGAATCTGGGTATTGCACTCGCTACGTGTAAACTTCTCTTGGAGTACGACGCTTACGGTACCATGTGCTAAAAGTTTGATCTTGCTAAATAGGTCGCTCATTAGCACCGTTATTGGTGTTCTTACCGGCCATTTTCCCATTTGCCTTCATGCCAATAGGATGGACCTCTTCTCAAATGACTTCTGCAGGATCTGCATGAACGAAGAGGAAGAAGGAACGATCCTCCAATTCCTCTGCACTTGTCCTGCCCTATCCCAATGAAGGAAGCTCTATCTGGGAGCCTATCACTTTGACATCTTGAGCGAACTATCACATACTGACATCAAAAGTATCCTTAGCTTCATCAATAGCTCCAAATTGTTTCACATGAGTGAGTGGCATTTTTTCAGATCCATGTGCCACCCCGCCTACCTATGTACCTACCTTCCTAAGAGGTATTCTTTCAGAATTTCCTTTCTCAAGAAAATCAATGCAGGACAGTGCCATAAAAGGTGGATAGGTCTATGCTCCTCGTTCTCTTCCATAAAACTACAGCGGAAGTCGTTCCTTGGCTGCCTATCTAACAATTGCACACTGGCCAGAGATCCGACATGTGCTCTGCTGATTTTCAGCCAGCTTCGATTTAGTTGAGGCCTTGTCTGTCTCTCATAGCTGCACGAATCAAGGTTACATCTCCTCTCATTAGCCTGTAACAGTAGTGGTGTGGAGATTCACCTCTTGAAAACGAAAGCCGCCCTACTTTTAGAGTGGCTTCAACCAACTGCACTGAATCATAACTTTTCAATGATGACGACTCTCTTAGTCGCAGCACAGATTGGATAAATCCAGTTTACGTCTCTAAATGTCACCAAGAAACCTTCACACAATTTGAAACGTGTCCCTCATTCTACAACCGCCACTCGACGTCGACACTGTTTACATTTAAATCGCTACTTCAAGCAAAAATCGAACAAGACAACCCTCATGTTTGAGAGCGCTGTCATTTAAGTGCCCTCATGACTCATCTTAATCAACACTCAATTCGTCCTTCTTATAAATATTTTACAACTACCGCAGTGCAAATTGATAGAACCTTCTTTTCTCCTTTGCTGTGTTGTCATTCGAGTACTTTCACTCCTTGCTGTCGTCTGAAAGGCATGACCCACCATCGAATATGCCATTTATTGAGATGTCATAACTTTTCTAATGATTCACACGCTCTCGAAACCCACTCCTTTTTTAGAGGAGACCCACCTCCCCCCATACGGCAAACTCGGGTGTCTCGCCCCCGTGTTGGAACAGACGACGCACACAGCAAACAACTTCATAACATCGAGGAACTACACCATTGCCTTGTGCTTGCGCGCACCAGCGAGCGCAATATAATGGAGAATGGATTCATAACTCAGAGCCCAATTCATTCCCAATGTGAGAAATATAATTTCTATTTTATTTATAGAAACTCGTGCTACCCTTTTGTCGCTCCCTCCGGCGGGTTGTTTTCTTCTTCTTCTTTTTTTCTCCTGTCAGTGTTGGTTCTCGGGTATGGCACTTGCTGTTGACTATTTCCAGTGGAACTACATTTTGTCACGAACTCCTTTCGAATCGAAACGTACAAGTGGATGGGAATCAGGCAAAAAAAATTACATACTCAGTTAACAAGGAGAAGACGACTGCATGATCGAGAGAGGGTGTGTGTTTGTGTCCTTTCGCTTTCATTTAAAAAGTAAAAATAAAGTTAAAACAAACGTATTTTTAAATAATCGATTTGTGAGCACACTGCTGATGAAATGTCAGAAAAAAAAGAAAAAAATCTCTGCCTCCCTCTGCAGTCTGTCAAAAAATGGAAAAATCACCCACAATCTTTGACCCGATAGAAGGTTGTGACAAGCTCCTGTGAGGGAATACCCATCATCAGCAGAAGTTAAAGGTGAAATATTGATTCAAGACAAACACTTAGACGGTTGACGTAGAAACAACCGAGGAGCGGAGGAAGCAACAAAAAAAAATAATAATAAAATCGATATGTGGCCCGTTTTTGTAAGGCAACATGCTCTGCGCCTCCCTTTTTCTTTCATTTTGTATTCTTTGCTCAAACTCTGTCGGTCTTGCTGGGTGTACCCTTGAAATGAGTTTCTTTCGGAAAACATAAACAAAAAGTATGTATAAACAATGAGATTAGACTGTGTGTGCTAAAATGGTCTAAAACATTGTTTTTTTGTTTTTTTTTTTTCCTTCATCGTAGTAAGGATGACAAGGAGGCAGGGTTTTAACTGGAGTTTCACCATGACATTAGACTCACATTCTGTGGGGTGATGAAGAAAAATTTGAGGTTAAAATAAAAAAAAAAAAATTCTGTTGACAGGTGGCGAATTGCTACCGAATATTTCGACGATGCTTGACAGGTGCATGTTCAGAATGTTGGGTCAAATGCCAATGTCACATTTTCTTTTTGGATTCGCCCCATGAACTTGTTGGAAGGCAGACGAATGGTTCGAGTTTTTGCACACCTAATGATGAATGTGTCAATGGTAGTTAATTATACATAGCTTTAGATGATCTAGGATTGTAATAGAATGGCGTCACTTCAAAGTAAGAAGTTTGCCATGAATGTTAAAAACCAACTGATAGATGGAGGATTCAGGCGACTAAATCTAGCAATTTAGAATCTACCGGCAAATTGTTTGTATTTTCTGATAAGAATTCATTTTGGAATAGATTTTTCCAATTTAAATTGACAGATAGACCTCTATTCTGTCATGTGTCAAGAAACAATTGACAGATGCAGTGACTCATTGAACCGAATAGCGTCTCTGACTCAGTGAGTAATCAGCCTACTCTGTCAATCCAAAAACCAGTTTGTAGCAGCATTTTAAAAATTTAAAATCAACTTGAAAGCACTCCAACTGAGTTTTGTCTGACACGTACGCAGTGATCCCCAATAATCTCATTATTAATCTTTTTTTTTCCTCTTAAGAACGCACGAAGGTAGAACAAAAAAAAAAGACTTAATCCCATGCCCTTACAATGTGAAGAACATTAGAATAGTATGTCAAATCGATTTTGATTACCTTGTACTCAGACTGTCATCTTCAATGACATCTCAAACGTCTTGAATGCCTCACATCCTTCAAATCGATGCAATGCCGTTCCACACAGATATGTACTTCCCTCCTGATAGAAAAAAAAAGAAATCGCCCAAGAATTTAAGAATTTGACCTGTCACATCTCGATTCTCACACTCTCTCATCTTTGTGTGGCTCACAAAAAACCAGGGACATCCCATTGTTCAATACAATTCTGCATTGTGTTGCATCGTTTTACTTTTACTCTATGAAATTGCTAGACAACACCGACGACGACGACAGCTAGATAAAGCAAAAGGTATATACGCACCGATACAAAAGGGCAATTTAGGCAGAAAGATGTTAAAACAAAAATCCATTATGGGAGGAGGGCGAAGAATATTGTCGGCTGTCTTGTTCCTTCTCGTCAAAGTCGGGATAGTAAGACCGAGAACGAGAGACAGGATTTTTCTTTAATGCGTTTATCTACCTGCATGAATGGTTGGCATCGATAAAGAGAAAGAGAGAGATAGAAGTTTTTTTGAGGTAAAAGGTTTTTTCTGAAACCCCCGCACGCCATGTTGTGTTTTCGGCGGCTGCCATATAAAGGTAATTCAGGAAAACTGAGTCTTCGTCGTTGTCGTTATCGTGTCCCTTTTGTGGGCAATTTTATTGGCCATTTGAAGTGTTTTCATGATGTTTTAAGGATGTTTTATTATTCGACACTTTTAAAGTGGATTGCAACCCAAACATAGAGGGATTTCGGATTGTAACAACAATTGATGGGTAATTCTGAGTTATACCTTTGTCTGCCTTTCACTTTTTTTTTTTTCTTGTGACTGAGATAAATGGAGGGGAACGGAGGGATAATTCAGAAATTAACCACCATTAACCTAGTTATCAACAAAAAAACACAACACTACGTGTAATTTGTTTCGATTTAGAGAGGTTCGGGAGCATGTGGCGGCAACCTTTGGAACATTTTAGAACCGAACTTCTACTGCCTGGTTTGGTTGACTTTGTAAGCCTCTTAGTGGTCAACGACAGACCACCGATTGTATATTTTGTCATGAAGAGGCTTCTCAATTCACCAATAAATTCGGGCGAAAAATGTAACTACGGTTTTAGCGAACATTTAAAAACGGTTCTACCGAGAAGCTTTCCCTTAGCCCTGGGCTGTCGCATCAGCTATTTGTTTATTGTAGATGGGACCAAAAATCTTACAAAAATGTCTAAGGCTCTAAAAGTGCTTTTCCTTTTGATCCTATGATTGCATCTTCCATAGCAGAGGTAGAATAACAACGTATTATGCGTCTCTTTAGTATCTTCCGGATTTCAATCATATATCAACGACCAACAAGGTGACCCTATGCTGGGTACCGGGCCACAGGAATATATATTAGGTAATGAGAGGGCGGATGAACTTGCTAGGGGGGGTGCAGAACTAGATCCTGCATATACCCTTCCAATCGCGAAGACACCCATTAGCATTTTTTACGGGGATATGGATGAGGAGGGCTAATATGCGATGGTGTCACATGGACACATGTGCAATAGCCAGATCACTATGGCCAGCGATAAGAAGAATTCCAAAAGTCTCGTAAAACTTAGCCGAACAGAAATACGAATCGTCTTCGCTGTGAGGACACATGCGAAGCGCCTTGAATTGCCCTACAATGTCCATTGCAGAAGCTGCAGGGACGAAGAGAAAATAGAAACCGTCCGGCACCTGCTGTGCGAATGTCCCGCACTGGCCACCAGAAGACTGCGTACTCTTGGTAGTAGCTTCTTCCATGGGCTGGAGGACCTTAATGTCGCTGATTTTAGGAAACTACTGAGATTTCTATCACTTTCTGGGTAGTTTGACTCCCATTAGTATACTTTTTATAGGTACAATGGACCCGCTTGAGGACTAAGTAAGGCTTTAGGACATCGACTAGACCAACCAACCATCTTTCAGCTTTTCGTAAGATTGATTGCAGATTTTGGGCAGACGTCTGTTTGCAGCGGATACAATTTCCACACATGCTTCATCTTAAGCTTTTCCTCATTGCACCGCTTTTACCGCATACCTTCTCTCTCATTGTTATGCCTATCACTTGCAATAGTTTCTCACCCAAAACCTCGAATGAAACTCCTTGAAATGTCACCTGCCTAGATTCTTAAAATATCAGGAGTCATCCTTTGCATGAAAATGAATTTTTTTTCTAAGAAAATGCACCACCACCAGTGTGCAAGTTGCAAGACATTTCCGTTTTCAGTTTCACATTGAATAAATAATTTTCCATCCATCTATCCACGATAACGGTTGACTGAATGAATCTGCGAATTTCTAATGAATCGCCCTTTGCGAGCATTTGACACGAAACGAAGGTGAATTTGACAGAGAGAACTGTGATGGGGTTGTGGGTGGGTTTTTTGAAATTTTCATCACCTCCCTTCCTGAGATTGTATCCGCTATCTTCTTAGAAATTAATTCATAATTTCTTCTGTTGACTTGGAGAAGCTATACTAAGGTAAGGGCACTGAGAGAGGGTGGATGGTGAATGTAATTTTTTTTTTTTGCCGAAAAGTTTTCAGTTTAATTGAGTTTTTCAACGTGAAGGGTTAATAATTTGCACCTTTTTTGCTTGTTTAGCGTTTTTTTTTTTTAAGGTGGTGGAGGAGCAGGTTGATAATGTAATCCACGATGAAGATGAAGACTTTAAAATTTGTAATTCAACAAAATTTTGAAGATTTGTGTAATTGAATGAGGCGGCTTGGAGGCTTTTGACAGTTGAAATGTGTTATAATGATGTTTTCAACAACGGGAAAAGAGTGATAGAAAACTCTTGTAATAAATCTGAAACACAACATTTGAAAAAAGCAAGTTTTTGTCTTAAACGAAATAGTTTTCTATCCAATCTGTGAAAGCCAACGTCGTATCTACTGCGAAAGCATAATACCGGCAGTAAAGATCCGTAGCTAAAGGAGTTGATTGAACTGAATTATAAATATGACAAACATTACAAATGTCTCCAGTTAATCTGGGTGGTGTCCAGACTAACGCCATTGCAATCTAACACTACCTGAATTTCGAACCACTGCACCTCACTCCCGCTGTATGAATAACGTCACACCCCTTGAGCCTGAGTAAATTATAAGCAAAAATCAGAGCTTATATAGGCCAACCTACAACAATTTTTGTTCTGAAATTTCCATTTGACATTGAAATTTAGAAAAAGTTTGAACTTTTAAGCTTAAAACTTTGAAAATCAGTGCAAAATTTACATTGAAAGTTTGAAATTGCCTCTGGAAAATTCACCACCTAAACACATCATTAATCGGTAACTGTCGCCGGCGCCAAAGTCAACAAACAAAAAAAGCCAACGTTCAGCCCTCCGCTCCTTTTATTTTTTTTTTTCTCTCATTTTTCCTTTCATTTTCTGCTTATCCTTCGAAAATTTAATTATGGTTCTACCTGTCACTCCAGTAGGAAGGGATCATAAAACGCTTTTGGCCCCCCATATAATTTATGATATGACATCGCAATATACTCAGGTTGGTATTGGATTTAGTAAAGGTTTTACGGGTATGTGTACTTGTCGGGGGGGTATTTAGGGAGGCTCATCATCATCTCGTGCACATTTTTCATCGTTATTTGTCATCTACAACGCACACACACATCTGACTTGAAAATATAATTCCGCAATCCACGTCACAAAGATATTATAATGTAATTTTTTTCCTGCGTGGCGAGAGGGGATATTGTGACTTCCGTTTTGGTTTTGTTGCCTGAATGCCTCCATCTGGATGGTAGACTCCCTTTTAACCGAATCATAATATTTTCTTCAATTTTATTCATGCCTTTCGTTCAGCTTTCCTTGAGAATCATTACTAAGACCTACAGCAAGGAAGAAAAAAATAACCGAACAAGGAAACTAAGAAAATTGGAAAAATTATAATAACAAAGCCATGGCACATTCAGCCACACACATGGCTCAGAATATGTTGTTGTTTCTACTGACTGTCTGGTTGGCACTGTGTATTACTTTCCCACCACCTTCCCATCCTCCCTATTGTCAAAAGAAAATGTTTTAAGAAAAAGGACCGACCTTCAGTGAAATTAACTTGTGTAATAAACCGCCATGTAGTAGGAGAAGAGTAAGTAAAAATTCGGAAGTATGTGGAAGAGATTGTGATCGGAATTTATTGGTGATTGAATATTTGTTCGTGGCAGTTTGTTACGATATACTCTATCAACTATCGTCGAAGTCGTTGTCAACATTATCGTCTTGGATGAGATTATTTGTTCTTTTTGTTTTACTCAGCATAGTGGGTTGACGTATGAGACCAATCGAATGGAATGTTAACCAATAATGTCATAAAAATCGATTTACGAGTTATTCAGCTATTCAGCACTTTGTCGATTTATGTGAGACTTGAAAAAATTTACGAAATTTGTAGTCGGCTTCAATTCAGCTAAAGTTTATCATAAATATCGATCTAAAAGCTATTCCGCACTTTTTAAATTGATGACAGATTTGAACTGAACTCATGTTATCTGTGGCTAATTAGACATTTCGTTGTTTTGTGTCGGTTCAGCCCTATGTGATGGGTATGACCTATTTGAAATATTGTACATTTGACACTTATGTAAAGTGTCACGTCGAAATACTTACACTGTCTAAAAACTGAACTCTAGACGAATTCAACTCACTTTTTTTTCCCATGCCCCAGTATTCTATGTGTAAAAAAGAAACGAAAATTCTGTATATCACACAATACACTCCATTCAGCGCATAAAACACCCTATTCAGCTCGTAAAAATAATCGCTCTAGACCTTAAAAAAATAGATTCTATTGCCAATTTAATCTCAGTTGACTTTCAAATCAGCTGAAAACCATAAAAAAAAAGTCTCCATTCTCGCAATTTCATGTAAAATTAAATTTCCCAATCGGTGTGTCTATTGCATTCTATAAAAACCACCAAATATGTAAATATATAACCTATACACCCACTTTTACCATCCAATCATCATCCATTCCATCTCATCCATCATAGTTTTTCCATATAACCATATGAATTCAGCTCTGCACCGGGCCAAGCACAAGCACAAGCAGCCAACAAACATCACCAAACAAATAGCATACCGATGTATAAATCAATCCACATCAATTTTCGGAAAGAACATGACTGAATAGATAGATTCCATTGGGAATTTCATGCGACTTTACCATCGTCATCATCATCATTTTCATCGTCATCATCATGGTCGTCGTTGTCGTCGTCGGCATCCAGCCAGTCAGGCAGTTGCAGTTGCAGCAACATATACACACGCCCATATGCACCGCATCGTGCACCGCACAATGCACATGACGTTTGGGTTCGTAATCGTTTAGCTGACGGCGAGGATGACGCGGCGATGCATACCTATATGCTTGTACATGCATCCACATAGACCGGGTTTGGTTAGGAAAGGTTTGCTTCATTAAGCGAACGAACGAAAACTAAACTTTGTGTTGGTTCTAGGATTTTTTTTTTTTCTTTTTCATCCGCCTCCCGCCTGTCAGACAGTATCTTTTCTGTCAAAAGAAAAGCGGCGGATCTCTTGCACACAAAGAGCGAGAGAGAGTAGCCACTTTGACAGCCGCATGCGATTTTCTGGTTTTCCTCGGAGAAACCATGAAATGAGGATGGTATATGGATTCGAGATGAGCATGCAGATACAGCATACAGATGCTGATGATAATGATTATTGACCTTCAGAGCCCCTCGAATATGAGTGTGTTCAGGCCATAATCACGAGGAGGAAATTGCAATTTATTCTACACTCTTGCGTGTTCTATGGGGCGCGAAACTCCACGGAGCCGTGATTGCTTCAACGCTGGGAAAGCCTCCCATTAGATGCGTGAATGAGTGTTTCGTACACACATTTGCAATAACCTCAAAACGAAATTAGTAATTTTCTTGTACGGCACAACTTGGCCGGCACCGAACAACACAAAATCAAATCACAGTCTTTTAATCTCCGTGTAGATTGAAGCTAGATTGAAGCCCTTATAAGGAAACAAAATGTAGCCAGTGCCGCTTTGGTGAGCTACCTGCGGCGACTTTACCACAGAGAAAGACAGACAGCCAAACGCAACGTGCGGTTTGGGAATCGAAAAAAAGCCTTCGAACAGAGCACGTACGTGAGGAAATTTTCTTATGTGGTTGTTTCTTTTGTACCAGGCCTAGGCACACCGCGGGGAGAGGGAGACCTTGAAAAGAGGCCCAAGCACAGAAAAAAAAAAACGAAAGACCACGGCAAACAAGAGAAATACAAGGAATCACTCGCCCAACTTGATTGATCGATAATTTTCTGTTAAACGAACTGAAATTTTTGTATCCCATTCTCTGCGCTCGAAGATATCGATTTGTAGCTTTTAATTTTCTATCCACGAACAAAAGGAAATCCAAACGAACCTCCAGAGTAGATGCGAAGAAAAAAAAAACCTAAGAAACAGGCGAAGCAAAATAACTGAGAAGACATTCATTTAATTGATTGGGAGCTTATTCGCCATAAGTATTCGACTGAAAAATTATACAATACGCGAGTGTACCTCTGCGCGTATATTTACACCGCGCGGAAAAAAAAATGAAAAATAAAAAAAGATCAAAGGCGGAATAGAGTAGTGTAGTTATCACGACGACGATGATGATGATGAAGATGATGGCGTGGAGGAACAGAAGAGGCAACAGATATTAAACTACAAGCAACCCAAACAGAGCGAAAACGAAGATGTGATGTGATTTATGATTGGGATTGGCAATGCGTACGTTCACCACGGCTGGTATTTCTACTGTGTTCTCCCCCTCCCCTTAACCTTCTTGCTGCCATTTATGGGTGGGCGCACAATAAATTCCTGCCAGCGAGAGACTGGCATGGCCTCCCCCCTCGAAAGTATTTCAAAAATAAAAACCACGACAATTTTCTTCAATTAAATTTAGAGATGTAAGCATAAAGTACATAATAATACGATTCAACCCACACAAAATAATAATGATAATCTGTTCTTCTGTTTCTCGGCTCTTCTTCTTCTTCGGTTTTTTGTTCGTTTTCTTCTGCCACAGTCACCTCATTATATCGCGCATAAAACGGATGAAACCGATGAAACAGATGAAACCGATGAAACCCCCCCAAAAGACCCATAAACTTTTGATACTCCCTCTCTAGTGATTGCATGGAAAATGGAGTGTATTTCGAAATCACACCATCTCAAGACTGATGGAGCGATCTGTCCCTTCTCGTCTGTGTCACGCCCTAGCCGCCACAGCCCACATGCTGGATGGAAAAAAAAAATTTGAAAAATAATTATTAATTCTCTAATTCTCCAAATGGTAACCAAAAAACAGAAACTAATGAGCTGTTCCTTGTGTTTTTTTTTTTGTATCTGACGCGACTCTATCTCTATGCGTGTGTATGTGTGTGTTTGAGAGGACTGTGTTTCTTTTCAGATGATTAATTGCCAACTGACTGTAAAGACTTAGCACTTAGTTTGGTGTTTATAATGGCCCGGCGAGAGGTTATGTTTTTTTGTTCAAAGATACATACATACACACACGACCTGAGGGTGTAGAGAAACAAAAAGAATTTTTTATCCATCTCTCCATGTATAGATAATTATAGAAAAATACCTTAGTTTGACGTTTAATAATTAGCTTTTGTTTAAACACACACACGCATGTGTTTGGATAAAGTGACAGATGCCAGACAAATTTTGACAGATGAATTAAGTGGGATTGACAGGTGTCATTGAACTGAAAGTTGATCTTGATTATTATTGAAATCGTGGGGAATCACTGTTTACACCTTGGGTGTTGGGTTAAATTGAAAGACCTGCCACATGTGAAGTCATAATTCTATCCTTTGCAGTTGAAATTTTAATTGGTACTGTCAAAACTGACTAATCCATGACATTTATTTGACATTAGTGGAGTTAGCAGTTAGTAGAACGCGAAATTTTCGCTGACAGCAATACATTCATCATTCACAGAAAAGCACCTACAACGCCTTAAAATGGCTGAGAGCAATATTGAGACATAATCGTGGATATGTGTGGTCGCCGTGGCTCAGTGGTAAGTGCGTTGAACTCCTGTGCAAGCCTGCGTAGGTTCAAGCCCCAACCATGTCCACCGAACATTTTCGCGGCATCACCTCTCGTCGGGCAATGACAAGCCTCCGAAAGTATAATTTGTCATGAAAAAGCGTCTCAATTCGCCGTTCGGAGTCGGCAATTAATTGTAGGTTCCTTCCATTCGCCCAAAAAATGCAACACGCACAACCTGAATGGTTGCGAGAAGCTAGGCCATGGCTCATCCCGAGTAGTCGCGCCAGCTATTTATTTATTTTAATCGTGGATATGCTTCACAAGAGATTATGTCGAATGCCTTAAAGACAGGCTGCTGGGTTTTATTTTTCTCATATCCTGTTTCTCTTTATTGATCCTAGGACCCGCACTCTACAAATAAGCTCCTCTTATAAGTCATAGAGTTTTTTTAAGCTGCCTTTAAATGGCAAAATGATTGCCTACGCTGATGATTTAGCTCTATCCTATGCTGCTCTCAGCGCGAATGACTTAGTGCGGCAGATGAATCTGGACCTTTCTTTGATGAATGACTGGTTTAGGTATCACCAAATGGTCCTTAGCAGCAAGTCTAAAGTCATGTCCTTTGGTCTTACTAATCAGCCTTTAATTACTGGGATTGCACTACACGACTCTAGTTGTAGTCAGTCTAGCTGCGAGAGCAACTGCATAATTATAGATGCAGTTTCTGAATTTAAATACCTAGGTGTAACACTAGATAGTAGGCTTAGTTGGAAGTCACACATAGATAATGTAAAGAAAACTATGTACATGGGATTAAGTAAGATATATCATCTGCGCAAGCTTGTTCCGTCGAATCTTTTATCTACAATATACTATGCCTTAGTCAATTCGCGTTTGGAGTACGGTCTTTGTTGTTGGGGTAGTGCATATGTAACTAACTTGCAACCGGTTATTATAGCTCAAAAGAAGATAGTGAGGACTTTACTGTTCAAACCTAGTCGGGAACCTTCGCGTCCTCTTTTTCAATCAACCAGGATATTGCCACTGCAATATCTATACATTTTCAAGGTTTTGAGGTTGTTCTATCTACGGGGTGGTTATACCAATATAAGTAGAAATGAAGTGCATTCACTTCGTTCTTCAAATGCAGTGACAGTTCCTAGAGTTAGGACGGAGCACTGCCGTCGATTTGCTACCAACATAGCTCCCTTTATTTATAACAGATTGCCATCTGATATACGCAATCAAGTAGGATCGAAATCCAAATTCCTTGGATCTTTGAAGAATTGGCTACTCTCTACATCTGATGTTTGGTTCTTAATTCATGTTATAACATAAGCCTTTGTTTCATTCTTGAATTCCTCATCTAACCCCACACCTTCTCATTGGATTTCTTCCCTTAAAATGCGTCCGTTCCTTTTGCGCGGTTTCACACTTCAACTTTTTTATAACACTTGCCACTGGTTCCTCTAACCACTAAGTGTTCTATTTCATTTCAACTTTAACGTTTCAATAGATAATAACTCATGGTTAAACAGATTATTAATTAATTATATTAAATACGTACAATTTTTTTTTTTTTTAACATTTGAATTATTGTAAATTTAATTAAATATATTATCTATTAAACTTTGTTATATACATATATTATAAGGTTGAATTGGAATAATAAAAAACAACAACAACAACAATTACGCCCACCCGCTATCGTCTGAGGTTTCTGGCAATATGTCTTAGCTCTTTCCAACTCTTCCTCAATTGCAATGATCCCTTCTTGACTATTTAACGCCATGTATTTCTCGCTCAACCCCCGTTTGAACCTGACGGTCTTATCCTTCCTGCGATCGACCGAAAATTCTTTCAGTTCAAGGAATTAAGACATTTTTCGCAGCACACCGATGAATTCGAATAGTGGCCGGCTGTTGGAAGTTTTCTGTTTTTGCGATAGCGGTCTCTGAATTCTAAACGCTGAAGAACTGAAGGAACCCTTAGCCCCCTTTGATCTGTCAACGTTGTGCCTAAACATTCGTGTGTTTATGAGATCTTCATACTGCAGCAGTGCGGAGTAGCTATCGCAAGGTGGTGATCATTTCCATATTCCATATCGGCTACTCCTCCATTATAGACGTCCAGGAGAATACTTGTAAAGTAACAATTGATAGCAAAGATTAGTCACCTGATCTATTCTTAATTACCCGCATAAACATTTGGCAATAAACGTCAAGTTCTGTTAAAATGTAATCACTGGTGTTATCTTATCTAAAAAAAGTGGCACATTGTTGGTCCATCTTATTTCGTGCGAAACTTATTTCCCTGGGTATCGTATCAACTTTTGGTGTACTCATCGGCAGATATACCTCACGCGATCATGACAATCAATTTTCGATCAATGAAGTCATACATTTGTACTTTTGTGTATGTACATATGTCAAATTCGACATTTTTCTCAACTGTCAACTTAATGATCGAAGGAATCAAATTTAATTTGTTGTTGATTCTACAATTTGCTGAACTGAATGAAACACAAAGATTCAATTGATTTATCAATGATAAAAGTGACACATGTGACCCCTGCTCATTTGTGTCATTGAATTACCATTACCTACCCTTGTTTCATTTTCTAATTTAACAATCATACGTCGGTTTTCAAGTTTTGTCAGTGACAGGTCAGTCATGACAGTTTTCCCTTTAAAATAATTTTCCATTTGCTTACGGCGTGAACCATGTCAAACATGTTGTAAGGATAACTAACCTTCAACGGCTTTTCCTCATCTCTAATGCAGACTTCCAGGTTATTGTCACTGGATGACATATTCGCCACCCATGGGAGAGTCTCCCATCACATGCATTCATGCAACGAGGTGACATTTCGATGCTAACAAACAAATGTCTCCCTTCAACCCATCCTGCTGTGTTCGAAACTATATTCACATTCAGAAACTGACCACCCACTTGCCGCCCAGAAATGCACATCTCATCATCAGTTCCAACACAAAACGTGTCAGCCACCCTGGAAAACATAACAGATTCGTGTTGCCGAATGCAACACAAGAGCTGATGCTGGCTCAGTACCACGATGATGTTGACAACGATTGCATAAATTTCTCAAAACTCAGCTCGAGCAGTTAGGATTTCTTTCTGGTAACAGTAAGTTGCAGTTGTTTGACGTTTGCTATCTAATGTACTCTGTTTAGTGGGTGGTTGTACAGGAAAAATGGCGCCTCCAATGACGGGCGACATCTCTGCGTACAACATCGCATCATCATCATCATCATCAGCTTCAACATCATCATGACGACCATGTGGCGTAGGTTGTTCGTCGGTGGCTTCGTTTTCGGTGGTGGTATTTACAATTCATGTTTCATGTGCGTTCTTGTCATTGAAGTGATGGAAATAAACATATTTCTCCATCATACACACAAATGTATCTGTAAAGAGCCACAACACCGCACAGACGAAAATGTCAAGGATTTTTGATTGATCACTTTGCTGACTGGGTGTCTGTGTGTATGCAGTGCTTAGTGTGGCCGAGGCTGTTAATTTTCTTTCTGTTTCCACGGATTCGTTAGGTTTATTTTTGGGTGTACATAGCCCGAAAGAATTCGCCAGCGCGGAGGGTGGTGCTACACAGTGTAACCATTAACAATTACAAGTGATCGATGCTGCGGGAAGTGCAGCAATGATCTTTTTTTTTTTTTTTGTTATTCGTGCCTCGTCTTCTGAGGGCTTGCCGGGGTGATTCATCATCAAATTGGTTTTGGGTGTTGGAGGAGATGATGAATTCACCTTTTTTTTATGCTTTAAATGATTCATGTGGGTTGAAGGAGAAAATTTGAACTTGACAGGATGGACAAGCGATCGATTAATTCGCTTAAAAGCGGATGTGTTTGATGTGTAAAAAAACAGAGATTGCAATCGTTTTGGTGGAACGATCTGTCACGTGTATGTAGATTGAATTGGGTTAATGTTACGGATTTGCTGGCTGTAAATAAGAAATATTTAAAACAAATTTGGACATTCAGAGGGTTTTACGCGGAACAGATGGAGTTTGATGCGAGGTGCAGCTGTCATCCGTCACATGCATAAGTCACAGTTGGAAGAAATATATGGAAAAATATTTCACGAAGTGTAAGACAGCTGTCCATTTTATCTGATTTATAACTTATTACCACGAAAATCATTTTCTGTGTAAGAGGGTGTCAGAGACAGGTTTGACACTTGGCAAGTTTCAGCTTGACTTGCCTTGCATATTTTTATTTTTTTTTTCGAATTTTGTGTCTACAAGTAAAGATCATATAATACCAAGATAGTGCACGCCATACAACATTTTTGCAGGGACATTTTTGTATGGTGGGGTCCTATAAAACGACCCCAAGCTTTTCAATGGTCATACTGTCGTTATCCTTTGGTTTGCTTTGATTTTTCTACTTCCTTGTGTGTGATGATGAGAATGATGGACAAAGGTGATGATTAGCTTGTGCATCGAAGCACTGACTGGTGGAAAATATTTTTGGCGGCGTTGATGTGGCAAGGGATGAGTTTTGCTAAATCTTTCGGTTGAACTTTCTGAAAAAAAGGGAAAAAGCTTTCCCCTCTGTGAATAATGATCAGATCATCTCCTGTCCCCGATCTCCAGCGTCTGTAAGCGCTTTTTATTTTTCTTAAATTTTGAGTACCAGTTGCGCTATCTTGGTTTTATATAATCTTTGCTTCAAGACATTCCATCCTTTTAAATGAATAGTTATCAAATCAAGAAACAAGCTAGATTCGAGCGCACAATAGCAACGGAATAGCTGACTCGATAGCAAAATCAATTCCTCAATCCAAAAACGCACTAAAACCGATGCAAGCTTAGCATATTCTACTACTAGATTACTCCGTCCTGGTTATCCCCATGTCAGGTGTCGCTATAACCCATTTCTACTGTATACCATATTTTTCACGCAAACACAATGCACCTCATTCCACTTCCCCCCTGTCATTCACGCAAATTACTTCCAAATGCAATATTCTGTGACAAATCGCAACACATTGGGAATACAATGTCATCATTCTTCCCTTCGAAGAGCTAGGGAAAAATTAATTTATTCTCCGTCAACACCATAGAGAACCCTGAGCGAACAAAGCAACAACAACAACGATGACACCAAAAGTATAAAAAAAGTCACCTATCACGGCATAGACGGTCGTCGTAGCTCCTCTCCACTGTCGTTGACACCCATAATAAAAGTGATAAAAATTCCTAGGTCATGGCCTAATTACATAGTTAATGTCAGTCTAACTCCGTCCGTCGGCTCTAGCCCTATGAGGTACGATACGCGGCCTCTGACGGTACCAATGTATGTGTAGCATGCCATACGAAGAGAAAAGAAAAAAAAAAACGAACAAAATATTTTTATTATTACGATTATTACGCAAGTGACTAAAAAATCGAAGGACTCACACAACTGGAAGGAGGGTGTGTTCATACAGTTTGTCCTAGAGTCGGCAATAGAAGACTCGATGGCACCTCTGCAAGAGAAAGAGAAAAACTTCCAAATGATTTATGAGAATTGTCATTAACGGCTATTATCGATCTTCATATAGACTGTCTGCCATAGTGTTGAGTTCCCCCCGAACAAGGAATTCATGTCCGGAATTACTTGTATCCTTGGAATAGTATGAAATGAGAGTGAACATGAAAGACAGAGAGAGAGAGAGAGAGAGTGAGATTGGGAAATTGTCTTTTCTTCCTATTGACATTGAGATATGAGAGCTGTACATCCTCCTCTTGGGAAAGGACGACAAGGAGAACTCTCCTGGCATCGTT
This sequence comes from Matsumyia berberina, assembly GCA_917880715.2. NCBI lineage: Eukaryota > Metazoa > Arthropoda > Insecta > Diptera > Syrphidae > Matsumyia > Matsumyia berberina. The sequence goes on from OU862870.1 coordinate 64,910,031, forward strand.
TTGTGTGCTTTAGATGGAATATTAGGGGTTAAATTAGGATCCATATTTCTATCTCACGCTAAAGTCATCAGTAGCGCCATTTTTTTTTCTTCCTTCTAAATCCTTTTTGTCGCCCGGATTTTTTATTGTACAATATCTTTGGGTAATTTGTCTTAAATTTTCAAACGTTTTTTTGACAGTCGGGTCGTTGGCAACGGGTGTTCGGGTTTCCGCTGTTCATGTGTCGCCCTAATGAACCCATCAATGGTTTTGGAAAACAACATGTTTTTGCCCATTGTTCTCGGGCACTGAGTTGATGAAAGATGAGAGGAATATTGTGCTCAGCTAGGGGATGGATTTACCCCTCGCCTACTGGAGATTTATTGTTGTTTTTTTTTTTTTTTTTTTCGGGTCATTAGGTACAAATCGTCCATTTGTCGTCCATCTCGACTGCGAATTTGTTCGCATGTCAGAGTAGGGGTGATAGAGTGCGCTGCAAACGCAATCACTGGCGCCATATGGTATGGCAATTAATAATCGCAATTTAAACGCTCGCAACACACACACACAGTGGATTGAGACATGCAACTCTGAGCACCATATAGAGTAGAATTGAAAATAAATTAGGAAAACTATTCCAAAAGCCAGAGCCAACAAGCCATTTCCGCAACGTTAATGCGCATTAAAAATAAATATCTTTTCTCCTTCGCCACCGAACACACCCTATCTGTGTTTGTGTATATATGCCGCACTAGAGTATTAATAACTTTCAAGTGTAATCGCATTGCGGAGAGCTAATCACCTCTTTTTGAAGCCCCCTAACGACCCCATAGCAAGACAGAAAACTGTCAAAGAGCGTGGAATGGAAACCGTCTCTCTGGCGGCGGCGACGACAACGACGACTTGCGAGAGCTATCGAATTGGAGGCTTCATTTTCGTTGCTGCTTTTGTGCCTGATTTCGGATTCAACACATGCCTGGCATGCCATTGAAGAAAATGGCCAGAGAACATAGAAAAAATCGGAGAAGAGAGACGACAAAAACAACAAGATAGTCGCGCCATAGTTGGTACAAACGTCGCTCGTCGTCGTCGTTGTCGTTGTCGCTGAGTTGTCTTGCATACAAAGAGTCAAGTTAATGCACTTCAACATCATCATCCACGTCAAGCTGGTGCAGCTCACACGCATTCTCCATCGAGCAACATACCCTTCTGGCCCTTCTGTGTGTTTCCATTTCCATCTCCATATCCACCAACTACTTTACATCTTCGATTTGGATGAGTGTCTGTTGTGTTTGCTTTCGCATTCCTATGGCACACACACATTATAAAGGAAAATAGATTTGTTTCCTCTTTCTTTTGTTACATTTTGCGGGGGTGTACTAAGCCCCCAACAAACATTGTGCCATCCAAGTTCGAATCCCTCTGTGTTCATGTTCCGCTTTTGTGGACATGCCTTCTTGCCCAGGCATGCATGTATCTATCTTGTCAAATGAAAACAAAAAGACCGAGGAGAACCAACGACAACAAAACAAAACTATGCCCTTGCGGTTAATTGAAGGAAATTAATTATTTATTTAAATTGGATTGCGCATTCTTGAGAGGCTATGGTCGGAGGAAGTCCATCGCCATTCCCCTCCCATTCGGAAGATTGGTGTGGAAACCAAAAAAAAACAAAAGAAGCGGACTGACGCGATTTCGCATTGGCACGCATGGTTTTGGGAGATTGGAACGTTCGTGATCTTGGGCTTTTCGCTTGATTTTTTGTCGTTCTCTCGGGAGGAGGGTGGTTATGTCATTTGCGATTGGGGGAGAGATGAAGTGAATCATGGAATTGGGTGTCTAAATTTTTTTTTTTTTTTTAAATAATTGTGATGTCATGTGACAAATGTGCGTTTCGGAGAATGTAGATCAAGATTGATTGAATTTTTCCTCTCTAGATTTATTGTGACAGACGACAGACTTCTTAGCTTCTTAGAGGAGGTTTCACATGCTCGTTTGTCGCATAATTTATTCTTTTTACGAAGATTGTCATTGTTAGCCATTATTAACCTTTATAGTGTTGGACAAATGAAAAATAATCACATAAGGATTTTTCGACTCAACAGGTGGAGTTGCATATTTGAAATCTCTAAACGAAGTTTTAAGGTTGCCTGAATTTGTGACATTGTGGGATTTTTACCCTCTAAACTTATCTGCCATTCATATATATATTCGCAGCAAATTGGGCCCGGGAGATCTATCTCCAGCACAGCACGCCTACATGAAAGAAAAGAGTGTAGAAACAGCATTGCACTGTGTGGTCGGCTCAATAGAGAAAGCGCTGCAGGATAAGAAATATTCACTAGACGCCTTCCTAAACATTGAACAATGTCAGAACGGATGCGGTGCGTAGAACCCTAACAAATCTCAATTACCGCAACACTGGATACCTAATATACTTGAGAAAAGACACATAAAGGTTGAACTTGGAGAAATGAGGATGGAAACATACGCCTCTAGAGGTATACCTCAAGGCGGAGTAGTCTCCCCGTTGGTATGGGTCATTGTCCTCAACGAAGTACTCAAAGAACTTAGATATAACGATGTCAAAACCCTAGCCTAGGCAGATGATGTAGTGTTGCTGGCAACAGGAACATTTCTTCCAACCTTTATCGAGCAAATGGAGGGAGCACTAAAGACCCTAGACACCTGGGCGAAGATGTGTGGATTAGCAGTCAATCCCCAGAAAGCTGAGCTTGCGTTATTTACAAACAAAAGGAAAATACCACAATTCCGATAATGCCAAATATTTGGGAGTTGTGCTAGATAAAGAGCTTAGTTGGAAGCTGAATATAAACGAAGGAATCAAGAAGGCCACTATAGCCTTCTACTCGTGCAGTAGGATATTTGGTAAAACCTGAGCCTAACCCGAAAATTATCCTGTGGATGTATACTGCTATAATAAGACCCATACTGACCTAGATCGGCCTGGTATGGTGGCAAGTAAAATCATTGACTCAAAGACCGCCACGGTACAAAGACTGGCGTGCATTGGAACTACTAGTGCAATGAGAACAACACCAACCGCAGGACTTGAAGCTATTCTCAACCTACTCCCGGTGGATATCTTTATACGACTCTCGGCGGCCATCAGTGCATTGCGAATAAGCCAGTCTAACTGCTGGAAACCCAATGCAAATGGTCATACTGCAATTCTACTGCATACTAGACATTGTATCGACAACCGACTACATAACACAATACCTAAATCTCACAAGACCACTTTTAAGCGCATATCGGAACAGGGAGGAGCGGGCAAATGCCAAACACACATTCCATAGCTATCTACAGTGATAGATCCAAAATGGACACTGGTGTGGGGGCAGGTATATCTTCCGAAACGCTGAGCATCTCCCAGTACGCTCGCCTTCCGGAACACAGCAGTGTTTTCCAAGCGAAAGTCCTGGCAGTGACACTAGCCGCCCGTGAGACTGTGATGAGGGCAATACCACGAGGGGATATTACCTTTTTCATTGACAGCCAGGCAGCAATAAGAGAAATTTCTGCTAACGAGGTAAAATCAAAGTTTGTGAGGTGCTATCGAGAAGAGCTCAAGCTTCTTGGAACACAGCACAAAGTGACACTCTGCTGGGTCCCTGGACATGAGGGAATACCAGGTAACGAGAATGCTGACGAACTGACGAGAAACGGGTCAGCAACAAGTCCGGAACAATCCGAGACCGCGGTGAACATCCCGCCTTGCACACTTAAGCTCGAAGCAGGGAATTGAGCCTTAAGGGAGGCTAAAAACAGATGGGTCTCTCTTATCACTTGTTCAACCACAAGGAAGATATGGCCAAACTTCGTTAAGGTTAGAAGCGGCAGATTTCTGCAGATCGACAGAGCTGTACAATATGAAAAATCTTCAAATTACAGCAGAATACCTTTGCAGGGGGTGTAGCGATGAGGAACCTCACGAGGATACAACCCACTGCCTTTGCCATTGCCCTAGTCTCTGCCATCTAAGAAATAAGAAGAATTATCCGATACACCAGTGGACCAGTGTATCACAGACGCAGTAAGTTGGTCATGTCCTACTGACTAACTATTGGGTAGCGTATCTTACAAGTAGGGGACACTATTTCCCCCAATGCGTATCACAATGGATCTGAACTGCCCTGAGTGTGGCGATATGGTTCTTCCTTTCGCCTGCCCACTAACCTAACCAAACTATCTGCCATTCACGCCTCTTTTTCCTCATGATTTTGCCGCTTCTGATTTGGTTGTCATTCCATTGGCTCCTTCCGCTCCCTTTCGCACGCAGTTTACTCATGATGCCCCTTCGCATAAGTCTTTTCCACTGACATTGAAGGATTTACATTTTTTTTAATTTCTATGGTAGTCTTTCATAAGACACGTGGGCTTGGTTCATTTTCATAATTTTTTTTTTTTTTTGTCCAAAACCTCTCTGACATATGGGCTTTTGCTAAACTCCATCTCTTTATTCATTTCATTGCAAGGAAAAAAACTCCTTTTTCCACAGGAGAAAACGTGAAATATTAGCAAAGGAAACCTAAAAGAATCCTCTCGTACGTATACGTAGGTATCCATACACACATAACCAACAGCATACCACACTTCACACACCCGTTAATGGAATCTCCTCGCCTAAGTGCACTTTTAATAGCATAGTTTGGGATGGTAAAACCATAGATGGTTCAAGAGAGGCGGGCCAAAGGACGTATGTGAAGTGTAGGCGCGCATATTTCGTGCCACCGCAAGATATTTTCTCTCCCTCTAGGCACTTTTATGTGCGGCTCGTATATGTGACCCGTACCCTCTCGCTTTTATTTTTTTCTCTTTAGCTCCTAAGTCAAAAACAAAGCAACGCACACACACTGGCACACACAATAACAATTTAAGGCAGATTCAGCTTCTAAAAGGCAACACAGCAGCAGCACAGCATAAATGGTGCGGGACGAGCGGAACCTAACTAACGTGATAGCTGGAATAAATTGTGTGGGCTTTTTAAAGGTTCGTTACGTCGTCATCATCGTTGTTCGTTGGCATCGTCGTCGTCGTCGTCGTCGCAGTCGCCCCCTTGTCTCCATCGTCGTCATCATCATCAAGATCTGCCCAGCACACCCTTCTGTTGTGCCATTCAAGTTCCACAAAGGCTCGCGCGATTCAATCATTATTGAACGATCGACTACGGGATACCCATCCGAGTACGAGTTACTAGCGGCAGATATGCACGAAACTTTTATGGCCAGGTACACAAAGGAAGCACTGTCGGTCGGTTAGTTAGCTCGACGGCTGCTGCCGACGTAAACAGAGGGGGGGGCTACCGATTCGCACACACAGGATATTGCGTTCGCATCGCTGAAAGACAGCCAACAATCAGGCAGAAGGTTAAGCACTAAGTCCAAAATCGAGGCATTAAGAGTCAACAAATAGTCGTTCCTCATCCTGCCGCAGAACCAACACTACACCATTACCGTCGCCGAGCCACCCATCCTAGGCCAGGCCAGCGAATATGGGCATAAACTGCTGCAGCGCACACAAAAGAGCCCCGAGAACATGGCAATGGGAACGCAGAACCTGTACGAAAAAAAAGTCGAATATTTCCCATTTTCACATTTTTTTCTTCCCTCCTTTTGGCGTTTTCTTCGCCGACTTTACCTTCCCTGTCAGGAGTGAGTGCACAGAGAATGGTTCGTGTGAGTGTGTGTATGTGTGTTATTTTTACTTTGCGTGCCTTATCGTCTTTGACTTTTGAAGGATGTGATGTTATAGCTCTGCCATGGGTTGGGCACTGTTCGCTAGCTACTAGTACGTATGTACATTAGTTTGCTTTGCCCTTTGTATCCGAACAGACGTATGTGTGAGTGTAAAAAAAGTTTAATAACAAAACAGGGACGAGTGGATAAGAATTCAACTTCATCCATCCAACCATCCGAGCCAGACCCCAACCGAGAGGTGGAGAGCACAGAATGGATTTCTTATATGGCTTACATTAAACTAATGAATATATATCCCCAGCATTTTGGTTTGGCAGTTTGAAGGGGCACACAGGCTTCCACATTTCTCTTGGCCAAAGCCGGAGTATGGAAAAGTTTTTCTGCTCTCTCCTCCCCTTCCACCGTTCAGCTTTTCTATTTCAAAGAGGAAAATAAAACTCAAAGAAAAAATGGAAACTCTCCAGCAAATGCATGCGGCGGCGGTGGTGGTGTTCCTTGCTCAGCTCTATCCATATACCTGACGTGGAGAGGCCTTTCATTTTCTATCGGTTTGGCTCGGACGTAATGAAATTTGATGACCTCAGGAGATTCCTTCAGCTCGATGATAGATTCTTTTTCTACTTCTGCGAGAGAGATTTTTATCTGCGTTTTCTTTATGGGTATTCTTTATGCTGCCGTCCAGTTGAGGGCTACAAGAAGTTGCTTGGTTGACAGCTTGGACGGTTTTTAAGGCTTTCATTGATTTTGAGTGATTTTCAATGAGATGTTCGTGTATGGACAGTGGAGAGAGAGAAAAAAAAACGAACTTGGAAAACTGATTAAACAAGAAAAGTGACATTGAACATGAGAATTTGAAATAATACGAATTGTTAGTGATGTTTGGTTCACATGGCTGGCAAAAGACAAAACTGTCAATATGCGTTTGATTTGTTGTGGGGAAAAATTCATTGCTTCCTGTTTCCAGCATAGCGCAGCGCAGCCCAGCCATGTAAAATCAATAAAATGTCAGTGATTCTTCCTTGGTTTGCCTTAAACCGACTGAATAAATGTCACACATTTCAAGTAAGTTGTTGAGTAGAAGATTGAGTGGCCAGCGATGACATATGATTGTGACAGACGTAGATTTTTGTTGAAGTTGGAAGATGTGCTGAGATTTGACTCTAGCTCTCACCAAGGACTAAAAGAAGGCAAGAACCGACTCGTTCAGACACTTTTGTAGCAATGTCTCCTTCATACCCTCCAGGTACAATTTGCACAAAGTTCTTGCCTCTGACAGGATCGCTTCTTTTATCAAAACGAGACATGGTTCTGTATAGCTCGATTGGTTTTTTGAGTAAGAATTCATCTGAGCGTCAATGTCAACTCGGTTAACACTGTCCCGGACTTGGACTTTGAGAGACCCTTTTCATGGGTATTCCCAAGCAGGGAACAGTAGCAAAACAACGAAGTGTTGAACGACAATTTATTGCCGACTCCAAACGGCGAATTGAGAAGCTCTTTCATGACAGATTATACTCCCGGACGCTTGTCAGTGTTCCGTGTACCTGGCTGGGGCTTGAACCCACGCCACTTGGGCAGCAGTCCAACGCACTAATCACTAAGCCACGGCGACCAGTGCAGTTACATAAGACTCCCGGATCAAGCAGCGTTTTCTAAGCGGAGGTCCTAGCAGTGACAAGAACCGCCCAACTAGTGTCAATGCTAACAATATCACGGGAGGATATTACGATTTACATTGACAGGCATGCTGCCATAAAAGCAATAGCTACTACGCAGATAACATTGAAGGTTGTGACGTGTTGTCGCGGCATGCTTAAGGTTCTTGGCAAAGAATTGGCATTTGCTCCCATTTGCAAAATTAGGGTGATGACTTTTGCACCACCTTGTACATACCTCGCCTACATACCATCGTCTTCGGTTCCTGACGACGTTCATACCTTACTTCCTGACTCCTCCTTCACATTTTTGCGTCACTTTCTTGGAAGACTCGCTGTTCTTCCATCTTGGCTTTGTGACTTTAGACTGGTGGGAGCTCGTAGAAACATCCGCACCGAATAAGCGCTGGTTCTGCTCTCTGTGGTAAATTTCGAAGCCCAGCAACTCTTACAAGCATGTGTTCGCTGACTGAACCGTGCTGTAAAATAAGTCCAGAAAGGTTTTCTTGCACTGCAAGTGGCGTTGAATTCTTTCCAGAAAATTAAGATTATTTTGGCGCCATAATATGAACCTTATTTGACACATTTCATGGTCAAAATGGTCTTCAAAAGAATTAAATGCCTTCACTCATTATCAGGCTTCAATTTGTTTATGAAATTTGGACAATGTACAGCTGTCACGAGCGAGTCAGTGAAATTGTCCACCTCAATTATCGCATCTGTCAACCGCTATTGCCTTTGACAGCTCAACACTTAAACTGCGGTCTGGATCATGAAATGTTAATTTTCTTCTTTCTGTCACAATCAAAAGCTTACCACGTAGTGTCAGTTTAATTTGACTCCCCGTCACCATCGACTGTCTATTAAAATTTATTTTTGACGTATAACGAACGTTTTTATTTTTGACATTTGTCGTGCAAACACAATTTTGGCACCTGCTGCCGGAAGAATTCAATTAGTTTTTAATGAATTATTTTTCTCATCGCTAGCAAAGCAATTTCTCTCCATTATTTCACCGCTTTCCCGACACCCAATCCACCCCGCGCTCCTCGTCCATTAAATCACACTATATTTCTTAACACGCGCTCCGATATCAGAAATACCACCCCAGACTCAACGCGAGTCAAGTTCATTCAGGGTCACGCGAAATGGATACGAAAAGAACCCCCTGCCCCCCCTTCCACGTCATCGGTTGAGAGGTGTTGTTTTTTTTTTTTTTTTCTTCTCTCCAACTGATTCCACTACACGATTCCTATCGAAGTTAGTTCTGCCGGTTGTGCTCCAATTTTAGAAATGTTACCATGAAACATTGATGAGAAGTAGAGTTTCAGGACATGAAATGGAAACAAATAGCTGTTACGCATTATTATTCTCCGACACA